>OX336394.1:270004282-271422972 GCA_946902985.2 Meconema thalassinum
TTGTTTTCATAGAAATAGTATGGAGACGTTTGTTACATTGGCTGTGCGAAATGTCACACATAACGCCCTTTGGGAACGGGAAATTAGTAGAGTCTCTGAAAGTCAAGCTTTGGATTACTCTCCCTGCTCTGTCAACTGGTAGCGCTCTCTCAGCTCTAGCCGAAAAACTATGTTCATCTGCGTGTGAGTGTTTCGTATTCCTTGCCATGTTCCTTGACTTGATATGTTGAACAGATGACTGCCGTCCTGCGCACTAGTTCCAACATGGAGGTGTCTCTCCAATGCGAATTATAGGTGTTACATTTTATTTAATTACAGCAATATTTCTTAATCTACCCTTTGTTTTTCGATTGATGTCGGTTGAAATACATGTGTTCCCTGATATTCTCTGGAAAAGAAGTGCCGTAACTTTGGCGCGATTGCTTCGCCATAACCGGAAAGTGCATCCCGTGAAGACGACATAACAGTAAACCAATAGAGACACCCTTTGCCCCTCCCAAATGATCGAATAAAAGATGCTAATGTATTTTAAGTGATTGGCATGGACTACGCAAGACCATTGTTCCTTAGATCAGAAGGGAAATGCTGGATTGCTCTTTTTTACATATGTGATATATAGAGCAATCCACTTGGAACTGGTCGATTCCATGAGTACCTGTGCTTTTCTTTTAGCTTTCAGACGCTCCATTGCTCGACGAGGACGTGTTTCAGTGGTCTATACAGATAATGAGTCAAATTTTACGGGAGTGTATAATACATGAAAGAAATTAAAAGGGAGACTTCATTGAAAGAGATCACATGGAAATTCATCCCTCTCACAGCTGCCTGGTGGGGAGGATGGTAGGAGCGGCTCGTAGGAATGGTAAAAGCTCAGACTCGATCTGTGGAGAGCGAGGTTAGAATCTGATGAGCTGTACAATACTCACCGAATGTGAAGCAATAATCAACTCAAGGCCACTCACATATGTGAACGAAGATCCAGGTGAACTGTCGCCATTAAGTCCCTCAACATTCCTGAAAAGCATTGCTAGTCATGAGGTTAGTGATCTAGATGCTAATGATGAGAAGAGTATGAATAGGAGGTGGCGTTACTTGCAACATGTACGGTAAGAGCAAAGGTGAAAGAGAGGTTCAGACAAGAATAATTGGGTATGCTCTTCAATAGGGGACAAAGGAAAAAAAAATCCACAGCCTGCTTCCAGTCTCCGACCGGGTCAGGAATGGAATGAATGAAGCCCCCATCTAGCGGCGAAGATATGAACTGTGCCGGCTGCCGAGGCCTGACGCACTCCTCTGGGGCAATGATTAAATGAAATGATAGTGGAGAGTGTTGCTGGAATGAAATTTTGACAGGGAAAACCGGAGTACCCGGAGAAAAACCTGTCTGCCTCCGTTTTGTCCAGCACAGATCTCACATGGAGTGACCGGGATTTGAACCACGGACCCAGCAGTGAGAGGCCGGCGTGCTGCCGCCTAAGCCACGGAGGCTTACAATAGGGGACAAAGGAAACCCAGAAAATGGGATGTTGGTGATATTGTTATCATACACTGTGACAATGTGATAAGGATTAGCTGGCCTCTAGGACTAGTGGTCAAGATATTTCAGGGGCCAGATGGAGTAACAAGAGTAGCGCCATTGACGACTTCCAAGGCAGAGATCACTCGTCCACATCAGAGGTTGTATCCACTTGAGCTCAACCAATCTACGGGAAGGAATGATGGTTCTTGGGTCAACCCAATTGAGGCCAACTTGAAGGAGAAAATGATAACGAAGAGTGGAATACATGTAAATGTGCCACAACGTCTGGATTTATAGCTAAAAGATACTACTGTTTGTATTTTAGTTGTTAACTTGTGTTTTTCTGTTACAGATAAAGTTTTGCAATTGCAGGTGTGAAAACCAATGGACATCGCAAAAGGTGGGAGGATGTCAGAAATGATCAAGTCCGAGTCCTCTTTCTCTTTGTATTTATTTGGTTAGATAACATGGAAGTACCCCTAAGCTTCTCAAATTGATTGTATACTGCGATTGTGCCAATTAAACGCTAAGGTTCAGTAAAAGAATTTCTCCATTATAAATCCCGATCCTGAATAACAAACAGGGAATACGCCCGTATGTCTAGCAGAAGACCCAATGTAGGCCTACCGTAAGCTTGTCAAAAGTACGAATGAGTGGTAAGGTAGATTTTGGGGTTGACTGCGAACATAATGGACTTCCTGCAGCATAAAACCAAGTTTTTCTTTATGAAAAATATATTAAAACTACAGGAGAGGAGACCGAGCCGTCGTAACATTCAACAAGGTATATTACTGAAAATATAGTATTTATGATTGACAAACCTTTCTCGGAGATGTTGGGAGTCGTTTTACTTTCTCAATTGCCACTGCTGCACCGGAATAATTCCTTTTAATTGATTATTTACGAAAATAATGCTTTTAGCATTGTCTTCATTTAACTATGGACGCCATCTTGGACACTACGTCATACGTCATGTGACACCCGAGAAACGAACATCTGAGTACGTTACCAACATGTCATATGACACGTAAAGTTTGAAATTGTTACAAATTTCCACTAAGTTAAGCACTGTCTTGCGGAAAATTACTGCTAGTACCACAAGCAAGGGGGTCTGGGGCGTAAGCCCCAGGTTAGGTTTGTTTTTGTATGTAAAACATTAATAAGATAGAATTTATGTCCGCTACTAGGTTAGGTACTGCCTGGTCGAAAATTACTGCTAATACCACAAGCAAGGGGGTCTGGGGCGTAAGCCCCAGGTTAGGTCTGTTTTTGTATGTAAAACATCATAAATACATAATTTTTCATTACAATACTTTATCGATGCTCTTTTGTTTACTCGTTCTATACCCGATGTGAAATAGTACCAAATGCGTGGGGTTGGCATTCCGGAATTAGTGAGCAACATGGCGCCGAAAGACTTCATTTCTGCTATATAAGTCGTGTGTCTATTTGGGACGGCCGGGTGGGTTTATGGCAGCGGACGAGTCAACATCTATTATATTAACGTCTCCGGATACCATTACTAAAGGTACTTTGGCAAATTTCATTTCCTAAAATTTTTTATACCTTTGGTCTCCTCTCCTGTAGCGCTACCATTGGCCCCTGCGTGCAAATTGTACGCTATTACAACGAAAGAATAGAGAATTATACTTAAAAGGATACATCTTACATATATCTTCCGCCATTGCTTCATATATTCAACTCTTATGACTTAACACTCGTGCCGATAACACCAGGATAACACCTCAAGGCAAGGTTTGCACACACGCTGACACAAGGAGCATATAATAAGAGAGACGACACTCAATGCTAATTTTCTGGACGATTATATTGGCTAGAATTTCGTAGAATTTCAGGTCCACGTGGCAATGTTTGGGCTACAATGGCTACCAATCTCGCATATAAAATAACTACGATTGACTCATTAGGTAATCTGTGGATTCACTGTGATCATTACGAACGCACATTACTACGTTCGGAACCGATTTTTAGTGTCTGACATTAAATCAAAAGCATTCGTTATTGCACCTCAGGAGGCGATATCGTTCCAAAAATAAATACCAATGATGAGTTTTGATGTGACATGTTGGTATGACTTCCAAATCTAGAGAATTATTTTTCCATTTATTTGCCTATTTGAAAGCCTACCGGTGCTTTTAATACAATATAAATGTTCTTAATAATGACTAAAAGCTGTTAAAAATGATATAATCGTGAGTAATTAGAGTTTGCTTCATTATACCATCATAACCTCGAAACATTCGTAACCCCTCCTCGCCCCCAACCATGCTGCACTTTATTCACCAGTAATGTAGCTGCAATGAAATGCTATGTTCATATATTTCATTCTCCCATAAATTCTACCCCCACCTTCCTCTACTGCATGAGATCAATATAACCTCAATATTCTATACAGTAATGTGGATTCAGGTTGAGGAGTAGGTTTCGAGGAATGATAATTACTTTGTGAAAGACAGATTTCATTTATTTTAATACCGCTTTCTGCATGTTTACATTTTGTCTTTTACATTTGATTGTGCAGCTGAAAACAACCTTCGAGATGTGAATACTAGGGATGGGTTGCGAACGGAGTCGCGAAGAGTCGAGACTGCTGCCGCTGGAACCGATACTCTCGACTCCAGTGTCGACTCCACTCATGCACTAACGCCATCTAACAACTGTTTTTGGAACTGCTTGAACATGTATGCTGGCAGCAACGTTGTTCGCTATCGCTGCGGCATGTTTAAAATACAGCTGAATAAATCTTGCTGCTAGCTTGCCAGTGATACTTTTTTGGTATTGAAATGTATGGCAAGCTATTATAACCTGCAAAACGATTCAATAGAATGATTATATGCATAGTCGTTCTTTGTTATGATCTACTGTAGGATTCTACAGCATGAGAATATGCTGTATAGGCCTAGTTGATGCATAGTGATAGGATATTTATTTTGCCGGCAAGATCGTTATATGGAATGTCGAATACCAATTACGAAGTTCTTGCCACTGTGTGTGTTATTCTTACTTTGATTATAGGGTGTTTCATTTCCGTGTCTCCAATAACAAAATGTGGGTGTTGAATTAATGTAAGATTTGGAATATGTTATGGTTTGTTAATTGCTTTGTTTAAGATGTGCGCACAGGCCTCTCATATTGTGACGGTCTTGTTATCCGTCCACGTTTGTCCCTTGATACCTTGTTTTACGATGAATACAATAGGATTATTAGCCAGCAAACATGGATGATTGTTTCGGGTTATCATCGGTAATGTTGAAGGCGTAATTGTTATTGTGTTTATTATGATGATGATTATTAATAACAATAATAGTAACACAACCTGCCAAAAGTGCAATATCACAACAATTTGGTACAATGATTGTAAATGATAATACTAATAATAATAATAATTAGAGATTCTGATAAAAAGCGACTGTGTGCCCCCGGCAAAACTCATCAGATGAGCTTGGAGTCGCGAGGCTTCATGCGAAGCGGCCCCGCAATACTCAACAGGGGAGCTTGGAGTCGCGAGACTTCATGCGAAGCGGCCCCACAATACTCATCAGGTGTGCTTGGAGTCGCGAGTCTTCATGCGAAGTGACCCCGCAATATTCATCAGGGGAGCTTGGAGTCGCGAGTCTTCATGCGAAGTGATCCCGCAATACTCATCAGGGGAGGTTGGAGTCGCGAGGATTCATGCGAAGTGACCCCGCAATACTCATCACGGGAGCTTGGAGTCGCGAGTCTTCATGCGAAGCGACCCCGCAATACTCATCAGGTGTGCTTGGAGTCGCGAGGCTTCATGCGAACCGAGACCGGTGTTTGGAGTCGATCGAGTCGACACTCTCGATTCCGGGCTTCAGTCGCGCCCATCCCTAGTGAATACCAATGGTTAAGCTCGTTGAGAACACAGAAACACATGAGATCTTGAACGTGGTCAGTACGCTACTTGGATGGTTGATGGCACGCTGTTTTAAGCCACCCGACCGCCAACTCCAGCCTCGGAAACCCTCTTTGGAAAACTGGACCAGCCCCGGGTGGAAGATAAACTGCAAATGTCCAAAGCACAAGTCGAAGCAAAAATTAAATTTCAATGTAGGCCTACACAGATAAATGCAATGCATGTAGTAGTATTATTGCAAATCAACACCACATATATGCAAATGGTCGGTAATCCGCCTTTCAATATAGCAGAGGTAGAGTGGGGGAATGTTTGTTTGCAGTAGGACTGTGAAGAGGAGCAGCACACGTGAGTTGCTCTTCTGCCCAGTCCTAGTGTAGGCTGGGCGCCTGATACTTGTTTCATTTATTACCCCTTATCTTCATGAAGCTAGAGAAGGTCTCAAATGACGAATGTGATAAAGCTGAAACAGATTTGTGAACAGAAAAGTTTGGCCAGGGGTCTCTTATAGTTCAGAAGTTTTCAACACTTTTAACACAAGTTGTTTTGTTGTTGCTTTTATCATTCAAGGGGCTTGGACATGGTGGTCATTGAGACCCATGTACTTAGGTGTGTGTATTTTTTTACGATAACATGTTGTAATATGGTGACTGTATTAATAATATATTTATTACAGCCAATGGCCAAAGCAAACAAAATAAGAAATAGAACTACATAACTAGTCACAACAAATTTCCTTCAAGGACTTATTCCTCTTCATGCAAGTAGCAAGGTGATAACGCTCACATGTTTTCTCACAGAGAGAACAAACACAGTTTATATCAGGTGTGTGAAACTGTAATGTGCTGCAAACTCTGTGGTGAAAACTATGTACCGCATATCGGGTAACAAGAAGACGCAATTCGTAATTGGCAACTGACCACTCTCTGTTTATCATAGCGTCAGTAGAGTAAAAATCGCTCCAAATCTCTGCTTTCTTCTGATGATGCTCTCGCAATAGTTCTTGATATGGTGACTGTATTAGTGTGTCTTTGTACTTTAGGTGAAGATTGGAAGGGAGGCAGCCGTGGCCATAAATAAGGAACCATCGTGGCATTTGCCTGCAGTAAACGTGGTAAACCACTTCCAAGATCGCCTAGTTGGGAATCGAATCCACCTCGCCTCAGGATTGCCACATGAGGCTTAGCATACCCCGTTTCAGACCTCAGATCAGAATTACTTTTATGGGCAGGGCCAGGAAACGAACCCAGACATCTGGGGAAAGAACCGAGAATGCTAGCCACTACACGAGGTGGTCAAACAAGAATTGTGTCCAGGCATGTATCTAGGCCTAATGGGTAAGACAAGGGAGTTGTGTGTCTACAAGGTATAGGTGAGCTGAAAACATGGTAGCCTTACTTCCTGGAACTACAAACTGTCATTCACTCATTGAGAACAGTTTCCAGCTAGACTGTAAAGAACCCATTACAGATTTGGGTGCTATTCAGCACCTAGAACAAATACTAGGTACTGAACTCCATTGTCATGCACAGGAATACAATGCTAACTTTCTTACATATTTCGAGTGATCAAGCTAAGAGAACTTTAACCCTCAGTGTAAGAAAAATGTCCCTACGATGCCAGAACAACCCTTGTTCTCTCAGCTATAAAATGCATGTTAGCAGGCTCCTCCATCAAATAGGGAGGTACAATTTGACAAGCTGCATACATAAAATGATGATTACTAACACAGTAAGACTGAAACCTACCATGAAGCAGCACTCAAAAGGAGCTACGGGCTAACGTGCACTACTGAATGAAGCCCTACTGTACTCCTAGGCTTTTACATCCAACAATGTAGTAGGCCTACGCCTTGCAGGCTCTAGGCTAAGCATAATAGAGGACCAGAGGGAAGATTAGCACTACAGAACAGGAGACCAAAGGTATAAAAAAATTTAGGTAATGAAATTTGCCGAAGTACCTTTAGTAATGGTATCCGGAGATGTTAAAATAATAGATGTTGACTCGTCCGCTGCCATAAACCCACCCAGCCATCCCAAATAGATACACGACTTATATAGCAGAAATTAAGTCTTTTGTAGCCATCTTGCTTACTAAGTCAGGAAAGCCAACCCCACGCATTTGGTACTATTTCACATCAGGTATAGAACGAGTAAACAAAAGAGCGTCGATAAAGTAATGTAATGAAAAATTGCGCCAATTGTCAGTGTTTATTTATGTATTTATAATGTTTTACATACAAAAACAGACCTAACCTGGGGCTTACGCCCCAGACCCCCTTGCTTGTGGTACTACAGGGTGTCTACTGTAAGCATGAAGTAAAAATTAGTTACTTTTTAGCTACCTTTTAGTTACCTTTTAGTTAATTTTAGTTACCTTTGAATTCAAGATACGTCTGCGGTCTGCAAGCAAAGGGGCTCATCACGCGGTGAAGAAAAACAGCAATGAACTGTGTTTAAAGCGGTAAATACAGTTCACTTAGGGAGTTATAAAAAATTAAAAATAATAAATAAATACTAGATATTTATTATCAAATGAGTTGTTTCAGCTAATATGTCGTCTTGTGCACAAGGCGTTTTTATAATTGCCAAGAGGTTGCTTTGCTCTTGACCGTTTGGCGAGATATCCTTTGTCCCCGCGGTAGATCACGAATAAATTTAAGGGACGTTACGTGATAGTAACGGAATTCTATCTTCGCAGTCATGTACGGAGAAATTTCGAGATGTTACACGATCGGCGCTGGTCTCACCCGTTTGTCGAGATTCCCGTAGTTTTCGCGATAGAACACGGATAAATATCGCGATTTAGATAATCGGTGTCACTTTTAGTCGTTCGACGAGATTTCCATTGTCCTTGAGGTCGGGCACGAGAAAATATAGCATTATTACGCAATCGGCGCCACTTACTGTCCGTTTGACAAGAATCCAGTTTTCCTCGTCATTGAATGCGGAGAAATATCGCGATGTATCGCAATCGCTGCCGCTCTCGGCCGTTTTACCAGATTCACGTTGTCCTCGCGATATTATGCATACCGCGCCGCACCCGGCCGTTGAACGATTGTCTCTTCGTCCTGACAGAATGGTGGAGGCAAGCTCAGGGTTGGGCATGGTTAAAATTCACGAGTAGTTATGGACAAGTTGTATGGCCGGCGCCATGATTCCCGCTGTCCCTATGCTGTGGTTGGGAGCTCATCAGTTCTGGGTGGATCACGAGGAGAAATTAGTATCGCAACGCTACGTAGGCTGTCATTTCTAAGTGGGTTGATGCACTTCTAGCTCCCCGTACACTTTTAAGTATACGGTCATGGGAAAAGTGGCGAGTAGGTTTCGGAATGTTTGGTGATTGGTGTCCTATCATCTTTGACGGGAATCCCGCAGTCCTCGTGGTCACAAGTTCACGAAAGGGGACGGGGTTTTATGATTTTACGCTACTGACGTCGATCTCGGTCCATTTGACGAGATTCCCGCAGGCAAGTCGTGCGGTCAGCCGGCCGTCTTGAGTATGAATGTTCGAAGTAGGTATCAAATATTAAGAATTATTCTGAGAGGATTGCACGAATAATACGACTAGAGGACACGATTTCTTTCGAATGCGAATCACGAATTATACAAGTTTTCGAAATAACCGGTTGGATTATAATATATCCGATGGAACCAATGTTCGAAGGAAAAATCGACATATAACGGAATTTCGAATTAACCATACTGGATGTCGCAAATTTACGAGACAGATTTTTAAAATAAGTTATAGCCTACGTATTTCGAAGCTTTCTCAAAATCCTTTTTCGAAACGGCAACATTTCGCAAGATTACGACATTAAATTATTTCGCGTTATTTCTGGACTTCAATTTGACATAGTCTCCAAATAAATGCGAGAAATGCGAGGTTTCTGATTAATTTCAGAAGTTTTCGCGAATAAACATCGCGCGAAAAGTCAGGCTTCCTAATAATACAGATAAAAATATTGTACACGAAACTAAAAAGTCATCTTGATACCGAAAATATAGCCTACGCTGAACGATGTATACCACTCAGGGTATCCTCAATATGCATTTCCTCGAGGTCGGGCACGGGAAAATATAGCTTATGCAATCGACGCCGCTTGCGTGAAACTCGCTCCATCGCAATCTCTGAGCCTAGAGGCGCGAGTTTAAATGATTCAATCCGCCTTCGGAAAATTTTCGTTACCCGTATGTAAAATTCGTTACTTTTTCGTTACTTTCGTTACCCATTTGTAAAATTCGTTACTTTTTCGTTACTTTCGTTACTTTCGTTACCGGTAGACACCCTGTACTAGCAGTTATTTTCGACCAGGCAGTACCTAACCTAGTAGCGGACATAAATTCTATCTTATTAATGTTTTACATACAAAAACAAACCTAACCTGGGGCTTACGCCCCAGACCCCCTTGCTTGTGGTACTAGCAGTAATTTCCCGCAAGACAGTGCTTAACTTAGTGGAAATTTGTAACAATTTCAAACTTTACGTGTCATATGGTGAATTTTGTATTGAACATGTTGGTAACGTACTCAGATGTTCGTTTTTCGGGTGTCACATGACGTATGACGTAGTGTCCAAGATGGCATCCATAGTGAAATGAAGACAATGCTAAAAGCATTATTTTCGTAAATAATCAACTAAAAGGAATTATTCCGGTGCAGTAGTGGCAATTGAGAATGTGAAAGGACTCCCTACAACTCCAAGAAAGGTTTGTCAATCATAAATACTATATTTTCAGTAATATACCTTGTTGAAAGTTACGACGGCTTGGTCTCCTGTTCTGTAGTTTTAATGCCTAGGATTGTATCAATCCTTGCCTTATTCCCTGGTGCATAGGACACCATAAGTCACAGCCATGCAGAGTGTATGTCAAAATAGGACCAGGGTCCAAACCTGGGTGCTTCCATCACAAGTCACTTTGTATCTTTAATACTGTACTTGTAGTATTTGATTAAGACAGCTGCATGCATGCAAGTATTAGCATAGATAGGCCCTACCGCATATCAAACTACTTAAGTAGCTTACCGTTAACTAAACTAAAGCTGATCCTGCACAAAGACTTGACAAAAGTCTTCAGCAAGATGAAAACAATTGTTTGGTACATTTGGCAGGAATAAATTACATATGTACAAGACTATCATACATATATTCGGATTTTTACGGAACGCGAAAAACAAACAAATGAAAGTAAATCCATAAATTCTGATTAGTCAGTATAATTATACCGACAGAAACTATGACAAAGGTTTACATCTTAGCAATTAAAACCTACCCTACATATCAATTATGTTGTCCCACGTTTAGAGCGAACGTCTGTCTGTTAGGTAGTCAGCCCGAAGGCTGGTTGGATCCTCAAACGTAGCTGTCGCCATTTCTAATAACACCGCTAGTCACTTGTTATTCAATTTAGTATTGGATCCAACATAATACAGATTAAGTCACTAAAAATGGAGTATACTGCAACAGATGTCGGCATGCGGGCCCAAATAGTAAACAAAACGCACATGGCGGTCTTTGTTTTGATACGAATCGCCCATAACAGTGTCCCGCGCCTGCGCTGACACAAGGATCTTTTCTTTCTTCTTCTTTTTACTGGGCACACATGAGCTTCGCCCAATGGCAAGACGGGTACTGCCCGTGTGTTGGGCAGTAAAAGACCAATAAACGCCAAGTACAAAACATCAAGGGGCTCGTTCAGCGGGCTCATTGCACTTATGTCTAGCCGCTGACAAGTGTGGCGCTTTCGTCGTTGGAAATCGGCTCTATTCGGTCTCACTCGTTACAGTCCCCACCCCGCCCTTCTGCACAAACAACGTGGCTTGTGAAAGGAAGTCAGGTGTGGACATGCGCGAGCAACATGACAATAACAATATTGTACTCACCCAAAATACTTATGATGTTGAAGGCTAGCAGATATATTCTCACGATAGAATCCACCGTCATTCAAAGCACAGTTGTTCCGTCACTTCATTTTCATGGAAGAATTCATTATGAGTCAGTCGCTCAAGAAATCAGAACGGTCTCCTTAATACACTAAATTACACATAATATTACGATCAATCACACAGTTCAGCCTCTTCATTCTCACGGTAGGGTACACCAACTGCCAGTCACTCAACAAATTATAACAGTCTCGTAACGCACTAAATTAAACGTGATATTAAAAAAACAGTTCCACTTAAGAAATAAAACAGTACTTAATAAAAAAAGTAATCTTAACACAAGAATTTACTTTAACAAGTAGGCCTAATTGTAAAGTGTCTCGTGATTAGAGATTTACACCTACATTCGATTGAGTTTCAGGAAGTATCAACAACTGTGCTGCAATATTATCCTGTTCTTCGTTTGTAGGTCTTGAAAGACTTAAACATTTCTTCTTTTGAACTTTTTTTTTTAGAAAATAGTCTCCTTTGATGTTCAAATTTAGTAATTTTTGCTGCAGTAGTCTCTGGCGTAGATAGAAATGTTACTTTTGATTTTCGGGCCTGAAGAGTTGGAATAATGGGCTTAATTTGTCTCTGAATAATATCTATGGCTTCTTCGCAGTCGGCTTGATCGAGAATTTCTTTGAATGCATGTAGAATTTTGCCTTACTTTGCTCTATATTTGCACATTTTCTTGTGGCATCTGTAGTTTGTAACTGTCTTAGAATAATATCTTGTTCCTCAATGAGTGGCTGTTCTTGAATAATTAGGCTACTTTCTGAAGACTCGTCTCCTCTCTCTGTAGTTGCTGGTGTCATTCTGCAGACAAGGTGAATATGTTTACACATATTGAATTTGATGGATGAATCAAGACAGCCGCAGATGTATTGATGAACACATGCTTTGCATTCAGTGCATTGTAGACTACAGCTGCAGCTTGGTTTGTCCGTCTTCCTCACTTCGTAAATTTCATTCCTGTTTCGTGATGAAACCCTCCATATTTCTCCCTCGCAGACGGCACTTTCCTCAGACAGCAGCAGTGAGCTGTGGTGTCGTTGTCGAATCGCCGACAACTTGCTGGTAATTTTACCTTTGTGGAGGTGAATCAGTCTATCATACAGTTTATCTCTCACGAAAGTCATAAGCGTATTAATTGCTACATCCAATCTCTTAGGCTTTTTCCCACCCATGTAAATGTGTTTCAATACACCATGCATTCTTTCAAGATGCATATTTGTGTTCAGTCCTGAATGCAGGCGATGACAGTAGGCCCAATTAGAAACACACGGCTTGTACTCATTTTCGAAATACAAACCAAAAACCCTGGTGCTTGGGTCATCTTTCAAAATGATTACAACTTGTCCTATCATTTTAGAAAATGCTACCTCGTCCCTCTCTTCTAGTAAAGTCCGCAGCAGCTTGTAGACTTCAACCTGTTTCTCGCGACCGTTCACTTTTGAAAGATTTTTCCGCCAGGCGTGATCAACATGCCACGTACAAAATAGGCGAAATTCTGGAGGTAACATTACCGTAGACCAAGCATTATAATACATTTCTGCCATATCTGACATAAATACTCTCGGTTGTAGGGCTTCTGACAGTGCATTTCTTATAACAGTTAAGAACAGTGTCATAACACATGTGTCACTTCTACTTGAAAACATAAAAACACATGGAAATCCCTGAGAAAGATCATCTAGAACGAGAAGAGTTGTGAGTTCAAATCCGTAATTGCTGAGGCCATGAGTACCATCAAAACATACAGAATCGTTGCCATGCTGCCGAAGCATTTCCCTCTGTGCTTCATTCATCATAATAAGATTGAAGTCATCAGCTTGCAACTGAGGATGGGTCTCTAGAAGAATGCCCTGTGGTTTGTAAAACATCACGACATCACCAGCAATCTCCATCTCATTAATCCACGATTCGACAGTCGTACAGTCATTTGTGTGTCGAACTGCGGGTGATTTTAAACTGTACTGTTGCTGTACATTAGATAGATCCTTTCTAGTGAGTAGGTGGATACGTTCTAGCCCTGAGCTACCCAAGGAATCTAACGTCATCTAGTATTTTATTAAATGGAACTTGCATTGCAATCTTGGCCGCAATGTCAGATTTTTCGGCTTGTGATAGTCTTAGACGACCTAACTCGGATTGATGACCTACGTGAGTTTTACAGTACAAAACTGTTACTTCGCCTGACGAATGAAAGCTTGCATCAATTTTTGCGGGACAATGTCCATTAATCTTGTTGCTCCCTAATATTTTACAGTGGCGTATATTTTTGCTTTCAGTCTTAAACTCACCATCGCGATGGCATTTAAATGACATTTTTGCACACCCATCTTTCTTACTAACATATTTTGACCGCCATACAACAAACTCACATACTTCTTCTTTTTCAGTTTCACTTTTCCAATTATAGAAGTCATCTTCACTCGAAAACTTGATTGTTTTATTCACGACAGATACCTCGTGCTCTGATGTGTAGTGCTGTATAATATCATGTTTTGTAGAGCGAGTCTCGTTACAAAGTGGACACTTGACATTATTACTTCCTGACCTTGGTGTTGAATGTTTCCCTTTCAAATGACGTGTCAAAGAAAATTTCGAGTCCGTTCCAAAATCGCATAAATTGCAGATAAACTGTGTACTCGAACCTGAATGCTTCAGCTTTATATGCTTCACCAAAGTTTTATTGTGACTAAAAGTCTTAGCGCAATGACTGCATGTAACGCGATCCATGTTTTCATTAAATGTTTTGTTTAAACAGGACATATATCCTACAATATAAGTACAAGCAGCACATTAACAATCACACAATGCTGTAGCACAAGTAGTAGCAGTATTACTCTAATAAAATCTTCCCTCACATAATAGAGGCAAAAACTGAGAAAACCAACTAATCAGCTGTAGACTACACGTAGCAGAAAACAAAGTCTTAACTCACACACGAGACGAGAGACCATCACAGCAGAAAACAACCAACTAATCAGCTGTAGACTACACGTAGCAGAAAACAAAGTCTTAACTCACACACGAGACGAGAGACCACCACAGCAGAAAACAATCAGCGTGCAAAAGGGCGGGCCGGGGACTGTAACGAGTGAGACCGAATATAGCCGATTTCCAACGGTGAAAGCACCACACTTATCAGCGGCTAGACACAAGTGCTCATTGCTGGCCAGCAAACGGTCAGAAGATTCTGAGTTTGCCGTTCAGGGGGCTTGCTAGCGGATGTGATGTAGGTAGCAAGGGCTCAGCAGAGCCAGCAAAACTAGTACCGTATTGTACTTGGGATGGTATTTGCAGAACATGTTAAACTTTGCTTTAATGGTACGGTAATTCAGTGGTTAATTTTCGGACATTTGGACGAATGAGTAGGGCCTATGACCTATAGGAAGAGGAAGGATCTTTTCAAAAGTACCAGAAAGTCTTGTGGGAAGAGGTAGCTCCGGCAATGAATTTCCATGGATAAGATGCTGCGCATTTTCTACATGCATCAGATACCAGAGGTAGAATTTTATTGCAGTAATTTACATTTCAGCTCTGATACCGTTAGGCCTATGCCTTTTGTGTAGCCTACAAGCTTTTTTGTCGAATCGGTGGTAGTCTTGAATTACAGTATAGCAGAGCAAGCAGGGTTCATATTTAGTACAATTACATACCGGTACCACTGCAACATTCATTTTGTCTGTACATAAATAAATTCTGCTAAGTTTGGCCTCCCGGTGATGATGGTACTGACTTGACCAGAAGGCAAGGTAGGTACCGTAGGCTAACTTCTGTGGTTGGTGGCACCCTGGTCAATGTCAGTTTTTAGTCCTTTAGGAGATAACCTTAATTGGGAACTTGAGAGGCAGTTGGGCACTTCTTAACACATCTAATTTTTCTAATAGAATTTTGGGTTATTGTAGAAAATTGGTGTTCTAAAAATCTTTGACAGTTGCAAAGCCTGCTTTGTTTTGAAGAAATCATTTTATCATTCTTAGTGATGGTCACAGCAAATTGTATTTGACCCATGGGTGTTCAATATACTTTTATTTTAAATCACTTCAAACTTACACGATGGTAGTTACATGTACAGTATATGCAGTGGCGATGTTGCTGTGGTCTGCTGCCTTTCCACTGCTTTGAACTATATGCAACCGAAGGCACCTACCCTCATCAAAATATGTACTATCGCAATATTAAGACCACCCTACCTAATGGTGGGAGGAACCACTCAGTAACGCTGAATGAGAGCTCATCATACATTAACATTTTCTAATGTACCATTGTAATTAGCCAATATACCTTTTCTAATAATGGAAAATAAATGAAATGATGTGATAATAGATGATTACTCCTCTGCTGTCCATAACCCACCCACCATCCCCTTTCTAAATCACGACTAATATAGTAAAATTCCAACTGTCCCATTATATGAGTGAATTATTGTCAAATGCAGTATTGCCAGCCCCACGAATACGGTACTACTGTGTACATAGGCGGTACCGTACTGTAATCCTCCCACCCGCTAAAAGGATCTTCCGCCGCTACTGAGTAACGTCCACCACGTGCGTATTTGATGTGTGTAATAATTATTGGCTGCTGTGTTATTAATGTGTGTAATATTTCACTGTAATTGTTTTTTGTAATAGTAAAATTTGTTAGATCCAGACCAATGGGTTTTGCCTGGACCAACAATTATTGGGTAGCGCGGCCCCCCACATTAGCCGTATATACACTTTTGGTTTTTGTCACGTACAGTAGGGTACCCGCGCATCAATAATCTTTATCCAGACCAGACCTATGTGGTATATTTTGTATCTCACATGTTGGTAACAGTAGTGACATCAGCATGTGCAAGTCTTGGTACCAGTTGAAGAGACCTCATCCGCCTGCTGTCGTTGAATTATCAAGAAATAGAAACACATATTTACGTAATTTAGAGTATATTCCCGGTGCAGTAGAGATCATGGTTAGTAATTTGTATTGGGAATGTCACCCAGAAGATGATACATTAATTCTGAATGAGACCAGAACGTGGCTTTTACACTTGCGTCAGACGTCATTGTGGCTTTCATCCTCTAGGGTGCATTACCAATTCAAATTAGTAACCCTGGTCACTACTGCACCTGAAATATATGCTAAACTACATAAATATGTGCTTTTATTTATTGCTCTTTTAACAACGGCAGCCATGTGCCGATGGCACATGAATGTCGTTGAGGGAACAAGGCGCACACATTATTGCCAGCATGTGGGATACAAAATACACCACACTAATTAAATATTAGGTACGCGACAACCCCACTGTGGGTGCAGGGGTGTATGCATGGTTAACGCGCGCCCGCAGGCTAATACCATTAGATTGGACAAAACAAAGGTTAAAGGTTAGAATGGTCGGGTTGAAGTGCGGCAAGCGGGGCACTGTTGATGACATGTTAGGCTGTAACCATTGATCTGGACGAATTAGGCTGTAACCATTGACAAAAATCCCATGGATTGGACGTGTTAGGCTGTAACCATTGTCAAAACCTCTGTTACTTTCATTTGAACCCCTCACAGAACGCTACCCTTGACGTCCTATACGATTAGTACCGTATGGATGGGGTTGCGTTGGGGTTGACAATACTGTACGTTACATAAGTCACGCTGATAATGGCCGACACAGCTGGAATTTTACAATATAAGTCGTGATCTAAACGTGGGATGGTGGGTGGGTTATGGTCAGTAGGAGAGTAAACACCTATTAAGTTACTACCGGCACATCATTTCCTGATTTATTTTTCATCTGAAGAGGTATTTTGGCTAATTTCAATACTTAAGAAACTCCAACTGCGTCTTGTTACTGTTACCATTGACCCTATAACAGTATCACTCGAGACTGCTATATTATGAGTTCCAAACTTATGCTCCCCATGGAAGGTACCTGTATACTAAGCAATAAATTCATTATGGATTTGGTGTTGGAGCCTACCAACCAAAAGGATTTCATTTAAAAGTTCCTTGGAATGTGCTAGTGATCCTAGGAGTAATTCCTAGTTGCTATTCCACCTGTTGCTATTGAGAGGAAAAGGGTATTTTTGGCTCAGCTCACCCATGCTAGACCAATTTTTATTTCTATTACATGCATGACAACGTACATTTTTCTTGTCAGGGACATCATTGCACCATCACCGACACTCCCCTTGGTCTCAAAAGCAGCTGTGTACGGTATAGCAACCCTGGGCAGTGCTTCGCCTAAAATACTTGTAAACTTATAGCCTACCCATACTCCCTATTTCTAATTTGTTCCCCTAGGGCAAAAAATAATTTTCCATTTTGAAGTACCTTTTTTATGGGCAGTCCACTTCTTTTTTAATTATGTGTTCCTTTCTTATTTAGGCACCTGATGGGGATGTAAATTCTGGAATATGGAGGTCACGTTTACAAAAATCCGGGGTTCCGGTCGCTCAACATATTCTGATTCAGTCCAGTGAGAGATTTACAAGTTGTTTGAAGCAATTCTTTCCAACGATGAGACATTCAACCCTCGACTGACCATATCGATCAAGTTGAGGGAGATCGCCTCATCAGTGCATCCACACAATCTGCCCCAGCAACTCTTCAAGGAGCGATCTAAGAAGCAGACCAAGTATAGCAAAGATGGAGCTACATAGACAAGTCCTTGCTGACACTGGAGCTTAGAAGTTGAAGTTGTGCTGCCTATGGCAGGCAGTTGCTAGAGGGAATGAACTGTCCCAACAATGCAACAAATATTTTCATAAGAGGAATGATTTGATGGGAAAAATTAGTTTACCGGTAATTTGTGAAGAAAAAGAAGTGTTGGTTTAGCCGTAAATTGTACAACCTACTTATGTTTTCTATTTGTAGCAATGCCATTTGCAATATTTATTTAGGGTAATTAGGTTTAGTGTTTGGTTAGGCAACTTCGCCTCTGGGTTGTACTTCATTGCTTCTGCCTGCTGGTCACAAGGCCACATGAAGGAGGAGGGCCTTTATAAATAAACTTGTTCACCTCGTGTTACAGTGTCTAGTGTTCTCGGCTGTCGCCCCCAAATTCGATCAGAATCGAACCAAGATGTTATTTCAGAGTTGTTGAAGTTGTATAATAGACCCAAGATGATAATTGTGTTGGAACTCGCATCTTTTCTCTTGAGATGTGTGAGTACCCGTGAATTTGATACTATCTCATTTATATTTAAAATTATAAAACTTTTTCCTCTTCTAATTGTGGTTTTTTAATGTCTGTTGCAATAAGTGTCTGTAAAATGGTGGTGGGATGGAACCCAAGTCCAAAAAGAGAAAAAAATATCAATGAATTTTGAATAAATTAATATGAATTAAGTTAATAAATGGTCTAAAAAATATGTTCACTTCAATTCTTTTTCTGGTCTCCCTATCTTATACCCTTATTACAAAATGTGGATAAACGAATGGGTAGATTCCCAGGTAAGAGCACAATTCAATACAAATAGCTGGCATTGAATATTACTGTAGTAAATATGTTCTGTCTATCTGTCAGCCAACATAGGGAAACCATTCCAAATATTCAACCTTATTTTGAATCCATATCATTAAGGACATGTATATTTCTCTTGCATTCCAATATTACAGTATTCAATGGTGAGTATCGCCTTACCCTCAAGTTTTATAATATTAAAAGAATCTATTTTCAGACAGTCAACACAGCAATGTGGCCAATTAAATCCTTTCCAGTTAGTGTGACAAATTATTCGGGCACATACTGTGTTTAGCAACTGAAAATTTATTCTTTCTTAGATAACAAAGGCGACACTCAAGATTTTTTTTCTAAAACTTTGTCAAGTCTTAGTTGACTGAATAGAGAACGTCTCCCCTAGCTGTGAAAACTTCCTATTAAATTTTCATTAACAGAATGCTTTTCAGTCAGTCAACATGATTCTGTCCAATTAGTTTGGGAGAGGAGCAACAATTAATAATTTATCACCCAAACCTTAAAGAAATAGTTATTGTTGTTTTAAGGGGCGGAACTATGAGGTCATCTGCCCCCTTAAAGAAATATTACAAAAATTAAGTTATTTATTACTCGACTCATTATTGTAGAAAAAAGTTTTTGTATATAAATTTTTAATCGCATCTGATATGGTACCTTATTGAAATATATGGGGGAATTAAATAACTGAACGGCTTGGGGCAACATAGTGATATCCCTCATTTTAAGCTAAAGCAAAAATAGCTTGCCAATAGCCTTGCACTACAATTATTTACATAGAGTGCTGTGTTTTACCACTATCGGCAACAGTAATATGAACAAACTTCTTTGATTGGATTTTATGGAATTAATACATGTTAATTTTGTGGGTTATGTTGCCCCAAACAATTGGCTTGTTTGATAGTAGGGTATTTAATGATAATTGTTTTAAAGGGTGGAACAGCGAGGTCATCTGCCCCGCGTAACACGTAGGAGAATTAAATAACTGAAGGGCTAATTCAATATTTCTTTACAAATTTCGACGGATGTTTAAATAAGAAATCAGCCTAATATTAATAAGACTAAAGGAGTGGACTAGCCTACAATAAAATTGAATTTCAAAAGAAGAGTTATTCTTATCGTCAGGATGTCTACCCCCTTATTATTCCCGTTTTCAATAGGGTCGGGGATGAGATACGATGAAAGTCTATGTGGCGGGTGGTTTATACCGCCGGATGGCCTTCCTGACGTCAACCTCGTGAGAACTGAAATTAATGAAACTTGACTAGGAGATGGAAGATAGAGGTCGTGGCCTATTAGAAGGTAACTTACTGTGCCGGTATTTGCCTGGACTTGAAGATTGGAAAATAACTGAAAACCATTTACATGACGGCCGACGGTGGGATTTGAGCTCACGTCTCCCGAGTCCGCAGATAGCTTGGCTCCACGGCCTAGCGCCGCGCATTAACAGGGCTGTCTACATCTCTGTCGCATAAAAGTTATTATTTTCTATGTATTTGTCATAGTCCATAGACCAATAAGTATGGTAGCTTCAAAGGAACTCTCTGCATTGCTCAAAGTTCCCGCGTCAGCTTGTAGCAAAGCGTTCAGGCGGGCTCACGCTTGCTAGCCTAGCAACAAGTCAGCAGGCACCTAGCAGGTTAGCAGATTGCTGAGCCCGCTGAACGCGCCCAAGGATAAATTGAGGATCTGTGATAGTGAAGAAAACACGGGGTAACATCATCTGACAATTTCTAACTACAAAAGTACCAGGAAACACAGGGGACACAAAGGTACAAATCTTCACACCGAAGTGATCCATCTTGGTGACTGGTAATTACATGTACACAAACAAGACCGGATCACAAAAAAGGTGAAATTTATAAAATAACTCCAATGTCACATAAAAACTTAGTGAGGATATCAACCAGCGGGACCGCCGGAGTATGCAACAAAGTCGTCAAATTGAGCGGTAATTGAAAACCCAGGGAGAAAAGAGAAACGTACATTTTAAAGCGTTGTGTATCATACTGTGGACATTGAAAAAGTATGTGAGGAAGATCTCCTTGGTAGTGACCGCAGGCATCACAAACAGGAGAAACACGAGCATTAATGTTATGAAGATAAGCAGGGGTGACAGCATGATTGAATCGCATTCTAATGATAGTAGTGATGTGACGTCGAGTATAGGACCCTTGCATGAACCACGGCTGAACCGGTATCGAGGATTGAATATATGTATAAGGTGATGAGTGTTTACGTACATATTCCCTCCACTGCTGGCGCCATTCTTGGATGATGAGTTCATATACATGTGGCAGAAGTTCAGTATATGGGAGAGCCATATCCATACGTGTCCCCTGGCCCATTGCAGCTTCTTTTGCTAAAATATCAACCTGAACATGGCCATAGATATGAGAATGTCCTGGGATCCAAGTTAAGATGACGTTAGTTCCTGCCATTTCTATTTCATACAATTGTTGGGCTAAATTAAGTAAAAACCAATTATCAGATTCGATAATGTTTTGAATGGCGAGGAGGACACTTTGCGAATCAGTACATATGAGTACGTGAGACAGACCCTGTTATTTGATATAAATACAAGCCTGACGAAGGGCAAAGATTTCAGCCGTAAAGATTGTAGTGTGAGAGGGTAATGCATATTTACGCTCAACTTGTAATGACGGGGCGAAAAAAGCTGCACCCACGCGAGGTGGGTGGGCAAGTTTTGAACCATCTGCATAAAACAGAGTATGTTGAGGATAGTGACTAATAATATCATGGAATGTACGGGAAATGATATGGGGGTGTTATTTAAACGTTTTCGTGAGTTGGGGGAGACTAGTCTGGAGGATGTGTGGGTGATGGCTGTGAACCCGATATGAGATGGTGTACACTGGGTTGAGACGTGTTTGTACGATCATCTGTCTATACGGACAGAGACGGCGATACATAGTTAAAAGCGCGGGAAGACGATCTTGAGATAAGAGATGGCGTTGGTAATATTCATCTAATAAGCGTAATTTGTTTAATAGAGGATTGTGGGACAGTGACATTTTCTGTAATATATATTTAGCACACGAGTACTGACGTCGTAAAGCGAGTGGTATTTCGCCAGTCTCCACCAATAAAGCCTGTGTGGGTGTAGATGAGAGAGCTCCGATGATGATGCGCAAGGCTCGGTATTGTAACCGGTCCATCTGGATTAAGCGAGTAGGTGTCATAATGTCAAAAAAGGCGCTCCCATAGTCTAATACCGAGCGGAAAATATTTTTATATACCGTCAATAAAACCGCCGGCGCGGCCCCCCATGAGCGTTGGGTAAGAGCCTTGAACAATGGGAATTTAGGTTCTAATTTTTGCGTAATGTGACTTAGATGATGTTGCCCATTAAGTTTATCATCAATGTACAGACCTAAATATTTGACGACCCGAACAACTTCAATTTGGCCTTGTTGATATACTACCGGCGACGTGTCATATAGGCGTTTATGGGTAAAAATCATAGCCGCGTTTTTCGTTTGTGACGTTACTAAGCCGTGGTCTGTGAACCACTGATGTGCATGCGATAGTGCCGAATATAAATCTTCCCTGCAAGTGTTGAGATTGGATCTAGTGGCATATATTAATATGTCATCGGCAAATTGAATCAATCTGGCATGCGGAAGTATGACAGTTTCCAGGGATCCAGTATAAAGGGCGTATAACATACCAATTAACATATCGCCCTGGGGGAGACCCTGCGACGTATATCTATTGTTAAGTACCGCATTACCTGTGCATAAATATATACGTCTACGTACTAGGAAATTATGGATAATGCTGAGAAATATTAATGGGTAACGATGGGAATATAATATTTGTAATAAAATGTAGGGGTCTACCGAATCGTAAGCTCCCTTAATGTTCAAAAATATGGCTATAGTATGTTGTTTTCGTCCTTTCGCCAGTAATAAGTCAGTGAGAAAAATATTCAGTGCGTCATTAGTGCTACGTTTTTTAACAAAGGCATATTGAGTTTTGGGGAGAGCATCGTAATATTCTAAACACCATTGTAAACGTCGAAGTAGAATTTTTTGAAGCACTTTTCGAAGGCAAGAACTCAACATTATGCCGCGATAATTATGGGGGTCCTTCGCATCGGCTTTATGCTTGAGTATTGGGAGTACTTCGAATTGATTCCAGTCTTCGGGGATTATACCTGATAGCAGAATGGAATTGTATAGATTCAAAACGATTGTCAGGGCTCGAGGGGGAAAAGCCTCAATCATGCGATATGTCACCGCATCAAGACCTGGCCGTGTAGATTTCTTACCATGTGTAACTTGCCAGATCTCTGTGGACGAGATGGGTAGTAACAAAGTCAAGAATTTCGGGGATTCGCAATAAGGGTTGGGGGAAAAATATGGAGCTACGGAATCAGGGGTGAGGTTCCGATAAAAAGTTTCATAACCCTGCGTGTTGAGGAATCTCATGGGGGGCCCCGTGACTACATTCGACATTTTTTTTATCGTTGACCATAGGGTGCGGAGCGTGGTATGACTGCTAAAAGTAGAAATAAACGTACGCCATGCAGCACGTCGTTTGAGATTAAAATGTTGTTGAATGGACGCACATATTCTTTTATAATTGAAGTAATTAGAGGGATTAAAATTCTTTCGAAGCCGTTTGAGTGCTGCGTTGCGTTTCTTAACCCACAGGAAACATTCCTGATCCCACCAAGGCGGGCGATGGGTGCGTTTGTTAGTATGAGGGGTGGGTGTCGCCCTAGAATGATAAATAGTTATATATGCATCAATGACATTGGTCAAGATAGTATAAGCAGACAAAGGGGTACGATTTTTCAGCGTGAGATGATCTTGTAAATAATTAGAAAATAAGACAGAATCAAAACCATGGGTCGGTCGTTTGAGTGAGCACGTTGTGGGTGCGTGTGGGATGGAAGTACTAGAGCCATAATATATCAGAATGGGATAATGGTCACTTTGATGCAAATCGGGAATCGTTTGCCATGTAAGGTGGTGTGCCTGGTCTAACGTGGTGATAGTTAAATCAACCGCACTAGAGGGACTATTCGGCGGGGTTAAGCGGGTTGGAGAACCATCATTTAAAAGTAGGAGTTGATGTGAAGTGACTGCGTGATGTACATGGCGGCCTTTTGGATTAACTCTTCCACTGCCCCATGCTGGGTGATGTGCATTAAAATCTCCTAGTATAGTGTGGTGTTTTAACTGGCCGGCATAGCGAACAAATAGATACCATTGTCGTTGAGTACCTTGAATATTCGGTGGGCATTATAAGTGTGTGAATAGACTATTGTTTATTTGTAACATTTGAATATCCATAGAAGGCAGAATAAAATCACATTGTAGCTGCGCGAAGGGGAGATTTTGTTTAATTAAAGTACATATGCCACGATAACCTGGGCCATCGTGACGTATGGCATGATAGTCATTAATATTAAAACGCGTATGAGAATATAGCCACGTTTCCTGGAGGAAAATTATATCCGGATGAAATTCTTCTATTAAAAGCAATAGTTCATGACGTTTGTTGACAATACTCCGGCAATTCCACTGGAGTACCCTCATACAGGACAAAAAAATACATCATGTTAACGATTATCAGACGACGGACGATCAACGGGGGCAAGAGGGGGTAACAACGGGATTATTTTTTCGAATAAATTTTTTACACAATGGCTCCATTGTACATTGTGACCTAAAAGGTCCATTAATTGCCGGAATTCGGCGAGGATGATGCGGGTGGTGTCATTCGAGTTCGGAGCCGCTGGAGGGTGCGAGACGCTACCAGCCACTTCGTCAATTGGGGCCGATGGGGGAAAACTCATGCTGGAAGTGGATGGTGTGGCCACAATATTAAGGTACCCTTGTCGATCATACCCAAGGGGGGTGATAGACCTGGGTGATTTATGAACCGTTTCGATGAATTTTCTCTTTCGTGGAGGATCAATTGGTCGTGATTCAGTTGGGGGCGCTAGTGGGGGGAATTGGTGCGGTAGCTTTAACGGGTTAAACTCTTTCTGATGTTGGTTGACGATTTCACTATAAGATTTATTGTCAATGCACATTTGACGTTTAATAGCTACTTGCTGAATGTGTGTTTCACATCTCGCTGCCCCTGCCGGGTGGTTGTCTTGACAGTTGGCGCATTTGAATATAACTGCCTTGCAGTCAGATGTGAGGTGGCCCAGGGCGCATTTGCCACATCGAGGTTCCCTTGCGCGACAATGTAATTGAACATGGCCGTACCGTTGGCATTTTTGGCAACGGATGGGATTGAATATAAATAAGGTTACTTCCAACATGACATTAAAAATGCATACATAAGTGGGCAAATCTTGTGTATCAAAAAAGATTTTCACCGTACCTGTAGGTAACGTTTCTAGCTTATCATCAATCATTTTTTTCCTGTTAAGGCGTTGGACCCGTGCCACAGGGGCGGGAGAGTCCATGTAACGTATGATTTCCTCGTGGGTAAGCGACAGATCGACTCCACGTATAAGACCTACACGTTGCACATTTGCAGATGGAATAAAGGCAGATAAATTTCGTTCAATGAGAAGGGGGTGTGTTAAAAAAGAGTTGGGCATGGCCGAAGTTGCAAATTGTACCTGCACGCGGTTGCGACCCTTTTTTTGTATTCCCTTGATGCCTGGAATTTGTTTCTCAAAAAATAAACGTCCCAAGGCCATGGGGTGCAGATTGCCCAAATTCTGATCCACGGACTGTACAAAAACTATGTAAGGACCGCGATGACGGTCATTATAACGATGTTGTGTTGCTAGATTAGTTTTAGGCACAGTGGTATTCACTACGGGCGTAGTCGGCGAGACTCCCGACGTCATGATCTCAGGGTTATCCACGACAAACATGTGCTCCATAGAGACCTCGTTATCTATAATGACATTTTCAGGGATACTCACATTTAACAAGGGTGGTGGGCCACCACTGGCCTCACCCATGTTGGAGACACAAGAAGAAACAAATGGACACTAACCTGTAGTCTGTGGGAAATCTAATCACACTTACTACTACTACCTCCCAACACCACAAAATGTCTGAGCCCAACACACAGGCGAGTACTTCCACTGCTGAATGAAGTGTTTCGTAACACGGTTGAGACGAGACTGGACACAAGGATCATGTAAACTATAAACACAAACATTGGGCGGGTTCTTCTTCTTCTACTTCTCGAGAGGGGTGTTACGCGCAGTACATTCTTTTCACGCCCAAGTGATCTGGCCTGGCGACTTGCTACGTATAATAATTGTATGCGTATTGGCAACTCAAACTAACACTTGGGGCACTGCGTTCGGTCTGGATAAGTAGGGTAAGAATACTCAATAACACGCGTTTGATATGGAAAACGTTTTATTTTTCGGTTATAATCAGTAAATGTGGTCCCTAAAATAATGACAGTGTTATTTTTGATTGTATATATGTATAACTGTGCGATACACGTGATCTAATTTGTGTGTTCCACTGGATTTTATGTGTCAATTGCATATTATCAAGCATCGGTTGTCTGCTGGTATCTGTTTTTGAGCAGTTCGAGTCATAGGTCTGTTACTTTAAAAGCTATATTTGAGTTTGCTCACTGTACCATAGACTGTAGAAATTATTTGCTGCTTGGTAGGGCGAAGGGATGAGTTTAACTTGTATTAAAGCTCGGGGGACACAGGAATTGCTTGATTTAGATGGTTAGCTGGTGGGTTTGGTGTAGAATATCGGACTAGTAGCAGGTTCTCGCAGAGTAGATATTTACTCTGCGAAGTCAAATTAGGCCTATATGACTCGTAGTGGAATGGCTCGGACATCGCATAGCGAGGTGATGGCGGTTGGTAGGGTAATTGGAAATGAACTAGGGAGGGGGAAGGATACCTGACTGATGAAGCTTGGCTGTAGTCGGCTGGTGTAGGCCTAGCTGTCTTGGTACGGCTTAGCTCGGCGTAAACAGTGAACAACCCATCCTGTCGTCAGTGAGTGTAGTGGTGAGTGGTCCAACCCGCTCCTGTTGCCCGTATTTATTTGGTATCGTCACCTTTTGGATATTGCTATTTACATCTTTTGGAAAGTGATGAAAACTTATATCCGCAGCCCTCTTTTATGCATCGACTTACAGCCGTAACCTGAGCAATATACGTTGCTTTTACTAATTTTACACTCCATCAACGAGTAAAACTTATTACTTATGTATAAAGACACGAAGAAATTACCTCGATCTGCTTACGAATACAAGAAACCATATACAAACAGTCACCACGTGACAAATGTACCCTACTTGGTAAGTTTCTAATTTTTACCGCTAGATGTCATATCAGATAGCTGGAGTTGCCAATACCGTTCTCCGTCAGGAAAGTTTCTTTATTTATAGATAAATTAGAATTGTTACTCAATAACATGAACAAAGTAAATTTCGATATAATAATTTGTGGGGATGTAAATGTGTATTTCTTAAAATTTGATAGAAATTGTGAATTATTAACACAGTTACGGTACTAATTTCCTATGGACTGAAACCTACAGTAAATACCCCAACAAGAATAACAAAATTCAGTAAAACCACTCCTGATCAATTTTTTAAAAATACAGATAAATATCACCATTCAATAGAAGTCTATTGTCTGGGTTTTAGTGACCACCATGAACAAATACTGAGTTTTGAAGTACCCGAAACAATCAATAATAATGATAATGGAGTAAAATCAAAGTGCAGGTCATTCACTGAAACAAATGTTACATATTTCAATGACTTATTAAATAAGGAAACATGGTCAGAAATTTATAAACTAGAAAATGTAAATGATAAATTTAATGCAATTAACAGTACCCTAAAACACTATTTTGAAACAGCATTCCCCTTTAGACAAAGAACTTTTCAAAATAACAAAACTAACAATTGGATAACAACAGGGATTATAAATTCATGTCAAAGGAAGAAATTTCTACACAAATTATATAAACAATACCACACAACACCTGAATTCCATTTATACTACAAAAAATACACTAGCATATTAAATAAGGTAATAAGACTAGCAAAGAAAATGCATAATGATAATTTTATTTCCCAATCATCTAATAAAAACAGGGCTATGTGGTCCGTGATAAAGAAAGAAACTGGAAAATCTGCTAAAATACAAAGCAAAATTACACTGACCAGAAATAATAAAGTGATTAATAATCCAGAGGAAATAGCAAACACTTTCAATGACTATTTTCTGGAAATTCCACAAAAATTATTAAATAAATCACAGGTAAATACACTAAATTCTAATAATAAAATAAATAAATGTAGTAATTCTTTATTTATAAATCATGTCACAAGTGAAGAGGTAGAATAGTTATAAAAGAGCTAAAAAATAAATTCTGTGCTGGCATTCATGGCATCCCTGATGCAATTTTAAAGAAATGTGCAGAAAATATAATAAATCCACTTACACACTTAATAAACAGTTCAATTCTCTCAGGAACTTACCCGGATATTTTGAAGTTATCAAAAGTAATTCCAGTGCACAAAAACGGTTCAAAAGATTAATTAAATAACTATCGTCCTATTACTTTACCAACTGGTATTGCAAAAATTGTGGGAAAAATCATGTATAAGAGACTGATAAGTTTTATAGAAAAAAAAATATTATCAAACTCACAACATGGATTCAGAACGGAAAAATCTACACAGACAGCAATTTATGAATGTATTAATAGTATACTGAAATTAATTGACATGTAACTGGCCTATTCTTGGATTTATTGGAAGCATTTGATGTTGTTGACCATAAAATCCTCCTTACAAAACTAAATCAATATGGCATTCGAGGTCTAGCTAATAAATGGATAGAGTCTTACTTAACAAGGCGTAAACAAATAGTAAGCTTGAGACACAAGGATGATGGAACCAAATTACTTAATGAAACCATGACCAATAAGGGAATTATTAAATTTGGAGTACCCCAGGGATCGGTTTTGGGCCCACTACTCTTTCTTCTATATATCAATGATATAACACAGATCGTTCATTCACATAAGGAAATTTTGTTTGCGGACGATACAACACTCGTAAAAAAGGTGAAACTAAACAGGTCATACAGCAGTCTGCTGACTCCGTTACAAGAGAGTTAAGCAAATGGTCACAAGATAATCGCCTCATAATCAACTATAAAATAACAGTATGTCTAAATTTCCACACTATACAGAATAGGAATCCTGCGAAGCCCAATATAACATTAAATGGTCATCAAATAGAAAATAAATCAGAAACAAAGTTTTTAGGACTATGGATACAACATGACTTGAAATAGAATAAACATATACAATATCTGAATACTAAACTGAACTCGATGTGCTTTGCGTTACGTATTTTGAAAACCTGCACTAACATGCACACATTAAGAAATACTTATTTTGCTTATTTCCATTCATACTTAAGATATGGGGTCATATTTTGGGGTATATCGCCAGATGTACTAAGCACGTTTAGGATACAAAAGAGGGCGATTAGAATTATGGCAAATGTAAACACTAGAGAATCATGAAGACCTCTGTTTGAAGATTTAAACATTCTCCCTCTGCCCTGCATATATATCTTTGAAAGTATTATGTTTTGTAAAAAGAATTTAATGAATAAGGATGTTTTTCTTAAAACCAACAATGATGTTCATAGGCATAACACAAGACAAAATCAAAACATTCATATTTCACACACACAAGCATATGTCAAAAAGGAACATATCGCACAGGAGTTAAATTATACAATAAACTACACCAGTATATAAAACTTGCCCCAAAAATAAAACCTTTGATAGAATGTTGAAAGCTTATCTGCAGTGCCATTGTTTTTACTCTGTAGTTGAATATCTTAGTGTATAGAAACGATGAAATCTATAATTATATTTTACTTTTCTATTTTAACTGTAATACCTAGCTGTAAGTTGTTGTATTTATAGAATTAAGTTTTCATATTATGATAATAGAATAAGGTGTAAATAGTTTTCCAATATGATTGTATCTCTTAAGATCTGTTATTATAATAAGTTGTAAATAGTTATATTATTAGTATTACTGTATATACCTATTAGTACTTTTATTTTATAGATGTAAATTCTGATGTGTCCTATATCAAAAATGTATTGTATACATGTATTTGATCAAATGGAATTAATAAAACTATCTATCTATAAACAAACACGAGGCGTCACACGTAAGGGAAAGAGTTAAATAGTTCAATGGCAATCAGAAAAATATGTGAGTAAAAGCGGAGAGGACAGGAAATGTGGGGGAGTAAAGAAGTATCGAAAGAGATAAGGGGAGAGAAACCCCTAGCGTACAAAGTGAATGAAGTAGCGTAGTTCGTTGAGACGTATATAAGGGACACTGAAAAACGAGGTGATTAATAGTACCTATAGCAGTATTACATGCACAAACCTCGGAGGCTTGCAAGTTGCACCGAGCCGTGAAGACGGGGGTGCGCGCATGATTAAAACGTAAGCGAATAATGGTAATGATGTGACGACGAGTATAGCGACCATTATAAAACCAAGGGAGATGGGGTATCGACGGTTGTAGATTATAATAAAACTGAGCCTTTTCCCTTGAATAATCCCTCCATTGTGTCGACCAGACTTCTTTTAATTGATTTTTCAGAAGAGGTATAAGATTGGAGGCGGGAGTGGCAATGGCGATGGGGGTGCCGTGGCCACAAGCAGCAAGTCGAGCGGCCTGATCAACGTATTCATTTCCTAAAATAGCTGTATGGTCGGGGATCCAAGAAAAAACAACCGTAAATCCCGACTGAGTCAATTCATACGTCAACCTGAGTATATGAGGTATGAACCAGTTGTCGATGTGCATCACATTTTGTAAGGCCTGGAGAACACTTCTGAAGTCAGATAGAATAAGAGAGCGAGATATCACATTCCTTTTGACATATAAGAGAGCTTGACGAATAGCAAAAGCTTCAGGCGAGAAAATAGATAATTGAGGAGGTAACGTAAAGGAAGCAAGATGTTGTTTGGCGGGGACATAAAAGGCCGCCCCCACGCTGGGCGGGGAGTCGAATTTAGAGCCATCTGTGTATATGGGGTACAGCTGGAGGCACTTTCTTCAATTTGACAGACATATCGACGGGCGATAGAGTGGGAATGAAATGAAGCTTTTTGAGAAAAGTAGGGGGAATGGTGAAGAACATCCGGAAGGAACTGATAAAGAGGGAAGGGCGCATTATAGCATAGCGGCTTCCGGGTTTGGAGAATGTCTGGACGAAAACCTGTAAGACCGATAAAAGATAAAAGAATAGAGGGGGGGGGGGGGATATTTTTTAAGTAAGTGTTGCTGATAATATTCTTGTAGAATTGTAATTTCGGGAGAATGGGAGAAGCAGCAAGAGCCATTTTGCTAAGGAGATAACGAGAAGACAGGTACTTCCGTCTGAGACCAAGAGGTGGATCTGTAGCTTCGACGAGAAGGGCCTGCGTGGGCATAGAGGAGAGAGCTCCCAAGATAATGCGCAGAGCGGCATATTGTAATTTATCTAGTATTGTGAGACGAGACTGGGGCATGATGTCATAAACATGGCAACCGTACTCCATGGAGGACCTGACGATAGAGCGGTATAAAAGAAGCAAAATTTGAGGGTCTGCTCCCCAAGAACGGCGCGTTAACGAACGTAGGAGTTGTAATTTTTTTGTGACGTGTGATTTTAGGTGCGCCAAATGGGGTGCCCACGTCAACTTATCATCTATCAATATCCCTAGGTATTTGGTATGATGGGTGATGGTAATAGAACCCTGTTGATATAGAATCGGGGAACGGTCGTAGAGACGTTTATGGGTAAAAATTAAGGCAGAGTTTTTGAGTGGGACTGTATCAAGGCCGTGATTAAAAAGCCAAGAATGTAAAATCGTGAGGGCATGGAACATATGTTGTCTACACTGAGATAAATCGGGGTGCGAGCTATATAATAGAAGGTGATCGGCATATTGAATCAGCCGGACATGTGGGAGTAATAGTTCCTCAATCTCACTGGTATAAAGGAGATATAGTATACCACTAAGAATATCGCCCTGGGGCAAGCCGGAAGACGCAAAGCGCGTATTCAGGACGGTGGGGAAAGTTGCAAGAATGACGTGACGGGAGTGAAGAAAGGCGACAATCAGTTTTATAAAAGGGGAGGGGAATTTCCATTTACAAAGTACAGCCAATAACAACGGGACGTTGGCATTATCATATGCGCCTTGAATGTCTAAAAATACTGCTACCGTAAAATGTTTACGACAGCTGGTCAATAGGAGGTCAGTGAGGAAGATATTCAGAGCATCGGTAGTCGATTTTCGTTTTACAAAAGCAAATTGGGTTTTTGGGACCAAATCGTAATACTCTAGAGCCCATATCAGTCTCGCCAACAGCATACGCTGAAACGTTTTTCTGATACAGGACCCGAGCTGAATTCCCCTATAACTACAGGGGAGGGCGGGGTTTTTGCCAGGTTTTAAGATGGGAAGTAATAAAAAGTCGTTCCATTTGGAAGGAATCTGACCTGTACGTAGGACATTATTGTAAAATTCAAGTAGGACCAGATGTGCGGGAGAGAGTTAACTATTGAGCACGTGGTAAAAAATGTAATCGGGACCGGGGGTTGAAGAATTTTTAAGAGAGAGGGCATTGCGGAGTTCAGCTGGTAGAATTGGTTGTATTGGACAGGTAAATTTGAAAGGCGTGACATAGTGATAGGATGGTGGGGTACAGGCGACAAAATCAGTTGTTAGACTATGATAGAAACATAAAGAATTTTCAAAAGTAAGACGATGTGGGGGCGCATATTTTGTACTCATTGATAAGTTGCGTATAGAATTCCATATTTGAGTAAGGGGAGTTTGGTGATTAATGGAATTGACATATTTATGCCAAGCAGTACGACGTTTGTCATTGAAAGTGCGTTGCATAGTCGCAACAAACTTTTTATACGGCAAATAAGTATACGGGGTATGGTATTTGCGAAGGAGGTGAAGTAATGCTTTGCGACGCTTGACCAAGCGTATACATTTGTTGTCCCACCAGGGGATGTGAAAAAGGGCTTGACCAGATCGTTCTCGACAAGGAATGAGTGGATGATAAGTGTCAAAATATCTATTAATAATGTAATTAAGGATTTATAAGAATAGCGTACAGGCGGAGCGGCATGGCAAAAATGTTGTTGGATATATTCGTAAAACAACACTTCATCAAAATATTTAAACTGTCGAAAGAAGCGAGGAGTATGCTCGGGGGGTGGTGGCAGGTGTATAGAAGAACCGGTAATTACGACGGGATAATGATCACTGAGATGCAGATCTGGAGTTGTTTGCCAATAAAACAGGTGTGCGAAAGAGATACAAAGGTTAAGTCTACAGCACTGGGATCTTGCTCAGGGGCAGAAAGACGGGTAGGGGAACCATTATTAAGAAGATGACATGAAGCAAGTTGGGACGACGTCCAGATATGACGACCTTTAGGCGTAATTCGAGCGCTGCCCCATTCCGTGTAATGAGCATTGAAATCACCGCCCAGAAAATGGTACGGAAAGGATTGACAATAAGTTAAGAAGGATTTCCACTGTCGTTCGTTGCCCTTAACATCTGGGGGAATGTAAAGATTGGCAATATGATACTTGTCAACTTGAATAGTAAGTAAATATGTGCGGGGAAGATGAAAAAGAAAGGGTAGCACTTTATAGGAAAGTGACTCAAAAATGAGAGTAAGCACTCCACCGTAATGGGGCCCATCGTGACGTTCAACTATATTCTTCGCTATATTGAACGATAAGGAATGATACAACCATGTTTCCTGTAGCAGGACAGCCTCTGGCTGGTATTCCTGTATGAGAAGAAGGAGTTCATGCCGTTTGTTTAATATGCTATGGGAATTCCATTGTAGGATCTTCATGGGATGGGAGATGATTGTACCTCCCTTGGTGACTCAAGAGGTTGAGATTCGGGAGGAAGAGAATGAAACGGGAGAAGAACTATTTTATCATACATATTTTTTTAAATGTGGGCCCATTGGGCATGGGCATTCGAGCCCAAAAGGTCCATAAGTTGGAGATAATCGCGTGTGTTGCAGGGAGCACACCAGTTTTGGGTGGCACAGGAGGGGGAGGAGAGGGGCTGAAGTGCATGGTAGACTTCGACGGAGTGACGGCAATGGGCACCGGACGAGTCAAATGGTCTGGCCGGACTATCGAGAGATAGGCCTGCCGGTCGTAACTCAAAGGTGGTATCACTTTGGGTGAGCTTTGAACAATGGACGTAAATTTACGTTTTTTAGGTAACGTGGTAGAAGCAGGGGCGTTAGTGGGAGAAAGTGGGGGAATTGCTGAGAATCGGTAAGTGGTTGAAAGAGGATAGAAAATGGGGCAACAATTTCTTGGTATGGCTTATTTTCAACACACATGCGGGTTTTTATCTCAACTTGATTTTGATGGTACACTGGGATGAACCACTTGTATGATTCTCATCACAATGCACGCATCGTACCAAGACTTGGGAGCATGTCGAAGTTTCATGGTCTTGAGCACAGCGACCACACCGGGGAGCTCTTGCACAGCAATTTTGACCGGTATGTCCATACCGCTGACATCGATTACATATGAACGGCCTAAAGATAAAACGGTAGACCTCAAGGACAACATGAAAAATTGAGACATATTTTGGGAGAGTCTGCGTTTCGAAAAAAGTTTTATCGTCCCCGTGGGGAGCATCTCCACTTTACCGTCGATCATCTTACGGCGAGACATGCGTTGGAGTTTGATTATGGGGCATGGCGACTCAATATACTGCAGGATATCGTCATTCGATAGAGATAAATCGACACCACGGATTAAGCCTATCCGTTGGATGTTCGAGGATAGAATGAACGTTTTCAACTTTTTTCGGCGAGTAAGGGTTTTTTAAGAAAGAGGTTGGCGGCTCGAGCCGTGTTGAAGGTAATCTGTATGCGATTGCGCCCCTTGCGGTGAATGGCTGAAATTCCCTCGATTTTTTTTTCTCATAGAACATTCGTCCCAATGCCATCGGATGTAAATGACCGATATGCGAATTGTCGACAGACTCGATATTAACATGATAGGGCCCAGAGTGGGTGGAGGGGTACGGTCTCGGAGGATCGTCCCCAGTTGACGGAGTTGAGGAAGTTGATATTACAGGAGGCAAATTCGTATCAGATGACGGGGTAGCAGAAGATAAGGCTGGGGTAAACGGGCAGTTAAAGGCACTATCTCCGTAAGAATAACGTCCATGGCATCGTCAGGTGGGCCCGAATTTTCCGCACCCCCCACTTGTGACTGACATGTCCCCGATATGTAGAACCGAGAATGGGTCTACTATTCACAGAGTAAGATTCACTAATACACACTTAGGCACACACAAGTATACGTGAGCACATACAGTCACACTACTTAACAGAAGCAGTCACTCTCCACACACGAGGCGATTCGAACAGGTGAGCTAAAGAAAGACCGACCCGCACGCGACGGAAGAGCACACGCAACTGTTGGAGGGTTACTTCTTCGAGCATACAATAAGATAGAGAGGGCGCCAGCTATGCTTCTACCGGCCGACCGTGGGGCCAAAATAAGATCAGCTGATGTTGGGCAAAACAAGCATGTCTCCCATAAGAATAGCATTATGAAGTGACTTAAAATCCCGATTAAAGCGTATTCCTTGTGATTAACAGACTATTTCTGTTGAAGGTGGCGATAACTACAATTCCTTCTGAATATTGCTGTTCTTTTTTGTATGAAAAGTGTGAAGTATAATCGTTATATGCGATATTTTGGTGTGTTGACATATCAGTGTTGGAATGCATAGGTGACTTGTGTGGGGCCTACATGATTAGGAAATTATAAAATGGTGAATAAAATACGTTTACGTATAATTCTTATCCGTAATAATTGTCTGACTTGGTTATATTTGTAATATTTTTACATATCTAAAATAATAAACTCTACAAAGCATTCTAGTACTAGCTTACTTTTTTAGTAACATGTAGGCCCTATGCTTCTATTATGCTGGTTTTCCTTTATAAATCAAGAAAGTTTGCCGATAATCATCAATTAAAATTCATATTTATGGTCCATATATTAAGCAATTCAGGGTCTGAAGGGAAGCTGAAATAAGCGAATACATTTAATTATGCGTACAAAGTGATATCCAGCACTGCATCTTAAAAGAAAACCAATGATATCCCCACTCCAAATATTTATCACCTACAGCAATAAATCTTACACATATCCTAATGTTATCCCCTTCCCTTCCATATTTAGAAAATTCTTTTTTGGTGGCTAGGGACTTCCGGGTCATCAGCCCTGTGTACTGGAGTAGGCCTATGTGTTGAACTTGTCTGATAACTTAAATTTCTGTGATGACTGCAGTAGTGTGTATAGCTGCATTGGTGGTTGTTAATTCATTTAAGGGGCTTGTGACATCTTGGTCATCAGCACCGTGTAGTTGGGTGTGGGTTGAACTTGTCTGATAACTTGTATTGATGTGATGATTGTAGTAGTGTGTAACTTTATTAGGGACAGGGATGAGGTGGGTGCCTCGGGACTTGAACTAAGGTGCTATCCCGGCATTTGCCTGGGGGGAGTGAGGAAAATCCTGGGGGATAAACCACACTCGAGCTAGCAGCAGTCATCGCCGTGATTCGACCTGCGATATCCGAGTGTGCTGTATGATTTAACGAGCACGGCTAAGCACTTGTGTCTCGGGACAGTCGGATGAGGAGCCAGAAAGATGCGCGCGCACCCGGCAGGGAGGAGCAATTGAATAGCGCAAGTTTTAAGAAATAAAATATGGAGGACGGTTGTCGTTTCGGGGTAACATTTACAGTCGATTTGCATTATTAACGCAAAGCGGTCGTGAAACTTGCTTTAAGTACATTTGAAAATATGCATTCCAATCAATATTCAAGATCTAACTGTAATAATTGAATATTTAACCATACGCACTATTAAGGACCATAACAATATGCGGTAATGTCTGTCGGAAAAGTGTGCGTGTGGTATCCCGCTCGCTTGTTGTTTTGAAGATCCCGGGTTCAAGGCTACCCAAGGGCGGAAAATTTTACTTCTTTTTAATTATTTTATTATTTCCTCCTCACGTCGTACAACAATATTGCAACTTAGTTTTGTCTACATGATCTACGAGGACGATAGTAAACATGTTTTCTCTCATTTAAAATTCTTTTGTAAATCAATTCTTTTTTTTTTAACTTTGCAATCTCAATAATATTTTTGTAGCATGTGAAGATATCTATCTCCCATAATTCTGTGCATCCATATTAGTTAAAATAGTTATCGTTTATTTTTAAATAATGTTTAACTTTAATTTTTGGAAATAAAAATTAATTTCGTGAAACTAATTTTTATTTCAGGAACTATTTCATATTTTTCCAAACCCATGCACAGAATTATTAGTCTGTGCAATGCGTACATAGTGTAAAAAGATTGTAAAGTTTCAGTAATTGTTAGTGGTAAATAGTTCCTATCATTTTTTTTAAGGAAAAGACTATCTTTTAGTAATTTCTGCCCATACTGATCAACTGAAAGGAATAATTTTTCACTTTTTGCTTTATGAAAGATGTTGGTCGTATGGAAATAAAATTTGGTGCAGTTTGGATCACTGGGAGCAAAAAATTTTTCTTGGGGTAGCCTATAGTGTCCCCTTAAAGAACCTTCCACTAATTACACCTGTGTGAAGCTAAATTGTATAGGTTAGGAATGTAAACAACGCTCTTAGGTGTCTACGTTCGTTGCCAAGAGCCGACTTTGGTGTCGTCTAGTAGCTAAGTTCTGTACTAGGCCTAGTAGTCGTTGACGGTGGCGTTTGGCGGCAAAAGTAGGAACTATTTGAAAAATTCAAAGTTGCAGTGCTTACTTGAGTTAAAAAACAGATACACACATTAATACAGCCATCACAATTATCACCGGTTATCAGACAGATTCTACACACACTCAAAGTACACGGGGCTACATAACCGCGTTGTCACAGCCCCTAAACTTAGGAACCAACCAACCAAATACAGAACGTGTCATAGGCTAATATTATTATTCTGGGATAAATTTTGAACTATTTAAATAGTATCCGTCCATGGTCTTAAACAGTATTTAGGGAAAATAGAATTTTAAATGAGAGAAAACATGTTTACTATCGTCCTCGTAGATCATGTAGACAAAACTAAGTTGCAATATTGTTGTACGACGTGAGGAGGAAATAATAAAATAATTAAAAAGAAGTAAAATTTTCCGCCCTTGGGTAGCCTTGAACCCGGGATCTTCAAAACAACAAGCGAGCGCGGTACCACTCGCACACTTTTCCGACAGACATTACCGCATATTGTTATGGTCCTTAATAGTGCGTATGGTTAAATATTCAATTATTACAGTTAGATCTTGAATATTGATTGGAATGCATATTTTCAAATGTACTTAAAGCAAGTTTCACGACCGCTTTGCGTTAATAATGCAAATCGACTGTAAATGTTACTCCGAAACGACAACCGTCCTCCATATTTTATTTCTTAAAACTTGCGCTATTCAATTGCTCCTCCCTGCCGGGTGCGCGCGCATCTTTCTGGCTCCTCATCCGACTGTCCCGAGACACAAGTCGGCTAAGCCGCTGGATGCCAGCTGTATTGGGGAAATGTATGTAATCAAGTCTGTGTATTTTAGGTCATATATTTTAATTCATACCCGTGAAAAGATAGCCTGTTCCCTTTTTCAAACCTCTGACTGCAATTGTAAGCAGCGCAAGATATAACCATTTTCGTTATATAACTTCACATTCAGCCTCTTACATAAAGGAAAATGCGTATTTTACATATTCGTAATATATTATACTGCAAAAATGGCTCGTATATCGATAATTATTAAGTATAATCTTTACGCTCGCGCTGACAACTTGGGCATAGGCGCCATTTTATACCAACATCAGCTGATCTTATTCTGGCTCCATGTTCCGCTGGCCAAGGCCTCTCTGTCCTATTGGCAACTCCAGCTATCTGATATGACATCTAGCGGTAAAAATGAGAAACTTACCAAGTAGGGTACATTTGTCACGTGGTGACTGTTTGTATATGGTTTCTTGTATTGGTAAACAGATCGTGGTAAATTGTTCGTGTCTTTATACATAAGTAATAAGTTTTACTCGTTGATAGAGTGAAAAATGAGTAAAAGCAAAGTGTATTGCTCAGTTTACGGCTGTAAGTCGATGTATAAGAGGGCTGCGGATATACGTTTTCATCACTTTCCAAAAGATGCAAATAGCAATAGCCGAAATGTGATGATACCTAATAATACCTAATACCTAATAATAATACCTTTCCACCCCGGGAAGGATCTAACACTTGTCGAGGTAGACCTTAGACAGAAGACCTGCGACGTAAAGCCAGCGAAGGTTATTCAGTTTAAAAACAGCTGTTACGATGGGCGCGCTGGTAAGATTGAAGTTACTTGAATAATTAATTAAATAAATAATTATTGGCTGCTTGGTAGGGAGAAGGGATGAGTTTCACTTGTATTAAAACTCGGGGGGCGACAGGAATTGCTTGATTTGGATGGTTAAAAGGAGGGTTTGGTGTTGAATGGTAGCGGAATCACTCATTCTACAGTGCCCACGGGGAGGCAAATTAGGCCTATATGACTCGTAGTGGAATAGCTCGAATATCGAAGAACTTAGCGATTACGAGGTGTAGGCTTGGCGGAAAGGCTGGCGGATCATCAGTTTGACATCAATTCACGATATAAGTCGGAGCTTGGAACAGTGGCGTCTGGTTTGCGTGGATGCTAGTCTCGGAATGATAAAAGTAGCACAGCTTCGGTGTGTTATTTATTTGTTTATGTACCGTATTTCTCTATTTGAATGTCCTCGGCGTTGACTCAGGATCGACATTTACATTATATTGCGCATAATAGTACCGAAATAATGTCCGAAGTGTAGCCCTGTATAAATTTGAATCAGCTGATCTACATCAACCATAAAAACTGATGCTTGATAATATGCAAATGACACCAAAATATCCAGTGGAACACACAAATTAGATCACGTGTATCGCACAGTTATACATATATACAATTAAAAATAACACTGTCATTACTTTAGAGACCACATTTACTGATTATAACCGAAAAATAAAAAGTGTTCCATATCAAACGCGTGTTATTGAGTATTTTAAACCCTACTTACCCAGACCGACCGCAGCGCCCCAAGTGTTAGTTTGAGTTGCCAATTGTATGCTCGAAGGGTTACTTCACTTTTTTAAAAATCTTGTTGATTGATTGGGCGCAGCAATTACTATTCTTCTTATTTACGTTGTGTTTTTAGATATAGCCAAACTCTTTATTAGTCACTAGACCATATATACTGAGAAGCGTGTGGGAGTATTGGCAACTCCAGCTATCTGATATGCCACCTAGTGGTGAAAATAAGAATCTCCCAAAGTAGGATAAATCTACCACTTGGTGACAGTTTGTAAGGGTGAACAGAGCGTGTTAATTTGCTTGTGTTATTATATACAATTAATAAAATTTACTCATTGTTAGAATACAAAATGAGTAAAAGTATATTGCTCAGTTTACGGCTGCAAGCCGATGTATAAGATGCCTATAGATATAAATATACATTATATTCCAAAAGATGCAAATAGCACTGGTCGAAAGGTAGCTATAACGAATAAATACGGAGAATAGGAACTAGTTGGAATACAGTTGATGTGGTCGTTGGGGGACAGTCTAGCCTCTTAAGGTAAGAATAATAATTATAGTCTAAATAAATAAATAAATAAATATAGTCTAGATAATCCCATAAGGGCAAAGGCCTCCTGCGAGCAGGGACATGCTCTGGTTTAAACTCGTTAAAAACTAACATAACCAGACACAAACTAACAAACCTGATAATCCCAGCCAACCTCTCGACTAAAAATCAAATTGGCATGCGATGGTATTAGTGCAGCATCCGCCAAGTCGAGCATATAGGAGCATATGCGATGTTACTTCCTATTGCCCCCATATGACTCCTATCCTGAAACCTGAGTGACACACTATACCTAGATATTAAGATCAGAGGGCATTAATACATAAGACTGCAGACGGTTCCGAGGCAACGGAAATAGCCTGCCGATGAGCTTGGAATTATTAGCCCAAAGACACACGTTACGATCGAACCAACCTTCTCCAGGGTCCTAGTCAAACCAGTGGAAATAGGAAAAGTGGATCTAACGCATTCAGACCAACACAACTAGAATTAACTAACACACACATTGTACGAGGCGTAGCAACACTTACTGGAATGTGAACCAGGCTACCTCTGACGCCAGTAATAGGCCGCACAATATTTTGAAGATCGACCCTGTTGTGCGAAACAGGCTAAATCCATGTGCAGTTTAGAATGCGAATGCAGAAATGCGATTACGGGAGATGATCATTCCACCTAGTATATAAGTTAGTTAGTTTTAAGTAAGTAAATGTCACCAAAAAGCGAGGTGTAGCTAATTCCGCCAAGAGCGTTGATTAGTAAATAAGTGAATTCCGCCAAAGTGCGTTGAAATGAATGAAATAATGAAATATTGAAGTCCGCCAAAAAAGCGATGATTTAAAGAAATAATTAAGTAAATGAGTATATAAATCGGAGAAAAGGGAAATAATGAAATAAGTGAATATAAGTCAGAGAATAAGAAAAAGAGAGAATTGAGTGAATAAGCAAGTCAGAGGTTAAATAAGTAAGAGAGTAAGGAAATAAGAAAAGGAAGTAAGTGAGAATCTAGGTAAATTAGAATATAAAGAAAGGAAGAAAGAAATAAGAGATAAGTGAATGAATAACAAATAGGAGAATAAATAGAAACGGGGGAACGTGAGGGCGCAGTGGATTAGCGGCTCGCCTCTCACCCAAACGGCCGTGGCTCGAATCCCGGTGACAGTGGATTGAAATTCTCACCTGAAATTTTCACCAGGACGGCCGAGGTTCGAATCCCGGTGACACAGGGGAGGAAATTTCATCTGAAATATCACGTGGCGTCAGGAAGGTCATCCGACCTTAAATCTCCGGCCAAAACCATAGTAAGTAAGTTCGTCAGAAAAGAAAGGAATTAAGAGGGAATAAGAAATAAAAGAAGTCAGGACATGAATACGCGTGAGAAAAAGGAATCAAAGAAATAAGTGAATACATAAGAATGAGAGGTAAATGAGTCAAAGAATAGGAAATTAAAGAAGTAAAACCTGAACATGAATCCAAGAATAGGAAGTAAAGAAATGAAGAAAATCAGTAAGTCAATAATGTTTTATCCCTCTGTTGGGGGATAAACAGGGTAGTGTAGATGTGTTAATTTAAGGCCTGTTTCCGAATAAGGGTAGTTTCCCGTAATTGGGGGAGACTACCAGTGTAGTGTGTTGGTGTGAGTAGGTAATCTATTGGGGGCGTCCCTACAGGATGCGTTTACCTGCTAGGGGATGAATGTCTGAGGTGAGCTAATGACCTAGCCTGCCAATTAACTAGAGCGAGCGATTCAGCGAGCTCACGTGCAGAGTCGGCGACTTGACACTCTGCAGTCGGGCCGCTTGCTCGAGTACAATAGAATTCCTGACGATGCAGTTCCTGGTCTCCACGGTCAGGTTGGGTGTAAGGATGTAAAATGGGGTGTAATTAGTAATAAACGTGTGTGTTTACTGACCAAGTATTTATTGGCCAGTAGCTGTGATGTACTGTCCCTTTAAAGTGTTAGACAGATATGAAGTGAAGTACAAGGTGTAAAATACACAAGTGTTCAGGGTAGGTGTTACAATGATAAGGAATCTGAGCACACGGCTAGTTCTCACCTGGTGAAGAGCTGGAACGGACCTCGTAGGAGCAGGGCCGCTGGCCACGAACAGATAATGGGGCTCTTCTGGGCCTAGCCTTTAAGGCCTCCCCCCACTGCTTGGTCAGCGTTTCCTCACTGTTGTCGCTCCAGTTAGTGTGTTTATGTGTGTATTATGTAAGCGTGGCCGTCAGCGGTATCGCCGGGCCTGCTTGTGTTGAAGAAGTATATGAGGCTTATGGTATGCCTATGAGGGTGGTTTTGATGAAAGATGGAGGGGTGTGTCTTTAGGGGTACTGCCCCTGGGCTGTACAATAACGAGGTAAGTTAGAAAGTAACGAAGTAAGCAAATGAGAAAGCATAGGAGTAAGCAAGAAATGAGTAAGTAAGGAAATCAGAAAATAAATTAATCAGGGAGTAATAAAAAGGAAGTAATGAGTAAGTAAGTAAATCAGAAACTAAATTAATCAGAAAGTAAGAATGTAAGTAAATCGGCACATTGGGCAATAAGAAGCAAAAATAATAAATTAGTAGTCTAAGACAGTAAAAAGTAAGTAAATAAATAAGTAAGCTAGCAAGTAAGATGACAAGGTTAACCTTTCCTCTGTACGGACAGATGAATACGAACGGCCGCAACATTGGCAGACAAAAAAACAGCGCTACGCGACTGACATACCAAATTTACCATGGACAAAAATGTAATGCTTGTACGTTCCCTTTTCAGGTAGCAGCTACACCAGTGATACACAGCTAATAATTGTATTTTTCTTTTCAGACAGTAGCTGCACCATTATTACATGCATCTATTATTTGTACTTTCACTTTTACTTCCCAACAGCACCTGGTTTCTTCTTTCTCTCTCCTTCCAGCACAACACACTACCTTTGTTTTTTTACACTACACTACAATACCTTGGTTTTTCTTTAATGTACACTAGCACGACGGCGATAAATCCGTACAGTAATGGCTGATATCTGTGGGATATCAGGCGTTACCGACGGATACCTGATATAACGCCATACATGGGACGTAACGTTCGGCGGTGAAGGGCGTCATATGCCTGTAAATGACGACTTTCACTGCTAAGGTGAGCATACCCGCCCGCAGGGGGTAGCTTACAGGCTAGTCATTAAATTCGACATAGGCACAGCTGTCTAATTACTAAGTTTAGTTACTAAATTTAATTCCTAAGCTTAGTAGTAGTGTGTTTGTGAGAGTTCAAGGCCCGCCTCCACCTCCCCACCTCACAAGATGGCGGCGGCGCGATATCTCTCGAACGCATGGTCGGATTTTGACGAATGAGGTGTCATTGAACTCGGGCTGACACCACCTTTCCAATGGATAACATATTTCAACCTCAAAAATAAAATCTACCCTACTAGGGGGTGAAATTGTAATTTTTTAGAGAATCTCTCTTTCCAATTGCAACATGTGAGAGTTTGAATGCCGATATGGACTTAAACGTTGTTCTACATAAAGTGCATGTATTCGGTGGATAGCCACTATGAATTAACATGCTTGTTTTTTGTTTTTACGCATGCCCACTCATGGCTTTTGTAAGAGGGTGGGAGAGCGGATCCCTATGGATGGGTTATTGTTGACGGGTCATTGTTGGCAGGTCATTGATGACAGGTCCTTGTGGACGAGTCCTTCTGGACAGGTCCTTGTGGATGAGTCCTTGTGGACGAGTCCTTTTGGACAAGTCCTTGTGGACGAGTCCTTGTCCCTTTGGACTGATCCCTTTGGACCGGTCCCTTTGGATTGGTCCCTATGGACTGGCTCATGAATTCATTTAAATTATGTCAAAGGGTCTAACTACATTTGTGTGTGTTGAACTGACGTTGTTCACCACTAGTATAATGTGATAACGATATGAAAGTAAAGTGACGAAATACATGTGAACATACAAGGGATCTAACTTGGTGGATGGATGTGTTCTAACGAGTCATTTGTAGTTGAAAGAGAATAATACATGTTCTTAAGATGTTAAAACTGAGGAGATGGTACGTGCAGTAAGACGTCTTGTTACTTCCTGTGTCATATTACAGACATGACAGAGAGCGCGCAGATCTGTTGCTATGACTAACACTGCAGTAATTTGAAACCGCAAGTGTTCATTAATACAATGGATGATGATCATGCAAAGTTAGCAGTTATTGGATATTACACAGGTGTTCCTTCTGGTGTCATGTTGCTGACATACCAGAGAGCGCACACTGCTGTTGCTATGACTGACGCTGCAGTAATTTGAAACCCCATATGTTGATTAAGACAGTGGGTGATGATCATGCAAAGTCAGCAGTCATTGGATACCACACAGGTGTTCCTAGTGTACTTTGGACTCTCAACTGTATTGGGAAAGGAATTGCAATGATCTGCAAAAAACTGCTGACACGAGCGATGAGAGTTTATATAAGAGGGGTGTCATATATCTCCCTACTGTCAGTCTTTATTACTCGCTTTGATTGAACAGTGCTCTATTACTGCTCAAGATTTGGTAGAAAATCATTAAATTATTTTGCAAGGTAAGTACTTATTATTAATGGATTGTAGTCTTTTATTACTAATTGATGTTGAAGTTATTGATTGGAATGTATTTATTGATTGATTAATTGATTGATTGATTTGTTTACAGATAATTGGGTACCTGTAGGATACCAGATTCCTACAATCTGTTCATTCAGTGACAGCAGTTGATCAATTATAAAAAGGTAAGTGCCCCTCTAATAACTTTTAAACAGCTAGAGTATTATTTTCCAATGTTCACCACTACATGTCAGTGAAAATGGTATATTTAGCAGTAAAAAGTTGGAACTACTTGACCATGATGTGTAAAGCTAAATTTGTAGGTTAGATTTTGATTACCACTCTATTAAGTTCGAATGTTCATTGCTAGGTGTCAGTGACAGAGGGAATATTTAAAGTCTTAACCTCAGTTCACTTAACTATACCTAACTTAACCTTGTCATGTGACATGTTTTACAAGTTTAAACTTGTTTTAAGACTGACTATGACGTCACACTTAGGTCACTTAACTGGCGATCGCTGGTTTCCAAAATGTGACATGTTCTACAAGTTTAGACTTGTTTTAAGACTGGCTATGACGTCACACTTAGCTCACTTAACTGGTGATCGCTGGTTTCTATCACGTGACATGTTCGACAAGTTTAGACTTGTTTTAAGATTGGTTATGACGTCACTCTTAGCTCACTTAACTGACGATCACTGGTTTCTATCACTCTATCATGTTCCAATGTTCACCGCTAGGTGTCAGTGACAGTGGTATATAGTAACCTCCAGTTAGAACCACATGAAGTTAGACTTGCTAGGAGTTCACAGATGATCGATTTAAATACCCTGCTATAACCATTGACTTGAATGTAATTAAACTATTTATATTGTACTTTTGTTTATCATTTATTAACATTTATGATTTCTTTCTTTTATAGGTAATTTCGAAAGGGATCATCATGTTCAAGTGTGGTGACTGTAAGAAACAGTTCTCAAGACCTGACAGCCTTCAACGACACGCAAATGTTAAACATGACATTAAAATGTTTGTGAGCAGTCATTGTGCTACCACATTTAACAGACAAGATAATCTTGCACGTCATGTAAATTTAATGCATGTTAGTTCAGCACCATTTTCATGTTCAGTTTGTGAACTTGGTTTTTTACTCGAAGCCTACGGAAATTCGTAGATCATTGTTGAACACAAGATCGTAGGTGTTTGTTGTATATATAGTGTGTAATAATTGTTATTTTAATTTAAGTGTATAGAGAACTTAGTTTATAAGCTTGAATCAATGTTTGTTTCTAGGTTAGTTAAATAGTTGCTTTCAAGTAAATTTAATGTTTATATTGTTATATTATATCATCTGTAATTGGGTGCCTATCCTGTTGATGGTAAATAAATCTATCTATCTATCTATCTATCTATCTATCTGCTGTAAAGCGATATCAATCCCACATGGTTGAAGTGCATGGTGAACAACAAGAATTAAAAACTGTAAAACCAACAACTAGCATGGAACCGTTAAATAAATGTAATGCTCAAAAGCGTAAACGTTCTCAAGATTGTGAAAATAGTTGTGCATCAAAAAGAAAGAAGAATGGTGAACCTTCAATAACACATTGTGATGTATGTAATATTGATATACCTTCTTCAATCATTCATGGACATTTATGCAGTATTCAAGATAAAAATAACACTTGCCATGAAAGAAATTCTGGAAATGTTCAACAAATTGGTAGTGCATTTAAAAGTCGAATTGCTAGTTATAGACTTCATAGTGAAGAAAAAACTCAAAGTATTGAATCATTTTTAAAAAATGTTCAACCTACTGTGTTTGGCTTGGTAGGTAATGTTTTATTAGAGCATAAAACATTTAAAATGAATTTTGAACTTTTTGGCCTCTATGTAAAAACTGGGAGCGAAGGTGAAATTACGGATATCAAATCTTTTAATACAAAAAACGTAATTGTTAGTGAATCAACTAATATTAGTGATATATATCAAAATATTTCAAGTGCTATCATCGTGAAGAGTGAAGAGTTCCAGGAAAGGGAGTCGGGCTGGGCATTGGTTGAAGTACTTTATTTAGAAACCAACATGAATAAATATAATCCCCTTCGAGCATCATCATACATTGATTTGCCAGCATGGATCAAACGTAAGAAAGCTGTTGTGAACGTTATGAATAATGATGACGCATGCTTTGCATGGGCTGTAACCTCAGCTCTCCATCCAGCAGAGGAGCATCTGTATAGAACATCATCATATCCTCACTATTCCTCAGTGTTAGATTTAAAAGAAATGGAATTTCCTATGGCGATAAAAGACATTCAACGTTTTGAAGAGCTGAACAATGTAAGTATTAATGTTTATGAAATTGAAATTAAGAGTATAGTTGGTTCTCTATATTATACTCAGGAAAAAAAGGATGCTCATGTAAATTTACTTTACATAACCGAAGGTGAAAATGCCCACTATTGTTGGATAAAACATTTAAGTAGACTTGTCAGTAATCAGGTTTCAAAGCACAATGGTAAAAAGTGGTTTGTGATGGTTGTTTGCTACATTTCCAGAAAGAGGACCAACTAATTCAACACCAAAAATGGGGGTGTAATCATGTTTGTACGGTATTACCTACTCCTAAAAATAACATTCTAAAATTTAAGGATTATGAGAAACAGCTTCGAGTACCATTTGTTATATATGCTGACTTTGAAGATTTGCTAAAACCATTTAATACATGTTCATCGAATCCAGCCCAACCTTTTACCAACACTACTCACATTCATGAACCTTTTAGCTTTGCATATTATATTAAATGTAGTTACGATGACTCTTTAAATAAGTTTGAGCTCTATAGAGGACCTGATGCACCTAAAGTTTTTATGGAAAGGCTTGAAAAAGATGCCATCCGTATATCCTCTATTTTAAATACGATCATTCCAATGGAGCCACTAACTTCATCAGAGCATATGAATTTTGAAAATGAAACTAATTGTTTTATATGTGGTGAATGTTTATGTACAGACAGGGTTCGCGATCATGATCATTTAACAGGAAAATGTCGTGGTGCTGCTCACCAAGAATGTAATTTAAATTATAGAGTAAGTAAATTCATTCCGGTCATTCTACATAACGGTAGCAAATACGATAACCACTTTATCGTTAAAGAATTTGGAGCTTCAGATGTGAAAATTGATGTTATTGCAAATAATAAGGAACAATACATATCGTTCACAAAATACATCAAAACTAGCAATAAAAAACCATTAAACTGCGATTTTTAGATTCATTCCGCTTTATGCCGAGTAGTCTTGATAAGCTGACTAGTAATTTAAAATCAGATCAGTTTCATGAAATTCAACGTGTCTTTCCTAAAGAAGATGATTTTAATTTGATTCGTCAAAAGGGTATATTCCCTTATGAATATATTAGCTGTGTGGAACGTCTTGAGGAGTGTTCTTTACCACCGAAAGATGCATTTTACAGTTCCTTAAACACAAGCCATATCAGTGATCAGGAATATTTACATGCACAACGTGTATGGGCACAGTTTGACATTCAAACTTTAGGAGAATTTTCAGACATATATTTGAAGACAGATGTGTTGTTATTAGCAGATGTTTTTGAAAATTTTCGGAATGTATGTATGAAAACTTATGACCTTGATCCTTGTCAGTATTTCACAGCTCCTGGGTTATGTTTCAGTTCAATGATGAAAAAAACGAAAGTAAATTTAGAATTAATGACTGATATAGACATGATCAATTTTATAAAATCATCAATTCGAGGTGGATTAAGCCAATGTAGTGGACGGTACTCTAAAGCGAATAATAAATACATGCCTAGCTACAACCCTTGTGAAGAGTCAAAGTATATTGTCTACCTCGATGCAAATAACCAATATGGTTGGGCTATGAGTCAATATCTACCAGTGAAAGATTTTCGCTGGCTGACACAACCTGAAATTGATGTCTTACATGTTGACACTCTTAATGATAACGATGATAAAGGATATATTTTAGAGGTAAATCTTGAGAACCCTAAAGAGTTACATGATGATCATAATGATTTACCATTTTGTCCTGAGAATATGAAATCTCCATACAGCACATCACGAACAAAAATGTTAATTGCTAATGTAAATGATAAATGTAAATATGTAATACATTATCAAAACTTGAAACAGTGTCTACAGCATGGATTGAAATTAACTAAAATTCATCGCGTATTGCAATTTCATCAGTCAGCATGGCTCAAACCGTATATTGATCTAAACAATAATTTAAGAACACAGTCAACAAACGCGTTTGAAAAAGATTTTTATAAACTCATGAATAATAGTGTTTTTGGAAAGACTATGGAGAATGTTGATAAACGAGTTGATGTAAAGCTGATAACAAAGTGGGAGAATGATGGTAAAAGGTATGGTGCGAGCAACTTAATAAGCAAGCCTAACTTTCATAGCTGTTCAATTATTCATGAGGATTTAGTTGTAATACAAATGAATCGTCTTAAAGTAACTTACAACAAACCCATATATGTGGGTTACACGATTCTGGAATTATCAAAAACTCTTATGTATGAATTTCACTATGATTATGTAAAGAAAAACTATCTTGATAATGCTAAATTACTATACACAGACACAGATTCTTTTATTTATGAGTTTAAAACTGATGAGTTTTACGAGGATATCAAAACTGAGCTAAATAGGTTTGATACAAGTGACTACCCCAAGGATAATATTTACCATTTACCTCTAGTAAACAAAAAGGTTCTTGGGAAATTTAAGGATGAATGTGCTGGTGTTATTATAGACACCTTTGTAGGCACAAAATCTAAATCATACAGCTATATGACAATTGATGATGTAGTAGTAAAAAAATTAAAAGGAGTGAAAAAGAATGTTGTTAGTAAAGAGTTAGATATAAGTGATTATAAAAACTGTATAGTTAGTAACCCACCTGTAGTATATAAGAAAATGTGTGTATTTAGAAGTAAAAATCATCAGCTACATACCAATTTGTTGAACAAAGTTGCTTTAAGTAATGAAGACAACAAACGATTCATTATACCCAACACATTTAATACTCTTGCTTGGGGGAAACAGTCGTATTGACGACTATTACTTTACTTAAGTCTAATGATCTAATGTAGTGTGTTTTTTATATTGTAATATTTTTTTGTAAAAACTGTAAGTAGAATGTATAATGTTAGGCTACAGTAGGTAAGTAAAAATAAGATAAGTAATACATTTTAGTGTAAAATGTTTGCTTTTGTATATTACGAAAAAGATTTTAAAAAATTTACTGAATGTGTGAACTAAACAAGGGGAATGTAAAAAATGTAAAGTGGAAATTGTAAATATCCATGTGTGAAAAAGTGAAATGGCTATCACCATTTTAAAATTAAAAAGACATTGTAATCTGGTAAACCTTGTTTTTTTATTTCACAACAACAAAAATGTACAGAATGTGTAAACTAAACAAGGGAATGTAAAAAATGAAAAGTGGAAATTGTAAATATTCATATGTGAAAAAATGAAATGGCTATCACCATTTTTAAAAATTAAAAGATATAGTGATTTAGTGAACCTTATTTATATTTCACAAAAAAAATGTACAGAATGTGTGAACTAAACAAGGGGAATGTAAAAAATGTAAAGTGGAAATTGTAAATATTCATGTGTGAAAAAATGAAAATGAAGAAAATGACTATCACCATTTTTAGAATTAAAAGACATTGTGATCTGGTAAACCTTGTTTTTATTTCACAACAACAAAAATGTACAGAATGTTTAAACTAAACAAGGGGAATGTAAAAAAATGTAAAGTGGAAATTGTAAATATTCATGTGTGGAAAGAAAATGAAATGGCTATCACCATTTTTTAAAATAAAAGACATTGTGATCTTGTAAACCTTGTTTTATTTCACAACAAATAGAGCTTTACAAAAATAGAATACAAAAGAAATACCAATTCCTCAACCTTTTTCAATGTCCATGTCCACTCATCATTAACTTTCCTTTTATAACACTAATCACAATGACGACTGCCAACCTCTCTCCCACTGAGACATCACAGGATGTCAAACGTTGTTTAGCTTTTCAACGATACTTTATCCGCTACACGTCTTAATTCAGGATGACTGTGGTGATAAGAAAGGTGCATGCTTGATCCAAAGGATTAATAGGTATATCACTATGCTGTAAAGGTTCTTCAAGACAAGTTCCAGGACTACACAAATAATAACCAGGTAGGTAGATTTCGAAAGTCAAGTATTGAATTACTTTGTTAATGACGCCATTGCCAGTACAGGTCTGGCATATCCTTTTCCATCGATTGTAAAAAGGTTTGATCTTCCTCCTCCTCCTCTGTGGATGATGTTTGTTGTTGTTGCTTTTTTTCTTCATTACCCCCGTGGTATGAGGAAACAAAGTCTTTACACTGACTTTTATGACCATGATACAGTTTGACTAGCTGACAAGTAGCACACTGTCGCATAGAGGGTATTTTTGCCATAGCCACTTGCTTATGGTGATCATAATCCGTACATGGTTGCAATTCACTTAACACAGGGTCTTGAGTCCATGATTTTGGTACATGTTGCCAGATTTCTTTCACTGCATTTGCTGCGACATAATAAATGAATGATTTTGGAAGAGCCAATAATTCTTCTTTAGTAAAACTGTCTAGTTTCTTTTTACACACAAAGAACTTTCCAATCGCTTTATCGGTAGCATCCCCTTTCTCCATGGTATCACGTTGATGTTTACACGTCGCTTGTAGAAATCTCACTGGTGTCATCCACAGGTAAACCTTTAGTTTTAATTTTACTTAACAACTCCCAGCAGGCATTGGTGGTTAGCCAATGAAACAATTGCCACACCTGTGCTAGGGTTTTATGGGTAATATTGTCACAGGGGCAGCGGTCCATGAGTGTTTGCAGCGAGGGACAGCCCATGTCCATTAAATCGATACATTGACAGTAAGACGCCAACAATTGTTGTAGCCATTGACGTTTTTCACTACCTTTCACAAATACTACATGGGCCGAAGACAAGTGGGCTTTCATGACTATGTCCAGGTGCTTATATGAAATGGTTCCTTGCTTCCAGTCTAGTTGCATATGAGTTTCAATCCACTGGGTTTGTTTACGGTCTTTATCACACAACAAATCAAACGCATAAGGTGGTTTAAACACCAAATGGGTAGCTTGTGATATCCAAAAAGTGGAACAATCGATGATGGCCACTTCTTTAAATATAAATTTGTTATCTCCAATTTTAAACCCTTGACAGTCGACAATCAGTGTACGAAACATGTTCACTCTTGTCTGGATCAAGTCCAACTGACCACAGACTGATAATTGTTCAGTAAGGTGTACCCATGTCATTTACTTACATTCCATTCTAGTAAAAGAAAAGAAAAACATCGAGTAGTCACTATAGAGGTTAGGATATGACAGGGGGGCATAAGAAATAATAATATAACAACAACAACCAATTTTTTATTTCATTATTTTATTAGCATAACAAGTTTTACATTCTTTTTTCATTCTAGGATAGAGGCGGTACCATCTCATACAACAAAAAAGTATTTTGTGTTTATAGTGTCCATAACACCGATGATATCCCAATGTCTCTAAACTGGATGTTTTTGACTGTGAGCTGCTCACTGAAGCACTGCCGGCACCATAAAGTCCACACGTATCATAACGTTTTCCATTACTTAGAGGCACGAGTGAGGGGTAACTTGAATGACAGGGTATATTACTCACCTCCATTCTGCACAGGTAGGGGCAGGTAGGTGACCAGCGCTGATGTTCCTGCATGGGTTCATCGCTCTCTTGCCATTGGTCTAAGATGATGGGACAAAACACACATTTCACTTCATCTCTTCTTTTTAAATAGTAGAATCCAGCGGCTGCTAAGGCTTGGGGGTTTATAAAAGGCACCGGCCACGTCGCAAAGGTCTTGAAACGTTGTTCCTCAGATTTTAAATTCATGGATGTAACTTCTCTTGAGGCTTGAAAGCAAGACATGACTGAGCGGTTTGATGTGTGTTGACCTGCTATTTATACACTTGTCACTTGGTTGGACAGTGGATAATAGTTGACTTGTTTGTGATGAATAATCAAACAGTAGGCCGTGGTATTGGCTGGAACATTGTCATGCGTTTCAAAATCTAGTCGAATGTCAATATTGGATGGTTTGACAGACTCTTCCAAGTAGGAACAGTCAAAGACAATCAGTGGCGCCCTTGTCTTAAAAGCTTGGGGTGACAACATTGGACAATTCTCTTTTTGATAATACGACCATCTAAATTTAGAAAACAAGTCGTACAGGGGGGCAAACTTATTTATTGAAAAATCTAAATCCAGCCCTTCATAGGGAAACACAGCACCGTTAAGGAAAAGACGTGCATTTCTCAATTGCAAGTGATCAAATTGCGTGACATCTTTGGTTTGTTGATACTTGCGATTCGTTTGAAAACCCACAATCATGTAGAGAGGTCTCTCTGTATAGCGGGCTGTTTTTATAGACCAACTGTGTGTGTTAGTGGTGGGCAATAACGGGTACTCATGGAGTGCCCAGCTTCTAAATTCCATGGGTAGAGGTATATCTCTCTTTACCATTTTGAGTATGTCCAGTTTTTTGCTATCGTTAAGGGTCACATGAGGCACTTTCCATAGCAAGCGTTGTAGTTGAATTTTTGAATCAATGGGGGCATTGTCGACTCCCTTGAGTGCATTATTATCACTCCTGTCTCTCACCAGATAATGCACTTGCCTTGCGTTGACCACAATGCGCTGGTGAACTTCAGCAAAGCCAAAAATCAGTTTAAGAGGTAAATATCCAGTGAAGGTGCCATCGGTGTGTACCATCCAGTCATTGGTCGAGTCAGGGCACCAACCCGCCATGCAAAGTGTTTTAGCTTCTTCCTCACTATAAGAGGGATATAGTTTCATGACACTGGAAATACCCACATTTCGAGTGCTATCCACCACGATATCGTTAATGACATAACGTAATTCAGAAAACATGAAGGCGAAAGCATGGTTGGCTAACTTGGATGTAGTGGGTGTAGAACCATCGGCTTTGGTGAGCCGACCTTCAATCTGAATAACACTTTCATGCGGTAGAGTGTAAATATCTTGGTTGTTGATAACAAATTGAATTTCATCATTGTTATTGAGTCCAGGTGTTTGAGCTTGATAAGAATGCAGATCAATTCTTACCACTCCTGGTTGCTCCTCGATGTGGTTCGCTACCTCTAGAATAGAATTCATCGCGGGGGTTAATGTGGTAACCCAAATGCTGTAAAATCTGCTTGTTCTGAGATGTTAACGTGTATTCACGTGGTAAACAACTAACACCATTCCTAGACGGTGCTGTTGCTTTATATACAAACTTCATAGTGGTTTTAGCACCAACTTGTATGTCACTGGTGTGGTAGAATCTAGATCAATGAGTTGTTGCTCTCTATTGATCAGTCTTAATGTTATATTACTAATACCATCGACAGCCACAGAATGAAAAAGCACCACTGGAGGGTTTTCACGAATAATATAGTCATTGGGCGATGTTACAATAAAGTCATAAAGCGAATGCGACGGTTCTTGATTGGTGTACACTTGACTAATAATATTACACGTCACCGACACATGATGGTCCTCAATGAATTTCACTTCATGGTCTGATTCATGTTTTTTGTTGGGCTCTAACACACGTGGTTTAAATCCTAGTAATGGACCAATGGAATCGGGGTGAGTTTTAAAGTCAATTTTAAATGTAAAAAAAATACTGCAGCGATGAGTGTTGGTATTTCCTACAAGTTCAAACTTGCGCGTTCCATCGAGAAATGACTTTAAACCATATTCATTGATCAACACCACATAAATGTGTTCATAAATGTCATCTATCGTGTATCCACCAGAGTTCAGGGTGAGCACAGAATCATCATAGTAAAACAAGTTGTTCACATTTTCACGTATGTTGTGTATTCGATTGTACGTTTCAAGAGAAACAAGTCCTAAACCATAAGGTTTTTCACTCAATTCGATAGGTGGGTAAAAGTCTAGACTCACTTCAGGTCCACGTCCATGCAGTGTAAACGTCTTACTTTCCACCGACAAACTGTTGACGTTTTTGCTTACGTTGCGTCTTATATAAAAAAAAAAAACACAAACGTCCACACTGTTGGCTGTTAAACGTTTGCTCACGTTTCACATTATAATATATCTTGATCCTGCTTCCAAAATAGGCCACTAGTTCCATGGGCGGGGGCAAATTCCCAAAACTGTCAAAGTACCATACAGTAGATCCCTCTTTGACATAAACTACATAATGTGTTCCAGGTCCTCGGTGATCATCCAAATTGACAACAGCAGATTCATGTTTCCCGGGTTGTGAGGGTAATTGGTTTCGCATAAACACACCTCGAAAATGAGAAAGCTTCTGTTGTTTAGCATAGCTTTCCACTTGCTGATGCGTCAGGGCATGTCTTGCTATGGCTGAGGTTAAAGATGTTTTTTTTTTAATTTCGAAAAGGTGAAATTCCAAATCCTTGTTGATAAAAGGCTGGCTTCAAATTGACATTTCTAGCCCCCATAGCAATGGCCTCCATTGTTTCATTGTGTCGCTGACTTTCATTGAGTTGTTGCTTGCCCTGTTGCACGGCTTTAATGGTTTTTGCCACTGCACTGGCGCCGCCTAAAAGTGAACCTAGAGCAGACAGACCAGCGAATAATGCAGGTAAAAATCCCGCTCGTTTGGGGGCGGGGATCACTCGCCCTTGTTTTGAACCCTGTCGCTGACGTTTTTGAATAACATGTCTCTGTGCTACTCGAAGAGCTTTCCTTATGGTCAACACATTATTTTTTCTTTTTTTATTTCGCAAGGGCTTGTCCACGAATGTCATATGCCCAGGCTTTGCCAAGGACAGGCTCATATTTTTTGTCTTTCTCACCACATATCTTTGTTTCACCATGATGATGATGATGACCAACAACCTTTCACAAGAAAGTTTAAGTCACAACTAACATTAGATTGTTATTTCATGGCTGTATATTCCAATTCTACATAAAGTGGGAAATCATTTATGGTTTTTCCAGCTTGCTTTTCATTCCATGTCAACAGGAGATGAAAGGATAATTCGTCTCCTGCATTGACCATTTCATGGTTATGGACCAACATCCTATGTCCATTTATCTCTATTTGTAAATGGTTCTCATCAGGTATGGCATATTTGATGTGAATGGTTTCATTATAGTGTAGTCGATAGTGGCTTAAACCCGAAGCAAGCACATAGGTCAAGTGCTGGTCATGAACTAGCGGTTTATGGTTTCTCTCATTCACAGGTTTTACATTTGTCAGATGCACTAAAAATACAGATGGGATAAATTTATAAAGCCTTTTCATTTCATAGGTCACGTATTGCTTGTTACAGACATCATCATCTTCTTGTGGGTCTTCCACGTGAATAATGCGGTGATGATTAGCGCTATAGCCATACACCGTAAGCTGAGGCACTTTATCATAAAACTCATACACCTTGTTATCCACATACTTTTTTGTAGTAACGTCTGTAGACACTTGAGGATGTTTTACATGAGTTAACCGCTTTCCTTTAAAGTCATAATCTCCTTGTTTTGTGCGTGGCACTACTGACCTATCCACATAGTGTTTATTAGCAGGATCTGTTTCTTGTTTAGGATAATGTATGGGAACAGACCTAGCTTTGACCATCAACGCACGTCCAAAGACATCCATCGTCAACCTGTAGTACGAGTCTACTGTTTCTATGACAAGGCTCGGTGTGATGTATATAGACAGCCTGCTAGTCTCTCTAAGCCTTAGTTGAAATGATGCTAATTAAGCAGCAAGAGTCATTCCCCGTGAGGGACATGGTTTCCCATCTCTGCCCCACATCACGTGAACAACGCCATGGTTCACTGTTTCCATCTTCCATTCGCTGCATCGTTGTGGGACCTTCCGGCTGTGGAAAGACCAATCTTTTGCTGACACTTATCACAGCGCCCAATGGTCTGTGTTTTCAAAATATTTATATTTTCGCAAAATCTCTCTACCAACCCCTCTACTTGTTTCTGGATCAAGTCATGTCTGGATTAAAAAATGAGAATATGGGGTATTTTACATTTTCCACGCAAGAAAATGTTATTTCACCGGATGAGGTAAAGCCTGATTCACTCATGATTTTCGATGATGTATCCACTGAACGACAAGGTATCATTCAAAGCTATTTCAGCATGGGTCGACATAAACATATCGATTGCTTCTATCTCGGACAAACGTATTCTAAAATGTCCAAACAGTTGATTCATGACAATGCCAATGTCATTGTTTTATTTCGCCAGGACGAGAGGAACAGTCGTTACATTTATAATGAACATGTGAATCCGGATATGACCTTTCAAATGTTTACAGAATTGTGTGGCAAGTGCTGGAACACACAGCGTCATGCCTGTTTAGTGATTGACAAACAAAGTGAACTCAACCAAGGGCGGTATCGCTTAGGGTTTGATCATTTTATTGCTATTTAAGGCACTGTATCATTCCCTCTCAAGTCATTTGTCACGACATCATGGCGTTAGCTGAGAGTCAATTGAAAAAGCATATTATTAGAGCAAAAAATACTATTCGCCAAAAGTTTCGTCAATTGAAACGATCGCGTGCGGATCATGCTTTGTTTATTCAACAACATTTAGCACCTCCGCTAAAAGCTATGTTGAAACCCTCTTTCAAGCCATCTGAAACGCTACCTACCGTTTCACAAGCCAGTCAGACGCACCACGAGGACTCTGAGGAAGAGGAAGATGAAGAGGAAGAGAAAGATTTAACTAGTGTTAGCGAAGTTGAGGATAATGAGGAACAAGTGTTTACGCCTCAAAAAAAGGCATCACCCCTTACAGAGTTTTTAAGAAAAAAGGAAATCCTTGGCCATGGTCGAAACCCCTTGCCCTTCCAGATCATCTCCATTTTCACAACTCTTGGCCACCCCTCAACATAAAGCTCAACTGAAAAACATTTTAATAAAATATTATGGATCAACACTGGAACCCTATTTCACCAATCTATTTGTTGGAAACACAGATACCACGTATGGTGTTCGCTATGAGGATGATAGTTTTAAAATTGGTGATTCATCGATTAAATTCAGTCGTACTAAAGCTATCATTAAAAAGATCAACTATAAATTAACACCAGGACTGTTAAAGCTACTATTTTCTCGGACTCCCTCATCTCAAGATTATACGCCAGAGGACCTTAGTAAATATAAATCCATTTTATTGGACACCCATGCACACAAAAGACAGTATGATCCCACTCAACAAGTGAATGCCAATATATCTCAAAAATATAAAACCATCATTGCAAAAATGTTCCCCACTAGTCAAAGTGGTCGTCGTAAAGTGTCCGCTTCAGAGGTGACATTTAAACCATTAAAACCCCTTGTGGATGTTACCTACTGGCACAATCCAAATAAACTCGTCCAACGACTACAGCTGTTGCATGCTTCACGTCAAGCCGGCCATACTGGTCACGATTGGGAATTTCAAGAAATTGAGGAAGAACTTCGAAATGCCAAAATTATTGTTTAAACCCTCACCCATTAAAATGGGTATTGCTCACAAGTTGCATCGTCCAGCTAGACGTCACTATCAGCGACTCAAGGTGATTTCACAGGGTGTGGATGAACTTTGGCAAGCAGACTTGGTTGAAATGATTCCCTATGCTAGCGTTAACGATGGTGTACGCTATATGTTGACGGTCATTGATGTTTATTCCAAAATGGCGTTTGTTGAACCTGTGCGTCGCAAGTCTAGTCCACTAGTTACCAAAGCCTTTCAACATATTATTCAACACTCCAAACGTCAACCTCAGCTGCTACAAACCGACCAGGGAAAAGAATTTTTCAACAAGGATTTCTCCAGTTTTCTCAAATCTAAGGATATTCACCATTACACCACGTACAGCAATCTCAAAGCCAGCGTGGTCGAGCGGTTCAACCGAACATTGAAAACCCATATGTGGAAAGCATTTACCGCTCAGGGCACTTATCTCTGGTTGGACTTGTTACCTGAGCTAGTGTCACGTTACAACAACACCAAACACACAACCATTGGGACCAAGCCACGCCTCGTGACCAAAAGTATTCAGCGATTGGATAAACTGTTTAACCCCATAAAAACAGCAGACCCTAAACGTCATCGCCTTAACATTGGGGACCATGTTCGTGTGAGCAAATTCAAGTCCGTCTTCGACAAGGGCTACACACCAAATTGGGGGACTGAACTATTTCAAATTCGTCAAGTCAACCTGAACAGTCCAGTCACCTATTTACTCAAGGACCTCAACCATCAACCCATAAAAGGCAGGTTTTATCTTCAAGAACTTCAAAAGACAGCGTTTCCTAAACATTACCTTGTGGAAAAAGTGTTGAAACAAAAAGGAAATAAACTATATGTAAAATGGTTGGGATTTAGCTCAGCCTTTAATTCTTGGATAAATTAATTACATGTTGTGTGAACATGTGTGCCTTGTATTTATTTATTCACTCATGTTGTACTTAACCTACAGCCCTATGTACAGTCCTCAGCTCTACATGTATTATGAGCAATACATATTTCTTTCTCTCTTCATCTGTGTTCTCTCTTACACTAACCCCCCCCCTTCACCTCCCACCACTGTCAAAACAGGTTGTGACTTGTTTGCTCTTATCGTGCGCGTGAACACCTGTGTGTTAGATCATATTACACATGAACTCGCATTTTCTAACATATGAACCAAAACAGGATGTGACTTGTTTCACAAGGAGGACAGTAATAAGGTCATCTCACACGTGTTCACATGTATTTCGTCACTTTACTTTCATATCGTTATCACATTATACTAGTGGTGAACAACGTCAGTTCAACACACACAAATGTAGTTAGACCCTATGACATAATTTAAATAAATTCATGAGCCAGTCCATAGGGACCAATCCAAAGGGACCGGTCCAAAGGGATCAGTCCAAAGGGACAAGGACTCATCCACAAGGACCTGTCCACAAGGACTCGTCCACAAGGACCTGTCATCAATGATCTGCCAACAATGACCCGTCAACAATAACCCATCCATAGGGATCCGCTCTCCCACCCTCTTACAAAAGCCATGAGTGGGCATGCGTAAAAACAAAAAACAAGCATGTTAATTCATAGTGGCTATCCACCGAACACATGCACTTTATGTAGAACAACGTTTAAGTCCATATCGGCATTCAAACTCTCACATGTTGCAATTGGAAAGAGAGATTCTCTAAAAAATTACAATTTCACCCCCTAGTAGGGTAGATTTTATTTTTGAGGTTGAAATATGTTATCCATTGGAAAGGTGGTGTCAGCCCGAGTTCAATGACACCTCATTCGTCAAAATCCGACCATGCGTTCGAGAGATATCGCGCCGCCGCCATCTTGTGAGGTGGGGAGGTGGAGGCGGGCCTTGAACTCTCACAAACACACTACTCTTAGTCTCTAAGTTTACTTTGTAAGTAGAAATAAGGTATAAGCGCGCATAAGTTCCACATTTACACCTCGACAGCAATATGACATACACCGGTACACTTGTTTTTCTCTTGTTATTATATTGTATTACATGTTTGTATTTTATTCCTACTGTATTCCTTGTATGTACATTTTTTCTATTATTATAAATGTTCTGTACTACCTCTAAATACACGATGTTCAAATGCTCGCACACCCCTTTAATAAAAACTATTGCAAAATGTTCGTACCACCCATAACCCGTTAGAGCATTTCTTTTATTTTCTTTCTCACAATTATATTTTGTCATCTTATTATTCTATGACATTGTATTTCTCTGCTTTATTATTTTCCTTGTAACACGGAACATTATTGTAAACTTTGTAACACTTTGTACACTCTGTACCACGCATGTTAACCCACTTGTACTCTACACATTTTATACCCAATGTCATATGTTATTGTATTTTTCTTTCTCTCTTTCTATGTTAATGTACGTTTAAGCCTTACCAAAATTGTAAACACATTGTAAACATTTTCATCCGTCATCATCCGAAGATAATATTCATCGAAAATTGTATTATACCACGCTTCTACCCAACCTTCCCCGAGTACAGACCACTTTATACATCTACACTTCACAACCTGCACCTTCCAATACACGGCTACATGGACGAGGACGAGGAACAGGAGAAAGAAGAAAGAAGAGGACAGGAGAAGGACCCAGGAAAAAAAGAAGGCACCACACCTACGACTAATCCAATTTGTGAGGACACATATTAATCCAGGAAGGAGTGTTGTTGTACCCTGGGGTAACCACAGGGTACATCTACATCTATAAACACAAATACCCCTATCTGCCCCATACTCAACACACTTAAGCCCCTACCTCTACCCTAAGCCATATAAAGAGTCAACAACTACAACCAACACATTTCAAAACTCTTATAACAAACTGACAAGTTACCGACCACCATGTATCAACTGTTTCATCATTATTAGCACATCGGCTAAACAACCAACAAGCTAAACAACAAGCTACAATTACTAACTAGAGCGGGTATTTGCCAACTCGCTGAATCAGAAAAGCCATCGACTATAAATAAATTCCTAACCCTATGGGGGGATCTGTCTGGTGCTCATCGAAGGCGTCAGACACCGAACTGCTGGTCAGGTTATTGTGTGCTCACGGTAAATCCTAAAGATCTTTCCTTCCACCAATCTCACCCTAACACTCTGTAATCACCTCATCATTACTTATAAATCATCTCTCACTAAAACCTTATTAGTGAAGTCTGTCTATTGCTATAACGTCACACCATTAAACTCTACATTTCTTCACAATTGGCTTCCTGTCTTATTCATTGAAGCGCCTGCCACAGTTCCCCGTTCGCTAGCCAACATTTAGATTCTGCTGACACAAGATTAGCAGCAAGCCGCTTGTTGTCATCACACCACAAGGCAGAGTAAACCTCACGCACGCCGCTCAAGGTCGCCGTGTAAGCAATTTGCTGTCCGGCCAGCTCTGGTCTGTCTTCCTCATTGCTCGCCAGTCCCCACCCTAATTTGGGAAACGCTCTTATTTTAGTAATTAACCCTCAGGGACCTTTCTACCCCCAACACGTACTGAAATTGCTAGACACACAGAGAGCCCAAACCTCCTACATCAGTTTAGGCCTCCAAGTTAATTTTAACACCCCCATTAGGTACACGTCATTATGGTTAATTAAAACCATAACAATACTATTCACTCCTATACAATACGTACGTCATTTGCAACTGACGAAGTCTCAGTCATTCACTTCGTAATACACAAACTCGCTCTCTCATATTAAAAACATTCGTTCCCAAACGCTATATATATTTATCACACGTATAAAAATTATTATTATCGTAAAAACAAAACACTGAATTTAAATAATTATTAAATGATTATATACAATATTTACAACGGTCTATCACGTCACGTTTAATAATTTATATTGTACCTGACTCGTTATTGTTAATATTAAATAAATATTAATGTCATCTCCTACTTTCTTTAAGAATACAATGCCATTTAGTCTGTATTAGGGTTTCAATGTCATTATCAGTCTAATATGACCAATCAGTTAAGATAAGTGCATATGATTATTACTCAACTCCAGGTTTAATAAAATGTTAATAATTATTTAGTAGTCAAAGGTAAATTTCATTTCCCAAATCCATTTCCGCCGACACCCTAACTATCTTCCCCTCTCCTATCGTTGATATAATTATGCATCAGAGTTATCATTAACTCAAAATAACAATGTTCCAAACTTCACGCAACAGTACTACAATGCAATAAACTCTTAACACGGAAAACACCCTCGTATTTCATCATATATCTCCTCGCAGGCTCCTGTACATCTGCATACGGCATTAACCTTCCTCGTATACTCATTAACAAATTCTTATACCTTCATTACACTTTGGGCAGATGACCTCGTAGTTCCGCCCCTTAAAACAACAAGAACTAACTAACTAATTCATTACACTTGTTCCTATCACCTTTCACGTAGTATTTGCATTAATTAAACTCACAGTCACATTAGCGTTGTCTCATACAACTGCTTACATTGTTACCAGCAAATATCTGTTGTTCTTACTTAGCTTTCATTCTCTAAACGATAATCGAAATTGATTATGGAAGACCTCCGTAGGTTTACTTTGTATAGTTACTCTGTCATTAAACCTTTGTTACTAAACATGAAATAATAATACATTAATACGTCTCACCATACTGATCTAATCTTCAAATTACAATGTTGCAAGATTACGTTCACAATATAACGTAACATTACAAATTGTGTATAAATAACGACAAATGTTATTTAAGTGTCCAATAAAAATCAATCACGACTGTAATAGACTATCTCTAACTTCGCTGCTGTCGGATGAAAATATCTTCTAAGAAGATGTGTCTTAATAAAAGTATTATTTACAGATAGTTCAATGCTTTCTCTCAAAATAAATGGTTTGTCAAATCGTAAATGTACGTCCATTCAATAATAAGAATGTCCTTTAGTACATGAATTCGAAGCATAATCATGACGAATATTACTTGTCAGATTGACGAATGTTTATAACATTTATGATATTTTACAATATATCACACGTAGTTTTCTTCCCCTACTAATAAATTCTTCTTACAATAAGATGCCCAATTCATTTTACCCAAAAATGAATTTAAATAGACACCCTAGACAAAACTGTCTGAAATTAAGTTCCAAAAAATCGAAAACGTCTAATACTAATTTATTACAATCTTCAATGTGGAAAATAAATTCCCAAATAATTTATTCATGTCAGTTCAGAAACTGAATCGTTGAAATTTCATGTGCTGATGAATAAAGACAATCATCTCGCATGATCTCGTATCATGAAATAATTAAATGTCGAAGTGAAAATACATCATACAATATGGAGAAATATGTTGCTCAAATGCCATCACAATACTCTAACTACATAATGGTTTCTGGTCACTTCTACCTTGTTGAAGACTCTTGAAGTTCATATTAGGTATTAATAAAATCCTAGATGTTTCACGGTCCCACGAAGACAATGTTGAAACCATATCTGACCCAATGTAGTTGCGATCTCGGGTAAGGAAGAGGTTCCTCCCCGGTAACCACCAATCATCCTTCGGGCCTCGAACTGGACCTTCCTCTCGTTCATGGATACCAAGTTTCAAGCCTTTGCCGCAATTTCCCTGACATATTCTTTCTTCCTGATGATGAATCTTCAATCGTCGACTCCATTCGAACTTTCAGACCATATTTGAGCAATATTGTCGATTTAATTCCATTGTTACAAATAAAATTTGTAAATTGTATATCGACTCATAATTGGAGTTTGAAATGTTCATATAGTTGTTCAATGAATTGTAGTAATAGCTCGGAGTCAGAAAGTACTTGCACATGGTCATACATTAATGTACATGATGGTGTAGTACATAATGTTACATCTGTACTTTACATGGTAGACATACATGATGTTGTACATAGTTCTGTAATTAGCTAACGGTGCTTCATGTTGTCAACTCATAGCTCTGCTAAAACATATCCCAATCGCATAATTCTCTACTCCACGGTCTTCAAGACGTAAAATAACATTTCTTCTCTCTTCATATATTGTTTAAGTAGTTATAGGCTTCAATGTTCATACAACACACTAGATTGTTTGCTTACTCACGTTGCCTTGTAGAATATAATATCGCTCACTGCTATCTTGCTGAACTAAAATGCTTGTCTGCTCGAAGTGCGCTGCTTTTCTGCAGTAGAAACAAACTGTCTGTAAATCGCCTTATTTTCAGAATCTGCAACGTAAATGTTTCTTTAAATGTTCGTGGATACTCAATAATATATTTTGAATTCACTTGTATTATATTAATCTCGTAGAATTGTTCATAAAACCTTAAACTGTGTATCGGCTCAACTTAAATGAACTTGCACTAGAATGAGGCAAGCAAGGCCGTACATTAATCTTGCCCGAATCGGCACTGCGTTTGCCGGTGGTCTATCCCCGCACTCGGCTTCAGTTCCTGGGATCGAACTCTCCCAGACTGACGACTGCCTTCGTCGAACTTTCAAGACATAAGAACCTCTCTTCTGAGCTCCCACTCTCCGAGTATAACTTTTTCCGGCGCCATTTTTGCTCCCGCGAAAATATGCGCGCGCACCTGAAAAAATACAAATTACAGTGTACTGCGTACTTCCAACGACTTTCAAAGTACTGATGATATCTTCTCACTATTTTCTGCAGCATTTCAAACATTAAAATGTCTTTCTAAGGGCTTAAATGGAATAATTAAATATAATAATGAGGTAATGACGATCCTTCCTTCTCGTTGGCTGTCTCCTTATATCCAATGGTATAATTTTTAACAATATTAGTGGCTAAACTGTTGTTGCTATGGGACTTTTAACCTTGTCACTGGTTTTCTAGCGTCTCAAATCACGTGATTAAGCCTCCCCTCGGCCTGAACTCACTAACCAAACTAGTTTCTGCCAAGTTGCTGAGACACTTTCTCAATGTTAAATTTTATCATGGGGCTCGGAAAAATATCGTCATTTTTGTCAGAAATAATTCAAATTCCGGGTGCAGTACGAAATGTCACTGTTTAATATACTGACTTGATTTCCGGGTGGAAAATTATTTTGGTTTCAAGGTTATTTCAGTCTTGAATCTTGACGAAATTGCTTGAGGTTGAGGGTCTCGTGTTATGAGCGGAGTTGACCCATTCGACAGATGCGAAGTTACATAAATCCCCATGATGTGTCAAATTATTGTCTTTTGACAGAGTTTATATAAAAAACATCAAATCCCCCGGTGAGCCTAGTCATTAACTGTAAGTTGCATTTGAAGAGATTTCCCATGGCGGTAGAAATTAAGATTTGACATCACTACAATTATTCCCGCCTGCAGGATAAAATGGCAAATTTGAAGTTTCTGTGTAAGTGAATTAAAAGAGCTCAATTGTATTAAAATTGTATGAGTAACTTATCTTCTCATGGTGGCTGGCAGAAGGTTCTGGTACACATCTGTCACTTCAAAGTGGTCACAAAATGTCGGACGGGTAACGGGTGACCCTCGAAGAAATACTGAGCTAGTCGGTTGACTGCACTGAACAGAATGGTTGGTTCGAAGAGAGCTCCCGACCAGCAAGGCAAGCGAGAGGAAGGTGGAATGACATAATCGCATAAAGGACACAAACATGTGAAAAATAAATACATTCAAATACACAAATTTCCTTTCTGAGGCAAGAGACCATAAAATGAAGAAGAAGTGTCTAGATCGCCATCTGTAGCAGAAGATTAGAACTTCCAAGTATCGCTAGTTGTTGGGGAGAGTTAGTTCTGGCGTCAAGCGTAATACTTGAATGCGTTCAGCGGAGTGCCGCAAAAAGACGCACTAAGGACAAGCTTGATGTTTCTGTGGAGAAGGTGGTTACTGACGTTGTTTTACTCTAACATACTAAAGGAAACATAAACAGAATGCACAATGTAAAAGCGAACGCACACAGATATCTCTGTTGGTGGTTTTCACGAAAGAAAAATAAAGGGAAAGCGAGAACCAAAGAAAACCCCAATATGGGTTCAACCTACTGAAATCGTATATTCTGAGAATATACCAGCTGGATGGAATTTGGAAAACCTGGGGTAAAACTGTAACAGTGGCTCTTATCCCCCCCTTCCCTATCGTTAACCCAAGATGTGATAATAATAATAATAATAATATCAGCGTATCAAAATAATTAATTAACATACAGAAAAGGCCTAATTTAATTACTCGCTAGGTCAGCTGAGTTCACAGCAAAAAAAAAACCTAGGAGCGAATGTTCCGATTTGCTTGGTATTCAAGAACACCCTGATTTGATTTAGGAAAAGAGATCAGGCGGGACGAAGCCAATGTCAAGACCAGCTTGTTGAGTGGAAGGCTGGATGCGTACCTCAGCAGGCCGTATAAAAATGACCCTGCCAAAGATGAAGAAGGATAAGGGGAATAATCTTCCTAGTGACTTCATGCAATAAATAACGTGACAAATCGAAATAAGCTAACATGTATTGAACAGCAAGATCAAACAAATTACAAGATAGACCTTCCACCACTAAAATTAACTATCTGACAAATATGATCTAATTAAACACCAATGAATGGCTTGACCTAAACAAACCAGACACTTGCCCGCTTGGCAAGATTACACACATCTACATTTGTGATAGAAATGAATTTGATTAGAAAGATTCCCCTCACGACAAAACTAAAGGAATAACAACATGAAGTTAGACTCTGTGCCACTTCTAAAACAATGTTACATAAGCAACTTACGCGTTCCTTAGTGAACGAAAGCGTCTGAGAAGCTTCAGAGTCCAGCACTGACTGTCTTCTGAAGCCTATCTGACCAAAGTTAAATCCACGAGGTTCCCATCCAGCTAACGGGAAATAGGGCAATAATAACCCACCCTGCAGTAATTACATATAAAGGTATCACCAAACTATACCAACCCTTCCAAAATATTACATACTAAAGTGCTAAAATAAAATGTCAGTCTATATCTAATTAAGTTGATGGTCCACCGACACATGGCCTTAAAATAACACTACCAAATGACACAGTTTAATGTTCCATCGAACGGTTGCCCCTTCTAACAAATTGAGTTCATACCACCTGGTGTATTTCAGCCCTCCGGAGAACTGCCCTCAGTTCCCCGGAGGCGATCGCTTAAGAGCCCTTCCGTCAGCAAGGTTCCTCTCGCACTGTCTTTTGCAGCCACAGATCGCAGCCCTAGTATTACAGAGTACCCCCACCACCCTACTCCAGTCATACCACCTGCGACTAGTGGCACAATCGGCCAACACAAGGGCAGAGCCACAGGCCAGAGTCCAAGGTTTTGAGTTGGTAGTATTGAATATCAGCCCACACAGGTTACTGCGTAGAAACCTTCTAGGAGTCGAGGCGTTACACAATGTCCTTTGTAAGATTGTTCTCAGAACAAGGGCTTGGCGAATGTAGCTGACAGTAAATGTTCACTTTTCCAATGTTTGCAGACACAAAGCTCGATTTATCTCCCTTTACAAGTGTCTATCAACGATAAGCCTATAAGTGACAGGACACACAAAGGCACAAATCCTGGCAGAAAGGGCTCGGCGAACCCATTTCACAAACAGTCAGGCGCCGGATTGGTGAAAGGAATTCTCAGAAGAGGCCTGGTGTATGCCCTCATGATAATCTGGTCAGACCTGGAGCTCTTGCTGCGTCTCGAAGATAAGATGAACATGTACTGATTTGCAAAATCGGTACAAAAACCACACTCAGGATAGTTTCTATCAGTGCTGGGTTTTGAACCTACGATCCCTGGACTTGCTACAACTGACCTCGCGGCCGTTGTGCATGATTTGACGATCACGACCACAGCGTAGGACCTTAAAAATGAAGACAACAGACGAAGGAGAGGTTGTGTTCCGAACAAAGTTATCGCGGGAAATCACGTTAGACCAATCATCACACCTATCTTTGTCACATGGAAAGTCGTGAAATTAAAGCGCCTCTCCACTATTCATCCTATTCGAATTGCAAAATAGCACACAACAGTACGACATACAGAACTGAATTGGATCAGCGGAGTTCAAAACATAGTTTCAAATTTACAATTCATCCAAACAACGTAGAAATTCAGTATCGGAATATTAACATTGACTAGTTGCAGTAATGGATACAAACAAAACTTCGTTGATCTATCCTAAACATTATCACTATGGAGGGGCATATTACCTCGCTGTTCCTCTCCTTAAAACAACAATAACTATCACAGTGAAGAAACTCATTTAACAAGCCTATTGCACCGCTGATTTCATCTCGCGCCTATCCTTGGTCCCGAGTGCATTCTAGTGGCACAAGAGGAAACTTTTCAATTATACCTTATCATCGCCGTCTATAATTCTCAAGCCGTGCTGTTGGTAGAATTGGCAACGTTTAGTAGAGTCCGTAAGTTCTATAAACACGTAAGACCAAATGCTAAGTTTTATTCATAAATATCGTTTATTTTGATATGACAGCATCTAAAAGCAGTTCGAACTAACTATTACTACACACGTGAAATTCCTCGTGGTAAATCAGACCTGCTGAAAGTTGTAGAAGTGAGTATTTCCAGTATTAAGTTACAAGTATAACCAATACCTACTAATGAATTTAACCAACAAGTTCTTCACTAATATTTCATTAACCTATTTCAGATGCCTAGGAAGTGTTGTGTGCCTGACTGTAAGTCAAATTATGGCAGCACTATTAAAATAACTGGTTATATCACTACGTTTTGATCACTACAATGAGGTGGACTTTAGTGCCTAGTAACTTAGTTTTGGTATATATCTTCATGTGGCCTCTATATTCCAGTGCATTATGAACTGTACTCAGTTGGCAAGTGCCTTTAGGTAGATTTCATTAGAAAGCTACCTATTTTAAAATTAAGTGACCAGTGGAGCATTATTGCTAGACTGTCAGCATTAAGCTTGGAGGACTATTGTGGCTATGTTGAGTGCATGTGTAGACAAAAAGTGAAGAATTTATTATCGAAGGCAGTCTCTAAGTTCGTGAGAATAATCTTAAATATTTTTTCTGAGCGCGTCAATGACGGCAGTGAGCATAGCAGCAATAAAAGGAAACTTCAGACATTGTGACATTGAGGTACTGTACAGTACAGCCTTTTATTATTACCTTATAGGGAATCAACAGTCCATAGCATGATTATATGTTTCCTTTATTTGTGATATTTGTGTGTAGATTTAGCGGACGTTATGTTCTGTTGTGTTGATGTTCACATCAGTTATCCAATAACTTTCTTCTTTTTGTAACATCTCATGTTACAATTTTGGTGTTCTGTGTTCCCTGTGAACAGCAGTTACCATAGTGTCCGTTAGTAATGGCTACCAAATCTAGGCTATAGGCTAATGTAGTTTGTCCATAAAGAACTTATTCAATACAGAGTATTCCTATGTGTTATCTGGTTAGTAAAGACTTCTATAGGTTATGGGCCCAGATGCATGTTGAGAAATTAAGTGTGTGATAAAACGTGTCGGCAGTGTATATATTTGTTCAAAATATCGACGAAGTTGACTTTGAGGTTACGCGCACGGGTTGATATCGTTGCAGTGCAAAATGGATTCAACAAGGTTTATCAACATCGGACTTCTGGAAGGGAAATCAAACTGGAGCACTTGGAAATATAAAATAAGTGTTTGTTTGCGAGGAATTCCCGGAGCACTTGATGCTATCGGCAGGTTAGTCAAACCAAATGTACTTCCCGCGAGTGCGACTGCTGATGAAAGGGTGGCGTATAAAAGTGCATTAGAAGCATTTAATACAGCGGACCGTAATGCTTTAATTATTTTAACTACAAACAAGACTGAAGAAACAGTGCAGAAAATAATGCGTCTTAATAAGTCTCGGGAAGTATGGTCGGAACTACACAAATTTTTTGACGGCGTTTCAGAAGACAAGGTTTATAACCTCTGCTTACAGTTCTTCAGTTTTAAAAAGCATCCTGAAGATGATATCCTGACACATATTTCGAAATTGAAAAATTTGTGGAGTGAATTAAAGCAGGAAATGACTAAAGATGTTAAATGTAATCCAGAATTGCCAGATTTATTTCTGATATGTAAAATCTTAGTTACATTGCCTGAAGATTATTTTTCGTTTAAATCTAGCATGTCTAAAAGTGACAGGACAATTGATAATCTGACCAATCAATTGTGTGCATATGAAAAGGCTGTGAGGACCAAGGAGGATGAATTTATTGCACAGGAAACCCTATTCAAGTACTCGTCAAAGCAGCTATCCCAGCCAGTATGTTCAACCAAGCCGAAGATCAAAAAGAAGATAATATGCCACTACTGCAAGAAACCCAAACATACTGTCAAAATGTGTAGAAAATGGACAGCCGGTGGAAAACCTCCGTAACCAAGTTGCGCAGATACTAAGGATACGAACATGACACTTGTTGCTGTTACCTCGGCAGTAATGAATGCTGAATGTAGGCCTAATGACTGGTACGTTTATAATGGTGCGACAAGTCACATTACGAGCGACAGAAATTCATTAAAGAATTTTCAGCCATTTTCAACAAAACATTCAGTGACTACAGCTAGTGGTCACAAGATCGAAGCGATCGGAAAAGGTTCAGTAGACATTGAAGCAGCAGTTGGAGGAAGGTGGCATGCAATTACTCTGGCAGATGTATGGTATGTAGCAAAGATTCAGAAGAATCTACTCTCTGTTCTTGCAGCACAAGATAAGCATCCAAAAAGTGAATTCATATCAACTGCAAGAATTTGTAACTTCAAAGTTAACCAAGATGTCAAACTGGTAGGCATACGTGACCGTTTCGGAGGACTTTTAAAATTGGCAGAGAGAAATATAATACCCATTTATCACAATGAATTTAATGTCACAGGCAAAGATTACCTGCTACAGCTATATCATGAAAGATATGGACATCAAAACAAGGGCCATGTGTAGTCGATTCTCAGCAAGGACCTAAACATCAAAGTGGAAATGGACAGTGAACTGTGTGAAGGGTGTATTTACGGCAAGGCTCGTCGTCTACCGTTTGGCACTAGAAAGAAGACAATGGAACCAGCAGAGCTTATCAACACAGATGTGTGCGGACCATTCCATAAATCAGTGTCGGGATATCGATATTTTGTTCTTTTCAAAGATGACTACACAAAATTTAGGACAATCTACTTCATCAAAGAAAAAAGTGAGGTTGTGAAAAAGTTGTCAGTTTATAGCTGAAGCAAAGACAGCTGGACATGTTATTAAAGAACTTCTGAGTGACAATGGAAGAGAGTTTGACAATGAAGAAGTCAAGAAAATTTTTCAAAAGGAGGGAATCACACAGCGTCTCACAATGCCGTACACTCCTGAGCAGAATGGATGTAGTGAGAGAGAAAATCGAACAGTCGTGGAAACAGCAAGAGCAATTATGCATGCACATGGAAATATTCCACAGAGAATTTGGGCTGAAAAGATAAATTCAGCTTCGTACATCCTGAATCGGACAGGACCTTCCAATGTTCCTGGGGTTTCTTCATATGAGATGTGGTATGGCAAGAAACCTGGAACGAAGCATTTGCGAATAATAGGATCCACTTGCTATGTTCATGTTCCAAAACAACGACGAAAGAAAATGGATCGTAAAGCTGTGAAAGGGATTTTGATTGGCTATGATCACGATGAAGGGTATCGAATTTGGTGCAAAGAAGAAAACAGGCTAATCAGATCACGAGATGTAATTTTTGAGGAGAAGACTTTAATCGAGAGGAAAAGAATGGATATCCCAATAAATGTCGAGCTACCTAACCAAGTATTTCTAGAATCAGGTACTCAGACAGAGCACCAGCCTGATGTTAAACCTCAGAGTGATGAAGAGGAGGATTTATTGGGTTTCGACGACCTTTTCCCAGATGAAGATGATCTCCAAAACAATGATATGACTGGACGACAGCTGCGAGATCGGTCTACACTTAAACGTCCGAAAATTCTTCAAGACTACAGTATGTAGCTTCTGTTTCAACAACTTTTAAAGATCCAGATGGCTATGCTGAAGCTTTGAAATCGGATGAACGGGATGACTGGAAAGAAGCCATGGATCGAGAAATGAGAGCATCTCAAGAAAATGCGACTTGGGTCTTGGAGGATTTACCGCCTGGAAAAATATCCATTCCCTACAAATGGGTTTATAAAGTAAAAACGAATGCAGATGGCTCGGTGGATAAATTTAAAGCCAGATTGGTGATGAAGGGTTTTTCACAACAGAAAGGTGTCGATTATGACCAGACGTTCAGTCCTGTGGCAAGAACATCTACTATTCGAACACTACTCGCTGTTGCTGCCAATGAAAACATGATGATAGCTCAAGTAGATGTGTCAACAGCATTTCTCTTTGGTAATTTAGAGGAGACCATATTCACCAAGCATACAATGATGGTTCCAGTAGAGTATGTCGTCTGAAGAAGAGCTTGTATGGGGCTGAAACAAGCCCCTCGCTGTTGGAATAAAAATTTAGTGAATACATAATAAAATTAGGATTCCGAAGAAGTGAAGCTGATCCTTGTCTCTTCGTTAGGCAGAGAGGTTGCAGCAAAATTTTCTTCGTCCTCTATGTTGATGATGGCTTGATAGCAGCTGACAATGAGCATGAACTTCAGCAGTTTATAGACGATCTAAAGAAGGAGTTCAAAATTACTTCAAAGCCAGCATCGTTTTTCTTGGGACTAGAAATTAACAAAGACAAACATGGTTCTATCAAAGTTAATCAGAGTCACTACATTCAGGAGTTGCTGGAACTATTCGGCATGAGCAATTGCAGGGCAGTAGCGATTCCAATTATCAACGACAATGATACAGAGGAGAGTTCACCTAACACTGAGTTTCCATACAGACAAGCAGTTGGAGCTTTGATGTTTCTAATGTGTGGAACTCGACCAGACATTGCCTATGCTGTTGGAGTGGAGTCAGGGAGTCTTGAAAATCCAACAGAACGTGATCTGAGCAGGGTGAAAAGGATCTTCCGTTACCTGAGAGGCACTTCAGATCATGGAATCATCTACAAGAATGATTTAAATAAAGTTGTACTAGAATTTTACAGCGATGCAGATCATGGGCGTGACCTCGGTTCCGGACGATCAACTTCAGGTGTACATTGTATCTATTCTGGTGCACCTATATCATGGATTAGTCAACGACAACCTTCAGACTACAGAAGCTTAGGTTGTAGCAGCCAGTGAAGCAGCACGAGAAATCATCCGGGTCAAGATTATTTTGACTGAATTTGGCCAGTTAAATGCAACGCCTGATCTGCAGGTTGATAATGAAGCTGCAATTCGACTTGCTCAGAACCCAGAGTTTTACCGAAGAACCAAACACATCCGTGTGAGACATTTCTTCGTTCGTGAACTGGTATCTGCTGGTGAATTTACTCTTTCAAAAGTGGATACACATAAGCAGCTCGCAGACATGCTTACAAAACCATTGTTTGCAACTCAACTCCAACAATTGTGTGACAGCACGGGGGTCTGCAAGTTATTGGATAAGGGAGAGTGTTGATGTTCACATCAGTTATCCTATAACTTTCTTCTTTTTGTAACATTTCATGTTACAATGTTGGTGTCCCTGTGTACAGCAGTTACCATAGTGTCCGTTAGTAATGGCTATCAAATCTGGGCTATAGGCTAATGTAGTTTGTTCATAAAGAACTTATTCAATAAAGAGTATTCCTATGTGTTATCTGTTTTTTTTTTTTAGTAAAGACTTCAATATGTTGTATTTTCGGAAACATTTGGTATCAAAATCTATGTGTTTACATAGTGTCACCAATTACCATGTGCTTGCGCAAGACCGACTACAATATCTCAGACCGTAACATCAAAACAAAGATGGTGGCAATCGCAGGGGAACAGTTGTTGAGACTGGCGGGCATGGCGCCATCGAAATAGCGGCAAATTCGAAGACAAGCATTCGCATAATTGATTAAATTCCACCAGAAATTACAGGATTTTATGTAATAAGGCACAAATTCAATATGAAACCCTGACGTACATTCTTACAAGCAACGCGAACCGATAGTAGCTAAAAATACAGACACAAATGAAGCAAAGATAAGACAAATACAGTATTTAAAAAATGCAAATACTGGTAAATGGAGCTACAAGAATGCAAATAGAAATTGTTTTTGTTGTTGCTTATATTAGGGGCTACGACATCGTGCTCTTATAACCCCATGTATTTGTGTGTGGAATTTGTGTGATAACCTGTGTTTTTGTTATGGATGGACTAGTGTGCTTGTACATTGGGGATTGGATTGGGAAGGAGAAGGCCATGGCCCTAAGTTAGGAACCATCCTGGCATTTTCCTGGAGTAGAATTGGGGAAACCACTGAAAACCACTTCCAGGATTTGAATAGGAAGCCGCCGTATACTTCCATTAAGTACCATCCCAGCATTTTCCTGCAGTAGAGGTGGGAAACCACAGAAAACCACTTCCAGAATGGCTGAGGTGGACATAGAATCCTCCTCTACTCAGTTGCCTCATGAGCCAGAGTGCACTTCAGAATTAAATTTCTTCGCAATATTGTGTGTATCAGTCCAATCGACGGTTCAAATGACACAAATCTTACATTTCTGGAGATCATAAGGAGTTTCATTGATAACTGTCATACGTCAAAGATTGTTGCATTGCTGTTGATCCATTTAAGGCCTTTGCGACATCGTGGTCATGTTGTCCCTTGTACATAGGTGAGTGGTACTCTGTCTGATAACCTGTGTCATTGTAATGGCTGTAGCAGGTGTGTATATTTGTAATTCAAGCTAGGATTTTGAAGAAGTTGGCCGTAGTTTTAAGCTACGAACCTTCTCGACATTTTTTATTTAGTTATTGTTTTAAGGGGCGAAACAGTGAGGTCATCTGCCCCTTATGGCATTTGCCTGGAGTGGAAGTGGGAAAACACGGAACACCACTTCAATAACAGCTGTGGTGGGACCGTCTCTTCTCAGTTTAGCCTCACGAGACTGAACATGACCCGTTCCAATCCTCAGACCAGAATTAAATTTCTTGGCAGAGCCAGAAATCGAACCCAGGACCTTTGGATCCACAGTCTCAATACGATCCCCGAGACTACATAATGCGGAGGCTGATACAATATAATAACCCCTTGCACTACAGCCCATTAAGGACCTAGGCCTACCAAGCGACCACTGCCCAGCCAATTGTCTTGCAGATATTGGAGGTGATACGTGATCAGCACATCGGGTCCCCTCGGCCGTTAATCTTGGTTTTCGTGATCGGGGCGCTGCCTCACTGTTAGACAACTACTCAATTGTCCTCACGAGGCTGAGTGCACCCCGTTCCAGCCCTCACGTCAGTTTCTAAAATCCCTGAGGGAGCTGGGAATCGAAACCGGGGCCCCCAACATCACGGGGCCGGCTAGGAGGCTGTTACAACCTTATCTTAATGACAGAGTTTACATTTTGCCATTAAGAATTATATTTGAGAAAACCCTATACCATTCTGTTAGAAACCCATGGGTAATCTGTTCATCATATTTCTTTGCTTTGACTGATAGGCTCTTGAGAATAGCCAATATTAAAAGCTCTAGCGAAGACTGGATTTGATTTACATGGAAACTTAGTTTTCATTATACCATTGTCACTATAAAGACACACGCTTCCCTTAAAATATCTACCAACATTTGCATCATCTCAAAAGTACCGGTAGGTATAGGTTATTGTGATTTGAAATATGACTCACCAAATCGTCTTGCTTGGTCCACCTGTAACTGCAGTATCCATTTAAACCTCACCACATGCACATAGAGATTCTTATAGAATGCACTTACGTCGAAATAAATAGACACTTGGCTTTTACTCAACACCCCTGAGAATGTACCAATGACTTGCTGGTTCAGTACTATCTGAGAGGTCTTTCCCAAGTTAGTTGATAATTCTTGCAATGTTTTTTCTAGTTCCTCAATTTGCTTCTGGTGATCAATAATTTGTGCTCTATTTTGTAAACATTGCTTTCTTAACTGCTCACTTTCTTCTAAGCCCCTGTTGTAATTCTCAAGAAGAATTGCATACCTGTTGTCATCTGCCTGGGTTTGAAGTGGTGCTTCTGGTTCACTCACTGAGTTTTGTACACCCTCTTCTCTGAGTAGATCTTGAAACAATGTCCTCTGGTTCCTTTTTATTAATCTTTGCTTCCTTGATGATGACTCTCCTGTACTGGTGTGATTTTGGAGTTAAAATGTAGCGTTGGCACAGCTGGAAGTAATATGAGAACAACAAAGTTCATGTGGGATGTACAGTATGTAGTAATGTAGCTTTTTTTTATAAATATTAAGCTAACCCTCCCGTTTACATTTATGATTTGATAATACAGCCATTGTATTTTGAAGGCTAGTGCTCCAAACACGAAAATACCATATACCGGTACGAAATATGTCAAAAATATTAACATATTTAAAATAATCCTAGCAGGTCATCAAAACTTAAGGAATAGGCCAGCTAGGCTCACTCACCATTTGGTTTTAGGTTCCTTGGAAATCTTTGCTTTAAATTAAACAAATCGGCCCTGTAGTCTAATTCAAAGTCTTCACTCTTAAAGTGGAGGGAACATATCCTGCTTGATTGAGGGTTGAAATGATATTTTCGCTTACAGGCAGCCTTAGATCATAAATCCAATAGATGGATGATGACGTCACGTTGTTGAAACCAACATCTTGATCAGCTGACTAAAGGGAACTGCGGGTAGTTTAGAGCACTGAAATACTACACGTGATGATAGAATTTGGTTATTTAAAGTGAGTTCTATTCATCACTAAGTCAGAATGGTGTATTACTGTGTCGCGTATGGATGTAACGAGACGTTTAAAAAAGGATCGGGCATGTCTTTCCATACGTATGTTAATTCAATGCTAAATAACCCTAAAATACGTGACTTAATTACTTGCATTTCTTTAGCCTACGTTTCCTCTTAACTCCGAAATATGAAAGAAAAATAATTAAACATGGTAATGCTGGAATTTATTGTAATTTACCCTATCCCTTACTCCACTGAACAGGCCTGTAGGCTATTTATGCTCGAAGGTATCAAGTATTTACATGTCCTTAGGCTAGACGTTTTTCTTGGTGTTTTGTTGAGACTGCTAGTAAATGCATCTATGAACATAAAAATGCTTTATGTCCCTATGCTGGATTAAATGTAGTGTGGACTACACAATGCAGTCGTCATGTTCAGTGTCAAATTGCAGGTTATGCTACAGATGTGACGGTGTAGTCTTCGATAATAAATATTAAAAGTAAGTTATGGACAGTGCGTTTGGTTGAGGGAATTTTGTGATTCTTCTAGGATAGGCTGCATTGCATCCCTAAATTAGTTAATTCTTCGTAGAATTTCAAAATTCTGGGTTATTTTTGCGAAGATTTCTATGACTCATGGAAAATGGAATTTAAAAACAGTTCACTGATTAAAATACATTCCTATGTAGCAAATGTAATGCATAGTTGTTAAAAACCAACGCTTACTATATCGATAGACTTCCTTATTTCCATTTGCCCATGCTGTTTTGTTCACTTTCATAAAATACTGAAGTGGAAGGGTAACGCTGAATGAGAGCTCATTGTACGATAAAATGTTCTTACGTACCGGTACTAAAATTAGCCAAAATACATTTCCTAATGATGAAAAATAATTTGGGAAGTGATGTAGTAAGTTAATAGATTGAACTTGTTTGGAGCTTTCGGGCGTACAATCAAAAATGACCAGCTTGACAAACACAATTCTGTTCAAAAATCAGTAGGCATAATTCAGAGTTAGATTTGTTATTAAGTATTTACAAGAGGGGATCATGGATGAATGAGTATTACGGAGCACGACAGCCAATTTATATACAAACACAATTCTGTTCAAAAATCAGTAGGCCTAATTCTCAGAGTTGGATTTGTTATTAATTATTTACAAGATGGGATCCTGGATGTATGAGTATTACGGAACACACCAGCCACTTTTAACACCAAATATGTTACATTCTTAAGCTTTGCTACCTTCCGGTACGTAAAGAAACATGCGATGCTTTTCCCATTGCCGTATAAATTACGAAAATGTGTGTTTAAACCCTCATTAAAAATCATTTTCCCAAATACTCCTATAATCTTCCATTACGAGGTCCTCTGTTTACTCCTTAATCAACTGATCGAGATGTTGGTTTCACGTCACTGTACAGGCGCAGTGTGGCAATGCGCACTCTATTGTATTTATGCTCGAAGCAGAGCGCAATCCACTTATTGCGAAGGCATGCGTCTTTTAGCATCGTGAAAAACGACAAGTCATTTCCAACTTTATAATAACTGTGACAAACTGCCACAGCACATCTTTGGCCTGGCATGATTACCGTTACGAGCTCTGCGCGAGTAATGGTAGACATTGGTCTAGCAGTCTGTGTCGTCACCTCGCGGACATAGGCGAGTCCCACAGCACTGTAACACTGGCATATACCGTACAGTATTTTGCTTGAGGCCAGTTTTCTTAATATATACGAGTTAATAGCTACGTAATTGCACAAACCTTTCGATCTACTAATAATAATGCATTTTATTAATCCCTTAACGAGTCAAGACATGGACCTACTAGTTGATGTTGACTTGCACACATTAATTGATGAGCGTAAATATGACTGTATCCACGACTACGTAGCAGACACTAAAAATGAGGTTAGCCAAATCAAGTGTCTTTACCTAAATAGCAGAAGCATCAAAAATAAACTAGAAGATATCGAGATACTAATTCATATTGTTGAAAATCTAGATGCCATAGTGGTAACCGAGACTTGGGTAAAAAGTAATGAAGCTAAATACTTCAACCTAAACAACTATTCTGTTGCTTTTGTACACAGAGACAATCAGGACGGTGGAGGTGTGGGAGTTTATGTCCACAAAAAATGGAATATAAAAGTTCTTAACCTAGTTGAGAGTAACCATATCTTGATCCAGTTAGAGCTTATAAGAAGTGATACTGTTCGTTTCAATAACCTGCATAATATTAATATAATTGCAGTATATAATCCTAACATAAATAACGCAACAAATTTCATGCCTCGAAAAATAATGCCAATCTTTGCTTATGCATTGGTGATACAAATATTAACTTACTAAACAAAAATAATGTAACCAAATCATACCTCAATCTACTATCAAGCTATGGTTTCACACAAGGCAATACTCGGTATCCAACAAGAATATCTGAATCAAGTACACTCCTTGATCAGGTAGCCACTAATAACTGTAAATATACCTATAGGATAAGCAATATAAATAGTGATATTAGTGATCATAATATTCTTGTAACTGAGATTTTCTGGTCAAATTACTATCCAGGCAAAAGCCCAATCTCGAACATGACATTGTGACATTTTTATCATAAGAGCGCTCAGGTGTTGAGATATTGAACTAGGTGTTTGTGAGTGCATATCTGTGGAGTCAAGGAGAAGAGGATCCAACACTAGGGTGGTGTCATATCTTTAGAAGGCAGAGAGGAAGATATGAAAAGGAGTTAGCAGGAGATTGTTGTTAATAGTAGGTAACAAACAAATAAGAAGAGGATTGGAAAATATACGAAGTAATGTGTTCTTATAAAAATACTGGAAGTGAATATATATTATATAAAGGTGTCTAGACAGCTTCTTGATGATAATCCCATCAATCTTCTCACAAAGAAGGGTTTTTATAATAATGAAAACTTTAAAAAAATCATATCACACTGCAGTACTATAGATATAATATGACAACAGAGCCGTAAGTAATATTCTCGGTATATGCTTTTTTATTGCAGTGAATATCAAAACTACATCCCAAACTGATTGTATCCGGGTTGGTATATATTTTACCCTACACCCTGATTTTATTGAGAACTCGTGTTAATCTGGTTTTGAACTTTAGTTTATTACTCTTATACATTTGTATTTGAGTTGGCGCCCAACGAGATTTCTCTATTTTATATTCTGCTTGCTGGGGGGACTCTTCAGGGTAGGATACAGAGAAAACTAATAAGGAATACATTACAATTGGCGCCCAACGTGGGGATCGAGAACCAGGATGCATCAGTGTGGGAGTAGGAGAGTGTGACTTGTGCAAGTGTTATCTGAGGGATAGATTATTGTGTACGTATTTACATGAAGGATGAACGAATGAGAATAATGAATGGGAATGGAGTGAGTTGTAGCAGGATGGAGATGAATGGAGAAAATGTGGTGGTGTGCATGTTGGAGAGTGATGGGAATGAGACTGGCAGTAGTGTGATGAAAGGAGAGATGACTGATGTACTAGTACAGGATGTTGTAAGGCCAGTACAGGATGTGTTAATGCCGGTGCAGGATATCCTAAATATGTTAAGGGAAATAAATGAAAAATATGATAAGAATAATCAGGAGATGTTAAGGCAAATGAATGAAAAATTTGATAATAATCAGGAGATGATAAAACAAATGAATAAAAAATGTGATAAGAATAATCAGGAGTTGAGTAAGAAATTAGATAAAGTAATGCATGTTAGAGAGGAGTTAGATAGGAAGTATGGATTGTTACAGCATAGTATTGGGGGGGGTGAGACAGGAAATTAGAGGTGAGGTAAGGAGTATGGTGGAGGAAAAGGCGGAAGCAATTATAAAAGAAGTAGATCAGAAAATTATGAAAATTGAAACGAAGATACCAGAGAAATTAAATGATATGATTAGAGAAGCAGATAATAAATTGGAAAGGGTACAGGAACATATTCTAGAGAAAATTGAGAGGGTTGAAGGGGCGACTGGTGAGAGGATATTAGATATGGAAGTCAGATTAAGGTCTCAAATAAAACATGAAAATGGACAAGAGAGGGAAGAAGGTGAAGGAGGACGTCAAATGGAGGAAGAGAATGAAACTGAGGACAGGGAAGAAGATGAGATAGAGGGAAAGGTAGAAGAGAAAGGAGAAACGTCTAACAGAGAAGTTGAAATGGAAAAAAGTAAGAAAGTAGGTGAGATAGAAGATACTGAAGAAGAGAAAGGAGAAGCAAAAGACGTTAAAGATGAGGATGAAAGTGCAGGAGTGAATCATGATGACAACAAAATGGAAAAAAAATGAGGTGAAGGATCAGAAGGAGAATAAGAAGAAAATGAGGAAGAGGAGAGAGGTACGGTGGAGATGGAACATGAGGAGTACAAGGTATGGAATGACATGGCGGATGAAGAGAAAGACGAGATGGAAGGCAGAGAAAGAAAGAAGAATGGAGACGAAGGAGAAACAGAAGAAAAGGAAGAAGGGAAGGAGACAGGAACGGTGGAGATGGAAGATAAGGAGTACTGTCCCCGATCTCAGGATAGTAGGCTGTCAGATATCCGCCCCCCTCAATCGGATTGCCAATAATCAAACGCACCGGCACAGCTACATCAATGAAAATGGCACTGACAGATACTATCGAGATTAGAGCACAATAGTTAACAAGAAATTATTGTGGAACACACCAAAATATACGGGGGTTCATACTTACCTTTTACTTACCTTTTAAATTTATCTCGGGGATGGGTTGTCAACTGGATCACTTAAAGTATGCCCTCACAATAACCTCCACCATGATATTTAAAATGAACCACAACGAAGACGAGAAACTTTAAACTGCACAATAATTTATTTCACATAAAGAATGAATTTAATAAAAATAAAACAACAAAATCCACGTGGCAATCAGAAGCCATCGACCACATAACCATGTCCTCCTGTAGGACTGGTATACTCTACATACAATGTTTCAGCTTTCTCAAGCTCAAAATAACGTAAAAATAATAATGCACTTGGAATGGAAACGGGATTTGGGACGAGACATATATCAATTGTTTTGCGTGTTTATACATATCACATTTTATTTATAGCCACAAGGCTATTATGGAGACGTCCTTGGCCTCTATCATACAGTTGTCCGGGCCAGCTGCAATGCACCTGCATCGTCAAAGTGGACTCACCTGTCCGTTCAACCCTAGCATAAGCGAGTTACATCAGAGCTTAGCTCTCCTTTCAAAACACGTTAAATGTCCACATCTCAACTGAAATATTATCACGCAAATGTTTTAAATGCTCCATTCAAACACCAGTGGATTACTCCAACAATCCTAAATCATGTTTAATTGTTCAATCCACATGTTTAATTAGCGTTGATTAGAGTATAATAACAAAACTCTTAATGTTAATAACAAAAGTTCATTAATTATTTATAACAATAATAAATTGTTTATAACAATGTCAAACGACAATTGAAAATTTTATACACGCCTCTATTAATCCCTTTCATTACAAATTGTTATCAAAGATATTTACAAAATTATTTACAATATTAATATTGTTTATATTATTTATACAAGAAATACATTAAACCACACGTTTATCCGGTTGATAATTACTCAAATTGTGTTGATATAATCGACCAATGAAGGTTAGTTATATTTAAATGTCAAATTCAGGTTTAATAAGGTTTAATAATTATTATTAATATTTGTGACGGTAACCTCCATTCAAAATCTTCATCTCAAATTATTTAACACTCTTGTTAACTTTAACAGTATTTTCACATGAATAACTTTCAAAGAACCAGGACAATACATTCGGCGGAAAAATACTTCGCTCAAAACGCACAAAATTGCTCAACAATAGGCCCAGAATTCATCATATATCTTCATATATATGGCATCAAAATCTTCCAAATTACATACAAAAACCTCCACTCATAAATTCAACAACTTCATTTATTACTGTGGGAACCTCCTTCATTATTCAAGGGCATTACTCATCAGCGACTTTTACAGGTCCACTGAACTAACGATTATACATCCATTGTTCCTCTTCAAAAATTCTTATATTCATCAATTGTATTAATGTCTGTTATTATTTAACCTTCGTGGGTTTCATTCATGAATCGATATGAAGTAAAAATTTGCCAATCACAAATACATTTAATAGCAAATACGATTAGACACTCCTCCCTGGTCTATCAAAATTGAGATTAATATCTTCAAAGTAACGCAGTATAAAAATACTATCTTCAATCAAAGTTCATCTAAACTGCATAAATAGTCGAATAGAATACAATTAGACTGTGGAATGCAAACATTATTGTTCCAATCTATGATTGAGAAAAACTCCTATCAAATGTTCATTACTATAGTGTATTCAATAAATCGTAATCAAAGTTCATATTTCATAAAATTGTCTATAAATCAATGATAAATGTCTATGTTGCAATCATGTTCATAAGACGACTAGTATTTCAAAGATCGTCGATAACGTATTAGATTTTAACGCTATAAAATCTTTAATCATTCTTCTTTCTTGAGGATGACAGAAAATTGGTCAAAGTAATTTACTGAATAGAATTACTTTAATAAAATGACACGCTGTCTGAATTCAAATCTGCCATAGCAAATCGTTAACTTTACAGTCAAATCGTGACTACAAAAATATGCAAATTACTGAAAGAATCTAAATTATCAGTCTCAACTGATCCAAAATTATTTAGGTATGCCAATGACATAACAATGTCTCAACAAATCGTAGAAAAAGGCATAAATCACCGAAGTGTACTGAGTACAGAAATGTCAAGCCAGAAAATGGGGCAAAAGATAGGACAAAAATATGGGAAAATGGTTGCTCAGATATCGCTACATGACTCAAATAATACAAGAAACGTTCACGACTACCTTATCTGTTGATTGAAGTTCTAGAGGAAAGTTTTCAAAGAAAACTGCTGTTGGTTCCATTTCACCAGCGTGAAGATGTGCTCCGACCTCGAACCTGGAATCAGCGTCCTCGGAGAATCGAACTGCTTCCTTCTCCGGAAATTGCACTGCTCCATGTATACGAAAGACATCCTTCTGGCAAAACTCTTCTTTATGAGCCGGGTCCACCCTGGCCTCTCTTGAAAGTTCCCTGAAGTTCCAGTCGTAATTCGCCACGAAGTTTATTGCAGTTATTTCCACAGAAATATTCATAATCGTGGAGTATGAAAATATTTCCACTGCCATCTGATATGATTCAGCGATGGATTCACGATGCATGAGTGTAGTTGGATGTTCACTACATGCTCGCTTTTGTAGAATGACGATTAACGAAGTTCCATGCTGTTACTTCACTCCATCGATATATGTCCCAATTGCATTAAAGCCTTAGCCTTCCATCTCAACTTCTGTCATAATCATTGAAAGCACTGCCAGACTATAATGTTCCATAATAGAATGTATCGTTGTAACACCAAACGTATGCTCCAAGATCACGGTTGCGATATACGTGTCAGCCGTAGTGTATAATGTGGAATTTTAAAAGTGCCTCTCAGGTGGCGAGAAAATCACTTTTGTCTGCAGTCTTAAAATGCCAATATCTTTCAAAGTATAACTGTGAAATTGTTCAAATCTTCTACACACCTCAATGTTGTACTGCCCAATTGAATTATAATAAAGGCAGAAGTTAACTCTTTATATCTTATCTGGTAGAAACGTTAATGTGAGCGTTTCAACTTCGCCTAGTTTCGAACAGCGTAAAATGGAACTGCTCCGTGTTCGTTCGATGCGCCGGGCTTTAACCACACGCTAAAGACAACTTGCTTCACTTATTCACTCGACAATGACTATCTGACATCAGAAATATATATGCGGTATCAGCGGTATGAGAGATATGAGAATATGAGAGCTCCTCTCTCCTGTGCACGACCTTTTATCAACTTCTTAAGGGGCGTATCCATCCCTTCCATAGCCTGTTGCTCCGTCATTGCTAGAAGTTTTAACTTTGGCTATACTTGACGGATTTTCAAATTTCCAAAACTCAAAATTAATTTCTTCAAAATTCCAAATCAATGCCATAACTGAAAATAGTTTTCCACAAATCTGCATGCCAAAAGTAATCAAATATCGTAGTTTCAGCAATCTCCGTCTTCCTTCCAAACTATCGTTCATTGGTTCGAGTCTTTCCTCCAATAGCGTAACTTCTTCCTTAGCACAATACCTTGTTTCCTGCGACTGCGTCGTAAATCTCAGATCTTTCTCGAACAAAATCATGACGTCACCAAGAATCTCAGCTCAACCAGCCTACTTGCATGAAATCTGCGTCATCCGTGCCTACGTCATGAATATACACGTCACAACTATGACATTCATAACTTTATTCATATTTGCCAATACAGCCATCGTGGTCTCAATATAATTCAATTTACGGGGGCATTCTCCCTTCACCACGTTTTAAAAACAGTTGCAAATTGTTTTTAAACTCTGTGTTATAAATATCTCAATTCACTTGAACACGAAATTGAATTATTATTGGCTTACTCTTGTATGATATTTCTTCTATGTTCCTTAATCATAAGTCTCTTCTTCTCTGGTTGTGTGTGGCTAATGCATTCTCTCCTTTCTACTTTCTCTTCTGTCCTGAATTCCTGTTTTCTAAGTTCTGCTGACTTGTAGAAGGACCAGAATCGATCACTACATCCTGTCTTTTCTTTTGGTTTTCAGCTTCCTTTTCTCGTAATTCCTTCAGATACTGCTGACTTTCTTTCTCTCTCTCTTGATACTTGTCGGGTGTCATAACCTGACCTTGAGAATTCTGATTCTGATTCTGGTACTGGTTATTTCTATTGTAGTTTCTATTATAACCATTATTATAGTATCTACCTCTTCCGTTGTTGTAATTCCCTCTATTATTATTCCAGCCTCGTCTTTGCTGATATGGACGGTGACCTTGTGATCTGTTGTTGCGGAAATAATTATTCCTGTGAGGACCTACATTTTCAGTTTTTTTTTCATCAGGCTTATCAGTTTGCTGCACTTGATCCATGTAGACTGTATTAACGTCTTTGAATTCGTGCCTCTGACCTTTTTGTACCAAATTTGGCATTGGACTCGTGTAGTCAAGCCTTCTCAATAATTCGTCCATACTGGTCAAATCTCTGATATTTGACGATATGATCAGTCTTCTTACCTCCACAGGTAGCATACGTGAAATCGCATCTATCAACTGCTCTGTTGACAATGGGGGTTGCAAAAATCTCAAGCGTGATAGCTGACTCGTGAAGAAATCAGCGTACCGTGTTGGAAGAGTACCTGAATACTTCCTCGAGTATACCTCAGCTCTTAATGAATTCTGAGCTTCTATTGACCAGAATCGTTTTATCAGTGCCTCTGCAAATTCGTCAAAATTGCTGAAAGTGTACCGAAATGCTCTAAACCATTCAAGGGGTCCTCCAGCTAGAAATCTTTCTACGATTCTCATCTCTCTCTCTCTCTCTCTCTCTCTAGGAATGTGGGCTTCTATGAAATAGTCTTTAAGGTTCCTGATATATTCGATCGGTGTGAGACTATCAGTGTTGCTAAATTTTTGAGGTTTGTCTTCAAAATTCCGGATGACTGTCACATTTCTCGGATATGAATCCATATAATGTTTCCCACTATCACGATACTTCCATTCAGGTTCAATATTCCTATCCTCTTCTTCTTCCCTGAATCTGCATATACGTTCCTCAGGACTAATATCTCTCTCTTCTGTAGCGAGGTTACATCTTCTCACGTAATTTCTATCCTCTTCACCAGTCAATCCTTCAATATCCTTGTCTGTGATTTCCGTGATGACTTTCCTAATCAACTCTTCCTTATAGGTTTCCATCATGCTAGCTTCTCCTAGTTTCAAATTCTGCAGTTTGCTCGTAGTTTCATTAACATCAGAGACAACCTTATGAATCTGTTCCTCTAACGCAGTTTTTAATGCTTGCACGTCCTGACCTATTTGAGTTCTATCCTCTACCTGCTTTTCGGATAGCGAATCCATCCTTACATTCAAGTCTTTCCTAATCTGAACTACTTCATTATTTATTTCTACTTGTGTACTGGCAAGTTTTCTTTCAATTCGCTCCTGAATCTGATCGACATGTTCCCCACTTGACCTGTTCCATTCATCTTTCCAAACCGTTACATTTGCAGTTAACATTTCCGCGATATCTACTTCAATGTCTTCCTTAAGTAAACGATTGTGATCTAATACTTGGGTTCTCATGACCTCTACATCGTATTTTAAACCAGTTAAAGAAGCTGTTGTCCTAACAGACTCGTCAACTAACCGAGTTGTTAATGCACTAATGTTACGAGTACAAAGCGTTTTTGAAGTTTCAATTTCTTCCCTAACTTTGTTAACATCAGTCTGAACTTTAGCAATGTCTACAAAACAGTATTGACTTCTACTTGTATCTTATTGATATCGCTTTGCATATCATTAACATCTGAATGAATATTATTGATGTCAACTTGAACATTTGACACATCAGTTCGAGCATTTCTAACCTCTCTTTGAACTTCCTCTACTTTGTCTTGTACAGTAGCAACATCATTCCTAACAACAATTACTTCAGCTCTAGCACATGAAATATCACCCCGGACATTGGCAACATCAAGATTCAACATAGTAAGATCTTTCTGTACCTTAGAAACATCTATTTTAACATCAGACACATCTTTGTGAATGTCACTTACAGCATTCTCGATTCCCTGGGTACTGATCTGTAAACGCGACACATTATTCTCTAGGTTTGCAGAACTGGTCTGAAGAACTTTCATATTCTCCTCCATTCTAATAGACAAATTAGCAGACAAATTACTAGCATTCTCCTCCATTCGACTAGTATTCCTAGCTTCCATCTCCTTCATGCTTTCATTCATGCTAGCTTTCATTTCTCTCGCACTTTCATCCAGCCTAATAGACAAATTAGCCGACAAACTGTTGGACATCTCCTCCAACATCTTCCTCAGACTCTCATCTGCCATTTCAATAATATTTCAATAATAAACTGCTTTAGGGACATACATCAAACAGAGCAAAATAACAACATCTGAGCAACATTTTTCACCATATATAAATTTGAGCAATTTTTCTGTCTTAAATCTAACTTATAATTACCTTATAATTAACCTTCGTAGACACTTCTTGTTGAAATAAACTCAAGCACATGTTCAAATTTCTTTGGTTCATTTTAAAATATCCTAACACAAATAATTTACATTTACAATCCAAATAATTTAATTTTATCTTTAATATGACTACACATGTCATAAGCCGGTCAAATAAAATAAGATTCCAGATCATAGGCGATTTTTCTAAGTTTCCAGCCTATTTAACCTCCCTTAAGTTGTATAAGATCTGATCTTTTCTGAGTGTAATTTTCCTAATACAACACAACATTTAATCCCTATATAATCACACTCTCAAATTCTACAATTGGCTAAGACATCTAACAAAGAATCAACCTCTTTATTTGAGTCTTCACAATCCCTTTGACATCGATAACTGGGTAATCCAATGTTATTCGAACACTCCATAAAAATTGCGGTGTCAATTCTACTGCAATAACTTGGTAATCCAATGTTTTGCTGATCGTGCCAATCGAGCCAATCGTGCCCCACACGTTGATTGCGCCAATCCTACTGTCCCCGATCTCAGGATAGTAGGCTGTCAGATATCCGCCCCCCTCAATCGGATTGCCAATAATCAAACGCACCGGCACAGCTACATCAATGAAAATGGCACTGACAGATACTATCGAGATTAGAGCACAATAGTTAACAAGAAATTATTGTGGAACACACCAAAATATACGGGGGTTCATACTTACCTTTTACTTACCTTTTAAATTTATCTCGGGGATGGGTTGTCAACTGGATCACTTAAAGTATGCCCTCACAATAACCTCCACCATGATATTTAAAATGAACCACAACGAAGACGAGAAACTTTAAACTGCACAATAATTTATTTCACATAAAGAATGAATTTAACAAAAATAAAACAACAAAATCCACGTGGCAATCAGAAGCCATCGACCACATAACCATGTCCTCCTGTAGGACTGGTATACTCTACATACAATGTTTCAGCTTTCTCAAGCTCAAAATAACGTAAAAATAATAATGCACTTGGAATGGAAACGGGATTTGGGACGAGACATATATCAATTGTTTTGCGTGTTTATACATATCACATTTTATTTATAGCCACAAGGCTATTATGGAGACGTCCTTGGCCTCTATCATACAGTTGTCCGGGCCAGCTGCAATGCACCTGCATCGTCAAAGTGGACTCACCTGTCCGTTCAACCCTAGCATAAGCGAGTTACATCAGAGCTTAGCTCTCCTTTCAAAACACGTTAAATGTCCACATCTCAACTGAAATATTATCACGCAAATGTTTTAAATGCTCCATTCAAACACCAGTGGATTACTCCAACAATCCTAAATCATGTTTAATTGTTCAATCCACATGTTTAATTAGCGTTGATTAGAGTATAATAACAAAACTCTTAATGTTAATAACAAAAGTTCATTAATTATTTATAACAATAATAAATTGTTTATAACAATGTCAAACGACAATTGAAAATTTTATACACGCCTCTATTAATCCCTTTCATTACAAATTGTTATCAAAGATATTTACAAAATTATTTACAATATTAATATTGTTTATATTATTTATACAAGAAATACATTAAACCACACGTTTATCCGGTTGATAATTACTCAAATTGTGTTGATATAATCGACCAATGAAGGTTAGTTATATTTAAATGTCAAATTCAGGTTTAATAAGGTTTAATAATTATTATTAATATTTGTGACGGTAACCTCCATTCAAAATCTTCATCTCAAATTATTTAACACTCTTGTTAACTTTAACAGTATTTTCACATGAATAACTTTCAAAGAACCAGGACAATACATTCAGCGGAAAAATACTTCGCTCAAAACGCACAAAATTGCTCAACAATAGGCCCAGAATTCATCATATATCTTCATATATATGGCATCAAAATCTTCCAAATTACATACAAAAACCTCCACTCATAAATTCAACAACTTCATTTATTACTGTGGGAACCTCCTTCATTATTCAAGGGCATTACTCATCAGCGACTTTTACAGGTCCACTGAACTAACGATTATACATCCATTGTTCCTCTTCAAAAATTCTTATATTCATCAATTGTATTAATGTCTGTTATTATTTAACCTTCGTGGGTTTCATTCATGAATTGATATGAAGTAAAAATTTGCCAATCACAAATAAATTTAATAGCAAATACGATTAGACACTCCTCCCTGGTCTATCAAAATTGAGATTAATATCTTCAAAGTAACGCAGTATAAAAATACTATCTTCAATCAAAGTTCATCTAAACTGCATAAATAGTCGAATAGAATACAATTAGACTGTGGAATGCAAACATTATTGTTCCAATCTATGATTGAGAAAAACTCCTATCAAATGTTCATTACTATAGTGTATTCAATAAATCGTAATCAAAGTTCATATTTCATAAATTGTCTATAATGCAATGATAAATGTCTATGTTGCAATCATGTTCATAAGACGACTAGTATTTCAAAGATCGTCGATAACGTATTAGATTTTAACGCTCTAAAATCTTTAATCATTCTTCTTTCTTGAGGATGACAGAAAATTGGTCAAAGTAATTTACTGAATAGAATTACTTTAATAAAATGACACGCTGTCTGAATTCAAATCTGCCATAGCAAATCGTTAACTTTACAGTCAAATCGTGACTACAAAAATATGCAAATTACTGAAAGAATCTAAATTATCAGTCTCAACTGATCCAAAATTATTTAGGTATGCCAATGACATAACAATGTCTCAACAAATCGTAGAAAAAGGTATAAATCACCGAAGTGTACTGAGTACAGAAATGTCAAGCCAGAAAATGGGGCAAAAGATAGGACAAAAAATATGGGAAAATGGTTGCTCAGATATCGCTACATGACTCAAATAATACAAGAAACGTTCACGACTACCTTATCTGTTGATTGAAGTTCTAGAGGAAAGTTTTCAAAGAAAACTGCTGTTGGTTCCATTTCACCAGCGTGAAGATGTGCTCCGACCTCGAACCTGGAATCAGCGTCCTCGGAGAATCGAACTGCTTCCTTCTCCGGAAATTGCACTGCTCCATGTATACGAAAGACATCCTTCTGGCAAAACTCTTCTTTATGAGCCGGGTCCACCCTGGCCTCTCTTGAAAGTTCCCTGAAGTTCCAGTCGTAATTCGCCACGAAGTTTATTGCAGTTATTTCCGCAGAAATATTCATAATCGTGGAGTATGAAAATATTTCCACTGCCATCTGATATGATTCAGCGATGGATTCACGATGCATGAGTGTAGTTGGATGTTCACTACATGCTCGCTTTTGTAGAATGACGATTAACGAAGTTCCATGCTGTTACTTCACTCCATCGATATATGTCCCAATTGCATTAAAGCCTTAGCCTTCCATCTCAACTTCTGTCATAATCATTGAAAGCACTGCCAGACTATAATGTTCCATAATAGAATGTATCGTTGTAACACCAAACGTATGCTCCAAGATCACGGTTGCGATATACGTGTCAGCCGTAGTGTATAATGTGGAATTTTAAAAGTGCCTCTCAGGTGGCGAGAAAATCACTTTTGTCTGCAGTCTTAAAATGCCAATATCTTTCAAAGTATAACTGTGAAATTGTTCAAATCTTCTACACACCTCAATGTTGTACTGCCCAATTGAATTATAATAAAGGCAGAAGTTAACTCTTTATATCTTATCTGGTAGAAACGTTAATGTGAGCGTTTCAACTTCGCCTAGTTTCGAACAGCGTAAAATGGAACTGCTCCGTGTTCGTTCGATGCGCCGGGCTTTAACCACACGCTAAAGACAACTTGCTTCACTTATTCACTCGACAATGACTATCTGACATCAGAAATATATATGCGGTATCAGCGGTATGAGAGATATGAGAATATGAGAGCTCCTCTCTCCTGTGCACGACCTTTTATCAACTTCTTAAGGGGCGTATCCATCCCTTCCATAGCCTGTTGCTCCGTCATTGCTAGAAGTTTTAACTTTGGCTATACTTGACGGATTTTCAAATTTCCAAAACTCAAAATTAATTTCTTCAAAATTCCAAATCAATGCCATAACTGAAAATAGTTTTCCACAAATCTGCATGCCAAAAGTAATCAAATATCGTAGTTTCAGCAATCTCCGTCTTCCTTCCAAACTATCGTTCATTGGTTCGAGTCTCTCCTCCAATAGCGTAACTTCTTCCTTAGCACAATACCTTGTTTCCTGCGACTGCGTCGTAAATCTCAGATCTTTCTCGAACAAAATCATGACGTCACCAAGAATCTCAGCTCAACCAGCCTACTTGCATGAAATCTGCGTCATCCGTGCCTACGTCATGAATATACACGTCACAACTATGACATTCATAACTTTATTCATATTTGCCAATACAGCCATCGTGGTCTCAATTTAATTCAATTTACGGGGGCAGTACAAGGTATGGAATGACATGGCGGATGAAGAGAAAGACGAGATGGAAGGCAGATAAAGAAAGAAGAATGGAGACGAAGGAGAAAGAGAGGAAAAGGAAGAAGGGAAGGAGACAGGAAGAATATGTACATCTATGCCTGGCATTTAGAGATAGGTATTATGAAGGCAGAGTTTATAATTTAGTTAATTATATTCATGTATATTCTTATGTGTGTAAGAAGTGTGTATGTGATGGATGTATATTTGGAATTAAATGTGTAGGGGGCGTGTTACGCGACTTCGTTATTATTATGATTCATATTTTGAGGCATATTATGTCTATGTTGTGATCTATCTTAGGATATATTTGCACAAGGTACATTTGTTAGTTTGCTGTAATGTACATATCTTGATATCTTGTAGTGAGAATATTATTTAATTTTCTTTCTTATTTTGTGTCAATACATTGATTTTGATTAATCTCTTAACTGTAATTTGAACTTTGTTTTTGCATCTAATTGTTTGATTTTGTACTGTAAATTTGTTTAAACGAGATATGATTTCTAAGTTTTTGGATTTGAGAAGTCTAAATGGGGAAATGAAGATTGGTTATCATAGGCAGGTGTGAATCTGTATCAGAGCAACGGATGTGGCATCTGTATTTCAATTACAAAATACATGATGGAAATTATATACACCAGTTTTGTGGAATGTACTATATAGGTTGGCATCTACAGAAGTGCAGCTTATCAAGAAAAGGACCTTTAGACCATATATTATGGTGAGGATCTTGGTCATCCACTTGAATTACTGGAAGTTCTTGGAAAGGAGCACAAGAAGAAGAGATTGTTCATGTTTATGGTAATCTGGATGTGTAGCCTGCCCTCAAGGAAGTTGGTTGGGACATCGAACATTTTGGTCTTTTAAAGTAGATGTGGAGGAATCTGGAAGAGCAGGCCTTGTGGAGTTGCTGCTTGCCATGGAAAATATGTTCTTTGTGACGGAGATTATGATTGTGGTTCTGACAATTTTCTGGCTTTGCACGAACTAACCTTGTATATCATTTGGTTTGCAAAGTAACTGCTATTTCTTCCTGGAGATTGAATGCTGCCAAGTATTTTACAGTGGAGTGTTTGGTGAAACATTGTATGAAGATGTATACGGTCTTCGATTTAGTATCTTATGTACTGATGGATATTTGGGGAAAATGTGTGTTAGAAATCCCTCCAAAATAACATTGTTGTATAGATTTCTGGGGGCGAATGTGACATTTTTATCATAAGAGCGCTCAGGTGTTGAGATATTGAACTAGGTGTTTGTGAGTGCATATCTGTGGAGTCAAGGAGAAGAGGATCCAACACTAGGGTGGTGTCATGTCTTTAGAAGGCAGAGAGGAAGATATGAAAAGGAGTTAGCAGGAGATTGTTGTTAATAGTAGGTAACAAACAAATAAGAAGAGGATTGGATAATATACGAAGTAATGTGCTCTTATAAAAATACTGGAAGTGAATATATATTATATAAATGTGTCTAGACTGCTTCTTGATGATAATCCCATCAATCTTCTCACAAAGAAGGGTTCTTATAATAAAGAAAACTTTAAAAAAATCATATCACACTGCAGTACTATAGATATATGTATCATAATATGACAACAGAGCCGTAAGTAATATTCTCGGTATATGCTTGTTTCTTGCAGTGAATATCAAAACTACATCCCAAACTGATTGTATCCGGGTTGGTATATATATTACCCTACACCCTGATTTTATTGAGAACTCGTGTTAATCTGGTTTTGAACTTCAGTTTATTACTCTTATACATTTGTATTTGAGTTGGCGCCCAACGGGATTTCTCTATTTTATATTCTGCTTGCTGGGGGGACTCTTCAGGGTAGGATACAGAGAAAACCCCCACAACAAGCAAAGGTCTAGTTCAAAAAACGTAAATAAAAATTACCGGTACGTGAACAAAAACATATTCTCCAATGATCTCAATCAAATAGACTGTTAAGATGATGTAAATGAAACTTACATCGCCATGAAACACAAAATCTTGACACAGACACCCAACAAAGAGAACACTGACACACCCTTGAAGGAAATACACCAGAACCACAATAACCCATGGCTAACAACAGAATTAATTCAGCTAATAAAACGAAGGGGCCTACTACATGCTAAACTTAAAACTAACATTCACAGAAACAACAACCTCTACAAATGATCTACAACTGCACAACTGAAAACAAAGCTGGCCCCAGTGAGATAATAATTGACGGTAAATCTTTCACAGGAAAAGAAAATATTTGCAATGCTCTAAACACTCACTTTATAAACATAGCACACAAGTTAGCCAAAAACATCCTCCCAGGGAAGAAAGTTAATGAAATTAATGTCAACACAGATTCCATATTTATTACCCCGACTAATGAGATGGAAATTCGCAATATTATATTAAGCCTTAAAATGAAAAGTAGCCAAGACAAAGATGGTATGTCAGTAAAATTGTTAAAAAACTCCATTGACATACTAAGTAGCCCACTAACTACTTTAATTAATTTATCGTTAGAGACTGGCCTGGTACCTGATGATCTAAAAATAGCACGAGTCATACTAGTCTATAAAGGAGGTGACAAAAGCAATCCAGGCAATTACAGACCCATTTCCAACCTCCCACCCATATCCAAGGTACTCGAAATAGTAGTAAAACAGAATTGTTAATTTTTTAAATAAAAATGATTACTTCTACAAAGGGCAGTATGGATTCCGAGAAAACTCAAGCACGGAAATAGCCACAATTGATATAATCTCTAACTTGCAGGATGTCATAGACAATAAGATGACAGCGAGTGGCCTTTTCATAGACCTGAAAGAGGCGTTTGATACTGTTGACCATGAAATTCTTTTAGGGAAACTTGATAAAGCAGGTATCCGAGGAGTAGCTTGGACATGGTTTAAAAATTACCCGTCTAATCGTAAGCAGTATGTTGAAATAAATGGCTACAGATGTGAGGAGGTAAATATTACCCATGGTGTGCCCCAAGGATCAATGCTGGGTCCTTCCCTCATCTTAGTATATATTAATGACATAGCAACACTCAGTTTCCATGGTAATATAACGTTGTTTGCAGATGACTTAAGCATCTTTTACAATGCGTACACCACCAACACGCTGATTAGACACATGCAGGAGGACATGAATACAATACTTGGCTGGACCCAGTCAAATAAATTAACAATAAATGAAGGTAAAACAAATTATTTAATAATATCTAAGCGTAAAACAAAGTTAGACATCACTCAGAATATAATGCTGAATGGAAAGGCAGTTAAAAGGGTCTCATCTGTCAAATACCTAGGCCTGATAATTGATGAAAATCTCTCCTGGGAAAAGCACATTGATGCATTAGTTAAAAAAATATCACCTGCTGCTGGGATGATAACAAATTGAGCCACTATATCCAAAATATCTACTCAGGAAAGTGTATTTTTCCTTAATCCATAGCCACTTACAATATTTGAATACAATTTGGATAATATGAACAAATTACCTAAAAAAGGAAATTGAGGTAATTCAGAATAGAGCCATAAGAAATATGTATAACTACCCTTTTTAACACCTACCAAACACCTTTATATTACGAGTAAAATTCAACCAGTAGCCCTAAATGCAGAAATCAAATCAAATGTCCTGATGTACCAAATCCTACACAAAGGTATCCACACAAATTTAAACTTCACTAAACAATCTGATTTACACGCTTACAAAACTAGACATGCAGATGACATATCACTTTTCCATATCAATTCCAAACAATATGGCAGTAATAGCATTAAGTATAGTGCCTTTGTAAAGTTCAATAGACTACCAGAAAATATAAAAATTGCACCTAGCCTACCAATCTTTAAAAGGAGGCTAAAACAGTTTATGTGGAATGATTATAAAATGTCAGTTTAAGAAATTCCAAAATCTGAGAAGACAAAAGAAGACTACATTGTGTACAAAAACTTATGAAAGCTACAAAATGTTGTATATATTTTCATACTGAAAACTTGTAAACTAAACATTGAATTGTAATTTGTCGCCAACAAGATAAAACTGTACGATTCCTTTGTATATGAGTCCTTGACTCGTTAAGGGATTAATAAAATGCATTATTATTATTATTATTATTATTATTATTATTATTATTATTATTATTATTATTATTGGAAATGTCAATAGTTAACCAATGGTGGGTTAGCATAGTCCATAAATGAATCAACAACAAACAAAATTTCAAACATCGTGGTCAAGTAGCCTCATGTACTTGGGTGTATGTGTTAAATCTGTCTGATAACCTGTGTCATTATGATGGCTGCACTAACGTGTTTATTTGTAATTGGAGTTAGGATTTGGGTAGGGGGAGGTCGTGATGAAGGCATGGCCGTGGTCTTAATTTAGGTGGGATTCGAACCCGGACCTCCACGATCACAGTCAAGAATACTAGCCACTACACCGCGAGGTAGCCACACTTAAAATACGACATAATTCTAACACATGACGTAATTTAATATTTACGAGATGCATCACAGTCAAATGATGATGATGATGATGATGATGATCACATTCAAATGAAACAATGATAGCTATGATACTGTTGTTTTAAGAGAGCCCAACATGTAAGTTCATCAGCTCAGATAGCTATCATACTATGAACTACCACTGTTAAGTACAAGCTTAAAAAATTACATTTTCGACTACTGCCACGCAAGGAAGTAAATAAGAAATTAGAGTAATGCCAATTTATCAGCTCGTAGAGTGTGCAGTGCAGTATTTAGTTCACGGTATAGCTCAAAATCATACTTTTGACTTGTGGTAGTCTTCGTGTAGGTGTTCCATATGTGTCATTAGAGAGCTTCATGCCGTACTAGCTTTAGCTGACGAAGATGCAGCCCATAGTCGTCCTTTCTTAGCAGCATACATTTTCATTGACTCTATTTTACGCTTTTGATTTAAATATCTAATGCGAATAAAAGTCCTAGTTCGTGCTTATAGGTTGACTACTTTTTCATGCATTTCTGGAAATTTAGAAGAAATCAGAGAAGCCATTGTAGTAATTACACCTTTGCATTTTGATATTTTCATTAATCCATGAAAACTGCAAAAAATTACTTCGAACTGTTTCAATTTGTCTACCCACTTTTGTGTTGGTGAAATGAGTCCTCCTTTGGAAATTATGGATATCCAGTCTTGAGCTTCTTGCGGAACACTGAGTTGTTCTGAAGAACCTAACGTTTTATCAACTGACCGGCACTTGGGTGCTAAATACCCTGCGACATATTTTATGGCATCTTCCGCCATGTCTTGATTTGACATTCCCTGATGCGTGGCCTGATCGTCCTCAACCAGTAGATGGATTTCATGACCTTCATCACACGGTGCAGGATTGTTTTGCAGTGAGGCATCATCAGTAACGTACAATTCAGTTGTAACACACTTCGTCAAATCGTCATCAGTTGCCTCTTCCAGTGAAGTCGAAGGTTGGTCATGATCTTCAATGACTGAGGTGTTGGCGGACAGAGGAACTTCGCTTGCATTCCCAGTAAGAATCTGTTTCGTACTTCGAATGGGGTAGGATTGTTATAAAATATTCCAAATCCACGGATTCTAGAAAACAAATTCTCCAAACAATCTTCATTCAGTCTCAAAGTAAGGATGTATGTTACACCACAGGCTTTCATATCTTCATAAAGTCCCAGGAGAGACTTGATTGATATTATAAACCCTTTCTGAAAGGGGAGAAGGTTTTTTCTATTTCCGAATCGCATAGCCGAACACACTTCTAAAAATCTCTTTAAGGTGTTTTCCTGACTGAGGAGTAGTAGTCCATATCCACTTCGCATGGGTGTCTTGTTGTCTTTAGGAAAACGCGAATTGAGAACATCAAATACATCATTAACAAGTTCAATGAAAATACTTTCTTTGTCCTTGTTCAACATATAGTTCAATGCCTTTGCAGTGCGCCGAGAGAAAAGTTGAACTGCTAATCGAACATTTTGCCGAGCTCGTCCAATCACGTTTAGATGGGCTTCTGTGAGGTGGTGTAATGGACAGCTCTACTTTCTGTTGTTCCGTAAGCTCCAACTTGTGATGCATCAGATGAAGACATCGAAGCGTTCTACGCCCAAGTCAAAAAGGCCTTGTCTTTCACCAAAACGCATGAGATTACCATTGTGATGGGCGATTTCAATGCCAAGGTAGGTCATGGTCGACGCGCTGATATAGTGGGTAATTTCGGATTAGGGAGTGGCAAAGATCGAGGTGATCGATTGGTCCAGCTATGCCAAGAGGAGGAGTTCATCATAGCAAACACTCATTATCAGCTTCCTCTTCGTCGTCTTCACACATGGACCTCAAACATCGACAATAATGTCAGGAATCAAATTGACTATATCCTCGTCAATAAGCGATTCAGAAATTCCCTAAAAATTGTGAAGACATATCCTGGTGCTGATATTAACTCCGATCATAATGTTTTGTTAGCCACAATGAATTTGAATTTGAAAAAATATCACCCAGTGAGGCACAGCAATCATTTTGCGATCCATAAGCTCCAAGACCCTGTATTGAGAAATGATGTCCAAACAGTATTGAGTACAAAACTAGATTATATCCAGTCGAACAAGATACACATAATATTGAAGACACTTGGAACCAATTCAAATCCGCAGTGAATGAAGTGTGTCGAGAAAAACTACAGGCCACAGAGAGTAGGAAAAGCAAATCTTGGATGACAGATAAAATTCTACAATTGATCGATTGCAGAAGACCTTTCAAGAATAATGACCCGATAAAGTACAGAGAATTGCAGAAATTAATAAGCAAGGAAATCCGTACTGCCAAAAAACAACACCTTTCAAAGGAATGTAGCGAAATAGAAGAACTGTGTGCAAAGCATGACTCGTTCAACATGTATAAAAATGTTAAGCAAGCAGCTGGGATTTATAAGAGCAGAGGGATTGGGATTCTCAAAAATAGATTTGGCATCATTCTCCCTACGTAGTACTGAAGAGAAGTTGACAGAATGGAAGGACTACATTGAAACTCTATTCGAATACAACAGAAGTATTGATCATGGTATTCGAACGGGCGATGGCATAGATATTACAAGAGCTGAAATTGAACATGCCATAACAATATCGAAGAGTGGAAAGGCTCCAGGTCCAGATGAATTGCACATTGAAATACTAAAGCTTCTCAAGGATGAACGATCTCTTTCCTTGCTGGTGGGTTTGTTCAATAACATCTATGGAAGTGGATACATAGGCCTACCACATGATTGGCTCAAATCAACTTTTATACCGTGATGAAATAGCAGCTTATTATAAATAACAACGATCGATTAACTGTAACACTTGAGTGCTTTTATTTGAAATTGAATAGCCTACATTATAACAATATTACATTGTGCTCTAAGCCCAACACAAGCATGGGAGATGGTAGAGTTTGTTTCCACAGAGTGTACACACAAGACTAGACACTGCCTTGCAATCCATGGTGATCAGGCTATGCCAGCGCTCTCGGCAACCAGCTTGGAGTATCCGAACCTTGTGGCAAGTGCTCTCCAACACCCCTTCTCGCTGTCATAGGTTCGTATCATTGTAGACCCAGTTGTTCCACAATGTTATGGAATGGTTCTCTAGCCAAAGGCTTCGGGAATACATCTGCCAGCATCTTGTTGGATGGACAATACAGCACTTCAATGATGTCCTTTTCTCGAAGATCCCGAAGCTGGTGATGACATACATCAATGTGTTTGGTGCGAACCCCAAACCGATTTGACTCAATTAATTTAATACAACCTTGGTTTTCTTCATACATGGTTGTTGGACCAACAATCGGTAAACTCATGTCCATAAGTAATTGTCTGAGCCACAGCAGCTCCCTACTGGCAAATGATGCTGCAATGTATTCCGCCTCCGTAGACGACATGGCAACTGACGTTTGCTCCCGGCTTGACCATGCTACAACTCCTTCGCCAAGAAAGAAAACATAACCACTTGTAGATTACCTGTTGGTCTTGTCACCAGCCCAGTCAGCATCCACATAACATTTGAGCTCTGTGCTTTTAGTTGAAGATAAACGAATGTCTTGAGTATTGTCAATGCGAGATAACGCATCACTCGTTTTACAGCATTCCAGTCCTGTTGAGTAGGCTTCTCCACTCGACGACTAAGTAGACTCACTGCGAATGCGATGTCTGGTCTGGATACTGAGGCTATGTATAGTAGAGACCCTATGGCTTTCCTGTACAGAGCGTTATTTGGTAACTCTGCACTTGCAGTCACTTCACCAGAGAAGAAATTGGTTTCCATTGGAGTCGCAGCGGGTTTTGGCTCCGATAAGCCATGATCCTCCAACAATGCTGCGATCTTTGCCTTTTGGTTTAGCAAAAATGTTCCATTTTCCTGTTGTTCCACTTGAATTCCCAAATAGTAACTAACATCACCCAAGTCTTTGATGTCAAAATAATTCTGAAATTCTGTACCAATTTGATCAGTTAATTTTGCAGACTGACCGGCTACCAGCAGATCATCGACATATAACAGAATGTAAGTAATGCTTCCATCTTCTTCCTTTCTTGAATAAAGACACTGATCTGCATTTCCTTGTTGAAAGCCTAACTTGGATAATGCCTCTGTAGCTGACTTGTTCCAAACATGTGCCGACTGCTTTAAACCATCGAGACTTTTCCGCAATTTCAGAACTTTGCTCTCTTGACCTGGTGCAAAACCCTGTGGCTGTTCCATATATAGTTCCTCTTTTAATTCAAATAAGCACTTCTCACATCAAGATGCCGAACATGAAGTCCCCTCAGTGCAGCTACATTGAATAAAACTCGAATAGTGTCATGCTTCACCACTGGCGCAAAAGTTTCATCGTAATCCTCACCATATCGTTGAGAAAATCCTCTGGCTACCAATCGGGCCTTGTAAGTGTGGATCTGACCGTTACCATCTAATTTTGCCTTAAATACCCACTTACAAGAAAGAGTCTTCTTCCCTGGTGGAAGCTCCATTAATTCCCATACATAATGTTGATTGAGACAGCTTATTTCTTCTTCCTCAGCAGCAGTCCATAATTTTTGTTCGCGAGGTAACATTTTGAGCATTTCGTTCCATGAGGCTGGCTCCCTGGTGTGATTAGTCTGCACCTTGTACCTTAGCTTCTTTGCTGTACACCCTTATTTGGCCGTTCAGAAACTCTTCGTGGAAATTGTGGAGTATCTGTTTCAGTCTCACATTCATCTCCTGTGCTGCTTGCAGTCTCTCCTCTGTTGAAAGTCGCAGTTTTGTTATCTCTGGGATTCAGTATTGAGTTGTCAGCTGATTCCGTCTGTGTCGAAACATGTTCCAATGTCCCTATATGCTGCGGTGTGATTTCATTAGCATGGCAGATGGTAGAGTTTGTTTCCACAGATTGTACACACAAGACCAGACACTGCCTTGCAATCCATGGTGATCAGGCTATGCCAGCGCTCTCGGCAACCAGCTTGGAGTATCCGAACCTTCTGGCAAGCGCTCTCCAACACACCTATTCCAAAAAAAGACCAATGCAACGTGCTGCAATGACTATAGAATGATCAGTTTAATGAGTCATGCCCTGAAGTTATTCCTTAAAATCCTGCACTTAAGGTTATATCATAAATGTGAGGAAAACATTAGTGGCACACAGTTTGGATTCAGGAGTGGTTTCGGAACTCGTGTGGCATTGCTCAGTCTTCAGGTGTTGATTCAACGATGCCGTGATGTTCGTGTCGATGTTTACATGTGTTTCATCGATTATGAAAAAGCCTTTGACACTGTTCAACACGATAAAATGATGAACATTTTATGTGACCTGGGACTAGATGGACGTGACATCCGATTAATTGGAAATCTGTACTGGAATCAACGTGCTGCTGTACGTGTTGATGGTCAGCTGTCTGATGAAGTATCGATTATGAAGGGAGTTCGCCAAGGTTGATTTCTTTCTCCACTCCTCTTCAACATCTATTCTGAAAAGATGTTCCAAGGTGCTCTTGATGGAAAGTCTCAAGGAGTAGTAGTAAATGGATCTATCATTAATAACATCCGATATGCTGATGTCACTGTCATCCTTGCAACAAGTATGGATGATCTACAAACACTACTGTATTCTATTTCTGAAGAGAGTAACGCCATGGGATTACATTTAAATGTACAAAAAACTATGTGGATGGTTGTTAGTAGAAACAAAGATGAAATTCAGGGCATTCTTACACTTGGTAATTAAATAATTGGAAGGGTTTCATCATATAAATATTTAGGATGTCAAATCAATGATAACTGGGACTTAAATCAAGAAATTCGCTGTAGAATTGAGCAGGCCAGAAGTTCTTTCATGAAAATGAGAAAAGTTTTGATCTGCCGTGATTTAAGTCAGTCATTACGCACCCGACTGCTTTGATGCTACGTTTTTAGTGTCCTGCTCTATGGAGTTGAATCATGGACCCTTACCGAGGTTTTAAGTAAGAAACTGACAGCATTTGAAATATGGACGTATCGCAGGATTTTAAGGAGATCACGGACAGCTAAAGTCACAAATGTGGAAGTACTGCGGCGTATGAACAAAGACTTGAAAATTCTCAGTATGATCAAAAGGAGAAAACTAGAATACTTTGGTCATTTTATGCGCAACAACAAATACCACCTCTTGCAATTAATTATCCAAGGGAAGATTGATTGTAATAGGGGTCCAGGACGCAGACGAATGTCCTGGCTAAAGAACTTAAGCCAGTGGTTTGGACTTAATCCAGTGTCACTGTTTAGAACAGCTATGGACAAACAGCAGATCATGCTACTGATCGCCAATGTTCTTGGAGGTCGAGGCACTTGAAGAAGAAGAAGAAGCTTTTCTTATAACTCAGCAATTCTTCTAGGTTTGTGCCGTGTATTGTGTGGGGTTTCGCCTAGGACACCAAGCTGGCTCATCGGCGGGCTCTTGGTGTCCCCGCCCGGACCCCCACAGGAGTGACGAACTGCGCGCCACCTCCCTTTATATTAGAAGAATTGCTGAGTTATAATTCACCGGCCGTGAAAGCCAATATATCATCTTTTTGGAAGCCTTCATAGGGAGGTTAAGGCTGCTTGAGCTTTTAGTTCTCGCAGTCAAGTGGTGCAGTTGCACCTAATATAAAGGGAGGTGGCGCGCAGTTCGTCACTCCTGTGGGGGTCCGGGCGGGGACACCAAGAGCCCGCCGATGAGCCAGCTTGGTGTCCTAGGCGAAACCCCACACAAGACACGGCACAAACCTAGAAGAATTGCTGAGTTATAATTCACCGGCCGTGAAAGCCAATATATCAAGCTTTTCTTAATCCGTCGTTGACGGAGTTGCGTTGTATGGGTAACAAAAAATTGCCTCCTGGAGACTGGTGACATAATTAGCTTAACTAGATGACTACCGTAGCACTAGACTGGGGGCGTGGTGGCTCAGCGGTCTAGCTGTATGCCTCTCACCAAGGCGGTCCGGGTTCGATTCCCGGTCAATGCTTGTGAGATTTTCGAAGTGAAATGCCATGTCCTGTGGTTCGGATTCCACGTAAAAAAGAGGTCCCGTGGCTCATGTTCTCGAATTAACGGTCACGTTAAACTACAAGCTTGCTTGCTTTTAGCACTAGACTATCAGACCTTGTTACGCCAACACACGTTTAATTTCGCAATTTTCACACAGTACAAAGCTCTGCTTAGAATTAGGTAAACTACTGAAAGGAAGACTACTTAGTGATGACGGCGAGAGTCGAAGCCAGTTGGTTTGTGAGGAGGTCGGATTAGCAAGAGAGACATCAAACCCTCTTATGTAAACCTAGTCTTGCCCTTCAAGGGAAGAATACAGATTGTGCAATTGCCTTACTGCCGCTTCAATACGTCAAAACGAGTGCCAACGGCACCTTAAAACATAAGTGTCAACCATTTACAAGCATTACAAGCATGCTGCATCTCTGTCTTATCACGAAGATGTACAGTGCGTGGTGTCTCCTTGTGAGCTAGGATATTAGTCTGTGATATGTCTTGAAATACACATATTTATATCAGCCTACTCACGTCACGGCTTACTCAAACTTCGACAATCAAAGTGCAAATACACAAGATTTCTTTTAATGTGCTCCCCCCTACTCGTGACAGATATAGTTCTCAATATCAATATTAGAAACAGCAGTCTTTTTAACATACCTGTTGCCCTGTAGCACAATTGTCTCTATGCCAGTTAGGTATATTCTGGGAATGAACTGCACCAACACGCAAGTTCTTCTTCAGAGGCAAACCCAATAATTCATTTTTGATGTCCCGTTCATAGTCCTCTGGCAAAAAATGTGCAGAACAAACTCGAGCAGTTCTAGCATTGACGCTATCCTTTCGTCTGCATCTTAAAATCCACTGCCTTTGAACTTCCTTATCATTAGGAAAAGAGTGGTAAATCACTTCTCAATTTCTACGGCCATTGTTTTTGCACTCAGAAACGGCACAGTTACTGTGGCCACCCCTTTTTAAAAGAACATTTTTTCAAATCGAAATAGATCATTCAACTACATCACAAAGCACGTTTTCTACTTCAGACTACAATGGCTTGTTCGCGAAGTGACGTCAGCGAAAAGGGAGCCGCCTGGCGACTGAAGCGGGAACTGAGATATCGGCCTACCTGATAGTATTCTATAAGGCATCCAACGTTTATAATGAAGCACTGGTTAGATAGGGACATTTTTCTCACTTTCTGTTACACGTGAGACATGTTTTTTTTCTTTGTCGAAACAACAGCATATTCGGGTAGAACTATGTTTTTTCCGATCTTTTTTGTCCTATATTAGAACTACGTAAACTTGATAGAATTGCTAGAAAAATTAGATATCCATATTTAAAAAAAAACTATAAACTGTGTCCCCTTTTTAGTAAAATCGATCTTATATCATGTTGCATTGACTCTGTGATGCCTATTTTTCACACACGTGTAGCTAAATGTGCCGTCTTGATGATGGATTATTGAAATATTTTATACTGGCAATATTACAATTTTCATGTAGGTAAAACTTCTGATTATTCTCTCATAACCGCATAGCAGCATTGAAAAAGTTCGTATGCTGCCAACTTTTCTATTTTTAAAGATAACCATGTAATGTCAGTTTGAGAGTTGTAGAGGAATGTTGTAACAAGTTTTCTACCTGCTTACCCAGAGTGTAAGTTTAATTGTTTACACAGGCCGGGCTGTTCATTGACCGCGGATTATATGAATGACGTTTCGAAGGACAGCGGGGTGCAGCATGCTACTCCCAGCTTTATTACTGTGCCCTTCGAGCTTGTATTTCAGTTGTTCAGCAGTCTCTATCTTGAGTGTGTGTGCAGCAGTTCTGTTAGATTTAACGTGTTGTATTTTACGTATTTCGCGTACAACAATGGATAGTTTTGTGAAAAGAAAGCGTGGTCAAGTGCTCAGAAGAAGGAAAAAATAGGTCGGAATTAATGTGTTCAGTTATTTTAAGAATCTTAAACCTAACGAAAGTATAAATAATTTAGTCAATGAAACTGCTCTGGCCAGAGGAATATCAAAGACTACCGTTTTTAAAACACGTAGTGAGAGTGGACAGGGTCCAGTACTGTCGACACGCAAAAAGAGGCTAAGTAATACACTTCGCAAGAATAGCAGGAATGTTAAATATAATGACTTTGTGAGGAGCAGCATCCGTCGCAAAATCCACAAATATTACTTTCGAAACCAACCACCAACTTTACATTCAATCCTGGCTGCAGTAAACTCCGATTCCGACCTTCCAGATTTTAAAAAATCTACTTTCCATTCACTGCTTAAGGACATGGGATTTGAGTACGCGAGAAGAGGAAATAAAGCCATAACGGTGGAGAGGAGTGATTTAGTGATATGGCGTCATGATTATCTTGTGGCAATAAAAAAGTACAGAGATGAAGGGCGGAATGTTGTGTATAGTGATGAATCATGGGTCAATACTGGGACTACAATTGAGAAGATATGGCAAGACAAGACAATAACAACACCAAAGCAAGCGTTTCTGGCGGGACTTTCGACAGGCCTAAAGGCTCCTACTGCACGAGGTCCGTTGTTTGCAATAGTCCACACAGGAAATGAAAATGGATTTGTACCCAACGCGCAGTTAGTATTTTTGTGCAAAAAGAACACCACAGACGCGCATGATGAAATGGATGGTGAAACGTACGAAAATTATTTCTAACACCAAGTGCTACCTAACCTGCCGGCCAGTGGCGGCCGACAGACTCTTAGGCTGGGAGGGCGATCACAGTATTTTCCCCGTACCTCTTCATAAATTGATAGAGGACATAAAGAGTAAAATCGAGTTACTTTAATATGCAATGAAAATATCGCGTTATTGCTCAATATTCTTGACGTAGGATCAGAGGTTTTTCTCATTTAGTATTACAACTATGATTTCATAGGGTAACAACACTGAGAACCTGATGTGAAAATTACGTATAGACGAAAGCGCAAAACGTGAATCCCAGGGAGCTTGTGTTTGGGTCTTTTTCTTTATCATAGCATTATCCTTGTGAGCTCAAAACTTGACAAATCCCAGTTTGCATGAATACACGAATTAAACAACGATTTATCCAGTACATAATAACATAGAATGTACAATATTATTATTTTAATAACTCAAACTCAAGCCTAAAGCGTTGGCTGTTAAAATGTGGATATTGGATTATCACTTGAATTCGGCATAGAACACGAGTTTTTTTCCTTTTAATATTCTAATTTGGAAATATACTTTAATATGCAAATTTGGAAATTTACAAGTGCCAGTAACAATCATTGCCAGTGTTCGAGCTGACAGATGAATTTTAGGAAAATGTACCTCCCGAGTCACATTATGTTTCATTTTCATTCATTACTAAACTGTTGAACTGCTTTTTATTCTGATAGATTACTTAAATTTCTAGCAGAGAGTGAATTTAACTGCAAATTTAAAACGGGAATAATAATAATAACGTGGTAGGAGTTTAAGCGTAACATTTATTACACATGGACAGAGTTTGAAAATTCTTGTCCAACTCTTTACTTTTACAGTTTTTAGTTTGAATACGGTTATGATTGCAATGACGTAACACATACTGGTTATGTCAGGAAATTTAAAAAATCTTGCAACAATGTTTTCCCATAGGATATATCATTGTCGGCAATACACAAACTATGAAAGATAAGAAAATTACCAGGACAGGAGAATGTTCAAGTAAATAGACCTACCTTAATTGGCTCTCTTGATGATGAAGTTCATTCGCCGCTCTTTTTAGCTCAGCAAAGTGGTTTATTGCAAACTCATTGAAGTCATTTGTGACCAACAGGTTCTTCTCAATAGAGCACATAGCTAAAGCGCACAGACGGTCTTCTTTCTTTGTATTCCTACTAAAAGTTTTATTCTTTTCAAAGTTGAAAAGCACCTTTCACTCTCTGATGTTGTCATGGGAATTGTGCATATATTTCGCAAGAGTTTTACTGTCCCAGATAACACTGTCGCAAGATTGTTTTCACAAATGCAGGAAAGAAGTGTTAAGGCACCAGATGCATTTTCAAACTCATTTCTGCTGTATAAAACTGTTAATTCCTGCCTGAGTTCAAGTGGATTTAAAGTGAATAACTTAGCGACAATTTTACATTCAGAGTCAGGAAACGACAATCTAAATTTTGAAAATAAGCTGGGCTGGAATAGCTTCGCTGCTGATAAATGCTCATTAAAACCGAAACGATCGGCAATCCCAGTTAAAATTACGTCGCACACCTCTTTTGCCACGACCCATTTGCTGCTGTCAAATCGAGCACGCTTTTCACTAGTGCCCGGGTATGAACAACACAAGCTTAATGACTTACAGATTAATCATCACCAACACAGAGATTGCAACTGCTGAATATTACCACCGCTTTAAGACTTTCCAGCACGAAAGCGAAATAGCTCACTGGTGCCAACCTTCACTAACCACAGGATGCTAACGAGAGGTACGTGTTGCTTCATCCTTGCAATTTGAATCGAGATCCCTGGTCTCAGATGCTACAATTTAATATAGTTATATATATTTTGTGTTCAAAGATAATGATAATGATACTACATCATGGATTATTGTTATTTAATTTTAATTTTTATTATATGCAACCATGGAGATTTCTTTTATTCATTCATCTACTTTATTTGCTAATGGGGTAATTCCCCGGCTGGGCGCATGCAGTAGAGGGGTGTGAGAGGAAATGCCGCTGCTGTTCACTGTTGTCAAGCCTGTGTTACAGCGGGTTGGGATCAGGCGACAGTACTTGTCTAATGGAAGTTCAGCGTGCGGAAGCTGACAGCAGAATGATGATAATGACACATCTGAAAACCCTGAACGATCTACTTCTTATTGGCTTCTGATGCTAGACACAAGTTTTCTTACTAACCAATAGTAGTAGATACTGTTGCATGACGTCTAGAGTAGCGAGGGGAGATGACATATTTACCGGTGCTACAGAGCTGTTAAGGACTCCACCCGGCTTGAAGACAACTGCCCGCACACCGCGCCCACAGATTACCCCTCTGGCAGCTCGAAAGCGCACCAGTCTCATACTCCCCGCACGTCTCAACCCCCTCGCCCGAGCACAATCTTAGGGCGGAAGGCCAAGAGTCCATAACTCCATACTGACCAGTGTTCTGTGGTGTGCTGCGCGCTGACAAAGAGTGATACCACCAAACACAGTCTTCCTGATTGATAGAGCTACATGTAATTTTCTTAGCATTATTAGAGTTCAATTTTTGACTTAAAATATCAAGAGAAATTGTAAATCCCTTTTCGTTCTCTAGGAAGGACACCGTCCTGGAGTCCTTATGGGCCAGCCGCTACTGCTGCCGGCCAAATCTGTGATAGATATTGACAATGCGCCATATCACAGTCGTAAAGTTGAGGCTATTCCGACTTCGGCATGGAAAAAAGGAAAAATGCAGGAATTGCTTTCGTCGCATGGGGAGCCGTATGAAGAGCATATGTTGAAGAAACATTTAATGGAAATTATTAAAAGTGTGAAATATAAATACGATAAGTACAAAATTGATGAAATGGCTAAAGAAATGGGTCATTTAGTTCTACGCCTTCCACCTTATCATTGCGAACTAAATCCAATTGAGTTAGTGTGGAGTCAGGTCAAACATCATGTTAAAATGAACAATTTGCACTTCAAAGTAAAAAATATGGAGCAGTTGATACAGGAAGGATTTTATAATGTGACAACCGAAAAGTGGAAAGACTGTGTCGAGCATGTAAAAAAACGAGTCTGAAATGTGGAAAGCCGATGAAACTCAAGATGACATTGCACCTCTACTCATAAATCTGGGTGACAGCTCTGCATCAGATACTGAATCAACTGACTGTGATGACGAATGGGATGCCTGTCTGCTGTCATCTTGAAAGGTAAGCCAATGAGGAGTATTTTCTTTAATAATACCGTACTTCAACTTTAACTGCAGTCGAAACTTCACACATTTCCTTGTGCTTGTACTTAACTTAATTTATGTTGATTGTTTTCTTTATGTTACATTCAGCATACGTTATAGTTAATTTAATTTAATTTCGTTGTATGTGTTATGTTAGCCTACTATTAGTATTATTATACAGTACTTAATTCAAGTCTTCGTCACTGCACAATCGCTGAATGTGCGGAAAGTGTACGCGAAGCGCTTTGTGCTGCCTCCTCTCATGGAGTGGCAACCCTGTCGTAACGCACCATAAGACCAATGCTTCATCTAAACGTTGGATGCCCTATAGTTACCTTGATTATATATAAAAGGGCATAAAACACGTGTTTAAACCACTGCAATCCATACAATATAAGTTGACTTGCCTTGTATATCTCGCACCTCGCGCGCTACGAGGAAACCTGCGACGTCACGTCATTTCCCTTCCCTCCGCAATTCCCTCGCCTAAGAGCTCCATATTGAGGCAAACTCTGTAGTTTAGTAGCCTTGCTCCCAGATGACAGATGGGTTGTGTTGCCAAACCTCATGACATCGCTTGAGAATTGTTGACGGCGATGGCGATACCCAGGGTGTGTTTCTACCTCCCAAAATTTTAATAATGGCACCCCGTGGCGTTAACGAACAGCTGATTCCTCACCTCAAGTTAAAACGCAATGAGAGTGAAACGCGAATTATGATCCGCGTCATCCTGGCTTGTTATTGGCTGGCAATTATTACCAGCAATTGGCTGCCCGCTGGTTTGTTTACAATTATCACCAACATGGCGGCGAGAGGAATAGATTTCTACATCAATTAAATTGCTAGAAATCTATTCCAGTTCATGACAGTATGAAGTGCAAATCACTTATTGATGAGGAATTGTATGTACGTTTATATTTAAATTGAAGCGTGACACTGTTCATCAAAATTTGTGAAAATAAAAGTACAAATCAACACTCTTGCCAATCAACTGAAAGTTTCTACTACTTTGGATGCAAATCAATTGGCTGTCGTTCGAAATACATTCAGTACAATAACCTTTTGTGCATTATAAAACTACATTATAGACCATTGCATATTGATGTTGCTGACTGCTTATATTTACCAATTTCATGACATGTAATTTGTAGGTTATGCCTAATAAGGCATATAATTTAAGTGGCTGTTTGTAATGTATTTATGTACAAATATTATGGTTTAACTAATGAAGCAAGGATTAAAAGTGCAGTTTGCACTGTCACACTTTTTTAAAAAAATATTGATATGTAGTTTCTCAGTCTGGTAACTTCTTGGATTTGCTTGAGATAGATTTATAGCAATAATACTACCTTATTAACCTGCAGGCTGTTTTTTTAAACATTCCCAGGTGCATACAGTAGCACAAGATCAACTGCAGGCTATGTCGATCCTAAATGTAGGCCTATTATAGTGCTCATGTCAGGTCGTCCTAAAGTTTTAACTATTGAGACTTGATTTGCATCGAAGATAATTTCAGCTGAGTCTGGCAAGGCTTCATAAACTTGGGCGTGACTTCACATTTTCATTTTTCCTACACAGCTTTTGATACCAACCACTTAAATCAGTGTTTCAAGATTTGCTCTCATTAAACATCACCAACATTTTTTTCCCCTGGTGGTGGGCTGTGTTGCAGTCTACAGAAAATAAAGTGGAGAAATAAAAATACATCTTAGGTTTCCAAGACACAGTTGCATTTTATCCTACTATATCTCCACTCAATATACCAATCCTACCAATGTTTCCTAATTCCTCATGCTGCATAAATAAACATGACAGATAACAGCGATAGCAATGATGACAGTAATTTATGAATTGCTAAAATGTTTTTAAAAGATGCATAGAAAGTGGCTTGATAAACCCTGTATCATCAATCCATTTAAACATTCCCACAGAGCTCTAATCAGAAGCTCATTTTATGTGCAACAGGTATGTAGAATAAACCTCCTGGGTAGATTATTAGCTTGGGAATAACCTAACCCCCAAGGGAAGATGATGAAGAAAAAGAAGTGGGTTTCGGACTGGAGAAAAAGGATGGAGAAATAGGACGAGACTCCAAAAGAAGTTATAATTTTAACTTTAAGTATACTCAAAGACAGCTGCCACTGCAAATCCGCTTTCCGATACCTAAAGTGGGTAGGGACCTTGGCGAAGCTAACAGGAAACGCAGCTGGAACTTGGGCTGTTCGCAAGAAAGTTGCTATAGCGTATTCCCTCTCAAGCATAAATATGCCTACTATGGGGAAGGGTGCTGGTCTGGCAAGACAAGGAGTAACAGATTTATTGTGTATCTGTTCAAAGGAGTTTGTTTCTAAACAAGTAATTTGAAGAGTGCAAATAATATGAATCAGCTTTGATATTTTAGTTTTTGAAATTGTAGAATTTCTAAAGAGCGACCAAATGCTTCCAAGAAGGATAGGGATAAAGCAATTATACCCTTGGGAATAATTTTGGTAAGTATACCAATAGTTGCATTTAGAAATGACTAAGCTTTTACCCAGCAAGGCGCCGACTAAAAGTTTAGACAATGAGAAACACTTATATTTTGAATAACCAACCATAGGTATTAGAGAGAATCTCCACAAGCAGGAAGCTGGCGTAGCGAGCTATGCTTGCCTTACTGGCCAGTTAGAATTAGCTATTAAAGCTAAGAGAGACTTTACTAAGTTTGTAACTAAGAGTTCTTGCTCAAATGCAACAAGTGGTGAACACCCAATCAATAGATTTAATTTTATTAAATATGAAGAGTCAAGGAAGACAGGATCTTGCCTAACCGTTATGTTAGAGAAATGATAAAGCAAAGAACAAATCTTTAATTTATTTAACAATGTAAAAGGAAGTAGTTTTTGTAACAAATATATAATTCTGATTTTTATAAACAATTGGGGTCGCAGACCTCCGAAAACATCTAAAGCTTGCTCCGGGCAATTGATAATTATTTTGGTTTTAAACCTTTTATATGTTTTAAAATCTTCGTAAGATTTTGAAATGGCTAAGATGAATAAATGAAAAATTTTAAGATAGCTGACGTAATTAAAGTTAAACAATAAATCAAGTACAAGATGTGTACTTTAAGGATTTCTAGATAAGTATCTTAGAAATATGAACAACTTCGAAAGTAACAACAACAAAAAACAGGAAGAAATGAAATAGAAGTTTCTATAACTTCTTGTATTAATGCAGAACTACGCTTAATGATTATACATAGGAGATTATACAAATAGGGCAGGGCAGTTATTGTGAAACCTGAAGAGAACAATTGAAAGGAAGTTTCTAGAACTCCTATGTTTAAGTAGGGATCACGAGAAAAATGGGGCAAGTTTCCCTTTCGTGAAACCTAGAGATAACTCACTTATGAGTTGAAAGAATTTGATTCCCTCATTAGAAGGGAGAAACAATAAAATTTAAGGCGTGTACTAGACACGAAGTTTTACAGACATTAATTCGTTATACATGGAGCAAATAAGGGAGTGCACTTATGTAGAGTGACACCTCATTGAAAAAAGACCTAAAGTAACAATTTTATTATTTTAGTTTGTTAGTAAAGGGTTTGGGAAAGATCAAATGTGATTGTGGAAAAGTGTTCATGGCCGTATTTATTGTACTCGGACGAGCGCGACGCGGATGAAAAGTTGAACAGGCACTGTTTTCACTATAGTCTGTTGATATAGTTGAAGAGTTCACTGTAGTAGCACAAAACGTTGATGGCAAAGAAAGTTATTGCAATGGTGGAAAATAACTAGTTACACTAGATTTGCGAGAGTCTATTGCTTGAAAAACTTGTAGGTTATAGTTGAATGCACCAGAAAAGTCCCAACTTAGGAAGAAAAATTAGATATTGATTAGCAGTTCATAAGGAAGATTCCTTAGTTTGAAAAAGTATTCCCATATGTGAGTGGAAAATACACGACAGTATAACTGGTAGATAGAGTGCAGGTTCTGGAAGGTTCCAGAGCAATGATGACTTGTTTAAATTGGGTAGAGAATCCCTCGGCCGAAAACTAGATTATATAGACAGTGGGTATTTTGGAAATATCCCTCGATGTGAGATAGCATCTCAGAAAATCTTTCATATTGAAAGTTAGACTTGATAGTTTAAGTTTGATCAAGAAGATCTCTTGAAAGCAGTTATTATCACATAGCAACATTCACTGTCTATAAAATCCAAATAAAAGCATTGAGCCTTTTAAAAGCGATGAGAATGAGGTTTAAAGATGAAGTCGGTACTTATCTTTGCTTCATGAAGAGGGCGATGTTGCTGTTGACGGTTGGTTTTAAAACTCGAACATGGCGTCGAATTTAAAATTTGCCTCCAGAGTTGAGGAGGCGAGCTTTAGTTAAGCTCCAACTGACTGGTTTGACTTCCGACGTACAAGTGAGAATCGCTCAACGGAGCGCGGAGGGACCAGGGAAGGGAAAAAGAGTGGAGGTAGGAGACAAAAGGAATACATATAAGAATAGCCAACTTTACAGTAATAAAAATCTTCTTGATGAAATGGTCTTCAAAGAGTTGATAGTAGGAGTCACTAGCGCAGCCTGGAGGGTGAAAAAATAGACGAAGTTCTCTTGATCACGGAGATGATAGCTGGCGATGGCGACGAGATCTGGTGGCTAGTTTGATAAGGAAGTTCTCTTGTACAGGGAAGAATTGAGGAACTTCAGAAATTCGCTGCTAGATGACGCTAGGTAGGTCAAGGAAGATATGTATCTAGAACAGACTTACAGGTAGTATGAGAGACATATACCAACAAAGAGAAATCAGGAGATCACTGTTGGTGTTTGCGAAAAAAGGAAGGGATGAACTAAAGCAAAGAGAAGCAAAAGCTTATTCTGTCTTACCGTGTATTCCAAAGAATACACCAAGCTGGGAGGGGTAACACCAACACAGAACAAAGACAAGAAATTAAAAGTTTAAAGGTAAAGGAGCAATTAAAGACAATGGTCTTATGATATGCCCATTAGTGGTCAAGATCTTGGCTACCCTAACTCTCCCATCCCTTCCAGGATAACACTCGGTCACTCTACCAGAAATCCAGACCAAGGGAGGAAAAACATCCCTAACCAGGACCAAGTCCCCCACTTAAATGTCGGGATTGGAAAGAAACCACTTCTGTCTCCGTTGCAAGGAAGTTAAGTATTCCAAATTCCACCTCTTCCAGAAAGAATTACGGAGGGCTTCCAGTTTACGCCAAACAATAGGTAAATTAGAATCCCCGTAAGAGTTGGGAAGGGGAGGAGGGACAGAAAGAGAAGTGCCTATAAGGAAGTGACCAGGTGTGAGTGGAAGCAGGTCATCAGGGTCATTGGAAAGCGGAGTTAAAGGGCGAGAATTAACAACACCTTCAATCAGAACAGACAGCGAATTAAATTCTTCATAAGTCAGAATGCGATCACCTAAAACCTTTCTTAAGTGAGTGGGCTTTACGCAGGATTCCCACCTACCACCGTGATGAGGAGCGCAGGGAGGTATAAAACGCCATTTGAAACCCTTTGAGTGGGAAAAATTAGAAATCTGTTCCATGGCAGGAGAAGATGTGAGAGCTTTCTTCCACAAGGAAGCTGCGCCTTGAAAAGTTGAAGCGTTATCTCCGAAGGAACACCACGCCTAGCAGCGAAGCGAGAGACTGGTGATAAAAAGTAAGAAGTAGAGGCATTCGTTACTAGTTCCAAATGGATCGCGCCAATAACCATGCAAACAAAGAGAGAAACATAGAGCTTAACAAACAATTTGCGTTTAGCTTCAGGGGAGTTGCGTTGAAATTGGAACGGACCCATATAGTCCACACCAGTTAGAGCAAATGGACGTATAGGAGAAGAGCGAAAGGAGGGCAGATCGCTCATTAATTGAGTATTGACTTTAGGTTTAGCTTTGAAGCAAGGAATGCACTTGTGAATTATAGAGGAAACTTCATGAATTCCATTTATATTCCAGTACTTTTCCCTTAAGAGGCAAAGCAGTGTGCGTGTACCAACATGCAGATTGCGATAATGAAAGTCACGTATAATTAAGGAAGTTACGTGATGTTTAAAAAGCAAAATAACAGGATGGTTTTTGTCCTCAGAAAGCAAAGATTGCGAGAGCCTGCCACCTACCCTGAGTAACCTATCGTCATCAAGGAACGGGGCTAAAGCACGTAGACGACTGGATTTGGGAACATCCCTTTTAGAAGAAAGTAAAGACAATTCAGAAGAAAAGGCTTCTTGCTGTGTTAGTTGCAAAACCTTAATGGTAGCGAGATTCAATTCATGATTGGTAAGGTGTGGTTTGGGAAGAAGGGGTTGGTCAACCACAAGATATTTCCATCTGATAAGATAGGCAACAATTCGAATTAATTTGTGAAAGGAAGAATAGCGGGACAACAAGGGATGAGAAACGTTGGAAACAAGACACGAAGCAGTAGATTTAGATAATTTAGCGTCAGACACGTTGAAGTTTTTAGCTGGAGGTTTAGAAGGCCAACAAGAAGAGTCTCCGATTAACCACGAGGGCCCATGCCAGTACAACTGAGAAGCTGCCAATTGAGAGAGTAAACATCCACGAGAAATGATGTCGGCAGGGTTGTCAGCGCTGGTCACATGCCTCCATTGACATCCCGAAGAAAGAGTTTGAATTTTGGAAACCCTGTTTGCAACAAAAGTTTGCCAATGAGCGGGGTTCTTGGCGATCCAAGAAAGGGTGATCATGGAATCGCTCCAGAGATAGATTTGCGAGAATTCGACTTTTAAGACTTCCCGTAATTTCTTAACAAGTTATGCGGCAGCACACAATTCAAGCCTAGGCAAAGTGATAGTTTTAAGAGGAGCCACCTTCGATTTGGCACAAACAAGGTTAGAAACTGAAGATCCATTTAATGAACCGCGATAAGCCAAATATGCACAGCAACCGTAAGCTTTTTCGGAACTGTCCGCAAACACATGAATGAAAAAAGATGCATTAGGATGAGCGTTAATTAAATTCCTAGGAAGTTCAATAAGGGAAAGATCAAGCAAATTGCTGCGGAAAGAGAGCCATCTGTTAAGAAAGGAAAGGGGAACAGTGTCGTCCCATTCACATTTGAGCGACCATAGCTCTTGCATGAAAAGTTTGGCTATAACAATAACTGGGGCAAGGAATTGAAGCGGATCAAATATTTTTGCAATTTCAGAGATAATTTGTCTTTTTGTGTTAGGGAGCTCTTCTGCAAGCGAAACTTTATAGATGAGAGTGTCAGTGCTAGTGCACCAATGAACTCCAAGAGTTTTTATGGATTCGGAGTCTCCACAAATTTCGACGGAGGAGGGGTCTACATCTTCAATAGGAAACCGGGCGAGAAACTCATGGGAGTTGGAATTCCACTTATGAAGTGGGAATCCTCCATTCTTTAACAATGCTTTGAAGTTCTAGAGACACGAAAGAAGCTTCCTCCAGAGTGGGGAAGGACTGCAAGTAATCGTCAACATAGAATGGTGTAGTTAGTGCTTCGGAAGCTTTAGAATCAAATAAATGACCATCTTGAGAGGCTAACAAGTGTAGGGATCGGATAGCAAGGAAAGCGGAAGGTTTTAAGCCATAAGTAACCGTCTTTAAGCTAAATACTTTAATGGGCTAGCTGATTTCGTCGCACCACAAAATTCTTTGGAGATCTCGTTGTTCAGGCTGAATTAAAACTTGACGGTACATCTGTTTTATATCCGCTATAACAGCTATGGGAAATAATCGAAAGTTTAAGAGTATAGCAGGTAAATCTGACTGAATAGCAGGACCAGAATAAAGAGTATCGTTAGGAATGTTGCCATTAACGTCAGGTGATGAACCATTGAAAACAACTCGGATTTTATCCTTTACAAGAGGGTTTTTCCACACGGGATGATGATTTAAGAAAACCGTTTCAATTGGGGGGTGCAATTCGTCATCAGATTTGCTAACAACTTCCATATGATCTAAGCTTTCATACTCATCCATGAAATCAGTATACTGCTGTTTAACGAGAGGTTTTTTCTTGAATTTGCTCTCGATAGCAAAAAGAGCTTTTCGAGCTTTTGGTTGAGAATTAATAAGTTTAGGGGGATTATGTAATCTTGGCATCTGAACAATGAACCGGCCATCAGAAGAACGAGTGGTGGTGTTCAGAAATAGTTGCTCACCGAATTCGTTTTCTGAAGAGGTCACGTTAGGAGAATCAACACTTTCGAGCCTCCAGAACTGTTCCAAGTCAGTATTAGCGAAATAACATTGCGATGCGGGTTGGGGAGAATAATGAGGAAGTTGACCGATGACGATCCATCCAAAATTAGTGTCTCTGGCAACCACGTTTGAGGATAACTTGCAAACCTGTTTACGAAGGCAATTCCAGAAAACATTGGCACTAAAGAGTATGTCAATGGGGTTTTGTACTTTGAACAGAGGATCGGCTAGCCTTAAATGCGAGGGAATGTTTAAACCTGAAATATCCACAGAGTGACTTGGAGTATCTTTTCCTATGCTATTGAGAATGAGAAAATTCACTTTGAGAAAGTTGTTTCTGTGACAAATGTCTCTTATGGTTAGCTTTGGAAACTGTAAAGCTTGCGATTTTGAGCTGTTAATGCCCGATACGTTAATAGAAGTGGGGTTTACAGGTAGGCCTAGTTTTCTAATCAAAGAATTAGACACAAAATCATGAGTTGCCGCTGAATCAAGAAGACCGCGTGCACGGACCCAGTTGCCAAAGTTATCCTGAACTTCGATTTGAACAGTGGACAATAGTACTTGGGCACTACGTATGGACTTGGCATTTTGAATGTAAGATGAAGCATTGGAACTGTTAGCATTGTCACTTTTCTGAGAAGTAGATGCGGTCGATGACCTTGCTTGATCATGACGATGTATTAGAGTGTGATGAGCTTTTTCACAATGGAAGCAAAGTCTGGTGGACTTACAATTTGAAGCAGAATGCGTGGGTGCTAGACAGTTGAAGCAATGTTTATTCTGGGAAACTAATTTTCTTCTGTCGTCGACTGACAGTTCTTTAAAAGATTTACATAGATATTAGGCGTGGGAATCTTTACAAAGTATGCACTTTAATGGTTCATTTAAACTCTTACGGGGTTCGCTTTGAGTGTTTAAAACGAGAGAACTAGCAATACGGCGTTCACTAGACCTAGTTGGGTAACCAGTGGCGTTTGACTTGAGTTTGGATGAGCTGGACCCAGATTTTTGGGTACTAGACGCTAAGCGTTCGCTTTTAGGTTTAAGAGACATTGATTCAAATTTAGAACTAGGGGATGAGGGTTCACTTTGATTAGCTAAAGCAGTTAAGAGTTGGCATCTAGCATTTATGAAAGTGACTAAATGCTCGTAAGAGTAATCGTCTTCTCTTGAAAGTTCAATCTCCCAAGCTTTGAGGGTAGCAACATCGACTTTAGAAACCACTAAATGTATGAGGAAAGTGTCCCAGTGATCAGTGGGTTGATCTAATTGGGATAGAGCTTTAACGTGAAGTTGTGTTGTATCAAAGAGAGTACGCAAACTAGTGACGTCATTGTGCTGTGACGCAGGTAAGTTAAATAGAGCCTTCATATGGCGTTGAATACGTAACCGTTAATTACCGTATCCTTCTTTCAACAAGTTAAAGGCAATGGGGTAGTTTTCGGCACTTAATGGGAGTGCTTCAACTAACTGCAGACTTTGACCTCGGAGGATAGATCTCAAATAATGAAACTTGTAGATGACTTAAATGTCTTCATTGTCATGAACAAGAGAACAAAATAGTTCATAGAAAGAATTCCAAGTAGATTCGTCTCCAGAGAAGTGGGGTAAATCAATCTTAGGTAGGATTGGTTTGGGCTTGTGAGTGCCATCGCGAGAAGAGGTTTGTTGTTCGTGAAGGGAACCAAGAACAGAACCGTCTTTTTTCTGTTCTTCTTCGAGTTGGCGTATTATTTTAAAAGCAGAACCTATACGTTCGTAATATTGATTTTCTACTTTGACTCGATCGTCAGTTTGATTGAGCATACAAGTTTCGATGTCAGTTTGGATGTTACAATAATTTTCATATGAACGTTCAAAATCCTTTACACGATGTTTTAACAAATCTAATTGAGCTTCTGAGGGATCTAGCTCTTTGATGTATTTTCTAAATCGGGTAATTTGCCCTTTATAGGATGCTCGTTTAGAAGTAAGTTTTTCATCCTTATCCTTTTCTGTAGGAGCCATGACAAAATAGGTAAATTAAAGTATAACTTACGAAACTGTGGAGCCTTGGAAATGCTGTCAGACTGGCAGCAGCAAATAAGTTGAAAGAAAGGGACACACCAAAGGAGACAGGAGCGGCCCCTTTCTTCTTCACAGGCTTTGCACGGTGAAGCTATAGCTGAAAAATTCAAAGAAGATATTAATGATTTGCAAAATATTGTCAAATAACCCTTGACAAAATTAAAAATGTCATAAATGGACTCTCCCGGGTTTCGGCACCAAATTTTGGGTAGATTATTAGCTTGGGAATAACCTAACCCCCAAGGGAAGATGATGAAAAAAAGAAGTGGGTTTCGGACTGGAGAAAAAGGATGGAGAAATAGGACGAGAGTCCAAAAGAAGTTATAATTTTAACTTTAAGTATACTCAAAGACAGCTGCCACTGCAAATCCGCTTTCCGATACCTAAAGTGGGTAGGGACCTGGGCGAAGCTAACAGGAAACGCAGCTGGAACTTGGGCTGTTCGCAAGAAAGTTGCTATAGCGTATTCCCTCTCAAGCATAAATATGCCTACTATGGGGTAGGGTGGTGGTCTGGCAAGACAAAGAGTAACAGATTTATTGTGTATCTGTTCAAAGGAGTTTGTTTCTAAACAAGTAATTTGAAGAGTGCAAATAATTTGAATCAGCTTTGATATTTTAGTTTTTGAAATTGTAGAATTTCTAAAGAGCGACCAAATGCTTCCAAGAAGGATAGGGATAAAGCAATTATACCCTTGGGAATAATTTTGGTAAGTGTACCAATAGTTGCATTTAGAAATGACTAAGCTTTTACCCAGCAAGGCGCCGACTAAAAGTTTAGACAATGAGAAACCCTTATATTTTGAATAACCAACCATAAGTATTAGAGAGAATCTCCACAAGCAGGAAGCTGGCGTAGCGAGTTATGCTTGCCTTACTGGCCAGTTAGAATTAGCTATTAAAGCTAAGAGAGACTTTACTAAGTTAGTAACTAAGATTACTTGCTCAAATGCAACAAGTGGTGAACACCCTATCAATAGATTTATTTTTATTAAATAGGAAGAGTCAAGGAAGACAGGATCTTGCCTAACCGTTATGTTAGAGAAATGATAAAGCAAAGAACAAATCTTTAATTTATTTAACAATATAAAAGGAAGTAGTTTTTGTAACAAATATATAATTTTGATTTTTATAAACAATTGGGGTCGCAGACCTCCGAAAACATCTAAAGCTTGCGCCGGGCAATTGATAATTATTTTGATTTTAAACCTTTTATATGCTTTAAAATCTTCGTAAGATTTTGAAATGGTTAAGATGAATAAATGAAAAATTTAAAGATAACTGACGTAATTAAAGTTAAACAATAAATCAAGTACGAGATGTGTACTTTAAGGATTTCTAGATAAGTATCTTAGAAATATAAACAACTTCGAAAGTAACAACAAAAAACAGGAAGAAATGAAATAGAAGTTTCTATAACTTCTTGTATTAATGCAGAACTACGCTTAATGATTATACATAGGAGATTATACAAATAGGGCAGGTCAGTTATTGTGAAACCTGAAGAGAACAATTGAAAGGAAGTTTCTAGTACTCCTATGTTTAAGTAGGGATCACGAGAAAAATGGGGCAAGTTTCCCTTTCGTGAAACCTAGAGATAACTCACTTATGAGTTGAAAGAATTTGATTCCCTCATTAGAAGGGAGAAACAATATAATTTAAGGCGTGTACTAGACACGAAGTTTTGCAGACATTAATTCGTTATACATGGAGCAAATAAGGGAGGGCACTTATGTAGAGTGACACCTCATTGAAAAAAGACCTAAAGTAACAATTTTATTATTTTAGTTTGTTAGTAAAGGGTTTGGGAAAGATCAAATGTGATTGTGGAAAAGTGTTCACGGCCGTATTTACTGTACTCGGACGAGCGCGACGCGGATGAAAAGTTGAACAGGCACTGTTTTCACTATAGTCTGTTGTTATAGTTGAAGAGTTCACTGTAGTAGCACAAAACGTTGATGGCAAAGATAGTTATTGCAATGGTGGAAAATAACTAGTTACACTAGATTTGCGAGAGTCTATTGCTTGAGAAACTTGTAGGTTATAGTTGAATGCACCAGAAAAATCCCAACTTAGGAAGAAAAATTAGATATTGATTAGCAGTTCATAAGGAAGATTCCTTAGTTTGAAAAAGTATTCCCATATGTGAGTGGAAAATACACGACAGTATAACTGGTAGATAGAGTGCAGGTTCTGGAAGGTTCCAGAGCAATGATGACTTGTTTAAATTGGGTAGAGAATCCCTCGGCGGAAAACTAGATTATATAGACAGTGGGTATTTTGGAAATATCCCTTGATGTGAGATAGCATCTCAGAAAAAAATTCATATTGAAAGTTAGACTTGATAGTTTAAGTTTGATCAAGAAGATCTCTTGAAAGCAGTTATTATCACATAGCAACTTTCACTGTCTATAAAATCCAAATAAAAGCATTGAGCCTTTTAAAAGCGATGAACATGAAGTCGGTACTTATCTTTGCTTCATGAAGAAGGTGATGTTGCTGTTGACGGTTGGTTTTAAAACTCGAACATGGCGTCGAATTTAAAAGTTTGCCTCTAGAGTTGAGGAGGCGAGCTTTAGTTAAACTCCAACTGACTGGTTTGACTTCCGACGTACAAGTGAGATCCGCTCAATGGAGCGCGGAGGGACCAGGGAAGGGAAAAAGAGTGGAGGTAGGAGACAAAAGTAATACATATAAGAATAGCCAACTTTACAGTAATAAAAATCTTCTTGATGAAATGGTCTTCAAAGAGTTGATAGTAGGAGTCACTAGCGCAGACTGGAGGGTGAACAAATAGATGAAGTTCTCTTGATCACGGAGATGATAGCTGGCGATGGCGACGAGATCTGGTGGCTAGATTGATAAGGAAGTCCTCTTGTACAGGTAAGAATTGAGGAACTTCAGAGATTCGCTGCTAGATGACGCTAGGTAGGTCAAGGAAGATATATATCTAGAACAGACTTACAGGTAGTATGAGAGACATATACCAACAAAGAGAAATCAGGAGATCACTGTTGGTGTTTGCGAAAAAAGGAAGGGATGAACTATAGCAAAGAGAAGCAAATGCTTACCTTGTCTTTCCGTGTATTCCAAAGAATACACCACCTCCCTCCCAATAAGTTGTAGGCCTAACCTGACCATAATCCATGTTAAGAGCTGTTTTTTGGTTCACAGGAAAACCAACCATTTAAAATCTTGCACATAGGCTACTAATCATATTATGGTGCAATTACCCACGGTAATTTTAAAAATCCTGGCTATCAACTACTGATTCAAATATTCCAGACATCTTTCTTAACTCCACTTTTACTGACAGCATGTAAGTCCTTACTACTGTCTTTACTGTCTTTGAAGCCATTGACCAGTTATTTTTTTAATTAGGAACTATTTTAGTCATTCTTCTCTATGTGAAATACAGTTGATGACAACTGCCTGGTAGACTCGGGTGTTTTTTCTTGTGTCGCTTCTCTGGTTGCCTACGACACCCCCTAATTATTAACAGAATGTTTCGTTGAATTGTTGTATCTAATTGACCAACAGGTAATATATTATGGCTTGCTTTAATATTCCTATGATACACGTTTAGATCCCATACATTAATGAAATATACAACAACATAGGCTGACATGTTGAACCAATCTCCCATTCCCTAACACTCCCAACTAATGGGACATAAACTACCTAGTGGTTGGTCTCACGTTGCTTCCATCTACATGTACCGTACTAGGTCTAGTAGTACCATAGGTATTGTGACTGTTTCTCCAACTCCGTCAAGGAAACTAATTATGAACTAAGATCTTGAATGGGGTATACTGTCCCTCGAGGGCAATCAAGGACAACTTGAATCATTCAAGTGATTTTTCTATTTCATTTTACTAACTAACCAGGTGCCTGGAAATGCTAGTGAAGGAGGCAGTTAAGTAGGCTAGCCTACTGGTATTCACCATTCAGAGAACATTTTCAGCGACTTGTCTATGCATAGGACTATGACACAATTTTCAGAAATTGATACAGTAGTCACAGAACACTAATGGTGCCCAGTACTCGCAGCTTAGCATAGGACGGAGTGGATTCCGGCCACAGATTAACTCATGATCTGTCAACGACTCTTCAAACAAATTGAGCACACACCCAAGTACAGGGGTCTTGACCATGATGTTCCAAGCCTCTAAATGAAACACTCCTCTTTAAGACTTTCTGGTCTTGCATCCATGGTTGATCAACATTCTCCTGATCGCAGTGTTCTCAAGTTCCTGATGGTTATGGACATAATTTTTATCCTGATAACTTCATATTTTAAGGAATTGAGGTACATGCCCTATTCTTAATTAGTTCAGCATAAGATCATTGAATCCCCTTAAGAAAAATAGGGAACATCCATGTGTTATTTGACCATAGGAAAGGGAGAATTTAAAAAAACCGGACCTCTGGGGACATTGTTGGGTAGATTATTGGCTGAGGAATAACCTAACCACCAAGGGAAGATGATAAAGAAAAGGAGGTGGGTTTCGGACTGGAGAAAAAGGATGGAGAAATAGGAGGAGAGTCCCACAACCGTTATACATTTAACTTTAAATGCACTCAGAGGCAGTTGCCACCGCAAATCCGCTCTCTGATACCTAAAGTGGGTAAGGACCTGGTCGAAGCTGACGGGAACCGCAGCTAGGACTTGGGCGGTTTGCCAGAGAAAGGCTTTAGCGTATTCCCTCTCAAGCATGCATATGCCTACTATGGGGAAGGGTGATGGTCTGACAAGACAAATAGTAACAGATTTATTGCGTATTAACGAGGGCATGAACCTAGGTAGAGTTAGGAAAGCCAGGATCTTGCCTAACTGTAGTATTTGCGAAATGATAAATCAAAAAACAAATATTTAATTTATTTAACAAGGCAAAGAAGTCTAATAAATTTGACAAGTACATAGTTTCAATTTTTAGTAACAATTTGGGGTTGCAGACCTCCTAACATTTAAAGTTTGCTCCAGGCAATTAACAATTCTTTAGGTTTCAAACCTTATATATGTACTGAAATCTTTGTAAGATTTAAAAAAAACAAATGAAGTGATTAAAGTTTAAACATTAAATTGAGTACAAGGAGTGTACTTTAAGAAATTTCCACGTAATTATTTTAGAAAAAGTTACAACTTCGAAAATAACAAAAAGGAAAGCGGGTAGAATAAAGGAGAAATTCCTATAACTTCTTATATTTATACAGAATTACTGTTGGTTATTATACAAATAAAGGCAGGTCACTTACTGTGAAACCTGATGAGAAAGTTAAAAGGAAGGTTCTCGACCTCCTATGTTTAAGTAGGAATCACGAGCCAAATGGGGCAGTTTCCCTTTCGTGAGACCTAGAAATAACTCACTCTTGAGTTGAGAGAATTGTTTTCCCTGATTATGGGGTAGAAACAATGTAAGCTTGAACCGTGTATAAAACACGTAGTTATGCAGAAATTAATTAATGATAAACAAGCAAAATGGAAGGGCACTTTCGAAGAGTGACACCTCATAGAAAATGATCTAAAGTTTCAATTTTATTAATATGGTTTGTTAGTAGAAGGTTTAGGAAAGATCAATTGGGATTTAGGATCAATGTTCATGGCCTTATTTAATGTAAACGGACGATCGGGACGCGGTAGAAAAGTTGAACAAGCACTAGTTATCACTATAGTCTTTTGAATAGATGGAAAATTCACTGTAGTAACACGAAAGTTTATGGCAAAGAAAGTTATTGCAATGATGAAAAAGGACTGGTTGCACTAGATAGGCGAAAGTCTATTACTTGAGAAAGTTGAGGATTACAATTAAATGCGCCATAGAACATTCCAACGGTGGAAGAAAATTCTCTATTGAGCTTTAATTCAGAAGTGAGATTCTTCAATTTTAAATAGTATTCTCACAAGTGAGTGAAAAATACATGACGGCAGGACTTGTAGATAAAGTACAGGATCTGGAAGGTTCCAGAACGATCTTAATAGAAGAATGGGGCCAAAGATAATCCAGCGGAGGAATTAGCTTGGTGATTTATAGACAGCGGGTATTAGATAATATCCCACGTGGTGAGAAGATTTCTCATTTAAATAGCTTAAGAAAAGCTACTTTCTATTAAGGTTGGCTTAGACAGACAAAAGCTCAACATAGCAAATCCCGCGAAGAATGATTACCGCCCCAAATAAGTAATCTCACGCTGTCTATACAATATCGTTAAAAGCATGTAGAAGTTAAAACTTGAAGATGAAGTTAAAACTTGAAGTAGGTACTTATCTTTGTTGCATGGCGAAGGTGAAGTTCCCTTTGACAGATACTTAATGTGTAAACATGGCGTAGAGAGTAGAAATTGCCTCTTGGTTTGAGGAGACTGGCTCTGGTTGAGCCTTGACTGACCGAGTCAACTGCCGACTTACAAGTGAGACCCACTCAGCGAAGCGCGGAGAGTCCAAGAAAGGGAAAAAGTGGGGGTAGGAGACAAAAGGAATGCATATCAGAATAGACAACTTATCAAAAATAAATGTTCTTCTTGATGAATGGTCTTCAAAGAGTTGATAGCAGGTGATACTAGCACAGCATGGTGAGTGAAAAAGTAGACGAAGTTCTCTTGCTCATGGAGATAATAGCTGGCGATTGCAACGAGATCTGGTGGCCAGATAGAAAAGGAAGTCCTCTTGCACCAGGAAGAATTGAGGAGCTTCAGAGATTCGCTGCTAGATGACGCTAGGTGGGTCATGGAAGATATGTATCTAGAACAGACTCACAATGACATAAGAGACATGACCATCAAAGAGAAAATAGAAGATCACTGTTGGTGTTTGACAAAGAAGAAGGAATGAACATGCAAAGAGCATTAAATATTATATTCTCTCGTACCGTGTATTCCAAGAATACACCATACTGGGAGGTTAAACACCAACAGAGAACAAATAAGCAGTTAAACATTGAAAGGTAATGGAGCGATCAAAGACAGTGATCTTGTGATCGGACCATTAGTGGTCAAGATTTTGGCCACCCTGACTCTCCCATCCCTTCCAGGATAACACTCGGTCACTCTACCGGAAGTCCAAACCAAGGGGGGGGGGAGACATCCCTAACCAAGACCAAGTCCCCCACTTTAATGTCGGGACTGGAAAGAAACCACTTCTGTCTCCGTTGCAGGGAAGTTAAATATTCCAAGTTCCACCTCTTCCAAAAGGAATTGCGGAGGGCTTCAAGTTTACGCCAAACAATAGGTAGATTAGAATCCCTGTAAGAATTGGGAAGAGGAGGAGGGGCAGAAAGAGAAGTTCCGATAAGGAAGTGACCAGGTGTGAGTGGAAGCAAGTCATCGAGGTAATTGGAAAGCGGAGTTAAAGGGCGAGTATTAACAACACCTTCAATCAGAACGGACAGTGAATTGAATTCTTCATAAGTCAGAATTCGATTACCTAAGACCTTTCTTAAATTACGTTTAGTGAGCTTTACGCAAGATTCCCACCTACCACCGTGATGAGGAGCGTAGGGAGGTATAAAGTGCCATTTGAAACCCTTTGAGTAGGAAAAATTAGAAATTTGTTCCATGGCAGGAGAGGAAGTGAGAGCTTTCTTCCACAGGGAAGCTGCGCCCTGAAAAGTGGAAGCGTTATCAGAGAACATCTCTGAAGGAACACCACGCCTAGCAGTGAAGCGAGAGACAGCTGATAAAAAGTAAGAAGTAGAAGCATTCGTTACTAGTTCCAAATGGATTGCGCCAGTAACCATGCAAACAAAGAGAGAAACATAGAGCTTACCAAACAATTTGCGTTTAGCTTCTGGGGAATTTCGTTCATATTGGAACGGACCCATATAGTCCACACCAGTTAAAGCAAATGGGCGTATAGGAGAAGAGCGAAAAGAGGGCAGATCGCTCATTAATTGAGTATTGATTTTAGGTTTCGCTTTGAAGCAAGGAATGCACTTGTGAATTACAGAAGAAACTTCATGAATTCCATTTATAATCCAGTACTTTTCCCTTAAGAGGCAAAGCAGAGTGCGTGTGCCAACATGCAGATTACGATAATGAAAGTCACGTATAATTAAAGAAGTTACGTGATGTTTAGAAGGCAAAATAACGGGATGCTTTTTGTCTTCAGAGAGCAAAGATTCAGCGAGCCTACCACCTACCCTGAGTAACCTATCGTCATCAAGGAACGGGGCTAAAGCACGTAGACGACTGGATTTGGGAACATCCCTTTTAGAAGAAAGTAAAGACAATTCAGAAGAAAAGGCTTCTTGCTGTGTTAGTTGCAAAACCTTAATGGTAGCGAGATTCAATTCATGATTGGTAAGGTGTGGTTTGGGAAGAAGGGGTTGGTCAACCACAAGATATTTCCATCTGATAAGATAGGCAACAATTCGAATTAATTCGTGAAAGGAAGAATAGCGGGACAACATGGGATGAGAAACGTTGGAAACAAGACACGAAGCAGTAGATTTAGATAATTTAGCGTCAGGCACGTTGAAGTTTGTAGCTGGAGGTTTAGAAGGCCAACAAGAAGAGTCTCCGATTAACCAAGAGGGCCCATGCCAGTACAACTGAGAAGCTGCCAATTGAGAGAGTAAACATCCACGAGAAATGATGTCCGCAGGGTTGTCAGCACTGGGCACATGCCTCCATTGACATCCAGAAGAAAGGGTTTGAATTTTGGAAACCCTGTTTGCAACAAAAGTTTGCCAGTGAGAGGGGTTCTTGGCGATCCAAGAAAGGGTGATCATGGAATCGCTCCAGAGATAGATTTGCGAGAATTCGACTTTTAATACTTCCCGTAACTTCTTAACAAGTTCTGCAGCCATGAGTGCAGCGCACAATTCAAGCCTAGGAAAAGTGATAGTTTTAAGAGAAGTGACCTTCGATTTGGCACAAACAAGGTTGGAAACTGAAGATCCATATAATGAACCGTGATAAACTAAAATGCGCAGCAACCGTAAGCTTTTTCGGAACTGTCCGCGAACACATGAAGGAAAAAGGATGCATTAGAATGAGCGTTAATTAAATTCCTAGGAATTTCAATAAGGGAAAGATCCAGCAAATTGCTGCGAAACGAGAGCCAACGATTAAGAAAAGAAAGAGGAACAGTGTCATCCCATTCACATTTGAGCGACCACAGCTCTTGCATGAAGAGTTTGGCTATAACGATAACTGAGGCAAGGAATTGAAGTGGATCAAAAATTTTTGCAATTTCAGAGAGAATTTGTCTTTTTGTGTTAGGAAGCTCTTCTTCGAGCGAAACTTTATAGATGAGAGTGTCAGTGCTAGTACACCAATGAACTCCTAGAGTTTTTATAGATTCGGAGTTTCCACAAATTTCGACAGAGGAGGGATCAACGTCTTCAATCGGAAACTGTGCGAGAAACTCAGGGGAGTTGGAATTCCACTTATGAAGTGGGAAACCTCCATTCTTTAGCAATGCCTGAAGTTCTAAAGACACAAAAGAAGCTTCCTCCAAAGTGGGGAAGGACTGCAAATAATCGTCAACATTGAATGATGTAGTTAGTGCTTCAGAGGCTTTGGAATTAAATAAATGACCATCTTGTGAGGCTAGCAAGTGTAGGGATCGGATAGCCAGGAAAGCAGAGGGTTTTAAGCCATAAGTAACCGTTTTAAGCGAAATACCTTAATGGGCTTACTGATTTCATCACGCCACAAGATCCTTTGGAGATCTCGTTGTTCCAGTTGAATTAAAACTTGGCGGTACATCTGTTTTATATCAGCTATGACAGCTATGGGAAATAATCGAAAGTTTAAGAGTATAGCAGATAGATCTGATTGAATAGCAGGACCAGAGTAAAGGGTGTCGTTAAGGCTGTTGCCATTAACGTCGGGTGATGAACCATTGAAAACAACTCGGATTTTATCTTTTACAAGAGGGTTTTTCCACACGGGATGATGATTTAAATAAATCGTTTCAATTGGGGGGTGCAATTCATCATCATATTTGTTAACAACTTCCATATGATCTAAGCTTTCATACTCATCCATGAAATCAGTGTACTGCTGTTTAACAAGAGGTTCTTTCTTGAATTTGCTCTCGATAACAAAGAGAGCTTTTCGAGCTTTGGGCTGAGAGTTAATAAGTTTGGGGGGATTATGTAATCTTGGCATTTGAACAACGAACCGGCCATCAGAAGAACGAGTGGTGGTGTTCAAAAAAGTTGCTCACAGAATTCATTTTCTGAAGAGGTTACATTAGGAGGATCAACGTTTTCAAGCCTCCAGAACTGTTCCAGGTCAGTATTGGAGAAGTAACATTGCGATGCGGGTTGGGGAGAATAATGGGGAAGTTGACCTGTGACGATCCATCCAAAATTAGTATCTCTGGCGACCACGTTTGAGGATAACTTGCGAACCTGTTTACGAAGGCAATTCCAGAAAACATTGGCACTAAAGAGTATGTCAATAGGGTTTTGCATGTTGAACAAAGGATCGGCTAGCCTTAAATGCGAGGGAATGTTTAACCCTGAAATATCCACAGAGTGACTTGGAGTGTCTTCTCCTATGCTATTGAGAATGAGAAAATTAAGTTTAAGAAAGTTGTTTCTATGACAAATGTCTCTTATGGTTAGCTTTGAGAATTGCAAAGCTTGCAATTTTGAGCTGTTGATGCCCGACACGTTAATAGAAGTGGGGTTTACAGGTAGGCCTAGTTTTCTAATCAAGGAATTAGACACAAAATCATGAGTTGCCGCTGAATCTAGAAGACCGCGTGCACGGACCCAGTTGCCAAAGTTATCCTGAACTTCGATTTGGACAGTAGACAACAATACTTGAGCACTGCGAATGGACTTGGCATTTTGAATATACGATGAAGCATTAGAACTGTCAACACTATCATTTTTCGGAGAAGGAGATGCTGTCGATGACCTTGCCTGATCATGACGATGTAGCAAAGTGTGATGAGCCTTTTCACAATGGTAGCAAAGTCTTGTGGACTTGCAATTAGAAGCAGAATGAGTAGGCGCTAGGCAATTGAAGCAATGTTTGTTCTGGGAAACTAATTTTCTTCTGTCGTCGACTGGCATTTCTTTAAAGGATTTACAGAGGTATAGGGCATGGGGATCTTTACAAAGTATGCACTTTAAAGGTTCGTTTAAACTCTTGCGAGGTTCGTTTTGAGTGTTTAAAACAATAGAGCTAGCAACACGACGTTCACTAGACCTAGTTGGGTAACCAGTAGTGTTTGATTTAAATTTAGATGAGCTGGACCCGGGTTTTTGGGTATTAGACGCTAAGCGTTCGCTTTTAGGTTTGATAGACATTAATTCAAATTTGGAACTCGGGGAAGAGGGTTCACTTTGATTAGCCAGAGCGGTTAAGAGTTGACATCTAGCGTTTATGAAAGTGACTAAATGCTCGTAAGAGTAGTCGTCTTCTTTAGAAAGTTCAATTTCCCAAGCTTTGAGGGTAGCAGCATCAACTTTAGAAACCACTAAATGTATTAGGAAAGTATCCCAGTGTTCAGTAGGTTGATCTAACGTGAAGTTGTGTAGTGTCAACTAGAGTACGCAAACTAGTGACGTCATTGTACTGTGACGCAGGTAAGTTGAATAGAGCCTTCTTATGGCGTTGAATACGTAACCGTAAATTTCCATATCTTTCTTTTAATAAGTTAAAGGCAATGGGGGTAATTTTCGGCGCTTAAAGGAAGTGCTTCAACTAACTGCAGAGCTTGACCTCGGAGGATAGATCTCAAGTAATGAAACTTGTAAATGACTTGAATGTCTTCATTGTTATGAACAAGGGAGCAAAATAATTCATAGAAAGAATCCCAAATAGATTCATCTCCAGAGAAATGGGGTAAATCAATTTTAGGTAAAATTGGTTTGGGCTTGTAAGTACCATCACGGAAAGCAGTTTGTGGTTCATGAAGGGAACCAAGAACAGAAGCGTCCTTTTTCTGCTCCTCTTCGAGTTGGCGTATTATTTTGAAAGCAGAACCTATGCCTTCGTAATATTGGTTTTCTACTTCGACTCGATCTTCGGTTTGATTGAGCATACAAGTTTCTATTTCAGTTTGGATGTTGCAATAATTTTCATAAGAACGTTCAAAATCCCTTACACGATGTTTCAACAAGTCTAATTGAGCTTCTGAGGTTTCTAACTCTTTTATGTACATTCTGAATCGGGTAATTTGCCCTTTATAGGATGCTCGTTTAGAAGTAAGTTTTTCATCCTTATCCTTTTCAGTAGGAGCCATGTCAAAGAAAATAAATTGAAATGTAACTCACGAAACTGTGGAACCTTGGAAATGCTGTCAAGCTGGCAGCAGAAAATAAGTTGAAAGAAAGGGACACACCAAAGGAGACAGGAGCGGCCTCTTTCCCCTTCACAGGCTTTGCACGACGTAGTTATAGCTGAAAGATTCAAAGCAGATATTAAAAATTTGCAAGGTATTGTCAAATAATCTTTTAAACAGAAACAAGTAGTTCCGTAAAGAACTATACAGCCTATTTTCATATATCCTGCTCATGTTAATTTCTTCTAACAACATACAAAATTTCAGTTTAATTGCTGTAACAGATTCGTAGATATTGAGAACCGTCTAAATATTTCAGATTGTCGCCAGGTTGGATTTTTATTTTTGTACTATTACATTAAGATTATTGTGTACGTGTGGTATTCAAACTTCAATCGCATGATTAGAACACAAGAAGTAAAAACGAGATTATAAAATTACGCACAGCAGCCATCTTGTGATTATGCAAACAATTGAAATAAATTAGATGCCAGTGGATCAACATTTGTATAAGCATTTAACGTGCAACGTTTCACAGCACTCGGATAGTTAATTCGCGAAAATCGTCCATTTAAATATTTATACTTCGCGTCGCCGCCATGTTGGATTTGTGCTCACCAAGTTAATGAAAGTCCTATAGGTGAACATATGTTCATAGTCTCTATGAACATAAAAAAAACAGTTTGGTTGCTGTAAAAGATTCATAGATATTGAGAACCGTCTAAATATTTCGGAAGCTCGCCATTTAGGATTGTTATATGTATAGGCCATAGAATTATGTACCATTCAAGGACAATTATTGCCTAGGTATATTATTCAAACTTTCACTTCGATCGCATAATTACAACACAAGAAATAAAAACTTAATTTTAAAATTTCGCACAGCCGCCATATTGAGGTTATGTAAACAATTGATTTAAATTATATGGCAGTGCATTACAATCTGCAAAATCATTTACTGTACCATATTTCACTGCGCTCAGAGAGTTGAATCACGAGAAAAGTCTATTAAAATATTTCAAATTCGCTTGGTCGCCATGTTCGTTTTTTACTTTACAAGTTTATGAAATATACATAGATAAACCTGTACTAGTACCCTTTATCACCGTGCAAAATTGCATGATGATATCTGTAATAGTTTCGGAGATATAGAATGTCAGTGAAATATTTCGCACAGCCGCCATTTTGAGGTTATGTAAACAATTGAACTAAATTAGACTCCAGTGCATTACTATGTGTATAAACACTTGCTGTACCTAGTTTCATTACGTTTGGATGGTTAAATTGTGAGAAAAGTCTATTTAAAAGTCTCAAATTCGCTTGGTCGCCATGTTCGTTTTCTACTTTACAAGTTTATGAAATATACATAGGTAAACTTGTATCAGTACCCTTTATCACCGTACTAAATTGCAGGGTGATATCTGTAATAGTTTAGGAGATATAGAATGTCAGTGAAATATTTCGCACAGCCGCCATTTTGAAGTTATGTAAACAATTGAACTAAATTAGACTCCAGTGCATTACAATGTGTATAAACATTTGCTGTACCAAGTTTCATTACGTGTGGATAGTTAAATCGAGAGAAAAGTCTATTTAAATGTCTCAACTTCGCTTGACCGCCATGTTGGTTTTGTAGTCACCAGGTTTTTGAAAGTCTCATAGGTGAACTTCTAGTAGTACCCTTTATCACCGTACACAATTTCAGGGCGATATCGGTAATAGTTTCGGAGATATTGAATGCTAGTGAAATAATTCGCACAGCCGCCATTTTGCATTGGTGAGACGTAACAAAATTTGAAGGGCACGGTCGAGGTCGTCGGGAATAGTGCTATGAACATACCGAGTTTCATTGAAATCTCTCCAGCCGTTTAGATTTTATTAGGGGGGGACACACACACGAATCACACAGACACACACACACACACGCGCACAAACACACGGACAAAAGGTGATCTCATAAGCCTATTTTTTCAAAATTGAAAATAGGCTAAAAATGACAAATGGACTCTCCCGGGTTTCTGGTACCAATTTTTGGGTAGATTATTGGCTGAGGAATAACCTAACCACCAAGGGAAGATGATAAAGAAAAGGAGGTGGGTTTCGGACTGGAGAAAAAGGATGGAGAAATAGGAGGAGAGTCCCACAACCGTTATAAATTTAACTTTAAATGCACTCAGAGGCGGTTGCCACCGCAAATCCGCTCTCTGATACCTAAAGTGGGTAAGGACCTGGTCGAAGCTGACGGGAATCGCAGCTAGGACTTGGGCGATTTGCCAGAGAAAGGCTTTAGCGTATTCCCTCTCAAGCATGCATATGCCTACTATGGGGAAGGGTGATGGTCTGACAAGACAAATAGTAACAGATTTATTGCGTATTAACGAGGGCATGGACCTAGGAAGAGTTAGGAAAGCCAGGATCTTGCCTAACTGTAGTATTTGCAAAATGATAAATCCAAAAACAAATATTTAATTTATTTAACAAGGCAAAGAAGTCTAATAAATTGTTGTTTGAGTCTTCAGTCTTTTGACTGGTTTGATGGAGCTCTCCATGCCTCCCTGTCCTGAGCTAATCGTTTCATCTCTACGTAGCTCCGACACCCTACATCGGAGGCAATCTGTTTAACATATTCTAACCTTGGTCTACCCCTACAGTTTTTGTCCTCGACCCTTCCTTCCATATCTAAGCTTGCTATTCCTGGGTGTCTTAGTATGTGTCCTACCAACCTATCTCTTCTCTTCATTAGCAGTCGCCAGAAACATCTCTCCTCTCCCACTCGTCTTAATACCTCTTTGTTTGTAACCCTATCTACCCATCTGATCTTCATCATTCTCCTGTAACACCACATTTCAAATGCTTCAATTCTCCTCTTTTCTGCTGCACCAATAGTCCAAGTTTCACTTCCATAGAGCGCCACGCTCCAGACAAAGGCTTTCAAAAATGACTTCCTAATACCTAAATCTATATTCGAAGTCAGCAGATTCCTTTTTTGTAGAAATGCTTTTTTGCCTGAGCCAACCTACTTTTAATATCCTCTTTGCTTCGTCCATCACTGGTTATTCTGCTTCCTAAGTAACAGAAGTCTACTACTTCCTTCAGCTTTTCACCTGCCAATTTGATCTCCATAGAGGTTTCTGATTTATTTCGGCTGCATTCCAGTATTTTTGTTTTACATTTATTTATTTATTTTCATCATGAATTCTTTCCGTAAGACGGAGTCCATACCATTCAAAAACTCATTCAAATCCTCAGGCTTGTCGGCCAAGATGACGATGTCATCAGCAAATCTCAGAGTTGAAATTAATTCTCCTTGAATCTTCACTCCCACTTTAAATTTTTCTCTAATTTCCTTCATTGCTTGTTCAATGTAAAAATTGAAACGTATGGGTGATAAGTTGCAGCCTTGCCTTACACCTTTCTGAATACCAGCTTCTCTCTCATGTCCTTCAACTTGAATGACTGCTGTCTGATTTCTGTACAGATTGTATATCACCCTCCTATCCCTGTACTTTATTCCAATTGATTTCAAAATGTCAAACAATTTAGTCCAATCAACGTTATCAAAAGCCTTTTCTAAGTCTACAAAAGCCATGAACGTTCTCTTATCTTTCCTTATTCTACCTTCTAAAATCAGCCTAAGACTTAGTACAGCTTCCCTTGTTCCTACATTTCTCCCGAAACCAAACTGGTCTTCACCCAACTCCGTTTCTATCTGGCTTTCAATCCTCTTGTAAATTATTCTAGACAGGATGTTTGAAGCATGAGTAATCAAGATGATTGTACGGTAATCTTCACATCTGTCAGCTCCCACTTTCTTTGGTATAGAGAAGATTACATTCTTCTTGAAATCAGGGGGTACCTCACCTGCCTCATAAATCCTACACACCAAGTGAAATAACCTGATCAGACCTTCATCTCCTATGCAGCGTAGCAACTCAATCGGTATATCATCTATGCCTGGTGCTTTGTTCCTGCTTAAGTCTTCCAAAGCTCTATCAAATTCTGATCTCAATATTAAATCTCCTTTCGCATCCTCATCAATTTCCTCCTCCCTTTCCATTACATGATTCTCAATCTCCTTTCCCTTATACAAACTCTCTATGTAAGCTTTCCATCTATCAATCTTTTCTTCCCTATCTGTTGGAGGCTTTCCATTTGTGTCCTTAATATTACAGCACTTAGTCTTCTTTTCCCCAAAAGTATTCTTAATCCTTCGATAAGCTGTGTCTACTTTTCCTAATTTCAGACAATTTTCTATACCTGCACATTCCTCTTTCAACCATTCTTCTTTCGCTTCCTTGCACTTCTTGTTAACCTCATTTCTCAGACGTCTGTGTTCTGCTTTCCCCTTTTCATCTCTTAGATTCTTGTGATTCCGCCTTTCATCCATCAATTCTAGTATATCCTGAGTGATCCACGGTTTTCTACCTATTCTTTCTTTCCTACCAATGTTTTCTTCTGCTGATTTTGTTATTTCATTCTTCAAAAGTGCCCATTCGTCTGCAATTGAAGTTTATTTAGGGTTTTTCATTAGTCCTTCCTTTATACTCTTCTTGAATCTTTCGTTTACATCCTTCTCTTTCAGTCTGTCTATTGCCCACCTTTTTGGCTTTTGACTTTTCTTCAGTTTCTTCAACTTTAATCTGCATTTCATTACAACCAGATTGTGATCAGAGTTTATGTCAGCACCAGGATATGTTTTACAATCCAAAATCTGGTTTCGAAACCTCTGCTTGACCATAATGAAGTCGATTTGGTAACGCCCTGTATCTCCTGGTCTCATCCATGTGTATATTCTTCTATTGTGGTTATTGAATAAGGTGTTAGCTATGACCAATTCATGCTCGGTGCAGAATTCTACCAGCCTGCTTCCTCGATCATTCCTTTCACCTAATCCGAAATCTCCTACTATCTTCCCTTCTCTCCCTTTTCCTACCACAGCATTCCAATCTCCCATTACTATAACATTTTCATCACCCTTGATATACCTCAGAATTTCGTCTATTTCTTCGTAGACCTTTTCAACATCCTCATCATCAGCTTGACTGGTAGGCATATACTTGTACCACTGTAGTGCAGGTAGGTTTTGTATTGATTTTTGCTACAATAATCCGTTCACTATATTGCTCATAATATTCCACCCGCTGTCCAAGTTTTCTACTCAATATGAGGCCAACCCCTGCTTGGCCATTGTTTGATTTAGTGCTAATGACCCTATAGTCTCCTGACCAAAAGTCCTGTTCTTCCTGCCAGCGCATTTCACTAATCCCAACCAAATCCAACCTCAACCTATCCATTTCCCTTTCTAAGTTTTCTAACCTTCCACTTCCTAGCAGACTTCTAACATTCCACGCTCCGATCCGTAGAATGTCAGATTTCCTCTTTGTCACTTCTGTGATGTTAACCCCCTCTCGAGTAGTCCCCACCCGGAGATCCGAACGGGGGACTAGTTTACCTCCGGATTGAAATTTTACAAGGGAGGAGGCCATCATCACATGTAATTATGCATAGAGAGGTGCATATCCTCGGGAATAGCATACGGCTGTAGTTTCCCGTTGCTTTCAGCCGTGCAGCAGGACGCAGTGTAGCCATTATTGGCTTATATTATCAATACCTTAACCGTCTATAAGACTAGTAAAGAATTTATTTATTCTGAAAGGCTGCTACTGCCTTTCAGAATAAGTAAAGAGCAATTCTACTAACAAAAATACTAACCTTCTACCGTACTAACAATTAAATACCAAAACTCTACTAACAAAAAACTTAAGTTCCACCAACAACAAATACTACCACTAAAACAGTCTGTCAACAGGCACCCTCACATGCACCCTCACACATCACAGTCTACTGAAACAATGAACTATAACTAATAAACAATGCAACTGCTACCAGACACACTCACACACCACAGTCTAATAGAACAATGACATATATCTAATAGACAAACTAACTCCCTACTTACAACTAAAACTAACTACATACTTACTGTAGTTTTATTTGAATTGACAATATTTACAAAATGCAATTTAGATAGAAAATACTTACAAAATGTAATTTAGATTCAAAATTGTCACAAAATGCAATTTAAGGGGTACGTATGCAAAATTGCACTAAGTGAGAAATGGTTTCATTTCGGCTGTATTAAGGTAAATAAGGAGGATTGTGAAGTCGGGAATTGGTTTTTGGCGTTTGTAACAGTGTTTTATACGAGTGTATTCATAAGAGAATCTGCGTCTGATACTAGATCGTTCAGTCCATAACATTTCGTATACTGGCGAGGCGAGCAGCAAATTTATGTGAAGTGAGACGAACATTATTAGCACCGTATTGAACCCATTGATATTTACTAAGCTGCGTGTGTTTATGAACATTGAGGCAACTCATATCAGTGAGATATCAACTCTACAGATATTCACAATGAACATTAACATGAAATGGAACGGAAGGCAGAATTATCAGTATATGAAAGCTGCAGAGATGGCGTAAGTTTTAATATGCGTTTGGAATACATTAGACAGAAGTGAGATGGCTATACAGAGCAACTCTAACCTAAACATTGAGCATTATCAAAATTATTCGAGCTACTTCGAACATTCTACGACCTATTGTACTTTCTCCAACTATGAAATACTTTATGGTCAAAAACAATAAATTTGACAAGTATATAGTTTCAATTTTTAGTAACAATTTGGGGTTGCAGACCTCCTAACATTTAAAGTTTGCTCCAGGCAATTAACAATTATTTAGGTTTCAAACCTTATATATATACTAAAATCTTTGTAAGATTTAAAAAAGACAAATGAAGTGATTAAAGTTTAAACATTAAATTGAGTACAAGGAGTGTACTTTAAGAAATTTCCACGTAATTATTTTAGAAAAAGTTACAACTTCGAAAATAACAAAAAAGAAAGCGGGCAGAATAAAGGAGAAGTTCCTATAACTTCTTATATTTATACAAAATTACTGTTGGTTATTATACAAATAAAGGCAGGTCACTTACTGTGAAACCTGATGAGAAAGTCAAAAGGAAGGTTCTCGACCTCCTATGTTTAAGTAGGAATCACGAGCCAAATGGGGCAGTTTCCCTTTTGTGAGACCTAGAAATAACTCACTCTTGAGTTGAGAGAATTGTTTTCCCTGATTATGGGGTAGAAACAATGTAAGCTTGAACCGTGTATAAAACACGTAGTTATGCAGAAATTAATTAATGATAAACAAGCAAAATGGAAGGGCACTATCGAAGAGTGACACCTCATAGAAAATGATCTAAAGTTACAATTTTATTAATATGGTTTGTTAGTAGAAGGTTTAGGAAAGATCAATTGGGATTTAGGATCAATGTTAATGGCCTTATTTAATGTAAACGGACGATCGCGACGCGGTAGAAAAGTTGAACAAGCACTAGTTATCACTATAGTCTTTTGAATAGATGGAAAATTCACTGTAGTAACACGAAAGTTTATGGCAAAGAAAGTTATTGCAATGATGAAAAAGGACTGGTTGCACTAGATAGGCGAAAGTCTATTACTTGAGAAAGTTGAGGATTACAATTAAATGCGCCATAGAACATTCCAACGGTGGAAGAAAATTCGCTATTGAGCTTTAATTCAGAAGTGAGATTCTTCAATTTTAAATAGTATTCTCACAAGTGAGTGAAAAATACATGACGGCAGGACTTGTAGATAAAGTACAGGATCTGGAAGGTTCCAGAACGATCTTAATAGAAGAATGGGGCCAAAGATAATCCAGCGGAGGAATTAGCTTGGTGATTTATAGACAGCGGGTATTAGATAATATCCCACGTGGTGAGAAGATTTCTCATTTAAATAGCTTAAGAAAAGCTACTTTCTATTAAGGTTGGCTTAGACAGACAAAAGCACAACATGGCAAATCCCGCGAAGAATGATTACCGCCCCAAATAAGTAATCTCACGCTGTCTATAAAATATCGTTAAAAGCATGTAGAAGTTAAAACTTGAAGATGAAGTTAAAACTTGAAGTAGGTACTTATCTTTGTTGCATGGCGAAGGTGAAGTTCCCTTTGACAGATACTTAATGTGTAAACATGGCGTAGAGAGCAGAAAGTGCCTCTTGGTTTGAGGAGACTGGCTCTGGTTGAGCCTTGACTGACCGAGTCAACTGCCGACTTACAAGTGAGACCCACACAGCGAAGCGCGGAGAGTCCAAGAAAGGGAAAAGAGGGGGGTAGGAGACAAAAGGAATACATATCAGAATAGACAACTTATCAAAAATAAATGTTCTTCTTGATGAATGGTCTTCAAAGAGTTGATAGCAGGCGATACTAGCACAGCATGGTGAGTGAAAAAGTAGACGAAGTTCTCTTGCTCATGGAGATAATAGCTGGCGATTGCAACGAGATCTGGTGGCCAGATAGAAAAGGAAGTCCTCTTGCACCAGGAAGAATTGAGGAGCTTCAGAGATTCGCTGCTAGATGACGCTAGGTGGGTCATGGAAGATATATATCTAGAACAGACTCACAATGACATAAGAGACATGACCATCAAAGAGAAAATAGAAGATCACTGTTGGTGTTTGACAAAGAGGAAGGAATGAACATGCAAAGAGCATTAAAAATTATATTCTCTCGTACCGTGTATTCCAAGAATACACCAATTGTGACGTTCTCTAACTCTTGGTTATACCTTTCCCTTTTTTCTGTTATAATTTTTCAGGCTAGGAGAAGATGAACTGTAAACAAAAGAAAGAAGGCTGTGAATGTTTTGATCTCTTATAATATTGTATAATTTACCTTGTCTGTGATGAATAAATCCAGTGTTGACGAATATTAGTAAGTCGGGTAGATTTCATGTTCGATTCAACATTAGTGGCGACCGTGACAGGATATTTATGACGTGAACATACCCGTAAGTACGATTAAATATGGATAAACTCGTAAAAGCGAGAAAGCCGATACGGGCCATGTTCACGAAGACATACGATACACTGATGGCTGAAGCAGATTCTGACAAGGTAAGATTGCTATTTACGAAATTAGAACGCCTTGGCTCGGAAATGAAGGACGCGGATGAGAAAATATTGGAATTCCTTCTCGATAACAACGACGAGTTGGAATACGCAACTGAATACGAGAAGGTACAAGAATACCGCGATAAACTTGACGAGGCCCGTTATAAGACTGATTATGTGAATGCTGCTCTTCTTGCGACTGAAGAAAATGGAGCTATGACCGTTATGAGTGATAGTGTTGGCAAGAAGAAATTGAAGTTACCGAAAATCGAACTACGGAAATTTTCTGGTGAGGTTAAGGACTGGTTAGGTTTTTGGAGTCAGTTTCAACGCATTCATAATGATCCAGATATGGAACGAGAAGATAAATTTCAGTATTTACTCCAGGCCACCACGGAGGGCAGTAGAGCTAGGGATATCGTGAACAGTTTCCCTCCAACTGCGGACAATTATGAGAAAGCAGTGCAGAGTCTTGAAAGTAGATTTGGTAGGAAAGAATTACTTGTTAAATTTTATGTGCGCGAACTACTAGGATTGGTGATTCAGAATGTCACTTTATCGCAGAGACTTGCTCCATTGCAGTTAAATGACCGCTTAGAATCTCACCTCCGGTCTCTTGAGTCGTTAGGGATGACTAGTGACAGGTATGCCGCTTTTTTGTTCCCGTTAGTAGAGTCATCTCTTCCAGAAGAACTACTGAGAGTCTGGCTGAGAACTTCTGTCCAACGTCCCTTAAATGATTCAGTAGAAAACGTGTACTGTGAGAAACTTGAACAGTAGTCTCTATTCTTGAAGAATGAAGTAGAGGGAGAACAGAGAATCACTCTCGCTCAAGGGGGATTCCAGGCATCACAACGGACGGTGAACAAACCAAGGAAGAGACTGGAAGATGCAACGAACATTCCAACAGCCACTAGCTTACTGTCCGGGGATTCAAGAAGTCTAAGCCTTAATTGTGTGTTCTGCAGCAAACCTCATGACAGCAAGGAATGCTTTAAAGCACAAAAGATGACCTTAACTGAAAGGAAGAATGTTCTGATGAAAGCGGGATGTTGCTTTCAATGCCTGAAACAAGGTCACATGGCAAAATCCTGTAAATGTAGTGTCATGTGTCATGTCTGTGGGAAAAGGCATATTGTGCTAATGTGCCCTGAGCTCCAGCAGAAGACTCGTGAAGAGAAACAAAAGGAAGAGACAGATAAGGCAGACCCCAGCACTACATTGACTAGCCAGACATGCAGCAAAGACGTACTTCTACAAACCTTGTTGGTTAGAATTACAGGAAATGAAGAGAAGCGCATCGTGAGGGCGCTAATCGACACTGGATCGCAACGATCATACTTGCTGAAGAAGAACGCAGATGGTTTAGGATTGAAACCCCCAGGTTCTGAGAAAATGGCACATGCTCTATTTGGAGGGACTGAGACAACAAAGAAAATGATCTCCAGTTATCAACTAAGACTAGCAAGTGTAGATGGGAAATACTACGTGTGAGGTACCAGTCCTAGATCAAGCCATCATTTGTGGTACAATCCCTCGAGTTCAGAAGGGGCCTTGGATGAAAGAACTTACAGAAAATAAAATATTTATCTCTGACTGTGGTGATGACAGGCCAGAGATCGAACTGCTACTAGGTGCCGACACCTGTGGATCTCTGCTAACAGGAAGAGTGCGAAATCTGACTTGTGGACCTGTGGCTGTCGAAACTAGGCTTGTTTGGGTCATTATGGGGAGGCTATCAACGGATAGGTTTTCGAACTCTTCTAGTGCATTCGCGATCTCATTGTTGACCTTGAACTCTTCAGTGACTGATCTTTGGAAGTTGGACACACTAGGAATAAGGGATCCAGCTGAGAAACAATCTAAAGAAGAATTAGGAGCGACCACACTTGAACACTTCAAGGAGACGGTGCATATAAATGAGGAAGGGCGTTATGAAGTTCATATGCCCTGGAATGATAGATTTGAAGACATTTCAGAGAATCGTGACATTGCTGAAAGGAGATGTACATCTACAACGATAAAACTGATTCGTAGTGGCAGATATGTGGACTACAATGATGTATTTAACGAATGGAAGAAGGAAGGCATGATCGAAGAGGTGCCTTCTCAAGAAATAGATAACAAAGGTCACTACTTACCGAATCGAGGTGTGTTCAAGGAAATCTCTACGACAGCTGTTAGGCCAGTGTTTGATGCCTCATGTAAGGGGAAAGGAAATCTGTCCTTGAATGACTGTCTAAAAAGGGACCAAATCTGCTTGAACAGATTCCCCCAATTTTGAGTAGGTTTCGCATAGGGAAGATTGGTGTAATTGCCGACATAAGGAAGGCTTTTCTCCTGATATCTATTGCTCCCTGTGATAGGGATTATATGAGGTTCCTTTGGTTCTCAGACATAAACGGGTAGATACAAACTTAGGCTTTCACGGCCGGCGTTAGAATCTAAGAAGTGATTATCCGGGCTGTTAGGCCGGATAATCACTTCTTAGGTTATAAACGGGTAGTATTTGGCCTCAACTTCAGTCCTTTCCTGCTGGCAGCCGTACTTGATCTTCATCTAGAGAGGAGCCCACCTGAATTCCATAATACAGCAAGATTACTTCAGAGCTCCTTTTATGTGGACAATTGTGTCACATCACTTGGGTCAGAAGAAGAAATGGATAAATTCATCACTGAATCCACAGAACTGTTGTCGACTGCGAAATTTGAACTTCGTGGATGGGAACATACCTCACTGAATGGAGAGAGTGGTTGTCAACAAGTTTCTTCTGTTCTCGGATTGATGTGGGACAAAGACAATGATGTTATATTTTGTGATATATCTGAGAGTGGATCTGGTGACATCACTCGTAGAAGAATTTTATCTGCCGCCCAGAAGGTTTTTGATCCTATAGGATTTACTTGTCCTTTTACCTTACTGCCAAAACTTCTCATCCAGAGCAGCTGGAACCTGAAGATGGGCTGGGATGACCCACTACCGGATGATGTGCAGCGGAAGTTCAAGAAGTGGGAATCAGAAGTTCCCCGACTTTCAGAGGTGAAGATACCAAGACATTTCGCTGACGGCAGGTCTGAAAAATTGTGGAATCTTGATACATTTTGTGATGCCAGTCGAAGTGCCTATGCAGCTGCTGTTTATTTAAGGAGCGGAACACCAGGATCTGTTTCGATACAACTTGTGATGGCCAAGGCAAGGGTTACGCCCTTGAAGGATATTTCGATGCCAAGACTGGAACTTCTGACATGTTGCATTGGCAGTCGTCTGACTGCCTGTGTGAGAGAAAGTCTAAATTTGCAAGTTCCTGAATTCTATTGGACCGACTCCTCTGCTGCATTACAATGGATAAAGAAGAACGAGCCCTGGGGCGTGTTCGTCAACAATCGAGTCAAGGAAATAAGATCACTGACTAGCGTAGAAGATTGGAGACACGTACCTGGGGAGTGTAACCCAGCTGACCTCCCTTCGCGAGGTTGCTCTGCAGAATCACTCATAAATTCCAGATGGTGGGAGGGGCCAGCTTGGCTGAGAGCAGAAGAAAAGAACTGGCCTATGTCAGGTGTGGTTGCAGACGAGGAAAAAGGAAGGTGACGTCAACACTATCCAGTTTTATCGAAGAGGAAGACCCCTGGTACCTGAGACGCTTTTTTAGGTTTCCACAAATTGTGAGGCTTGTGGCTTGGACACTGCGCTTCTTCAGGAAAGCATCAACACTTGAAGGTTGCATGTCTGGTGAGCTTTCTGTTTTGGAAATCGAAGAGGCCGAAAGAAGGTTACTACGCCTGGCTCAACTGGGAGTGACGGAAGAGACTGACAAGAAAGGATTGGAATCATTCTGCACAGTTGTTGGTTCAGATGGTCTTCTGAGGTTGAAGACAAAGATTGTGCAGCGAGATGATGTTGAGAACTTCAAATATCCCATTCTGCTACCGTCAAATCATAAATTGGTGGAGACCCTAATTAGAGACTTTCTTCTTAAGTACTCTCATGCTGGTGTCCAAATGTTATTTGAAAAATTGAGGGAGGACTATTGGATTTTAAGAGGGAGGAGAGTGGTTAACAAATGTGTCAGATGTCGAAGATTTGAAGCAAAGAGAGTTGAAACTGGTCCTGTACCTCTATCAGGAGATAGAGAGGGGGATGCATCGGTTTTTGAAGTGAGTGGGGTTGACGTAGTTGACCTTTGCACCTCAGTGATGGTGAAAAGGCCTGGATCCTGTTATTCACCTGTGCAGTTTATCGTGCTGTTCATTTGGAACTTGTACAAAGTTTGTCGACAGAAGCCTTCCTCCAAGGAATGAGGAGATTCATCGCCAGGTGGGGTAGACCCCGAATATTGTACAGTGACAATGGGACGAATTTCACTGGGGCTAATAATTCCTTTGCCTCACTGGACTGGGCTGAGATTGAAGGAACGTCTTCCATCAAGAGAATTCAGTGGAAGTTCATTCCACCCACTGCTGCATGGTGGGGTGGATGGTGGGAGAGGATGGTGCAGATGGTCAAGAAGCTGTTGAGGAGAACATTGGGGAAAGCTTGTCTCAAGTATGAGGAGCTTACAACCATTCTTTGCGATATTGAAGCCGTGATCAACTCCAGACCCTTGACCTATCTCTCGGAGGATCCAGATGACTTGATGCCATTGACACCGGCCATGTTCCTGCAAGACATTCGTTCTACCGGAGTTCCTGATCTTGACCACTTGGATGGAACAGACATCAGAATGCGAGCCAAGTATCTCCACCGCTTGCGTGAAGATTTGCGGAAAAGATTCCGGGATGAATACTTGAGCCTCCTGGTGCAGTCGAATGTTGACATGAAACCCCATAGAACATTGAAGGTCGGTGATGTTGTGTTGGTGGGGTCGGACGACAGGAAGAGGTTGGAGTGGCCAGTGGAAAAGGTCACAGAAATGTTCCCTGCCAAGGACAACAATTGCAGGGTGGTTCGTGTTAAGGCAGCGGGGAGAAGTATGACCAGACCAATCTAGCGGATATACCCCCTGGAAATATCGTCGTCGCAGGATGCTCCCTTGGGTGAAGACGAACAAAGTGATGATGATGCCTCCAGTGGTCAACAAGTGATAAGAACAAGAAGGGGAAGTGTAGTGAAACTGCCTGCTCGATACAGATCGTAGCTTGTGTATATTGTGATGGTGTAAACTTGATAATTGTTAATAAGTTATGTTTTGATTTTGTGTTTGAAATCAAAAGGTGGGAGGTATGTGACGTTCTCTAACTCTTAGTTATTCCTTTCCCTTTTTTTCTGTTATGATTTTTCAGGCGAGAGGAAGATGAACTGTAAACAAAAGAAAGAATGCTGTGAATGTTATGATCTGTTATAATATTGTATCATTTACCTTGTCTGTGATGAATAAAGCCAGTTTTGACGAATATTAGTAAGTCGGGTAGATTTCATGTTCGATTTAACAGACATTAATGCAGATGACTCCGAGTAAGTAGGATAGATCAAAATGAACATTTTTCAGTGTTGCCTTAATAAAGGTTGATAACTTTCTACCGTTCAACATTAATATGCCTATATTGGATGGGAAATATTTTTATTATTTGCAGAGATTACAAGGATGACTTGTTGATGTATCATTATTTTGTTAAGCGAACATAAGTTCCAAGTCCATATCGTGTTGGAACCCATATTTCAGTGCTGCATTAGTAAACGAAATATTCAGTGTCTTTCAGTCGGTCATCACGGTTGCACTTAAAGGTAATGAGCATTATTCCAAAAACCAGAAAAAGAAACCTGTAGGCTACATGCAGACCTAACATGTCAGATCAATCATGCCTACAAGACAACAAAAATGCTCTATGAAAAACTATTAAAACCCCATAATGGTAGTCAAAAATAATCTCAAACCACCGCCACTATTTCGCGAAGGTGCAGAAAAATCTTCATAAAGTACAGCTATTCGTAACAGTAGGCTACTGTTGTGATAAACCGCTACTGAGTGATAGGCCCCCGAAATAGAACTATTTATCTTAATGTCTACAAGATAACGAGATTGCCAAAAAACACAATGCCACCCACAAATCTATAGAAAGCAACACTAAAAATGGCTTATCTAATCCTCAAGTCACCCACCCTTCACCAACATTAATATTTGTAATTTAAGTAACTTAGGTTATGTTAAGTTGAGGTTAATGGTAGAATTGATTGCGGCTGTGTGGCGGGAAGGACCCAATAAGTGCTCAGCCAATCAGGGACGGTTTGATTGGCGACCATGCTCGGAAAATGTTTAGAAAGTTTTGATTCACTCGTCTTCGTTAAGCCCCCACCCTAGGCCGTGCCGGCCACCAAAATGGCGGCTTAACGAACACGACGGGGTGCCATTATTAAAATTTTGGGAGATAGAAACACAGCTTAGGAGTGTGTTTCTATCTCCCAAAATTTTAATAATGGCACCCCGTGGCGTTAACGAACAGCTGATTCTTCACATCAAGTTAAAACGCAATGAGAGTGAAACGCGAATTATGATCCGCATGATCCTGGCTTGTTATTGGCTGGCAATTATTAACAGCCATTGGCTTCCCGCTGGTTTGTTTACAAAATAAATCACCAACATGGCGGCGAGTGGAATAGATTTCTACATCAATTAAATTGCTAGAAATCTAATCCAGTTCATGACAGTATGAAGTGCAAATCATTTACGTATGAGGAATTGTATGTACGTTTATATTTAAATTGCAGCGTGACACTGTTCATCAAAATTTGTGAAAATAAAAGTACAAATCAATACTCTTGCTGATCAACTGAAAGTGTCTACTACTTTGGATGAAAATCAATTGGCTGTCGTTTCCACCAGTTTAATCATCAGTTCGAAATATATTCAGTACAATAACTTTGTATGCACTATAAAACTACATTATTGACCATTACGTATTGATGTTGCTGTCTGAATATATTTACCAATTTCATGACTTGTAATTTGTAGGTTATGCCTAAGGCATATAATTTAAGTGGCCGTTTGTAATGTGAAGTCCTTACGGTATTTATGTACAAATATTATAGTTTAACTAATGAAGCAAAGATTAAAACTGCAGCTTGCACCGCCACCCTTTTTTTTAAATATTGATATGTAGTTTCTCAGTCTGGTAACTTCTTGGATTTGCTTGAGATAGATTTATAGTAATATTCTACCTTATTGACCTGCAGGCTGAGTTTTTTTAAACATGCCCAGGTGCATACAGTAGCATAAGACCTACTGCAAGCTATGTCGATCATAAATGTAGGCCTATTATAGTGCTCATATCAAAGGTCGTCCTAAAGTTTTAAATATTAATTAATAGATTTAATACAGCCAATGGCCAATATATACAGTATAAAAATACATTTTAATTTCCCTCACTATAACTCGTGACAGATCTTGATCTTTTCGAACAGTCCCATAGATGATATCTTCCGCATTGCTTATCACAGAGTTCACAAAAGCAGTTTTCGTCCGGTGAATGAAAAGACTTTACTTTGCATATCAAATGATGGAACCCATATACAGCGAAACGGGTCACCGTCTGCCTGAGAGTGTAGTTGGTTTGAGTTCATTCCCTGTTTACCATTGCGTCAGTGCTGTAGAATTCTTCCCAGATATTTTCCTGTTTCTCCTTCCTATCAATTAGGTGTTTTTCTTAGGCTGGTGTTGTTGGTAGTTGAAATTTTATTTTATGTTCCTCAATGAAGAAGGTTTCCTTTGTAAGTTCATATACTAATCGTGTGGGAGTGAATTTTTAAACAGCAAGTGTCCTTTTCAAAAAACTTGCTTTTACACGATCTAATACTTTAAGGTCTCTGCCTTTAAGATGTGTCCATATTAAATGTAGTCCATATGTTGCGATCGGTGCAATTTTTGCGTGAAATAAGAACATAGCTGTTTTAATATCCAATAGTTCTGGTTTGGTGGTATCTTGAATACTACGAATAGCTGCTATTGCTCTTTCCTTTATATGTAATCTAAATGACGTTCTGGTGGATTGTAGACTTATTCCTAAATATTTGAAGTGGTTGACAATTTCCAATTTTTCTTTTCCAATAAGTATGTTATCTGATTTGGCTAGTCTTCCTCCCTTTCTAAAAACCATCTGTACAGTCTTGTTATTGTTAGTAGTAAAATCATTTTCTGTTGCCCATTCCTCCAATTTATTTACTATTGATTGTAATTCTTCTTTATTACTATCTCCTAGAACTATGTCATCAGCATACACGTATAGTACTACTGGGGAGTTCCGAGGTATTATTTTAACAATATGCGAAGTGATTACATTAAAGAGTAGTGGGCTTAATGGATCTCCTTGCAAGACTCCATTGGTTTGAGTGATGTAATCTGATCTGGTTGTCCCATCATCTATCATAATTCTGTTTGATGTCAGAATATTATTTACAATAGTCACCATTTTGTTGTTTCTTCCGATCATCAGTTCCAGTTTGCGAATTAGAATTTCCCTGTTTATTAAGTCGAAAGCTTTATTATAGTCAATAAAGACTGCATAGAATTTCTGTTTAGGTTGCCGTAGTGTTTCATCTATGTTATCCAGCAAGTTTGCGACTGCGTGTAGTGTTGATCTTCCTTTCCGGAAGCCAAATTGTTCATCCGGAATCTTATCATTGATTTCTTCCTCCAGTCTGTTTTTCATTAACCTGGTGAATATTTTCAACATATTATTTATTCTCTAGCGCTATACCTCTGTAGCAATCTGGGGAACCTGTATCACCCTTTCCTTTATAAAGAACTTTAATGTTAGAGTCCCTCCCCTCGTAGGGAATGTTTCCTTTCTCCATACAGGTGTTGAATAATGACACCTATATTCCAATAAATACATTTATAGACAATTTTATATGTTTGTTTAGGATACCATTTGGACCTGCTGCCTTTTGGTTTGCCATTTGTGTTATGGTTTCTCTAACTTCCTCTTCTGTAAAATCCTGAAACACAACGTGTTTATCCGTGTTTTCTTTCATTTCCATAGCCACCGACCGGTTATCTCTGTTTAGTGTGCTGGGCCGATAACCTAGATGTTAGGCCCCTTAAAACAACAATTATCATCATCTGTTTAGTGTGTGTGAGAAGTGTTCTGTCCAAATTTCCATTGGAATATCATTTGGGAAATGAGGTATTTTTGCAGTTTGTGAAATGAATGGGTTTTTATGGGCTGCTTCAGCGATTATCATTGCTTCTCTATCAATGAATACCTTTTTCTTCTCTTTCAAAAGCTGTTTGTACTTTCTCCTTTCTACTGCAAATAGGTTTAGGTCCATTGTGTTATTTGTCTCTCTTGCTTTATGTAGGAACTCGAGGACCGACTTCCTTAACATGTAGCACTCTTGATCAAACCACCTTTGAGCTCTCCTGGTGTTTTCCCTGGGTGGTATAAGAGCTTGTTTGAGTTTTTCTTCTATTTCTTTAGTAGCTTCATCTAACGGATTCTGACGTATCTTCTGTATGAGGGTCTGTTGTTCTTCTAACGTTGGAAGCTTCTTTAATTCAATTTTCCTAGAGAAATTTCCTGTTTGTTTCTGTTTGGGAGGCTTGTATTTGATTAGTGTTGTAAACGTAGCTGTTACTGGGAGGTGTTTTCTTACTAAGCATCTTTCCTCTACTTTCCACGAGTGGACTTCAATTAGATTGTTTGAGAATAACAGATCTATTGTACTGCTGCCATTGTGGCAGAATTACGTTGGGTTTTTGTTGGAATTAATTAAATTAAAACCATCTTCTTGTAAGTAAGAGATGACTAAATTGCTCTTCCTGTTTGGCTTATCTATTCTACAATTTAAATCGCCTGCTAAGACCACTGCTTCGTTACTCGAAATTTTTGTTATGGCTTCACTTAATGTTTCTATAATGCCTTCTGGTTGAACATCTGGTGGAAAATAGGCTCCAATGATTGTCACGTATTTAAGTTTTATGACTAACACAGTGTCCGATCTATAAATAACATCAATGGGGGCCAGTTTTGCTTTGAACATGCATGTGATTCCCCCACTGGGTCTTCCACTGAGGTGTTGTTCAGCTAGGGTATGTATGCTGTAATAACCGTCAATGTGAATATTTTCTGTTAGAAAAGTTTCCGTTAATATTATAATGTTGATCGGCAATATTGATTTAGCATTTTTTAGGCCTTCAATATTCCATAGCAGTATTGATGTCGTTTCATCCTTATTGATGCATGTCGCTATTGTAGGAAGTCCTGTGGTTGCTGTCCAGGATGGCCCCACTGTACCTTGGGCCTCGAAAATTGAATTGTCTAACTATTACATCTTTTGGCCAGAAATCAGGGTTATATACCAGTTGGAGATTGTTTAATGGAACTCCAATTCTGGAGGCTTTGTTGTAACCCCTGGATTCCAGCTGATGACATTCCTTTATTTCCCTTATTCCATTACTCTTAGATGTTCTATCAAGATTTCCTTATTCATTGAGGGATGTACTCTTCCTACATATATCCATCCGCATTTTTCCGCAGCCTTAAGGATGCATTTCTGGTCCTCCTTGGCTCCTCTAACCTCCGTCCTGAGTTTTCTTGTTCACCTCACTACTTCTGTCCATGGAATGTGACTGATTTCATCGTTTTGATCGATGTCTTGTGCTTTCCTATCATCGTCAGCAACTACATCCCTAACAATTTCCTCACAATTTCTTGCTTCTGTTCGTTCTTTGGCTATGATCTCACTTCCATTTGTTTCCTGATACACTACCTCCTCCGATTTGCATCGAAGATACTTTCAGCTGAGTCTGGCAAGGCTTCGTAAACTTGGGTGCGAATTCACATTTTCATTTTTCCTATACAACTTTTGATACCAACCACTTAAATCACAGTGTTTCAAGATTTGCTCTCATTAAACATCACCAACTAGTTTTTTTTCTGGTGGTAGGCTGTGATGGAGTCTACAGAAAATAAAGTTGAGAAATAAAAATACATCTTAGGTTTCCATGACACAGTTGCATTTTATCCTACTATATCTCCACTCAATATACCAATCCTACCAATGTTTCCTGATTCCTCATGCTGCATAAATAAACATGACAGATTACAGCATTAGCAATGCTGACAGTAACTTATGAATTGTTAAAATGTTTTTAAAAGATGCATAGAAAGTGGCTTGATTAACCCTGTATCATCAATCCGTTTAAACATTCCCACAGAGCTCTAATCAGAAGATCATTTTATATGCAACTGGCATGTAGAATAAACCTCCCTACCAATAACTTATAGGCCTAACCTGAACATTATCCATGTTAAGAGCTGTTTATGGTTCACAGAAAAACCTACCATTTAAAATCTTGCACATGGGCTACTATTCATATTATGGTGCAATTACCTACGGTAATTTTTAAAATCCTGGCTATCAACTACTCATTTAAATATTCCAGACATCTTTCTTAACTCCACTTTTACTGACAGCATATAAGTCCTTACTACTGTCTTTCAAGTCATTGACCAGTTATTTTTTTCATGAGGAACTATTTTGGTTATTCTTCTCTATGTCAAATACAGTTGATGACAACTGCCTGGAAGACTCAGGTTTTTTTTCTTGTGTCGCTTCTCTGGTTACCTACGACACTTCTTAATTATTCACAGAATGTTTCATCGAATGGTTGTATCCAATTGACCAACTGGTAATATATTATGGCTTGCTTTAATATTCCTATGATACACTTTTAGATCCCATACATTAATGAAATATACAACATAGGCTGACATGTTGAACCAATCTCCCATTCCCTAACACTCCCAACTAATGGGACATAAGCTACCTAGTGGTTGGTCTCACATTGCTTCCATCTACATGTACACTGTTCCTCGAGGACAATCAAGGACAACTTGAACCATTCAAGTGATTTTTCAATTTCATTTGACCAACTAACCAGGTGCCTGGAAATGCTAGTGAAGGAGGCAGCTAAGTAGGCTAGCCTACTGATATTCACCATTCAGAGAACATTCTCAGCGACTTGTCTATGCATAGGCCTATGACACAACTTTCAGAAATTGATACAGTAGTTACAGAACACTAATGGTGCCCAGTGCTCTCAGCTTAGCATAGGAATGAGTGGATTCCAGCCACAGATTAACTCATGACCTGTCAATGGGTTTTCAAATAGATTGAGCACACACCCAAGTACAGGGGTCTTGATCATGATGTTCCAAGCCTCTAAATGAAACACTCCTCTTTAAGACTTTCTGGTCTAGCATCCATGGTTGATCAACATTCTCCTGATCTCAGTGTTCTCAAGTTTCTGATGGCTATGGACATGTTTTTTATCCTGTCAACTTCATATTTTAAGGGGTTGGGGTACATGCCCTATTCTTAATTAGTTCAGCATAAGGTCATTGAATCCCCTTAAGAAAAATAGGGAACATTCATGTGTTATTTGACCATAGGAAAGGAAGAATTTAAAAAACTGAACCACTAGGGACATTGATGCTGATGACACCGAGTAAGTAGGCTAGATCAAAATGAACATTTTTCAGTTTTGCCTTAATAAAGGTTGATAACTTTCTACCGTTCAACATGAATAGGCCTATATCGGATGAAAATATTTTTATTATTTGCAGAGATTACAAGGATGACTTGTTGATGTATCATTATTTTGCTAAGCGAACATAAGTTCCAATTCCATATCGTGTTTGATCCCATATTTCAGTGTTGCCTTAGTAAACGAAATATTCAATGTCTTTCAGTCGGTCAATAGTAATTTAATAGTAATGAGCATTATTCCCAAAACCAGAAAAAAAACCTGTACATGCAGGCCTAACATGTCAAATCAATCATACTTACAAGACAACAAAAATGCTCTATGAAAAACTATTAAAACCCCATAATGGTAGTCAAAAATAATCAAAAACCACCGCCACTATTTCGCGAAGGTGCAGAAAAATCTTCATAAAGTACAGCTATTCGTAACAGTAGGCTACTGTTGTGATAAACCGCTACTGAGTGATAGGCCCCCGAAATAGAACTATTTATCTTAATGTCTACAAGATAACGAGATTGCCAACAAACCACAATGCCACCCACAAATCTATAGAAAGCAACACTAAAAATGGCTTATCTAATCCACAAGTCACCCACCCTTCACCAACATTAATATTTGTAATTTAATAACTTAGGTTATGTTAAGTTGAGGTTAATGGCAGAATTGATTGCGGCTGTGTGGCGGGAAGGACCCAATAAGTGCTCAGCCAATCAGGGACGTTTTGATTGGCGACCATGCTCGGAAAAATTTTAGAAAGTTTTGATTCACTCGTCTTCGTTAAGCCCCCACCCTAGGCCGTGCCGGCCACCAAAATGGCGGCTTAACGAACACGACGGGGTGCCATTATTAAAATTTTGGGAGATAGAAACACAGCCTAGGGGTGTGTTTCTATCTCCCAAAATTATAATAATGGCACCCCGTGGCGTTAACGAACAGTTGATTCTTCACCTCAAGTTAAAACGCAATGAGAGTGAAACGCGAAATACGGGGAACTAACAACTTCATATGCCTTAACAATGATTTGAGTTGGAAAACAGTAGAAAATCCATTCCTTCATAAATTTATTCGATGATAACAGCTGAACATCTGGTAAAATTAAATGACATCAAGACAACAACCAAACTTACATTTACTCAAGACTAGGATAACTACAAATCAAATACTCAACTTATTATCATTAATAAATGTTACCTAGCCTCATGGTCTTAAGCCAGAACAATGAAAATTTAAGGGCAGATATTAATAATGTTACTGAAAACATAAACACTGTTACAGAAAATGTAAACACTGTTAGGGCGGATATGGCTCTAAATAATGAAACTTTGAGGGCAGACATGAATGAGAATAGTAACACTGCTACAGCTACTCTATTACAAACTAGTAACAACATTACTACCAATATTAGAGCTGATATGGCACTGTTAAACAATAACATTAGGGCAGATATGGCACAGAATGTAGTTGAAGTGCGAGAGGACATTGCAAATTTTAAAACCGAAATTACTGTCACAATCAATAAGGTTAGTGATGATTTGCGTGCAGAGATGGAAACTTAACGCACGGAATATCACGCACACTTAGAGGGAATAAAACAGGAAATACGCACAAATAGATCAGAGATAAACCAAAAACTCGAAGACGTTCAGACGGAGATGAACGATAACATCGAATCAGTCAGGAGTGAAGTCGCTAATGCAAAAGAAATCGTTAGTACTAGGATTTACTCCGAGGAACAGCGTATGGAAGACGTTAACACGTACGTGGGTGTGGTAAAAGCTGATGTGGCTATAGTTAACTCTGGATTAAAACTAACTAGAGGCATAGCATTTGCCGTACACATGAATACTAAACGTGTAGCAAGCAAAGTAGAGAAGGTGGAGGCTGAAGTCAGCAAAATAAAACAGGACTTAGCTACAGACATAGAAGCGATTCGAGAGGAAACTCGTGAGAACAATCACAGATCTAACCAATACGTAGCAAAAACATTAGATGCTTACCTTGAGGAACAGGATGGGAAACAGAAAGAATTCGATAATCGCATTGAAGGAAGATTTGAGCAGATATAATCACAGGTGAATGCTATAATTAAAAAGCAACCTGAGAAAGTGTTAGAATACGCCGAAATTGATGAACGCATCAATCGTCTATTAAAACCTAATAGAGAGGGTGTACCATCTACAAACACTGCGACTAACATGGCAAAACCGAATGTTCCGATGGAAAAACAAGGTTATAATCCATTTAGGACAACATCACAATTTGTGACACCAAATGCTAACATAACGCCGAATTATGGGCTGACACCTAACTTAAATGTCACGCCGAACTATGGTCAAACTCAGTACTCGAATATTGTGTATTTGAGAAGCCATGAAGATCGACCGGAAAAATTCAATAATTCCAATTCCGTTACACCGGTAGATTTTCTGAGAAACTTGGAGTCATACATGAGAGAAACTATGGTAACACCAGACAGGGATTTACGGATCGAAAAATACCTAGAGAACAGCCCGTTAACCTGGTTCAAGGCATTCAGATACTCATTCCACAATTATCAGGAATTTAAAGTAGCATTCCTTAAGACTTATTGGTCTTTGGAACGTCAGCAAAATATAAGGGCGGAAATGTACAATAAGAGGTACGCTAGTACTCAAACAACTAAGTACGCTTCCTACTTCGCAAGTCAGCTTTCGAAATTGCAATGTTTGGAACCCCCTTTGTCCGAATTAGAACTTGTCCAAACCATTAGAAGACAATATCCTATGGAAGTACAAAGGTTACTCATAGCGTCAGATGCAAATACATTTATGACATGTGACGAAGTTCTTAGAAAACTGGATAGCAGTCACGAACAATTTGCACCTACACCTAAACACAGGAGCACACATGATGTAAATGTAACTTCAGTGGACAGAACCAGTCAGACTGTACAAACTACAGAAAATCGTCGAACAAACAATCGTCAAAATCACGAGGGACCAGATAGAAGGAGAGATTTCCGTGATTTTCGTAAAGACAATACACCTTATGCAAGGAATCGTCGATTTGACACAATTAACAAGAATTACCAGAACAGATATCAAAATAGAACCAACAATTACAACAACAATCGTCGTAGTAACAACAATAACAATAACAATAACAACGCTAATTTCAACCGTGGTTATAGAGGACAGCCACGTTATCGTGAGGATCGAAATAACCGATACACTGATAATCCCAGAAGAGATTACAGCCACAGTGGCGGTTACCGAAGAGAAAATGATTCTCGTTTCCAATACGATAATGATTGGAAAGGTAGGGCTAATGAAGGTCGACGATACATTCAGGAACAGAGAAGAAGAAATGCAGAAAACGAAGAACCAGACAGAAGAGGAGATAGAAATGACAAATGTCGTGAGAATAACAGGAAAGTTACGACAGCTGATGTTCACAACATTGAGATTGAACCAGCAGGTGAAGACAATCGCATGAGTGATGAAGAATATCACAGGATCACTGACAGAATGGATCGTGCACAAAGTCAAACCAAGGATTGGTAATTGGATGAAATACAAATTGACTTCCACAATTTTTATTTACTTGACGTGGAGATGTATGCGCCCGTTGACGCATGTTTGCTCAGACAACAGAGACTAAAACTTATGCTGAAATGTAACTGAACATACCCTGCGAGCGGCGGGAAGAAGCTGAACCAATATCGATTATGATTATATTTTTACTTATTTTTCACATTCCAAAAATCAACTATAATTATAACCAAGTAATTCTGCATATTTGAAGTACAGCATACCTCGTAAATCGAAGAAACTATCAATTTACAGGGCCAGCTCATGTACTGAGAGCACGCCATATTTGGTAACACCAGTTCCTATTCGTCTGTGGAAGAGACAACATGTGCATGATGGAGCACAAGTGAAAGGAAACCATGTGGCAGGAAAAATCTACGAATAACTTTCTTATGGATAGCCATCATGGCATTGTGTAATAGTTTATGGATTGAAGACATTTACCACAACGAAAACTGTGAAGTATTTTTATTATTATCCGAGGTGAAATGAAGGACTTGTGTGAAGAAAACTTTGCGACCGTATGGTCTCATTCTCACGCACACACACATGTTTCAGTGTTATATAAACTGTGTATTTAATTAACTGTGTAACTGTACAAAACTACAAGTACAATATTTATTTGCCGGATGGGCAGTATTTTGAGTTATTTTTGTTAATATTTTCTTGTGTAAATATCAGTGCAAGTCACGAGTGAGTGTCACACAAGCGACAGAGGCTAGAGCCAGTGGCGGAGTGAAAATGGGCATTTTTTTTTTTTACCGCATATTAGCTGCAGTGCGCGACAGTTTTATTTAATTATGTGCTACATTTTTGCCAACGCTAACATCGCAATAATGATAAACCAGCAGATCTTCAGATACAACACCAACCACGCGATGGCATGTGATTGCTAAATCATGCGTGGGGAATTGGCGACGGAGGATGTTTAGACACAATGAAATGGTAACCTAAAGCCATACACGAGACCGCATACAACATCTCATGACGGGACTCGAACCAAGTGACGCTGAATCTGTAAGTCAGATCAAATATTTATAGCGTATTGTAAGAGTGGAAAACAGTAGACTTAGTTTATTTTGGTTTCATTTATTTAGTGCACAATGCAGGTAACTAATTATAAGACGCGTATGGAAAATATAAAGTTTATTAAACATTTATAGACGCCAGGAAGGCTGGATTTTCAATGCTCATTCGTATCATTTAAAAACAAGTATTATCAACTTTTATTTTTGTCAGGCTGATGACAAATAAACTAGTTTGACAATGCTAAATCAAGGCCAAGGTTACGAGCCAAGTTCACTACACAGCACACTCGATTCTAGGCAGTGGATTAATATTTTGTTTTAGAAGGCTGTGAGATTCTTGACATTATTACAAGTGGAATGCAGAGTTCCGTTATTCATATTTATTGGCCAGATCAATACTTGAAAACAGGTTTCTTTTCTTCAAGAGAAGCCACGCAGGCAATGAATGCAATTGTATTTGTAACCAAATGAACGCAGGTTCGACTTTTTCAGGGAAGAGGCAATTTTATAAACGCACACACACACACACACATAGTTAGCTTGTATTAGAAACCTTCATGTTTATTTAAAGCGTTGTCAGGATGTGTTTTCTGTACACATAATCTTTTTTACCAGAAATTCAAACGTGTATCAATTAGGATTCCACACTTTTGTAAATTAAGAGTATTATATGAGTCGTGACTGTGGATGAATACCTCCGACATTGTTATTGTGGTTATATCGGTGGTAATGAACTAACTAAAGTCGTACCAAAACCGGAGGTGCCTGGATCAAAAAATCCGAAATAAGAGTAAAGTAATTGGTGAAGACATAGGATGTCCAATAAGTGTGATGAAACATTGGTGAATACACAGGGTGTCTCGTAAACTATTGAACTATTGAGTTATTTGCTTAAGTTGGATACAAACGTTACCTGAATACACTGAATGCTTTTAAAGGTCCATAAACTGAACAACAATACTGTCAGGAATAAATAATTGTGTGAAACTTTAATAATCAAAAATAGGGTTTTGAAAACTAACAAATCTTATAATTTCCCCCGAACCTAAATAAAATTTATAAACATTAAAAATAAACTATTTTTCTGGACCAAATGTTAACACTTAGATATTGTTAAGCTATTGTAGATTCATTTTGATACATTTTCACATGATAAGTCGACCACTAATTGGTGATGTGATAACTGAAGCACACACATCAGATTTGTAGCAATATGAGTCGATGTAATTGTTTAATTACTATCGCATTTGCAGGCTTTCCTATATTTTCTATTTTCTTAACACTTTGACACTATGACCGTTTGTTACAAACAGTAACAAATCGAGTACGCAGGCAGTGCCAATTGCACAACCATAGGAGTGCTGAATTATTGTATGCATTTGTGTTGTATTAGCAAAGTTTTTTTATTCGGCAACATTGTGCACATAGCTTGATTTTCTTAGTAATAAACGCATCTCGTTTATTAATTAATGATATTTAGGACTAGCTAAACACTTAACTCTAAAGATAAATGTTAGACATGGCACCATCATAGCATAGGACAAATTTTCTCCTTGCTACTAAATGTAAATGTTCTAGTATTTGTAAACAAGTAAATGTCTTGCTTTGCTGTAAATTCTTTTGATGTTTGATCCACCCGTAAGTTATTTTGATGTAATTGCTTAGGGCCGATCTTACGTGCCATTCTCTTAGCTTGTTCATTTTGTCGAATTTTGTATTAGGACCATGAGAGCAATTTAGATCTTGTTTAGAGCTTTTTTTTATATTTCTTTCAGGGCAGAATAGTATCGGACTAGCCGTTTGCAACTCTCATGCTAGGCTAGGGATCTATTCTGAATAAAATTTATTTGTGATTTTAACCTAAGACTGGCCTCTCTTTTCTTGTTTAGCTTTGTTATCGATGCATTCCTCTGAGCTGGTTAAAGATTGAACCTCACTAATTCCCGACACCCCCGAGTGCAGACTTTTGTGCTACACCAGCCTATGAATGTATCGTTCTCCATACTTGTGTGTTAACTGGAAGAGGGTCTCGGAAGGGTCATTTGAAACCGGTGGCTCCCCGAAACCTTCGGCCAGCGGGCACATATAGTACGTTGGCGCCGAACGTGGTTGCATCGAAACTTGTGTTCGATCTCCATGATTCGTTTGTTTGTGAGGATTTTATTTTGTTAGCAAATCCAACAGATTAGTAACGAATCGAGATTTCGTACTAGTGTTTTGGAAGGCTACATGGCATTCTTATTTCAGAATTAAGACCATGAGGCTAGGTAACATTTATTAATGATAATAAGTTGAGGATTTGATTTGTAGTTATCCTAGTCTTGAGTAAATGTAAGTTTGGTTGTTGTCTTGATGTCATTTAATTTTACCAGATGTTCAGCTGTTATCATCGAATAAATTTATGAAGGAATGGATTTTCTACTGTTTTCCAACTCAAATCATTGTTAAGGCATATGAAGTTGTTAGTTCCCCGTATTTCTCCAATTGAAGATATTATGTCTGCACAAGAGACAGCCGAGTTGTTGGCAAACTTGCCTGCCCGACTGCACAATCTGCAGGTGTCGATGGACAATTTGACACGTAACAATAATGATCTCAGAGCTGATATAAACAATGTTAGGACAGATATGGCTCAGAACAATGAAAACTTAAGGGCAGATATTAATAATGTTACTGAAAACATAAACACTGTTACAGAAAATGTAAACACTGTTAGGGCGGATATGGCTCTAAATAACGAAACTTTGAGGGCAGACATGAATGAGAATAGTAACACTGCTACAGCTACTCTATTACAAACTAGTAACAACATTACTACCAATATTAGAGCTGATATGGCACTGTTAAACAATAACATTAGGGCAGATATGGCACAGAATGTAGTTGAAGTGCGAGAGGACATTGCAAATTTTAAAACCGAAATTACTGTCACAATCAATAAGGTTAGTGATGATTTGCGTGCAGAGATGGAAACTTAACGCACGGAATATCACGCACACTTAGAGGGAATAAAACAGGAAATACGCACAAATAGATCTGAGATAAACCAAAAACTCAAAGACGTTCAGACGGAGATGAACGATAACATCGAATCAGTCAGGAGTGAAGTCGCTAATGCAAAAGAAATCGTTATTACTAGGATTAACTCCGTGGAACAGCGTATGGAAGACGTTAACACGTACGTGGGTGTGGTAAAAGCTGATGTGGCTATAGTTAACTCTGGATTAAAACTAACTAGAGGCATAGCATTTGCCGTACACATGAATACTAAACGTGTAGCAAGCAAAGTAGAGAAGGTGGAGGCTGAAGTCAGCAAAATAAAACAGGACTTACCTTCACACATTGAAGCGATTCGAGAGGAAACTCATGAGATCAATCGCAGATCTAACCAATACGTAGCAAAAACATTAGATGCTTACCTTGAGGAACAGGATGGGAAACAGAAAGAATTCGATAATCGCATTGAAGGAAGATTTGAGCAGATATAATCACAGGTGAATGCTATAATTAAAAAGCAACCTGAGAAAGTGTTAGAATACGCCGAAATTGATGAACGCATCAATCGTCTATTAAAACCTAATAGAGAGGGTGTACCATCTACAAACACTGCGACTAACATGGCAAAACTGAATGTTCCGATGGAAAACCAAGGTTATAATCCATTTAGGACAACATCACAATTTGTGACACCAAATGCTAACATAACGCCGAATTATGGGCTGACACCTAACTTAAATGTCACGCCGAACTATGGTCAAACTCAGTACTCGAATATTGTGTATTTGAGAAGCCATGAAGATCGACCGGAAAAATTCAATAATTCCAATTCCGTTACACCGGTAGATTTTCTGAGAAACTTGGAGTCATACATGAGAGAAACTATGGTAACACCAGACAGGGATTTACGGATCGAAAAATACCTAGAGAACAGCCCGTTAACCTGGTTCAAGGCATTCAGATACTCATTCCACAATTATCAGGAATTTAAAGCAGCATTCCTTAAGACTTATTGGTCTTTGGAACGTCAGCAAAATATAAGGGCGGAAATGTACAATAAGAGGTACGCTAGTACTCAAACAACTAAGTACGCTTCCTACTTCGCAAGTCAGCTTTCGAAATTGCAATGTTTGGAACCCCCTTTGTCCGAATTAGAACTTGTCCAAACCATTAGAAGACAATATCCTATGGAAGTACAAAGGTTACTCATAGCGTCAGATGCAAATACATTTATGACATGTGACGAAGTTCTTAGAAAACTGGATAGCAGTCACGAACAATTTGCACCTACACCTAAACACAGGAGCACACATGATGTAAATGTAACTTCAGTGGACAGAACCAGTCAGATTGTACAAACTACAGAAAATCGTCGAACAAACAATCGTCAAAATCACGAGGGACCAGATAGAAGGAGAGATTTCCGTGATTTTCGTAAAGACAATACACCTTATGCAAGGAATCGTCGATTTGACACAATTAACAAGAATTACCAGAACAGATATCAAAATAGAACCAACAATTACAACAACAATCGTCGTAGTAACAACAATAACAATAACAATAACAACGCTAATTTCAACCGTGGTTATAGAGGACAGCCACGTTATCGTGAGGATCGAAATAACCGATACACTGATAATCCCAGAAGAGATTACAGCCACAGTGGCGGTTACCGAAGAGAAAATGATTCTCGTTTCCAATACGATAATGATTGGAAAGGTAGGGCTAATGAAGGTCGACGATACATTCAGGAACAGAGAAGAAGAAATGCAGAAAACGAAGAACCAGACAGAAGAGGAGATAGAAATGACAAATGTCGTGAGAATAACAGGAAAGTTACGACAGCTGATGTTCACAACATTGAGATTGAACCAGCAGGTGAAGACAATCGCATGAGTGATGAAGAATATCACAGGATCACTGACAGAATGGATCGTGCACAAAGTCAAACCAAGGATTGGTAATTGGATGAAATACAAATTGACTTCCACAATTTTTATTTACTTGACGTGGAGATGTATGCGCCCGTTGACGCATGTTTGCTCAGACAACAGAGACTAAAACTTATGCTGAAATGTAACTGAACATACCCTGCGAGCGGCGGGAAGAAGCTGAACCAATATCGATTATGATTATATTTTTACTTATTTTTCACATTCCAAAAATCAACTATAATTATAACCAAGTAATTCTGCATATTTGAAGTACAGCATACCTCGTAAATCGAAGAAACTATCAATTTACAGGGCCAGCTCATGTACTGAGAGCACGCCATATTTGGTAACACCAGTTCCTATTCGTCTGTGGAAGAGACAACATGTGCATGATGGAGCACAAGTGAAAGGAAACCATGTGGCAGGAAAAATCTACGAATAACTTTCTTATGGATAGCCATCATGGCATTGTGTAATAGTTTATGGATTGAAGACATTTACCACAACGAAAACTGTGAAGTATTTTTATTATTATCCGAGGTGAAATGAAGGACTTGTGTGAAGAAAACTTTGCGACCGTATGGTCTCATTCTCACGCACACACACATGTTTCAGTGTTATATAAACTGTGTATTTAATTAACTGTGTAACTGTACAAAACTACAAGTACAATATTTATTTGCCGGATGGGCAGTATTTTGAGTTATTTTTGTTAATATTTTCTTGTGTAAATATCAGTGCAAGTCACGAGTGAGTGTCACACAAGCGACAGAGGCTAGAGCCAGTGGCGGAGTGAAAATGGGCATTTTTTTTTTACCGCATATTAGCTGCAGTGCGCGACAGTTTTATTTAATTATGTGCTACATTTTTGCCAACGCTAACATCGCAATAATGATAAACCAGCAGATCTTCAGATACAACACCAACCACGCGATGGCATGTGATTGCTAAATCATGCGTGGGGAATTGGCGACGGAGGATGTTTAGACACAATGAAATGGTAACCTAAAGCCATACACGAGACCGCATACAACATCTCATGACGGGACTCGAACCAAGTGACGCTGAATCTGTAAGTCAGATCAAATATTTATAGCGTATTGTAAGAGTGGAAAACAGTAGACTTAGTTTATTTTGGTTTCATTTATTTAGTGCACAATGCAGGTAACTAATTATAAGACGCGTATGGAAAATATAAAGTTTATTAAACATTTATAGACGCCAGGAAGGCTGGATTTTCAATGCTCATTCGTATCATTTAAAAACAAGTATTATCAACTTTTATTTTTGTCAGGCTGATGACAAATAAACTAGTTTGACAATGCTAAATCAAGGCCAAGGTTACGAGCCAAGTTCACTACACAGCACACTCGATTCTAGGCAGTGGATTAATATTTTGTTTTAGAAGGCTGTGAGATTCTTGACATTATTACAAGTGGAATGCAGAGTTCCGTTATTCATATTTATTGGCCAGATCAATACTTGAAAACAGGTTTCTTTTCTTCAAGAGAAGCCACGCAGGCAATGAATGCAATTGTATTTGTAACCAAATGAACGCAGGTTCGACTTTTTCAGGGAAGAGGCAATTTTATAAACGCACACACACACACACATAGTTAGCTTGTATTAGAAACCTTCATGTTTATTTAAAGCGTTGTCAGGATGTGTTTTCTGTACACATAATCTTTTTTACCAGAAATTCAAACGTGTATCAATTAGGATTCCACACTTTTGTAAATTAAGAGTATTATATGAGTCGTGACTGTGGATGAATACCTCCGACATTGTTATTGTGGTTATATCGGTGGTAATGAACTAACTAAAGTCGTACCAAAACCGGAGGTGCCTGGATCAAAAAATCCGAAATAAGAGTAAAGTAATTGGTGAAGACATAGGATGTCCAATAAGTGTGATGAAACATTGGTGAATACACAGGGTGTCTCGTAAACTATTGAACTATTGAGTTATTTGCTTAAGTTGGATACAAACGTTACCTGAATACACTGAATGCTTTTAAAGGTCCATAAACTGAACAACAATACTGTCAGGAATAAATAATTGTGTGAAACTTTAATAATCAAAAATAGGGTTTTGAAAACTAACAAATCTTATAATTTCCCCCGAACCTAAATAAAATTTATAAACATTAAAAATAAACTATTTTTCTGGACCAAATGTTAACACTTAGATATTGTTAAGCTATTGTAGATTCATTTTGATACATTTTCACATGATAAGTCGACCACTAATTGGTGATGTGATAACTGAAGCACACACATCAGATTTGTAGCAATATGAGTCGATGTAATTGTTTAATTACTATCGCATTTGCAGGCTTTCCTATATTTTCTATTTTCTTAACACTTTGACACTATGACCGTTTGTTACAAACAGTAACAAATCGAGTACGCAGGCAGTGCCAATTGCACAACCATAGGAGTGCTGAATTATTGTATGCATTTGTGTTGTATTAGCAAAGTTTTTTTATTCAGCAACATTGTGCACATAGCTTGATTTTCTTAGTAATAAACGCATCTCGTTTATTAATTAATGATATTTAGGACTAGCTAAACACTTAACTCTAAAGATAAATGTTAGACATGGCACCATCATAGCATAGGACAAATTTTCTCCTTGCTACTAAATGTAAATGTTCTAGTATTTGTAAACAAGTAAATGTCTTGCTTTGCTGTAAATTCTTTTGATGTTTGATCCACCCGTAAGTTATTTCGATGTAATTGCTTAGGGCCGATCTTACGTGCCATTCTCTTAGCTTGTTCATTTTGTCGAATTTTGTATTAGGACCATGAGAGCAATTTAGATCTTGTTTAGAGCTTTTTTTTATATTTCTTTCAGGGCAGAATAGTATCGGACTAGCCGTTTGCAACTCTCATGCTAGGCTAGGGATCTATTCTGAATAAAATTTATTTGTGATTTTAACCTAAGACCGACCTCTCTTTTCTTGTTTAGCTTTGTTATCGATGCATTCCTCTGAGCTGGTTAAAGATTGAACCTCACTAATTCCCGACACCCCCGAGTGCAGACTTTTGTGCTACACCAGCCTATGAATGTATCGTTCTCCATACTTGTGTGTTAACTGGAAGAGGGTCTCGGAAGGGTCATTTGAAACCGGTGGCTCCCCGAAACCTTCGGCCAGCGGGCACATATAGTACGTTGGCGCCGAACGTGGTTGCATCGAAACTTGTGTTCGATCTCCATGATTCGTTTGTTTGTGAGGATTTTATTTTGTTAGCAAATCCAACAGATTAGTAACGAATCGAGATTTCGTACTAGTGTTTTGGAAGGCTACATGGCATTCTTATTTCAGAATTAAGACCATGAGGCTAGGTAACATTTATTAATGATAATAAGTTGAGGATTTGATTTGTAGTTATCCTAGTCTTGAGTAAATGTAAGTTTGGTTGTTGTCTTGATGTCATTTAATTTTACCAGATGTTCAGCTGTTATCATCGAATAAATTTATGAAGGAATGGATTTTCTACTGTTTTCCAACTCAAATCATTGTTAAGGCATATGAAGTTGTTAGTTCCCCGTATTTCTCCAATTGAAGATATTATGTCTGCGCAAGAGACAGCCGAGTTGTTGGCAAACTTGCCTGCCCGACTGCACAATCTGCAGGTGTCGATGGACAATTTGACACGTAACAATAATGATCTCAGAGCTGATATAAACAATGTTAGGACAGATATGGCTCAGAACAATGAAAACTTAAGGGCAGATATTAATAATGTTACTGAAAACATAAACACTGTTACAGAAAATGTAAACACTGTTAGGGCGGATATGGCTCTAAATAACGAAACTTTGAGGGCAGACATGAATGAGAATAGTAACACTGCTACAGCTACTCTATTACAAACTAGTAACAACATTACTACCAATATTAGAGCTGATATGGCACTGTTAAACAATAACATTAGGGCAGATATGGCACAGAATGTAGTTGAAGTGCGAGAGGACATTGCAAATTTTAAAACCGAAATTACTGTCACAATCAATAAGGTTAGTGATGATTTGCGTGCAGAGATGGAAACTTAACGCACGGAATATCACGCACACTTAGAGGGAATAAAACAGGAAATACGCACAAATAGATCTGAGATAAACCAAAAACTCAAAGACGTTCAGACGGAGATGAACGATAACATCGAATCAGTCAGGAGTGAAGTCGCTAATGCAAAAGAAATCGTTATTAGTAGGATTAACTCCGTGGAACAGCGTATGGAAGACGTTAACACGTACGTGGGTGTGGTAAAAGCTGATGTGGCTATAGTTAACTCTGGATTAAAACTAACTAGAGGCATAGCATTTGCCGTACACATGAATACTAAACGTGTAGCAAGCAAAGTAGAGAAGGTGGAGGCTGAAGTCAGCAAAATAAAACAGGACTTACCTTCACACATTGAAGCGATTCGAGAGGAAACTCATGAGAACAATCACAGATCTAACCAATACGTAGCAAAAACATTAGATGCTTACCTTGAGGAACAGGATGGGAAACAGAAAGAATTCGATAATCGCATTGAAGGAAGATTTGAGCAGATATAATCACAGGTGAATGCTATAATTAAAAAGCAACCTGAGAAAGTGTTAGAATACGCCGAAATTGATGAACGCATCAATCGTCTATTAAAACCTAATAGAGAGGGTGTACCATCTACAAACACTGCGACTAACATGGCAAAACTGAATGTTCCGATGGAAAACCAAGGTTATAATCCATTTAGGACAACATCACAATTTGTGACACCAAATGCTAACATAACGCCGAATTATGGGCTGACACCTAACTTAAATGTCACGCCGAACTATGGTCAAACTCAGTACTCGAATATTGTGTATTTGAGAAGCCATGAAGATCGACCGGAAAAATTCAATAATTCCAATTCCGTTACACCGGTAGATTTTCTGAGAAACTTGGAGTCATACATGAGAGAAACTATGGTAACACCAGACAGGGATTTACGGATCGAAAAATACCTAGAGAACAGCCCGTTAACCTGGTTCAAGGCATTCAGATACTCATTCCACAATTATCAGGAATTTAAAGCAGCATTCCTTAAGACTTATTGGTCTTTGGAACGTCAGCAAAATATAAGGGCGGAAATGTACAACAAGAGGTACGCTAGTACTCAAACAACTAAGTACGCTTCCTACTTCGCAAGTCAGCTTTCGAAATTGCAATGTTTGGAACCCCCTTTGTCCGAATTAGAACTTGTCCAAACCATTAGAAGACAATATCCTATGGAAGTACAAAGGTTACTCATAGCGTCAGATGCAAATACATTTATGACATGTGACGAAGTTCTTAGAAAACTGGATAGCAGTCACGAACAATTTGCACCTACACCTAAACACAGGAGCACACATGATGTAAATGTAACTTCAGTGGACAGAACCAGTCAGACTGTACAAACTACAGAAAATCGTCGAACAAACAATCGTCAAAATCACGAGGGACCAGATAGAAGGAGAGATTTCCGTGATTTTCGTAAAGACAATACACCTTATGCAAGGAATCGTCGATTTGACACAATTAACAAGAATTACCAGAACAGATATCAAAATAGAACCAACAATTACAACAACAATCGTCGTAGTAACAACAATAACAATAACAATAACAACGCTAATTTCAACCGTGGTTATAGAGGACAGCCACGTTATCGTGAGGATCGAAATAACCGATACACTGATAATCCCAGAAGAGATTACAGCCACAGTGGCGGTTACCGAAGAGAAAATGATTCTCGTTTCCAATACGATAATGATTGGAAAGGTAGGGCTAATGAAGGTCGACGATACATTCAGGAACAGAGAAGAAGAAATGCAGAAAACGAAGAACCAGACAGAAGAGGAGATAGAAATGACAAATGTCGTGAGAATAACAGGAAAGTTACGACAGCTGATGTTCACAACATTGAGATTGAACCAGCAGGTGAAGACAATCGCATGAGTGATGAAGAATATCACAGGATCACTGACAGAATGGATCGTGCACAAAGTCAAACCAAGGATTGGTAATTGGATGAAATAAAAATTGACTTCCACAATTTTTATTTACTTGACGTGGAGATGTATGCGCCCGTTGACGCATGTTTGCTCAGACAACAGAGACTAAAACTTATGCTGAAATGTAACTGAACATACCCTGCGAGCGGCGGGAAGAAGCTGAACCAATATCGATTATGATTATATTTTTACTTATTTTTCACATTCCAAAAATCAACTATAATTATAACCAAGTAATTCTGCATATTTGAAGTACAGCATACCTCGTAAATCGAAGAAACTATCAATTTACAGGGCCAGCTCATGTACTGAGAGCACGCCATATTTGGTAACACCAGTTCCTATTCGTCTGTGGAAGAGACAACATGTGCATGATGGAGCACAAGTGAAAGGAAACCATGTGGCAGGAAAAATCTACGAATAACTTTCTTATGGATAGCCATCATGGCATTGTGTAATAGTTTATGGATTGAAGACATTTACCACAACGAAAACTGTGAAGTATTTTTATTATTATCCGAGGTGAAATGAAGGACTTGTGTGAAGAAAACTTTGCGACCGTATGGTCTCATTCTCACGCACACACACATGTTTCAGTGTTATATAAACTGTGTATTTAATTAACTGTGTAACTGTACAAAACTACAAGTACAATATTTATTTGCCGGATGGGCAGTATTTTGAGTTATTTTTGTTAATATTTTCTTGTGTAAATATCAGTGCAAGTCACGAGTGAGTGTCACACAAGCGACAGAGGCTAGAGCCAGTGGCGGAGTGAAAATGGGCATTTTTTTTTACCGCATATTAGCTGCAGTGCGCGACAATTTTATTTAATTATGTGCTACATTTTTGCCAACGCTAACATCGCAATAATGATAAACCAGCAGATCTTCAGATACAACACCAACCACGCGATGGCATGTGATTGCTAAATCATGCGTGGGGAATTGGCGACGGAGGATGTTTAGACACAATGAAATGGTAACCTAAAGCCATACACGAGACCGCATACAACATCTCATGACGGGACTCGAACCAAGTGACGCTGAATCTGTAAGTCAGATCAAATATTTATAGCGTATTGTAAGAGTGGAAAACAGTAGACTTAGTTTATTTTGGTTTCATTTATTTAGTGCACAATGCAGGTAACTAATTATAAGACGCGTATGGAAAATATAAAGTTTATTAAACATTTATAGACGACAGGAAGGCTGGATTTTCAATGCTCATTCGTATCATTTAAAAACAAGTATTATCAACTTTTATTTTTGTCAGGCTGATGACAAATAAACTAGTTTGACAATGCTAAATCAAGGCCAAGGTTACGAGCCAAGTTCACTACACAGCACACTCGATTCTAGGCAGTGGATTAATATTTTGTTTTAGAAGGCTGTGAGATTCTTGACATTATTACAAGTGGAATGCAGAGTTCCGTTATTCATATTTATTGGCCAGATCAATACTTGAAAACAGGTTTCTTTTCTTCAAGAGAAGCCACGCAGGCAATGAATGCAATTGTATTTGTAACCAAATGAACGCAGGTTCGACTTTTTCAGGGAAGAGGCAATTTTATAAACGCACACACACACACACATAGTTAGCTTGTATTAGAAACCTTCATGTTTATTTAAAGCGTTGTCAGGATGTGTTTTCTGTACACATAATCTTTTTTACCAGAAATTCAAACGTGTATCAATTAGGATTCCACACTTTTGTAAATTAAGAGTATTATATGAGTCGTGACTGTGGATGAATACCTCCGACATTGTTATTGTGGTTATATCGGTGGTAATGAACTAACTAAAGTCGTACCAAAACCGGAGGTGCCTGGATCAAAAAATCCGAAATAAGAGTAAAGTAATTGGTGAAGACATAGGATGTCCAATAAGTGTGATGAAACATTGGTGAATACACAGGGTGTCTCGTAAACTATTGAACTATTGAGTTATTTGCTTAAGTTGGATACAAACGTTACCTGAATACACTGAATGCTTTTAAAGGTCCATAAACTGAACAACAATACTGTCAGGAATAAATAATTGTGTGAAACTTTAATAATCAAAAATAGGGTTTTGAAAACTAACAAATCTTATAATTTCCCCCGAACCTAAATAAAATTTATAAACATTAAAAATAAACTATTTTTCTGGACCAAATGTTAACACTTAGATATTGTTAAGCTATTGTAGATTCATTTTGATACATTTTCACATGATAAGTCGACCACTAATTGGTGATGTGATAACTGAAGCACACACATCAGATTTGTAGCAATATGAGTCGATGTAATTGTTTAATTACTATCGCATATGCAGGCTTTCCTATATTTTCTATTTTCTTAACACTTTGACACTATGACCGTTTGTTACAAACAATAACAAATCGAGTACGCAGGCAGTGCCAATTGCACAACCATAGGAGTGCTGAATTATTGTATGCATTTGTGTTGTATTAGCAAAGTTTTTTTATTCAGCAACATTGTGCACATAGCTTGATTTTCTTAGTAATAAACGCATCTCGTTTATTAATTAATGATATTTAGGACTAGCTAAACACTTAACTCTAAAGATAAATGTTAGACATGGCACCATCATAGCATAGGACAAATTTTCCCCTTGCTACTAAATGTAAATGTTCTAGTATTTGTAAACAAGTAAATGTCTTGCTTTGCTGTAAATTCTTTTGATGTTTGATCCACCCGTAAGTTATTTCGATGTAATTGCTTAGGGCCGATCTTACGTGACATTCTCTTAGCTTGTTCATTTTGTCGAATTTTGTATTAGGACCATGAGAGCAATTTAGATCTTGTTTAGGGCTTTTTTTATATTTCTTTCAGGGCAGAATAGTATCGGACTAGCCGTTTGCAACTCTCATGCTAGGCTAGGGATCTATTCTGAATAAAATTTATTTGTGATTTTAACCTAAGACTGACCTCTCTTTTCTTGTTTAGCTTTGTTATTGATGTATTCCTCTGAGCTGGTTAAAGATTGAACCTCACTCATTCCCCACACCCCCGAGTGCAGACTTTCGTGCTACACCAGCCTATGAATGTATCGTTCTCCATACTTGTGTGTTAACTGGAAGAGGGTCTCGGAAGGGTCATTTGAAACCGGTGGCTCCCCGAAACCTTCGGCCAGCGGGCACAATATCAACCACCATATGGCAGCACAATGCAGAGGACGCAGCTCCAGGGTTAAATATATACAAGATGCTTTTAGTTCTTTCTTGATATACATTTAGACATTTTTCACACACATATTGGTGGCAGGAATACTCATTTCTCTATTTATAATGTATCAATCCGGACGTTGTGCAGTAAGTTTTGCTTTGTTTCGTTGGTTTAAGTTGGTGACTCAGGTACGCCTACCAGAACGCAGATACAAATTCTCGGGTTTGTTAACTTTTCTGCAATTGGACAACTCATTTATAACTATTATATGCAGAACCTAGAAACTAATATAGTAGTGGTTTTTCAACGGTTCTAGCACCTCCTACGATTTTCCTCCTACAAGATGGCGGCGGCGCGTAACCACTTACATGGTGCGCTTTTTGAAATAAAGCTGGTGAGCATAGCTTAACCTAGCCTATCCTAGTCAAGCTAACCTAGTCTAGTTTACATAACCAAACCTAATTGAGTATATGCCAAGGGGCTAAGTGCAAAACTTGGTGGATGGATGCATTTTAAAAACCTTCATAAATTAGGGTTATATGATGCTTAGCATTATTCACATCATTAAAAATACTCACTGACATATCATTAAACCGTGTAGGAAGAAATGTCTCAAAATTCTCACATACCGTACACAAAGTACACGATCACCATATGCTGTTTTCAATTTGAATCTTCATAATGCGGAATGGAATATGCGTTGGTAATCATTGTCTCTACACCACATGCTTGCCCCGTAGCATTGGGAACATTCATTGTAGTAGTCTATAAACAAAATAAAAAGCATATCTATTACACTCTAAAATAGCTTGTAATAAAAATGTGGATATAGGTATTCTTCATTGCACCATGCATTGTTAATGAATTATACTATTTACGCAATAAATGCCCTATCTGTAGCAGACACTATTTTTCTGCATATAGCACAAGTGTTAAGTGCTAATGCACACTTGACGCATGCTATCAAGTGTCCACAAGTAAAAAATACAACACCTAGTTCTTCATAGAAATTTTACATAATTGTTGGTCACACTTTTGTATCTGTTGGTGAGGCAAGTCTCTTTTCTCAGCCTCGTGTATTTGTACCGCGTGTTCTAGCTCTGAAGGCACTTTTATGTCTTGGGCTGCAATCACGCTTTCTTCACGAATAATTTTCACAAATTCTTGCCCTTTAAGCAACACAATGTATCTACAGTTAGGTAACCAACGAGCGTGTTCCACAAAAGGGTCATCTGTCATCTGCGAATCCTTTAAACCAAATCCACAATGAAAACATATTGTTTTGTCCCCTTCACCAGTATAAAAAATAACTGCTTCACTTAGCTCTTTTGCAAGGTGTTTTAATATTAATGGCCAAACATTTTTATAAGATTCTAAACGTGTTTCAACAGACCAGTACTCTGGATGTGCTAGCGCTTTAGTCTTGCGAACTCCCATTTTTTTTCAAAAGCAGATGCCAATTCAACACTGTCTATTGCATGACCACATATATCAACACTATTGTTGGCTGGTAATACATCATTATTTTTATTTATTTTTGATTAAACAAAGTAAGTAGTAGCGGTTGGACTAGTGGTTCTGCAAAATGGATACACTGGTATGTTACCCACTTTCTTTCTAAGCATGTAAGGACAACAAGGAGACCATCTCAAATGGTCTTGAAAGGGATTATCCCCTTCTTCCCAGTGCGAAAGTTCAATACTACAAAACACACACCACACAACATCTTCTAGGTTCAAATAATAAAAAAAACCAGCTGCAGCAAGTTTATATGCTGACAGAAAGCGTACAGGCCAAAATTCAAATGTCAACCAACGATCGTTTTCGGATTTTAAATTTAACCCAGGTGGTAAATCAACTTGCTCACTTCTTGTACTTGGTATTAAAGCCATGTGTTATAATAAACTTTTTATTGTAAGTTATTAACGTTGCACAGGAGCATGGAGTATTTTAAGCATAATGTATGCCTGTTCTCCGTCTATTCACTACGTTAGTGGCACATTACCCCACCTAAAACAAACAAAATAACCAATCAATCAATAAATAAATACTTGTAAATAAAACTTTAACGCTAATTAGCATTAAAAGATCAAAAAATAAACTGCATGTCGCCACTAACAATAACCCATCTACCGGTACTTAAATTTGTAATAAAGCTGCAGTCATTCACATCCCCCTTTAAAACACATATATAAACGATGAATGTCATGTCGTTTTAGTCCTTTCGTGGAATAAAGAGGACTCATCAATTCATCACCGGTAAGGTCATAAACCATAAACAAAATAGTCTGGATTATCTTGTTCAAACCTGTGGATATTTGTTAAGGCCATATTGAACGACACGCGAGTTAAATTTAAATTTTGTTTAAAAAAATCAAACATGGCATTGTACTTTTTTTGGTTGACATCCATTATGGTCTTGTGCTAGTTGCAAATACACACAGCCATCAACCAAGAAAGCAGTCATCACCCCAGTCTCGTTAAACTATTAACAGTAGTAAAGTGGGATATCATTGTAAGTTAGTCTTACCTGAGTTTTGAATAGGTCACTGCCTGCCATGGTTCCACTGTAGAGCGTCTCAAGGTTTCAGCGACTGTAGCGGTATAGCTTTTTTTTTTCAACTTTCTAAAAATAAATAAAATAAACCATCATAAATACATAAATTCAGGTTAATATACAGTATGAATCTCATAAGAAATATAATTTCAAACAAAAATAAAAATAAAAACTCACCTTGACCTGTAATGTCTTGCTTTTTCCTTCTTGTGGGATCAAGGGTGCAATGGTCTCTCTCTCAGATATGACAGGTATACAGGTTATCTGCAAACATCTCACAACTATTTCAAGTATTTTCCACCGACACCAGAACTGTTAAACAAGACCAAGTTTTTCACACAACGCTGTAGCGTGTTCAAAGGTAGTCACGTAAGTGCGAGTGGAAATGTTAACGACGTGTCTTTATATGTCACGTTGCATGTATAATCATTTGTTCCCCACGCTTTAGCATCCTGTTATCATACACGTGTAGGTCTAACGTCCAAGGTCAACACCTGCGTGATATATTCCAAGCATAACGAATAGAATATAAAGTGTGATCTCTTCTCCCTCAATAGCATGTAATGAATACGGATCGGGTTGGCACTCGCCGCTACGCAGCGCTACATTCGATTTGAGATTGTTGATTTCCACATATGTTTGTGTGTTTATGTGCGATATATTAAGTATTTAATCGGTCGGAGTGTTTTGGTGGTGTTCTGTGCAAACGTTTATTGATATACAAGTGCTAACACTATTACTTCATAGTATTAATACCTGAAATGCTTTTGTAGGAAGCATTGACTGAAATGGAATTTAATTTCTTGTCGTGTGTTGACGTTATCTTCGTGTGTTAATTTTATTGTTATTTAATATAAGTAAACAGCAGTTTAGCCCTTACATTTTCATGAGTAATTAATGTGATTAGTGAAGATGCCTTGCTCTTTTTACCAGGATGCAGATCTAGCTATGGGGACTGTAAAGAGGTCAGACGGTTTTTCAAACCTCCTAAAGATTAGGAACGTTTTATGAAGTGCAAAGGGGCCATATCAGGGAAGGATAGGGAACTTACTGAAAAGTCCTACATCTGTGATGCTCAATTTCAGAAGATTTAATTGTTAAATTTGACAAATTTGTGATAGAAGAGAAGGAAGTATTACTTCTCCCAAGAACCAACTGGCGATTGAAAGACTATTCTGTTCCACATATAATCCTAATTTGCCTAAGTATCTGTCCAGTATGGTGTAAATAAAAATGCTCTTGATGCCATTAAAGACTACTTCTGTGAAGAAAGGGATGAGAATAAAAAGACAATGAGTTAAAAAACATATATGTACCGTAATGCTGAAGGAGGCGTGATCAGTTTTAGACAATAGCCTACTCTATGAAGGGGTCATGACTATGCCTTCTATGCCTGTTTAATGTTAAGTTCTTCTGAAATGATGGTAGTTTACTGATTTTGATGTTTGTGGAGTGAAATTTATGGTTATTATTGAATTTTATAGTAATCTACGGTAAAGTTGAAAGTTGCGTTCGTACGGCTTTTTTTCTGTGTTGCAAGTCTGTTAAGGGAATGTAAAATGTGTAACAATATGGAGAAATCCTTTCTGATAGCGAGGTTAATTGTTCCGTTCTTTTTTTTAAATTTACCGATAGCTGGCAAAACTAATTGCATTTTGAACTTGCTCCTTGTCTTCGCTTATTGTCGAAACTGGACTATTACAGGAGACGACTTACTAAATTATAATTGGGCACAGTAAAGTAAGTGGGGATGTCAAACTTATTAGTGCCTATGAGGATATCTTGCGGTGTTTTAACATGTAAAACAGGTCGCAAGGTTTTAAGTCTCGTAAGCGCCAATGCTAACTTACATCACAGATCGGAGCCAGCGCTGCGCTGCGGCGGACCAGGCGTACTAGGCCAGTGATATCACTTCTTATTCTATTCGTTATGTTCCAAGTATAAAACTGCTGACTCGAGCTTAGCAACAGAGACTCTGCATTCTTTAAAACACACACCAGCGGAAATGGTCGGTCAGATTACATTACATTTGCCATGACCAAAGTGTGTACTGCAGTCAGGTCTAAAACACCGACAGTAGTGGCTACGCTGGCTAAAGCGCGGCGTTAGGTCATGGGGCCAAGCTCTCTGCTGACTCGGTAGACGCGTGGGTTCGAGCCCCACCGTCGGCTGTCCTTGAAATGGTTTTTCGTGGTTTCCCATTTTCAACACCAGGAAAATGCTGGGACAGTACCTTCTGACAGGCCACGGCCGCTTCCTTCCACATCCTTGCCCACTTTCATCCGTTCATCTCATCTCTCATCCCGACGCGCAGGTCGCCCACGGGCGTCGACTAGAAAGACCTGCACTCGGCCTCTCAGGAGGCTACACGAAAAAAAAAGGTCTAAAACAAGTTGGAATGGTAAAATACTTGTCCGTCACCATATGTGTAGCCTACAATAATTCTTTCTTTACCTAGCTATGTTTCATCACTCACAGTTAACATCTAACATTATGGGTTTGCAATATATTAATAGAAACAGAAGTCCATGACCTTGTTGTTTTGGGTCTATTCAGAAAATGCCTAAGACATAAAAAAGAAAGAGCACGTCATGTCAAGTCCTAGAACACCTCATGTGTCCAAATCCAATTAATAGTTTATAGAATCTCAGGTCGATGACCTAGCTGTTTTGGGTCTTTTGTGTAAAGAAGTGCACCATAGGAAAGATCTAAAAAAATACTCTTAAAAACGAGTCGTCCCATGACCCTCTCCAATCAATGCTTCTCAAAATATAGATTCATCCATTGGACATGGCCACCGTGGATAGCGACATGCTCGTTTAAACACAACCAGTAGTGTCTCTTTCCATTACAAATATTAAAATAAAATTAAAAGTCAAAAAAATCTAAATTTTCAAAATGTGTAGTTAGCCCGTTTGTCAAAATTTCGAAAATGAATAATACATTCAAAAAGGGGGCGTCTCCCTGAGTCCCACGATACCTCATATGTCAAAATCCCATCATGAGTTCAGGAAATATCAACAAAAGTGTAGTTAGACCCTTTGTCAAAATTTCAAACATAAATTTAAAAAGGGGGCGTCACCCCAAGTCCTACGATACCTCATAGGTCAAAATCCCATAATGGATTCAAAAAATATCAACAAAAGAGTAGTTAGGCCCTTTGTCAAAATTTCAAAAATAAATTCAACAAAAATTACAGTCAGTCTGAAAGACTAGATGATATATCATTTCAAATGACGCATGCTACAAATGCTACACATGTTAGAAAGGCTCAGGAGGGCTTATCTCTTCGCTCGAAGCCCCAGGACTCTTTCAACACTCCATTACCCATTAACTTAGGCTTCCCGCGCGGGCACCTCTTTAAGGGTCACCCTGTATTTGAGTCTGACCTCTTTTACAACTCTTTAAGGGTCACCCATTATTCGAATCTGATATCTTGCAAACCTCTTTAAGGGTCACCCTGTATTTGAATTGAATCTAACAAACTGTACACCTCGTTAAGTGTCACCCTGTATTTTGCTCTGACATCCTGTACACCACTTTAGGAGGTACCCTGTATTCTTATCTGGCATCTTGTATATCTCTTTAGAAGTCAACGTGTATTCTTGTGTGACATCTTGTACACCTCTTTAGGAGTCACCCTGTATTCCTGTCTGACATCTTGTGCACCACTTTAGGAGTCACCCTGTATTCTTCTCTGCCATCTTGTCCCCCTCTTTAAGAGTCACCTTGTATTCTTATCTGGCAACTTGTATATCTCTTTAGGAGTCACGCTGTATTCTTATCTGGCATCTTGTACTGTATTTTGCTCTGACATCCTGGACACCTCTTTAGGAGGCACCATGTATTCTTGTCTGACATCTTGTGCACCTCTTTAAGAGTCACCTTGTATTCTTATCTGGCATCTTGTATATCTCTTTAGGAGTCACCCTGTATTGTTATCTGGCATCTTGTACTGTATTTTGCTCTGACATCCTGGACACCTCTTTAGGAGGCACCATGTATTCTTGTCTGACATCTTGTGCACCTCTTTAAGAGTCACCTTGTATTCTTATCTGGCATCTTGTATATCTCTTTAGGAGTCACCCTGTATTGTTATCTGGCATCTTGTACTGTATTTTGCTCTGACATCCTGCACACCTCTTTAGGAGGCACCCTGTATTCTTATATGGCATCTTGTATATCTCTTTAGAAGTCACCATGTATTCTTGTGACATCTTGTACACCTCTTTAGGAGTCACCCTGTATTCTTGACTGACATCTTGTGCACCTCCTTAGGAGTCACCTTGTATTCTTATCTGGCATCTTGTATATCTCTTTAGGAGTCACACTGTATTCTTATCTGGCATCTTGTGCACCTCTTTAGGAGTCACCTTGCATTCTTCTCTGCCATCTTGTACACCTCTTGTATATCTCTTAAGAAGTCACCCTGTATTCTTGTATGACATCTTGTACACCTCTTTAGGAGTCACCCTGTATTCTTGTCTGACATCTTGTGCACCTCTTTAGGAGTCACCCTGTATTCTTGTCTGACATCTTGTGCACCTCTTTAAGAGTCACCTTGTATTCTTATCTGGCAACTTGTATATCTCTTTAGGAGTCACCCTGTATTGTTATCTGGCATCGTGTACTGTATTTTGCTCTGACATCCTGCACACCTCTTTAGGAGGCACCCTGTATTCTTATATGGCATCTTGTATATCTCTTTAGAAGTCACCCTGTATTCTTGTGACATCTTGTACTCCTCTTTAGGAGTCACCCTGTATTCTTGTCTGACATCTTGTGCACCTCCTTAGGAGTCACCTTGTATTCTTTTCTGGCATCTTGTATATCTCTTTAGGAGTCACACTGTATTCTTATCTGGCATCTTGTGCACCTCTTTAGGAGTCACCTTGCATTCTTCTCTGCCATCTTGTACACCTCTTATATATCTCTTAAGAAGTCACCCTGTATTCTTGTATGACATCTTGTACACCTCTTTAGGGGGGCGTGGTGGCGCAACGGTCAAGCTGTATGCCTCTCACCAAGGCGGACCGGGTTCGATTCCCGGTCGATGCATGTGAGATTTTCGAAGGGAAATGCCATGTCCTGTGGTTCGGATTCCACGTAAAAAGGAGGTCCCGTGGCTCATGATCGCGAGATTAACGGTCACGTTAAACTACAAGCTTCCTTCCTTCCTTACACCTCTTTAGGAGTCACCCTGTATTCTTGTCTGACATCTTGTGCACCTCTTTAGGAGTCACCCTGTATTCTTCTCTGCCATCTTGTACACCTCTTTAAGAGTCACGTTGTATTCTTATATTGCGTCTTGTATATCTCTTTAGGAGTCACCCTGTATTCTTATCTGGCATCTTGTACACCTCTTTAGTAGTCACCCTGTATTCTTTTCGCTTCGCTCAAAGCCCCAGGTCGCTCGACGCCCCAGGACCCTTTCAACAGACTCCATTAACCATTAACTTCGGCTTCCCGCGTGGCTGCATGACGTCACGCACTAGCCGTCCTTTACCCATTAACTTAGGCTTCCCGCGCGGCTGCATGACGTCACTTTCGTCTCCGTAACGCAACCGTCTCCGTCCCGCATAACTTCAGACTCAAGCATGACGAAGTCGACAAGATCATTTGAAATGATAAAAGGGGGCGTCACCCCAAGTCCTACGATACCTCACAGGTCAAAATCCCATCATGGATTCAAAAAATATCAAGAAAAGTGTAGTTAGGCCCTTTGTCAAAATTTCAAAAATACATTCAAAAAGAGGGCTACACCCCAAGTCCAACGACATATCGCATAGCCATATCCGATTATTGGTTTGCGAGATATCAAAAATCGTACTAGGCTAAAGGATCAGCGTAGCCGAGCGTCCGGTTGCGACTCTTGCATCGCGTTACGTCATACACTGCAACAGTTGGCTTTGATTTAAATCATGCATCGCAAGCCCAGCATAGGGTAGTTGCGTGTGCCCCATACCCTTGGGTGTACGCATTAGCCCCAGCGCTAAAACACATCTATCCACCAAGTTTTGTACTTAAGCCCTTGGCATCTCCTACATCCAGCAAGTTTTGCACTTAAGCCCTTGGCATGTCCTCAAGTTGCATGTGCCCCGTGTACTACTGTCGACCAAAATATTATGTGCACTCGAGTTTGAAAGTTGTTTGTGAAGTAACCAATAGATCTACATAAAATCGAATAACATAATCATTTTCATCTTTCTATTTTACGTTAGTTCATGTAGGTTTGGAATTTTTAATTTATATTTTAATATTTTTTATCGCAGTTGAAACACAAAAAGTGCCTGTTTTTAAGCGTGTTTCAAACATGCGTCACATTTAAGAATTATTATCTCACAAACCCGTCATCAGATCGAATACAAATTTTAACACAATTTACATTGAAATGTTGTATAGTTGGTTTATTAATTTCAAAATGTTGTGTGTTCAAGAACGAAAGTTGTTATCATATTTGTAAGGTAACTTTTTCTCGGCTAGGGGTCGTTGGAAAATGTAGTTCTTGGTTGCGTTGTAATCCTTGTACACCAAAAGGTTATGCTGTATGACTGTGAAATTCGTAAATTAATTCACATATTTTACATCGGTTTGTATTTGTACGGGGAATTAAGACATGGTTCACCAGCTAGCCGCTCCGGGAAATGCTGTACAGCGAGGCGCGCCATGACGCGTGATGGAGCCCATCTTGGCAACGTTGTACAGCTTTCACCGGAGCGGCTAACTGGTGAACCATGTCCTAATTCCCCGTACAAATACAAACCGATATAAAATAAGTGAATTAATTTACGTATTTTGATGTATAAGGATTACAACGCAACTAAGAACTACATTTTCCAACCACCCCGAGCCGAGAAAAAGTTACCTTACAAAAATGATAACAACTTTGTTTCTTAGACACACAAAATTTTGAAATTAATAAACCAGTTATACAACATTCCAATGTATATTGTGTTAAAATTTGGATTCGATCTGATGACGCGTTTTGGAGATAATAATTCTTAAATGTGACGCATGGTTGAAACACGCTTAAAAACGGTGTTACGACTGCGATATAAAATATTAAAATATAAATTAAAAATTCCAAACCTACATGCTATAACGTAACATAAACGACGAAAATGATGATGTTATTGGATTTTATGTAGGTCTATTGGTTACTTCACAAACAACCTTCAAACTCGAGTACACATAATATTTTGGTTGACAGTAGGGTGGGTGCATTAGCCCTCATAGCTAAAACACGTCTATCCACCAAGTTTTGTACTTAAGCCCCTAGGCATATCCTCAATTAGGTTTGGTTATGTTAACTAGACTAGGTTAGCTTGACTAGGATAGGCTAGGTTAAGCTATGCTCACCAGCTTTATTTCAAAAGCGCGCCATGTAAGTGGTTGCGCGCCGCCACCATCTTGTAGGAGGAAAGCCGTAGAAGGTGCTAGAACCAGTGGCGGATCCAGGCCTATCGGGGCCCTGGGCGATATGATAAGGTGGGGCCCACAACAATAGGAAATAACAAGTAGTTCCGTGAAGGATTAAATAGCCTATTTTCATATAGACCTATCCTACTAATATTAATTGCCCCTATCAACATACAAATTGTCAGTTTTATTGCTGTAATAGATTCGTAAATATTGAGAACCGTCTAAATATTTTCGATGGTAACCATGTTGGATTTTATATTATAGGCCTTAGATTTAAGTACTATTACATGAAGATTAATGTGTAGGTGTTTTATTCAAACTTCAATCGCATGATTGCGACACAAGAAATAAAAGCAGGATTTTAAAATTTCGCTCAGCCGCCATCTTGTGGTTATGAAATAAATTTAAATGAATTAGACGCCAGTCGATTATAATTTGTATAAGCAAATACCGTATCAAGTTTCACTGCGCTCGGATGGTTAAAACGCAAGAAACGTCCATTTGAATATTTAAATTTCGCGTAGCCGCCATGTTGGATTTGTGCTCGCCAGGTTATTGAACGTCCCATAGGCGAACTTATGCTTATAGCCTCTATACACTTACAAAATTTCAGTTTGATTGCTGTTGTAGATTAATTGATATTGAGAACCGTCTAAATATTTCGGATGGTCGCCATGTTGGATTTTAATATATGTAGGCCGTAGAGTTATGTACTATTAGATTATGATTTTTGTGTAAGTTCATTATGCAAATGTTGATTTCGATCCCATAATTAGAACACAAGAAATTAAAACTTAATTTACGAAATTCGCACAGCCTCCATCTTGAGGTTACATAAACAATTGAACTAAATTAGATACCAGTGCATTGCAATGTGTATAAACATTTCCTGTACGAAGTTTCATTGCGTTCGAATCATTAAATCGCGACAAAAGTCTATTTAAAACTTTCAACTTTGCTTGGCCGCCATGTTCGTATTATAGTTAACCGGTTTTTGAAAGCCTCACAGATTAACTTCCAGTAGTGCCCTTTATCTCCGTACAAAATTTCATGTTGATACCGGTAATAGTTTCAGAGATTTAGAATGCCTGTGAAATATTTCTCACAGCCGCCATCTGGAGGTTATGTAAACAATTGAACGAAGTTAGATGTCGGTGCATTACAATTTGTATAAACACATACTGTATCATGTTTCATTGCGATTGGTTGGTTAAATCGCGAGAAACGTCTATTTAAAAGTCGCAAATTCGCTTTGCCGCCATGTTGGTTTTGTAGTTACCAGATTTTCAAAAGTGACATTGGTGAACTTCTAGTAGTTCCCTTTATTACCGTACGAAATTCCAGGGTGATATTGGTAACAGTTTCGGAGATATTGAATGCTGGTGAAATCCTTCGCACAGCCGCCATGTTGGATTGGTGAGAGGTAACAAAATTTGAAGGGGACGGTCGGGGTTTCCCGGAATAGTGCTATGAACTTACCGAGTTTCATTGAAATCGCTCCAGCCGTTTAGAAGTTATTAGGGGGGACACACACCATCACACACACTATCTCACACACACACGCACACACAGAAAGACACACGGACAAAAGGTGATCTCATAAGCCTATGTTTTTCATAAATGAAAATTGGCTAAAAATAGTACATTATGCAACGAGCCTATAATGGCAATAATTAAGACACTCGCTTATGCTCGTTTTATAATTTCCATACTAGTGTCTTAATTTACCATTATAGGCGAGTTGCATACGACTGTTTATGTTCGACGATTATTATAACTTTATTATATGTTGTTGTTGTTTGAGTCTTCAGTCTTTTGACTGGTTTGATGCAGCTCTCCATTCCTCCCTGTCCTGAGCTAATCGTTTCATCTCTACATTGCTCCGACACCCTACATCCGAGGCAATCTGTTTAACATATTCTAACCTTGGTCTACCCCTACAGTTCTTGTCCTCGACCCTTCCTTCCATAACTAAGCTTGCTATTCCTGGGTGTCTTAGTATGTGTCCTACCAACCTATCTCTTCTCGACATTAGCAGTCGCCAGAAACATCTCTCCTCTCCCACTAGTCTTAATACCTCTTCGTTTGTAACCCTATCGACACATCTGATCTTCATCATTCTCCTGTAACACCACATTTCAAATGCTTCAATTCTCCTCTTTTCTGCTGCACCAATAGTCCAAGTTTCACTTCCATAGAGCGCCACGCTCCAGACAAAGGCTTTCAAAAATGACTTCCTAATACCTAAATCTATATTCGATGTCAGCAGATTCCTTTTTTGTAGAAATGCTTTCTTTGCCTGAGCCAACCTACTTTTTATATCCTCTTTGCTTCGTCCATCACTGGTTATTCTGCTTCCTAAGTAACAGAAGTCTCCCACTTCCTTTAGCTTTTCACCTGCCAATTTGATCTCCATAGAGGTTTCTGATTTATTTAGGCTGCATTCCAGTATTTTTGTTTTACATTTATTAATTTTCATCATGAATTCTTTCCGTAAGACGGAGTCCATACCATTCAAAAACTCATTCAAATCATCAGGCTTGTCGGCCAAGATGACGATGTCATCAGCAAATCTCAGAGTTGAAATTATTTCTCCTTGAATCTTCACTCCCACTTTAAATTTTTCTCTAATTTCCTTCATTGCTTGTTCAATGTAAAGATTGAAAAGTATGGGTGATAAGTTGCAGCCTTGCCTTACACCTTTCTGAATACCAGCTTCTCTCTCATGTCCTTCAACTCGAATGACTGCTGTCTGGTTTCTGTACAGATTGTATATCACCCTCCTATCCCTGTACTTTATTCCAATCGATTTCAAAATGTCAAACAATTTAGTCCAATCAACGTTATCAAAAGCCTTTTCTAAGTCTACAAAAGCCATGAACGTTCTCTTATCTTTCCTTATTCTACCTTCCAAAATCAGCCTAAGACTTAGTACAGCTTCCCTTGTTCCTACATTTCTCCTGAAACCAAACTGGTCTTCACCCAACTCCGTTTCTATCTGGCTTTCAATCCTCTTGTAAATTATTCTAGACAGGATCTTTGAAGCATGAGTAATCAAGCTGATTGTACGGTAATCTTCACATCTGTCAGCTCCCACTTTCTTTGGTATAGGGATGATTACATTCTTCTTGAAATCAGGGGGTACCTCACCTGCCTCATAAATCCTACACACCAAGTGAAATAACCTGATCAGACCTTCATCTCCTATGCAGCATAGCAACTCAATCGGTATATCATCTATGCCTGGTGCTTTGTTCCTGCTTAAGTCTTCCAAAGCTCTATCAAATTCTGATCTCAATATTAAATCTCCTTTCGCATCCTCATCAATTTCCTCCTCCCTTTCCATTACATGATTCGCAATCTCCTTTCCCTTATACAAACTCTCTATGTAAGCTTTCCATCTCTCAACCTTTTCTTCCCTATCTGTTAGAGGCTTTCCATTTGTGTCCTTAATATTACAGCACTTAGTCTTCTTTTCCCCAAAAGTATTCTTAATCCTTCGATAAGCTGTGTCTACTTTTCCTAATTTCAGACAATTTTCTATACCTGCACATTTCTCTTTCAACCATTCTTCTTTCGCTTCCTTGCACTTCTTGTTAACCTCATTTCTCAGACGTCTGTATTCTGCTTTCCCCTTTTCATCTCTTACATTCTTGTGTTTCCGCCTTTCATCCATCAATTCTAGTATATCCTGAGTGATCCACGGTTTTCTACCTATTCTTTCTTTCCTACCAATGTTTTCTTCTGCGGATTTTGTTATTTCATTCTTCAAAAGTGCCCATTCGTCTGCAATTGAAGTTTGTTTAGGGTTTTTCATTAGTCCTTCCTTTATACTCTTCTTGAATCTTTCGTTTACATCCTTCTCTTTCAGTCTGTCTATTGCCCATCTTTTTGGCTTTTGACTTTTCTTCAGTTTCTTCAACTTTAATCTGCATTTCATTACAACCAGATTGTGGTCAGAGTTTATGTCAGCACCAGGATATGCTTTACAATCCAAAATCTGGTTTCGAAACCTCTGCTTGACCATAATGAAGTCGATTTGGTAACGCCCTGTATCTCCTGGTCTCATCCATGTGTAGGCTATATTCTTCTATTGTGGTTATTGAATAAGGTGTTAGCTATGACCAATTCATGCTCGGTGCAGAATTCTACCAGCCTGCTTCCTCGATCATTCCTTTCACCTAATCCGAAATCTCCTACTATCTTCCCTTCTCTCCCTTTTCCTACACAGCATTCCAATCTCCCATTACTATAACATTTTCATCACCCTTGATATACCTCAGAATTTCGTCTATTTCTTCGTAGACCTTTTCAACATCCTCATCATCAGCTTGACTGGTAGGCATATAGACTTGTACCACTGTGGTGCAGGTAGGTTTAGTATTGATTTTTGCTACAATAATCCGTTCACTATATTGCTCATAATATTCCACCCGCTGTCCAAGTTTCCTACTCAATATGAGGCCAACCCCTGCTTGGCCATTGTTTGATTTAGTGCTAATGACCCTATAGTCTCCTGACCAAAAGTCCTGTTCTTCCTGCCAGCGCATTTCACTAATCCCAACCAAATCCAACCTCAACCTATCCATTTCCCTTTCTAAGTTTTCTAACCTTCCACTTCCTAGCAGACTTCTAACATTCCACGCTCCGATCCGTAGAATGTCAGATTTCCTCTTTGTCACTTCTGTGATGTTAACCCCCTCTCGAGTAGTCCCCACCCGGAGATCCGAACGGGGGACTAGTTTACCTCCGGATTGAAATTTTACAAGGGAGGAGGCCATCATCACATGTAATTATGCATAGAGAGGTGCATATCCTCGGGAATAGCATACGGCTGTAGTTTCCCGTTGCTTTCAGCCGTGCAGCAGGGCGCAGTGTAGCCATTATTGGCTTATATTATCAATATCTTAACCATCTATAAGACTAGTAAAGATTTGATTTATTCTGAAAGGCTGCTACTCCCTTTCAGAATAAGTAAAGAGCAATTCTACTAACAAAAATACTAACCTTCTACCGTACTAACAATTAAATACCAAAATTCTACTAACAAAAAAAATACTTAAGTTTTTTAACATAAATATGCATAAATATATGTGGGATTCAGTTAATTCAGTTAGTGAACAGGGCGCGCTGGCTTTGCTGACTGAACAGAGCACATGCGTGGTCAAGGCACTCCGAAAGCAGAGGCCATTTACTTTGCTTGCCAACACAGAAATATGTTGGATTTTGTGCGCATGCGCGAAGGTATCCTTACCTAATTAGTCACACAACTGTTTCTTGAGCTCTGATTGGTGGGGGAAACTGTTTCATAATGAAAAATATTAATGAACCTTATTATGATACTGTTTTCTGACACATAATGTTTACATTTCGACATCGTCGAACATAAAATATGAAATCAAATGGAAAATAGTTTCGTAATAATAATAAAATAAAGAATAGTTATAATATTTTGAATACACGACAGAACATTTATTTTCATAATATGAAAGAAACCTTTAAGTCCCCTTGAAGAACATTATGTAAACTATGAAATATTAAAATATTACTTTGAGACTTTTTTTCCGGCTGAAGTCTTCTATTATTTCACTGAAATATAAACTTGCTAAACGGCCACGGGACGTCATAGCTGCACTGAAAAAAGTAATATGAATTATAAATTGGTTTGAAAAGTATAATTAATTAATTACCGGTACATTTAAAAAAATCCATGTCGCGGGGCCCCCCAGACCGCGGGGCCCTGGGCGGTCGCCCTCCTCGCCCTCCCCTGGCTAGAACCGTAGAAAAACCACTACCAGTACTTACGATTAAATTTATATTTTTCTCGGCCGTTTGAATACTACCTGCGGTTTTTCAGCTATTAGGTCGCATTGTGTACATGAAGTACAGGCCATCAATATCATAGAGACGAACGACGTACACCAAGGAGCCCCCTCAGTCCCCTGCTGTTCAATGTCGCCGTCTACGATGTGGTTTAAGCAATTCGAGAAATTCAAAGGAAACGAAGACGACATGGTTCTGGGGTCCCATTACATCAAAGAGCTACAAAAGGCAAACCGTTCTCTGGATAACTGGGCTGATTATCCCTGATGTCCACCATGGTACTCTTCGATGCCAAAATCGTTCTAATACTAACGTATGGCATAGAGTTGATTTGGGATAAGTTAAACATTCGGTCATTGGGATAGGTAAAAGAAGATTAGTATATGAACTCGCTCAGGGGCCCTTCTTACGGGAGGACTTAAGATTTAAGTTCGTTTTGCCTTCCACGTCCAACTGGAAGAGGGTAATGGCAGAAAGGTCATTGAAAAGGAAATACCTTCGGATAGAGTTCTGAGCCAATAATGAACAAAGCATTGATGGACGTAAACCAGGACTTACGCCACTTTGTCACTTTGGGTGTGTACGGCTTCCACCATAAAATTTGCAAGACAAAATTATACCAGGATCCAAACTCGACTTGTGTCTGTGAGCCGTGTGACCGAACCTGTGAACGTTACCACGTTCTTAAGTAGTATATAAATCGAGGAAACCCTATCATAGACTACCGATACTGCATGACCTGAAGTGGATCTTATCTTATGCACATTATTTATTTATATAATATTAACGTGTACCTTAAATTTTATTTTGCACAAATTGTGCGCGTTAATAAATTAATTAATTAAATAGAGAGTTAAAATATCTGACCCGACCAGAAAACGAACCAGGGGCCTTCGGATTATCGGCCCGATGCTCTTGCCAAGCTACACACACTACAGTTATCATAGAAACACAGGGAATCAGACTAATTCAACATACACTCCACACTCAAGTGCAAGGGGCTGATGGCCAGGATGCCCCAATCCCCTACTTTTCAACTACAGTACATTAATACAGTATATTGATGTGTAGTCACAAGTCGATGGCCAGTGGAGAAACTTCAGTGTCGACCAAAGGATTCAATCATTTCGATAGTGTAAATTGAAAATATATCGCAGCAGGACACTTATCGATTGCCGTGATTGCAGAGAAAGTAGATTTTTGAGGAAAGGAGATATGTGCCGAGAACTATTCATTTCATTAATGTGAATAGTATGAAAATTTCTTTTAAATGTGATGTAATTGAACGTTTCTTTATTTTTCATGATCGATTAACGTACGGCGGTCGTTGCATAACCAATTGGTATAATCCAATTACTTTGATCGTCGATTCTTATTTGATCGATTTAAAGAAATAACATCTGTCCCTCTGACCTGACGTCACATTAGAGTTGGGAATTGAACACGGGGTGGGGTGTAGTGGTTAGATTAGAAATCATCAAGTTGACATCTGTTGTTTTTGAGATGTTTTGAGATTTGTTGACACCTTCAATCTGTTGTGGTTTCAGAGTACACTCTTGCATATAGTTTTCAATTATTACTTTAAAACTCTTGTTGACTGTGACAATTAGTGTAAATAGTAACAGCAGCAGCGTTCATGGTCATCGGAGTGCGACAAATGGCCTACTTTTATGAGTTTTCTAATATATTAGTTGCGAATGTGATGTTAAAGATGTCCCAGTCTAACGTCAGTCTATAGACAATATTTTCAGAAATGCATTCCCGAACCGTTCGCTGAACGAGAGTCAGTTCTCGTGTACCTTGTTTCAAGTATGTAGAAATGGTTTCAACTCGACAGTATTTCTAGTTTGCTATTGGTAAAAAATACCAGCAAGTGAAAGTGTTATTCAGTATGTGCTATTGCTAGAGAATTTAGCATACTTGGCAATTCAGATCATGGTTATGGTGTTTTGTCCGTAGTTGACGCTGTGGGTTGTGACATATTGTAGCTCTGGCCAAGGACAAACATGGGCTTATTGTTCACAAAAATTTGGAGCTTGTTTGGCACTGAAGGTAAGATCTTTTAAAGAGCTTCTTGCATTACCAACTAGACTGATATTTATCAGTTCTAGTGAGTGGCTTATTTGTTGGTGGAACTTGTAACTTATAAGACTTGGCTTTGTCATGTGTAAATTCTGTTTAAACTTTTTTCCTCATTCTCAATCCTATGATTGGCTGGCAACAGTTCTTCCTCTCCACTCCACTCTCTGCTAGTCGCTTCACTTCTTCATGTGAACTGTGTTGTCCCTTATCTATTTCAGGCACTATAGTTTGGGTCTTCCTCTTCATCTCCTCAATGTTATTCTTTACATTACATTTATAAAACTGTTTTGCCTATAAAGTTGTCATATTAAATGGTCCCTAGTTTCATTTTGAATAAAATGTTTATTGCAGCCAATGGCCATTTAAATACAGTACATGCATTTTATAGGCCTATAGACTTCATTAATTCTGAATGAAATATCACTCTTCTTTTTTGCTTTCTTTTCGATAATATAACTTATGATTTTCATACCTTATTTCATCGGTAGCGGTTCACTTTAGACCATCCTTTGTATAAATATTTTTAAAAACTGAAATTACCTGATTTAACAGTCGGGAGGATATCAGGAGAGGATTGAGTATTAGATGTTCACTGCTCCGCTGTCATAGACCCACCATCCCGCCCAAATAGCGACACGACTTATATAGTTGAAATCGAAGTTCTCACCCCCATCTTTCTCACTGAGTCAGTATTGCCAACCCCACGCGTTTGGTAGTATTTCGCATGTGATGTATGAAATCACTAAGTGAACTCAATTACAGTGTTTATTTATGTATTTATAATGTTTTACATACAAAATCAGACCTAACCTGGGGCTTACGTCCCAGACCCCCTTGCTTGTGATACTAGCATTAATTTTCGACCAGGCAGTAGGCCTACCTAACCTAGTAGCGGACATAAATTCTATCTTATTAATGTTTTACATACAAAAACAAACCTAACCTGGGGCTTACGCCCCAGACCCCCTTGCTTGTAGTATTAGCAGTAATTTTCCACAAAACAGTGCCTAACTTAGTAGCTTCTTAGTAGCTTAGTAGTTTCTTTATTCAAGTTGGTAACGTGTCACATGATCGTCTTTCGGGTGTCACATGACTGTCAAAGGTGGCATCCGTAAGTGAAGAAAGTGAAGAAAAATTGCATTCTTTCCGTGAAATAACAATTATTGCGGTGCAGCAGTGGCTATTGAGTATGTAGAGATTGTGAAATGACTCCCAACAACTCCCCGAAAGGTATGCATATCATAAATTATATATTTTCAATAAGCTAAGGTGTTAAAAGTGATGAAAAGGGAGGATGGTCTAAAGTGAACAATAAATATTTCATCTTCTGGGGGAGCATTACCAATTGTATTTACTAACCTTGGCCACTTCGGCACAGACTGTAGTAGATACAGGGTCTTTACATTTGCTTGGCTAGGACTTTCTCGCTCCGCCAGTGCCGGCTGCCGCGTGCACGTATATGCGATAGAGTTGGTGGTTACAATCAGTATCATGCATTTTTACTCACCATTCTTACAGTAGATGCTGAAAATGTTCCCCATCTGCTGCCAAACATAATGGGCATCTACTTATGAAGTTTCCGGTTATTCCGGTTAATTTAGCTTCACTAAGGAAATTACGACCTTTACATCTATTTTTATCGTTTACTGAACCTGTACGTTTGAATCTCTTAGCCAGTTGTTTTATTGTGATTGTGTATAGTTCCGTAATACCTTATGTGAAATATTCGTTACTTGAACGTTTATATCTGCACAATACGTACATAAAGTGCAGGGAATCATGCGCTAAAACGAGACAAAAGTTTCGAGTGAAATTTCCATGGAGACCCTTTCCTATAAATCGGACAATAAAACAACTGGCTAATTTGCGATTCAAACGTACAGGTTCAGTAAACAATAAAAATAGACATTAAGGTTGTTATTTCCTTACTGAAGCTAAATTAACTGGATTAACCAGAAACTTCATAGGAAGATGCCGATTATGTTTGGCAGCGGATGGGGAACATTTTTCAGCATCTACTGTAAACATAATGAGTAAAAATGCATGATACTGATTTTAAGCACCGTATTCTGCCGAACATACGCGCGTGCGGTAGCCGGCAACTAAGCTTTCACTGGCGGAGTGCGTGAGCGAGAATGTCCTATCCAAGCAAATATAAAGACCCTGTATATGTGCTAAGTTATGTAAATATGTATTTTTATTATTATTACATCATTTTTGCCCTTATGGACAGTGTATGAACTTAAATATCTCATGATGTCACAATTTTCACTTCTTTCCCTTCTTCTCTTCCCAAAATCTCTTCATTCTTTGACTGTGTTCCTGTTTCCTTTGTTCCGTCTACAATGCTCCTATCTTCTTCCTTTCACTTACTAAAAATTTGGAGTTCTTAATTTTGTTTCTGAATTTTTCTCTGTCTTCTATCATTTGCTTGTTGATCCCTAATTGCTTTAAGTCGCCTTCTATTTCATGATACCAATTTGTTTTCCTTTTTGAACTGTTTACTACATCAAAGATTTTCTTTGTAAGTCGTTTATTGTTCATTCTCTGTATGTGCCCGTAGAAAGTTAGTCTGCGTTTTCTAATGATATCTGTGAGTCTGTCTGTGTGTTCATATAGCTCTTTGGTAGGTCTTTTCATCCATATCCCATCTCTGTGTACTGCTCCAAATATTTTTCTCAGAATTTTACGTTCTATTTTTTCTGTTTCTATGATGCCAGATGCTCCAATTGTGGTCATTTCTGACGCATACAATGTTTCTGGTAATACAACTGTTTTGTAGTGTCTAAGTTTGGCATGTCTTGATATGCTTTTCTTATTATAATATGTATTTTTATTTATTGCACATTTAACATCGAAGCGTAGGCCTATTTAGTATTTTAAACTGACGCCAAAGCTCACACATTGACGTCACTAGTTACCAACATGTGGGATACAAAATACACCACGACTACTCCACTGTGCGTGACTAAAACCAGGGGCGTACATATGGATAACTCAGCCCGCAGGCTAAAACCATTGTTGAAACCCATTGGATTGGACAAAACGAAGGTTACGATGGTTGGCTTGAGGTGCGGCCTTGGCCGCAGGAAACTAGCGAGACACTGTTGACACGTTAGGCTGTAACCAGTGTCAAAAACTATTGGATTCATGGTGAACCAATTCACTGTCTAGTGAACTGGGCGCTATTTTGTTTTACACTATCGCTTGTAGCCTATACAAGTAGTACCGTAAGTGCGGGGTTGGCAATACTGTACTTGACGGTAACTCACGCGCGTAATGGTGGACACACCTGGATTTTTACTAGGCGTATATGTGTCATTATCTAAATAAAGGATGGGGGATGGGTTATGGACTGCAGAGGAGTAAACATTTATTACTACATCATTCCCTAATTTCTTCTTCTTCTTCGTCATTAGAAAAGGTATTTTGTCTAATTTCAGTACTTTAGAAAATATTATCAACAAGTGAGTGTTACCTATATTTCTTTATATAACCTACATTGTTGTTGTTTCCTATGGCTAGCCCGGATTCCAATCCATCAGCTTTCTTGCGTTCCTACGTTGTTTCGGCTCTCATTTTTCAATCTCACAAATGGGGAACTTAGACAGAAATTCCTAGTCTCTTGCTTGTACCACATTGAATGCTATCAATCACATACTTCACAACATAGCCTATCCTGCATGTACATGGGCTTGGTAAATGGTATTTTGCATTATGGTATCACAGAGAAGGTGATGGAAATTGTGTAACCGTGAACCTGGTTATCAAAAGTTCATAGTTGGGTCATTTCCAGGCATGGATTAGCATTCCCTCGGTGGAGAAGAAATCGTCCTAGATTTAAGTTCTTTTTATGTTTAGTTCCTTGAGGGTATCAGTGTCGCTGGTGGTGGCTGAGAGTAGCATTTTAAGTTGTAGCTCTATATAAAGTAGCTCCTTGGTGAAGACATATCCTGTGCCAAATATGAGGTTGTAAGGTTCACGCTCTCAAGGCTCGTCTATGAGCTGGCAAGAGAGACTTTCCTTATAGAGGACTTACATCTACACTACGAACTTCAATCAACCGATGCGACCAGGAATTTAATGGAGGAGAGAGAGAAGAAACTACGAGAAATATGGCCGGAGTTCTTCTCTACTGATGCCATGCTAGACCGAACGTGGATGGGACCCAACCAAAAACTACGACACGTGCTGACCCGGTTGGCAGTGCACGGTTACCACAACTTGATCTGCGTAAAGACTCACTTTCATGAGCCAGACGATACTTGCGTATGCAGCCTGTGCCATTCAGTGTGTGAAATATACCATATCACCTTATGCAAGCAAAGACAAATTTCTCTCACTGAGTGTAGTGAAATGTGAACTAAATTACAGGGTTTATGATATTTATGTATTTTGTGAATGCACTTTCGTGTGCAATTATACTATTATTAAACATTGACATGCAAAGCACCTGGTGGTTTCTGGTTGGGATTTACTCTTGAAATAGCTAATGCTCAGTATATGAATGAGAACCTTAAGCTATATAAATGGATTGTTCGTCAGTTGGTTAGCATATTAATGTACGGTATTAGGTAAATTGGACAGGAGAAAAAATATGTAGGCTACTCGCCTTACTAACTCGGAAAAAAACCCACCTCTTTTAACGTAATTATTAAATTAAAACACTGTTCAAAAAAAGGTTTCATTTGTTGGTTGTTAATTAATTTTAGGGGATTGGGACATCTTGGTCATCAGCCCCATCTAGTTAGGTGTGTGGAACTTTTCTAATGGCCTGTATTTATATGATGACTGTAGAAGTGTGTGGAACTGTATTAGGGACAGGGATGAGGTAGGTACACTGTGACTTGAAATAAGGTACTGTCCTGGCATTTGCCTGGAGGGAGTGTGGAAAATCTGGGGAAAAGCCAACTCGGGAAAGCCACTGTGAGCGCCGTGTTTCGAACCTGCGTTATTCAGACTTGCTGCAGTTGGCCTTATGGTCGTGGTGCACGATTTAACAAGCACGGCTATGCTACGAACATCATCAGATTCTGATCACTACAGGATGTAGGTATATAATTTTTAAGTTATAAGACATTTTTTATAATGTGTCTACAATTTTTTAGTGTACTGGTACTGTGTTAGTTTGAACAACAATAATCATCATAATTATTGGTTAATGTTGTTAGCCATTCAGTTTATGTAATTAATTGACATGTAGTGCCTTGACACAGTTGCTTAAATACTGATGTAAATCACTTATCTAGTGCAGGAATTTCCATAGTCACGTCTGCATCACTCCACTTGCCTTGGACATTCTTAACCCTCCTGTACTTGCGCGGAGTTTTGTCACGCCAGTGCTCGCGCGGGGTAATAACTTACCTCCATTCTTTAGTGAAATTTATCGTAACGTAAAAATAAAATTATGCTTTTTTCATGATGTCTCTTGAATAAGGACCTTATCTATAAACAAAACATAATAGAAATATCTAATTTTATTGCCGTTATATCTAATTTTATTGCCGTTAATACTACATACAGAAAATTAATTATATTACATAATTTCAAAGCAGAGAAAACGCAACCATAATAACGTTAGAGTTTATGCAGTCGTAAAAGGTTGAACTATTAAAGTCAATCACACTTCATTACCGTCTGAACTCTAAGGCTTAGGTCTATTTTACTCAGTTTAGGATTTCTGGTTGAGACATTCCTCGCACACGGTACTGAAATGGTCGTGGCAGACATACTTTTCATGCAGCACACAAGAGTTTCTGTTTTTTTCTGTCCCGATTTTTAGGACATATAGCACATCTTCCAGATGATCCTGGTGTTTGTCTCTTCAAGTGTCGAGTCTGAGAGCCCTGGGGAATTTCTTCTCTATCCTTTGAACTCATTCACAAGGATTTCTCTCTGATATTGCGGGGCAAACTTGTTTCTGTCACTCTGCTATCCGAGGCTTCAACAATTGCATGGCGAATTCATTCCTGGTCCTTGCTGATGTTCCCGGCTATATCACGACTCATATTAATCGGTTATACTCGAGTAACAATACGTTCTCACAATAGAAACACACTCAAGAATTAAAATTAACTAAACACGAGTTTGCCAATGTAGCCTCGCCAGTGCTCGCGTGGGGTAAGATATTACCCCAGTCAGCTTTGTCTCTTTGCCGGAAACAAACTGACTCTTGAAGGTTTATAACAGACAGCTCAGGTGGCGCCCCACAGTGTCCTTGGAAGGTACACAAGAGCCCAGGGTACAGTCCATGATAGAAAAAAATCAGCAGTAGCTTTTCAAGAGTTGGGGTAATTAATTACCCCGTGCGAGTACTGGAGGGTTAATCACATTAACTGACAAAAACCATGCTAAGTACAAACCAGCATGGAACACCTGTAAATGACTTGAGTGATCATAATGGGATGATGTTAACTTGAGGAATGGAACATGTCCTCCTTTTAACCCCATTTGAAGATTGTTATTGCACTTTGCGCATCTAGGCCTATTCCTTGTTGATTTATCCATCCTTCGTCCACACAAGAAGCAACAGCCTACTTCAATTCCACTACACTCAACCTATCACTACTGTCATCTGATTTGAGAGTCATCTCCATGGCCACCTCCTGCGAGACGTTTCCTTTGCACGCTCAATTCTGAAACAGCGATGCTCGTGGGGGCTACTATTGTAGCCCAGACGACTTCTAATGCATTTGGTGTCAGTTTGGTGCAATTAGTTTAGTCGGAAACACTGTTAAATACAGCGTCAACAGGCAGGTAAAGATATTATCAATATTTCTAGTAAAGAATATATCTGCGCTACAACAAAATAAATCACTGGGCTGCACCTGTAGCCCGCGCGAGTATCCGAGGGTTAATAGGTCATGTACAGTTTATTCCACAGTTTTTGGCCAGTTGCTTTGAGAGCTTACGAATTGAAGCGAGTCTAGTATTAGCAGCTGACTGTACTTGCTCCACTGGTAGTCTGGAGTTTTTCTGGAATTTTATCTTCAGGCTTATCATTTCAATCACCATAAAATTAAGTCACCATACCCAGCAAACAACATGAGTGTATGGTAATTAGGTTGACCTGTATAATGAAACCCTCAAAATGTTGTATGAGCAATATTAATACCATTTTACAAACTATGGCATGTGTTTCAGATGGGTCACATTCATGGTCTAAGGTACTTATTGATATTCCTGTCCTTGAGGGTCTGGGTTCTATTACCGGTACTGAACAAAATGTAATTCTTGTTTGAAGGCTGGGACAGATGACAGCTAAGAAGTGGCTTACAAAATTTTCCCACTTTTAGTCTCCAGACAAATATTGAAATGGTACCTTCTAGTCCCAGTTACAAATAACACATGGACACAGGTCATCACAGTAATAGACATTCACCAAAATACTCAAGTAGCCTACGTTAGTCCCTATGTGAAACACTTTATACTTGATACTGTTAGTGGGGGTATTGATAGTCTACTAAGCATTGAATTATGGAAAGCATATTTAAGTTAACTAGCGGACCCGTGCGAGAACTCTCGCATAATAGGTTGAGTGCGACCCATTTGTACAGACTACCTGCGCGGCTCTATTGCTATGCGGGCTGTAGGCAACAGAGTTCTCGCAGGGGCTATCGTCTTATTTATTTGTTTAAAAGCACTTTATAAATAAATACATATATTTCCGTTGACTTTTATATACATATATTTCCGTTGACTTTTCAAGAAATGCAAGATTTTTCTGGTACTATTGAGACGATTTGGAAGATTTTGATACAAACCACACCTTCTAACTCATTCTGGTTTATGAGCTTGAGTTTTGTGAAACATACACCTTAGCCTTAGCGTATTGTGTAATAAGATTATATGATTTTTGTTGAAAGATAATCAGAAATGGCTGTATCATTTGTATTGTATATGCCTATGTATTTCAATTTTCAGAGCATAAGATAGTGATGGTTGGTCTGGACAATGCTGGTAAAACAACCATCCTGTATCAGTACCTTATGAATGAGGTTGTGCATACTTCCCCTACAATCGGCTCAAATGTTGAAGAAGTTGTTTGGAAAAACATTCATTTTATTATGTGGGACCTGGGAGGTCAACAATCACTGCGAGCTGCGTGGAGTACCTACTATAGTAATACAGAGGTAACTTTTAGCAATAGTCTATTTAAAAAAACCACATTTCCCTAATGAGGAGGACATAATGACTTGGAATTTTAGCTATCTAGGCCTACAAATGTTATCGTTTTATGAAAGTGTATGTTCCCAAGGCTGAAAGGGCCATGTTCTTCAAAAGTGATACTGAGAGGTTGAATCTCACTGGGTATTTCTCAATTATTTTCAGGGTTGTTCTTTGTGTTCTGACCTGTTACCCACATTTTGAAATATCTCAATGTCTGAGTTAGCTATTTTAAATTTAGTCTTATACAAGTCTACTTTCTTACTAAATACTAACATTCATTATTATAGCCATCATCACCATCATCATCAACTAGAGCAGTTTCCCACCTCAGGTTGGGTCTGCTTGGAGCACAAGCCTCTCCATTGTTTTCTGTCCATCCACCACTTCTCTTCTGTCACTGTTGTCCAATTCACTTCTTTTCTCTCGACACTTTTCTTCCACTCCATTTCCAATATTTTCCGTGGTATTCTCTCTTCTCCCATTCTTTTCACGAGTCCATACCACTGTAGCCTTGATTTTTCAATCCTATCCTGTAGGGGTTCTTCCTTTAATATTTCTCTGACTCTATAATTTCTGACTCTGTCCATTCTAGTTAGACCTATACGACTCCTCTGAAACTTCATTTCCACTGCTTGGATTCAGCTTTTATCTCTCTCCTCATCACCCAAGTTTCTTATCCATACGTTAGGATCGGCACAAAGTATGTCTTGTACAGGGTCATTATCTATGTGCGCCCCGATAAACACGGCAAGCTAAGCCAGTTTTGACTGGCGCAGAACGCGGGCGCGTGTACACGGTTCAGCCGGTGGTTGGCGCGCACTTTTACCAAACATGTTCAATAATGTGTACTTGCAGAGCTCCTAGCCGATGCTGAAAATGTCTTCCCTCTCTTGTAAAACACTCCTGACATCTTCTGATGAAAGAATGGGCAACAATCTCATCTAATTTATGTTCTGTAAGAACACAACGTTGTCTGTTAACTTTTTTATTATTTACGGAGCCCGTTTCCTTGAATCGTTTAGCGAGCCTCCGAATTGTACTAGCATTAGGCACAAGTCTTCCTGGAAACTTGATTCGAAATTTTCGTCTTGTTTCAGAACAAGACTTTCTGCTATTCATGTACTAATTATGGATATAACACGTTCGCGCAATGTGAATATTGGTGTCTAGGCATGACCAACATTTACAGTAATCACAATACTCGCTAAATGTGCAACACTAACGTCTAAGCTTTGCAGATTCACGTCCATATGAATGACAAAACACGTGTGAACTAAAGATATGAGACAGAGGAGCACGCCAATGACTGGCTGAACCGTGTACACGCACCCGCGATCTGCGCCAGTCAAAGCCGACTTAGCTAGCCATGTTTATCGGGGCGCACATAGATAATGACCCTGTATAATATGATCCCTTTACATTTCTGTGGCACATCCTTGTTCCATATCAAGCCTCTAACACTAATGAAGAATCCATCAGCACACCGTCCTCTGTCATCTAATTCCAAGGCATTTCCCCCATTTTCTTCAATGACACTTCCCAGATACTTGAAGCTCTGCACTTTCTTCAACTGTTCTCCGCCTAACTTTATGCCAGAGTATACTCTTCCCTTCTCACGTGTTATCACCACTTCACTCTTTTGTGCGGAAAACTACATTCCATAGGATGACACTACTTCCTCACATGCCTTGAGTTGCTCCTGTGCATCCCTCTCCTTGTTTCCCCAGATCATCATCTGCAAACACCATTGCCTTCATTTCTTCCTCCCCAATAGGCTGTGCTACCTTCTGCATCACTTCATCCATCACCATTACAAAGAGCAAGGGCGAGAGGGCACTTCCCTGCTTTAGACCATTAGTCAACTCAAACCATTCTCTTCTTTCCATACCGACTTTCACACAGCTTCTGTTACCCTCATACATATCTCTCACTCTCATCACTATTTCTTCTGTTATTGCTTTGGCTCTCATCGCTTCCCATACTCATTTTCTTACGACACTGTTGTATGCCTTCTCAATGTCCATAAAGGCCAATACCAAATCTTCCCTATATTCGTAGTGACGCTCCTGTAACTGTCTCACTGCAAATATGAGGTCGGTAATGGACTTCCCTTGCCTGAATGCATATTGCTCCTCCTTCAGTTGCTGTTCCGTTACCTTTTGTATCCATTTCTCCAATACCGTTTCATATATCTTTGCACAGTGACACATCAGTGTAATTCCCCGGTAGTTTTGGCATTTCTTCCTGTCTCCCTTCTTGAAGATGGGCACCATCAACCCCTATTTCCGATCTTCTACTTTCTTCTCCTTCCAAATTGCTCATATCACCCTATACAACCACTGTGTTCCCACTTCCCCTGCAGCTTTTATCATCTCCAGGCTTACCTCATCTATACCTGGTGCTTTTCCTATTTTCATTCTCTTTATTGCTTCTTCCACTTCTGCCCAGGTTAGGTCTTCCACTTGCACTTGGTTACTGACATCAACCCTTCCAGTATACTCTTCCTCCTTACTTGGTGCTGTCACATTCAAGAGGTCCTCAAAGTATCCTTTCCAGAGTGATTTAATCTCTTCTTTTCTCTCAATAATATTGCCATTTTTGTCCTCCATTCTCTCTGTGTTAATCTTCTCATCTTTCCTTTTATTCTTCACCATCGCATACAACAGTTTTCTATTACCTTTACTATCCTCTTCCATCATCCTTGTCCATTTCTACATCCACTTCCTTCTTTCCTCTGTTATCACAGTTTTGGCTTCCTTCTTTCTTCTATATATTCCTCACTTGCATCTGCTGTTCTAAGTTGGAACAACATCCGGAAAGCTTTGTTTTTGTTTCCCACTACTTCCTTCACTCTGTTGTTCCACCATGGTGTCTCCTTCCATCGTTTCTTATCACTGGTCCTCCCGCATACCGTTTCTGCTGCTTCCACTAGTGTTTTTTTCAGCCTTTCCCATTCCTCTTCCACAGTTCCTGTTTCCTCTCTGGGATCCCTGCGACGCTTTACTATTTCCTGATATTCCGTTTTGGTATCTTCCTCTTTGAGTTTCCATAATTTTATTTTCCTCTCCTGCCTTTCTATCACTCTCCTTTCTGACTTCATTCTGTAGCTCATAACCACCAGTCGGCGATGGCTGTCCAAGGTCTCTGATGGGATAACTTTAATGTCCATAACATTTCTCTTCGTTTGCCCATCAAAAATTACATAGTCTACTACCGATCTCCTACTACACGCTGCTATACCAGGTTATCTTATGGCTCTCTCGTTTTTTTTTTTTACCATGAATTCCCAATGAGGAGCCCGTTCCTTTTGCAATATTCCAGTAACCGTTTTCCCTCCTCATTTCTACTTCCCCATCCTTCTGCTCCCAGCGCACTTTCATAATCCTGTCTTTCTATACCTACGTGGGCATTTAGGTCTCCCATAATTATAACCTCTTGACCATTCAGTTGTCTTTGTACTTCGGCCTCAAATTCTTCTTTCTCCTGTGAAGGACAACCTACCTGTGGGGCGTACACTTGCAGAATCTCCATTCTTGTTCCCTTGATATATAATCTTGATTAACCGATCGTTAATTCCTACTACTTCTTCTTTAAGCCCATATCTCACAACTTCTCCTAATCCATTTCTCTTTCCCTCATCGTTTCCAATCCAGTACAATCGGAATCCTCTTCTCAATTCTCTTTTACCCTGTCCTCTCCCTTTTGTTTCTCCTAATCCCAAGATATCCAGGTTTCTTCTTAGCATCAAGTCGACAATTTCCTCTTCTTTCCCTGTGAGTGTTATTCAGGGTTCCAATTCCTTTCCGAGGCTTGCGAGCCTTAATAGATATTAATCTATCGGTTTTAATATTTTTGATATATTGAATCAAAGATACCACTTTGGAAGTTAAGTTTGTTTTATGAACTCAAAATTAGGAAGCTTTCTTCAAATATCGAAAAATTTAAAGACAGTAGATGACCTATAGCACTGTCATTTCACCTGTTGAAATTAATCGAACTCTCCGCTCAATCTAATTATAGTCAAGCCATCATAACTTCCGACTTGACGTTTAAGTACATGGCGATATCGTGAACGAAACTCGATTTGTCATGATATATTGATTCGAATGACTGCCTGTGATTGGCTAGTTAAAGTGATTTTCCTTGTGACCGCTAGATAACTCCAGGGTAACGCTGAAACGTCAAGTCGGACGTAATGATGGCTCTACTATAGATACACTCTTGTTGACCAACTGCAAAGCTTCCAATAGATGTGAATGATAATGTGTGTTATTGTCGATGTATGTGCAGCCTATACCAAATACAAAACACCTCTGAACACGAGGGAGGAGCCAGGTTTACTTGCTTGCCCGTGCCATACAATAGCACAGCGCGATGTGTGGCAGAGCTCCTTCCGGTCGGAGGGTGTCTGTCATTTTGTGCAGAGTAAGGATAGGTCATGCGAGACCCACACACTCGTACCTAATGAGAAAGGAAGACCCCACCTCCACTTTGTATGCATGGAGCCGTATTCAAAGTGACCCACATTTTAACCGAGTGTGTGGATCTTGCTGATCTACAAAGAAACTTAGATATGCAGAATACACTCAATCTTTAGCCGATTACATGGTAGCTGCTGATCATGTCATCCCTATATACGGTATATAAAACTGAAGTGTTGCCTGCTTTTTTCTCAATTTCCACAAAATTTTGCGTTGTGCGCTTCAGACTGTTTTATGATGGATGAGTGCAAAAATAAAGTTTTTGTCTGTGCATCTTTTTGCATTCCTAAAACTCGAGAACGGCTGGGTGGATAATCGTGAAATTAGGTTTGGGCATCCATCAGAGGCAAGACACCAATCATTTATATAACTTTTCACCATACTTCTCATAAAATACATGCAAAAATAGACGAAATATCAAAATTATTTTAGCAGAACGAGCAAAACTCATTTTGAGCCCTTCAATGTGGGAAACAAAACTCGGGAGGGACACCAAAATCTACATTTTAAAGTCCTAAAACTTACAGTTTCTGAGTTATCCCTAGAAAACTATCTTCACTCTGATGAAGGTATGGCAAGCCCGTAACCATTATAACAGCTCAAGAGGTGACGTCCAACTTTCCATATATCTCTGTAAGAGACAATGCCACTCCATTTATTATCTAAAACACGATAAGAACATTAGGAATCGAAATGGTCATACCCCAATCAAGGTATGTATGTTTATAAAATTTTACTTTTTTCTGTCATTTTATTGCAATATAATTCTGTAAATAGCTTCGAGGTTATCCCGGAATCATCTTAGGCTCTAGAAACCTGAGATTGTCATGGGGTTTGATAATGAATGAATAAATAAAGGAATAATAAATTGATTAATTAATTGATATTATTCGGCTGCGGTGGCGTAGTTGGTAGGATGCTGAACTGCTATGCCCAAGATAGCGGGTTCAAACCCGGCTGAAGTCGTCGGATTTTTTTAAGAGCGTTAAAAATCCTTCAGTATGCCTTCCTTTGGAGGGGAAGTAAAGCCGGCGGTTGCATGTCATAGATTTATGGCATGTAAAAGATCCTTCCACAGACTTAAAATGTGTGAAGCTAAATTGTTAGGTTAGATTTCGTCGGAACGCTCTGTCAAAGTTCCAACGTTCACCACCAGGTATCATTGATATCTGGTGGCGAAAGTTGGAACTACTTGACATTGAACAGAACTTGTAGCTCACCCTAAGGGTGTCCGCTGGAAGCAGCTACAGACTCTGGCGAGACGAACATGTCCTTGGTCACTCCCGGCACTAAAAGCCATACGTTAAATAAATAAATCACTCCCGAGTGTTACCAGACCAAGGAGCTTGCAGACTTTGTAACTTAATGATCAGGCCAAGTTGGGTTCTACTGCTTGCCTGCTTTATAAGTGAGAGTGGGTTAGGGCCAGTAATCTAAGTTATGGTGTGTTCTGTGAATCAAAGATTTGTTTCTTTCTCATATATTTTTTTAATATTACAGTGAAACCTCTCTTGACGGGCACTCCTCTAAGGCGGACACCCCTTCATAACGGACGATTTTCTAGGTCCGTGACCAAACCCCTCTTAAGTATATTAGCAATTAATCTCTCTTATGCGGACACTCGCTATTACGGACACGGACACCCCGGCCGCATTAAAAAAATCAACCTCTCTTAGCGGACACTTGTTTTGAAAAGAAATTGCATCTCTGTAGGTCTATTATACTCTGTGAGCTACCAGAAAGGGATTGACAGTTCTCGCCTCGCCATGTGGTCTGAGAACGAGGTAGCCAAACTGTACAAGACAGAGATACAGCTGACCAGGCACTGAAGCACGTGGGCTGTAATATTGCAACGCAGAGTATTATGACATCAACTATGCGAACATGGATTGGTCAAGAGGTAGAGGGGTGATGACTGACGTGGAATTTCCGGCTAAATGTCAATCCTATTCAGGCAGCTCACAGAGTATAGTCTTGTATGAACACTTTGTTGTGTTAATGCACTTTCGACACATCCTGTGCTTCCTGGAAGCCAGTTAGCGCTGACCTTCCCATTCCCTGTCTTCTGCACTGCTCCAAAAATAAACCTGGCCTAAAACGGTATCGCTTTCATTGTTCTCTTGAACTTGAAATGGTCAGGATAAGGGAATTCATACTTTCACTATCTGGTCGGTTTTACCGTGAAACTTCTTAAATATATTGTAGGACCTGTGCGTTACAGTAGCAAGTGAGTACATTTGAAATGGCTCCTCGTAAAAGATTAACTTTAAAAGAGAAAGTAGACATCGTCGATTATCACAAACTTGAGAAACGTGGTGTGTGGAAACCATGTGAAGTGTTTAAGATTGGAAAGACACAGGCAGCAGAGATTGTGAAAAAACAAGAAGAGATAATTAAGGTATGGCGTCTTAATGGTAATGAGCTGCAAACTAGACAGTTTCAAAGTGGTAATGGTGCTGTTATTGATAAGTCGGTGATAAGGTGGTTCAGCAAAATAAGAAGTCGGAACGTCCCAGTGTCCGGACCACTAACACAAGCCAAAGCATTGGATTTCGCAGCAGAATTAGGTATTGGAGATTTCAAAGCCTTGAACGGCTGGCTCGAGAATTTCAGAAAGTGCCACGATATTAAGTTTAGAACAATTTGTGGATAATCTTCCACTGTTGATATGGGAGAGGAGAGATGTTTCTGGCGACTGCTAATGAAGAGAAGAGATAGGTTGGTAGGACACATACTAAGACACCCAGGAATAGCAAGCTTAGTTATGGAAGGAAGGGTCGAGGACAAGAACTGTAGGGGTAGACTAAGGTTAGAATATGTTAAACAGATTGCCTCGGACGTAGGGTGTGGTAGCTATGTAGAGATGAAACGATTAGCTCAGGACAGGGAGGCATGGAAATCTGCATCAAACCAGTCAAAAGACTGAAGACTCAAACAACAACAACGATATGGATAATGTTTCAAACTGGGGGGAAAAAAAGCCTTCCATCACTGAAGGCTATTCGCCGGAAAACATTTTAAATGTGGACAAAACTGGACTGTTTTTCCGCGCGTAACCCTATGTTTTCTTGTAAGAACACTTACTGTAAAAGTACATGTGCCAAATTGCAATCATTTTCTCTAACCCTCCCTATAGTGGACACCCCTCTTTCGGACAGTATTTATGGCCCAAAGGGTGTCCGTTATAGAGAGGTTTCACTGTATTATTGTTTGTTTTATGTCTTTTTAGTGGTAGCTACACTTGCTAAAGCGCATAGCCAGGCCATGGGACCAAGCTCTCTGCGGACTTGGTAGACGTGGGTTCGAGCCCTACCATCGGCCGTGCTTGAAATGGTTTTCGTGGTTTCCCCATTTTCAACTCCAGGCAAATGCTGGGACGGTACCGTCTGACAGGCCACGGCCGCTTCCTTCCACATCATTGCCCAGTTTGATTCACCATCATTCATTTCATCTCTCATTATTACCCTTTCACGAATTGATTGCCGGCGGTCGAGATGGGAACTATTCCTCGTTTACTTGTGTCACACGTCAGCCTGCTTCGTTGACAGGTACAGTTGCGCGAGTAGAATATGACTCACCTCCAGTAGTCTCAGTTATCGTTTGACTGTCCGTGGTGACATGAGCTCCTGCGATGCGCAATGCTGCTTGTCTTATGTGCAGAATGAACTCTTGTCATCTCTGTGTTCTCCGCTTCGTCCCCCGGGTCAGCTGCTACAATCAACACCAAACACTGGCGCAGCGGCAATCAAAATCTTAAATGGGTAATAACTCCTCTCATGAGGTTGGTGTCAGGAAGGGCATAAAAACCATCCACCACATAGAATTTCATCACATCTTATCACCGACCCTGTTCAAAACAGGATTAGTTTTATGTCTTTTTTTGTTGTCATTATTAGGCAGTTTTCAAATTTAGGTATCCACCTCTAAATATTAACTATACAAAATTTATATTTTTGGCCATGTTATGAGGGGCAGATACCTCTCTTTTCTGGCACTTAAAACAAGAATAACTGTCAATTTTTAAACCTTACAATGGAAGCTCTAGTGTTGCAGTACTGGAATTTCAAACCTTTAAATCAGCTACAGTAGATAACATTGTAGCTATATCCTGTTCAAAGTTTGTTGGTCTACTTGTCTAATAAAAGTTGTGTGTTCCAGTTTATAATTGTAGTGATAGACTCCACTGACCGGGAGCGGCTTGCGGTCACCAGAGAAGAGCTTTATCGGATGTTGGCTCATGAAGAGCTCTCCAAAGCTGCTGTGCTTATTTATGCTAATAAACAAGATCTGAAGGGCTCCATGACAGCAGCTGAAATCAGCAAACAACTGGATCTTACATCAATAAAGAAACATCGGTGGCAGATACAGTCATGTTGTGCCCTCACTGGAGAAGGGTATGTATCTGCTACTTCTCATTTATTACGTATCTTTCTTCTTTTTTTAATAGTATGTATATTTTTACTGCTGCAGCAAATAATGGTTTTATCCCTTATGACATGGCAGTCATTTATCCTAATTATAATCAGTTGTTGTGGGCAGAGTTTGTGTTCATTGCAATAATCTTTTGGGTTCCCTATAGAGCTTTGGCAGAATGTTCTATTCTGGACTGGCCATAATCAACCACTAAACTCCTCTCCAGGTTCCGTTCTCTCACAATGTCCTTCACCAAATCCATCCACCGTATTCTAGGTCTTCCTCGTCCTCTCTTTCCAGTTATCCGTTTCTCCATCCTATGTCTCGACATTCTTTCATCATTCATCCTTTTCACATGTCCATACCATCTTAACCTGTTCTGCTCCAGCTTATCATTCAGCTTCTGTACATTCACTTCCTTTCGAATGTCTTCATTTCTCATTCTATCTCTCCTAGTCTTCTGTACCATGCTCCTCAGGAATTTCATTTTGACTGCATGTATTCTACTTTCATCTCTCCTCGGCGGCGGCCAAGTAAGTAATAGGTCTTGTACATCACTTCTATAGCCTTCAGTGGTACCGTTATGTCTTTATTCCACTGGTATGGTCAATAAATCGTTAATGCTGCGTTCTCCTCTGAGCATATGGTACAGTTCCTCAGTACTTTAAGGTGTTTAGCTGATGGAAATGTCTGACCTTTGCTAAGACAAAACTTGGACACTACATGATTTGGTTTATTTTTGTTTCTTTCAGCTATAGTTGGCTTATAAACCTTTAGAGAGGAATCAAGTATGGTGTGTGGAGCTTGTTTAATTTGTAATATAACAAGTTAGTCTGCCATTCTATTCCCCTGTAATCCTACACATAAAGTAACCACATGAAAAGCAATTTTATTCCCGTGTTTGATGAGAAGATATTTTCTTTGATTTCTTATCAGTAAGGACCAGACATTTATGCACTGAAAACTATTAAAATATGCATGCAATTCATCATCATCATCATCATCATCTTGCACAGTTTCCAGCCACTGGCCGGGTCTGTTTGGAACACAAGCCTCTCCAACGTCTTCTGTCTTCCCACCATCTCTCAGCCTCCACCCTTGTCCAGTCTTCTCCTCTCTTCTTCACGCTTTCTTCCACCCCCTTCAGCCACCTGTCTCTCGGTCTTCCCCTCGGTCTCTTTCCTTCCCACTTCGTCTCATGTACTCTCCTGGGTATCCTCTTCTCCTCCATTCGTTTTACATGTCCATACCATCTAAGTCTAGATTTCTCTATACCATCCTGTAATGGTTCCTCCTTCATTAATTCTCTGGTCCTCTCATTTCTTATTCTGTCCATCTTTGTAGCTCCAATACTGCTTCTCAAGAACCTCATCTCACTGGCCTGTATTTTGCTCCTCTCCCTTCCTTTCATAACCCAGGTCTCCGAGGCATACGTCAGGATAGGGACATAGTACGTCCGATATATGATCTTTTTGCTGTTCTGAGGGACATCCTTGCTCCATAACATGCTTCTCACACTCCTCCGAAATGCTTCTGCCTGCCTCCCCCGCTCATTTATTTCTCTATCGTTTCTTCCATTATCTTGTATCAGGCTTCCCAGATACTTAAAACTCTCCACTTTCTTCAGCTGTTCCCCACCAATTGTTATTCCCGTTGTGGTTCTTTCCTTCTTCCTTGTTGTGATCACCATCTCACTCTTATTTATGCTAAATTTCATCCCATATCCTTGTATTACTCCTTCCCACACGTCCAACTGTTCCTGTACCTCCTCCTCCTTGTTTCCCCAAATCATCTGCAAACACCATTGCTTTCATCTTTCCGTCCCCAATTACTTGTGCCACTCGGGTCATTATGTCATCCATCACCACAATGAAAAGTAACGGTGACAGTGCACTTCCTTGTTTCAGGCCGTTTCTTTGTTCCAACCAGTCAGATCTCTCTCCTCCCACTTTCACACAGCTCACGCTTCCCTTGTACATCTCCTTTATCCTCTTTATAGTCCATTTCTCTACTCCTCTATCCTCCAGGGACTTCCATACTTTGTTTCTGCATACACTGTCATATGCTTTCTCAATGTCCAGGAAGGCCATCAGTAGATCTGTTCCATATCATAGTGCTGTTCTTGTAACTGCCTTACAGCAAAAATCAAATCCACTGTGGACCTTCCTGCTCTGAAGCCATGTTGTTCTTCCCTCATCCCTCCTTCTATCCTTGTCCTAATTCTCTTTTCCAAAACTTTCTCGAAGATCTTTGCACAATGACTCATCAGTGTTATTCCCCGATAGTTTCTGCAATCTGTTCTACTACCTTTCTTGAAGATCGGGACAATGATTCCTTTTTTCCAGTCCTCTGGGGTCTTCCTTTCCTTCCATGCTGTCCTCATCACTCGGTACAGCCACTGTATCCCCACCTCTCCTGCTGCTCTCACCATCTCCACACTCAACTCATCCACACCCGGTGCCTTCCCTCCTTTCATCTTGTTCACTGCATCTTCCACTTCTTTCCATGTTAAGTCCTTTTCTGTTTGCAGTTCATCTTCCTCTTCCCCGATTTCTTCCTCCTCACCATCTTTTCCATTTGGGTTCAGAAGTTCTTCAAAATATTCTTTCCACATTTTCTTCAGTTCTTCCCTATTTTCTATCTCTTGTCCCCTTTTGTTCACCATTCTAACATAATCCGTAGGATCCTTCCGCCTCTTATCTTTCACCATCCCATACAGGACCTTTTTTGTACCTTCACTATCCTCCTCCATCATCTTTGTCCACTCTTCCATCCACTTCCTTCTCTCCTCAGCCACCACTCTCTTCGCCTCCTTCTTTCTTTCCTGGTACTCTTCCCTTGTCTCTACCGTCCTATTTTGATACCACCTCCTAAAGGCTCTATTCTTTTCCCTTACTATATCTTTTGTCTTCTCATTCCACCATGGTGTTTCCTTCCACCTCTTCTTACTACTTGTCCTCCCACATACTGCTTCTGCTGCACCCACTAGTGTCTTCTTAAATCTAGCCCATTCCTCTTCCACCCCTCTTTCTTCATCTGTTGGAATTCCTTCCTTTACCATTTTGAGGTACTCGACCCTTCTATCCCCTTCTTTCAGTTTCCATATCCTTATACGTCTTTCCTGGTTCTCAGTCCCTTTCTTCTCCTTACTCCCTCTCAGGTTCATTACCAGTAAAGAAATATGCATTAAAAATTGAAAAAAAAATATACACTTAACAATAAGCCAATCTTATTCACTCACTTTATACTTGTATCATTCACTGCAGAAAGAAGCATCACAATGGATAATTGCAAGTTTTTCAATGTTTTCAGGAGACAAATTAAGTCTATTTTAATCTATTTCAGTGCATAAATGTCCCGTTCTCTAGCTATCAGTTGAATAATCACTATTACCTGACACCCACTGTTTTAATAAATACTTTCTGCTGCTCTTCTCTAGGTTTACAAGGGTGGTTAAAAGGGATACTGACCAGATGGTGAAAGGAATGTCCCACTCCCTTCCCTTCTTCAAATAGCCAGGCAGCATTGCGCAAAGTACAAGTACTGTCATCTCGTTATCTGTTTCTCAGAAAGTTGCTTACAAGGGATACTGCCCAGATGGTGAAAGGAATATCCAACTCCATTCCCTTCTTCAAATAGCCAGGCAGCATTGCGCAAAGTACAAGTACTGTCATCTCGTTATCTGTTTCTCAGAAAGTTGCTTACAAGGGATACTGCCCAGATGGTGAAAGGAATATCCAACTCCATTCTCTTCTTCAAATAGCCAGGCAGCATTGTGCAAAGTACGAGTACTGTCATCTCGTTATCTGTTTCTCAGAAAGTTGCTTACAAGGGATACTGCTCAGATGGTGTAAGGAATGTGCCACCCCATTCCCTTCTTGAAAGAGCAGGCAGTATGCTTGCGTAAAATATTAGTTATTAATCTGTTGCTGAGCAGGTTGCGTACAAGGGATGTCCAACACTCAGGTGAAACCTATTTTGATTATCATCTTGGCTTCAAGATGTTTTAAATTATACTTAATTTCAACAGTACATATGCTGTTATGTTCAGAATATGCAAAAAAAAAAGGAGATAAACCCTCAAAATATGCATTTGCATATGCGCATATGCATTTTCAAAAAAAAACGGTCCCTACTTATCATGTGGTCTAATGCTGGCATCTTGGAATAGCCCGATTCGAGCCCCTGCAAATTGACAGTTGCACAGCTTTTTGATGAACCAGGTTGTGCCTACACTTTTGGGCAAGTTTGATAGCTCCCATGCATGATGATGTAACCCGATAACTGCTATTAGCTCTGCTAGTGAAGGAGGCAGGGCAATATTGAATGGAGGGGAATGTTTAGCGGGAGAGTCTTCTGGACCTCTTTGCAAGAAGGGTGCAACATGATTCTCCGTGCTGATTTGAAAAGTTTATAAGCAACTGTTTTTGATGTGACAAAAGTACATGTGTATTTAAAGTAGTTTCATCATCATCTGCCAGTCGGCCTGTTACGGTCTCATTCCATCTTTTAGCTGGACGTCCAATAGATCGAACCCCCTTTGGTTGGTATCATACAATCTGCATTGGGACTCGTTCCCTAGGTATTCTGTTGACGTGGTCTCTCCAGTTCTTCCTATAGGTTCCTATATAGTTTAATACAGGTTCTGTCTTTAGTTCTTTCATCACATCCTCATTCCTTTTGTGGTCCCAACGTGTGTATCCTGCTGTGCGTCTCATTAACTTCATCTCCGCAGCAGTGATCCTAGTTTCATCTCGTTTTTGGATTGTCCATGCTTCACTTCCATATGCGAGGACAGGTCTAGCTGGTGTTTTGTAGACTCGTAGTCGTGTGTCCCGCTGGACTAAGGATGGTTTCATTACTGAGTTCACTGTGCCTATGGTTTTATTATACTTTATCATCTTATTAGAAATATCTGCATCATTGTCGAATGATAAAGAGTAGCCTAGGTAGTTGAAGGTGTTTACTCTTTCCAACAGCTTGTTGTTGAGTCCGATCTTACTCGGAATTGGTTCTTTGCCCTTGAAAGCGAGTCCTTTTGTTTTTTCTGAAGATATTTCCATGTCATATTCAGTGGCTATTCTATTGAGATGATGTATGGGACGTTGTAAGTCGTCTTCTGTGCTGCCGAATAGTACTTGGTCATCAGCGTACAGAAGCGTGTCTAATTTCAGGTTTCTGTTGATTGTGATACTGCCTTGGGGGAAAGTATGCAACCTTGTTGTACTCTTGTTTAGTTTCCATGGTGAGACTGTATTGTTAACTCTGACTGCTATCAAGTTGCTTGTATATACTATAGTTTAGATATTGTTTCGATCAGTTGTAGTGGTACTTCATCTTTATGCAAGATATGTAATAATTTTACTCTGTTTACCCTGTCAAATGATATTTTTTTTTGTAATCTACAAATGCCAAGTATGTGGGTATGTTGAATTCTCTATTAAAATTTTGAGAGAGAAGTAACCATCAGCACATGAGCTTCCTTTCCGGAAACCATTCTGTTCTTCACCGATCCTGTTTGAGTAGTGTTTATACAGTTTATTATTGATGATGATTGTGAATATCTTATAGACTGAGTTAAGAAGGCTTATTCCTCTGTAATTTTCACAATTTTTAAGATCGCCTTGGGCACTACAAGCGCTTTCTGCCAGCTTGTGGGGGGGGGGGGATTGCCACCGTGCCAAATCCTGTTTAGGAACCGAAGGAACCTACCATTGAAGCTGTTGTATGCATATTTGAATAATTCTAGGTTCAAACCATCTTCTCCTGGTGATTTATTTTGTCTTAATTGCTTGAGGACTGTGTGTAGCTCTTCTGGTGTACTATCTTCTGTAGTTTTATTCTCTGATGCTTGGGGCATTGTGGTTATCTTGTATGATGTCCACAGGTTTTGAACAAACTGAAGCCATGTGTCCTGTGAGATAAGATTTATTCTAAGAGTTTCTCTGTTGTCGTTATCAAGGTGCTTTAGGATCTTGTATGTTACTGTTCTATAGAGGTCATTCCATGAGGTTCTTTGTAGTTTCCTCACTTCGCTATGGCCCTTTTGTAATGGTATTCAATTTTGTATTCTAATCTGTTAGGGGACAGATATTTCTAATAAGCAGCTCTTTTATCGTTGATAATTTGTTTGATGTCTTCATTCCATTGTCGTAATCTTTTATTGCTCCTCTTTTTCTTTTTTATTCCTAGGCTTTCTAAGGCAGCTTGCTTTAGTATGGCCTGTAAATTCTTCCACTCAATTTCTGTGTCATCATCTTCTGCGATTGATGCCGCGATTTCAGAGAGGCGGTGTTGATACAGCCATTTAATACTTGGGTCTCGTAAGAGCTGTTTTCTTCGATCTTAGGGGGTCTTTCCGTCTTCAACCATGTAGGTTTGTATCTTATCTTGCCTATTACTAGAAAGTGGTCTGTGTCTTGTTCTGGGCCTTGAAAGGCTCTAACATAGTTTCGAAGCTTTCTCATTGCATATGATCTAGTCAGTGATAGATCTCAGTCCTCTTGCAGACCAGGTGTATTTGTGACTGTCTTTATGTTGGAATTTTGTATTCATAATACTTAATATGTTGTACACACCAAAATCAATTAGTCTAGTCCCATTTCTGTTCCTAGTGCTTTCTCCAAATTTTCCAACACAGTTATCAACGGGTTTATTACCCACTAGTCACCCATTAGGATTAACAGATCAGATTTGTTGACCTTATCAATTATTTTCGGCAGATCTTCATAAAATGTTTCACTTTCCGCATCTTGGCCTTCAACCGGGGCATAAACACCAAGCACTGTTAGGTGTCCACGAGGGCATTTAATTCTGAGTTCTATTCCAGTATACATAATGGTCTTTGCGTAGTCTTTTATGTATCGTTAGCATCACACCAGATTTGGCTCGTACATTTTGATCAACTCCACAGTAGAACTGTAGATAATTCGTTGTTTCCTTGGATCCGTTTAACTTTCTTTTGGTTTCAGTTATTGCTGCTATTGAGATATCTTTCTTGGCTAGTATATCATCTAACTGATCATCTTGGACATTCCAAGTACCATATTGTACTATAGTCAGTTTCTTCCATTTCTTATTCTTTACCTGAGACATGCGTGGGTCGTCATCTATATTATCAGTCCGGCTATATCTGTTTTGAGACTTGAAAGCAATTAAGAGTCTTCTCAGTTGGGGGCTAGCCAATAGAGAGCAAGTCTAGCAGTGGGGCTGCCACCTCTAAGCCTCTAGACAGGCTTTGGAACAGCATTTCCTCCGTTCGAAATGTTTGACTATGGCTATACCGCCAGTACTCTGTTTCGGGGGCATATCCTTCTAGCGTGACCCGCTGGGCACCTGGAACACTTTTCTACGCACACCTTGATGAGGTAGATCCGGATACGGACAGCGTTTTAATTTTGATATTCTGTTGTGGAGGTTGAGGAAGGACAAGAGGTTGTCTGAAACATATATATTAAAACTCAGCAATTTTTTTAGGTTTGTGCTGTCTTGTGTGGGCTTTCACCTAGGACACCAAGCTGGCTCATCAGCAGGCTCTTGATGTCCGTGCCCGGGCCCCCACAGGAGTAGCGAACTGCACGCTACCTCTCTTTTTATGAAGCGTACCTGCGCCTCTTCACTGCGAGAGCTAAAAGCTCAAGTAGCCTTAACCTCCCTATGAAGGCTTCCAAAAAGGTGGTCTATTGGCTTTAACAGCCAGTAAATTAAAACTCAGCAATGTTTCTAGGTTTGTGCTGTGTCTTGTGTGGGTTTTCGCCTAGGACACCAAGCTGGCTCCAAACTGAAACCCCACATAAGACACGACACAAGCCTAGAAAAATTGCTGAATTTTTAATTCACTGGCCGTGAAAACCAATATACCATTTATATATATATATTGTTGACAGGTAGAAGATTAGTGTCAGCACATTTCCATTTTTATGTTGCATTCTTGTGCACTTTTTTTGTCAATTCAGGCTGTTATTTCATTTTATCCATCAATTTTAAAGTGTTATTTACTAATTTGATAAATTTTTAGATTATTCTAAAGCTGTACACAGTTAAAGATGTTGAAAATCCTTCACGGAAAATTAAGCGAACCATTCATTTTAGGGGCATGGAACATCTTGGTCATCTGCTCCATGAACTTGGGTGCGCTTACAATAATTTCCACCATTACCACCTTAGAAATGGTAGTGGTATGAGCCCGCCAGTATGTCATCATTATGACAGTTGTCGAACTGTACAGTTCTGTTTGTTATGGCACTCTTGATGGGATGGGGGATAGAGAAAATGTTTGTGGGATCTGAAATACATGGTTGCCATATGTCAGTTGTCGCTAGAAATGGACTACCTTTTGCCTAGTGTAGTGGTGGTTAGTTGTGAACTTGACTTGTGCTTATTACCCTCGTAGTTCCGCCCCTTAAACCAACAATAACAAACTAACTCAGTTGACACTATTAGTTTGAGGTTATGGTGTTTGTTGTTGTCTGAGAAACAATGAATAGAAAGTTAACTACAAAACAGCATGTATTTGTTTGCAAACATGGTGGAAACATGACCATAATTACAGTGATGTTTGTGATTTGTTTGTTGAATGTTTTCCAAACATCCAACCTCCACCTCAAAGAAAAGTGTCCAAGGAGTATGGGATAGCAAGAACAGGCCTACGAAGGTTGCAGAAACAGCTGAAATTGAGACCATATAGGCCCAGTTTACTTCAAGGCCTAAATGAACGACTGGCGTATGCAATTCTGCTAGTTGTACACAATCTGACAAGAAGCCGATCCCAAACTTTTACAAAAGCATTCTTTGGAGCGACTTTTAAGATGAATGGCACAGAGAATAGACATATCTATGTATACTGTGGCGATGGAAACAGTTAAACTCTCCAGGGACAGGGATTTTCAGCGGTGGGCTCATCCGGCACTATTGAATGGCCTCCAATATCCCCAGATATCATACCCGTGGGTTTTTCAGTCTGGGGTATACTAAGAGGTTTATTCCGCCAAGATTCATGAGTTGAGCATTTGAAAACCTACAGTCCTAGAACATTTGCAACAAAATTTATACATTGGTGTTGAAAAGATGCACTGTTTGCCTAGAACAGCATGGAAAAAATACACACTTAACAATAAGCCAATCTTATTCACTCACTTTATACTTGTATCATTCACTGCAGAAAGAAGCATCACAATGGATAATTGCAAGTTTTTCAATGTTTTCAGGAGACAAATTAAGTCTATTTTAATCGATTTCAGTGCATAAATGTCCCGTTCTCTAGCTATCAGTTGAATAATCACTATTACCTGACACCCACTGTTTTAATAAATACTTTCTGCTGCTCTTCTCTAGGTTTACAAGGGTGGTTAAAAGGGATACTGACCAGATGGTGAAAGGAATGTCCCACTCCCTTCCCTTCTTCAAATAGCCAGGCAGCATTGCGCAAAGTACAAGTACTGTCATCTCGTTATCTGTTTCTCAGAAAGTTGCTTACAAGGGATACTGCCCAGATGGTGAAAGGAATATCCAACTCCATTCCCTTCTTCAAATAGCCAGGCAGCATTGCGCAAAGTACAAGTACTGTCATCTCGTTATCTGTTTCTCAGAAAGTTGCTTTTAAGGGATACTGCCCAGATGGTGAAAGGAATATCCAACTCCATTCTCTTCTTCAAATAGCCAGGCAGCATTGTGCAAAGTACGAGTACTGTCATCTCGTTATCTGTTTCTCAGAAAGTTGCTTACAAGGGATACTGCTCAGATGGTGTAAGGAATGTGCCACCCTATTCCCTTCTTGAAAGAGCAGGCAGTATGCTTGCGTAAAATATTAGTTATTAATCTGTTGCTGAGCAGGTTGCGTACAAGGGATGTCCAACACTCAGGTGAAACCTATTTTGATTATCATCTTGGCTTCAAGATGTTTTAAATTATACTTAATTTCAACAGTACATATGCTGTTATGTTCAGAATATGCAAAAAAAAAAAAGGAGATAAACCCTCAAAATATGCATTTGCATATGCGCATATGCATTTTCAAAAAAAACCGGTCCCTACTTATCATGTGGTCTAATGCTGGCATCTTGGAATAGCCCGATTCGAGCCCCTGCAAATTGACAGTTGCACAGCTTTTTGATGAACCAGGTTGTGCCTACACTTTTGGGCAAGTTTGATAGCTCCCATGCATGATGATGTAACCCGATAACTGCTATTAGCTCTGCTAGTGAAGGAGGCAGGGCAATATTGAATGGAGGGGAATGTTTAGCGGGAGAGTCTTCTGGACCTCTTTGCAAGAAGGGTGCAACATGATTCTCCGTGCTGATTTGAAAAGTTTATAAGCAACTGTTTTTGATGTGACAAAAGTACATGTGTATTTAAAGTAGTTTCATCATCATCTGCCAGTCGGCCTGTTACGGTCTCATTCCATCTTTTAGCTGGACGTCCAATAGATCGAACCCCCTTTGGTTGGTATCATACAATCTGCATTGGGACTCGTTCCCTAGGTATTCTGTTGACGTGGTCTCTCCAGTTCTTCCTATAGGTTCCTATATAGTTTAATACAGGTTCTGTCTTTAGTTCTTTCATCACATCCTCATTCCTTTTGTGGTCCCAACGTGTGTATCCTGCTGTGCGTCTCATTAACTTCATCTCCGCAGCAGTGATCCTAGTTTCATCTCGTTTTTGGATTGTCCATGCTTCACTTCCATATGCGAGGACAGGTCTAGCTGGTGTTTTGTAGACTCGTAGTCGTGTGTCCCGCTGGACTAAGGATGGTTTCATTACTGAGTTCACTGTGCCTATGGTTTTATTATACTTTATCATCTTATTAGAAATATCTGCATCATTGTCGAATGATAAAGAGTAGCCTAGGTAGTTGAAGGTGTTTACTCTTTCCAACAGCTTGTTGTTGAGTCCGATCTTACTCGGAATTGGTTCTTTGCCCTTGAAAGCGAGTCCTTTTGTTTTTTCTGAAGATATTTCCATGTCATATTCAGTGGCTATTCTATTGAGATGATGTATGGGACGTTGTAAGTCGTCTTCTGTGCTGCCGAATAGTACTTGGTCATCAGCGTACAGAAGCGTGTCTAATTTCAGGTTTCTGTTGATTGTGATACTGCCTTGGGGGAAAGTATGCAACCTTGTTGTACTCTTGTTTAGTTTCCATGGTGAGACTGTATTGTTAACTCTGACTGCTATCAAGTTGCTTGTATATACTATAGTTTAGATATTGTTTCGATCAGTTGTAGTGGTACTTCATCTTTATGCAAGATATGTAATAATTTTACTCTGTTTACCCTGTCAAATGATTTTTTTTTTTGTAATCTACAAATGCCAAGTATGTGGGTATGTTGAATTCTCTATTAAAATTTTGAGAGAGAAGTAACCATCAGCACATGAGCTTCCTTTCCGGAAACCATTCTGTTCTTCACCGATCCTGTTTGAGTAGTGTTTATACAGTTTATTTTTGATGATGATTGTGAATATCTTATAGACTGAGTTAAGAAGGCTTATTCCTCTGTAATTTTCACAATTTTTAAGATCGCCTTGGGCACTACAAGCGCTTTCTGCCAGCTTGTGGGGGGGGGATTGCCACCGTGCCAAATCCTGTTTAGGAACCGAAGGAACCTACCATTGAAGCTGTTGTATGCATATTTGAATAATTCTAGGTTCAAACCATCTTCTCCTGGTGATTTATTTTGTCTTAATTGCTTGAGGACTGTGTGTAGCTCTTCTGGTGTACTATCTTCTGTAGTTTTATTCTCTGATGCTTGGGGCATTGTGGTTATCTTGTATGATGTCCACAGGTTTTGAACAAACTGAAGCCATGTGTCCTGTGAGATAAGATTTATTCTAAGAGTTTCTCTGTTGTCGTTATCAAGGTGCTTTAGGATCTTGTATGTTACTGTTCTATAGAGGTCATTCCATGAGGTTCTTTGTAGTTTCCTCACTTCGCTATGGCCCTTTTGTAATGGTATTCAATTTTGTATTCTAATCTGTTAGGGGACAGATATTTCTAATAAGCAGCTCTTTTATCGTTGATAATTTGATTGATGTCTTCATTCCATTGTCGTAATCTTTTATTGCTCCTCTTTTTCTTTTTTATTCCTAGGCTTTCTAAGGCAGCTTGCTTTAGTATGGCCTGTAAATTCTTCCACTCAATTTCTGTGTCATCATCTTCTGCGATTGATGCCGCGATTTCAGAGAGGCGGTGTTGATACAGCCATTTAATACTTGGGTCTCGTAAGAGCTGTTTTCTTCGTTCTTAGGGGGTCTTTCCGTCTTCAACCATGTAGGTTTGTATCTTATCTTGCCTATTACTAGAAAGTGGTCTGTGTCTTGTTCTGGGCCTTGAAAGGCTCTAACATAGTTTCGAAGCTTTCTCATTGCATATGATCTAGTCAGTGATAGATCTCAGTCCTCTTGCAGACCAGGTGTATTTGTGACTGTCTTTATGTTGGAATTTTGTATTCATAATACTTAATATGTTGTACACACCAAAATCAATTAGTCTAGTCCCATTTCTGTTCCTAGTGCTTTCTCCAAATTTTCCAACACAGTTATCAACTGGTTTATTACCCACTAGTCACCCATTAGGATTAACAGATCAGATTTGTTGACCTTATCAATTATTTTCGGCAGATCTTCATAAAATGTTTCACTTTCCGCATCTTGGCCTTCAACCGGGGCATAAACACCAAGCACTGTTAGGTGTCCACGAGGGCATTTAATTCTGAGTTCTATTCCAGTATACATAATGGTCTTTGCGTAGTCTTTTATGTATCGTTAGCATCACACCAGATTTGGCTCGTACATTTTGATCAACTCCACAGTAGAACTGTAGATAATTCGTTGTTTCCTTGGATCCGTTTAACTTTCTTTTGGTTTCAGTTATTGCTGCTATTGAGATATCTTTCTTGGCTAGTATATCATCTGACTGATCATCTTGGACATTCCAAGTACCATATTGTACTATAGTCAGTTTCTTCCATTTCTTATTCTTTACCTGAGACATGCGTGGGTCGTCATCTATATTATCAGTCCGGCTATATCTGTTTTGAGACTTGAAAGCAATTAAGAGTCTTCTCAGTTGGGGGCTAGCCAATAGAGAGCAAGTCTAGCAGTGGGGCTGCCACCTCTAAGCCTCTAGACAGGCTTTGGAACAGCATTTCCTCCGTTCGAAATGTTTGACTATGGCTATACCGCCAGTACTCTGTTTCGGGGGCATATCCTTCTAGCGTGACCCGCTGGGCACCTGGAACACTTTTCTACGCACACCTTGATGAGGTAGATCCGGATACGGACAGCGTTTTAATTTTGATATTCTGTTGTGGAGGTTGAGGAAGGACAAGAGGTTGTCTGAAACATATATATTAAAACTCAGCAATTTTTTTAGGTTTGTGCTGTCTTGTGTGGGCTTTCACCTAGGACACCAAGCTGGCTCATCAGCAGGCTCTTGATGTCCGTGCCCGGGCCCCCACAGGAGTAGCGAACTGCACGCTACCTCTCTTTTTATGAAGCGTACCTGCGCCTCTTCACTGCGAGAGCTAAAAGCTCAAGTAGCCTTAACCTCCCTATGAAGGCTTCCAAAAAGGTGGTCTATTGGCTTTAACAGCCAGTAAATTAAAACTCAGCAATGTTTCTAGGTTTGTGCTGTGTCTTGTGTGGGTTTTCGCCTAGGACACCAAGCTGGCTCCAAACTGAAACCCCACATAAGACACGACACAAGCCTAGAAAAATTGCTGAATTTTTAATTCACTGGCCGTGAAAACCAATATACCATTTATATATATATATTGTTGACAGGTAGAAGATTAGTGTCAGCACATTTCCATTTTTATGTTGCATTCTTGTGCACTTTTTTTGTCAATTCAGGCTGTTATTTCATTTTATCCATCAATTTTAAAGTGTTATTTACTAATTTGATAAATTTTTAGATTATTCTAAAGCTGTACACAGTTAAAGATGTTGAAAATCCTTCACGGAAAATTAAGCGAACCATTCATTTTAGGGGCTTGGAACATCTTGGTCATCTGCTCCATGAACTTGGGTGCGCTTACAATAATTTCCACCATTACCACCTTAGAAATGGTAGTGGTATGAGCCCGCCAGTATGTCATCATTATGACAGTTGTCGAACTGTACAGTTCTGTTTGTTATGGCACTCTTGATGGGATGGGGGATAGAGAAAATGTTTGTGGGATCTGAAATACATGGTTGCCATATGTCAGTTGTCGCTAGAAATGGACTACCTTTTGCCTAGTGTAGTGGTGGTTAGTTGTGAACTTGACTTGTGCTTATTACCCTCGTAGTTCCGCCCCTTAAACCAACAATAACAAACTAACTCAGTTGACACTATTAGTTTGAGGTTATGGTGTTTGTTGTTGTCTGAGAAACAATGAATAGAAAGTTAACTACAAAACAGCATGTATTTGTTTGCAAACATGGTGGAAACATGACCATAATTACAGTGATGTTTGTGATTTGTTTGTTGAATGTTTTCCAAACATCCAACCTCCACCTCAAAGAAAAGTGTCCAAGGAGTATGGGATAGCAAGAACAGGCCTACGAAGGTTGCAGAAACAGCTGAAATTGAGACCATATAGGCCCAGTTTACTTCAAGGCCTAAATGAACGACTGGCGTATGCAATTCTGCTAGTTGTACACAATCTGACAAGAAGCCGATCCCAAACTTTTACAAAAGCATTCTTTGGAGCGACTTTTAAGATGAATGGCACAGAGAATAGACATATCTATGTATACTGTGGCGATGGAAACAGTTAAACTCTCCAGGGACAGGGATTTTCAGCGGTGGGCTCATCCGGCACTATTGAATGGCCTCCAATATCCCCAGATATCATACCCGTGGGTTTTTCAGTCTGGGGTATACTAAGAGGTTTATTCCGCCAAGATTCATGAGTTGAGCATTTGAAAACCTACAGTCCTAGAACATTTGCAACAAAATTTATACATTGGTGTTGAAAAGATGCACTGTTTGCCTAGAACAGCATGGAAACCTGTTCAAGCATCTCTTGTAGGTTCATTGAACTTACATGTATTTCTGTGTTAATAATACATTTGTATTTTCGTTTGTTTTGTATTATTGCACCAAACTCATTTTTGACGACTGTAATCCTCCAACCCCTCTTTCATTGACCCCTTTAATAGTCGAACAGATTTTGTCTCGATAGCTCACCCAAGTAAATACGGTTGTATATGACCAAAGGATTCAACCGAATAGTGGACCACAATACAGAGTGGGGAGGGGTGTGTTAGCGCAGCAGTGAAACTGCTCTGATTGATTCCTGGTTAATGCATGTGGAATTTTTGAGGTGGAATGTTGTGTCCAGAGGTTCATATTCCACTTGAAAAGGAGGTCCTGTGGCTTATGATTGTTATATTAATGGTCACGTTAAAACTTTGTAGGTTTTCTACTTCCCTTCCTTTCTCTATTCATCGTATACAACACTACCTATTAGCAGTGGCGGCTTGCACATATCGCAGTTGGTGGGGCTGCATGCACATGCATTAACTTACCTTATTTGTAGATCAGTTCCAGGCGTCGAGTCTTGAACGCGACGAATTTTTCGATGACGAGGTTATTGAAATTCGGTATGCTGTTAATCAAACCATTCTCAATAGACAGCATTCCAAGTGCAGTAAGTCTTTCTTGTCCTATGGCTAAAGCCCTGCGCGGATAAAGAAAACGTTATCCACATCCGCCTTGCATCCGCACGACTGTTATCCGCATGTTTGTTATTCGAATCTACTGGCATTACAAAAATATTTTTATTTTTTATTAAAGCAACACATCCATCTGGCCGTAAAAACCATCCGCCACAAAGACTTACATCGCATCTCATCCTCGACCCCTTTGGAGAACGGGAATAATAAGGGGTAGACATACATTAAAGCAACACATTTAGACATTTGAGGAGAAAGTCGTTCCCTTAGGCTATGTATGTCATGTGCTATGTTTAAAATGAATGTTATACAGCCAGAATTGCAACCCTTTTCAGTTTGGAGAGTTAATTATGCTTAATGACATAATTTGAATGAGATAAGCTTAATCACCATTTTACATTTGTCAGAAAGAAAAACATAACAATAAACATCCGGGTCCTAGTAATGATATTCAACAAGTTCGGATTGTACTGTATTCTAAAATCTATCCGCAAATTTACTCCAAACATTACCGGTATCCGCTATCCGCACATCCATGACAACTATATCCGTATGACGACAAATGTTGCGGATATCCGCGCAGGGCTTTACGGCCATGGCAGTCCTGAGGTACACTTTGATCCTCTTGAGGCACGAAAAGCAGCGTTCGGGTTCAGCGGTAGCCATAGGCAGGGTGATAGCGATACGTAACAGTTTAACAACCTCTGTAGATGACGGGCCTAAGAACCAGTGAGAAGGAAACTCGAAGGTTTTACAGCTCCACCGATATTTCGAAATTCTTCTCTTCGATATAAACATTTTCTTGTGATAATATTTAGCATGTTTGCCATCTCTTGATGAATGCAGTACATTTGCATTTGTCTGTTGGCACAGGCTAGAGTAAAATGTGGCTTTTCACCGATGTCTCAGTCTCACTCATGGCTGTGATTATATGGAAGCTACTGAGGTATGGGTGGTGCTTTGTAATAACAACCAGGGCACAGTTAGTGCCTGTGAATGCTGTGAAAGGTTTTACTCATAGGGTTAGTACTGCTGTTCTGACTCAGTGAGGAAAGCCATGGCAAACTACCTCACTCTTCTTCTTGCATAGTACGCCTCAATATAGCACTGCCTTTGGTTTTTGTGGGTATCAACCCACATAACCTAACGGCGGTACTTTTTGGGGATCCAACCAGCCTTCGGACTGACTACCTAACAGACAGTCATAGTATTATGATTCTATTTATATATTTCCTTGTTTCTAGTTACTTCATTGTTATGACGCTCAACCGATTGTTGATACGCTGAACTTAAGCGTAACACTGCAAAATTTTACATGTTATTTAAATGAGTTCCGGAAGATGCGTGCTTCTGAATTTCTTCGCTCAGTTTTCTAAGATCTGTCACTCTCTTTTGAGTTCAGCTAAATTCTCCGCCGACTATACTGTGAAATAATATACAAGTATTTGTTAATATCACGCAAGCATACTACATTAGAATATTGATCTATAATTCGCATGTTGGCAAGACTGATATCGTACAAGTGTTTGAAGAAAATGCACAAATCATGGAGATGGTTGAATGCCTCCCTTTCATTGGCTAAGGGTTGATAATGGACATGGTTCTTCTAGTACCCACTAGATGCCGTGAGCGCCTACTTGAGTTCTATCCTTCTTCTACTCATGATTCTCATTGCCATTCAGTGCTACTAACATAGCCATGTTGCAGCAAACGTTTTTCCCATTTAAACATTTTCTTGCGTTATTATTATGATTATATTTATAATTTAGTGCATTAGAATATAAGTCGTAGATTTTCTGAATACGAATTAGGGGCTGTTAGCCGCTGCCAGTATAATATTTGAGCTGTTTGCAAACTGTATACTCTATTGTTTCCAAAGATGAGTTGGCACTGCAATGATTGCAGCACCCAAAGAGGCTTTCATAGGACAACTTGGCATTGGGGAAGTGGATTCAGGAAGTGCAAAGTTAAGTTCCTAAGGTGCTGCGGAGAATGCAGCTGCCGTGGGGGAAGCGGATTTACGAGCCAGCCTGGCCTTTACTTGTGAATAATTTAAAGAGATCTATTTAATTACACCGTTACCCCATTACTTTCAAAGTGTAAATTGATATTGTCTAATACCCTGGGGGGGGCTGCAGCTCTGCAGCATCCCTTCACGAGCCGCCGCTGCCTATTAGTGTAAGTCTCATTGTGAAGTGAAAATCTAGTTAGATGGTGTATCATCTAGAAAATAGAGTATCCTTTAGTTTGTATCACCTCGTTGCACAGTGGCTAACATTCTTGGCAGTCACTGCGGGGGCCCAGGTTCAATTCCCTGCTCTGCCAAGAAATTTAATTCTGGTCTGAGATTTGAAACAGGGTGCACTCAGCCTCGTGAAGCAAAACCGAGAAGAGGCGGGTTCAGTTCAAACCTCAACCCTATTGGAAGTGGTTTTCTGTGGGTTTCCTACTTCTACTCCAGACAAATGCCAGGATGGTACCTAACTTGAGGACACGGCTGCTTTCTATCCAAATCCTATCTCAATTACAAATGCACACACTGGTACAGGCAGTACAGTGACACAGGTTATCAGACAAATTCTACACACACCAATGTACATGGGGCTACATGACCACAACAAAAGTTTGTATCAGTTGTAAAATTGGTAATAGAGATTCCTTTCAATGGCACTTATGCTAACCGGGTGGGAAGCAATACTTTAGTTGCTCAGCTACTTGGTTAGTTTTCCATCTTGCAACTTATCTTTATATATATATAATTCTTCGACACGTGTGTATGTTACTGAACTCCTTCTAAACGTCTGGACCGATTTTGATGAAATTTGGTATGTACATTAGGGTGGGTCCATGTATGGTTTAGATTCACAATCTGACCCGGTAGGTGGAATGAACACAATTTTCGAACCACAATTTACACACAATTTTAGAACCACAATATACAGTCAAAAACAGTCGTCATGGAAACCACTAGCCTTGGCCTTGGTAAAAGCTGATGTCTTTGGACTGTTTGCCTCTGCATGTAGAGCCACCTGGTCGCAACCTGTGCAACTACTGCCATAACATACACTCCGCCCGTGGCGGAAAGTTGTGTTTTATACCCAAGGTGGCAGTGATGTCGAATTCTACTGTTTGTCTCTGAACGTTGGAGCGTTTCAAAGTCCCGTATGCATTCATATACCGTTCATCCCATTGCGATGAAACTTGGGTGAGATGTTGAGTGTACTCCAGGGAAGGTGTTTGGCTTAGTAAATTATTTTACAATAGATAGCGCACGACTAGATTCAACGAATGAGCGAAGACGCACGAAGCGTTTCAAGAAGATCCCGTATGTGTTCAAATACCATTCGTCCAATAGCGATGAAACTTGGGTGAGATGTTGTGTACACTCCAGGGAAGGCTTCTGGCTTAGTAAATCCATTTCACAGGAGGTTGCGCACGAGTAGATTCAACAAATGAGCGACGATGTGCGAAGCGTTTCAACAAGGTCCCGTATGCGTTCAAATACCATTCGTCCGATCGCGATGAAACTTGGGTGAGATGTTGTGTACACACCAGGGGGAGGCTTCTGGATTAGTAAATCCATTTTACCATAGGTAGCGCACGAGTAAATCAACAAATGAGCGACGACGCGCGAACGTTTAAACTAAGTCCCGTATGCGTTCATATACCATTCATCCGATTGCAATGAAACTATGGTGAGATATTGTGTACACTTACGTGAGGGTTTCTAACTTAGTAAATCCATTTCACAGGAGGTTGCGCACGAGTACATTCAACAAATGAGCGACGACGCGCAAAGCGTTTCAATAAGGTCCCGTATGCGTTCAAATACCATTCGTCCGATTACGATGAAACTTGGGTAAGATGTTGAGTACACCCTACGGAAGGTTTCTGGCTTAATAAATCCATTTTACAATAGGTAGCGGACAAGTAGATTCAACGAATGAGTGACGGCACGCGAATCATTTCAACAAAGTACCGTATGCGTCCATATACCATTTATCCGATTGCGATGAAACTTTGGTGAATTGTTGTGTACACTCCAGGAAAGGTTTCTGGCTTAGTAAATCCAGTTTTTAATAAGTAGCGCATGAGTAGATTCAACAAATGAGTGATGACATGTGAATCGTTTAAATAAAATCCTGTATGCGTTCATGAGTCATTCATCCGATTCCAATGAAACACTGATGAGTTGTTGTGTACACGCCAGGAAAGGGGTTCAACTTGGTAAATCCATTTTACAATATTGGTAGTGCACGAGTAGATGTAACAAATGAGTGACGACGCGCGAAGCGTTCCAACAAAATCCCGTATGCGATCATATACTATTCATCGATTGCGATGAAACTTTGATGAGTTGTTGTGTACACTTATGTGAAGCTTTCTAACTTAGTAAATCCATTTCACAGTTGATAGAGCACGAGTAGATTCAACAAATGAGTAACTGCGCACGAATCATTTAAACAAAATCCCGTATGCGTTATATGCTATTTATCCGATTGCGATGAAACTTTGGAGAGTTGTTGTGCACACTCTCACGAATGTTTCTAGATTAATTAATTCATTTCACGATAGTTTAGAGGCAGTTAACAAAAATTGAAAAAAATATTGTGTATCCAAAAGCATTTCAAGAAACAAAGTTACGACACTTTTTTGATTGGCAGGACAACGTCTGCCGGGTCAGCTAGTCTCTTATATGAATATAAAGGCCACGTTCATTATCACCTTCAGATGAAGAGATTAACATTTATTTAGTAGTTTATCACCATCACTACAACAACAGATGAGATCAGCGGTTATCGTGCGTTAAGTTAACAAATAGTCGGACAGAAAAATATTCATATATTGGCTCCTGTCTACAGGATGACCCAAATACACTTTAACCATCTTAGACAGACCGAGAGAGACACTTACATCTTATTTATAGACTATAGTCAACTTGTGTTTAAAAGGATAAGAGTTGAAAATAAGCCTACCTTGGGATTCAAAACCCAAATCCCCTGCAGGTATACAAACCAATTGAATCGTGAATGGTCCACAACCAAGGTAGCTCATCTTACATCTCCATTGTGAATCAAAAACATCTGCACATAATTATCACATAATTAAGGACATTATGTTATGCCTGAGAAACGTTATCTACTCATCTATATACTGTTTTCATTATTAAGGGTTAAGGTCCAGCAGATGTGACAATAACTTTAAAATGGTAATGGTTTGCATTAGACTGTTCATTTAAATGTGGCAAGATCTTTCTGCTCATAGTTTTCTTTTTCTTCTTCAATAGTCCGTAACAATATAATTACAGTACCGGTATATATCTTAAGTTTAAAATTAGAGTGGCATATCCCCCCCAGGGATGTAGGCAGGCATCCTGAGCCGGAGTTTGCGTGTGGTAGTGTGGCCAGTTCCTTTCCACTCCTCCTCCTGCCATAGCATCCGGCAGGTTCCCATTTTGTACACGAGGCTGGGAGACCCCGTACCAGACCATACGAAGACTTTTAAATTCTTGGCAGAGCTGGGGATCGAACCCGGTACCTTGGGAGTGACAGCCAACAATGCTAGCCACTGCGCCACGAGGTGGTCAGTATATGTCTTATCACATGAAATTTATTTCAGGTTATTTTTCACATATTCCAGCAATTGAAATTATTTAGTGTTGACCGACCTTAAGCTACAATATTAATTGTCATAGTTATCAGTAGGGGGCGGATTTCTATGACCTAAAAATGTATGAAATATGTATGCATTTATGACCTAAAAACATAAAAATATGACCTGTAAAATTCAAAATATGACTTAATGAATAGCATTTACGTTACATAGAAACACTTTTATTACTCCATCCGTACTGAATATGTTTTCACCTAACTCGTGAACAAAACTTCGCAACTTCCCACAAATTGAGACTTTCGTTTTAGGCATATTGAAAGGAACTGAATGACTGAAGCTCCCTAATGAGTGACCAAGGTCATTCAGTGTGTTGAAGGTGGAAGAGGGAAGGAGAGAGATAAGAACGATGACAAATAACTGCGGAATTACCTCTGCTTCCATGTAAACAATAGCCCGGTTTCCAGGAATTGACCCAGCTAGCAAACAATAGCTCCTACCTGTTAGAAACATTCCATACACTACTTTAGAATGGTTCTTCAGTAGTATATTCCAGTCCATCCTGATCAATAATTTCTAGAGCTTATTCTGATTTTTATAAAACGAAATTCAAATGAAAATTACCAAAATATGCCATAAAACTTAAGATAGCCTAAATATGCATTTATATGCCCAATAAAATCTGTTTTATTTTGGTTATCATGCTTGGAAACTTGTTGAAAATACAAGACTATAAGATATAATGTTAAGGGAAAAAATATGACTTCTCTTAGAAATCCGCCTCCTAGTTATCAGTCTTTAAAACCGAGAAGCCATCACCATCTCTACTCACTACAGTTTACATTACAGTCAATATCGTATTGCCTGTTTGAGATTTGAATGCTGCATTGCAGCAGCAGCTATGAACAGTGTTTAGTTCCTAACATGGCAGTTGCCAATAATCTTATTTCAAATGGGTAATAATAACTCTTGTGTTTGATGTTCAAGCAGATAAATGAGATTATATTAATTTTGTGTTTTATTTTTTGCAGACTTTATCAAGGCCTTGAGTGGATCTGTAGTCAGTTAAAGAAGAAGTGACATCAGGAAATATTTTAGTGATTTCTAACAGGATCATCTTGTGATATAAAATTAAATGAATAAAACTGGCAATTTGCAAGTACTGTTGTGTGTGAATGCTGCAGACCGTGGGATATGCTCCATCATTTAGTGATGTCACACTTAAAGTAACTTCCATTATTTATATTTATAACTTTTTTTTTTTTTCATTTTTTCAAAATTTATGGTTGTTAAAGGAATACCAGGAGTTCCATCCTGTCTGTATCCATCCAGTTCCTGGTCCCTCCAAGTTGATTTAAATATCCTTCGTGTGAGAAGGAGATGCTAAAACTGTTGGTTGCCATTGAGTGAAAGGTATTTTTTGTTTCTAGAATCATACTTATGGGTGAATACCACTTATTTTGTGACAGTATGATGTCTAATTCCATTCCCTTCTTGTTACGTTACTCGAATGTGATGGTTTGCCAAGATATGTAGGATAAGTATAATTCATCCATCAAGTGATGGACTGATGTATTCTAAATCTTACGTGTTCATGTTTTTATGCCAGATTTTACATTTCAGTATGGTGATGTTTTACCACTTATGTACAGTAACCTATATTTCATCTCAGATGAATATTTACATGAATTCTGAATTATTTAAGTTCATTCAAATGTTATGCTTGTGCAGACCTTTTTCTAGTTTTGGTTTTACAAGTTACCCAACTAGCTAACTAATAAATGGTAGTATTCTTTTAATTCTTGAACACTTGTCTGTAACAATACCGTGTGATAGTGTACTGGTTTGATACGTATCAGTTATTCTGAGACTTTGTATTTACTGTGCTAAATATTTAAAAGCACCTCATATGGACTTATTTTTCATGTAAGGAGTAAAGACAAGTTGTCTAGGATCAGCTTATGGATGAAGCTATTCCTTTTATATGATATAGATTTCTTTTTCTTTCTTTTAATTATTTATGTGAGACGAATGTACTTTAATGACAATATTTGGAAGAATCTTAATGGATGATATTTTAATGGTAACTCAAGACCTGAGAAGATAAGTAGCATTTCATCATAGTATTAAGTAAAACAAATTGTGTTCTTGTGTACCAAACGTTGGATAAACTGACTTGTGAATGATCCCTGACTGAGCAAGAATTATGGGATTACTCACGAGATGAGTGATAGGTAGAGCTTGGATTTATGGGAACTTAAAGGTGTATGCCCAGTTGGCTGTGGGAGGTGGCACTGGTTGGAGTGCCTATTGCACAATGGCTATAGGAGTTGCGGCTAACTCTGTCGCTAATGAGAGGGTACTGTTCTGCTTTTCATTGTGCTGGAGGTTATTTATCAGAGACAGTGTGCCATCTATATATTTTTGTTCATATATGCATTAAAAGAAGAGCTCACTTATAATGATACTAATAATAATTTTGATTGTAGAGTCCATATAAAACATGCCTTGGATGAAATTAGGTAACCATAATCACATAGCCACTCTCAGATCCTGTGAAGCATGTGAACCAGAACCGTATATTGTAGACTTGTAGCAGGGAAAGTGATATGACTCTTGAGTACCTTATGTACCACCTTTCTGATTCAGCATGGTCTGCTGGAACAAAATTATATAAGAACCTTTTACAACTATGACACTATTTCATACCTAAAAAGAAATAGGCCTATCTCAAGTTTACTGGTATACCTGCTAATGTGGTCTGAAAGGGCTTTTTCGTAGTACAGTATACATATTTGCTTTGAATCTTTTTCTTTTGTTTTTTCGACCAATCGTGAAAATCCTGCATTGTTTACAAACTTGACCAACATTGGTTCATCTCTCAAGTCGGCATGAAACTCTGCATGGGATGCACACTTGAGATCTATTGAGCTTGCAAGCTGTAGAGCTATCAAAGACATGTGAAGCATGTGAACCAGTACTATGTTGTGTGTACCTCCTTTCTGATTCAGTATAGCCTGCTGGGACATTTGCTAATCTCATCTGAAAAGGCTGAATCTTAGGTGCACCTTCTTGTCTGTCTGTAAATCTAAGCTCTGGTGAATGTGTGGTGTGTATTGTTAGGTGGGTAAAGGTAAGATTGATGTTATATATTATTAACCAGTTGGTTGTGTGTATTTGAAGTGTTCTGTTGACCTGATGACTTAAGAGCCTCAACATCCTTTTTCTTTACGGTCTTGACCTACTTTCCTTTTATCATCCACTCTTCAAAAACCTCAACTTCCTTGAAGACCTGACCAACTTCCTTCTGGTCATCTGACTTGTGGTCCTTACTGTAAAATCCATTGTGCTTCACAAAAGAATATCACTGTAGTACATTACAATCAGCTAATAATGTTCATGAATGGGTTATTTATGCTTTTAAATCTCGGATTTTAATTCTTTGCTTAGTCCCTGAAATGATAGAATAATCCCCCATAAATTGAACCTATTTCTGATATACAGGGTGTACATAAAGTCCTGGATCACACAGTACAGTATGTCTTTGGAATGGAGTGTACATCACAACACTAAGGAAGGCGGTAAACGTGTAGGGGAGATTTTTACTCTCTTTCACTCACTTTGCCTCACACCACAGCTTTTCCCAAACAACTGCATCTATGCCTCGGGCACTTGGGTCACCAGTATGCATTGTACCATGAAAGGTTTATGTGCTGAAGAAGACTTCAGACTTTGTCTTCATTATGTGCATGATATCTATATAAGTTGTAGTTCCTGTGCAATAAATAATTCAAAGCACCAGACTTTATGTACATCTTGTTCCAGTAATGGCATTGAATAAATTTGTCGGTTGGGTGCTCAAAGTTGGGAATGCCTTATTATCATTTTTTTTTTTTAAGTAAATGTTGGGTTTGAGTTTGTAACATTTGTTATGAACCTGCTCAATTTGTAGTACAAGACATCGACTTGGTATAGATATCTACCATCTTTGTTAGATCATTAAAACAGTGATTTTGTGAGGTATGGATATTATGATTAGATCTCTACCAGCAAGGTTATGACTTCAACTACTCTATATAATGGCTCATTATATAGGGAGCTCCAAGGAGGTGTCCTGAGCATAAGCTCATTTCAGTAAACCCTTGATGACCCAAACTTCAAGCAACTAAAAATCATGAGTTTATATTACAATAGAGTTGCAATACCAATCTATTTATTGTAGTTCATTATGCTACACTATTATGAAGAAAGACATCTTTGTGATATATTGCACATTATCATCTTTTTTTCAGTGGCAATCTTAGTGGCTTGATCAATTGATCCAACCACAACTTCAATAATTTACTGCTGTAATAGTTGACCATCCTTCCGAGGTCATAGTAATTGTTCGAATCGGTAGTCTCTCTATTGTTTCTGCCTTGATGGTGTCTTCTTAACAATAGTGTCTTTGCTATTATGAAGGTAGAAAAGTAAGAATATACTGGAACAGTGACTTACCAGGGCAGATGTACAACAGACCCACATCGTAGAACAAATCATCACAAAAGAAAGAAATATTTTGACTGTCATCATCAGTGTTGAGAGGAAGAAAAGACAAAGAGTAAGGCTGTGCCCAGTGAGCTGTCTGTAGGGAGATGGGGTAGCATCAGAGGTTTGACAGGTGAAAGGTTTCTAATGTTGAGCCCAGGGTCTGTGACAATGAGCTGGTACATAGAGAGGAGGAAAGTCTATTGATGACTCTTGTCTGTGAAACATTATTGCGTTGGACATATCTAGAAATTGGAAGATGGATGTGTTTGGAGGTGCTCCTGTTATTGTTTATCCAAGTGGGCAGGGATATGAGAAAGCAGAGCTGAGTTTGTAGGAAAAGAGCACAAGCTGATTGTGTCTACATTCACTCGCAACTTAATTTCTAAATGAAATATTGTTTGACAGTGGCTTTCTATCAACTAAAGACATTATCTAAAATACAGTATATTTTATGTGACAGAGGGAATCCAAAAGGGTTAGTTGCTCTGGTATCAGGGGTTCCATAGAGTCTTGTATTAAATTTAAATCAAGATTGTTTTCCTATATTATTATGTCTTGTAATGGTATCCTGCATGAGCAGCTATACCCAGAAGAAGAATTTTATTTTACTATTATGTAAATACAATAGAATCATCAGTTATCCACTCCAATTGCTCGGGTGTGGTATACGAGAATATAAGAATATAAGTGGTAATTAACAATTTGCAGAAAGCTACTCAAGATTTCTAAAGCTATGTCCTCAAAATCGATGCTAATACCCAAACAACGAAGTTAACACAAAATAATGGAGTTTTTAGTGACGAGTCAAGTTAAGGACACAATGAATTTGTTTGGAAGTTTCAGTTAAGTGAGATCTAATGATGTAGGTGGCAGAAAATCAAGAATCCTCTTCATATGAAATGATGCATTCCTTAAACGGACCAAATTTTTATGCTAATCAAGTGTTTGTCTCAAGCAAGTTTGTGTTAACAAGGTTTTATTGTAGGCAACAGCACGCCCCTTGTAGCTTCACTTCCATAATATGAAATCCTTTATTTTTTAATTTAATTTGTGTCTATTTATGTATATTTTTGTTTTTATTATTAATTTATTTATGTTAGTGAGTCTTTAATTTTGGCACCTATATTTTTTTAAAATTCCAAATTAAATTCTACAAATTTTGTGGAATGTGTTTTAAGGGGCAGATGATTTGTATGTTCTGCCCCTTAAAACAACAATAATAATCATCATCCTTACCTCACCAAGTCGCTGATTCATTCTGCTTATTTATTCTTGGTTCTGGATACAATAAGACAAAAGTCTATACTACAGAGCAATTGTCTCAGAGTAGGCAGTGAACTGAGGAAGTTTATGCTCTAAAACATCATACAATTTGCCCCAATTTATGTCCTTAATATTAGTCACTAAACATCAATATAATGCCTTTGTTCGGTAAGCCAACATGGCTGAATCATAACTTCCCCAAAAAAAGAATATTGCTAGGTTAAAATTATGTTGTATTTAGAAAAAATTGACAAGTTGTACATGGGCCGGTACAATTTATATGCGCAAAGGTGTGTACCCACGCACAGCGAGCCTTCATACGTTTGTGACAAGTGCAAATGAGGTGGGCAATGTCTCCTCATGCAGCGCATGTACAGGGTCTTTCATATAAAGTAAGAACGGCGAGCGGCGGCTTTGTTATCCGCTGCTGCAGTGTCCTTGGCAGAGCTTGTGGCTTGCTGCTGTAGTATTCAAAGCGCGCGCATAGTATATACTGTGCTCGACCTTGCAATAAACGTGCAGGTGTTCAGTCACCAGTCTGAACCTCAGATGTTAACATGAGACAGTTATCATTACATCGTATTTTTGTATGTAAAACTTATTTTAAGTACGAGTCGGCTCGGTGGGTACGTAATGCATTTGTTCAGCAATTTCCTGATGAAGTGCCACCTTCACTAGCACAGATTCACGTAATTGTAAATAAGTTTGACACTACTGACTCAGTGCTTAATAAAAAGCATAAAATTAAAAATAAGAAACATTACAGTGGCAGAACTCACTCGCGTCAGCCAGAATGTGGTTACCAGATACAATGCCTGTATAACCCAGGAAGGACGACACTTCCATCATATTTTATGAGGTAATATTTCATACAGGATTGTACACACGCTTAAAGCAGGGGGCCGTGGCCTGCCACAAACTCGGCCAAGGCCACCGCAGCAGCGAATAACAAAACTGCAGCTTGCCGTTCTTACTTTATAGGAAAGACCCTGTATATATTTAGTCTAGTCTGTGTTCTACTCAAGTGGTCAGTGCAAACAACTTAGCCCAGTCATCTCAATACATAGTTTGTGTTCAAAATGCTACCAATAGTTTCACAATGTTACCCTCGGGTACCAGGTACTCTTGATGATTCAAATTATGTACTTTAACAGGCATCTTTATACTTAGCATTTTCTTGTTTTGTAGCACGATTCTTGTAACTTGTAAAAACGAGTTATTGCTGGGAGGATGATGGTCATGTGATTCTGTTTTGTGTTGATAAATTCTAAGAAAAAATGTCTAAAAGGAATCTAAGAGAAAGTAACCTTGGTTCATTTAGGTACCAGTGGTGGCTGACGGGTAATTGTTCTGGGTGTTGCACTCTTCTCGCTGTAGAGGAAGCTTTTAGTTTTACGTGACTGTTAATCATGCGATCATGAGCCACGGGACCTCCTTTTTATGTGGAATCCGAATCACAGGACATTGCATTTCACTTCGAAAATCTCACATGCATTGACCAGGAATCGAACCCGGTCCACCTTGGTGAGAGACCAACAGCTTGACTGCTGCACCACCACACCCCCCTCGCTGTAGAGGGGGGAGGATATAGGGTAAAAGATTGCTTGATGTCGGAGATGATGGGATACATGGGTTTGGTAAAACAGCTTATTCACAGTCCAGACACTTTAGAGAATATCACATTCATCTCAGGATTAAATGGATTATAAGCGCTTGAGAACCTTCACGAGAACAAAGCAGCATTAGGTATACACAAATGTGAGAAAAGTGTCACACTCCTGCACAAGTTGTATTGTAAGTCACACTCCTGCACAAGTTGTATTGTAAGACCATTGTATCGGAAGTGACTGGAGCATCTCTAATGTTTCATTCACCCCCCTCCCCCTCTTCACTTGTTGCAATCGGCGGACAATGACTAGCCGTGTTAACTATTGTGATAGGACTCGCCTGGGCTAGCATCTCTGTCATACCCCTCAATCTGGTCAGTGCTCGACCCTGGCATAACCACACAGCGAGCGCTCCTGTGGTATTGGCACTGTTCGCTTTCTTAATGCAATTCATGATACTGCTAGATTTCTTGAATTTACAAAACTATGAATTCCTTTGCATGTAAAGGCTAGTCCACACCAAAGTTAATGAACAATGTTCATGAACAATGTTAGTGAAAACATTTCTCAACATGTTTACTAATCATTTGTTAACAAACTTCTTCAACATTATGTCCACACCAAATAAACTTTTGTTAACAAACATCTTCAACATTAAATAAACTGTTTGTGAGGGTATAATGGATAGGGTCAGGAAGAAGAAAGTACTTAGAGCTGCAGCTTTCATTATTTTAGTGAGTACAATTAGAGAAAAGCGCAGACGCAAGGTGTGGCAAAGAAAAATAATGGAAAGGCGCTTAGAATTAAGTTTGGAGAGAACACTTACGTCAGAAATATTAATTCATAATGCAGCAGGCTTTCAAAACTTTCTGAGAATGTCTCCACATGACTTTCAGTTCTTGTTGACAGTAATTGGGCCTGAAATTGCAAGAAATTACACAAATTATCGGCAAGCCATCTCCATTAATGACAGGCTAGGTATAACATTAAGATTCCTAGCAACTGGTGACTCCTACACTTCACTTATGTACTTGTCTAGAGTACGGTATTTAAACAAGCAATTTCAGTTAAGGTGCCTTAATTGCGTCTTTGCGCATGCGCGAACCAAAATGTTAACGAAAACACGAAAAGTTAATGAAAAGTTTCATTCACAAAAGTTAAAGAGATTTTGTTCATGAACATGCTATTTTGTTTATGAACAGTCAAAAATGTTCATGAACAGTGTTCATTAACCAAGTTAACGAAAACATCTTGGTGTGGACTAGCCTTAAGAGGGGCAAATATAAAATGCACAGCCTGTTACTGCTAAATCTTCTGAAAATCATCTGGTTGTTCTGCTACACTGCAAGCTTATTACCAGCCGCCAATGTTACGTACACTTAGCCTTGGTTGCTTTTCGCCAATTTTTTTCACATATTGCAAAAGGATCATCTCCAAATAGTAACCTTTTTGTGTTATTAAGGTTAGAATCTAGAAAAAAAATCCCAAATTATTTACATTTTTAAAATGTGACAATATTTTTCCTTAGCCTGGAAACTATTATAGGTTATCATTCAAACATTCTCTTACATTTATAATGAAGAAATATTAGCTGTCTAGCTCAAATAGTTTGCAAGTTATTGGTACCTAAACACTTTATTTTTTTGAAATAGCAATTCATACCAATTTTCTAGATTTTATGACCACAAATAAGCACCATATGTCCAATCATCCATCTCAGCAAAAACTGCTTTTTTATATGTTACATGGCCTTGCCACTAAATAACAAAATTTTCACTAGTGCTGCCTGTTTATGTACATACCGTAATTTACAAGCTGAGGGGTACCCACTATCTTTCAGGTGATGTTGATCCAATAATGTTAAAAATATGTACTGAAAAAAATAATTTAAAAACTATATTCCTCTCCGCAGGAGATTTTAGGGGAGCAATTGCCTCTGCCTGTAGAAAGTTTACACTCATTGCCTGGTAAAGAACTAGCACACTGAAGTACAGTGTTACTAATTATAGTGATAAGTCACTAGAATTGGAGAATTCTCCATATTTCGGTGATATTTTACTATCATCTTGTTGTTTTTCAGGAAATACAAGTTGGCACTTCTGTAGGATGAGCACATGTTACTAATGAGTCGGTGGAGGCTTTAAGCAGAACATAGGTCTCTTGTATGTGTTGTAATCAAACTTTTCACTCATTTTTATGGGGAATGTAAATAATATGAAATATAAAACAAAAGATGTATACTCCACCATAGGGATTGTTATGATCAATTTATCAGCAAATAACTACATCCACAACCTCACAATATTGGATGACAAACTATCAAAATAAGTTAATTTCATTCATTTTAATAGATCCCAGGCCTACAAACAAGAAAAGTACATTTTCAAACACCAATGTCCTAAAATTTACACATTGACATTTTTTGTTATTAATAAAAGTTTGATTCCTGGACATCTACCATGCGTTATAAATGCAGAAAATGCATATCTACACAATTACACTGAAGCAAATAATAGCTCTGTTTTTTGTTTGTGTGTGTGTCTCAATACATCTCTCAGCAAACACACGTCCAAAAATCTTCTGATGAAGAATACATCACACTACAGAATTAATCTTAGAAAAGTAACTGAGTGATGAAATGCTTTCCAGTCTGTTAACATGATTGTGCCCATTTAGATTGGGTGGGAAGTAACAATTATTTTAACACACTAATACCCGAAAGATTTATTAACACACTTCTCTAACGAGGTGGGGGGATTAATTGGATGACAAGTTACATTCATCAGATTCTGTTCACTTAGGCTTAAATCAAGATTGGTGGATATTTTGATAGATTACTTATTCGACTAAGTAAGGATGTTTATATTTTATATTATGACACAAGTTTTATAATATGTACTTATTTCATTCATTCATTTATTTGCAATTGGGGGTATGTCCCCCGGTGGCAAATTGAATATACTTAACAAATAAATAATTACATAACAATTAAATTGGAGTATTTACACAAATAGTCAGTCTTTTCTTAAACACACCTATATGTTTGGGAAAAGGCTCTAAGACTGCGGCAGGTAGAGAGTTCCAGTTATCAATGGCACGGTTTACAAAAGAATATTTACTATAATTTGTTCGCTGTGGTCGGCCCCTTAACTTTGAAAGGATGATCGCTCCTACCCATGTAAGTGGGCTTTCCCATACATTTGCTAAGCTCACCCCATGCTGGTTGATTTGTATACGTGTTGTACATAGCGCAGAGTCTAGATTTCATCCTCCTAGCCTCAAGTGATTCCCACCCAAGTTTCTTTAACATATGGCTCACACTGCTCCTGGGATTAAAGTCACTGAGCACAAATCTAGCAGCCTTTCTTTGTACCATTTCCAACTCATTTATGAGCCCTACTTGATATGGAGCTCAAACCGCCGAGGCATATTCCAGAATAGGTCTTACAAGTGACAAATATCCTAATTCTTTAGGAGAGGTACTACTTCCTTTTAATACCCTCATTGCAAAGTGCTTTAGAAACTACACATCCTACATGACTACTCCATTTCATATCATTCCTTACATGAACGCCCAAATATTTGCAAGAATCTTCAAGTATTTCCGAGCCAATGTTATATTAAAAATCTTGCCTTCGCACTTTCCCTATTTTTAAGAGATTACATTTTCTTGTGTTTATTTTCATTTTATTTTCAATCGCCCGCTTATAGACCAGGTTCAGGTCATCTTGTGAATCATGTATCTTTCGATAAATTACACAGTCATCCGCAAACAATCGACAGTCACTGCGAATCCCATTTGGTAGGCCATTTATAAACGCCAAAAATAACTAAGTTCCGATTACGCTGCCATGAGGGATACCCGACTTACGGTAATTTCATCCGAGAATCTGCCTTCGACTTTCACTTTCTGGGAACGACCCGTCAAAAATTCCTGGATCCATAAAATTACTCTTCTATCAATCTTCGTCGAAGCTAATTTATGGAGTAGCATGTCATGCGGTATGATATCAAATGCCTTCGCAAAATCTATAACTACGGCGTCAACAGAAACTCCATTGTCTAACGATTCGCTAATATCTTGAAAAAGTTATAGCATCTGACTCTTGCATGAGTAAACTTTCCGAAATCCATGTTGCCTACCATTAAACCATGATAATGTTTCCCACTGTTCCCTCAAGTAGTCGCAAATGAGATGCTCCATCTGTTTACAAACGATGGACGTAAGGCTAACTGGCCTGTACTGCTCGAGTCTAAGCTGCGTGGACCTGAGAGGAATGTGCTTTGCAGACTATTATGAGTATTATGAGTGGTGGCGACGAGTGATGCGGTTTATCGGTCCTTGTGTAGTAACAGAAGCAAATACATTAGTCGGTGACTCAGTCACTCATTCCCAACACCACACTGGTTTCAGAAAAGACCCATGTTAGCAGTATTGGAATAGACGAGAATGTCAGGTAACACGGCGGGCTGTCAACAGGCTTCTCAATTCTCGCCTGCTCCTACCCTGCCTCTGCTCTTCATCCCGCAAGTTCACAGAGCTTGGAACCGAGCAGTAGTTGTCCAATTCAAGTTTGCTCCCTCCCTTAAATATTGGGACTACCGTAGCTCTTTTCCAGTCATCTGGGATTTGCGCATTGTTTATGGACACATTAAACATCACCTTCAAGTATCGTGCCACTGCCCTACCTCCTAGTTTAAGTACTTCACTAACAATATTATCAGGACCCTCGATATATTGTAACATAGTTTCTGTATTAGCTTTACAATTGCTGACTGGTTTATTTGGAAAAGGAGAGCCCCTGATTCACCGTTAAGGTCCAATACACAGCTATTGGATTTATTGAACACACTACCGTAAAAGTCATTTAAGACATTATCATCGACAAATTATTTGAATTTCCCTTTCTTCTCCTAACATGAATGTAAATTTTTTTCCACCCATCGCCTCCCGAACCAAATAAACCTTTCATATAATTGTCATGAGCAGCCCTCTTTTTTAAGACGAGCTCTCTTGATAAGGATTTAAATTTCAACATATACTTGCCACTATCATGTCTTTCAATGTATAATTTCCTAATTTTCCCGTTTTAGACTCCTAATTTCTCGTGTGTAATACTCAGGATCTGGGTTTTGTTTCAGTAATTTAAATGGGACAAATTTATCAACAGCGCTATTTAAAATTTTCAAAAAGTTAGTCCACAGGATATTAATATGATTTCCTTCTGATGCCCATCCTACAAATAGCTCATTCAAGTACCCCTGAAATTTGCCCTGATCCGCTCTGCGATACTGGAATATGATCTTTTTTGCTACATCAGAGTCTAATTTTGTATTAGACATCATTGATATTGTAGTTGATGTAGTTGAAAACGCCTATTTACAAAGCAATCCACAGAACAAAATCATAATAACATACACTTACATTGTGACAAACAGCTGAGACACAGTGGCTAACGTGCGGCAGACAGCCGCCGTTGTGACACCAGTGAACTAAGAAGACACACTAGGCGCTATCTTGACGTGGGAACTTCTGGAAACCGTGCTGCCTAGTGGGGGTGTAACTTAGGAATACTAGCTTTTCCCATTTCATTGTGACTCGCCCAGGCAGAACGGCTAGCTCTTTTCAAATATAGTGGCTGTTAGCCGATGAAGGTTAAACATTTTGCTCAGGCCTGCCCTGACCTGTCAGATTAATGAATTCAAGTTTGACATCGATATGGGCATTCGGTAGAAATATGCTTAGCATGAACTTCCTCAGTCTAATTAAACTTGTGGATGGACTTCTTTGGTTGTAGGAAGTTAGTTCATATGCTGATATAGGCTTTCATAGCTAGCATAAGAATCTGTAGAGGGGATGTTTGGGTTAGGTCCTGTTGTATCCTTCCTGACGTCTTTATGTTTCACCAGCAAGTGAGGCTGGCATTTTCAATGATTTGTTCTGTACGATTTGAAGTGGCGCTAATCTGGGGTTTATATAGGCTGTTGGAATGTTCGTGAATTACCATGAAAGAATTCTAATCATTTCTGGTACACAGAAGAATAACTTAGCCATTTGCTAATGAATCCAGTGAATGATCAACCTGAAATTTCTGAACACTCCAACAGCCTATATAAACTCCCACACAAGTGTCACTGCAAACCATGCAGAACAAATCTTTGAACATGCCAGCTGTCCCTGCTGGTGAAACATAATATATCAGGAAGGATATGAGACGGCCTAACAACCTGAAAAGTCGCTCTTAAGATTAGTCCATACAGTTTCTTAGGCATGCATGTATACCTGAAACTCATCTTATTCTTCAGTGTACTTTCTGTCCTCGGTCATCAATGTAATGTTTATTATGTCTGTAGCATGAAGAGTCATAATATTGTTTTTTAATATATATATCACTGTTGAACTGTACTCTTTTAATGCTCAGGATGTGTTGTAATAACTGAATCATGACACTTGAAGTTTGGGAATTTGGAGTAATGAGTCTGTTAAATGACATTTTTTGAAGAAAAAATATAAACCCTGCCTAAATTTTTTTCTTTGTACTTCCTGATTTATGATTTCTCCAGTGCCTTAAGACTAATTTGCCTTCCAGATTTTAGTATTAAATTCGATTGTGTAAAATATTAAGGAACTGATTGGTAGATTGAAGACTGTTATTTCTATTAGAATCAAAAAAGGAAGATTGTAGTTTTACGTGACCGTGAATCTTTTACTATTGAATCAGTTACCTTATCTGCTGTTGTTCTTGGTTACTACATACAGTACTTTCTACTGCTTTCTCGAAAGGATAATCGATTCAGTACACTCGAGATTGATCCTGAAGGTTCTTGTAAGACAAGTTATACAAATGTGTGTATGGTAGTTTTCTTTACACCAAGAGGCTTTCTTGTGAAGCTGCTCTGAAAGTTTCAGAGCTCTCCACAGTGTGATACAAGGTGCTTGGCTAGGAAAGGTATGAAAGAGTTGTTTTATTGTGACTGTCACACATTAATATACAGTAGATTGACTACTTAAGACAAAACAACTTCCAAGAAGATTGCATTTTAAAAGTCATTATGGATCGCCAGTTTTGATTGTTTACACCACACTTTACCAGCAGAAACAACTCTATGAAATATGGTGTGTATCTACAGGGAGTAGGTCTATCATTTAAGGACTCTAGATGTTAGGCCCCTTAAAACAACAATTATCATCATCATCATCATCATTTAAGGACTTTGCATTTCTTGCCACATGCCGTGGGAATACCCGAGCAATTCTGACCCCATACTATTGGAATCCCTGAGCGAGTGCCATATATGGCTTATGTCAAGCGTCACTTGATTATAAGATTGAGCAGCGGATACAACTGCATATACAGCTCGATTGCTCAGTTTGCTAGTAACTGTTGTACTCTTAAGGTGTATTGTAAGACCTATTTATCAAGATTAATCGCACTATAGTATAGAAAATAATTTTGGTTGAGTGGTATTTGAACAAGAAGAAATCAGTTAAAAGACGCCTTCGAAAGTTCTGTAGACAGTCTCCTGGTTTGACCGTACCGTCAAAACATTATGCAACAACTCGTTCACGAGTGGCATAGTAGTGGTTCCATACCTTATTAGTAGGGACCGGATTTTTAGATTTTCAAAAACTTCTTTTTTATGTTTAAAGTGTAGCAAAAGTTGATGTAAATTTTCTGGCTCAAAATTATAAAATTAATGAGTTATTAGTAGACAATCTGATTGCAACGAGTGTGTAAATATTGTACATATTGATACGTCTTATCAAATTACCTCAGAGAGCTTCACACTTTTAGGCAATATTTGCTCTCCTTAAATATGTTTATTATTCAAATTCAGTAAGACCAAGGATGTCAGAGGTGATTTTCACACTCTAGTCCATTTAATTAACTTTTATTTAGCATATAGGGAACTTGGAAACAATAAGAGATTTATCCCCCACTTTCCTGACAGTAAGAATATGATAATGTTACGTTCCGTGGGTAAAATTATAAATTAATTTTATCTCTTCCTAAATCTGATATTTATTCACCACACTTTCTAATACAATCGCTCATTTTATGTCTTCACAGAGTCTCTACAATCACACACCACTACAGCCGACTCGACCCGTCTCTTCCCTTCATCTTCCACTGCCTTGACAATCTCGTCTTTTGTGATTTAATCAACAGTTTCCTCACCCCACCGCTTAAAAGCGCTGCTTAATGCCTGTTTAGACACGTAGCAGTGCCCCCTCCTTAAGCCTGTTCCGTCCCGGAACAGTCCAAGGTCATTACGGAACCATTGTCAACCGTCGGATTAGCTCCCTTATAAGGTGCTAGTCGGTTGAAATGGACCACCTTAGGCTTCTCGTGTGGAAGTCTTCGTATCCGGTAGATGACGTCGTTGATCCTCTTTATCACCTGGCACGGTCCATCCCAGGATCGCTGCAGCTTGGGTGAGAGACCGTGTCTTCGTTGTGGGTTGAACAGCCATACCAGAGCCTTCACGTTAAAGCCACCTCCTCGTGCCTGTGCATCATAGGCGTGCTTCATCCGGTCGCTAGCATTTCCATGGTTCCTTCTGACGAGGTTGTGGATCTGGTTCATCTTCTCCTTCAGGCAGATGATGTAATCGTCTCCTGCCACAAGTTCTTCGCCGGGCTTACAGCCGAATGCCATATCACAGGGCAATCGCAGTTCCCTCCCGAAAAGTACAGAAGCCGGTGTCTGCCTCGTTGTCTTGTGGACCGAAGATCGGTATGCCATCAAGAACAGGGGGAGATGTTCGTCCCAATCGTGTTGGTTCTCTGCCACCACCTTAGAGAGATGCTTCGCGATTGTCCGATTCATCCGCTCGACCATTCCATCCGACTGTGGGTGTAGTGGCGTCGTTCTGGTCTTCCGAATTCCCATGATTTGACAGATTTGCTGGAACACTGCTGACTCAAAGCTCCTCCCTTGGTCCGAATGTAATTCCAAAGGAGCACCAAACCGTGAGAACAGCTCGTTCACTAGGATCTTGGCGACGGTGACAGATTCCTTGTTGGGGATTGCATAAGCTTCCACCCATTTTGAAAAGTAGTCCATGGCCACCAAAATGTACCTGTTCCCGGCGTCTGTGTCGGGGAATGGTCCTGCCACGTCGATCGCAATCCGTTTGAATGGGCTTCCAACATTGTACTGGCGCATGGGTGCCTTCTTCCTTCCTCTCGGACCATTTCCTGCACCAATTTTTGACGCCTTCTTTGCAACCTACCCAGTAGAATCTTTCTCTGACTTTCGCAAGGGTCCTGTTCACGCCAAGATGTCCTCCAGAACTCTCGTTGTGCAGATGATGCAGTACATCCGAAGTCTTCTTCTGAGGAACGGCGATCAGTTTCCTGGTTGATGTCCCATTCGAGTCTTCCACGATGCGCTTCAGTACTCCATCTTCCAGACGTAACGAGTCCCATTGGGCCCAATAAGATTTAGCCTTAGGGCTACGCGGAGCGACTTCTTCCCACATAGGCCGGTGTCCTCTCTTGAGCCACTGGATGATGTGGCCAAGATCTGAGTCGTCACTCAGAGCCTTCTGAAGTTCCGCAGGTTGCCATGAGTCGCTAACGACCGTCAGTTGTCTGACCAGACCAGCCTTCGATTCTTGCCGTGCACAGTGGCTGCAGTCCGCAGGGCATGGTCTTCTTGAGAGTGCGTCCGCGTTCTTGTGGCTGATCCCTGCTCGATGCTCAATGTGAAAGTCTTACTCCTGTAGGCATTCAATCCATCGAGCAATCTATCCCTCGGGGTTCTTGAACCGCATAAGCCATTTCAGGGCTCCATGATCCGTTCTCAGTAGAAAGCGTCGCCCATACAGGTACTTATAGATAAAGCCCTGCGCGGATGCGGATATCCGCAACATTTTTCGCCATGCGGATATACTTTGCATGGCTTTGTGGATAGCGGATAAGCTGCGGATAATGGTTGGAGTAAATTTGTGGATAGTATTTAGAATACAATCCAAACTTGTTGAATATCATGGGGAAAGTTGAGTAATGTGCGCAGCGGGAAATCGTGCGCACTATGTTTTTCGAGTTGGTAGTACAACTAGCAACTCAGTTCACTCCTACCCTCAAGCTGTCATCGTACCTATCAGATAGGGTTAGTCAGCATGATGTCAGTTGCTATGTGATAACCGTGAGGCTTGGATGAAGAAACTTACAACACGCTGCATATTATTTTCTGTAGTCAGCAAATAAGAAGGTAAGCCTAGAGTTGTGATTCAATTATTTAAAGTTAAATGTAGTTTAAATGTCAGTCTTTACGGTGGTTTTGCATGTATTTATTTTTCAATATAATAGATTAGTTTGCCGGGATTCAGTGAGTTACGTTTTAGAAGCAGAGTGGGGTAATGGTGCGCAGAACATTTGATACAAGTAAATACACACAGCTTATCGAAGGATTAAGAATACTTTTGGGGAAACAAAGACTTTAAGTGCTGTAATATTAAGGACACAAATGGAAAGCCTCTAACAGTTAAGGAAGAAAAGGTTGAGAGATGGAAAGCTTACATAGAGTGTTTGAATAAGGGAAAGGAGATTGAGAATCATGTAATGGAAAGGGAGGAGGAAATTGATGAGGATGCAAAAGGAGATTTAATATTGAGATCAGAATTTGACCGAGCATTGGAGGACTTAAGCAGGAACAAAGCACCAGGCATAGATCATATACCGATTGAGTTGCTGCGCTGCATAGGAGATGAAGGTCTGATCAGGTTATTTCACTTGGTGTGTAGGATTTATGAGACAGACGAGATACCCCCTGATTTCAAGAAGAATGTTATCCCTATACCAAAGAAAGTGGGAGCTGACAGATGTGAAGATTACCGCACAATCAGCTTGATTACTCATGCTTCAAAGATCCTGTCTAGAATAATTTACAAGAGGATGGAAAGCCAGATAGAAACAGAGTTGGGTGAAGACCAGTTTGGTTTCAGGAGAAATATAGGAACAAGGGAAGCTGTACTAAGTTTTAGGCTGATTTTGGAAAGTAGAATAAGGAAAGATAAGAGAACGTTCATGGCATTTGTAGATTTAGAAAAGGCTTTTGATAACGTTGATTGGACTAAATTGTTTGACATTCTGAAATCGATTGGAATAAAGTACAGGGATAGGACGGTGATATGCAATCTATACAGAAACCAGACAGCAGTCATTCAAGCTGAATGACACGAGAGAGAAGCTGGTATTCAGAAAGGTGTAAGGCAAGGCTGCAACTTATCACCCATACTTTTCAATCTTTACATTGAACAAGCAATGCAGGAAATTGGAGAAAAATTTTAAGTGGGAGTGAAGATTCAAGGAGAAATAATTTCAACTCTGAGATTTGCCGATGACATAGTCATCTTGGCCGACATACCTGAGGATTTGAATGAGTTTTTGAATGGTATGGACTCCGTCTTGAGAAAAGAATTCATGATGAAAATTAATAAATGTAAAACAAAAATACTGGAATACAGCCGAAATAAATCAGAAACCTCTATGGACATCAAATTGGCAGGTGGAAAGCTGAAGGAAGTAGGAGACTTCTGTTACTTAGGAAGCAAAATAACCAGTGATGGACGAAGCAAAGAGGATATAAAAAGTAGGTTGGCTCAGGCTAGGAAAGCATTTCTACAAAAAAGGAATCTGTTGACATCGAATATAGATTTAGGTATTAGGAAATCGTTTTTGAAAGCCTTTGTCTGGAGCGTGGTGCTCTATGGAAGTGAAACTTGGACTATTGGTGCAGCAGAAAAGAGGAGAATTGAAGCATTTAAAATGTGGTGTTATAGGAGAATGATGAAGATCAGATGGGTAGATAGGGTTACAAACGAAGAGGTATTAAGACGAGTGGGAGAGGAGAGATGTTTCTTTCGACTACTAATGAAGAGAGGAGATAGGTTAGTAGGACACATATTAAGACACCCAGGAATAGCATGCTTAGTTATGGAAGGAAGGGTCGAGGACAAGAACTGTAGGGGTAGACCAAGGTTAGAATATTGTTAAACAGATTGCCTCGGATGTAGGGTGTGGTAGCTATGTAGAGATGAAACGATTCGCTCAGGACAGGGAGGCATGGAGCGCTGCATCAAACCAGTCAAAAGACTGAAGACTCAAACAACAAATACAACGCGACATTAATGGCAAAATATTTCGTGTTTGTTCTCCAGATGCCAAGAAATTATATGCGGAAAACGGAGAAAAACTCCTACCCAGCAGAAAATGTGCAGAAAGCTCTACGTGCAATTAGGGATGATGGGAGGAAAATAAGGGAATTGGCGAGAAATTTCAACATTCCAGAGTCAACTCTACGAAAGCAGTTGCTGCAAAATTGTCTACTCCGTAAAGCTGTTTTTACCAACGAAATGGAGTCATAATTATCCGAATACATTTTGACATTGGCAAAATTATTTTACGGCTTAACGCCCACCAAACTTGTCAGACGGTTAGAGTTTAAGTTTGCAGAGGAGAATACCGTAAGATTCCCCATAATTTCCATAAAGTTAAAAGTCTAGCAGGCAAATATTGGTTGTATGAGTTCTTGAAAAGATATCCTGCATTAACGTTGAAACGACCTGAAGGAACAAGCCTAAATAGGATTGCCTCCTTTAATGCTGACGAAACTAAGATATTTTATTCTAATATCCAAAACTGCAGAATTTTTGTATCATTGCATTGTTATGCTATTATAAAATGCATTTGAATATTCTAATATTAATGCTCAGTGCAAGTTTCAGCCGATTCACATTATATTAGTATGGCTTTCCAACACTCATACCATGCGCATAATTTCCCAACCCGTGCGCATGATTACCCTGCAGGGTGGGTAACCGTGGGCAAATGCATATTTGTGAGATTTCAAATTATAGTCCACCATTTTTAATTTTGAATTAAATTTGTTTCTGCACATTGAATATAAAGTTTCTAAGGCTCCCTTATTCATAATTGCAGTTGTGTTATCAATTATTTCATCATCACAAGACCGATTCTTGCTTAAGTGCGCACAGTTCCCCCACTCTCCCTTACTAGGGCCCGGATGTTTATGACATTATCATATTTTTCTATTATTTTTATTTTTTTCATGACAAAAGTAAGATGATGATTTAAGCTAATCTCATTCAAATTATGTCATTAAGCACAATCAACCCTCCGAACTGAAAAGGGTTGCAATTCTGGCTGTGTAACATTCATTTTATACATAGAACATGACACACATAGCCTAAGGGTTCGTATTTCTGCTCAAATGTCTAAAAGATAAAGTATAAAGCAACACATTGGAAATATTATTGTAATGCCATAGATTCAGATAACAAACATGTGGATCAAAGTCGCGTGGATGCGGGGCGGATGCGGATAACGTTTTGTCTATCCGCGCAGGGCTTTACTTATAGAAGTGTTCCATAGACTTCACCACAGCCAGTAACTCCCGTCGAGTGACGCAGTAGTTCCTCTCGGGCTTGGAGAGTACCTTGCTGAAGTAGGCGATTACTTTCTCCCGGCCATCCTGTATCTGTGACAGAACTCCACCAATGCCTTTGTTGCTAGCATCAGTGTCTAGTATCAACATGCCAACGGTGCACGAATAACTAAGGATAGGTGCAGTAACCAGGAACGTCTTCAGCTGGTCGAAGGATGATTGGCAGTGTTCGTCCCAACAGTAGTCTCGTCCTTCCTCGGTGAGCGTCGTCAATGGCTTGGCTATGCTGGCGAATCCGGGTACGAAACGCCTGTAGTAGGAGCAGAACCCCATGTACGTCCTTGGGGATTGGCCATTCTCTCACTGCGCTGACCTTCTCAGGGTCCCGTGGGTAAAATTATAAATTAATTTTATCTCTTCCTAGATCTGATATTTATTCACCACACTTTCTAATACAATCGCTCATTTTATGTCTCCACAGAGTCTCAACAATCACACACCACCACAGCCGACTCGACCTGTCTCTTCCCTTCATCTTCCACTGCCTTGACAATCTCGTCTTTTGTGATTTAATCAACAGTTTCCTCACCCCACCGCTTAAAGCGCTGCTTAATGCCTGTATAGACACATAGCAATAAGATATTTAGCCCCACTTTTCTTGATTACAGTAAATAACCAACTATCTCCTTGAAAATATGGATTAAAGATTCAAATACAATAAATGGAACAAACCTGCCATTAGGTATTTTTAGGTCTACCTGCATATCATTTAGGTTTTTTTTTTTTTTTTTTTTTGTACTATAGAATTCGTGAATATGGCTCTTTTGAGTGTGATACGGATAAGTATTAAAAAATATTGTTGTATTTAGAAGTAAGAAAAAAACTGGTAAAAACCTAAGAATCCGGTCCCTACTAAAAGATAAAACAGCGAAGGAGGACAGCTCCTACGCAGGCGAGGTTAGATGATGTGCAAGCAAGACTGCAAGCCCGTCCATATAAGTCATTTTGGAAAGTAGTTCAGGACCTGATGTTTCACATTCATCAACTCGTAATGCAGCATAAAACTACAAAGAGATTATGTTGCGAAGGTGGATGTAACAGCTGATGTGTAATGTACTTCATTTGGGTAGAAAAAAATAAAGTGTAAACCAATATAGTATGCCCTTTGTAGGTAGCGAGTTTCAATTTCATTTAGAATCTATAGGCACAATCGTGCTGCTTATTTGAGTCGATTACATCCCCTTCTCATTGCTTGCACCATGCTCCTACTCCAACATGGATTCTTCAACGGTACTTCTTACACATAACATGCATTCAGGATAAAAATGGAGTAGGCCTTCTTACAATAATTCTTTTTATGTGAGTGCGGCACTTAAAAAAAACTATCAAAGTAAATAACGACAAAACAAGCTAGATATTTTGACATCATTTGTATCACAGCTTGGAAATTCACCTATTGATTGAATGGCTTCCTTTTAAAAAGTTTGGGGGGCGTGGTGGCTCAGCGGTCTAGCTGTATGCCTCTCACCAAGGCGGTCCGGGTTCGATTCCCGGTCAATGCATGTGAGATTTTCGAAATGAAATGCCATGTCCTGTGGTTCAGATTCCACGTAAAAAGGAGGTCCCGTGGCTCATAATCACAAGATTCACGGTCACGTAAAACTACAATCTTCCTTCCTTCCTTCCTTTTAAAAAGTCTTTTTGTCTCAAGTAGAAAACTCACAGGCTTTCATTCTTTGGTGATAGATAGGGCACCACCATCCCTGACATGGCAATTGGCTGGTATTAGATTAGTAGATGTTTATTGTTAAATGACCAAAATAATTATTTTTTTAAAGATTTCCAAGTAAAAGTAAAGTCCCTATTTTGGTCATGGCCATGTTTAGCCTGTAACTTATTTTGAAACTACATGCACTGCCGGGTACCTTAATAGAATATAACACAGTTGGGTTTTTTCACAGGTTAGTCCTAAGTGTATGTCCAGTTCTACCAAGCCCTCATCCTGTCCCGGATTGTAAATGGTTCTGCAAGGTTGGCAACCTTGAAAATCCTAGACAGTGTCCACCATAGTGGTATTCTGGTGACAACTGATTCTTTCCGAACCAGCCCAATTTCCAGCCTACTTGCCAAATCGAGTGCTCCACCTCTCAATTAGGCGCCAAAATGCGTCAAAATACCACAATATCCAAGCTTTCAAGCTCGGGTATAGTGAATATCTATTCACTCAAAAATAATAATATAAAAATATTCAATGCCCTGTGTACTTGGGCAAGTGTGGATTTTTTTTTAAATTGTCTTGGCTGTATGTAGTGTATGTCCACTAGTGTACAAAAGTTTAGCATAATCACTCAACGAGGCCATACAGCCCGATAGGAATGTCAGATTGCTGCACCAACGAAAGCTGAATCACACAACTTGTCCAAAAAAAAAAAAACAGTGTCAGAAAGGTTCTGATAGCTAACGTTAGGGTTGCCAGACGTTCCGTTTTACCCAGAACAATTCCGTTTTTTCTTGTTTCGTTCTCCGTTCCGTTTTATTCTTTAACGGAACGCCGAATATTCCATTTTTGGTTAATGTATTCAATTTTGCACCAATTTTCAAATGTCCACATGCTTGACGTGATTGGCGATTGTTGTTAGTGACGTCAAAAATAACAGCATCGGCACAGGTACGCCAACCGCATTGCTTCACTTTGCTGAGTGGTAGGGTACAGATGCTAGTTTGAAAGAGAAAATAATTTCTATGTCTGTGTCAGATAGATTTATTCGGGGCAACATTAAGGAATATCTTAGTCTTTGTGAAGTTCATACTCAGCATTTTCCCCTCCAATGATTTTACCGAGAGAGTTTTTCTATCTTGAATATCAAATGGAGAGATGATAGAAACAGAATCTCCATTAGTTTGATTAAACAAGAATTGTTAACATATTTCAATTATGATGAAAATTTTAAAATAATCATTGCAAAGGGTCGTTCAAATGAAAATAATTTTTAAGTTTCTGGTGTCGTAGGCCTATTTTTTGTATTTTTTTTTGTATTTGATTATGTAATGTTTATTTTATACACATGTGTATTATTTATTACAACATTTAACAACCTTGATAAAATAGAATGTTTAGGACGTGAGTTCAGTTTTTCCATTCTTGAAATCTGGTACACCTTTGACATCAACTAACCAAACTTGGCAATGTCTTCCACAACAAAATATGCTGTTAATAGGGTGCATGGTTATCCCTAACAGGCACACCTGCTTCGCAGCGACATGGCATGCTCTCTATCAAGATGGTCCAGGAGCTCTTGTGGCAGTATATCCCATTCCTCCGAAAGGGCAATGCGAGGCTGACGGGATGCAATTCGCCTCCCCAATGCATCCCAGGCATGTTTTATAGGATTCAAATCCACAGACCTCGCTGGCCAGTCCATGCGATGAATGTCTTCCCCAGCCAACAATTCATCCACCAGATCAGCGCGGTGCGGTCGGGCATTATCGTCCATTAAGAGGAAGTCTGGGCCAACCACACCTCTGAAGAGTCGAACATGTGGTCTAAGTACCTCATCCCTGTATCTCCAAGCATTCATGTTCCTCGGATCACCCATGAAGATGTGCAGGTCCGTACGGCCATTCAACATGACGCCACCACCAACATTCTGGTCCCGTTCCACGATGTACCTGTGGTTGCATCGGCTACCCGGTTCTCTCCAGATTCATGTGCGACGGGAATCATTCTGCAAACTGAAGTGGGATTCATCTGTAAAGAGCACATGCCTCCATTCGTTCATGGTTCTGTTTCAACGTTGACGGCTCTACAGTAAACGGTCCAGTCTCTGTGCTGGAGTGAGCGGGACTCACACCGCTGGACATCTATAGATGGTTAAACCCTCATTTTATAGTGCTACCCTCATCATCTACAAGAAGAAAACATCAAAACTTTCATCGCAACCTTCGAAATTTAGAATGAATTGATCTTCTCCAGACAATTTAAACAATAGTTTTCTTCTATCGCAGCACTTTTACTACGGCCCTATGAGACTTACAGTGATCTTGGTGTGCCCATACTTTCCTGTATTGAATTCCAATACCTTGTCATTAACAACATTGTCAGTACTTATTCTTATTAACTGTTGAATGTATTTGTGATAACTAAGGTTGCCTATAAATGTATTTTTGTTTTGGTAATATTTTAGTGATATGTGATTTGGTTATAATTTCAGCATTTTTGTTTAAATTGAGGCGTCGTTAACAAGGTACATGTTATCTGCGTCGCGTTTCAAACACAGGATTTCCGAATAGTGTAGTAGATATATTTTTCTTCCTTTTCCCGGAACAGGCAGAGCAGGTTTAGAAGACCTGATTCCAAGAAGGCGCTCCTCTACGGACGTCTTTCTGGACAAGTTAGATCGCGATACTGTACGCATGAGGTCACGGAACATGATGGTGTGCTTCCGCCTTTCAATAGGATGTCACTCCAGTAAATATATTTAGCTCAGAAGCAATTAGCAAACAAGGAAATGCCACGTTATGTCTCGCCTAGTTCTTCCTTGCAGGGCCGTGTGAAAGCTCCAGTGCTCTTTTACTACCAACCGATTTCAACAGATTAGTCACACTTTTAATATTGCATTGAACCCCGTCATGCCGAAAGTGATGTATAGTGAAGCTGTCAAGTTCAGAAACTATGCGAAAGAGTTCGGTGAAGAGAATTTCAGTACTGACGGAACAATTCTCTTTTGTAAAGCATGTAAAGTTAAGGTAGCGGCGATAAAGCAATTTAATGTGCAACAGCACTGCGCTACGGCTAAGCATAAAAGCTGCTCGAATCGAAAGTCTTCTGAACATAGCCAGCTCCTTTGTTTGATACAGCGAAATCTTCGTCAACCAAACTTTCCGATTTCTCAAAAGACATGTGCGAAATGTTGGTATCTACCAATATTCCGCTTAGCAAAGTGAACAACGAACACTTCCGAAAATTCTTAACTAAATACACAACACAGTCGATCCCGGATGAGGCAACAATGCAAAAAAGTTATTTGCCCACCTGTTATGAAGACACACTTCGAAAAAATAGAATTAGTGTAGGCAACAATAGTGTCTGGGTATCCGTTGATGAAACTACGTATGCTTGGGGTAGGTATGTTGCGAATGTTATAATTGGCACGCTTCTCGTGGATCATCCAGGCAATGTATATTTACTTCATTCGTAGGTTCTAGATACAGCTAAACATTCCACAATATTGCAATACTTTTTGACAGTGCCATTAAGCTTTTGTGGGATGGTGAAGTTAAGCGAGAACGAATCTTGCTGTTACTAACCGATGCTGCACCATACATGGTGAAAGCAGCAAGGGGATTTAAGGTACTTTACCCAAAAATGGTCCATTTAACGTGTCCTGCTCACGGATTGTACAGAGTTGCTGAAGAAATACGGCAGAATTTTTCTGATGTTGACCGGTTAATATCAAACGTCAAGAAAATATTTGAGAAGGCTCCACTGAGGGTGGCAAAATTCAAAGATCACGCACCTTCGCTTCCTCCTCAGCCAGTGCTCACCCGATGGGGAACGTGGCTTAACGCAGTCTAGTACTACTGTGAACACTATGAAACTGTGCAAGAAATTGTTTCTATTTTTGACAGTAATGAGGCATCGTCAATAAAAATTGCACAGGAACTGTTTTCCAATGATTTGTCGGGACAATTAGTATCATCATCATCATCTCGTACAGTTTCCAGCCCCAGGCTGGGTCTGTTTGGAACACAAGCCTCGCCACTTAGTCCTTTCTTCCCACCATCTCTCCGCTGTCACTTTGGTCCAGTCCCCGCCTCTCTTCTTGACGCATTCCTCCACGCCTTTCAGCCATCTATCTCTTGGTCTTCCCCTTGGTCGTTTCGTCTGCATCTGCATCTCATGTATCCTCTTGGGAATCTTCTTCTCATCCATTCTCTTTAAGTGTCCATACCACCTCAGTCTTGATGTCTCAATCCTACCTTGCAAGGGCTCCTCTTTCACTATTTCCCTGACCTTTTCATTCCTCACCCTGTCTCTTCTTGTTACTCCGATCCTACTTCGCAGGAACTTCATTTCACCTGCCTTTATTCTGCTTATGTCTCTTTTCTTCATTGTCCACGTTTCTGAAGCATAGGTCAGTATCGGGATATAGTAGCTTCTGTATAACACTTCCTTGCTTTTTTGTGGGACATCTTTATTCCACACTAAGCTCCTAATGCTTCTCAGAAATGATTCTGCCTGTCTGCCACGTTCCGTAATCTCTTTGTCATTTCTCCCATTTTCCTCCACTATACTTCCCAAGTACTTGAGACTTTCCACCTTCTTCAGCTGTCCACCTCCAAGTGTTATCCCACTCATTGGTCTGTCCTTTTTCCTGGTCGTTAACAGTATCTCACATTTACTGATGTTGAACTTCCATCCGTACTCTCCCACTGTTTCTTCCCAAGCCTTCAGTTGCTCCTGAATTTCCTCCTCCTTGTTTCCCCAGACCATGAGATCATCTGCAATCACCATTGCTTTCATCTTATCTTCTCCTATCTTTCCTGCTATCCATGTCCCTCGTCCATAACCACAATAAAGAGAAGGGGGTGACAGCGTACTACCCTGTTTGAGGCCACTCATTTGTCTGAACCAGTCCTTTCTTTCCCCTCCAACTTTCACACAACTCACACTTCCACAATACATCTCCTTCACTTTGCCTACAGTCCCTTTTTCCACTCCCATGTTTTCCATTGCTTCCCAAACCTTCTCCCTACACACACTATCATAGGCCTTTTCGATGTCCAGGAAGGCCATCAACAGATCCTCTCCAAATTCGTAGTGGTGTTCCTGGAGCTGTCTCACTGAAAATATGAGATCCACTATTGATCTCCCAGGTCTGAATCCATACTGCTCCTCTCTCAATTCTCTCTCCACTTTGGCTCGTATTCTACTTTCTAATTCCTTTTCATACATCTTGGCACAGTGAGGTATGAGTGTGACTCCCCTGTAATTTCTGCACTCCTTTCTGCTTCCTTTCTTAAATATTGGGACAATTAATCCTTTCTTCCAATCTTCTGGGGTCTTTTTCTCCTTCCATATCACCCTCATCACACGGTACAGCCACTGTTTCCCAACCTCCCCTGCTGCCTTCACCATTTCAACACTCTCTTCATCCACACCCGGTGCCCTTCCTCCTTTCATCTTGTCTATAGCCATCTCCAGTTCTCTCCAAGTCAGGTCCTTTTCCATTCCTGTGTTGTCTTCTCCATCTTCCAATACATTGTCTTCCTCCCTATGACCATTTGGGTTCAGTAAATCCTCAAAGTACTCTTTCCACACGGTCTTGAGGGTCTCTTTGTTGTGTACCTCATTTCCGTTTTTGTCCATCATTACCACATCCTCTCGCAGACCTCTTCTCTTACTTTTGACCGTCCCATAAAGTACTTTCTTATTTCCTCTGCTGTCTTCCTCCATCATCTCTGTCCACTTTACCATCCACTTCTTCCTCTCCTCTGCAACAATCTTGTTTGCTTCTTTCTTCTTTATCTTATAATCTTCCCTTGCCAGATCAGTTCTTTCCTGGAACCACAATCTGAAAGCCTTGTTCTTCCTTCCCACAGCTTCTTTTACTCTCTCATTCCACCATGGTGTCTTTACACCGCTTTCTGTTGCTTGTTCTTCCACATACTGCCACTGCAGCTTCCACCATTGTGTTTTTGAAATGCTTCCATTCCTCTTCCCCTGTTTTAGGATTGTCTGTTGGCATCCTTTCCCTTATTATCTTCTGGAATTCTTCCTTGACTTCCTTTTCCTTGAGTTCCCATACTTTGATTCTCCTTTCCTGGTACTCTGTCCTCTTGCTATCCTTAACAACTCCCAGGTTCATTACAAGTGTTCTGTGGTCGCTATCTAAGGCCTCTGATGGTATCACCTTTATATCTCTGACACTTCTCTTCATTTCGCAGTCGTACAGCATGTAATCTACCAAAGATTTCATTGTTAAATCACTGCTGTACCACGTTACCTTGTGGCTTTCTTTCTTCCTTCCGGAACCAAGAGTTGCCTACCACTAAACCGTTTCTCTTGCAAAAATCCAGCAACTTTCTCCCTTCTTCATTCCTGCTGCCCCATCCTTCTGCTCCCATTACATTTTCATATCCTTGCCTTTCACTTCCTACATGTGCATTCAAATCTCCCATGACAATGATGCTCTGACCATTCAACTGCTGTTGTAGCTCCTCCTCAAAGTCTTCCTTTTCTTGAGCTGTACATCCAACTTGAGGGGCATATACCTGGGCTATCTCCAGGCTTCTTCCCTTTACAGTTACTCTGATCTTCATGATCCTGTCACTTATTCCCTTTACCTCTTCCTTCATTCCATCTCTCACAACTACTCCTACTCCGCTGCTCCTTCCTTCACTGTTCCCACTCCAGTACAACCGATACCCTTTCCTCAGTTCTCTGCGACCTTCTCCTTTCCATCTTGTTTCTGCCAAGCCCAGTACATCCAGTTTTCTTCTCTCCATCACATCTACAATCTCCTCCACCTTTCCTGTCAGTGTCTGTACGTTTTAAGTCCCAACTCGTAGTCCATTAGCATATCCGGGTCGTCGTCGTTTGCATCCGTCCTTTCCGAGGCCTGTTCCTGTTTTGAAAGCAATTATGATATCCACTACTGGCTTGCTAGGCCTATCGTAGCTTCACCAGAGCCCCGTCAGCCGTCACTTTTCAGGGTTCCCATAGAGCCTTCACAGCTACCGTAGCGGTCCCAGGGCACACGAAGTCCCCACTGTACTTCACCCCTGCAGGCAATCCCCTACTTTATGCCGTTGCCCGTCTCCCACCACATGGAGGAGGGGTTGGACTTGTGGGAGACAATTAGTATATATTTCTTCAAATTACAGAGATCTATCGAAAACTATCTCGCCTAGAAACTGCTGGTTCGGAATTATGTGAGAGTTTGGGAATGCATGGTACAAGCAAGAGGTACAGTGTCAGTTGCAGTGTACAACAAACTTAGTAAGGTGCCGTGTTCAATTGAAGGATACGCAACAATGTGCAGAATTGGTGCCATTTTAGAGGGTAATGGATCTGGTTTAGGAGAAAAAGACCCGGAACTGAGCAGCAGTGAACTATGTTCAAATACGCTCCTGTGACATGTGACGCAGACAGGAGCTTTTCCCAGTACAAAATACTTCAAAGGAGATTTCTTTTCGACCGCCTGAGAATGCACATGGTCGTGACGTGCAATGCTGGCAAAGAAGAAGATTACGAGGTATGTACGATTATGAACTCCATAAACTTCTTGTTAGGAAGTGTGTTCTAACTTACACTGACATATCATTAAGCATGCTAATACTTCGGGTTTGAATGCCCGTTGCTCACGGTAAAATTTTCCTTCAAATTTATTATACGATAATTTAATTTTATAAAATTTCTGTTGCTCAGGGTCAAATTCAAGCTTTATAAAACCTTTGATAAAATTTTCCATAAAATAGGACATGTTCTATTCCGTAAAATTAATTTTACGAAACTAACCAATCAGGGAAGCTGGCGTGAAGATGATGCCGGCGCCACGTGGTGAGAAGATTGTGAAGCTCACTTGTAAACAAACACTTCGAAAATGGCAGGCTCCGGCTGGAGTAAGGAAGCTGTTAGTGTTTTACTGGACGAGTACCAGAAATATCAGTGTTTGTATGAGGTTAAAACGCCGATATACCACAATAGAAATGCAAGAAGGGAGGCAGCAATCTCAATCGCCGAATATGTTTCACAAATTCGACCGAACACAAGCCAGGCTGATGGGAAGGCGAAGATTAACGGGCTTTGAACTCACTTGCAGTCTCATTTCAGGAGAAATGGCTTGCCCCATGTTAGTGTCCTGTCGAATAATTTTGGGACCAACAAGATATAGGAGTTTTTTTAAACTGCTTTCCTCCATTCTTAGAAAATTCCTATATGAATTCTGATCTTCTAACCTCAACTTATTTTCGACCAAGGACAGCATTCCTCTACTCTTCTTTTTATCCATTCCCGAGTCCAGGACTTCCTAGCATTTATTTTCTTCCTTTATACCACTGTACGACATAATTGTAGCTAAAGGAGCAATATTTTGCAATTATTGCTTTGTTTGTTGGAGCCATACTCGCAAACCAATGTGTGAACAGCTGATTCTTGGTTCAGAAGTTTATCGGTAGATGGCGATCCTGATACATCCACGGATTTTCCAAAATAATTTTACCGTGAACAACACAGCTTGCTTTCGGCCTATTTTTATAAAATGAGTTGTAAAATAAATTTTAAGAAACATTTTTTACATTTTATGAAAATCGAGCAAGAACTGCATCTCAAGGCTATGATACCGAAGGAATGTTGAAAATTTTAATGTACTGTAGCTCTGACAGTTTGTATGATTTTAAATGTGTCTGGAGTATTTATCACTGATCACGTTTTGGCACTTAACCTTTACAGTGCCAAGATGCCAATGCATTGGCACTTAAGTTCCGTACGAACTACTTACTACTTATGTAGTTATGCGGTGTGGTGCTAGATTGCTCTACAAGTCTCGTAAGAAGGTAGAACGTTTGTAATTCCTTCGTAAGTCATTAGATGGCACTGACAGCTTATTTTTGCTTGTTTACTCGTACATTATAATAAGAATTTATTGCAGCCGAAATACCAAAATAAGAGAATTTACATCTTACTGTACTCAGTCAATGATAATGTTCCTTTGGAGCACTTTGATAGGTGGTACCTGTCACATTTCTTGTTACACAGCTCACATACACAGCTTTCGCTTGGGTTATGGTACGATTTTGTTGCACACACTCTGTGATGAAAACCGTGGATGGCGTGTCTCGTCACATCTTCTTTCTCATTATTATTTCGGCAGAAATCTCTGTCCGAGCCTACTGAGAGAATTTATACTTCGCTTCACCATCCAGACTTCGAGAACATTCCAATACTACGCAGCGACTGAACTTATCTACACCGGCGTGACGTCACAATCTCACCAGCCTTCGTGGCCTTGACAGCGAGGCCTCGCCACGTGTTGCAGTCTGTTCGCCGACATTTTGTGTGCTACAAATTCACCAACGCAGCTTTACTATATTGAAACCATCTTCACCACGTTTCATCACCTGTAACAGGATATCATCGCTACATCTATTCATCGCTAGAGCCTGGCATATCAACTCCTAACAGATACTTCACGCTGCGCAGCATACTGTTACTTCTCAATACCAGCTTTTGTACATCCATTCACCAGGCTCTTGTGTTCTCACACACTCCACGTACATTTTCATAGTGCTTATAGTATTCTATCTATAAGCACTTCATTCCATCTCTACATTTCACGCTATCAGTGAACACTCCGCGTCATTTTATTCATCCCTTTACCTCACGCTCGCAGAGGTTTTTCTCATCTCGCCTTCCTTTGTACCCTGTTGCCAGATCCTCGCCCGAGACATTCTCAACATTTCCATACTTCTCACCCATCTACTACCCTACCCATTCCCTTGCCCCATTTCATCCCATTCCTGCGCTGTCCCTTGATACCTACCCTGCTGCTCTAGCGTCCTGCTGTGCCCAATCTCGTATACCTCCGACACTACCCATCTTTTTCCAACTCACTACAATCATCATTCCAGGCATTTCATCCACATTCATCTTTATATAATTCTTCGTTTCGAACCCTTTTCCTCTTTCTCCTTTTTTAGGGACTTAGTGCCCTAGTCCTGCAATTCCTTTCGCGATCTTTGCATTCGCATCCCCCTGCCCTGGTGAACTTGGCCTCATCCTATACTCGTTAATACCTTCCATATATTTGTCATGGGTCGTGGCAAAGGTCGTGGATCCCCAAACCGTGATCCGCGTAACGCTAAGGGGACCAACAAGGAGGCACCGCCACGCACTAACTCTCAAGGCGCCATCCCTAAAAACCTAACCACGGCTACTACCGTGTCTACCGCTACACCCTCCACCTCTGGCCTTCACCCCAACCTCCCACCAGTAATCCCACAAAACTCCATCCTGTCCGCGAAACGCAAAGTTCCTGACCCCGCGGACTCTGAACTTACCCAGCGCTCCCGTTTGCGTGTCCATGATGGGATGGAGGAGGGTGGTCATCCTTCCATTCCCCTACTGGATGCCCCATTGAGCACGAACCCCACTCCCTCCATCTTTGATCTCCCACCCCTCCCTCGCCCCACGGGGACCCTACCCTTCCAGGTGGGAACGACCCCCTCCCCAATTCCCCAATCATCCGTCTCCTATGCAGCCAAGGCTGCTCAGCCCGCCTATAAGCATTCTTACCTTATCTCCGGTCTCCAACACCTGTCCAGACAGGAAATCTCGGGAGCTTTGGAGACGCTCATCCCCCCCTCTTTACCTTTCATCCTGGTCTCCGTCTCCAATGGTGTGATCCTCAAAACCGACGATGACATTGTCGCCACCACCCTTGAGGACGCCAATTCACCCGCCCGACTTGGTCCCACAGTGACGATCGGTCCTCTTACATCGCGCCAAACACCCACCACAGCACCCCCTCCCACCCGTACACCACTCTTCTCGTGCGTGATCCGAGGCGTTGACCCTGATCTTCCTGAGGAGGTCGTCATAACGGAACTTGAGCGCGAACAAATCCAGGTGAAAAAGGCTTTCCGTATAAAGTGCCCCACAGGACCAACCTGGATGGTCAGGATTCTCCTGGCCACCCAGGCAGAAGTCGATCGCCTACTCCAGCTCGGCGTTTACATCTTTCGATATCACCACCGAGTAGAACCCTCTAAAGCTCCACCTCCCATGGCTCTCCGTTGCAATAGGTGTCTGGCTTACAACCAGCACTCTACTGAACAGTGCCGCCAACCGCGCATCTGCCCCCACTGTTCCCAACCTGACCACCCCCTGCAACAATGTCCAAACCTCGCCCAACCTCCCAAATGCCACCAGTGCTCGGGCCAGCACCCTACACACTCCTACAAGTGTAAGGGGAAACCCGCACCTCCCCCAGATCATCCGGAGCTTGTCGCACCCGTAAAGACAATCGACCCCCCCAACCCCGACCGCAAACACCCAATTTCCCCCCCTAACGGTGGAAAACCTCCTCCGCTTCCTCACCATCTCCCTTCAAAACCTCATGCCCTTCCAGCGGCCTCTGGTTCTCACACAACTCCAGCAGGCGGCCCTCCAAATTTTTAATGTTCGCTTCTTCCCTTCATACGCCGGCCCCTTAACACATTTCACCTTCTCCCCACTGGTATCGACACAACATGGCAACTAAGACCATCCACACTGGGCCTCCCAAAACCATCTCTCTAATATACAGCAATGTTTGCTCCTTCCACAAGAAGCGTCCCTTACTTCAGTACACCATAGCCGCACATTCCGCAGACGCCGTTCTACTAAACGAAACGTTTCTTCGTCCCCACCAGTCAGCCAGTCTCCCCGGCTACACCATCCACAGAGCGGACCACCCTCGTGAGATTGGGCGTGGGGGTGTCGCCCTCTTACATAAGAACCGCATCCCACTACGCATTCACGTCCCTCCTCCCCCCCTCTCTTTCCCTGAGAGCCTCATCGCGACTCTCTACTTCCCCTCCCGCGTACTTCATGTCGCAACTATATACACCCGTCCCCGCCGTCCCTTCCCCCGGGAGTTCCTAACCCATCTCCATACCACCTTCCCACATTTTCTCGTACTTGCGGACCTAAACATGCACTCCCGATCGGCAACGGAACTGGCTGACTTCCATAACTATCTACAGGCGATAAACTCCACCCTCGTAGCCATCCCCAAACATACTCGCCCTATCTCCAACACCACACCGGATGCAATTATTGCACATAATCGCCTCGCTCACCTTCTAACTGTGAACGTCCTCCTCAGCATAGGAAGCGACCATCTCCCCGTTCTGGTCACCATACCAACACGACCCACCACTGTCACCCCTCCTCCGCCGATTCTTCGCCAGAACTTTAAACAGGCAAACTGGCCTGCCTACAGAGATCACATCATCAACTCTCTCACCCCTCCCCTCCCGCATCTTGACTCTGCGGCCTCGGTCGACTCATACACCCGAGTTCTAGAATCCTCCCTAACAGACGCCTCATCCGTTCACATCCCCATCACCCCGTACTCACCCTCCCGCCCCCCGTTACCCCCCAAAGCCCTCCCTCTCCTCCGGCTCTCCCACAGATATCTAGCCCACTATAAAAGGTCACGCGATCGCTATTTCCTCACCCTTCACCGTCAGACTATCCGCCAGGTGCATTTCTACATCCGCGCCTTTCACCGCCGCAACTGGGTCTCAGTCTGCAACTCCTTGCAAGGCCAACGCTCCTCCCTTGGCTCTTACTGGAAACGCTTAAACACCCTCACTGGACGCTCCCCCACACCCATCTATCCCATCATCCACCAGGGCACTGCCCCACCGGATCTGCCCTCCAAGCTGGAGATCTTTGCCCGTCGCTTCGAACGGGTCTTTAACGGTCATTTCGGCCTCACCTTCGATGACACCGATAACGACGCCGTCAACTCCATCTCCGATCGACCCTATCTCCAGCCCAATCATCAACACCCCCATATCCCACACCCTATCAACGACCCCATCACGCCCATCGATATTCACCTCGCCCTTTCCCGTACCAAAAATACTGCCCCCGGTCCCGATCAACTCCGCTATCTCCACATCAAAGAGGCACCCCCTATCTTCTTCCAGCTCCTCGCCACCCTCTATACCTACCTCCTCAAAACCGGATTCTACCCAACGGCATGGCGCGCTGCCACCATGCTCCTCTTCCCCAAACCCAACAAACCACTCTCCGACCCCTCCTCCTATCGTCCCATCTGCCTCACAGCCGTCCTCTCCAAACTCCTCGAAAAAATCCTAGTCCGCCGCACCTACCTCCATCTCAATCGACATCAGCTACTCCCCCTCTCCCAATGTGGCTTCCGGCCTGCCCTCTCCACCCATGACCAACTACTCCGCCTCACCACCCTCACAGCCGATAACATGAACCGCTTCCGCCCCACTCTCCTCCTCACCTTCGATTTTCAGAGTGCCTTCGACACCGTCTGGCACTCAGCTCTCCTTCTCAAACTCCACTACTACCACCTCCCTCATAATTTCATCCGCCTGATTGGAAACTTCCTCAGTCCCCGCACCGCCCGCATTTCTATCAATCGCACCCTCTCACGCTCCTTCTCTCTAACCCAAGGCGTACCCCAAGGGTCAGTACTATCCCCTCTCCTCTACATCCTTTTTGTAGGAGATATCCCCCAACCTCCGGCTCCCCTCCACCTCCTTCAGTTCGCAGACGACACTGCAATACTCGCTCCTTGCCCTTCCGTCGCAGCCATCAACAGACTGGTCCAACCATATCTCGACCGATTCACGGCCTGGTGTGATCGCTGGCATCTCAGTCTAAATACGGACAAGACTAAAGCCGTACTCTTCCGTCCCCGTCGCCATGCCAACTCGGCCACCCGCAACCCCAATCTTCTGACCCTACGCATCCATGATCACCGCCTTCACGCTTCACCATCGCTACGCTACCTGGGCGTCATCTTTGACGAGCACTTCACCCTTCGTCCACATCTACGCGCACTTACGGCCACTGCTCAGAAGCGCTCTCGCCTCATCACCAGGCTGATCGGAACCTCTTGGGGGCTGCATGCCTCAACGCTATTCTACACTTACAAGACCCTCATCCGCTCATACATTACATATGGGCATGTTGTCTGGGCCGGCTGCGCCGCCAGCCACTTGCACCCCCTGGTAACTATGGAACGACGCATTGCCCGCATAGCCCTTCGCCTCCCCCCAATACACCCAAGTGAGGATCTGTACCGTCTAATGCCGTTGCCCCCCGTTACGACGTGCATACACCTTCTCCAACTGCGCTACTTGAAGCGCGCTAGAAAAACGCAGAATCCTATTCTACGACAGCTTGAGGCACTCCAACTACGCAATCCAGTATACACTAAGCTAGGCCTACTCCACCTCAAGAGCCTCACCCCTGCCCCGGACTGATAGTCCTCTAAAAAAAAAAAAAAAAAAAAAAAAAAAAATATCTTACATCAACAGCTTATATTTCTTTCCTTTTCTATCTCTTTTCCTTCTATTTTGTTTCGACTCTTTTCTCTTCTCTCTCTTTTCTACAATAACGCTTCAATTCTCATCTCAACCAAAGTCATCCATCACCTTCATCTCAGCAAACAAACTCATCCATTTCTATTATCGCATTCATTACCGAATAGTTCCAACAACAATTACCATATCTCATCACCCACACTCCCCCCAACGCACCTTTTTCATCTCATCCCATACCATCTCATAATACATAATCATCCACTTCAAAAAAAAAAAAAATCACATCCATCCATACATACTCACATCTTACATCAACAGCTTATATTTCTTTTCTTTTGTTTCTTTTCTTTTCTATTTCTTTTCCTTCTATTTTATTTCGACTCTTTTCTCTTCTCTCTCTTTTCTACAATAACGCTTCAATTCTCATCTCAACCAAAGTCATCCATCACCTTCATCTCAGCAAAACTCATCCATTTCTATTATCGCTTTCATTACCGAATAGTTCAAACAACAATTACCATATCTCATCCCATACCATCTCATAATACATAATCATCCACTTAAAAAAAAAAAAAAAACCAACTCCCCCTATCAAAGCTCATCACCCACTCTAACTTCTAACTCCGGAAACACCAAATTTTAACTCTCTTACAACACCCTTAAACTCAAACTCTAATAATTCAACATCTAACGCCTCCACCTACAATAGTTCAATGCATTTAAGAGCAATTTTTCTTCAACATCAAATTTTTGAAACTTCAATCTTAGCCAAGAGGTCAAATCATTTCCCCTTCTCCAACTTCCGCAATTCACCACCACCCTTCTCCTATAACTCTCCACCTTCCATTAAACCCCCTCCTCTGGCCCAAGAGATGGTGCGGCCATCTATAGGGGCCCGCCCACCCTCGTTGGGTGGGAATGAAATGACCTTTATTATTATTATTGTCTCGTCACGACATGTCTCAGTTCCTGGTTTTCCTTCATCCAGTTCCTGTCCACCATGGCGCTTGTAGCGTAGAAGTCCGGATCTATATCTTCGCTTTTGGCTTTCCTCCTCTCCAGATGTTTAGAGTAATGTTCTGTAGCTGGTAGAAGCAGTTGGGTCCTTAGGTCTTCTGCGTAGTAGGTCTCCTTTGTTAGTCTATAGACGCGTACATTATGGCTGTGTTTCTATCTCCCAAAATTTTAATAATGGCACCCCGTCGTGTTCGTTAAGCCGCCATTTTGGACACGATGACGGCCTAGGGGAAGCCCTGAGAATCAAAACGATCTAAAAATTTTCCGAGCATGGTCTCCAATCAAAACGTCCCTGATTGGCTGAGCACTTATTGGGTCCTTCCCGCCACACAGCCGCAATCAAATCCGCCATTAACCTCAATTTAACATAACCTAAGTTACTTAAAATACAAATATTAATAATGTTGGTGAAGGGTGGGTGACTTGTGGATTAGATAAGCCATTTTTAGTGTTGCCTTCTATAGATTTGTGGTTTTTTGGCAATCTCGTTATCTTGTAGACATTAAGATAAATAGTTATATTTCGGGGGCCTATCACTCAGTAGCGGTTTATCACAACAGTAGCAACTATTACGAATAGCTGTACTATAGTAAGATTTTTCTGCACCTTCGCGAAATAGTGGCGGTGGTTTGAGATTATTTTTGACTACCAATATGGGGTTTTAATAGTTTTTCATAGAGCATTTTTGTTGTCTTTTAGGCATGATTGATTTGACATGTTAGGTCTGCATGTAGCCTACAGTTTTTTTTTCTGGTTTTTGGAATAATGCTCATTCTCATTACCATTAAGTTCAACCGTGTTGACCGACTGAAAGACATTGAATATTTCGTTTACTAAGGCAGCACTGAAATACGGGTTCCAACACAATATGGACTTGGAACGTATGTTCGCTTAACAAAATAACGATACATCAACAAGTCATCCTTGTAATCTCTGCAAATAATAAAAATATTTCCCATCCAATATAGGCCTATTCATGTTGAACGGTAGAAAGTTATCAACCTTTATTAAGGCAACACTGAAAAATGTTCATTTTGATCTAGCCTACTTACTCGGAGTCATCTGCATCAATGTCCCTAGAGGTTCAGTTTTTTTAAAGTCTCCCTTTCCTATGGTCAAATAACACATGGATGTTCCCTATTTTTCTTAAGGGGATTCAATGATCTTATGCTGAACTAAATAAGAATAGGGCATGTACCCCAACCCCTTCAAATATGAAGTTATCAGGATAAAAATAATGTCCATAACCATCAGAAACTTGAGAACACAGATCAGGAGAATGTTGATCGACCATGGATGCAAGACCAGAAAGTCTTAAAGAGGAGTGTTTCATTTAGAGGCTTGGAACATCATGGTCAAGACCCCTGTACTTGGGTGTGTGCTCAATTTGTTTGAAAACCCGTTGACAGATCATAAGTTAATCTGTGGCTGGAATCCACTCCGTCCTATGCTAAGCTGCGAGTACTGGGCACCATTAGTGTTCTGTGACTACTGTATCAATTTCTGAAAATTGTGTCATAGTCCTATGCATAGACAAGTCGCTGAAAATGTTCTCTGAATGGTGAATACCAGTAGGCTAGCCTACTTAATTGCCTCCTTCACTAGCATTTCCAGGCACCTGGTTAGTTGGTAAAATGAAATAGAAAAATCACTTGAATGATTCAAGTTGTCCTTGATTGCCCTCGAGGGACAGTATACCCCATTCCAGATCTTAGTTCAGAATTAGTTTCCTTGACGGAGTTGGAGAAACAGTCACAATACCTATGGTACTATTAGACCTAGTACACATGCAGATGGAAGCATTGTGAGACCAACCACTAGGTAGCTTATGTCCCATTAGTTGGGAGTGTTAGGGAATGGGAGATTGGTTCAACATTTCAGCCTATGTTGTTGTATATTTCATTAATATATGAGATCTAAAAGTGTATCATAGGAATATTAAAGCAAACCATAATATATTACCAGTTGGTCAATTGGATACAACAATTCAATGAAACATTCTGTTAATAATTAGGAAGTGTCATAGGCAACCAGAGAAGCGACACAAGAAAAAACACCTGAGTCTTCCAGGCAGTTGTCATCAACTGTATTTCACATAGAGAAGAATGACTAAAATGGTTCCTCATGAAAAAAACAACTGGTCAATGGCTTGAAAGACAGCAGTAAGGACTTACATGCTGTCAGTAAAAGTGGAGTTAAGAAAGATGTCTGGAATATTTAAATCAGTAGTTGATAGCCATGATTTTTAAAATTACCCTAGTTAATTGCACCTTAATATGATTAGTAGCCTACCGGTATGTGCAAGATTTTAAATGGTAGGTTTTCCTGTGAACCAAAAAACAGCTCTTAACATGGATTATGTTCAGGTTAGGCCTACAAGTTATTGGGAGGGAGGTTTATTTCACATACCTGTTGCACATAAAATGAGCTTCTGATTAGAGCTCTGTGGGAATGTTTAAATGGTTTGATGATACAGGATTTATCAAGCCTCTTTCTATGCATCTTTTAAAAACATTTAACAATTCATAAATTACTGTCATCATTGCTAATGCTGTAAATCTGTCATGTTTATTTATGCAGCATGAGGAATTAGGAAACATTGGTATATTGAGTGGAGATATAGTAGGATAAAATGCAACTGTGTCATGGAAACCTAAGATGTATTTTTATTTCTCAACTTTATTTTCTGTAGACTCCAATACAGCCCACCACCAGGAAAAAAAAAAAGTGTTGGTGATGTTTAATGAGAGCAAATCTTGAAATACTGTGATTTAAGTGGTTGGTATCAAAAGCTGTATAGGAAAAATGAAAATGTGAAGTCACGCCCAAGTTTATGAAGCCTTGCCAGACTCGGCTGAAATTATCTTCGATGCAAATCAAGTCTCAATAGTTAAAACTTTAGGACGACCTTTGACATGAGCACTATAATAGGCCTACATTTAGGATCGACATAGCCTGCAGTAGGTCTTGTGCTACTGTATGCACCTGGGCATGTTTAAAAAATATCAGCCTACAGGTTAATAAGTTGACTAGTTTGCGTTCCAAACTTATTGAATGGTTTAATCGGTTTTCATCGGATGGTTTTGTGGATAATACTGGTGAATCGTTTGTATGTTTGGAAAGTGTGGATTCTAATGGCTGTGATTCGTGTGATTTGAGTGTGAATAATTATTGTATTGATAATTTACTATCTAGGGCGATGGAGAATACTGAAAGGAGGTCGGATTACTAACTAACTAGATCTAATACAGGGGTAATTAACCAGAGTGAGTCTCCAAATAATGCAACTGAGGTTAGGTCGAACTCAAATATGTTGAACTCAGATAGCTCTAACAATTTAAATGAAAGAGGTAACAAGTCGACTAAATCTTTTTCATTCCATAACGCTGGTAGTACTCTAATTAACCCTTAATTCACTACCTGAGTCCCCGGGACTCACAGTCATTTTTCAATCTTTGTGCATCTCGTGATTTTGCGCCGATTTTTTCCCGCCACTATATACCTTCCTTCAGTTGAGTGTTGAATGTGTAGCGGAAGAGACGTGTGCAAGCGGTGACTGGAAAGTGGGCAAAAGCGCTCGAATGAGTCCCGGGGACTCATGGTAGATATTTATGTTACAACTTCTATTCATGAGCTTGCAGTATATATGCTTATTTTATATTTGAGTATGGATCATAATCATGCTGGATGTTCTTCAGTAAGTATCACTGATCCTGATGCAGAGTCTGTTGTAAATTCATGGCTCCAAGAAGAAGAAAACCAAAGTTAAAAAATATTCGAAAAGATATGCAGATCCTGTGTAACAGAGACCCTTGCTGGATCTTCACTGTCATACAATACATGTGATATTTGTTTTGGTGTTGATTACAACAGTAATTGTCGTTAAAAAATGATGCTGATGATATTTGTGAATTATATAGTTTCTGATATTTTTTATCATTTTGAAAAAATGTGATAGATGTTTATTGAGATCATTGTGAGAATTTCTCATTATTTGTAAATATTTCTAAATTACTGCATTAGTAATTAAGCGTATTAACATGAAATGCCCATATCAAGTGAAGTGCATTTTATTTTTTTCTTAATTTTGATATTTCAAAAGGTGAGTCCGTGGGACTCAGGGTAGGAATATACGTGACATGTTTCCTGGTAGTGAATTGAGGGTTAATGCTGGATTTGGTCATTCGCATAATTGTAGGGGCGTACAAACTGAAGATAACGTACTTGGTGTTTGAGAAGTGGTTGATAGGGTTAATTTGAATGATGTAGTAAATTGAGGTCCTACCATAAATGTCAATAAGACTAAAGTCTTGGCACAACCTTCACCAGGCACACCTCTTCCTCAGTTCAATATCTCCATTTCAAATTTGCCATTAGAACAGGTTGACCACTTCTCGTACCTGGGCAGTACCATTTCTGTGAGCTGTACCTGTGAGAAGGATGTGGATAAGAGAATTGGCGCAGCCCATGCAGCATATGGACGATTAGCGCACCGGGTCTTCATGAATAAAGATCTATCCATGAGTACAAAGCTTATGGTGTACAAAGCAGTAGTCATTTCTACATTGTTGTATGGCTGTGAAACGTGGACCCTTTACCGACGTGATCTTAGGAAGCTTGAGCGTTTCCACCTACAAAAACTTCGATCAATCCTGAGGATTAAATGGGAAGACCGCATTACCAATATTGCTGTTCTGGAAAAGGCTCAAATCAACAGCATAGAATCATCCATAATAGGTCACCAATTTAGATGGATTGGTCATGTCCATCGGATGGATGATGTGAGATTACCTCGTCAAATGCTATATGGTGAGTTATGCTATGGCACCAGACCTCATGGTGGTCCTAAGAGGCGCTACAAGGACCAATTTAAGCAGACCCTGAAATTGACAGGTCTTGATTCACAGACCTGGGACATGCTGGCTGAAGACCGCTCAACTTGGCGCCGTACCATCTCGGATACTGTAAAGACGTTTGAAAGGGATCGACGCATACATGAAGAGGCCAAGCGTCAAGCTAGGAAACTTTGAGCAGCCCAACCACGTCCTCCTCCAGCAATACTCTGCGACTTGTGTGGTCGCTTGTTCCATGCCAGGATTGGACTCTTTAGTCACCGTAAACACATCCACAAACTGGACTGAAGGAAGAAGATTTATACTCGGATTCGAGTTAAAGCCGATGATGATGATGATGAGTAAATTGAAGTTGAGCCCTATTTGTACTCTTGATGAATTTCATATGGAGGTCTTAAATTTTTTTCATTACTCCACGTACCTTGTCTGATTTACATCGTGACTATTTGTTTAGAGTTCAACGCATGGAAGAGACCTTAAACGAATATTTTCTGGTTTTTGCGGTAATTCTAACTGAAGAACAGATTGTAAGCTCTTTAGTGGAAGGGATGAATCCTAATTATCGTGCTTATTTATCCATGAATGCCAGACCTAGAACCTTCGTTGAATTCGATGAACTGATTTTATATGCTGAAAAGGTTAAGAGAGCCAACATGTCACGAGTAGATTATACTTCTTTGCAGTGTAACTATGTTTTGGGTAATCATCCTCAGAGTACCTTACAGAGGCGTAAAACGGTGCAGCAGATTGACAGTCATCGGGATACTGTTCATTTTAGAAATGTATTTCAGGAAAATACAGCTCAGGATAGTAATGATTTTCAGAATTATGCTTTTCAGGATCGACTCGTCCAGAGACCCGAGTTGGGTAACATCGATGAAGGTTAAAGATGTCATTGTTGCGGATCTTACGATCATCTACGTCGTGAGTGTAATGCTAAGTTCTCTGATAAGTATCGTAAGCATTATAATGGTACATCTAAGGATAATAATATTTTAGTACCATGTAAAGAGGAAAAGAAATCTAAAAATTCACGGGATCCTAATTATCATAGAGGCCTTGCTAAAAGTAAAAGAATGTGCAATCGGGTTTCCTACATGGATAAAGGTTTTTTGCCTTTTATTGAAATAGATATAAATAATGAACCTGTTGTTTCTGGGAGTGTAAGTTCATTTTTGGACTTTAAATGGTTTACTCGTATGAAGTCAGTATGTAAGTTTGGAGACTTGATTGAGGAAAAGAATCATGTAACTTCAGCGAATTCGTCCTCTTTGGACATAAAGGGGTATTTTGCCCGTTTAGACCGGAGTCCGCACGACCACATATGCATTTTACCAAGAATCAGTCAGCACGAGAGTCAAAATATCCCGGGGCGCCAGATGGGTTAAAGCTAATCGCAAAAACGACATCAAATGAAAAAAAAATGCTTTACTGATTTTTGGCTCAATGCAACAATAAGGATAGCAGGAGATTCAACTGGGCATAACACATCATGTAAAATTATCTCATTTTATTCTGAATTTAAAATTGACTGCAAAATAAAATGCTCAAAGCAGCATCATTCATGTGTGGCGATCCACATTACTATTTACACAATGTACAGAAATTTTCCAACACATTGGACAGTTATCTTTGGAGACACAAGTCTGATTATCAGTCCTGTAGACTGTGTTCCAAAATTATATCCATTATTTATGATTAAATCCAGTTCAAATTTAATTGTCTTTACTGGAAATACTGTAGTTCACGGGTTGAATTTTTACATAATATTAACACTCGTAGAATAATTGTTCATAGAATTTTTAACGTTCACTTATTTTTCCAGTTTCAAAAAATATTATTATCTCTGAATCAACACAAATTATGTACACATATTAATAACAACAAAATTAATTGTTCTTCTGACATTAAACGTTTCGAGAAGTGACTCGATTATGAACTTCAAGTTCCTAACAAAATATATGATTTCTGAATCATCAACTTGATCAATAAATTGTTGGACCATTCAACTATTCGATTTTCCACTTGGAATCATTATTAAGAAAAATATTTATATTTGTGGCCATTTTAGTAACTTTCACAACTTTGCAATTCTTGAACAGAATGCGGAAATAAGAATTGTAGCTTCATAATAAATTCATTTAGTTCATGACACTAGGATTGAAAACATCCTTCAAATTATTCGTGGTTATAGAATTATTTTTAATTGGCAGTGGCAAAGGTCTTCCTCTGAAGAAGAATAAAATACTATCATGACAAATCCGGGTTCTAGCAAAATCAAAGTCTTAATGGAATCCGTAAACAAGGTTGAAATAAGAACTGATGGTTTTTAAGAAATAACCTTTGGGTCATTCATACGACGCAATGTGTAGTTCCAATACTCCTTCTTTAATACGGAGTCATCGAACCTGCTATTTGATTGATGCTCAAATAAAAACCTCCTCATTCCTGCGACTTAAACATGCGCACCTGGGAATGGCATTTCAACTACTCCACACACATAAATTTTCTTCCCAAAATTTATACAATAAATCAAGCCTCTGCTTATTATCAACACTGGAAGATTTATAAACTTACAAGTTTATTTTATTTTACCATTCAGTTCAAACCGTGAAGTTACCACACTTATGATACTTTCTATTTCACTTTCGAATGTGTATCTACGTCATGATTTTATATAAATACAAAAATATCCTAATTGATACAAATATCAATTGCTTCCCGTTTCATGCCTCTCCGTGTTATCTGAAAAATATACTTTGCTCATTGCAAATATTAACTGTTCAACCAGAACTGTAATGTTGGTTGAATGCGGGCTTGCGCTAACCACTATCCTTCGGAAAATCACCTGTTCCAAACTAGAAATGATTAAACTACTTCATAAGCTCTCTCTCAATGAATGTGATTATTAGAAAATATAAGATCCAAGAATTATTTAGAAAAGTTATGAAAATCATTATTATTATTATTAGTGGATTATTATTATTATTATTATTATTAGTTATATTATTGTAAATGTGTTTAATTATTATTTCATTATGTGAGAATCCACATGTTCGATTCTTCGAATATGGATAAAATATCCATTTCTCAACAAAAATAATTATTAACTTTTACAGTTACCTCGGCTGATTACCGTGATTATCAAAAAAATATGAAACATTCAAATAAATGCTCGTTATGCTCGGTCATCGATCCTAAACTGTTCTGAGTGCTGAAAATACTCAGAATAACTCTAATATGTATTGCGTAAATCATTGCAAGATTTAAATACGAAGAAAAAAAAATGTGTTGGTCATCTGCAGAAAATGAGTTTGTTCCAATTAGCTAGGCATAATATAAAAGTCAAATGTGGCTTACATTTCTCGTTGGTCTTGAAGCGTAGTGAACCTGGTCTGTACCAGATTTATCCAGATACATGCCCTATTGGACACGCACATCTAATCCTTGTATCGGCCGCCATTATATACCCACAATCTGTCTAACACGACATAGTGGAAATATTTCTTGAAGTTTGAAGTAACTGCTGATCCATTTTAATATTGACTTCAATTAAATCCATAGCAGTTCGCTAAAATGAGGTCAGATCCAAATGATCTATTCTCAAATACGTCAGTTGTAACCTAACTCGAGGTAATCTTTTCAGTACAAGAAAACACTGACAGTCTAAATCAATCAACGGCTGTTCTGAAGATCGTTCCCTGGGCATGGTTTATCACCATCTATCATGCGCGAAGCAACTTATAGTTTCCCTTTGTCGGCTAATGAACAACACCGTGATAGACTGGCCTTCAATATACTGAAAGATCGGAGTGGTTATCAAGTTACAATTTATGAAACTGACTAATTGGATTAAAATATCCAAGTATTGAATTATTATTACTGGACTGTGACAAAGTACTTTCTAGACAAAGTCTAGCATGTGTCCATATAGAAATAAAGTATTTCACCAGTGTCCGTAGAAAAATAACAATCACCTTAGTGATTCCCTCTGCCGGAAACTTACTATGTTCCACACGTATCGTAACACTTTTGTGACTATCACAATTTAAAGATATCTTCTGCGTAGATCCGGCAACCATGTGCCTTAGCTCAACGTAGCAGCAACACCTTGTCATGCAAGAGCTTGGTTCGAAGTGAGCTGATGATGCTTGGGCCGGTCGGCTTTTATTCAAAACGGTCGGGTCCACGCTGGATCACGCTGAAATCTGGAAATCCTCATATCTCCGGTGTCTCTGGTCCGATTCACTTGAGACTAAGTGCATTCTCTTTCATTTGCCGTGCCAGTAATCTGATCCAAGTCTAAAGTCTCTACTCCATGGCTAACTATTTAATCAACAAATAGTCTCGACCTCTGCTACTACTCGCTACGTCACTTAACATGATCTTGGCTGCACAAAGTTTCCATTCCATTCTAGAAGTAATGGAGCGCGATATTCAAATATCTCAACTTTCAAAAGCGGCTGTAGCCTTTCCCTTGATATCTAGGTGTCTGAATCTTGGAATACCCATTCCTAGAGTTGGGCACATCCACCCCACACCTAGCAAAAAAATAAAAATTGGAAAATTTTTATTTTTCTATCTACACATTAAATCATGTGGTTCTTGAATAATAAATCTTCAAATTCGCTGCATTATAAGTTCCCACGATGTTACCAGTTCGTGTATTGGCGATTTCATAGCTTCCATTGTTGTTTACTTCCACAATACGATAGGGTCCAGCGTAAAGGCTTGCAAACTTCGAGTACACTCGATTTTGCACGTCAGAGGGTGTAGGTCTTTTCACTAAAACAAGAGTTTCTACGCGCAAGGGTCTGCGAAAACGCTTTCCTCTCTCTCTGCGCTCTCTTTTCTCAGCTTAGCTCCTCAACTTGTCTAAAGCTAGAGTTTCCCTCATCTGACGACTTGGTTCAATCTCCGGTGGAATAGAGATGATTCGATCCCATAATCTTGTTGGTTTAATTCCATGATGAAGCAACATGGGAATCTGTCCAGTACTCTCATGAATTGTAGAGTTGATGGATTCGGATGCTAATGAGAGAACGTCCATCCATTTCCAATGCTCATTTGGACAATAGAGGCGGCAAAATTTTGCTATTCCAGCCATCACGCGTTCTGCTGGATTGCTTTCAGGATGTCTGATAGAACAAAACAATTGTCTAATCCCAAGATTATTCATGACGGTTCTAAATTCTAAAGATGTAAATTGGGGTCCACGATCTGATAAAAGGAATTCCGGTTCGCCTGCTTCCGGAATTACGTTGTCTCTAATTCTCTTCGCACAATATTTTGCGTTTTCCTTCTGAATTGGGTGTAACATAGTGTATTTGCTGAAAACATCGGTCACGAGAATATATCGGTTACCTCTTTTAGACTTTGGGAGAGGACCATAAAGATCAGTCGCGAAGATTTCACAAGGCTTAGAAGGAATAATAGGCCTTGGTAATTCTCTCAATAATCTAGAATTATGTTTACTCCTTTGGCATAAGTCGCATTCTCGAATAGTGTTCCTGACAGTTTGTCGCATTAGCTCCCACGAAAATTTTTCTTGTATCAAGTTGACCGTCTTATCTACTCCAGCATGACCTGCAATTCGATGTGCCATCCAGATAATGGGTTTTTGCATTCGTGGAGGTATCACTACTCTCAGCTTCGTATGGTCGGGATCTGCAAACTTGTAGACTAAACCATCTAACATCAAAAAATCTCTTGAAATTCTTTCAGTTTCCAAAAAATCATCATCATTTGGATCCATGTCTCCCTGTATCCTCATCCTCCTGCGTCAGGTTAACTTGAAAAACCTTAGATGTAGACTCCACTGCTCTACTGAATAAATCGGCCCCAACGTTCAATTTTCCAGGAGTGTGTTCAATAACTAGGTTGAATTGTTGAATAAAAAGTGACCATCTAGTTATCCTATCACTGGCAAAGTTTGTTCTCAAGATAAACTCCAATGCATGGTGATCAGTCCTCACAATTACTGAATGTCCAATTAACATTTTCTTCCACGACTCCAACGCGAAGATTACAGCAAGGGCTTCTAACTCTGTGGTGTAATAATTTCTTTCTGATGGACGAAGTTTCCTGCTTATGAACGCCAGGTAACGTCTCTTGTGATCGTCATCTTCTTGAAGAAGAATAGCTCCAATCCCTACGGTGGATGCATCGGATTCTATGGTGAAATTCTTGGTAAAGTCAGGATACTCTAATTTCACGCTGTTTACCAATAACCTCTTGGCATCTCGAAATGATTGTTCACAATCTTCATTCCATTTCCATTTGTTTCCTTTTTTTTAATAATTCCTGCAATGGAGCAACCGTCTTGGTGAAGCTTGGACAATGCCCTGCAAAGAATTGGCATGTCCCGAGAAAACTGCGGACATTCTTCACTCTAGTAGGTTTAGGGAAATTTGCAATCACCTGTACCTTTGTCTCATTGGGACGGTATCCTTCACCATCCAAAATGTGGCCCACAAATCTTATTTCCTTCCGAAAGAACTGACATTTCGGAAGGTTTACTTTAAAGTTCGCTTTTCTCAAATCTGCGAATAACATCTGAAGATGTAACAAATGTTCCTCCTTAGTCTCAGATGCAATTAGGATATCATCTATGTAACGAATTGCTATCTCTTTTACTTCAGGACTCAAGTTTTGTTCCAGTGCTCTGATCAAAACAGATCCAGATGTTTTGACCCCAAATGGTAGACGGCGGAATACATATGTCTGCTGATCAAACATAAACCCTGTAAACTTTTTGGAATCTTCACTAAGCCTAATGTGGTGGTAGGACGAAGTGAGATCAATGTTAGAGAACCAGACCTTGCCTCGGAATTTCCTTAACAGTTCCCTAATGATTGGTGGTCTGTCATACTCTGGCAGCAATCTTGAATTCAAATTTCGCGCGTCTAAACATAGTCTCAGACCTCCATCTGGCTTAGACACTACTGCTAATGGATTGACATAAGAGGTAGTGTACTTTTCAATCACATTGTTACTTTCCATCTCTTTGATAAGCACTTTTACCATTTCTCGATGCTTTTCCGCTACCGGATACAATTTAGCATGGAAAGGTGCATCATCATTTACACGAATACGATATTCAAAATCTTTAATTTCACCAGGTTTAATAACAAAAATATCGTGGTACTCTTCCAAAATTTTTCCTAGCTCTGGGGACTCCTTCTCAGTGTAGACTTCTCTTCCTTCAGCTTCATGAAAAATCAGAGACCATTGAGCATCTCCCTCGATGTCTTCCTCTTCTTTTCCCTCGAAGTTTATCTCTTCGGTATTCTTGAATCTGATCGTCTCTGTCTTCATGTCTATCACTGCTTGATATTTCTGAATGAAATCCGCTCCCAATATCATGTCAAAAGCCATGTCCTTCATTACTACAAACACATGTCGGAAATCATGTCCTCCAAGAGTAACATATAAGTATAATTGTGTTTTACACAGAGATATTTTGTTGGGTATTATTCCTTGGATTTTAATTCCTGATACTGGAATCTCCTCTAAATTCTCTTTGAGCTTCCACAGAATATGAAGCTTTTCGCTCACAAGACAAAGCATAGCCCCAGTATCAATTAAAGTATCGACAGGCATACCGAATACTTCGCATGATATGCTTGGCATTTTAATTCTTGTACCCATTTCTTTCCGTTCGTCATTCTGTTGAATTAAGTCATCATCCTCTGCTTGCCATTTAATAATCCTGGAAGTGAAAGTATTTAAAATTCGATCTCCTACTGTGAATTCGAAGTTTTTTTTCTTTTCCATTCCCCCGGGATTGTTGTGTTCCCGATGGACCTGGTTCATTGGGCTTCTGTTCCAAGAACTGCAAGTTTTCTTGGTGTCTTTCTTCCAACTTCTTCCTCGTCTCCTTATTGAACTCTTCATTGGACTGATGAGTGTTCACATTCCCTCTGTTATTGTAATTATTGTTTCTACCATAGTACCTTCTTTCCTGGTACTGTCCCCGATCTCAGGATAGTAGGCTGTCAGATATCCGCCCCCTCAATCGGATTGCCAATAATCAAACGCACCGGCACAGCTACATCAATGAAAATGGCACTGACAGATACTATCGAGATTAGAGCACAATAGTTAACAAGAAAATTATTGTGGAACACACCAAATATACGGGGGTTCATACTTACCTTTACTTACCTCTTAAATTTATCTCGGGGACTGGGTTCTCAACTGGATCACTTAAAGTATGCCCTCACAATAACCTCCACCATGATATTTAAAATGAACCAAAAACGAAGACGAGAAACTTTAAACTGCACAATAATTTATTTCACATGAAGAATGAATTTAACAAAAATAAAACAACAAAATCCACGTGGCAATCAGACGTCATTGTCCACATAACTATGTCCTCCTGTAGAACTTGTATACTCTACATACAATTTTTCAGCTTTCTCAAGCTCAAAATAACGTAATTATAATAATGCACTTGGAATGGAAACGGGATTTGGGACGAGACATATATCAATTGTTTTGCGTGTTTATACACATCACATTTTATTTATAGCCACAAGGCTATTATGTAAACGTCCTTGGCCTCTATCATACAGTTGTCCGGGCCAGCTGCAATGCACCTGCATCGTCAAAGTGGACTCACCCCTCCGATCAACCCTAGCATAAGCGAGTTACATCAGAGCTTAGCTCTCCTTTCAAAACACGTTAAATGTCCACATCTCAACTGAAATATTATCACGCAAATCTTTTAAATGCTCCATTCAAACACCAGTGGATTACTCCAACAATCCCAAATCATATTTAATTGTTCAATCCACTTGCTTAATTAGCGTTGTTTAGAGTATAAAAACAAAACTCTTAATGTTAATAACAAAAGTTCATTAATTATTTATAACAATAATAAATTGTTTATAACAATGTCAAACGACAATTGGAAATTTTATACACGCCTCTATTAATCCCTTTCATTACAAATTATTTAACAAAGATATTTACAAAATTATTTACAATATTAATATTGTTTATATTATTTATATAAGAAATACATTAAACCACACGTTTATCCGGTTGATAATTACTTAAATTGTGTTGATATAATCGACCAATGAAGGTTAGTTATATTTAAATGTCAAATTCAGGTTTAATAAGGTTTAATAATTATTATTAATATTTGTGACGGTAACCTCCATTCAAAATCTTCATCTCAAATTATTTAACACTCTTGTTAACTTTAACAGTATCTTCACATGAATAACTTTCAAAGAACCAGGACAATACATTCAGCGGAAATATACTTCGCTCAAAACGCACAAAATTGCTCAACAATAGGCCCAGAATTCATCATATATCTTCATATATATGACATCAAAATCTTCCAAATTACATACAAAAACCTCCACTCATAAATTCAACAACTTCATTTATTACTGTGGGAACCTCCTTCATTATTCAAGGGCATTACTCATCAGCGACTTTTACAGGTCCACTGAACTAACGATTATACATCCATTGTTCCTCTTCAAAAATTCTTATATTCATCAATTGTATTAATGACTGTTATTATTTAACCTTCGTGGGTTTCATTCATGAATCGATATGAAGTAAAAATTTGCCAATCACAAATAAATTTAATAGCAAATACGATTAGACACTCCTCACGGGTCTATCAAAATTGAGATTAATATCTTCAAAGTAATGCAGTATAAAAATACTATCTTCAATCAAAGTTCATCTAAACTGCATAAATAGTCGAATAGAATACAATTAGACTGTGGAATGCAAACATTATTGTTCCAATCTATAATTGAGAAAAACTCCTATCAAATGTTCATTACTATAGTGTATTCAATAAATCGTAATCAAAGTTCATATTTCATAAAATTGTCTATAATGCAATGATAAATGTCTATGTTGCAATCATGTTCATAAAACGACTAGTATTTCAAAGATCGTCGATAACGTATTAGATTTTAACGCTCTAAAATCATTTAATCATTCTTCTTTCTTGAGGATGACAGAAAATTGGTCAAAGTAATTTACTGAATAGAATTACTTTAATAAAATGACAAGCTGTCTGAATTCAAGTCTGCCATAGAAATTCGTTAACTTTACAGTCAAATCGTGACTACAAAAATATGCAAATTATTGAAAGAATCTAAATTATCAGTCTCAACTGTTCCAAAATTATTTAACTATGCCAATGACATAATAATGTCTCAACAAATCGTAGAAAAAGGCATAAATCATCGAAGTGTACTGAGTACAGAAATGTTAATCAAGAAAATGGGGCAAAAGATAGGACAAAAAATATGGGAAAAACGGTTGCTCAGATATCGCTACATGACTCAAATAATACAAGAAACGTTCACGACTACCTTATCTGTTGATTGAAGTTCTAGAGGAAAGTTTTCAAAGAAAACTGCTGTTGGTTCCATTTCACCAGCGTGAAGATGTGCTCCGACCTCGAACCTGGAATCAGCGTCCTCGGAGAATCGAACTGCTTCCTTCTCCGGACATTGCACTGCTCCATGTATACGAAAGACATCCCTCTGGCAAAATTCTTCTTTGTGAGCCGGGTCCTCCCTGGCCTCTCTTGAAAGTTCCCTGAAGTTCCAGTCGTAATTCGCCATGAAGTTTATTGCAGTTATTTCCGCAGAAATATTCATAATCGTGGAGTATGAAAATATTTCCACTGTCATTTGATATAATTCAGCGATGGATTCACGATGCATGAGTGTAGTTGGATGTTCACTACATGCTCGCTTTTGTAGAATAACGATTAACGAAGTTCCATGCTGTTACTTCACTCCATCGATATATGTCCCAATTGCATTAAAGCCTTAGCCTTCCATCTCAACTTCTGTTATAATCATTGAAAGCACTGCAAGATTATAATGTTCCATAGTAGAATGTATCGTTGTAGCACCAAACGTATTCTCCAATATCACGGTTGTAACACGTGTCAGCCGTAGTGTATACTGTGGAAATTTAAAAGTGCCTCTCAGGTGGCGAGAAAATCACTTTTGTCTGCAGCCTTAAAATGTCAATATCTTTCAAAATATACTCGTGAAATTGTTCAAATGTTCTACACACCTCAATGTTGTACTGCCCAATTGAATTATAATAAAGGCAGAAGTTAACTCTTTATATCTTATCTGGTAGAAACGTTAATGTGAGCGTTTCAACTTCGCCTAGTTTCGAACAGCGTAAAATGGAACTGCTCCGTGTTCGTTCGATGCGCCGGGCTTTAACCACACGCTAAAGATGACTTGCTTCACTTATTCACTCGACAATGACTATCTGACATCAGAAATATATATGCGGTATCAGCGGTATGAGAGATATGAGAGCTCCTCTATCCTGTGCACGACCTTTTATCAACTTCTTAAGGGGCGTATCCATCCCTTCCATAGCCTGTTGCTCCGTCATTGCTAGAAGTTTTAACTTTGGCTATACTTGACGGATTCTCAAATTTCAAAAACTCAAAATTAATTTCTTCAAAATTCCAAATCAATGCCATAACTGAAAATAGTTTTCCACAAATCTGCATGCCAAAAGTAATTAAATATCGTAGTTTCAGCAATCTCCGTCTTCCTTCCAAACTATCGTTCATTGGTTCGAGTCTCTCCTCCAATAGCGTAACTTCTTCCTTAGCACAATACCTTGTTTCCTGCGACTGCGTCGTAAATCTCAGATCTTTCTCGAACAAAATCATGACGTCACCAAGAATCTCAGCTCCACCAGCCTACTTGCATGAATTCTACGTCATCCGTGCCTACGTCATGAATATACACGTCACAACCATGACATTCATAACTCTACTCATATTTGCCAATACAGCCATCGTGGTCACAATATAATTCAATTTACGGGGGCATTCTCCCTTCACCACGTTTTAAAAACAGTTGCAAATTGTTTTTAAACTCTGTGTTATAAATATCTCAATTCATTTGAACACGAAATTGAATTATTATTGGCTTACTCTTGGATAATATTTCTTCAAGTTCCCAGCATTGAACTTGCCATAAACGACATTATTCTCATCATCGTAGAGTTCATAACAGTTGTTTCCATAGGCAATCGTAATTCTGAACGGACCCATGAACACTATTCCAAACTTGGGATAGATTTTCTTACCCACGTCAGCCTTGACAGGTCTGCGTAATAATACCAGATTTCCAATTTCTAAGGGAGCACCAAAACGTTTTCCAGCTACTCTTTTCAGTCGTTTTTCTGCTGCTTTCTGGAGTTGTTCTTTCGCTCTGTCTATTCTCTGCTGCCTTCCTAGGTCGGGATCTCTAGGAACGTGGTTAAAAAGATTGTCCCACGGCCTTTCTGGGTTTCTTCCTAGATGAAGTCTCATTGGCACCTCTCCTGTGCTCTCCTGCACTGTAGAATTTAGACATTCCTCAATAAGGGGTACAAATCTCACCCAACCAGAATGATCATTCGGACAGAAAATTCGACAGAATTTCGAAAATTCAGCCATATATCTTTCTGAAGAATTCGATTGCGGATATCGCACGCTTGAAAATATGTGCTTAATACCATGCCTTTCCATATCTGCAGCAAATTCTAAGGATGTGAACTGAGCTCCATGATCCGAAAGTAGATATTCTGGTTTACCAGCTTTTGGAAATACAGCATGTTCCAGTCTGCTTACAACGTTCCTCGTGTTAGTTTTTTGCATGGGACTCATTGTAACAAATTTAGAGAAGACATCCACGGTAACCAATAGATACTGATTACCCTGATATCCGTTCGGACAAGGACCAAATATGTCTGTCGCCATGAGTTCATTAGGTTTAGAGGGAATCATAGCCTTAGGTTTTCCTTTTAATAGAGCGGAAGCATACTTTGCTCTTTGACATTTATCACATGAACGAATGACATTAGCAATGCTGGAACGCATGTTAGTCCAAATAAACCTCTCTTTAAGAGTATCAAGAGTTTTATCTAGACCCGCATGTCCAGTTGCGTGATGAGCTACCCACACTAAATTGACAACAAGTTTAGGTGGCACGACTATTCGAAGCTTTGTATGCGCAGGGTCAGCATACTTACATACGATGTCTCCACTCAAGACAAAGTGTCGTGAATCTCTCTGTGTAGCTGCATAGTCAACATCAGTATTGTCCATGTAACCCTTAAGGAACCTGTACATTTTCCTGATTGGAGCGTGTCTCTTCTGTGACACACCGATTCGGGCTAACCTCCTAACAGTCTCTTGATCTTGCTGCTCCAATTGTACATGGTGTATCTGCACATTTTTGATAGGGTTACGTGATAAAGCATCAGCCAGTAAGTTATCTTTCCCAGGCTGATGGACGATAGTGGCGTTAAACTGTTGGGTGAACAAAGCCCAACGTGTCAATCTATCACTAGACATGTCAGTTTGCAGCATAAACTGAAGTGCTTTGTGATCTGTAATAATGATAACCTTATGTCCCAGCAACAATTTTTTCCAAGCTTGCAAAGCTGTTACAAAAGCTAACGCTTCTAGTTCTGTCGTAAAGTAGTTTTCCTCGTGTTTCTTTAACTTTCGACTAGTGAACGCAATGTAGTGCTTGTTGCCTGCCTCGTCTTTTTGGTATAAGACTGCACTAATGCCTATTCTTGATGCATCAGACTCTATATAGAACACCTTCTCAAAGTCTGGGTACTCCAGTTTGACGTTGTTTCTGAGCATCTCCTTCGCTTTCTCAAAAGCCTCGTCTGCTGCGGTACTCCATTTCCATCTATTATTCTTCTTGAGTAAGTCATATAGAGGAGCCATAATTTCAGAGTATCTCGGACAGTGGCTGCTAATGAATTGGCATGCGCCTACAAATTCTCTGACTTGTTTCACCTTGGTTGGCTTTGGGAACCTAGTGATCGCATCTACTTTCTGCATGTTTGGATGATATCCATCCTTATCAATAGTATGACCCAAGTAATTGATCTCCTTCTTCAAGAATTGACATTTTCCAAAATTGACCTTGATATTGGCCTCCCTTAAATTTTCAAACAGCTTTCTCAAGTGCACTAAATGTTCTGCGGCGTTGGGTGAAGATACAATTAAATCGTCAATGTAGCAGATTACATTCTCCTTTACCTCGTCAGTGAGCTTGCTATCAAGTGCTCGAATAAGTGCTGGTCCACTGTTGACCATTCCAAAAGGCATTCTCACAAAGACCCATGACGTCTGGTCAAATAGGAATCCAGTGTACTGCATACTTTCTTCCTCCAGTTGAACTTGGTAAAACGAAGATGTCAAGTCAAGAACACTGAAACATGCTCTCCCTTTGAACTTTCTAAGCAGATCTCTGATCTTAGGTGGTCGGTCATTTTCTGGAAGAATCTTCAAGTTGATGGTCCGAGCATCGAGACAAAGACGTATCTGACCATTACTTTTCTTCACTACAGTGATGGGTTTTATGTAAGACGACGCCTGTTTTTTAATAATCCCGTCTACCTCCATTTTTTTGATCAACCCTCGTACTTCTTGATAGTATTTCTCAGGTATGGGGTATATTCTCTTTTGGTAAGGGGTTTCATCGGTCAGCCTTATCTTATACTTATAGTCTTTAATCAAACCAGGCTTATCATCAAAAATATCTTGGAATTCCTTTATCAAATCCTCAAATTCCCCCTGAATTTCTTCAAATCCTTCAGTTTTTCTACTGGGTATTTCTGTTATATTCTCCACTTCATTAGTAATGGTATTTAAAATTTCTTCCCTAAGGTCTATCTCCAGACTGTTTTTCACGTCCTGTTCTTCAATCTCTTCTGTGATCATGTACCCATCATTAAAGCTAATACTCCTATTCTTCATATCAATAATGGCTCCAACCTTCGATATAAAATCGATTCCTAGCACAATATCGAAATGGATCTTGTTCACCACAATAAAGATCTGTTCATAATTCCTTCCATTAATTTCAAAGTTCAACAGCACTTGGATCTTGCATTTCACTGCCTTGTCTTGGAAAATTCCTCTCACTTTGACGGTAGAAACTGGTAAAACTGTCATGTTTTCTCCTTTTAACAGACTTTGATAGCATTCATCAGAGATGATAGAAATAATTGCGCCAGTATCCATAAGAGCTTTATACTGTTGGCCATTTATCAGTACAGAAATAATAGGTAAGGCACATGGTCTTTCCTCTTTGACGATTCCCCTCTCTTCTAATAAATCCTCATCAGTTACTTCGTAAATTTCATTAATGGTAATCATGTGTGGTGTGGCAATGTATTCATAGTTTCTCACTGTCGTTGAGAAATCGGCGTTTTTTTTTGTGTTACCAATCTCAAAGTTCCCCTGCTGACTTGTAGAAGGACCAGGATCGATCACTACATCCTGTCTTTTCTTTTGGTTTTCAGCTTCCTTTTCTCGTAATTCCTTCAGATACTGCTGACTTTCTTTCTCTCTTTCTTGATACTTGTCGGGTGTCATAACCTGACCTTGAGAATTCTGATTCTGATTCTGGTACTGGTTATTTCTATTGTAGTTTCTATTATAACCATTGTTGTAGTATCTACCTCTTCCGTTGTTATAATTCCCTCTATTATTACTCCAGCCTCGTCTTTGCTGATATGGACGGTAACCTTGGGATCTGTTGTTGCGGAAATAATTATTCCTGTGAGGACCTACATTTTCAGTTTTTTTCATCAGGCTTATCAGTTTGCTGCACTTGATCCATGTAGACTGTATTAACGTCTTTGAATTCGTGCCTCTGACCTTTTTGTACCAAATTTGGCATTGGACTCGTGTAGTCAAGCCTTCTCAATAATTCGTCCATACTGGTCAAATCTCTGATATTTGACGATATGATCAGTCTTCTTACCTCCACAGGCAGCATACGAGAAATCGCATCTATCAACTGCTCTGTTGACAACGGGGGTTGCAAAAATCTCAAGCGTGATAACTGACTCGTGAAGAAATCAGCGTACCGTGTTGGAAGAGTACCTGAATACTTCCTCGAGTATACCTCAGCTCTTAATGAATTCTGAGCTTCTATTGACCAGAATCGTTTTATCAGTGCCTCTGCAAATTCGTCAAAATTGCTGAAAGTGTACCGAAATGCTCTAAACCACTCAAGGGGTCCTCCAGCTAGAAATCTTTCTACGATTCTCATCTCTCTCTCTCTAGGAATGTGGGCTTCTATGAAATAGTCTTTAAGATTCCTGATATATTCGATCGGTGTGAGACTATCAGTGTTGCTAAATTTTTGAGGTTTGTCTTCAAAATTCCGGATGACTGTCACATTTCTCGGATATGAATCCATATAATGTTTCCCACTATCACGATACTTCCATTCAGGTTCAATATTCCTATCTTCTTCTTCTTCCCTGAATCTGGATATACGTTCCTCAGGACTAATATCTCTCTCTTCTGTAGCGAGGTTACATCTTCTCACGTAATTTCTATCCTCTTCACCAGTCAATCCTTCAATATCCTTGTCCGTGATTTCCGTGATGACTTTCCTAATCAACTCTTCCTTATAGGTTTCCATCATGCTAGCTTCTCCTAGTTTCAAATTCTGCAGTTTGCTCGTAGTTTCATTAACATCAGAGACAACCTTATGAATCTGTTCCTCTAACGCAGTTTCTAATGCTTGCACGTCCTGACCTATCTGAGTTCTATCCTCTACCTGCTTTTCGGATAGCGAATCCATCCTTACATTCAAGTCTTTCCTAATCTGAACTACTTCATTATTTATGTCTACTTGTGTACTGGCAAGTTTTCTTTCAATTCGCTCCTGAATCTGATCGACATGTTCCCCACTTGACCTGTTCCATTCATCTTTCCACACCGTTGCATTTGCAGTTAACATTTCCGCGATATCTACCTCAATGTCTTCCTTAAGTAAACGATTGTGATCTAATACTTGGGTTCTCATGACCTCTACATCGTATTTCAAACCAGCTAAAGAAGCTGTTGTCCTAACAGACTCGTCAACTAACCGAGTTGTTAATGCACTAATGTTACGAGTACAAAGTGTTCTTGAAGTTTCAATTTCTTCCCTAACTTTGTTAACATCAGTTTGAACTTTAGCAATGTCTACAAAAACAGTATTGACTTCTACTTGTATTTTATTGATATCGCTTTGCATATCATTAACATCTGAATGAATATTATTGATGTCAACTTGAACATTTGACACATCAGTTCGAGCATTTCTAACCTCTCTTTGAACTTCCTCTACTTTGTCTTGTACAGTAGCAACATCATTCCTAACAACAATTACTTCAGCTCTAGCACATGAAATATCACCCCGGACATTGGCAACATCAAGATTCAACATAGTAAGATCTTTCTGTAGCTTAGAAACATCAATTTTAACCTCAGAAACATCTTTATGCACATTGGATAAATCTTTATGGACATTGGACACGTCTGTGCGCATGTCAGTTACAGCATTCTCGATTCCCTGGGTACTGGTCTGTAAACGCGACACATTATTTTCTAAGTTTGCCGAACTGGTCTGAAGAACTTTCATATTCTCCTCCATTCGACTAGTATTTCTAGCTTCCATTTCCCTCACACTTTCATCCAGCCTAATAGACAAATTAGCTGACAAACTACTAGAATTCTCCTCCATCATCTGCTTCATTCTACTAGCATTCCTAACTTCCATCTCCTCCAACATATTCCTTAAACTCTCATCTGCCATTTCAATAATATTTCAATAATAAACTGCTTTAGGGACATACATCAAACAGAGCAAAATAACAACATCTGAGCAACATTTTTCACCATATATAAATTTGAGCAATTTTCTGTCTTAAATCTAACTTATAATTACCTTATAATTAACCTTCGTAGACACTTCATGTTGAAATAAACTCAAGCACATGTTCAAATTTCTTTGGTTCATTTTAAAATATCCTAACCCAAATATATACATTTACAATCCAAATAGTTTAATTTTATCTTTAATATGACTACACATGTCATAAGCCGGTCAAATAAAATAAGATTCCAGATCATAGGCGATTTTTCTAAGTTTCCAGCCTATTTAACCTCTCTCAAGTTGTATAAGATCTGATCTTTTCTGAGTGTAATTTTCCTAATACAATACAACATTTTATTCCTATATAATCACACTCTCAAATTCTACAATTGGCCAAGACATCTAACAAAGAATCAACCTCTTTATTTGAGTCTTCACAATCCCTTTGACATCGATAACTTGGTAATCCAATGTTATTCGAACACTCCACAAAAATTGCGGTGTCAATTCTACTGCAATAACTTGGTAATCCAATGTTATTCAAGCACTCCGAACTTCGATTGTGCCAATTCTACTGGCGTTCAACCTGGTAATCCAGTGTTGTCAATCGAGCCCCACACGTTGATTGCGCCAATCCTACTGTCCCCGATCTCAGGATAGTAGGCTGTCAGATATCCGCCCCCTCAATCGGATTGCCAATAATCAAACGCACCGGCACAGCTACATCAATGAAAATGGCACTGACAGATACTATCGAGATTAGAGCACAATAGTTAACAAGAAAATTATTGTGGAACACACCAAATATACGGGGGTTCATACTTACCTTTACTTACCTCTTAAATTTATCTCGGGGACTGGGTTCTCAACTGGATCACTTAAAGTATGCCCTCACAATAACCTCCACCATGATATTTAAAATGAACCAAAAACGAAGACGAGAAACTTTAAACTGCACAATAATTTATTTCACATGAAGAATGAATTTAACAAAAATAAAACAACAAAATCCACGTGGCAATCAGAAGTCATTGTCCACATAACTATGTCCTCCTGTAGAACTTGTATACTCTACATACAATTTTTCAGCTTTCTCAAGCTCAAAATAACGTAATTATAATAATGCACTTGGAATGGAAACGGGATTTGGGACGAGACATATATCAATTGTTTTGCGTGTTTATACACATCACATTTTATTTATAGCCACAAGGCTATTATGTAAACGTCCTTGGCCTCTATCATACAGTTGTCCGGGCCAGCTGCAATGCACCTGCATCGTCAAAGTGGACTCACCCCTCCGTTCAACCCTAACATAAGCGAGTTACATCAGAGCTTAGCTCTCCTTTCAAAACACGTTAAATGTCCACATCTCAACTGAAATATTATCACGCAAATCTTTTAAATGCTCCATTCAAACACCAGTGGATTACTCCAACAATCCCAAATCTTATTTAATTGTTCAATCCACTTGCTTAATTAGCGTTGTTTAGAGTATAAAAACAAAACTCTTAATGTTAATAACAAAAGTTCATTAATTATTTATAACAATAATAAATTGTTTATAACAATGTCAAACGACAATTGGAAATTTTATACACGCCTCTATTAATCCCTTTCATTACAAATTATTTAACAAAGATATTTACAAAATTATTTACAATATTAATATTGTTTATATTATTTATATAAGAAATACATTAAACCACACGTTTATCCGGTTGATAATTACTTAAATTGTGTTGATATAATCGACCAATGAAGGTTAGTTATATTTAAATGTCAAATTCAGGTTTAATAAGGTTTAATAATTATTATTAATATTTGTGACGGTAACCTCCATTCAAAATCTTCATCTCAAATTATTTAACACTCTTGTTAACTTTAACAGTATCTTCACATGAATAACTTTCAAAGAACCAGGACAATACATTCAGCGGAAATATACTTCGCTCAAAACGCACAAAATTGCTCAACAATAGGCCCAGAATTCATCATATATCTTCATATATATGGCATCAAAATCTTCCAAATTACATACAAAAACCTCCACTCATAAATTCAACAACTTCATTTATTACTGTGGGAACCTTTTTCATTATTCAAGGGCATTATTCATCAGCGACTTTTACAGGTCCACTGAACTAACGATTATACATCCATTGTTCCTCTTCAAAAATTCTTATATTCATCAATTGTATTAATGACTGTTATTATTTAACCTTCGTGGGTTTCATTCATGAATCGATATGAAGTAAAAATTTGCCAATCACAAATAAATTTAATAGCAAATACGATTAGACACTCCTCACGGGTCTATCAAAATTGAGATTAATATCTTCAAAGTAATGCAGTATAAAAATACTATCTTCAATCAAAGTTCATCTAAACTGCATAAATAGTCGAATAGAATACAATTAGACTGTGGAATGCAAACATTATTGTTCCAATCTATAATTGAGAAAAACTCCTATCAAATGTTCATTACTATAGTGTATTCAATAAATCGTAATCAAAGTTCATATTTCATAAAATTGTCTATAATGCAATGATAAATGTCTATGTTGCAATCATGTTCATAAAACGACTAGTATTTCAAAGATCGTCGATAACGTATTAGATTTTAACGCTCTAAAATCATTTAATCATTCTTCTTTCTTGAGGATGACAGAAAATTGGTCAAAGTAATTTACTGAATAGAATTACTTTAATAAAATGACAAGCTGTCTGAATTCAAGTCTGCCATAGAAATTCGTTAACTTTACAGTCAAATCGTGACTACAAAAATATGCAAATTATTGAAAGAAACTAAATTATCAGTCTCAACTGATCCAAAATTATTTAACTATGCCAATGACATAATAATGTCTCAACAAATCGTAGAAAAAGGCATAAATCATCGAAGTGTACTGAGTACAGAAATGTTAATCAAGAAAATGGGGCAAAAGATAGGACAAAAAATATGGGAAAAATGGTTGCTCAGATATCGCTACATGACTCAAATAATACAAGAAACGTTCACGACTACCTTATCTGTTGATTGAAGTTCTAGAGGAAAGTTTTCAAAGAAAACTGCTGTTGGTTCCATTTCACCAGCGTGAAGATGTGCTCCGACCTCGAACCTGGAATCAGCGTCCTCGGAGAATCGAACTGCTTCCTTCTCCGGACATTGCACTGCTCCATGTATACGAAAGACATCCCTCTGGCAAAATTCTTCTTTGTGAGCCGGGTCCTCCCTGGCCTCTCTTGAAAGTTCCCTGAAGTTCCAGTCGTAATTCGCCATGAAGTTTATTGCAGTTATTTCCGCAGAAATATTCATAATCGTGGAGTATGAAAATATTTCCACTGTCATTTGATATAATTCAGCGATGGATTCACGATGCATGAGTGTAGTTGGATGTTCACTACATGCTCGCTTTTGTAGAATAACGATTAACGAAGTTCCATGCTGTTACTTCACTCCATCGATATATGTCCCAATTGCATTAAAGCCTTAGCCTTCCATCTCAACTTCTGTTATAATCATTGAAAGCACTGCAAGATTATAATGTTCCATAGTAGAATGTATCGTTGTAGCACCAAACGTATTCTCCAATATCACGGTTGTAACACGTGTCAGCCGTAGTGTATACTGTGGAAATTTAAAAGTGCCTCTCAGGTGGCGAGAAAATCACTTTTGTCTGCAGCCTTAAAATGTCAATATCTTTCAAAATATACTCGTGAAATTGTTCAAATGTTCTACACACCTCAATGTTGTACTGCCCAATTGAATTATAATAAAGGCAGAAGTTAACTCTTTATATCTTATCTGGTAGAAACGTTAATGTGAGCGTTTCAACTTCGCCTAGTTTCGAACAGCGTAAAATGGAACTGCTCCGTGTTCGTTCGATGCGCCGGGCTTTAACCACACGCTAAAGATGACTTGCTTCACTTATTCACTCGACAATGACTATCTGACATCAGAAATATATATGCGGTATCAGCGGTATGAGAGATATGAGAGCTCCTCTATCCTGTGCACGACCTTTTATCAACTTCTTAAGGGGCGTATCCATCCCTTCCATAGCCTGTTGCTCCGTCATTGCTAGAAGTTTTAACTTTGGCTATACTTGACGGATTCTCAAATTTCAAAAACTCAAAATTAATTTCTTCAAAATTTCAAATCAATGCCATAACTGAAAATAGTTTTCCACAAATCTGCATGCCAAAAGTAATTAAATATCGTAGTTTCAGCAATCTCCGTCTTCCTTCCAAACTATCGTTCATTGGTTCGAGTCTCTCCTCCAATAGCGTAACTTCTTCCTTAGCACAATACCTTGTTTCCTGCGACTGCGTCGTAAATCTCAGATCTTTCTCGAACAAAATCATGACGTCACCAAGAATCTCAGCTCCACCAGCCTACTTGCATGAATTCTACGTCATCCGTGCCTACGTCATGAATATACACGTCACAACCATGACATTCATAACTCTACTCATATTTGCCAATACAGCCATCGTGGTCACAATATAATTCAATTTACGGGGGCATTCTCCCTTCACCACGTTTTAAAAACAGTTGCAAATTGTTTTTAAACTCTGTGTTATAAATATCTCAATTCATTTGAACACAAAATTGAATTATTATTGGCTTACTCTTGGATAATATTTCTTCAAGTTCCCAGCATTGAACTTGCCATAAACGACATTATTCTCATCATCGTAGAGTTCATAACAGTTGTTTCCATAGGCATTCGTAATTCTGAACGGACCCGTGAACACTATTCCAAACTTGGGATAGATTTTCTTACCCACGTCAGCCTTGACAGGTCTGCGTAATAATACCAGATTTCCAATTTCTAAGGGAGCACCAAAACGTTTTCCAGCTACTCTTTTCAGTCGTTTTTCTGCTGCTTTCTGGAGTTGTTCTTTCGCTCTGTCTATTCTCTGCTGCCTTCCTAGGTCGGGATCTCTAGGAACGTGGTTAAAAAGATTGTCCCACGGCCTTTCTGGGTTTCTTCCTAGATGAAGTCTCATTGGCACCTCTCCTGTGCTCTCCTGCACTGTAGAATTTAGACATTCCTCAATAAGGGGTACAAATCTCACCCAACCAGAATGATCATTCGGACAGAAAATTCGACAGAATTTCGAAAATTCAGCCATATATCTTTCTGAGAATTCGATTGCGGATATCGCACGCTTGAAAATATGTGCTTAATACCAAGCCTTTCCATATCTGCAGCAAATTCTAAGGATGTGAACTGAGCTCCATGATCCGAAAGTAGATATTCTGCTTTACCAGCTTTTGGAAATACAGCATGTTCCAGTCTGCTTACAACGTTCCTCGTGTTAGCTTTTTGCATGGGACTCATTGTAACAAATTTAGAGAAGACATCCACGGTAACCAACAGATACTGATTACCCTGATATCCCTTCGGACAAGGACCAAATATGTCTGTCGCCATGAGTTCATTAGGTTTAGAGGGAATCATAGCCTTAGGTTTTCCTTTTAATAGAGCGGAAGCATACTTTTCTCTTTGACATTTATCACATGAACGAATGACATTAGCAATGCTGGAACGCATGTTAGTCCAAATAAACCTCTCTTTAAGAGTATCAAGAGTTTTATCTAGACCCGCATGTCCAGTTGCGTGATGAGCTACCCACACTAAATTGACAACAAGTTTAGGTGGCACGACTATTCGAAGCTTTGTATGCGCAGGGTCAGCATACTTACATACGATGTCTCCACTCAAGACAAAGTGTCGTGAATCTCTCTGTGTAGCTGCATAGTCAACATCAGTATTGTCCATGTAACCCTTAAGGAACCTGTACATTTTCCTGATTGGAGCGTGTCTCTTCTGTGACACACCGATTCGGGCTAACCTCCTAACAGTCTCTTGATCTTGCTGCTCCAATTGTACATGGTGTATCTGCACATTTTTGATAGGGTTACGTGATAAAGCATCAGCCAGTAAGTTATCTTTCCTAGGCTGATGGACGATAGTGGCGTTAAACTGTTGGGTGAACAAAGCCCAACGTGTCAATCTATCACTAGACATGTCAGTTTGCAGCATAAACTGAAGTGCTTTGTGATCTGTAATAATGATAACCTTATGTCCCAGCAACAATTTTTTCCAAGCTTGCAAAGCTGTTACAAAAGCTAACGCTTCTAGTTCTGTCGTAAAGTAGTTTTCCTCGTGTTTCTTTAACTTTCGACTAGTGAACGCAATGTAGTGCTTGTTGCCTGCCTCGTCTTTTTGGTATAAGACTGCACTAATGCCTATTCTTGATGCATCAGACTCTATATAGAACACCTTCTCAAAGTCTGGGTACTCCAGTTTGACGTTGTTTCTGAGCATCTCCTTCGCTTTCTCAAAAGCCTCGTCTGCTGCGGTACTCCATTTCCATCCATTATTCTTCTTGAGTAAGTCATATAGAGGAGCCATAATTTCAGAGTATCTCGGACAGTGGCTGCTAATGAATTGGCATGCGCCTACAAATTCTCTGACTTGTTTCACCTTGGTTGGCTTTGGGAACCTAGTGATCGCATCTACTTTCTGCATGTTTGGATGATATCCATCCTTATCAATAGTATGACCCAAGTAATTGATCTCCTTCAAGAATTGACATTTTCCAAAATTGACCTTGATATTGGCCTCCCTTAAATTTTCAAACAGCTTTCTCAAGTGCACTAAATGTTCTGCGGCGTTGGGTGAAGATACAATTAAATCGTCAATGTAGCAGATTACATTCTCCTTTACCTCGTCAGTGAGCTTGCTATCAGTGCTCGAATAAGTGCTGGTCCACTGTTGACCATTCCAAAAGGCATTCTCACAAAGACCCATGACGTCTGGTCAAATAGGAATCCAGTGTACTGCATACTTTCTTCCTCCAGTTGAACTTGGTAAAACGAAGATATCAAGTCAAGAACACTGAAACATGCTCTCCCTTTGAACTTTCTAAGCAGATCTCTGATCTTAGGTGGTCGGTCATTTTCTGGAAGAATCTTCAAGTTGATGGTCCGAGCATCGAGACAAAGACGTATCTGACCATTACTTTTCTTCACTACAGTGATGGGTTTTATGTAAGACGACGCCTGTTTTTTAATAATCCCGTCTACCTCCATTTTTTTGATCAACCCTCGTACTTCTTGATAGTATTTCTCAGGTATGGGGTATATTCTCTTTTGGTAAGGGGTTTCATCGGTCAGCCTTATCTTATACTTATAGTCTTTAATCAAACCAGGCTTATCATCAAAAATATCTTGGAATTCCTTTATCAAATCCTCAAATTCCCCCTGAATTTCTTCAAATCCTTCAGTTTTTCTACTGGGTATTTCTGTCATATTCTCCACTTCATTAATAATGGTATTTAAAATTTCTTCCCTAAGGTCTATCTCCAGACTGTTTTTCACGTCCTGTTCTTCAATCTCTTCTGTGATCATGTACCCATCATTAAAGCTAATACTCCTATTCTTCATATCAATAATGGCTCCAACCTTCGATATAAAATCGATTCCTAGCACAATATCGAAATGGATCTTGTTCACCACAATAAAGATCTGTTCATAATTCCTTCCATTAATTTCAAAGTTCAACAGCACTTGGATCTTGCATTTCACTGCCTTGTCTTGGAAAATTCCTCTCACTTTGACGGTAGAAACTGGTAAAACTGTCATGTTTTCTCCTTTTAACAGACTTTGATAGCATTCATCAGAGATGATAGAAATAATTGCGCCAGTATCCATAAGAGCTTTATACTGTTGGCCATCTATCAGTACAGAAATAATAGGTAAGGCACATGGTCTTTCCTCTTTGACGATTCCCCTCTCTTCTAATAAATCCTCATCAGTTACTTCGTAAATTTCATTAATGGTAATCATGTGTGGTGTGGCAATGTATTCATAGTTTCTCACTGTCGTTGAGAAATCGGCGTTTTTTTTGTGTTACCAATCTCAAAGTTCCCCTGCTGACTTGTAGAAGGACCAGGATCGATCACTACATCCTGTCTTTTCTTTTGGTTTTCAGCTTCCTTTTCTCGTAATTCCTTCAGATACTGCTGACTTTCTTTCTCTCTTTCTTGATACTTGTCGGGTGTCATAACCTGACCTTGAGAATTCTGATTCTGATTCTGGTACTGGTTATTTCTATTGTAGTTTCTATTATAACCATTGTTGTAGTATCTACCTCTTCCGTTGTTATAATTCCCTCTATTATTACTCCAGCCTCGTCTTTGCTGATATGGACGGTAACCTTGGGATCTGTTGTTGCGGAAATAATTATTCCTGTGAGGACCTACATTTTCAGTTTTTTTTTCATCAGGCTTATCAGTTTGCTGCACTTGATCCATGTAGACTGTATTAACGTCTTTGAATTCGTGCCTCTGACCTTTTTGTACCAAATTTGGCATTGGACTCGTGTAGTCAAGCCTTCTCAATAATTCGTCCATACTGGTCAAATCTCTGATATTTGACGATATGATCAGTCTTCTTACCTCCACAGGCAGCATACGTGAAATCGCATCTATCAACTGCTCTGTTGACAACGGGGGTTGCAAAAATCTCAAGCGTGATAACTGACTCGTGAAGAAATCAGCGTACCGTGTTGGAAGAGTACCTGAATACTTCCTCGAGTATACCTCAGCTCTTAATGAATTCTGAGCTTCTATTGACCAGAATCGTTTTATCAGTGCCTCTGCAAATTCGTCAAAATTGCTGAAAGTGTACCGAAATGCTCTAAACCACTCAAGGGGTCCTCCAGCTAGAAATCTTTCTACGATTCTCATCTCTCTCTCTCTAGGAATGTGGGCTTCTATGAAATAGTCTTTAAGATTCCTGATATATTCGATCGGTGTGAGACTATCAGTGTTGCTAAATTTTTGAGGTTTGTCTTCAAAATTCCGGATGACTGTCACATTTCTCGGATATGAATCCATATAATGTTTCCCACTATCACGATACTTCCATTCAGGTTCAATATTCCTATCTTCTTCTTCTTCCCTGAATCTGGATATACGTTCCTCAGGACTAATATCTCTCTCTTCTGTAGCGAGGTTACATCTTCTCACGTAATTTCTATCCTCTTCACCAGTCAATCCTTCAATATCCTTGTCCGTGATTTCCGTGATGACTTTCCTAATCAACTCTTCCTTATAGGTTTCCATCATGCTAGCTTCTCCTAGTTTCAAATTCTGCAGTTTGCTCGTAGTTTCATTAACATCAGAGACAACCTTATGAATCTGTTCCTCTAACGCAGTTTCTAATGCTTGCACGTCCTGACCTATCTGAGTTCTATCCTCTACCTGCTTTTCGGATAGCGAATCCATCCTTACATTCAAGTCTTTCCTAATCTGAACTACTTCATTATTTATGTCTACTTGTGTACTGGCAAGTTTTCTTTCAATTCGCTCCTGAATCTGATCGACATGTTCCCCACTTGACCTGTTCCATTCATCTTTCCACACCGTTGCATTTGCAGTTAACATTTCCGCGATATCTACCTCAATGTCTTCCTTAAGTAAACGATTGTGATCTAATACTTGGGTTCTCATGACCTCTACATCGTATTTCAAACCAGCTAAAGAAGCTGTTGTCCTAACAGACTCGTCAACTAACCGAGTTGTTAATGCACTAATGTTACGAGTACAAAGTGTTTTTGAAGTTTCAATTTCTTCCCTAACTTTGTTAACATCAGTTTGAACTTTAGCAATGTCTACAAAAACAGTATTGACTTCTACTTGTATTTTATTGATATCGCTTTGCATATCATTAACATCTGAATGAATATTATTGATGTCAACTTGAACATTTGACACATCAGTTCGAGCATTTCTAACCTCTCTTTGAACTTCCTCTACTTTGTCTTGTACAGTAGCAACATCATTCCTAACAACAATTACTTCAGCTCTAGCACATGAAATATCACCCCGGACATTGGCAACATCAAGATTCAACATAGTAAGATCTTTCTGTAGCTTAGAAACATCAATTTTAACCTCAGAAACATCTTTATGCACATTGGATAAATCTTTATGGACATTGGACACGTCTGTGCGCATGTCAGTTACAGCATTCTCGATTCCCTGGGTACTGGTCTGTAAACGCGACACATTATTTTCTAAGTTTGCCGAACTGGTCTGAAGAACTTTCATATTCTCCTCCATTCGACTAGTATTTCTAGCTTCCATTTCCCTCACACTTTCATCCAGCCTAATAGACAAATTAGCTGACAAACTACTAGAATTCTCCTCCATCATCTGCTTCATTCTACTAGCATTCCTAACTTCCATCTCCTCCAACATATTCCTTAAACTCTCATCTGCCATTTCAATAATATTTCAATAATAAACTGCTTTAGGGACATACATCAAACAGAGCCAAATAACAACATCTGAGCAACATTTTTCACCATATATAAATTTGAGCAATTTTCTGTCTTAAATCTAACTTATAATTACCTTATAATTAACCTTCGTAGACACTTCATGTTGAAATAAACTCAAGCACATGTTCAAATTTCTTTGGTTCATTTTAAAATATCCTAACACAAATAATTTACATTTACAATCCAAATAGTTTAATTTTATCTTTAATATGACTACACATGTCATAAGCCGGTCAAATAAAATAAGATTCCAGATCATAGGCGATTTTTCTAAGTTTCCAGCCTATTTAACCTCTCTCAAGTTGTATAAGATCTGATCTTTTCTGAGTGTAATTTTCCTAATACAATACAACATTTTATTCCTATATAATCACACTCTCAAATTCTACAATTGGCCAAGACATCTAACAAAGAATCAACCTCTTTATTTGAGTCTTCACAATCCCTTTGACATCGATAACTTGGTAATCCAATGTTATTCGAACACTCCACAAAAATTGCGGTGTCAATTCTACTGCAATAACTTGGTAATCCAATGTTATTCAAGCACTCCGAACTTCGATTGTGCCAATTCTACTGGCGTTCAACCTGGTAATCCAGTGTTGTCAATCGAGCCCCACACGTTGATTGCGCCAATCCTACTGTCCCCGATCTCAGGATAGTAGGCTGTCAGATATCCGCCCCCTCAATCGGATTGCCAATAATCAAACGCACCGGCACAGCTACATCAATGAAAATGGCACTGACAGATACTATCGAGATTAGAGCACAATAGTTAACAAGAAAATTATTGTGGAACACACCAAAATATACGGGGGTTCATACTTACCTTTACTTACCTCTTAAATTTATCTCGGGGACTGGGTTGTCAACTGGATCACTTAAAGTATGCCCTCACAATAACCTCCACCATGATATTTAAAATGAACCAAAAACGAAGACGAGAAACTTTAAACTGCACAATAATTTATTTCACATGAAGAATGAATTTAACAAAAATAAAACAACAAAATCCACGTGGCAATCAGAAGTCATTGTCCACATAACTATGTCCTCCTGTAGAACTTGTATACTCTACATACAATTTTTCAGCTTTCTCAAGCTCAAAATAACGTAATTATAATAATGCACTTGGAATGGAAACGGGATTTGGGACGAGACATATATCAATTGTTTTGCGTGTTTATACACATCACATTTTATTTATAGCCACAAGGCTATTATGTAAACGTCCTTGGCCTCTATCATACAGTTGTCCGGGCCAGCTGCAATGCACCTGCATCGTCAAAGTGGACTCACCCCTCCGTTCAACCCTAACATAAGCGAGTTACATCAGAGCTTAGCTCTCCTTTCAAAACACGTTAAATGTCCACATCTCAACTGAAATATTATCACGCAAATCTTTTAAATGCTCCATTCAAACACCAGTGGATTACTCCAACAATCCCAAATCATATTTAATTGTTCAATCCACTTGCTTAATTAGCGTTGTTTAGAGTATAAAAACAAAACTCTTAATGTTAATAACAAAAGTTCATTAATTATTTATAACAATAATAAATTGTTTATAACAATGTCAAACGACAATTGGAAATTTTATACACGCCTCTATTAATCCCTTTCATTACAAATTATTTAACAAAGATATTTACAAAATTATTTACAATATTAATATTGTTTATATTATTTATATAAGAAATACATTAAACCACACGTTTATCCGGTTGATAATTACTTAAATTGTGTTGATATAATCGACCAATGAAGGTTAGTTATATTTAAATGTCAAATTCAGGTTTAATAAGGTTTAATAATTATTATTAATATTTGTGACGGTAACCTCCATTCAAAATCTTCATCTCAAATTATTTAACACTCTTGTTAACTTTAACAGTATCTTCACATGAATAACTTTCAAAGAACCAGGACAATACATTCAGCGGAAATATACTTCGCTCAAAACGCACAAAATTGCTCAACAATAGGCCCAGAATTCATCATATATCTTCATATATATGGCATCAAAATCTTCCAAATTACATACAAAAACCTCCACTCATAAATTCAACAACTTCATTTATTACTGTGGGAACCTTTTTCATTATTCAAGGGCATTACTCATCAGCGACTTTTACAGGTCCACTGAACTAACGATTATACATCCATTGTTCCTCTTCAAAAATTCTTATATTCATCAATTGTATTAATGACTGTTATTATTTAACCTTCGTGGGTTGCATTCATGAATCGATATGAAGTAAAAATTTGCCAATCACAAATAAATTTAATAGCAAATACGATTAGACACTCCTCACGGGTCTATCAAAATTGAGATTAATATCTTCAAAGTAATGCAGTATAAAAATACTATCTTCAATCAAAGTTCATCTAAACTGCATAAATAGTCGAATAGAATACAATTAGACTGTGGAATGCAAACATTATTGTTCCAATCTATAATTGAGAAAAACTCCTATCAAATGTTCATTACTATAGTGTATTCAATAAATCGTAATCAAAGTTCATATTTCATAAAATTGTCTATAATGCAATGATAAATGTCTATGTTGCAATCATGTTCATAAAACGACTAGTATTTCAAAGATCGTCGATAACGTATTAGATTTTAACGCTCTAAAATCATTTAATCATTCTTCTTTCTTGAGGATGACAGAAAATTGGTCAAAGTAATTTACTGAATAGAATTACTTTAATAAAATGACAAGCTGTCTGAATTCAAGTCTGCCATAGAAATTCGTTAACTTTACAGTCAAATCGTGACTACAAAAATATGCAAATTATTGAAAGAAACTAAATTATCAGTCTCAACTGATCCAAAATTATTTAACTATGCCAATGACATAATAATGTATCAACAAATCGTAGAAAAAGGCATAAATCATCGAAGTGTACTGAGTACAGAAATGTTAATCAAGAAAATGGGGCAAAAGATAGGACAAAAAATATGGGAAAAATGGTTGCTCAGATATCGCTACATGACTCAAATAATACAAGAAACGTTCACGACTACCTTATCTGTTGATTGAAGTTCTAGAGGAAAGTTTTCAAAGAAAACTGCTGTTGGTTCCATTTCACCAGCGTGAAGATGTGCTCCGACCTCGAACCTGGAATCAGCGTCCTCGGAGAATCGAACTGCTTCCTTCTCCGGACATTGCACTGCTCCATGTATACGAAAGACATCCCTCTGGCAAAATTCTTCTTTGTGAGCCGGGTCCTCCCTGGCCTCTCTTGAAAGTTCCCTGAAGTTCCAGTCGTAATTCGCCATGAAGTTTATTGCAGTTATTTCCGCAGAAATATTCATAATCGTGGAGTATGAAAATATTTCCACTGTCATTTGATATAATTCAGCGATGGATTCACGATGCATGAGTGTAGTTGGATGTTCACTACATGCTCACTTTTGTAGAATAACGATTAACGAAGTTCCATGCTGATACTTCACTCCATCGATATATGTCCCAATTGCATTAAAGCCTTAGCCTTCCATCTCAACTTCTGTTATAATCATTGAAAGCACTGCAAGATTATAATGTTCCATAGTAGAATGTATCGTTGTAGCACCAAACGTATTCTCCAATATCACGGTTGTAACACGTGTCAGCCGTAGTGTATACTGTGGAAATTTAAAAGTGCCTCTCAGGTGGCGAGAAAATCACTTTTGTCTGCAGCCTTAAAATGTCAATATCTTTCAAAATATACTCGTGAAATTGTTCAAATGTTCTACACACCTCAATGTTGTACTGCCCAATTGAATTATAATAAAGGCAGAAGTTAACTCTTTATATCTTATCTGGTAGAAACGTTAATGTGAGCGTTTCAACTTCGCCTAGTTTCGAACAGCGTAAAATGGAACTGCTCCGTGTTCGTTCGATGCGCCGGGCTTTAACCACACGCTAAAGATGACTTGCTTCACTTATTCACTCGACAATGACTATCTGACATCAGAAATATATATGCGGTATCAGCGGTATGAGAGATATGAGAGCTCCTCTATCCTGTGCACGACCTTTTATCAACTTCTTAAGGGGCGTATCCATCCCTTCCATAGCCTGTTGCTCCGTCATTGCTAGAAGTTTTAACTTTGGCTATACTTGACGGATTCTCAAATTTCAAAAACTCAAAATTAATTTCTTCAAAATTTCAAATCAATGCCATAACTGAAAATAGTTTTCCACAAATCTGCATGCCAAAAGTAATTAAATATCGTAGTTTCAGCAATCTCCGTCTTCCTTCCAAACTATCGTTCATTGGTTCGAGTCTCTCCTCCAATAGCGTAACTTCTTCCTTAGCACAATACCTTGATTCCTGCGACTGCGTCGTAAATCTCAGATCTTTCTCGAACAAAATCATGACGTCACCAAGAATCTCAGCTCCACCAGCCTACTTGCATGAATTCTACGTCATCCGTGCCTACGTCATGAATATACACGTCACAACCATGACATTCATAACTCTACTCATATTTGCCAATACAGCCATCGTGGTCACAATATAATTCAATTTACGGGGGCATTCTCCCTTCACCACGTTTTAAAAACAGTTGCAAATTGTTTTTAAACTCTGTGTTATAAATATCTCAATTCATTTGAACACAAAATTGAATTATTATTGGCTTACTCTTGGATAATATTTCTTCAAGTTCCCAGCATTGAACTTGCCATAAACGACATTATTCTCATCATCGTAGTGTTCATAACAGTTGTTTCCATAGGCATTCGTAATTCTGAACGGACCCGTGAACACTATTCCAAACTTGGGATAGATTTTCTTACCCACGTCAGCCTTGACAGGTCTGCGTAATAATACCAGATTTCCAATTTCTAAGGGAGCACCAAAACGTTTTCCAGCTACTCTTTTCAGTCGTTTTTCTGCTGCTTTCTGGAGTTGTTCTTTCGCTCTGTCTATTCTCTGCTGCCTTCCTAGGTCGGGATCTCTAGGAACGTGGTTAAAAAGATTGTCCCACGGCCTTTCTGGGTTTCTTCCTAGATGAAGTCTCATTGGCACCTCTCCTGTGCTCTCCTGCACTGTAGAATTTAGACATTCCTCAATAAGGGGTACAAATCTCACCCAACCAGAATGATCATTCGGACAGAAAATTCGACAGAATTTCGAAAATTCAGCCATATATCTTTCTGAGAATTCGATTGCGGATATCGCACGCTTGAAAATATGTGCTTAATACCAAGCCTTTCCATATCTGCAGCAAATTCTAAGGATGTGAACTGAGCTCCATGATCCGAAAGTAGATATTCTGCTTTACCAGCTTTTGGAAATACAGCATGTTCCAGTCTGCTTACAACGTTCCTCGTGTTAGCTTTTTGCATGGGACTCATTGTAACAAATTTAGAGAAGACATCCACGGTAACCAACAGATACTGATTACCCTGATATCCCTTCGGACAAGGACCAAATATGTCTGTCGCCATGAGTTCATTAGGTTTAGAGGGAATCATAGCCTTAGGTTTTCCTTTTAATAGAGCGGAAGCATACTTTGCTCTTTGACATTTATCACATGAACGAATGACATTAGCAATGCTGGAACGCATGTTAGTCCAAATAAACCTCTCTTTAAGAGTATCAAGAGTTTTATCTAGACCCGCATGTCCAGTTGCGTGATGAGCTACCCACACTAAATTGACAACAAGTTTAGGTGGCACGACTATTCGAAGCTTTGTATGCGCAGGGTCAGCATACTTACATACGATGTCTCCACTCAAGACAAAGTGTCGTGAATCTCTCTGTGTAGCTGCATAGTCAACATCAGTATTGTCCATGTAACCCTTAAGGAACCTGTACATTTTTCTGATTGGAGCGTGTCTCTTCTGTGACACACCGATTCGGGCTAACCTCCTAACAGTCTCTTGATCTTGCTGCTCCAATTGTACATGGTGTATCTGCAAATTTTTGATAGGGTTACGTGATAAAGCATCAGCCAGTAAGTTATCTTTCCTAGGCTGATGGACGATAGTGGCGTTAAACTGTTGGGTGAACAAAGCCCAACGTGTCAATCTATCACTAGACATGTCAGTTTGCAGCATAAACTGAAGTGCTTTGTGATCTGTAATAATGATAACCTTATGTCCCAGCAACAATTTTTTCCAAGCTTGCAAAGCTGTTACAAAAGCTAACGCTTCTAGTTCTGTCGTAAAGTAGTTTTCCTCGTGTTTCTTTAACTTTCGACTAGTGAACGCAATGTAGTGCTTGTTGCCTGCCTCGTCTTTTTGGTATAAGACTGCACTAATGCCTATTCTTGATGCATCAGACTCTATATAGAACACCTTCTCAAAGTCTGGGTACTCCAGTTTGACGTTGTTTCTGAGCATCTCCTTCGCTTTCTCAAAAGCCTCGTCTGCTGCGGTACTCCATTTCCATCTATTATTCTTCTTGAGTAAGTCATACAGAGGAGCCATAATTTCAGAGTATCTCGGACAGTGGCTGCTAATGAATTGGCATGCGCCTACAAATTCTCTGACTTGTTTCACCTTGGTTGGCTTTGGGAACCTAGTGATCGCATCTACTTTCTGCATGTTTGGATGATATCCATCCTTATCAATAGTATGACCCAAGTAATTGATCTCCTTCTTCAAGAATTGACATTTTCCAAAATTGACCTTGATATTGGCCTCCCTTAAATTTTCAAACAGCTTTCTCAAGTGCACTAAATGTTCTGCGGCGTTGGGTGAAGATACAATTAAATCGTCAATGTAGCAGATTACATTCTCCTTTACCTCGTCAGTGAGCTTGCTATCAGTGCTCGAATAAGTGCTGGTCCACTGTTGACCATTCCAAAAGGCATTCTCACAAAGACCCATGACGTCTGGTCAAATAGGAATCCAGTGTACTGCATACTTTCTTCCTCCAGTTGAACTTGGTAAAACGAAGATATCAAGTCAAGAACACTGAAACATGCTCTCCCTTTGAACTTTCTAAGCAGATCTCTGATCTTAGGTGGTCGGTCATTTTCTGGAAGAATCTTCAAGTTGATGGTCCGAGCATCGAGACAAAGACGTATCTGACCATTACTTTTCTTCACTACAGTGATGGGGTTTATGTAAGACGACGCCTGTTTTTTAATAATCCCGTCTACCTCCATTTTTTTGATCAACCCTCGTACTTCTTGATAGTATTTCTCAGGTATGGGGTATATTCTCTTTTGGTAAGGGGTTTCATCGGTCAGCCTTATCTTATACTTATAGTCTTTAATCAAACCAGGCTTATCATCAAAAATATCTTGGAATTCCTTTATCAAATCCTCAAATTCCCCCTGAATTTCTTCAAATCCTTCAGTTTTTCTACTGGGTATTTCTGTTATATTCTCCACTTCATTAGTAATGGTATTTAAAATTTCTTCCCTAAGGTCTATCTCCAGACTGTTTTTCACGTCCTGTTCTTCAATCTCTTCTGTGATCATGTACCCATCATTAAAGCTAATACTCCTATTCTTCATATCAATAATGGCTCCAACCTTCGATATAAAATCGATTCCTAGCACAATATCGAAATGGATCTTGTTCACCACAATAAAGATCTGTTCATAATTCCTTCCATTAATTTCAAAGTTCAACAGCACTTGGATCTTGCATTTCACTGCCTTGTCTTGGAAAATTCCTCTCACTTTGACGGTAGAAACTGGTAAAACTGTCATGTTTTCTCCTTTTAACAGACTTTGATAGCATTCATCAGAGATGATAGAAATAATTGCGCCAGTATCCATAAGAGCTTTATACTGTTGGCCATCTATCAGTACAGAAATAATAGGTAAGGCACATGGTCTTTCCTCTTTGACGATTCCCCTCTCTTCTAATAAATCCTCATCAGTTACTTCGTAAATTTCATTAATGGTTATCATGTGTGGTGTGGCAATGTATTCATAGTTTCTCACTGTCGTTGAGAAATCGGCGTTTTTTTTGTGTTACCAATCTCAAAGTTCCCCTGCTGACTTGTAGAAGGACCAGGATCGATCACTACATCCTGTCTTTTCTTTTGGTTTTCAGCTTCCTTTTCTCGTAATTCCTTCAGATACTGCTGACTTTCTTTCTCTCTTTCTTGATACTTGTCGGGTGTCATAACCTGACCTTGAGAATTCTGATTCTGATTCTGGTACTGGTTATTTCTATTGTAGTTTCTATTATAACCATTGTTGTAGTATCTACCTCTTCCGTTGTTATAATTCCCTCTATTATTACTCCAGCCTCGTCTTTGCTGATATGGACGGTAACCTTGGGATCTGTTGTTGCGGAAATAATTATTCCTGTGAGGACCTACATTTTCAGTTTTTTTTTCATCAGGCTTATCAGTTTGCTGCACTTGATCCATGTAGACTGTATTAACGTCTTTGAATTCGTGCCTCTGACCTTTTTGTACCAAATTTGGCATTGGACTCGTGTAGTCAAGCCTTCTCAATAATTCGTCCATACTGGTCAAATCTCTGATATTTGACGATATGATCAGTCTTCTTACCTCCACAGGCAGCATACGTGAAATCGCATCTATCAACTGCTCTGTTGTCAACGGGGGTTGCAAAAATCTCAAGCGTGATAACTGACTCGTGAAGAAATCAGCGTACCGTGTTGGAAGAGTACCTGAATACTTCCTCGAGTATACCTCAGCTCTTAATGAATTCTGAGATTCTATTGACCAGAATCGTTTTATCAGTGCCTCTGCAAATTCGTCAAAATTGCTGAAAGTGTACCGAAATGCTCTAAACCACTCAAGGGGTCCTCCAGCTAGAAATCTTTCTACGATTCTCATCTCTCTCTCTCTAGGAATGTGGGCTTCTATGAAATAGTCTTTAAGATTCCTGATATATTCGATCGGTGTGAGACTATCAGTGTTGCTAAATTTTTGAGGTTTGTCTTCAAAATTCCGGATGACTGTCACATTTCTCGGATATGAATCCATATAATGTTTCCCACTATCACGATACTTCCATTCAGGTTCAATATTCCTATCTTCTTCTTCTTCCCTGAATCTGGATATACGTTCCTCAGGACTAATATCTCTCTCTTCTGTAGCGAGGTTACATCTTCTCACGTAATTTCTATCCTCTTCACCAGTCAATCCTTCAATATCCTTGTCCGTGATTTCCGTGATGACTTTCCTAATCAACTCTTCCTTATAGGTTTCCATCATGCTAGCTTCTCCTAGTTTCAAATTCTGCAGTTTGCTCGTAGTTTCATTAACATCAGAGACAACCTTATGAATCTGTTCCTCTAACGCAGTTTTTAATGCTTGCACGTCCTGACCTATCTGAGTTCTATCCTCTACCTGCTTTTCGGATAGCGAATCCATCCTTACATTCAAGTCTTTCCTAATCTGAACTACTTCATTATTTATGTCTACTTGTGTACTGGCAAGTTTTCTTTCAATTCGCTCCTGAATCTGATCGACATGTTCCCCACTTGACCTGTTCCATTCATCTTTCCACACCGTTGCATTTGCAGTTAACATTTCCGCGATATCTACCTCAATGTCTTCCTTAAGTAAACGATTGTGATCTAATACTTGGGTTCTCATGACCTCTACATCGTATTTCAAACCAGCTAAAGAAGCTGTTGTCCTAACAGACTCGTCAACTAACCGAGTTGTTAATGCACTAATGTTACGAGTACAAAGTGTTTTTGAAGTTTCAATTTCTTCCCTAACTTTGTTAACATCAGTTTGAACTTTAGCAATGTCTACAAAAACAGTATTGACTTCTACTTGTATTTTATTGATATCGCTTTGCATATCATTAACATCTGAATGAATATTATTGATGTCAACTTGAACATTTGACACATCAGTTCGAGCATTTCTAACCTCTCTTTGAACTTCCTCTACTTTGTCTTGTACAGTAGCAACATCATTCCTAACAACAATTACTTCAGCTCTAGCACATGAAATATCACCCCGGACATTGGCAACATCAAGATTCAACATAGTAAGATCTTTCTGTAGCTTAGAAACATCAATTTTAACCTCAGAAACATCTTTATGCACATTGGATAAATCTTTATGGACATTGGACACGTCTGTGCGCATGTCAGTTACAGCATTCTCGATTCCCTGGGTACTGGTCTGTAAACGCGACACATTATTTTCTAAGTTTGCCGAACTGGTTTGAAGAACTTTCATATTCTCCTCCATTCGACTAGTATTTCTAGCTTCCATTTCCCTCACACTTTCATCCAGCCTAATAGACAAATTAGCTGACAAACTACTAGAATTCTCCTCCATCATCTGCTTCATTCTACTAGCATTCCTAACTTCCATCTCCTCCAACATCTTCCTTAAACTCTCATCTGCCATTTCAATAATATTTCAATAATAAACTGCTTTAGGGACATACATCAAACAGAGCAAAATAACAACATCTGAGCAACATTTTTCACCATATATAAATTTGAGCAATTTTCTGTCTTAAATCTAACTTATAATTACCTTATAATTAACCTTCGTAGACACTTCATGTTGAAATAAACTCAAGCACATGTTCCAATTTCTTTGGTTCATTTTAAAATATCCTAACACAAATAATTTACATTTACAATCCAAATAGTTTAATTTTATCTTTAATATGACTACACATGTCATAAGCCGGTCAAATAAAATAAGATTCCAGATCATAGGCGATTTTTCTAAGTTTCCAGCCTATTTAACCTCTCTCAAGTTGTATAAGATCTGATCTTTTCTGAGTGTAATTTTCCTAATACAATACAACATTTTATTCCTATATAATCACACTCTCAAATTCTACAATTGGCCAAGACATCTAACAAAGAATCAACCTCTTTATTTGAGTCTTCACAATCCCTTTGACATCGATAACTTGGTAATCCAATGTTATTCGAACACTCCACAAAAATTGCGGTGTCAATTCTACTGCAATAACTTGGTAATCCAATGTTATTCAAGCACTCCGAACTTCGATTGTGCCAATTCTACTGGCGTTCAACCTGGTAATCCAGTGTTGTCAATCGAGCCCCACACGTTGATTGCGCCAATCCTACTGTCCCCGATCTCAGGATAGTAGGCTGTCAGATATCCGCCCCCTCAATCGGATTGCCAATAATCAAACGCACCGGCACAGCTACATCAATGAAAATGGCACTGACAGATACTATCGAGATTAGAGCACAATAGTTAACAAGAAAATTATTGTGGAACACACCAAATATACGGGGGTTCATACTTACCTTTACTTACCTCTTAAATTTATCTCGGGGACTGGGTTCTCAACTGGATCACTTAAAGTATGCCCTCACAATAACCTCCACCATGATATTTAAAATGAACCAAAAACGAAGACGAGAAACTTTAAACTGCACAATAATTTATTTCACATGAAGAATGAATTTAACAAAAATAAAACAACAAAATCCACGTGGCAATCAGACGTCATTGTCCACATAACTATGTCCTCCTGTAGAACTTGTATACTCTACATACAATTTTTCAGCTTTCTCAAGCTCAAAATAACGTAATTATAATAATGCACTTGGAATGGAAACGGGATTTGGGACGAGACATATATCAATTGTTTTGCGTGTTTATACACATCACATTTTATTTATAGCCACAAGGCTATTATGTAAACGTCCTTGGCCTCTATCATACAGTTGTCCGGGCCAGCTGCAATGCACCTGCATCGTCAAAGTGGACTCACCCCTCCGTTCAACCCTAGCATAAGCGAGTTACATCAGAGCTTAGCTCTCCTTTCAAAACACGTTAAATGTCCACATCTCAACTGAAATATTATCACGCAAATCTTTTAAATGCTCCATTCAAACACCAGTGGATTACTCCAACAATCCCAAATCATATTTAATTGTTCAATACACTTGCTTAATTAGCGTTGTTTAGAGTATAAAAACAAAACTCTTAATGTTAATAACAAAAGTTCATTAATTATTTATAACAATAATAAATTGTTTATAACAATGTCAAACGACAATTGGAAATTTTATACACGCCTCTATTAATCCCTTTCATTACAAATTATTTAACAAAGATATTTACAAAATTATTTACAATATTAATATTGTTTATATTATTTATATAAGAAATACATTAAACCACACGTTTATCCGGTTGATAATTACTTAAATTGTGTTGATATAATCGACCAATGAAGGTTAGTTATATTTAAATGTCAAATTCAGGTTTAATAAGGTTTAATAATTATTATTAATATTTGTGACGGTAACCTCCATTCAAAATCTTCATCTCAAATTATTTAACACTCTTGTTAACTTTAACAGTATCTTCACATGAATAACTTTCAAAGAACCAGGACAATACATTCAGCGGAAATATACTTCGCTCAAAACGCACAAAATTGCTCAACAATAGGCCCAGAATTCATCATATATCTTCATATATATGGCATCAAAATCTTCCAAATTACATACAAAAACCTCCACTCATAAATTCAACAACTTCATTTATTACTGTGGGAACCTCCTTCATTATTCAAGGGCATTACTCATCAGCGACTTTTACAGGTCCACTGAACTAACGATTATACATCCATTGTTCCTCTTCAAAAATTCTTATATTCATCAATTGTATTAATGACTGTTATTATTTAACCTTCGTGGGTTTCATTCATGAATCGATATGAAGTAAAAATTTGCCAATCACAAATAAATTTAATAGCAAATACGATTAGACACTCCTCACGGGTCTATCAAAATTGAGATTAATATCTTCAAAGTAATGCAGTATAAAAATACTATCTTCAATCAAAGTTCATCTAAACTGCATAAATAGTCGAATAGAATACAATTAGACTGTGGAATGCAAACATTATTGTTCCAATCTATAATTGAGAAAAACTCCTATCAAATGTTCATTACTATAGTGTATTCAATAAATCGTAATCAAAGTTCATATTTCATAAAATTGTCTATAATGCAATGATAAATGTCTATGTTGCAATCATGTTCATAAAACGACTAGTATTTCAAAGATCGTCGATAACGTATTAGATTTTAACGCTCTAAAATCATTTAATCATTCTTCTTTCTTGAGGATGACAGAAAATTGGTCAAAGTAATTTACTGAATAGAATTACTTTAATAAAATGACAAGCTGTCTGAATTCAAGTCTGCCATAGAAATTCGTTAACTTTACAGTCAAATCGTGACTACAAAAATATGCAAATTATTGAAAGAATCTAAATTATCAGTCTCAACTGATCCAAAATTATTTAACTATGCCAATGACATAATAATGTCTCAACAAATCGTAGAAAAAGGCATAAATCATCGAAGTGTACTGAGTACAGAAATGTTAATCAAGAAAATGGGGCAAAAGATAGGACAAAAAATATGGGAAAAATGGATGCTCAGATATCGCTACATGACTCAAATAATACAAGAAACGTTCACGACTACCTTATCTGTTGATTGAAGTTCTAGAGGAAAGTTTTCAAAGAAAACTGCTGTTGGTTCCATTTCACCAGCGTGAAGATGTGCTCCGACCTCGAACCTGGAATCAGCGTCCTCGGAGAATCGAACTACTTCCTTCTCCGGAAATTGCACTGCTCCATGTATACGAAAGACATCCCTCTGGCAAAATTCTTCTTTGTGAGCCGGGTCCTCCCTGGCCTCTCTTGAAAGTTCCCTGAAGTTCCAGTCGTAATTCGCCATGAAGTTTATTGCAGTTATTTCCGCAGAAATATTCATAATCGTGGAGTATGAAAATATTTCCACTGTCATTTGATATAATTCAGCGATGGATTCACGATGCATGAGTGTAGTTGGATGTTCACTACATGCTCGCTTTTGTAGAATAACGATTAACGAAGTTCCATGCTGTTACTTCACTCCATCGATATATGTCCCAATTGCATTAAAGCCTTAGCCTTCCATCTCAACTTCTGTTATAATCATTGAAAGCACTGCAAGATTATAATGTTCCATAGTAGAATGTATCGTTGTAGCACCAAACGTATTCTCCAATATCACGGTTGTAACACGTGTCAGCCGTAGTGTATACTGTGGAAATTTAAAAGTGCCTCTCAGGTGGCGAGAAAATCACTTTTGTCTGCAGCCTTAAAATGTCAATATCTTTCAAAATATACTCGTGAAATTGTTCAAATATTCTTCACACCTCAATGTTGTACTGCCCAATTGAATTATAATAAAGGCAGAAGTTAACTCTTTATATCTTATCTGGTAGAAACGTTAATGTGAGCGTTTCAACTTCGCCTAGTTTCGAACAGCGTAAAATGGAACTGCTCCGTGTTCGTTCGATGCGCCGGGCTTTAACCACACGCTAAAGATGACTTGCTTCACTTATTCACTCGACAATGACTATCTGACATCAGAAATATATATGCGGTATCAGCGGTATGAGAGATATGAGAGCTCCTCTATCCTGTGCACGACCTTTTATCAACTTCTTAAGGGGCGTATCCATCCCTTCCATAGCCTGTTGCTCCGTCATTGCTAGAAGTTTTAACTTTGGCTATACTTGACGGATTCTCAAATTTCAAAAACTCAAAATTAATTTCTTCAAAATTCCAAATCAATGCCATAACTGAAAATAGTTTTCCACAAATCTGCATGCCAAAATAATTAAATATCGTAGTTTCAGCAATCTCCGTCTTCCTTCCAAACTATCGTTCATTGGTTCGAGTCTCTCCTCCAATAGCGTAACTTCTTCCTTAGCACAATACCTTGTTTCCTGCGACTGCGTCGTAAATCTCAGATCTTTCTCGAACAAAATCATGACGTCACCAAGAATCTCAGCTCCACCAGCCTACTTGCATGAATTCTACGTCATCCGTGCCTACGTCATGAATATACACGCCACAACCATGACATTCATAACTCTACTCATATTTGCCAATACAGCCATCGTGGTCACAATATAATTCAATTTACGGGGGCATTCTCCCTTCACCACGTTTTAAAAACAGTTGCATTCTTTTTAAACTCTGTGTTATAAATATCTCAATTCATTTGAACACGAAATTGAATTATTATTGACTTACTCTTGGATAATATTTCTTCAAGTTCCCAGCATTGAACTTGCCATAAACGACATTATTCTCATCATCGTAGAGTTCATAACAGTTGTTTCCATAGGCATTCGTAATTCTGAACGGACCCGTGAACACTATTCCAAACTTGGGATAGATTTTCTTACCCACGTCAGCCTTGACAGGTCTGCGTAATAATACCAGATTTCCAATTTCTAAGGAAGCACCAAAACGTTTTCCAGCTACTCTTTTCAGTCGTTTTTCTGCTGCTTTCTGGAGTTGTTCTTTCGCTCTGTCTATTCTCTGCTGCCTTCCTAGGTCGGGATCTCTAGGAACGTGGTTAAAAAGATTGTCCCACGGCCTTTCTGGGTTTCTTCCTAGATGAAGTCTCATTGGCACCTCTCCTCTGCTCTCCTGCACTGTAGAATTTAGACATTCCTCAATAAGGGGTACAAATCTCACCCAACCAGAATGATCATTCGGACAGAAAATTCGACAGAATTTCGAAAATTCAGCCATATATCTTTCTGAAGAAATCGATTGCGGATATCGCACGCTTGAAAATATGTGCTTAATACCAAGCCTTTCCATATCTGCAGCAAATTCTAAGGATGTGAACTGAGCTCCATGATCCGAAAGTAGATATTCTGCTTTACCAGCTTTTGGAAATACAGCATGTTCCAGTCTGCTTACAACGTTCCTCGTGTTAGCTTTTTGCATGGGACTCATTGTAACAAATTTAGAGAAGACATCCACGGTAACCAACAGATACTGATTACCCTGATATCCCTTCGGACAAGGACCAAATATGTCTGTCGCCATGAGTTCATTAGGTTTAGAGGGAATCATAGCCTTAGGTTTTCCTTTTAATAGAGCGGAAGCATACTTTGCTCTTTGACATTTATCACATGAACGAATGACATTAGCAATGCTGGAACGCATGTTAGTCCAAATAAACCTCTCTTTAAGAGTATCAAGAGTTTTATCTAGACCCGCATGTCCAGTTGCGTGATGAGCTACCCACACTAAATTGACAACAAGTTTAGGTGGCACGACTATTCGAAGCTTTGTATGCGCAGGGTCAGCATACTTACATACGATGTCTCCACTCAAGACAAAGTGTCGTGAATCTCTCTGTGTAGCTGCATAGTCAACATCAGTATTGTCCATGTAACCCTTAAGGAACCTGTACATTTTCCTGATTGGAGCGTGTCTCTTCTGTGACACACCGATTCGGGCTAACCTCCTAACAGTCTCTTGATCTTGCTGCTCCAATTGTACATGGTGTATCTGCACATTTTTGATAGGGTTACGTGATAAAGCATCAGCCAGTAAGTTATATTTCCCAGGCTGATGGATGATAGTGGCGTTAAACTGTTGGGTGAACAAAGCCCAACGTGTCAATCTATCACTAGACATGTCAGTTTGCAGCATAAACTGAAGTGCTTTGTGATCTGTAATAATGATAACCTTATGTCCCAGCAACAATTTTTTCCAAGCTTGCAAAGCTGTTACAAAAGCTAACGCTTCTAGTTCTGTCGTAAAGTAGTTTTCCTCGTGTTTCTTTAACTTTCGACTAGTGAACGCAATGTAGTGCTTGTTGCCTGCCTCGTCTTTTTGGTATAAGACTGCACTAATGCCTATTCTTGATGCATCAGACTCTATATAGAACACCTTCTCAAAGTCTGGGTACTCCAGTTTGACGTTGTTTCTGAGCATCTCCTTCGCTTTCTCAAAAGCCTCGTCTGCTGCGGTACTCCATTTCCATCTATTATTCTTCTTGAGTAAGTCATATAGAGGAGCCATAATTTCAGAGTATCTCGGACAGTGGCTGCTAATGAATTGGCATGCACCTACAAATTCTCTGACTTGTTTCACCTTGGTTGGCTTTGGGAACCTAGTGATCGCATCTACTTTCTGCATGTTTGGATGATATCCATCCTTATCAATAGTATGACCCAAGTAATTGATCTCCTTCTTCAAGAATTGACATTTTCCAAAATTGACCTTGATATTGGCCTCCCTTAAATTTTCAAACAGCTTTCTCAAGTGCACTAAATGTTCTGCGGCGTTGGGTGAAGATACAATTAAATCGTCAATGTAGCAGATTACATTCTCCTTTACCTCGTCAGTGAGCTTGCTATCAAGTGCTCGAATAAGTGCTGGTCCACTGTTGACCATTCCAAAAGGCATTCTCACAAAGACCCATGACGTCTGGTCAAATAGGAATCCAGTGTACTGCATACTTTCTTCCTCCAGTTGAACTTGGTAAAACGAAGATGTCAAGTCAAGAACACTGAAACATGCTCTCCCTTTGAACTTTCTAAGCAGATCTCTGATCTTAGGTGGTCGGTCATTTTCTGGAAGAATCTTCAAGTTGATGGTCCGAGCATCGAGACAAAGACGTATCTGACCATTACTTTTCTTCACTACAGTGATGGGGTTTATGTAAGACGACGCCTGTTTTTTAATAATCCCGTCTACCTCCATTTTTTTGATCAACCCTCGTACTTCTTGATAGTATTTCTCAGGTATGGGGTATATTCTCTTTTGGTAAGGGGTTTCATCGGTCAGCCTTATCTTATACTTATAGTCTTTAATCAAACCAGGCTTATCATCAAAAATATCTTGGAATTCCTTTATCAAATCCTCAAATTCCCCCTGAATTTCTTCAAATCCTTCAGTTTTTCTACTGGGTATTTCTGTTATATTCTCCACTTCATTAATAATGGTATTTAAAATTTCTTCCCTAAGGTCTATCTCCAGACTGTTTTTCACGTCCTGTTCTTCAATCTCTTCTGTGATCATGTACCCATCATTAAAGCTAATACTCCTATTCTTCATATCAATAATGGCTCCAACCTTCGATATAAAATCGATTCCTAGCACAATATCGAAATGGATCTTGTTCACCACAATAAAGATCTGTTCATAATTCCTTCCATTAATTTCAAAGTTCAACAGCACTTGGATCTAGCATTTCACTGCCTTGTCTTGGAAAATTCATCTCACTTTGACGGTAGAAACTGGTAAAACTGTCATGTTTTCTCCTTTTAACAGACTTTGATAGCATTCATCAGAGATGATAGAAATAATTGCGCCAGTATCCATAAGAGCTTTATACTGTTGGCCATCTATCAGTACAGAAATAATAGGTAAGGCACATGGTCTTTCCTCTTTGACGATTCCCCTCTCTTCTAATAAATCCTCATCAGTTACTTCGTAAATTTCATTAATGGTAATCATGTGTGGTGTGGCAATGTATTCATAGTTTCTCACTGTCGTTGAGAAATCGGCGTTTTTTTTGTGTTACCAATCTCAAAGTTCCCCTGCTGACTTGTAGAAGGACCAGGATCGATCACTACATCCTGTCTTTTCTTTTGGTTTTCAGCTTCCTTTTCTCGTAATTCCTTCAGATACTGCTGACTTTCTTTCTCTCTTTCTTGATACTTGTCGGGTGTCATAACCTGACCTTGAGAATTCTGATTCTGATTCTGGTACTGGTTATTTCTATTGTAGTTTCTATTATAACCATTGTTGTAGTATCTACCTCTTCCGTTGTTATAATTCCCTCTATTATTACTCCAGCCTCGTCTTTGCTGATATGGACGGTAACCTTGGGATCTGTTGTTGCGGAAATAATTATTCCTGTGAGGACCTACATTTTCAGTTTTTTTTTCATCAGGCTTATCAGTTTGCTGCACTTGATCCATGTAGACTGTATTAACGTCTTTGAATTCGTGCCTCTGACCTTTTTGTACCAAATTTGGCATTGGACTCGTGTAGTCAAGCCTTCTCAATAATTCGTCCATACTGGTCAAATCTCTGATATTTGACGATATGATCAGTCTTCTTACCTCCACAGGCAGCATACGTGAAATCGCATCTATCAACTGCTCTGTTGACAACGGGGGTTGCAAAAATCTCAAGCGTGATAACTGACTCGTGAAGAAATCAGCGTACCGTGTTGGAAGAGTACCTGAATACTTCCTCGAGTATACCTCAGCTCTTAATGAATTCTGAGCTTCTATTGACCAGAATCGTTTTATCAGTGCCTCTGCAAATTCGTCAAAATTGCTGAAAGTGTACCGAAATGCTCTAAACCACTCAAGGGGTCCTCCAGCTAGAAATCTTTCTACGATTCTCATATCTCTCTCTCTAGGAATGTGGGCTTCTATGAAATAGTCTTTAAGATTCCTGATATATTCGATCGGTGTGAGACTATCAGTGTTGCTAAATTTTTGAGGTTTGTCTTCAAAATTCCGGATGACTGTCACATTTCTCGGATATGAATCCATATAATGTTTCCCACTATCACGATACTTCCATTCAGGTTCAATATTCCTATCTTCTTCTTCTTCCCTGAATCTGGATATACGTTCCTCAGGACTAATATCTCTCTCTTCTGTAGCGAGGTTACATCTTCTCACGTAATTTCTATCCTCTTCACCAGTCAATCCTTCAATATCCTTGTCCGTGATTTCCGTGATGACTTTCCTAATCAACTCTTCCTTATAGGTTTCCATCATGCTAGCTTCTCCTAGTTTCAAATTCTGCAGTTTGCTCGTAGTTTCATTAACATCAGAGACAACCTTATGAATCTGTTCCTCTAACGCAGTTTTTAATGCTTGCACGTCCTGACCTATCTGAGTTCTATCCTCTACCTGCTTTTCGGATAGCGAATCCATCCTTACATTCAAGTCTTTCCTAATCTGAACTACTTCATTATTTATGTCTACTTGTGTACTGGCAAGTTTTCTTTCAATTCGCTCCTGAATCTGATCGACATGTTCCCCACTTGACCTGTTCCATTCATCTTTCCACACCGTTGCATTTGCAGTTAACATTTCCGCGATATCTACCTCAATGTCTTCCTTAAGTAAACGATTGTGATCCAATACTTGGGTTCTCATGACCTCTACATCGTATTTTAAACCAGCTAAAGAAGCTGTTGTCCTAACAGACTCGTCAACTAACCGAGTTGTTAATGCACTAATGTTACGAGTACAAAGTGTTTTTGAAGTTTCAATTTCTTCCCTAACTTTGTTAACATCAGTTTGAACTTTAGCAATGTCTACAAAAACAGTATTGACTTCTACTTGTATTTTATTGATATCGCTTTGCATATCATTAACATCTGAATGAATATTATTGATGTCAACTTGAACATTTGACACATCAGTTCGAGCATTTCTAACCTCTCTTTGAACTTCCTCTACTTTGTCTTGTACAGTAGCAACATCATTCCTAACAACAATTACTTCAGCTCTAGCACATGAAATATCACCCCGGACATTGGCAACATCAAGATTCAACATAGTAAGATCTTTCTGTAGCTTAGAAACATCAATTTTAACCTCAGAAACATCTTTATGCACATTGGATAAATCTTTATGGACATTGGACACGTCTGTGCGCATGTCAGTTACAGCATTCTCGATTCCCTGGGTACTGGTCTGTAAACGCGACACATTATTTTCTAAGTTTGCCGAACTGGTTTGAAGAACTTTCATATTCTCCTCCATTCGACTAGTATTTCTAGCTTCCATTTCCCTCACACTTTCATCCAGCCTAATAGACAAATTAGCTGACAAACTACTAGAATTCTCCTCCATCATCTGCTTCATTCTACTAGCATTCCTAACTTCCATCTCCTCCAACATCTTCCTTAAACTCTCATCTGCCATTTCAATAATATTTCAATAATAAACTGCTTTAGGGACATACATCAAACAGAGCAAAATAACAACATCTGAGCAACATTTTTCACCATATATAAATTTGAGCAATTTTCTGTCTTAAATCTAACTTATAATTACCTTATAATTAACCTTCGTAGACACTTCATGTTGAAATAAACTCAAGCACATGTTCAAATTTCTTTGGTTCATTTTAAAATATCCTAACACAAATAATTTACATTTACAATCCAAATAGTTTAATTTTATCTTTAATATGACTACACATGTCATAAGCCGGTCAAATAAAATAAGATTCCAGATCATAGGCGATTTTTCTAAGTTTCCAGCCTATTTAACCTCTCTCAAGTTGTATAAGATCTGATCTTTTCTGAGTGTAATTTTCCGAATACAATACAACATTTTATTCCTATATAATCACACTCTCAAATTCTACAATTGGCCAAGACATCTAACAAAGAATCAACCTCTTTATTTGAGTCTTCACAATCCCTTTGACATCGATAACTTGGTAATCCAATGTTATTCGAACACTCCACAAAAATTGCGGTGTCAATTCTACTGCAATAACTTGGTAATCCAATGTTATTCAAGCACTCCGAACTTCGATTGTACCAATTCTACTGGCGTTCAACCTGGTAATCCAGTGTTGTCAATCGAGCCCCACACGTTGATTGCGCCAATCCTACTGTCCCCGATCTCAGGATAGTAGGCTGTCAGATATCCGCCCCCTCAATCGGATTGCCAATAATCAAACGCACCGGCACAGCTACATCAATGAAAATGGCACTGACAGATACTATCGAGATTAGAGCACAATAGTTAACAAGAAAATTATTGTGGAACACACCAAAATATACGGGGGTTCATACTTACCTTTACTTACCTCTTAAATTTATCTCGGGGACTGGGTTGTCAACTGGATCACTTAAAGTATGCCCTCACAATAACCTCCACCATGATATTTAAAATGAACCAAAAACGAAGACGAGAAACTTTAAACTGCACAATAATTTATTTCACATGAAGAATGAATTTAACAAAAATAAAACAACAAAATCCACGTGGCAATCAGAAGTCATTGTCCACATAACTATGTCCTCCTGTAGAACTTGTATACTCTACATACAATTTTTCAGCTTTCTCAAGCTCAAAATAACGTAATTATAATAATGCACTTGGAATGGAAACGGGATTTGGGACGAGACATACATCAATTGTTTTGCGTGTTTATACACATCACATTTTATTTATAGCAACAAGGCTATTATGTAAACGTCCTTGGCCTCTATCATACAGTTGTCCGGGCCAGCTGCAATGCACCTGCATCGTCAAAGTGGACTCACCCCTCCGTTCAACCCTAACATAAGCGAGTTACATCAGAGCTTAGCTCTCCTTTCAAAACACGTTAAATGTCCACATCTCAACTGAAATATTATCACGCAAATCTTTTAAATGCTCCATTCAAACACCAGTGGATTACTCCAACAATCCCAAATCTTATTTAATTGTTCAATCCACTTGCTTAATTAGCGTTGTTTAGAGTATAAAAACAAAACTCTTAATGTTAATAACAAAAGTTCATTAATTATTTATAACAATAATAAATTGTTTATAACAATGTCAAACGACAATTGGAAATTTTATACACGCCTCTATTAATCCCTTTCATTACAAATTATTTAACAAAGATATTTACAAAATTATTTACAATATTAATATTGTTTATATTATTTATATAAGAAATACATTAAACCACACGTTTATCCGGTTGATAATTACTTAAATTGTGTTGATATAATCGACCAATGAAGGTTAGTTATATTTAAATGTCAAATTCAGGTTTAATAAGGTTTAATAATTATTATTAATATTTGTGACGGTAACCTCCATTCAAAATCTTCATCTCAAATTATTTAACACTCTTGTTAACTTTAACAGTATCTTCACATGAATAACTTTCAAAGAACCAGGACAATACATTCAGCGGAAATATACTTCGCTCAAAACGCACAAAATTGCTCAACAATAGGCCCAGAATTCATCATATATCTTCATATATATGGCATCAAAATCTTCCAAATTACATACAAAAACCTCCACTCATAAATTCAACAACTTCATTTATTACTGTGGGAACCTCCTTCATTATTCAAGGGCATTACTCATCAGCGACTTTTACAGGTCCACTGAACTAACGATTATACATCCATTGTTCCTCTTCAAAAATTCTTATATTCATCAATTGTATTAATGACTGTTATTATTTAACCTTCGTGGGTTTCATTCATGAATCGATATGAAGTAAAAATTTGCCAATCACAAATAAATTTAATAGCAAATACGATTAGACACTCCTCACGGGTCTATCAAAATTGAGATTAATATCTTCAAAGTAATGCAGTATAAAAATACTATCTTCAATCAAAGTTCATCTAAACTGCATAAATAGTCGAATAGAATACAATTAGACTGTGGAATGCAAACATTATTGTTCCAATCTATAATTGAGAAAAACTCCTATCAAATGTTCATTACTATAGTGTATTCAATAAATCGTAATCAAAGTTCATATTTCATAAAATTGTCTATAATGCAATGATAAATGTCTATGTTGCAATCATGTTCATAAAACGACTAGTATTTCAAAGATCGTCGATAACGTATTAGATTTTAACGCTCTAAAATCATTTAATCATTCTTCTTTCTTGAGGATGACAGAAAATTGGTCAAAGTAATTTACTGAATAGAATTACTTTAATAAAATGACAAGCTGTCTGAATTCAAGTCTGCCATAGAAATTCGTTAACTTTACAGTCAAATCGTGACTACAAAAATATGCAAATAATTGAAAGAATCTAAATTATCAGTCTCAACTGATCCAAAATTATTTAACTATGCCAATGACATAATAATGTCTCAACAAATCGTAGAAAAAGGCATAAATCATCGAAGTGTACTGAGTAGAGAAATGTTAATCAAGAAAATGGGGCAAAAGATAGGACAAAAAATATGGGAAAAATGGTTGCTCAGATATCGCTACATGACTCAAATAATACAAGAAACGTTCACGACTACCTTATCTGTTGATTGAAGTTCTAGAGGAAAGTTTTCAAAGAAAACTGCTGTTGGTTCCATTTCACCAGCGTAAAGATGTGCTCCGACCTCGAACCTGGAATCAGCGTCCTCGGAGAATCGAACTGCTTCCTTCTCCGGAAATTGCACTGCTCCATGTATACGAAAGACATCCCTCTGGCAAAATTCTTCTTTGTGAGCCGGGTCCTCCCTGGTCTCTCTTGAAAGTTCCCTGAAGTTCCAGTCGTAATTCGCCATGAAGTTTATTGCAGTTATTTCCGTAGAAATATTCATAATCGTGGAGTATGAAAATATTTCCACTGTCATTTGATATAATTCAGCGATGGATTCACGATGCATGAGTGTAGTTGGATGTTCACTACATGCTCGCTTTTGTAGAATAACGATTAACGAAGTTCCATGCTGTTACTTCACTCCATCGATATATGTCCCAATTGCATTAAAGCCTTAGCCTTCCATCTCAACTTCTGTTATAATCATTGAAAGCACTGCAAGATTATAATGTTCCATAGTAGAATGTATCGTTGTAGCACCAAACGTATTCTCCAATATCACGGTTGTAACACGTGTCAGCCGTAGTGTATACTGTGGAAATTTAAAAGTGCCTCTCAGGTGGCGAGAAAATCACTTTTGTCTGCAGCCTTAAAATGTCAATATCTTTCAAAATATACTCGTGAAATTGTTCAAATGTTCTACACACCTCAATGTTGTACTGCCCAATTGAATTATAATAAAGGCAGAAGTTAACTCTTTATATCTTATCTGGTAGAAACGTTAATGTGAGCGTTTCAACTTCGCCTAGTTTCGAACAGCGTAAAATGGAACTGCTCCGTGTTCGTTCGATGCGCCGGGCTTTAACCACACGCTAAAGATGACTTGCTTCACTTATTCACTCGACAATGACTATCTGACATCAGAAATATATATGCGGTATCAGCGGTATGAGAGATATGAGAGCTCCTCTATCCTGTGCACGACCTTTTATCAACTTCTTAAGGGGCGTATCCATCCCTTCCATAGCCTGTTGCTCCGTCATTGCTAGAAGTTTTAACTTTGGCTATACTTGACGGATTCTCAAATTTCAAAAACTCAAAATTAATTTCTTCAAAATTCCAAATCAATGCCATAACTGAAAATAGTTTTCCACAAATCTGCATGCCAAAAGTAATTAAATATCGTAGTTTCAGCAATCTCCGTCTTCCTTCCAAACTATCGTTCATTGGTTCGAGTCTCTCCTCCAATAGCGTAACTTCTTCCTTAGCACAATACCTTGTTTCCTGCGACTGCGTCGTAAATCTCAGATCTTTCTCGAACAAAATCATGACGTCACCAAGAATCTCAGCTCCACCAGCCTACTTGCATGAATTCTACGTCATCCGTGCCTACGTCATGAATATACACGTCACAACCATGACATTCATAACTCTACTCATAATTGCCAATGCAGCCATCGTGGTCTCAATATAATTCAATTTACGGGGGCAGTACCTTCCTTGATTATCCCTTGGCCTTCTCCATCGAGTATCATATCGATATCCACCATCCGGTCTCGCATAAGGCTTGTAACTGTATCTGTTATTGTTCTGATTCCATCCTCTTTTATCGGGATCTTCCCTCGGCGTTTTCTCTTCTCGCCCCTCTCGAGGTGTTTGGGAAAAACTGTCGGCCATAACAGCGTACACAGCGTTGTTATTCTTTCCTCCCTTCTGATGGAAGAATTGAGCGTTCGTGTGATCAAGTTTCTGCAATACCTCGTCAAATTGCTCCATATTATAAATGTCAGCAGCGATCAAAGTTCTTTGGACGTCTGCTGGAAACTGACGTATTAATGCGGTAATTAATTCATTATCTGGCATTGGCGGATCTAAATGTTGTAGTTTAGAAAGCTGTCCAGAAAAGTACGTAGAGTATCGAGTAGGTTGTGACGTCGAGAATCTCTTTGAATATAATTCTGCTCTGACTTGCTGTTGGGTTGCCAGGGACCAAAACTTTTTTAATAACCCACGGGAAAACTCCTCAAAATTGGTGAGAGTGGACCTAAAAGCTCTAAACCAAAGAAGTGCGGGACCTTCCAAAAATTTCCCTATCACTCGGATCTGTCTTTCCTTAGGGATTTTGGAATCTTTTAGGTAATCACCTGCTTCTCTCAAGAATTCTACGGGTGTCACAGAATCTCGCCCTGAAAATTTAGAAGGCTTATCCTCTACATTCTTGAATACAGTTATGGGGTTGGATTGAAATACTGTCCTGACCTCATCCTGTCTTTGACTATCAGTTTCTCTAGCTGCTCCTAGGTTTATCTGTATCTGTTCTTCTCCCCTTATACTTGGCATTTTCAACAGATGGTCAGACTGTTTCTCGTCCTTGATTTGGGTTTTCATAGCCTCAATTTCCTTATGGTTTTCTTCTGCCATTTTTCTAATTTCTTCGGTTTCCTTACAGTTCTCCTTGACATCAGTGGATATCTGGTTCATAACAGCCTCGTGACTTTTCAACGACCCTGTCACATCTGATATGTCCTTCTGAGTTGCTTGAATATCTTTGGAAATTACTTGAATATGGGATGACAAAGATTCCCTAATTTCCTTGACTCCCTCTTTGTTCTCCAGCTTGAGTGTGTCTTTAATCTCATCGATAACTGTGGTTTTAATTTCAGTTTGTAATTCATTAATCACACCTTCTCTTATCTCTCCCACTATGAGTTCTTTGAATTGTTCTGTCAAAAGTTGAACAACTAGAGTTGCCATCTCATTGCTCTCTTTCTTCACTCTGATTTCTAGGTTGATCATGTCTTCACCAACTTTCCTAAGACCATGTTCTATCCTATCAGCTAAGCTTTGGGATCTTAGATCGGCATCGCGAAATTTATCGTCCATTAAACTTGCGTTAGTGGCTAATGAAGTTTCGAGCTCATGTGTTTTTTCGCATAATTTAGTCATTTTACTCTCAAGTGACATTTTCAAGATTTCGGAATTCTCTTTAAATTTATTTTCCATAGCATTATATTTACTATTTAAATTTTCTTTCAAGTTATCTTTTAACCTGCTTTCTAACAAATCGGAACTTTCTTTCAAGTTATCTTTTAAAGAATCAGAATTTTCTTTAAGTTTATCATTTAAACTTTCTTTAAGTTTATTTTCTAAAGAATCAGAATTTTCTTTAAGTTTATCATTTAAACTTTCTTTAAGTTTATTTTCTAAAGAATCAGAATTTTCTTTAAGTTTCTTTTCCAAAGCCTCTGTATTTTCTTTCATAATGGCTGCTACACGCAGTCCAGCTTCCTTGGAACTCTCTTCCAAACTCCTCATCATCTCTTCCATAATTTTCAATTATTATTCAAAACTTAGGGGTATACATGTTGGCAGACACAAGATTATAATTAGAACAAGAAATATGAATAGCTAATTGGAACACTCTAATAAAATGAGATTTGTCCTAATGTCGACGTGATGGAAAAACAAAATTCTCTAATTTTACGAATTACATTTACCACAATATCACAAGAAAAATATGCAAGTTCTCAAATATCCTCCACCTGGATTCTAATAATGCGTATGTCCAGTCATCGAACGTTTACTACTGAATTTACTTGGCGCCCTAATGGTTAAGCCATTATCAAAAATAATCAAACCCATTCTAATTATTAACCCAGTTAAATTTTTAATTTTCCCCACTAATTGGGTTTCCTACTAATTTATGCATCCAAACCAGACATCTCTCAACTCCCAAAATATCTATATAAAAATTATCACAATTTAAATCGGCATGCGATTGACCGTGTCTAACTCGATCCCCACGTTGGGCACCATTTCTCTCTCTATCTTATTTTATGTGCCCGTTTAGACCGGAGTCCGCACGACCACATATGCATTTTACCAAGAATCAGTCTGCAGGAGAGTCAAAATATCCCGGGGCGCCAGATGGGTTAAAGCTAATCGCAAAAACGACATCAAATAAAAAAAAATGCTTTACTGATTTTTGGCTCAATGCAACAATAAGGATAGAAGGAGATTCAACTGGGCATAACACATCATGTAAAATTATCTCATTTTATTCTGAATTTAAAATTGACTGCAAAATAAAATGCTCAAAGCAGCATCATTCATGTGTGGCGATCCACATTTCTATTTACACAATGTACAGAAATTTTCCAACACATTGGACAATTATCTTTGGAGACACAAGTCTGATTATCAGTCCTGTAGACTGTGTTCCAAAATTATATCCATTATTTATGATTAAATCCAGTTCAAATTTAATTGTCTTTACTGGAATTACTGTAGTTCACGGGTTGAATTTTTCCATAATATTAACACTCGTAGAATAATTGTTCATAGAATTTTTAACTTTCACTTATTTTTCCAGTTTCAAAAAATATTGTCAAAAAATATTATTATCTCTGAATCAACACAAATTATGTACACATATTAATAACAACATCTGAAAAGTATCTGACCCTTGAGCATAGCATCGAAGAACTGTGCGAAGCACAACAAAATTAATTGTTCTTCTGACATTAAACGTTTCGAGAAGTGACTCGATTATGAACTTCAAGTTCCTAACAAAATATGTGATTTCTGAATCATCAACTTGATCAATAAATTGTTGGACCATTCAACTATTCGATTTTCCACTTGGAATCATTATTAAGAAAAATATTTATATTTGTGGCCATTTTAGTAACTTTCACAACTTTGCAATTCTTGAACAGAATGCGGAAATAAGAATTGTAGCTTCATAATAAATTCATTTAGTTCATGACACTAGGATTGAAAACATCCTTTAAATTATTCGTGGTTATAGAATTATTTTTAATTGGCAATGGCAAAGGTCTTCCTCTGAAGAAGAATAAAATACTATCATGACAAATCCGGGTTCTAGCAAAATCAAAGTCTTAATGGAATCCGTAAACAAGGTTGAAATAAGAACTGATAGTTTTTAAGAAATAACCTTTGGGTCATTCATACGACGCAATGCGTAGTTCCAATTCTCCTTTAATACGGAGTCATCGAACCTGCTATTTGATTGATGCTCAAATAAAAACCTCCTCATTCCTGCGACTTAAACATGCGCACCTGGGAATGGCATTTCAACTACTCCACACACATAAATTTTCTTCCCAAAATTTATACAATAAATCAAGCCTCTGCTTATTATCAACACTGGAAGATTTATAAACTTACAAGTTTATTTTATTTTACCATTCAGTCCAAACCGTGAAGTTACCACACTTATGATACTTTCTATTTCACTTTCGAATGTGTATCTACGTCATGATTTTATATAAATACAAAAATATCCTAATTGATACAAATATCATTTGCTTCCCGTTTCATGCCTCTCCGTGTTATCTGAAAAATATACTTTGCTCATTGCAAATATTAACTGTTCAACCAGAACTGTAATGTTGGTTGAATGCGGGCTTGCGCTAACCACTATCCTTCGGAAAATCACCTGTTCCAAACTAGAAATGATTAAACTACTTCATAAGCTCTCTCTCAATGAATGTGATTATTAGAAAATATAAGATCCAAGAATTATTTAGAAAAGTTATGAAAATCATTATTATTATTATTAGTGGATTATTATTATTATTAGTTATATTATTGTAAATGTGTTTAATTATTATTTCATTATGTGAGAATCCACATGTTCGATTCTTCGAATATGGATAAAATATCCATTTCTCAACAAAAATAATTATTAACTTTTACAGTTACCTCGGCTGATTACCGTGATTATCAAAAAAATATGAAACATTCAAATAAATGCTAGTTATGCTCGGTCATCGATCCTAAACTGTTCTGAGTGCTGAAAATACTCAGAATAACTCTAATATGTATTGCGTAAATCATTGCAAGATTTAAATACGAGGAAAAAAAAAATGTGTTGGTCATCTGCAGAAAATGAGTTTGTTCCAATTAGCTAGGCATAATATAAAAGTCAAATGTGGCTTACATTTCTCGTTGGTCTTGAAGCGTAGTGAACCTGGTCTGTACCAGATTTATCCAGATACATGCCCTATTGGACACGCACATCTAATCCTTGTATCGGCCGCCATTATATACCCACAATCTGTCTAACACGACATAGTGGAAATATTTCTTGAAGTTTGAAGTAACTGCTGATCCATTTTAATATTGACTTCAATTAAATCCATAGCAGTTCGCTAAAATGAGGTCAGATCCAAATGATCTATTCTCAAATACGTCAGTTGTAACCTAACTCACGGTAATCTTTTCAGTACAAGAAAACACTGACAGTCTAAATCAATCAACGGCTGTTCTGAAGATCGTTCCCTGGGCATGGTTTATCACCATCTATCACGCGCGAAGCAACTTATAGTTTCCCTTTGTCGGCTAATGAACAACACCGTGATAGACTGGCCTTCAATATACTGAAAGATCGGAGTGGTTATCAAGTTACAATTTATGAAACTGACTAATTGGATTAAAATATCCAAGTATTGAATTATTATTACTGGACTGTGACAAAGTACTTTCTAGACAAAGTCTAGCATGTGTCCATATAGAAATAAAGTATTTCACCAGTGTCCGTAGAAAAATAACAATCACCTTAGTGATTCCCTCTGCCGGAAACTTACTATGTTCCACACGTATCGTAACACTTTTGTGACTATCACAATTTAAAGATATCTTCTGCGTAGATCCGGCAACCATGTGCCTTGGCTCAACGTAGCAGCAACACCTTGTCATGCAAGAGCTTGGTTCGAAGTGAGCTGATGATGCTTGGGCCGGTCGGCTTTTATTCAAAACGGTCGGGTCCACGCTGGATCACGCTGAAATCTGGAAATCCTCATATCTCCGGTGTCTCTGGTCCGATTCACTTGAGACTAAGTGCATTCTCTTTCATTTGGCCGTGCCAGTAATCTGATCCAAGTCTAAAGTCTCTACTCCATGGCTAACTATTTAATCAACAAATAGTCTCGACCTCTGCTACTACTCGCAACGTCACTTAACATGCTCTTGGCTGCACAAAGTTTCCATTCCATTCTAGAAGTTATGGAGCGCGATATTCAAATATCTCAACTTTCAAAAGCGGCTGTAGCCTGTCCCTTGATATCTAGGTGTCTGAATCTTGGAATACCCATTCCTAGAGTTGGGCACAGTATTTTAGAGAAAAGATTAGAATTTCGAACTTTACATGGAAATTCAGATTATGGGTTGTCAGGAACCTTTCATGTAAGGTAATTTTAGAGGCGGATTTTTTTTATCACACGTAGGGTTGATGATTGATTTAAGAAATCAAACTTGTTGGTTTTTAAAGATTAAGTTTAATGATTTTGCTTCTTGGGTAAATGTGAATTCTGCACAAAAAGGTGTTAATGGGGATAAAGTGAAGGATTTGGAGCTTCTGATCAAGCTGATTGTATTCGAGAATTGTGTGATGAGTTTTCAGATGTGTTAACTGACAGGTTAGGAATGACCAATGTCATAGAATATGAAATTGAACTGTCGGACTCAATTCCAGTAAGGTCGTCACCCTATCGTTTGGCTCCACCAAAAATGAAAATATTATAAGGAATTATTGACGATATGTTGGATGAAGGGGTAATTAGAAAATCGACATCTGCGTATGCTTCGCCTATTTTTCTTGTACCCAAGCCTAATGGAGAGTTTAGGCCGGTTGTTGATTGCCGGGCTTTAAACAAAAAGGTTGTTCTACAACAAATTCCTTTACCAGATTTACAGTCCTGTTTTGGCTGGTTTCAGGGGGCGAACCTTTTCACGGTGTTAGATCTAAACAAGGCCTATTTGCAAATTCCTTTGGCCGAGTCCTCTAAATCAGTAACTGCTTTTATAACCGACTGGAATTTGTATGAATTTCAGAGGCTTCCATTTGGACTATCGACAGGAGCGGCAGTTCTTAATAGTTTGTTGGATAACGTCTTTGACGGGATCAAATTCAAGACGGTTTATCATTATTTGGATGATGATGTAATATTCAGTAGGAATTTTGATGAACATGTTGAACACGCCAGAGAAGTTTTAACTCGTCTTAGGAAAGCGGGTTTAACGGTAAAGCCATCTAAGGTATCATTTGCAAAATTTCAGATCTCATTTCTAGGGCATATTGTTTCTTCTAATGTTATCTCTGTCGATCATTCCAGAACTCAATCAGAGATTTTAAGACCCCAAAGAATGTGAAGGAACTTGCCCGCTTTATCGGCATGTTAAATTATTTTCAGAAGTTTATTCCTAACTTCGCCCATAGAGCTGCTCCCCTTAATAGTCTTAGGAAAAAAGGAACTGAGTTTATTTGGGGTTCGTCCCAGGAATCAGCATTCGAGGACTTGAAGATGGCGTTGATCAATGCTCCAATATTGGTGATACCGGATTTTAGTAAACCGTTGATAGTGCAAACTGACGCGTCGAATAGGGCTATCGGAGCTGTACTTTTACAGGAACATCAAGGTAACAGGTTACCTGTTGTGTATGCTTCCAGAACGCTTACTGATCCTGAAATGAAGTACTCGGTGTATGAACTAGAAAGGCTTGCTGTGATGTTCGCGCTTGAAAAGTTCAAGCTATATGTTGAACATGCAGAGTTCCAGCTTGAGACTAACAACCAAGCGCTGAGTTGGGTTCTGGGTAGACCACGGAAGACAGGACGCATAGCGAGCTGGGCTACTAGAATCTTGTCCTTTAAGTTCATTGTAAAGCACATAAAAGGGAGCGACAATGTTATCGCCGGATGTATGGTGAAGCTTCTGAGTATTGTAATCAAGATGGTAAAGCTGATAAAGCGTATATAGCAGATGGGTCATGTAATTTTGTCAAACTGTCCTTTGCTTTTTGGTGATGTTTCTAGTTATCAGAAAGAAGACCCAATTTTAGGAGAAATAATAGGTAAGATTGAGAAAGGTGAAGTGATAAAACCTTATTTAATGAAAGGAAACATATTATGTTGTACTGCTAGGACCGATTATGTTGTACTGCTAGGACCGATCAACTCGCGAAAATTGTATTACCTTCAGTCGTAATTCCTGAAATCTTTAGGTATTTTCACGATTCACCTATTGGGGCACATCTGGGTGTGTTTAAAACCAGACAGCGAATTAGGGAAAATTTTATTTGGCGAGGTATGGACAATGATATTCGTCGATTGGTAAATAATTGTAATGTGTAAATTGGCAAAACCTTCATTAAATACGAAAGTTGGAATGTTAGCCTCTGATATAGTCAAGAGACCTATGGAGAAGTTGTTCATTGACTTTATTCGGCCGTTTCCTAGGTCGCGAGCTGGAAATAGATTTGCGTTGGTCTGCACCGACGGCTTTTCTAGATTCAATTTAATCTTTCCAACCAGGTCGGCGAATACTCAAACGGTGATTAAGTGTCTTGAATACATTTTTGCATGGTTTGGTCCTTGTCAAATTTTAGTGACCGACAATGCTCAATGTTTCAAATCCAGTTTATTTAGAAATTTTCTTTTTGAGCTGGCAATTTCTCACACCACTTCATCTCTATTACCCTAAGGGGTCTTACGCCGAAAGGGTAAACCGGAATTTGCGTGCCGCTCTTATAGCTTACCATCATAAAGACCACAGTCGGTGGGACTCGTGTATTTCTTGGCTTACTTATTCGTTTAACACCGCTGTTCACGAATCACATAAAACCACGCCTTTCAATCTTATGTTCTCCTTTCATCCTAACTCTCCTATTTCAAACCTCTGGACTTTGAATCAATTACTTCCGGAGCAATATACCTTTAACGATATCAGAAAAATTTGGAAGACAGCAAAAGGGAATATGAAGGTTGCTCATTAGAGATTGGCTGAGAACTACAATAAAGGTCGTAAACTTACTTCTGTTAAAATAGGGGATATGGTATATGTGAAGAATTTTTCCTTGAAAGAAGTGGGTCCAAAGGAGTCAGGGAAATTGAGAGAAAGGTTTTGTGGACCTTTTAAGGTTGTTAGTTTCCTAACTCCTGTCACATGCCTAGGTAGTGATCCGGTTAAAAAGAAGCTTTTTAGGGTACATCTGTCTTTTATTAAGAATGGAAATGATAATTTGAAATAATGTTGTATATTTTCTAAATTGTGTGTGGGAAATTTTTATTTCTCTGCACAGGTGATGCACTTGTCTGAATCGTGCAAATCTGTAATTTTTCTTCTTGTATTTTCTTTTCTAAATTGTGTGTAGGAAATTTTTATTTCTCTGCACAGGTGATGCACTTTCGTCCGAATCGTGCAAATCTCTAATTTTTCTTCTTGTATTTTCTTTTCGAAATTGTGTACGGTCTAAGGTAACAAACTTGTGTAAATGTACACACATCAAAAAAGTTTTGCATCACCTCGGTTCCAAGAGTTCCGGAACCGTTAAATACAAAGGGAATAGAGATCAACACAAACAACATTTCAGCTCGTTTTATTGCTCATGAGACCCACACATTGCATGTTGTACCATCATACAGCTAGACTTTCAGCATTTGTGGTCCAGATTGCAGTACACACCACTACCTCTAATACCCAGTAGCACGTCCTCTTGCATTGATGCATGCCTGTATTCGCCGTGGCATACTATCCACAAGTTCATCAAGACACTGTTGGTCCAAATTGTCCCACTCCTCAACGACAATTCGGCGTAAATCTCTCAGAGTGGTTGGTGGGTCAAGACGTCCATAAACAGCCCTTTTCAACATATCCCAGGCATGTTCGATAGGGTTCATGTCTGGCGAACATGCTGGCCACTGTAGTCGAGCGATGTCGTTATCTTGAAGGAACGCATTCACAAGATGTGCACGATGAGGTCGAGAATTGTCGTCCATGAAGACAAATGCCTCTCCAATATTCTGCCGATATGGTTGCACTATGGGTCGGAGGATGTCATTCAGGTATCGTAAAGCCGTTTCGGAGCCTTCCATGACCACCAGTGGCGTACGTCGGCTCCACATAATGCCACCCCAAAACATCAGGGAACCACCACCTTGCTGCACTCGCTGGACAGTGTGTCTAAGACGTTCAGCCTGACCAGGGTGCCTCCAAACACGTCTCCGACGATTGTCTGGTTGAAGGCATATGCGACACTCATCGGTGAAGAGAACGTGATGCCAATTCCGAGGGGTCCATTCAGCATGTTGTTGGGCCCATCTGTACCGCGCTGCATGGTGTCGGGGTTGCAAAGCTGGACCTCGCCATGGACGTCGGGAGTGAAGTTGCGCATCATGCAGCCTATTGCGCACAGTTTGAGTTGAAACACGACGTCCTGTGGCTGAACGAAACGCATTATTCAACATGGTGGCATTGCTGTCAGGGTTCCTCCGAGCGGCAATCCGTAAGTAGCGGTCATCCACTACAGTAGTAGCCCTTGGGCGGCCTGTCATCGACAGTTCCTGTATCTCTGTACCTCCTCCATGTCCGAACAACATCGCTTTGGTTCACTCTGAGACGCCTGGAAACTTCCCTTGTTGAGAGCCCTTCTTGACACAAAGTAACAATGCGGACGCGATCGAACTGCTGTATTGACCTTCTAGGCATGGTAGAACTACAGACAACATGAGCAGCGTACCTTCGTCCTGGTGGAATGACTGGAACTGATCGGCTGTCGTACCCCCTCCGTCTAATAGGCCCTGCTCATGCATGGTTGTTTACATCTTTGAGCAGTTTTAGTGACATCTATGAACAGTCAAAGGGACTGTATCTTGGATACAATATACACAGTCAACGTCTATATGCCGGAGATCTGGGAACCGAGGTGATGCAAAACTTTTTTTGATGTGTGTATTAGTGTGAGTGATTGTAATTAGTTTTGTTCTTATAATCGGGTGGGTCTTCTTGTTTCTTGGTGTGAATTAAGGTTAGGGTTGGTTCTAGATTAATTGTAAACTTGATTTGAGTAAAAACGCCGTACGTATAAAATGACATAACGTTGAGATATTATAGGTAGGTATTTACAAACCACTTCTTTCTCCGAGTGATGACTTGTTCATCTATTTACTTGTTGATTCATGAAGGTAAGTGCTTGCCGAAAATGTTTGGTGATGGGTGATCATGCTATGTCAGGATAAAATGCGGCTAGTATGACATGATTTACTGTGTGTTTTATTGAGGGTTATTATTTGTGTATGTCGATGTCTCAACGTATGTCTTTATATTCTGGAAATATCGCGGGTGGTTAATGATTTGTTATCTTGAGGGCGTTTGTAAGGTTGTGTGAATTAGATGAAAGATTGAGAAAGTTTGTAACTTATTGGTCTGCACGTGTGAGTGACGTTCTGTCGTATTGTGTGATTTTCTTTCTCTTCTAGTATCTGTATCGGTGTATTTGTTTTTCGGTGGGGGTTATGGTCTGTTATTTCCTAAATTGAGTACCGGATATATTTTTCTTTTCCTCTCCTCTTGTGACGCATATTCGTCTGAATAGTGCTATGCTGTAAGTAATTTTGTTTGTGTGTGGGTAATTGAACTGTCTTGTGGTGTGTATATGTTGTGTTTAGTCGAGATTGTGTTTTGACGTAAAGATGTACGATAGATGTGCTATTTGGCATGTGTATGTTATTTGTGTGTTCTTTTGTCTGTACTTGTGATGGAAAGTTTTCATTTTGGTCTCATACCAGTAATTTCTTGGAATTTCGACGTATTTCTTATTTTTAGTTGTATTCTTGTTTGTCTTGTTCTTATGATTTTCATTTTTGGGTTGGACACATTTACAATGTCAGACATATGCCATTGTCTATTGAGTTTTTTTTTTCTTTCTTTTGGGTATTATTTTTTTTGTGTTCATGTACCATTCAGGGTCTGTTCATGTGTAATTCTGAAAACTGTTATTATCTTTACCTTTTCTGGTTGATTTGTTTATTTGTACTTACATGTAAATTGTAATGTATGAAGTTTGGGTGAAGTTATATTTTGATTGTAAAGATGTAGAAACTTATAGTTGGGGTAAATTATTAATTTGGAGGTCTCCTTGTTATCTTTAACTTCTTGGCAACTTGTTAGATATAAGACTTCTAAATATTTTGCTGTCGGAAATATATTTTGTTTGCAGTGTATGCCTCGTGGTCTGCTTTGGAATTGAGATATTGTGGAGTGAGGAGAAGATTTAGGTGAACATGAAAGTTGGATCGAAGGACTGAATCTTCGTATGGACCTGTATCTACTACAACAGAGACTATGAAGAAAATTGTTTGATGTAGTTATTTAATTTTGATGTGTGTGAATATTGGGATATTTTGTTTTCTGATAAGTGTCTTTACCCTTGAAGTAGAGTCGAGGTATTTGTTAGGGACTTTTGTTTGTACTCTTATGGTACGTTGAACCTTCGACAAGTTCGAGGGCGGGGAGTCCGAGCCAATTCTTGACTCTTCTACGCTTCAAGTATGAAAAGTGATCCGCGAGAATATGCTACTGTATATTGATTTCATGGTTTACAGTAAGGTAGCAGCATTCGTGCTAGTATTGGAGTTATGAGTGTAAGATTTGAAATGTAGCCGCCAGAGTGCAGTTAATATGCATTCTATTCGTGAGATGTTGAAAATGTTTATTTCTGGCCTTCTTTGACTATCTTCTAAGCATGTGTTCTTGATAGCAAGAAAGATGGTTTATTTGGGAACTGTCATTTCTGTCTGAAGAGAAATGTTGATGTCTTAGAAGTAGTAATATTTTATCTTTGGCCACTGACAGTTTTGATATGTGGTAGGCCTACGAGATTGTACGTGACATGAAAGTAATGACATTATGGATCTGGAGCTATTACGACGTTGGAAACGCTAGTAAGTTATTTTATGTTGAAAAGATATGTTGAATACGGATGAGTGGTAATGCATGAGGAAAAAGCTTGTGTTCTCTATGGAGTAGACGTCTAGGAGAATTTGTCATGTTTTCGCCTCTCCGAAAACACACTATGTTTCCGTAAAACTTGGATCCCTTGGAATGATTGTATTGCTGGACGGCGTGGGAGTTCTCTGGGGTACTTTGTTGAAGATTGACAACAACGATAAATGAGTAATAAGTTGACGATCAGCTGTGAGGTTGATGAGGAGAAAGTACCTAGAAAAGGTAACGAAAGATATTGTAAGAAGATTCGTTCAGTTGTTGATATACATTTGTAGTTTACAGTTAAAGGTTATGACTATGTGGTTGTGGGGAAATGACGATCGGCTATTACGATGTTTTGAAAGAGGTACGAAGGAAGGTAACGAAATGTTGTAAGAAGATTTGTAGAGTCGTTGGTATATGTTTGCAGTGTGTTAATTATGTAACATTGGACTGTGATGATTTTAACCTATGAGAAAACAAGATATTATCGTCAAGTTCACTGCAAATGTATTTTGGAGAACCAAGTTGACGAACAATGAAGTATAGGCTAACGTATTCTGTTGGTGTTACGGGTCGAATTAAGGAAAGGAAACATTCTGGAGATGAAAGGATCACATTGGTTAATACATATTAAGCAAAACGTCTGATTTCATCTTAAGTTACGACTGATTGATTGCGAGATAAATTGTATTACTGTCGGACTTATAGTACTATCAAGTTGGATGAAAAGACTTGTTTATGTGTGAAAGGTATCTATGTACCAGGGATATGGAGATTGTTGCGAAGTGAAAATATGATGCTGAATGTTATTCATGGAACTTCGATGTTTAACTGCCCTTGAAGAGATCACTGTATTGAAGACTAATATACATTTTTAATGATGGATATTTTGAAGTGGAATTATAAGTATTTTGGGAGTTGTATGGAGGGCTTGTTTAAAAGTAAGTACCCTAATTAATGTTTCTACATCTCTTATGTCATGTTATGTGTGTCAATGTTCAAATGTGGTTGAATACATCATATGTCTACCAGTCGTATCAGTGTATCATTTCCTAGTTATGGTACTCATTAGCAGCTTCAAACTGGTAGCCAGGGTAAATGATTGCAAACGGTCCAGCACCATCTCTCAAGAGAGTTTGCCTGAAGGGGGGTAACGTGTCATGTATGATCAAAGGAAGTCTAAGCAGTAACGATTTCAGTGAAACAGTAACGATTTCAGTGAAAAAGTCGAAAACAAACTTGGCAAGCTTACGCTGGGCAAACCGTTAAAAATATCAATATACTAAGAGCAAAAGAATTGGTCAGCATGAAAAGTTCTACAAAAAAATTCCGCAAGAGCATATCTCTATCTTCAATACATCGCCCACTATAAGTGTTTTTAGACTGGATGGAAGGGACAAGTCTCCGCCCTCTGGTGAGCGTGCGGCATCCCCCGCGCTGGACCTTGCTTTGCCCTTCGCGAGTAATTTGAAACAAGATAAGTATTATGCAAATAATTTTCTAACAGCCTTTCTAGCATTTTTCAGCATTTGTAGCATTTAAAATGATACAAAGTCTAGTCTTTCAGACTGACTCACTTTTTTTAGGTCGAATATAGCTAGTTTTTAGGGCATATCTTGGGACATCTTTAGGTCTACTTCCGAACCCTAGTGATAACTTTGTCTCTGTTCAGTAACCCAAGTCCTTTCTTTGTCTAATAGGCAAACCTTTGCCGAATCCCTTTCTTACCTAATTCTTCCCATTGATATCGCGCCAGGAGATGGTAGTTGGGCTTGAACTGCAGATGTCTTCTCGCTCACTGCGTATCGCACATTCCAAAAACATGAATTTGGTCACTACTTGCTCCACTCAGCACATTCCTTCTTTCATTGGCTGCGTGCCGTCTGCTATTATAACCACCATTGACATGCGGGAAGCAGATCTATTTAGGTTTGGAACAGGCATGCACTTTACGCACCGTGTTGAACTGCCATCTCCTGGTGCGATGGCAATACCCATGAAGTGTTCTACAATACCCCAACCTCAAAAATCTCAAACACACAACTGGGAATCTGACCCCATCTGCCTTGGTGAGGTCCCTTTGAGATTTGCACTTAAAGAATGGGAATCATAATGAAGTACTGGATTTGGGCACATCCTTAGTGAGTTAACTGTTCGTATTATCATATGGCATAAAATCCACTGAATCTCTGCTAGAACCTAACAAACGACTAAATATTGCACATATTTTTTATTGGCTAACACAAAAATACCCATGCATGATAAATACAGCTAAGGAACTGAGGCGACCTGGCTGCCCTCATTCCTTGTAGCATGTTTTGCTACCATAGCATTATACCAGTAAGACCTGTCTATTCCTCCTGGACACTGAATACTATGAGCATGTTTAAGTATAGGCAATTGGCTTCCTTCCTTTTCAGAGGTTTAAACCCGTAATTTATCAATGACATGGTCAATGCAATGGAATATTCCACTCCAATATGGAGACTGACTGGTGTATATTGTATGTGGGGCTTGCTCTTTCTGCACCATCCATCCATAAATTGTAGACAATTCTTCTTGGAAAACATTAGTAAATAAAATAATATGGTAGTATCTTCCGAGGATACAAAGGTTGGCACTCATAGTTTATGAGGAACCATCTCTAATTACCACCAGCTTTCAGTGTCCGCAAATAGAATGCCTATCAAATTTGAGTAACAGTGAATGTAACACAACAGCAAGAAAATTACCATAAATCACCATGTTTGTAGTAATGAGGGACAGACAACCTTAGATGGTTCCGACTGAAGTAATACATATTTTCCCGCATAATTCACGCACCAAACAGGTTTTTGAGTTCAAAGTGGGGAAAAAATGTTTGTTTATTAAACACTCATTTACTAGACAATTAATTGTGCTTAATGCTTTTGAAAATTAACACCATCTAGCAGCCTTCCCATTGAAACTGGGCTTTCCAAATACCCCACAACTTATCACCTTTTTAGAAGTATCACTGCACAGTTCGTCGAGACAATCCATTAGACCAGATTGGTGACGCCCTATTGTAGCTTACGAATATATTTTACAAGTGTTAAGGGTACACGCAAGTTCTGTCATTTCAATATTGTTTGTTAATCCACAATGAGCAAGTAACCGAGTAACACTGCATCATATGCAGTAAACTAGCAGCGATTATGCCAAAAAACACTGAAATAGGGCAGAGGGTATTAGGTGTCCCGAGTGCAACTTGCACTGTGGGTAGCAATAGAAAATAAAACTCTCTTCAAGCAACTAACAAGTCTTGCAAAGCATTTCGTGGCCCCGAGAGTGGCAGGTTTTCCCCAAATTGAGGAAGATCTGCAGAAATATGTTACTGTATTTCATATGCAAAGATTAATATGCCATTCCTCACAAAATACTGTATTTTAAAAATCAAAATTTAGCTGCAGCGCATGGGATCAGAGTTTCTCACCAAGGTCAGCTGAAGCTGGGTGATAAATTTAAGAAGAGAAATGAAATTTTTCTTTGACAAAGAACATTATGCTAAAAATGCTGAATGAATGGGGAGTGAAAAATGAAGAAATATTTGCTTTCCCAAAGAGGTAACGTTTATCAGATGCCAATCACTTTCGATATGTCTCAAAGTCAGAAAATTGATTAAAAAAAAGGGGGCAGTGAATGTTATTGTATGCATGACTAGAATCAACACTTGTAATGCTTGCCGCAACAAATGATCGCAAAAAGCTTGCACCATACTTGTTCCGGAACGACTAACAATGTCGAAAGTAAAATTTCCACGAGCATCCGAAAAGAAGGGTATATGAACATGTCACTCGTACATGATTGGCTAGGAATGGTTTGGGGACGTAGATCGGGGTTTCTCCTTTGATGCCCGGCTCCTGTCGTGTTGGAACAATTTTAGTCATCTGGTGGAACACTAAGAAATTATTGGAAACCATGAAAATCAATTTGGCAGTGAGTCTTGATGGATTGACATCAGTTTGGTAGTTTCCTTGGTCATGGTACTGAAACGAATTAACTTTTCATAAAAAAAAAGAAAAACTGATGCCGAAGGCAAATTATAACTGCAAATGAGCGATTTTTAAATCCTTTAATATCATACGCACAATATTTTTCATCGAAAAAGTGTTAATTTTGCAAGAAAATATGGTATTACTTAAGTCTCTAACTGCTTCAATGACAAGGCACGTTTAACAATAGGATTCATCGCAATTCATAACAGGGGTGCATAGGTAAAGCATACTTGATAACTTTATTTGGATACAAACATCTTAAGATAAACCATTCACCTGCATGAACTAATTATATCAAAATTCATACAAAATAGAAAGTGTAAAAAATTCAAATTTTATAAAATTCAGTCTTAAAGCAACATTTAAGGTTGCAATGCTTAATTTTGGAAGTACAAATGATTAAATGCAACAATTAACATTCTTCCAAAATATAGACTAGCACAAGTGTCATGGAAACTTGACATGGCAATGAAATCTGAACAGGAGAAGTATTATAGTCACCAGTGGGGCTGAAGCCGGATACTTGCAACCTAATAAAAAGATTCAGTATCTTTGATTATTATAGATCCATTGGGGGAGGAGTTGGGCAACCTGTGTGGTGCCTGGACACATTTTACAGCTGTTATGCAGGTATCAGCTCAGCAGCAACAATTCAGTTAACTGTTCTTGATGGACATAAGCCAGTAAAAATAAGATTCTACAGGCAAAATAATATTTGCCGCATCCAAGTCAATGATTGACAATATTGTGAAAGCCTGATGCCAATATACTTATAAACCATTATCACTGAAAAAAAACAGGTGTCCAACTTAATACCAAATTCTAGGGTTAAATTTGAATTGGGTGTACAATCAACATATCGCTCCAGTCACCTAGCTGTTGTGTTTGACTTTTCTTTTGTGTTTCTAAGGGTTTCCTATCTAATAATTGATTTATAATGCATTCTTTCATGCAACATGTCATTTAAATGCACAATTATAGAACAAAAAATGTTTAATCGAGAAACTGTTTGGTAAGCATAACACATAAATGCAATTAAAATATATTTCAGTAAAAAGTGTCCGACTCCAGACCTGTTGGTGGTATAGTCATAAATTGTGCTTTATTAAGATGAGCCCCTGATTTCTTATCATGTGCTTCAGTTATACTGAATATAAAATGAACACAATTGAGCAAGATTAACTGAAAATGCAAGTCCCTATGAAAGTAGGCAATTCTTCAAACTTTAATACATCAATACTCTGCATTTAAGGGAAAGAACCGAGATGGAAAGTAGGAACTCGCAACCTTATTAGCTGTATGATACAGTGAACCGTCTAGACTTTTTCAAAGAGTGATAAGACTAAAATGTAATCTATTCTGTAGAGGGTCCTGCATTTTTTTTTATTTATCTTGCATCCTTATAGACTAAGAGAAAGTTCCCATTTTCTGTCCAATTAGTTACTCATGCTATACATTCAGAGAAATAAGAAGCCCCTGTATGCAAATCACAAGGGGATTCCTTTTACAAGCATAACCATAAATTACCCACAAGTCAAATTATCACTTTGCTTTTGGCAAAAACCAAGGCACATCTTTTTTAAAGTTTCTTTTACATGTATGTACAATAGAATTGTTTATCTTATATACAATGGTAAAGATATGTGATGGAAAATTATTCTTTCTTTGATACACAGGAATTTTCAGCTTGGAAGGTGGTAGCTAGGCTTCAGTTTTAACTTCTTCCACAGTTGGCACTGAGCAAGTATCTTCAGTACATTTAGGTTCTTCATTCACTCCATTGTCCACAGCTGGAGTGCTTTCCTCTTTTGGTGCCAGATGTTGTAGCCCAAGTACTTCCAAGAACTTAATGTTGGGGAGATGCTCAGCAGGACGCTCTTGCTTGAAGTTCAAAAGAACTTCTTTTCCTCCAGCCGGCACCACCAGGGCTCCTCCTACCTGGACCTTATCACCCTTCAAGTCTCCACCGACTTTCAACTGCCTTCCCTGCAAATTAAACCGAACTACAGTACGGTGTGGTTCCCTTAACTAGAACTAATACACAAATATGCCTCACAGACTAGTTACCAAGGAGGCGTTTGATAGTCTCACAATATTAGCAGTGAAAAGGTTAAAAGCCATTGTAGTCTTAATTCTACAAATAGGCTGATTCTTCAAAAAAAAAAAAAAAAGTTACTAAATAGTAGTTACTTTAGATGGCAGAACAGTATGAGGTAAAATTTGCCTGTATGCTACAATTCTATAATGATATGAGTAAATTTCTTTATTTAATGGTTATTTGATGCTAGAGTAGCTTGTTCCATCCAGTTTAATACTTTAAGGTAGTGATACTGTGAAATGACAAATAAAATTCTTTACTAAAAAGAATTACACCTTCTGTTACTTGTTTAAATTACGGTATTTGCCATACTTTAGTCTACTTTCTTCAATCATAAAATGAGTGTAAAGTAGTATAATGCAATCACCTTGTCTGTGTGCCCACATGGCTATTCAAATGTTTTCTCTCATTTAATCATCCACACTATCAAACAGTACTTTTCCACAATTGGATTATCACAACCGCATCGATGATGTATCGTACAGAATCTAAGTGACAGTTATTCTAGTAAACACAAGCCATGGGATCTCCTTCCTACATGTATTCCAAATCACCACAAGCAGTAACCAAGGATCTGCAAACTGCCTTGCTATCACACTCCAATTAAGTAATAGTGTAGAAACATAGTACGGATATTACTGACAAGTTTCTTTGTTTTGTCATCATCTTGAACCGACTCCAGTTTCACTGGTGCGGTGAATGAGCTTTCTCCAATTATTTCTCTCCAGCACTTTGTTTCATATAAGAACATAATATCATTTAAGTAACTGTGCGATGAGTTGGGCCCATGTGGTTTGTGTTTTTATCTGGTGACACCAGACTTCATATGCAAGAGCAGCCAGTGATTACCCACTGGAACTGATTTCTTACTAGGAGTAAGAATGGAAGAATCTAGTGGGTGTACCAGTGGTACAACCAATAACGACACCTTCAGGACATTATTTGCTCTGGAAAACCTGAAAATAAAATGTGTAACTTCCCTTTTCCCCAAAATGAATATTCTGGAACTAAGATGTGTGTATTTAATATATTTCTCAATGTTGTGCAACAATAATTTGATAACCAACTTTTGTGGTAACCTGTATTGCAAGTGTTCTGGCTAAGCTGGCATGGAAAATTTTGTGAGAACTGCAACTTCAGCAATAATATCAGCACTAGTGTTCCTGGAGCATTTGTTGTATTGCCAAGATACCAACGTGACATGATTAAAAACTTGCTACGACTTATGATAGTTTTTTATTTTCCTTCAAGTTCGGCTTTCCATTCGTTAATTTCTGTTTTATTCATATTGGCTCAGTGTACTGTGTGAGTGAATGTGCCGGGTGTATGAATGGTGATTTTATTTTTCAGGTTAGGTTAAGATTTGCGCCTAACTTAAACAGTATATTTTTGTCGTCGTGCCTTCCTGGCTAATGTTCCAGGCAACGTAAAGACATGTATATAAAGAAAATAAATAACCAAATTAACTTCAATTAGAGCAAATGTAATTGGGTGTGACGCAGGTTAAGATCAAATATTGTAACGATGTTTGAAACAGAATTTATGTGAGTATGTTAAATTGAACATCTTTTAGTTAGCGACAATCCCTAGGCAACCTGTGTTCCTAGAGGTCTGTGTTCCTCTTTCCAGACCTCTAGGATTAAGGCCCCCTCCACTCATCTCAAGTTGGCGGGTACAGTGGGGACAAAAAAGAAAAACATACAATATAAGTTCAGAACACAGTATTGCTTTCTGGTATTCACTGTGATAGCCTAAGAAGTAACTTTGAATTGATAAACACATTTCAAATGTGAAAGGAATAAAAGTTATGGGCAAAGTTACTCCATGAAGTGTTGGCCAGAGGTTGAAACACACACACTATAGCACAAAAGCAAGGCAATCCAAGAACAATTTCTTAATTTTTAAATTATTTTAACAAAAATATGACACTTATGAAAGTGTGAAGTATTTTTAATACTTTGGAAGAAATGGAATGGTGACAAAGTTCTCGCAAAAAGGTAAATGGAAACAAGAACCTAAGAAGATGAAAACATTACTGACCATAGCACATTAAGAAGGGATGTTAAACTACCCGTGCCCTAAACCAGTGCTTATAGTGGCCACACCAGGAAAAAGCAAGTATTGTGTCTTATTTCAAATCCCCAGTCACCCAGCTCCTAAAATAAGCAGCAGTCTGCGATGTACTAGACTACAGTCACACAACGGAGAAGACCTGAGAAAGTGATGGGATGATTCACTGAAGAGTATCAGCATAGTCTCCATTACTAGGAGTAAGAAAGAATACAGCGAGGGCAAAAAAAAAAAAAAAAAAAAAATATGGAGGACCATGAAAGCCTTACATAAAAAAAAAAAAACAAAAAAAAAAACAAAAAAAAAAAACAAAACCTAGCACAAAAGCAATGCCAGACTCAGCTTGGGAACCTAGGTTCACCTTAAATGTTTCCCCAGTTGCAAGTCTACCCGACACCCCCAATAAATACAGGATTGTTGAATACAGTCCAACTTCGAAATCTCGAAGTTCCTTCGGAGATAAAAATTACTTCGAGATATCGAATTTTTTCAAAACGAAAGAAAAAAGAGGGAGATATACCATTACAGTACTGTATTATAATAGTACATTACGCAACGAGCCTATAATGGCTATAATTAAGACACGAGTATCTTTATAAAGAGAGGGTATGCGAGTTTTATAATTTCCATACGAGTGTCTTAATTACCATCATAGGCGAGTTGCATGCGGCTGTTTATGTTCGACAATAATTATAACTTTATTATATGTTTTAACATAAATATTCATAAATATCTGTGGGATTCAGTTATTAGTGAACAAAGCACGCTGGCTTTGGTGACTGAACAGAGCGCATGCGTAGTCAAGGCACTCCGGAAGCAGAGACCATTCACTTTGCTTGACAACACAAATATGTTGGATTTTTCGCGCATGCGCGAAGGTATCCTTATCTAATTGGCCACACAACTGTTTCTTGAGTTCTGATTGGTGGGAGAAACTGTTTCATAATGAAAAATAGTCTTATAATGAGCCTCATTATGATACAGTTTTCCGACACATGTTTACATTTCGACATCGTCGAACATAAACATTCGAATAGACAACTGTTGCTACTTCTAATATTGTTTGTTACTAGAACTTCTCCTATGGGCCTACCAGCTAGGGTTTAATGCTATCGTATTAATTATTTACAAGTTTCAATCCATTTTACTACATTGTGTCTATTTTGTTAAACTACTACACAGTTATACAGTTTTACTAGTACATTTTCATTTTACAGTAGCCAACTTACAAATTCAAATCTATGAAAAGTCAGTCAGTTTCTTTTGCTTCCTTTTCTGCAACACCCGGTTCTCCACGAAATTTTCTAACAGGTTAACAGCTTGAAAAACATCCTCTTCAACTGAAGGCTGTCCCTGTACGTAGCGACGAAAAGCGGCCAGAATATCTAGAGCCAGTTCTCGAGTTGGCACATCTTTCGCTAGCGGCATTTCGTTGTTTGTGATGTCCACGTCATCTTCCTCCGAACCATCTTGTTGCACTGTTACTGTTCCTAAGATTTCACTGTCTGGGGTGCTCGGTTATTAATACATGTGAATCAACATTAATAAAAGAGTCTTAATCTTCGTTACAAGAAGGTTTTCATAATCCGACCATTCTTCAGGCACAGGTTCATCCAGATCTCCTTGTTCTTGAAACTCTAATTCAGTTTTGACAAAACTGGCTTTGCGGAAGCAGTTTGCAATTGTTTTTTCCGTTACATCGTCCCATGACTTCTGCAACATCACAACAGCATCCAGGAGATTGATATCGTTGAGTTGTTTTCCTGTCTCCAAGTTTCTCAATAACCGTTGGGACACATTTCTTTCTGTAGTGGCGTTTCAAGTTTTTTTTATAACATCTTGGTCCAGAGGCTGCAACTTTGACGTCATATTTGGTGGTAAAAAACCAACACGTATAGCTTGCAAGTTTCCTGTGACCTTAGGATGAGAAGGACAGTTATCGACAAACAAGTATTTTCAGTTTTTTCGCGTAAAAACTTCTGATCAAGTTTATTTAACCAGGATTCGTAAATTTCACTTGTCATCCATGCTTTCTTATTGTTTTGATAGTCCACAGTCCTGAAAAACACCTTGTTTTCGCAGACTTACCGATTACCAAGAGCTTTAACTTTTCAGTACCAGTCATATTTGCCGCAACCATTACTGTCACTCTTTCCTTGCTTCTTTTCCCACCGTGACACGTTTCCCCTTTAAATGCGAGGGTCTTTTCTGGCAAACATTAAAAAAACAGACCAGTTTCATCGGCACTGCAAACATCACGAGGGTCGTAATCCGCCAGTAGAGTTGGTAGAACGTCTCATCGAAGTCTTCACAGTCAACCTCAGATACACTAGCACTTTCACCTGACATAACTTTCTGCACAATTCCGTTTCGATGTTTAAATTTATCTAGCCATCCTGTACTAGCCTGGAACTATTCTATGGCTAACTCCTCAGCAAATTTATGTGCTTTTTCACGAAGCATGGAACCTTGAAGTTGAATGTTTTTGTCCCTCGTACACTTAACCAACTTAAACATAGCTTCCTCCAACTGAGGGTAACTTGAGTTCTTAAAACTTTCCCTCTCCGATGAAAAACTTGACTCCTGAATAGCACTAGCAATCTTGTCTTTATTTTTCATAATCGTTGACAGTGTGTTACTTGGAATGCCGAATTCCGCCGCAATATCTTTCTTCCTTCTCACACCCTTTTCCACTTCGTGAATTAACTAATTTTTCACTTGCACTTAAACATTTCAGAACATGTTTCTTCTCCATGGTGTTTGCAATACTGATTTACACAGTAGGTCAGAAACTACAGGACAGTGCTCTCTCACCAGGCTTATCAGCTAAGGACACGAAGGGTGCGGGCATGCCATAAATAGCCGGAGTGTCCCCTCTTACCGTTATTGTCTGAGGCGCACATTGACCGGAACCCGTCTCCTTGCCCTCAGGCTGCTCTGGAATGTAGCAGACCGTACAATACTGACAGAAATAACTTCTCAAAGTACCATACCGTACCCAAGGTGAACAAAAATCTCATATTCCAAGCCTCAAGTCACAACTCCAGTTTTCAAGGCAATTTTATTTTTACCCCAACTTCGAGATATAGAAAAATATTTTATGCCCGGGGAATGAAATATTCCTCGAGTTATCGAAATATTCGAGTAATAGAACTTCGAATTACAGAACAAATGGAACATGTGAATTAGACACGATACCACCGGGAAATGAAAATTACTTAAGAGTTATCGAAAATTCGAGATATAGAAGTTCGACTGTATATGAACCATGCTGGGGGGGGGGGGGGGGGGGGGGCAACAGTTTTATAGAATACTGCATAAAAGTATAAAAACACCATTTCCTAAACCTAGTCCAATACAAAAGATTAATATTTCAAAGATGTAAGAATTATCACACAAAATAGCCTTTATAAGGAATGAAGAGACTTACACGAGCAATAACTGCTCTCGACTCGCTGGTGAAAAGAGCAGCCAGGATACTGAAGAGCCCAAACCTCTTAAATGACAAGGCCTTGTATGTAGTCTTGTCCACATCCACGAACAACTCTACAGAAAATAATTCACAATTCGTTAACAGAGTATGCATCAACTACACAAAAATAATGTACCAGAGCAAGGGTTATTATAGAAATTAAGGCCCTTTTAATAGTGGTGGTTAGTCATGAGAAATCCTGCAAAACAGAACTAACTTGAAAGTCTTTTGATGAATTAAAAAATTTATGTTTTGACCTTCCAGTCCATTCAGTTATTTTTCAAAATCACATGCATCTGGAAACCTGCTCCAGGACCCATTAACCCTAAATATGTCATTGCAGATTAATTTAGGGTCTCCGTGACATTGTGGTCATGTAGCCTTATGTACACACATCAAAAAAAGTATTGCATCACCTCGGTTCCAAGAGTTCCGGAACCGTTAAATACAAAGGGAATAGAGATCAACACAAACAACATTTCAGCTCTTTATTGCTCATGAGACCCACACATTCAACACCACCTAGATAACAGGCCTTTGCATTCAAACAAGATGGCGGGCACTGTAGGCAGAGCTGCTGGAGCTCGCCGCAGGCCATGACCCATATGATCGGTTCCTTCCAACTGATACATCGTAGTCGGCAGCATTTTTAGGCTATTATGATGACTTCATCCTTCTTACCTTTACTTACGTAACAAACAAATATACTAGGCCTACTGAATAAGCTTCTTCTCATCCTTCACCTGAAAATGAAACCTCACGGGAAACTAGGTACCGTACCGTAGGAAAAAATGAAACATACACTATTTTACTGTTTCTGGATAAATTTTATGTCAACAGTTCACTGGCCACAAAACATAGCGCTAAATTAACAGCAGTAAAATATACGCATTTGATACAGTTATGTTCAATATTTACATAAGATCAGGTTTTTAGCTAGATATCTGGACTTGACATGTAAACAACTGTGTCTTCTTCACGAAAACTTCCGGGTACACATTTCATCATTTAAATTATAGATTTACTATTATGATGATGACATCAGCCACAGTCAGGGGCGTATATGCAATTTTATTTCGGGGGGGGGGGGGGGCTATCCTGGAAAATTGTGAGTATTTTCAGGGGATTGTCACCGCAAAATCCCAGAAATATCAACCAATAACTTAGAGCATATAACGTTGTGTAATTATTTTAGATAAGATTCAAAGTTTATATAGCCTACAATTACTGGCAATACAAAAAAAAAGTAAAATACAACACAACACACAAATAAAATGTTATACTTAATGAACTTTCTATTATGATCTATGGAATATGAATGGCAAATATCTAAATATTTGTCAATTTACTAAGCAGAAAGGTAAACAGGGTTTTTTTTTTTTTTTTTTTTTTTTTTTTTTAAGTTGATAATTTATTTCTCAAATGTACCGTACTGTGGAATTCACAGTTTTGCCTCACAAGTCTGAGTGTACCCCGTTCCAGCCCTCAGACTAGAATTAAAATTTCTTGGGGGAGCCGGGAATCGAATTTGGACATCCGGGGCAGCCAAGAATGCTAGCCACTACACCACGAGTTAATCTAATTTCAATCTTAATACTGTTTATAACTTAGCCAATAAGTTAAGATTAGGGTACAACCGAATTTACAATTATTTTATGCTCATACCAAAGCAACAGTTTCTTAATTTGATTGGCTTTTCTCTAGTAATTTATTGCACATCATACCTGTCACCTACAAATATGAGGTGTATATTTATTATTATCATTTATATCCAGAGCATCCTAAATATTTACATACACTGTGTGTGGAAGCAAAGTTGGGCATAAAATACCCTTAACACAGCAATGTCTCTGCTAGTTTAAAATATATAGTAGGCTATTCACATAAACACACAATGTCACATCAGATCCTTTTCACTCAGGCTATTAATCCATGTCAAAACTAGTCATCTAAGTGTATTTATTGCTCTCATGTAATTTTTTTTCAAGAGTAGAGAAACACCCATTACAATTGGATACAATCATGTTGACCGACTGAAAAGCATTAAATTTTGATCCAATAGCTGTTGAAGCACAATGACTACACTACTAAACGAAATATTTTTATATGTGAGGTATGACTTTCTAAACCATAACAAAAGGCACTCATTTGAGCTTGAAGATATTTGAAATGTCATTGGACACATGGGGGGAGAGGCTGACAATCCTGTATAAGTTATAGAGACAATGAAACTTTAACACAGTGGATGGCTTTCTAATATATTGAGGCTGTAAGGCTACAAAGGGCGGAGAAATGCAACAGACAGGGTGAGAGGAGGAGAGACTATTCATAATAGGCTATTTCAAGACTTTCAGGATAACATTCTAATATTTGGTGCCACAAAAATGGTGTCCATACAACTTGAACTTTTCGAAGTCATTTTTCAATGTTGCGCTCATAATCTAATGAATTAATTGCATTTTAGTTGCTCCACATGTTAATTGGCCCAATTAAATTGGTCGGGGAGTAAAACGTAGGACTATCGACTCACAACTTTCTGTCAATGTGGAAAAATTATTTGGATTAATTATACACTTAAGTGCTTAATTAATCCAAGTATTTTTTAGAGTCCTGTACGCAAGTGTGAATTGAAAAGTTTTACTCCTCGCCCAATTTAATTGGGTACAGAGGGACACTGGGACTGAGTTTTTGTCAGAAATTGCAAAAATATTGTTTTTTTTATTCTTTGATATAATTATGCCCCTGACTCCAGCGGACAATTTAGTGAAAGTCTTTTCCAAATTCCGCCATATTTAAAGGCCCAGCGAATTCTTGAAATGTCTAGTGCATGGTATCTAAACGCCTCCTATTCATGGACTTTCATTGAGGCGAGTATTTCTGTACTTATTTTCCTAATAAGGAGCTCAGAAAAGCAAGAAAGAGGGTGTTAACATATGGTGCTAGGCAGTTTTAGCTGACAAGGTAAGCTGATAACTAAAAAATTATGCATGGGTTTATAAAAGTGCATTTTTCTGAGCTTCCCATTTTTGGAACAAAATTCGCCCCATATGCATCAGACTTGTGGCTATAATGTAGCAAATTTTTATACATATTCTATATTAATGCATCCATAAGCACAGTGATTAGTTTTACTGTAGTATTCATAGTTTTGCCATTAAAAATATTTTAATTTTCAATTAATGGGATAAATAAATTGTGAAATACTGTATGTTAATTTATATCTCAACAAATATTCATATGAACTTAAAACCAATCACTAGGATTGCTTCCATACTAAATATCTATATGGGAAAGTCATGATAAATGACCTACCTCTATCTGTTTAACGCAAGGACTATTTTCAAAATTTGCATATTTTTCATATTAAAATAATCATATCTCCTAAACGGTTAGAGATAGAAAAGTGTAAATCAGTAGTCTAGTGTATATTACTATTAGAGTGCTGTATGGAACATTAAAACAATATCCATTGATAATTACCTAAAATTGAAAGCCTATCACCAAAGAATATGCATGTTTTTATAAAAGTCCATTTATCGCAGCTTCCCATTTTTTGATACAACATTTGGTCCTTGCGCATTAGATTTGCTGCTATAATAATGCAAATTTGTATTCATATTCTATATTAATGCATCCATAAGTTCAGTGATTAGTTTTACTGTAGTATTCATAGTTTTGCCATTAAACATATTTTAATTTTCAAATAATAGGCAATTAATGGGATAAATAAATTGAGAAATTTGTTAATTTATATCTCAACAAATATTCATATGAACTTAAAACCAATCACTAGGATTGCTCCCATACTAAATATTTATATGGGAAAGTCATGATAAATGACCTACCTCTATCCCTTTAACGCAAGGACCATTTTCAAAATTTGCATATTTTTCATATAAAAATAATCATATCTCCTAAACGGTTAGAGATCGAAAAGTGTAAATCAGAAGTCTAGTGTATATTACTATTAGAGTGCTGCATGTAACATTATAACAATATCCATTGATAATTACCTAAAATTGAAAGCTGATAACCAAAAAATATGCATGTTTTTATTAAAGTCCATTTATCGCGGCTTCCCATTTTTTGATACAACATTTGGTCCTTGCGCTTTATATTTGCTGCTATAATATTGCAAATTTGTATTCATATTCTATATTAATGCATCCATAAGTTCAGTGATTAGTTTTACTGTAGTAATCTTAGGTTGGCCATTAAAAATATTTTAATTTTAAATAATAGGCAATTAATGGAATAAAAAAATTGTGAAATGAGTTAATTTATATCTCAACACATATTCATATGAACTCAAAACCAATCACTAGGATTGCTTTCATACTAAATATCTATATGGGAAAGTCATGATAAATGAGGTACCTCTATCTGTTTAACGCAAGGACCATTTTCAAAATTTGTATAATTTCTATATAAAAATAATCATATCTCCTAAACGGTTAGAGATCGAAAAGTGTAAATCAGTAGTATAGTGTATATTAGTATTTGAGTGATGTGTGTAAAATTAGAACAATATCCATTGATAATTACAGAAATATGAAAACTCAGTCCCAGTGTCCCTTAACATGAAGACCGACTGAAAATAAATTCACTTATTAGACTAAAAAACAATAAAATTGATCTCAAATTTCATAAGCTGTCAAGATTGTCTGTTGACATACTTGCTGAATGGATATATTTATGGTGGGAATAGAGGAGTAGCTGAATCTAATAAGAGTACATAATTAAATAGTTGCATCTTCTCATCGGAAATAAGTATGACAACCTGAAATTCGACAAACATGATCCAAATATTTACTTGTGCCGTCTCTTGATGATTGTAGTGTTTTTGTGTCTGTCGCACAGGCTAGAGTAAAATGTGGCTTTTCACTAATGTCTCATCTCATTCATGATTGCGATTATGTGGAAGCTACTGAGGTATGGCTGGTGCCATGTACTGACACTAACTGTACTCAAGTTGTACAGAGGAACCTTGCCTAGTATGTCTCATCGTAGTGCTGCTTTGTGGGTTTCTATTAGCATAACTTACGGTGGTGCTTGTTGAGGATCCAACCAGCCTTTGGGCTGACTATTAACAGAAAGATCAAAATATACATCTGCCATAAAATCAGATTTGACACATAAATGGCTGGTATTCAAAAGCCATTTTCAAGTTGGGTTTTGTATTACTACCAAAAACAATGTGGGATATAGAAATATTCTAAAAGCCTAGCGGGTGGATCACAGTTATGTAGCTGGAGTATCTATCTATTTTTGGTACGGTGATTTTGGAAAAACAGGCGCTCCAGTTTTATTGGGCGATTGTTAATTTCAGGCACAATAGCAAAAAGTGAAAAACAAAGTACCTTGGAAGACAGATACGGTAGCTGGGTAACCACAATGTGCTATATTGGATTCATTTAAAGGCCAACTGCAATGATCGCATTTAAAATACTGGAGTAGAGGAATATTGAAAATGATTTTGAACACAACAGAGGGACTGAAGTGGGGTACTGATTCTTGTTGACAATGCATATTATAAAATTAGGCTAACTTTTGTAAAAATGTGATTTGTAATTATAACAGTGACAGGATGCACCTTTTGTCATTAAATATAATATAACATATTTTATAATTAGGCTACTAGGCAGGCATGAATTCACTCCTCAGTTCAAACATGACAACTGAAAAACTCTGGATGAAATAGGTATTATACTAGAAAATATTTACAAATATCACAGGAGAAGATTGAATTTTAGGTACGGTAGTTACTGTTGATTTAAGGGGCAGAATTACGAGGTCGTTGCATTTTATTTGAATGTCTTTTCGATCATACATCCAATAGATGGCTGATGACACCACATTGTTGACAGCAACATCTCGATCAGCTGACTGCAGGGAACTGCGGTGGTTTGAAACACTGAAATACTACACGTGATAATAGAATTGGGCTATTTAAAGTGAGTTCTATTCATTACTAACAAGGGGAGGATACGATGCATGGGTCACTGATTCGAACCATTTTAGTACACGTGTAGGGCATGACCAGGTGTTGCTCTCACGTCACAGTACAGGCGCAGTGTGGCAACGTGCACTCTATTGTATTTATCCTCGAAGGAATGTCTCAACGCTTATAGAAAATTGTAGATTTCTTTGAGAACGTCGACTTTGGTAAAGAATTTCTTTTCTTACAATAATTGTTCAGTAGGATGTTGGTGGATGCCCATACCACTTTCTTACAAACATTTTCTACAGTGTGTCCTTTCATGCAAATATCAGGCTCCCACAAAAGTTCCATAGAACGAACAAATTGCATTGTAATGTTACTCACAAGCTCCCTGTGGTTCTCAACTTTAAGAAAATCAGATTCTAGGTCACCACACAACTTTAAAACTATTAAGTAATTGTGAACAACAACATTTACAACATACATTTCTGGGACTAAGAGCCTACCTCTGCCCTTATCCCTGATCAAATGGTATGCCTCATCATCAAGGTCAATAAATTCACTGGTACAAAGAATTCCCTTGCAATGACTACATTGTAATCGTTTAGTCACACTATAACAACAATACCCTGCCAAGTACACTAGAATAGGGATATCATCCTTACAACCATCAAAATCTCTGTCATCTATATATATACGGTCAATGAATTTTTGCTCATCAGTGGGAAACTCAGGAGCCTCGGAGGTAGGTTCACATAATTCATTTATTTTAATTTCACCAAATAAGTTGGATTTGATCTTTAGGGACATGGATGATTGAATCCTTAGCTTGTGTTCTACTTCATACACCTGCCTTATTGAAATATTATACTGGCCAGCTGCCAACTGCCTGTATTTGCCAAACCTTCGCTCTAATACATCAGTCTGAAACTTCCCAAACATAACATAAGAGAAATTTAGAGTTGACAAGCAATAATCTTTCAACTTTAACAAGCCTTCTGTTGTCAGTATCATGGCAGCCATTGTTTCAGAGGACAATGACCCTTTTACATTTAGTTTTTTCCACTTATTTAGCCACTGCAAGAATTTATGTAAACAATTAACAATTTCAATAGAATCTGATGACACTGGGCACATGAGGATATTGTTGAGTCTTGCTCCTTTACCGGGAGTTCTTACATTTACTATATTCCACCAATTTAACATTAGTTCAATATACCAGGCAGTTTGTTTATAATGCAATAAGTCACACTTTTCCCCCATAACTTTCAACCCTTCAATGACATTTTCATTAAAAACCTGAAGAACAAGTTTTACATTTTGCCGTTCAAGTGAAGTAGGACATAAGGCCTTTACAGAGAGACCGTAGCCATACTTCACCAACTTATCATGCTCTATATTTTGCAATTTCTTCACAGAGCAAAATGAGGCTTTGTGTACATCATTGCTAACTGGGTCAAAATCAGGATAGTTCATGCACATATCTTCATCTTTTTGGTTCAACCAGTTGTTTCTGACACACTTAGCAAGTGGACAGAGTCAAACACAAAGAAAAGAGGCCTTGTTTCATCGACAGGATGAGGGTAAACACACTTCAGTTCTTTCTGCGGTGAAAACTGCTGCATACATTTCCTATTAAAAGAACTGTTGTCACTTACTACACAAACCACATGAAATCCTATTTCTTCCAAGCCAATAATAATTTTCTTCAGTATGCAGTGCAACTGTTCCCCAGACATGGATTTCACTGGCAGTACATGTACCATTTCCTTAACATCTGACAGTAGACTAGATATCATGAAGCAATAGGCACTTGTTGCCAGTTTCTCGCTGTTGAAAGCTTTTCCAACAATATTACCACCTTTGTAATCCATCATTGGTTTCACATACACTTCATCCATCATGAGAACAACAAATTTATCACATTCATTGCCAGAAAATTTGTTCTTTATATAGTTCAAAAAATTCTCCTCATGCTGCTCCACTCGAGGATCTAACCTGAATGTAGAACATAGCCTCCTGATCGTGCATGGATGGGGCAACACTATTACATTTAAATGTCTCAAGTACGCATAGCTGTGGGGCGAGATTGATTGTGGCATTGAACACAAAATCAGAAAGGAAGGGCTATAAACTCTCTTTTGCCCAGACCAAAGTCTAATTTTCTCTGTAACAAACTCAATATGTTCCGCTAAGTCTGGGTTTTATAAGCTTACAGATTCCCAAATGTTCGAAGCTAACGCCAAGATTTCAGAGGAACTATTTTTTTCCCCGTCCCCATTAAAATTGAGTGTATCCAAACGTTCAAGTATGTTTCTAATGTCAGAAATGTTCATTACAATATTTGGGAACAGGAAATCACCTATCCTGTCTAACTTAACTTCCTTGTAGTACACTTCTATCTGCAATGATGCTGCAATCACTACACTACAAATAACCTTAGGCATAGGACAGAAGGTGATGAAAAGAATTAAAATGTTGTTGTCCTTAGAAATTATACTCCATGACTCTGGTGCAATGAGAAGTCCTATTTTATCATTCAGTTCCTTGAAGCTGGAAAATGACAATGCCTCATTTTGAAGATTAAACTCTGCCTCACTTTCTTCAATTGCAGTCTGCAGGTTCCTATTTTCTCTCCTAACTCTCTTCTCCTGAGGGCTGTCTCTGTAGGACTTTGGGGTACTTAAATACTCTGGGCAATTTGGTAGACGAGATGGAACAGCACCAGGTTTAAGTCTTGGCACTTTTAATGGGAGTGTAATCTCTTGGCCATCTTCACAATTGAATACAGTATTCTGTTGAATGTCTTGAGCATTCAAATGCAGTTCACAAACCTGCAATTTGCAAAAGAATCATACTGAGTAACATTCATTGAAGTAAAGTGTATAGGCCTACCGATAATTAATCTTACATTCTGAGCTACATCGCCACAGTGGGCTCTTTGGGTCCTAGCGAGATAACTGCTGCACTTTCCAAGTGATCTAGGAATGTATTTATTATTACTCAATGAATTGTGAAATATCTTAGTGATATGGTTCATGATAACTGACCAAATTTCTTAAAATTCAGCAGATAATTCCATAAAAAGTTGTATATTGGACAAGAAAATGTTATGAATATGCAAAGAATACAGCTTATCATCGAAGTAACCTACACACCTGGGTATATTTAGGGACATAGTAGTGATTTCTGGCATGTATAGAGTAGCCTATATTTAAAAATATCAATTATCAACCAAGGTATAAATACGGTACTGTAAATCATTGAGTACCATAGGCTAACATTTTTTCTAGGCCTACTCTTTCGTCTCAAGTAGGCTACTATATGGTACCGGTATCAGAAGATTAGTTTTAGAACAAACTATTGAGCTACAGGTCTACTTATATTTTATATCTTGCTTTTAAACAGTTACCTTCACTGGGGAATTTCCTATTAAAACATCTCCGCTGGGAGCAATAAAGGGGTTAGGTACCTACTTAATCAGGAATCTGAGCAATTTGAGGTGCATATTAAATGACTTTCCAGTGAGGCCAGACTCAATTATATAAATCATTAGCTTTGAACACCGATTCTCAATATGCATGAATTAAAAATAAATCTATAATTATCACACTAAAACATTTTCAGTATTTGATCACAACATGTTTATTTCTCCCATGCACAACAAACTTGCCTCACATGTTGGGAGATTAGTTTATTAATTATTGAATGAGGAAACACCGTTCATTATTATTATTTGAAACTTAGCCTAAATGCAAAGTATTGCTCCAACTCTAACCTTAAAATGACTAGGCTTGGTCACTTACGTGTTGCTTGCAAGGCAATATAATAGTTCTTAGAACTATTTATAGCAGCCTAGGTAATTCTTTACATTATTAAGATTACCGGTATATCGGCTATTTATGTGGTACGGTAGGCTAACACTGCTTAGATGATTAAAAAACGTGTACCGTATTGGTAGCCTACTTACCACAGAATGTTTCGTTAATAGCTGATATCCAAAGTTTCTTCAAATTCTCTTCTTCGGGGAACTTAAACACTCGAACTTTATTCTCATGATCATAATTCTCCCTGCACTTCGGCACACAACACTTGTAAACCATATTTTACAGCAAAAAACTTCAAAAATCGCACAAAAACAACAACAAAGGCATGATCACAAACTTCTGCCTTCGGTATCCGCCATCTTGCTTATTTTCAATTCAGTGCAAAGGCCTTGTATATAGGTGGTGTTGACACATTGCATGTTGTACCATCATACAGCTAGACTTTCAGCATTTGTGGTCCAGATTGCAGTACACACCACTACCTCTAATACCCAGTAGCACGTCCTCTTGCATTGATGCATGCCTGTATTCGCCGTGGCATACTATCCACAAGTTCATCAAGACACTGTTGGTCCAAATTGTCCCACTCCTCAACGACAATTCGGCGTAAATCTCTCAGAGTGGTTGGTGGGTCAAGACGTCCATAAACAGCCCTTTTCAACATATCCCAGGCATGTTCGATAGGGTTCATGTCTGGCGAACATGCTGGCCACTGTAGTCGAGCGATGTCGTTATCTTGAAGGAACGCATTCACAAGATGTGCACGATGAGGTCGAGAATTGTCGTCCATGAAGACAAATGCCTCTCCAATATTCTGCCGATATGGTTGCACTATGGGTCGGAGGATGTCATTCAGGTATCGTAAAGCCGTTTCGGAGCCTTCCATGACCACCAGTGGCGTACGTCGGCTCCACATAATGCCACCCCAAAACATCAGGGAACCACCACCTTGCTGCACTCGCTGGACAGTGTGTCTAAGACGTTCAGCCTGACCAGGGTGCCTCCAAACACGTCTCCGACGATTGTCTGGTTGAAGGCATATGCGACACTCATCGGTGAAGAGAACGTGATGCCAATTCCGTGGGGTCCATTCAGCATGTTGTTGGGCCCATCTGTACCGCGCTGCATGGTGTCGGGGTTGCAAAGCTGGACCTCGCCATGGACGTCGGGAGTGAAGTTGCGCATCATGCAGCCTATTGCGCACAGTTTGAGTTGAAACACGACGTCCTGTGGCTGAACGAAACGCATTATTCAACATGGTGGCATTGCTGTCAGGGTTCCTCCGAGCGGCAATCCGTAAGTAGCGGTCATCCACTACAGTAGTAGCCATTGGGCGGCCTGAGCGAGGCCTGTCATCGACGGTTCCTGTATCTCTGTACCTCCTCCATGTCCGAACAACATCGCTTTGGTTCACTCTGAGACGCCTGGAAACTTCCCTTGTTGAGAGCCCTTCTTGACACAAAGTAACAATGCGGACGCGATCGAACTGCGGTATTGACCTTCTAGGCATGGTAGAACTACAGACAACATGAGCAGCGTACCTTCGTCCTGGTGGAATGACTGGAACTGATCGGCTGTCGTACCCCCTCCGTCTAATAGGCCCTGCTCATGCATGGTTGTTTACATCTTTGAGCAGTTTTAGTGACATCTATGAACAGTCAAAGGGACTGTATCTTAGATACAATATACACAGTCAACGTCTATATGCCGGAGATCTGGGACCCGAGGTGATGCAAAACTTTTTTTGATGTGTGTATTTGGGTCTGCATTGAATCTCTCTGATAACCTGTCATTGTGGTGCCTATACTTTTGTACGTATTTGCAACAGGGGCTGAGAATTCGACAGAAGGTAGCTAATAATAATATCTTATGGCCTCGGGTGCCAGGTGCAAGCTTTTGTTTTTTGACACCCAGAGGGCAGCTTGCATGTCGAATTTCGTCAATCCTTGCACGCTATGAAAGTCAAGGAGGTTAGATATCTAAGCTCCTTGACACTAGCGCTTTCTAGTACAGAATGGAGGAACTGTGTTGGCGGGAAATCCCAAGATTAATTTTGCCATTATGAACACTGCCTACTGAATTCAAATGGGTTCTTTAACATGCCAACAACATATGACATGCGAGTCGAGATTTTTGCCGCCTTTCAAAAATTACTTACCACGGCCAGGAGCGAATCTGCACGCTTGGGGTTGGTAGTCAGACATGTTAACCACTCCTACACCGTGGCAAACTAGAACGTAGCTGAGGCCTAACATAGGTACCATCCCAACATTTGCCTGGGGACGAACTGAAAAACCTCTTCTACGATGACAGAGTCGGGAATCAAATCCACCTCTTCTCAGTTCGGTCTCATGAGGCTAAATGAAACCTGTTCCAGTTCTCAGACTAGAATTAAATCACTTGACAATTCTGAACCTCTGCAGTGACAGCTAATAATGCTAGTCACTATGCCATGAGGTGGACAGACCCTATATACAAAGTTTGATTAACAAAATATACACTAGTGTCAAAAAGTTAAGCATAATCACTAAACGAGGCCATTCCGCCGGATAGGAATGTCAGACGGATTGCTGAACAAACGGAAGCTGAATCGCACACCATGTCACAACTTGTAACTATTTTACAGAGGGTGTTTACGCCACTGACATAAGACAGATGGTATCTGATGAATGTGTAATTGAACGCGGCAAATTATTAAGCCAAGTGAATATATTTAAGATTATTATTATTATTAATATCAAATTTAATATTTAGAGCTTTATATTTTAAACAATGGATAGGTTTTCTATTTCATAGAAAACACTATCAAACGTATTATTCCAATAACCACCCACATGTAAATTATAAGGAACGGAGATAAGGTTTTGTATTCAGTTAGGGTATAGTAGAGAGATCAGGGATGTCGACAGTCCAGGAATAGCCGTGAAGGCAACAACACATTTCGCAACCCGAGGAGCTTTTTCAACTTTGAAAACTTGGGAGACATTGAACGGAAAATACGATAGCGTGGGGTGTCTCCGAGTTCGATGACACAAGATTGAATACGGTGGGAACTGAGCGCGTGGAGTCTTGGCCAATCAGAAGTCGAGGGGCCGATATCAGCTGTACAGAGAAGCAAGACGACACACGGTGATTGGTCATCAGGCAAGGCGGGAAGCTGGTTTGTTGTGATCGTGGTGGGGAGCGTGCCTCAGTCGTATATAGTGCGGGCGTGTGGTGAAGAGGACAAGCAATTTCTTTTCGGAAGTCATTCCGAGTAATTCAACGTACTAAATTCGTCTTCGGACATTCCGTGTATTTGTTCCACGGTGAACACTAGCCTATTACTGGGATGTTCCACTGACATATTCATCATGGGTACCATATGTTCTGTTATGCATAGGCAGATCATATAAGCATGGTTTTAGGATTTTGATCCACCACAAAAACAGTCTATAAACTTTCGATTATATCTTCGCAACGGCGGTACGAGAACTGAAGAAGACGTCTGGATACGTGAAGCAACAGCAATCTCTCTTGGAGGTAGATGAACAATGCAGAATCGACGGTGGTAAGCCGTATGACGCATACTAAGCAAGCTCTCTCTTTTCATATTTTCTATCAGTAATTTCAGTAAAATCTTAGCTTTGTTATTAAATTTAAATCCTTTAAAGTTCTTTTCATATCAATTTAAAATTACCACATTGTCTTTTTGAATATTAAATTCCTTTTATTGAAGATGCAATCTTTCCTTTCAGTAGTTAGCATTATGTATAAGACAAAACCTTCTCCCCAAGCAAATGTTACTAGGGTTAATAACCGAGTCATACCACAGGCTGATTTTAAAGAGTATCACTTGTGTTCTACCCAAGCTAGTAATTAATATACATTTTAGGTTTCAACTTAAGTTTCCTTGGCGCCCAACAAACAAATCTATATCATACGTAACAGGTGACAACCAACCGTGGGACTGTTTCTTCCTCACACTCATCAGGGAAGCCATTACAAACTAGTCCAAAAAAATAGTTGTCAGAAAGGTTCCGATAGCTAAGGTACACCTTTGATAACAACTAACAGAACTTAGCAATGTCTTCCACAAAATATGCTGTTAATAGGGTGGCAGCGACGTCGCATGTTTTCTATCAGATGGTCCAAGAGCTCTTGTGGCAGTCGATCCCATTGCTCCGAAAGGGCAATGCGAAGGTCTTGGAGGGTCCTTGGTGGAGGCTGACGGGATGCAATTCGCCTCCCCAATGCATCCCAGACATGTTCTATAGGATTCAGATCCGCAGACCGTGGCCTACGTTATACTCAAGGTCTGCAAATAGACTTGGAGCGCCAAACTGGTAGTTACACTTTACGCCACTAGGATCGCGGTTCGGCGCCCTAGTTGTCTGCTGTTGACTATGCATTACATGCAACTCAAATGTACTTAAGACATGTTTTCTTAGTAGTTCTTGCCAGTTTTTCACTAGTTTCCCCAAATGATGAATACGGTTCACTCTTGGCTGTAATCTTTCTGTAAGTGGTGAACTACTTAGATTCAGAAACGTTCCACTACTCCTCTTGTGGTTCACACCAATATTCTTTAAAAGTGGCATTTTAAATGTTGCAAATTACGAGGGCTGTTTTTTAAGTAAGGGCCGTTTCTTTTTTATAAATTAACCGAACATTTAATTTGAAACCACATTTATTTTTAGGTTTTACATACCTTCCTCTATTTTTCTCCATAGTTGCCTTCTTTATTTATGCACTTGCCATACACTAAAACTAAGTTCCGAAATCCCTCTGCATAAAGTTTGCCGCCTGCTCGGACAACCAAGAATTCACGGCCGTTTTCATTTCTTCATCGTCGGCGAAGCGCTTCCCACCAAGATGACTAAGGGCTATACGGTAGGTGATCCAATACTTCCCACCCAAAAGAGTCAATCAGTTCCTGAGTCCGGGCAGCAGTGTGAGGTCTTGCCATGATCTTGCGCTGTGACGCTTAAGTGCGAAAATGGGTATGCGAGTTCAAAAGTGGCCGTGAAAATGTTCATTGCATTATCACCATACACCTCGCAAAGCTGACTTGTTTCTTGCACTCAAAAAACGTACCACAGATCGTACCTCACACGCGGCGGGCGAATCAATAATCTTGAACATTGTAAAGATGCACACTTCAGCATACAGGTTAGCTACACAGCTGCAACTGACGCCTGATTGTTCGCAAAGGATGCCGGGAGGTAAAGCGCACGCTTGTTGTGGCGTGCGCACTAATTACGGGCTTAAAAAAAAAAACAGCCTTCATAACTACGGATTGTAAATACACATTTCACATTTTGTTGTACTCTGAAAACATGCCAGTTAAAATATTAGTGAAATTTCACATCATCTATTTTAGAGAGTTGAAATTCATTGCTGTTGAGACCAAGTGAGAAATTGTTTCCAATTCAGATATAAAAGAAGCATTGGGATATCTTAATCCCCGTCTTGAAAATGTATTAAACTTAATGACGAGCTTGAACTTGCTGGAGCTGATATTTTTTTAAAAGCAGCCTTCGCAACTCTTTTGCCACTTCTACAAGAAACCCCACTACTATAGCAATTGAAATGGAAGACAGAGATGCCGGTTTTTCTGAAAACAAGGAGACTTCAATGCTAAAATATGGTTAATGTAAGTCATAATGTTTTTATAGGCTATGCCCCACATTCTTACAGTGAATAGGGCTTTTAAGAATCTGCAAGATATGTGCCAGAAGCTGGGGTGTTTCTGTAGCACTGGCTGGGTTATGCTCCTTCAAAAACTTGGTCAAGGCACCTGCTGCGACTGCATCTTCCCTTAGTTGCATATTACCACTTATACGAAATGCGATAATTCCTGTGCGAAGTGTTGACTCGATGGTATGCAGACATGTTCTCACGTACCTCGTGTCACGGGTACCTCCCTTATTTTTCAGGTGATAAGATCACTTCTACATCGTCACTTGGGAGATTCCGCTTAATCACGTAATGAAAATCGTATGCAGGACTGTTGAAATGTTAGCACCAAAACTTGATACGTTTCCTTCGTAAGACTCTTCTTATTATAGTGATAACTTGGAATCTGTATCCTGGTATCCTGTGAAAGGATGACAGGCCCTTGAACAGTACAGTGTGCATTAGCCAGTTTACGTTTGATTCCAATTCCATTTTTCTCATTATTACTAATGCCGAGAAAGAGTAACTTCTTATAATACAATAGTTCCTACTTTATAGGCCATTTCATCAATGTTTAATGAACCAACCTTCTCATTATCGTCAGTCAGAGACTGTTCAGTTGTCTACCTAGCTTTTGCAAGTGACGTGACACCCGCGCCTCTCCGTTTGTGTACCCAATGTTAGTTTTCCGAGTTCGTGGATGAGGAAGTTTTAAAATATTTATATCTCTCAATAAGCGGTAAGTGGGTGGTGATTTATTAGAGATCAATACCCATATTTTGATCGTTTCATTGTATTTGCACTTTCATTTCGTGGAAGTTCGAATTTGAAGTAAGAAATGAGCTTTAAAGTCCCCCACGATCCGCTTCACTCTTGAGCTTCGATATTTGAACATCGAATTTGTCCCGACATTGCAGTGAATATAAATTTTGTTTTAATGAAATTATCTTCCGGTTCAATGACTTAATTGCAGTTCTGCATTCTTCTTAATGCCAACTTAATTTTAAAGACTTCCCACGAGTTGGCTAGATTGTAGAACATTACGTTCCTACACTAACACGTGGTTGATCATAGTTTTCCTCAATTCATTCATTATAAGTCTTCAATAATATTTAGATTACCTGAACATTTTCTTTTATTGTTTATATGATTGTCTTTATCAACATTTGCTCTTTTGCGTGTATGTCCCATTTATTTGTACTCTTATGTTCGGAGTAGTCCTCAAAAACTGTCAGCAATGCGTTCGGTAAGAGCGTTCTTTGCAGAACTTATACAATCAGAATCCTGGAAACACTGTAGAAGACTGTTTTAAAGTCTACAAAGATGCTGGATTTGCCCCCCCCCCCCCCCCCCCCCGAAACAGATAGAACCCATTGTCTCCGTATGTCAACGTTAAACGGAAAGTTATGAAATGAAAGTCCATTGCCTTTAACTTTACTAGATTTACAATACGGCACACTACAATACACCATTACTCACAAACACAACCATAACTACTAATTACACATAAGTTACTATACAAAAATATTCCGTGAATTATATGTACCCCATATGCATGGTAAATTTACACTATTTCACTGGAATAAAACTTGCTTTTCACTACGTGTTGCTCATTAAGACCACTTAGCACCCATCTCATCAGTCAAACAGCAGTTTACTGCCCTTAACGAAAGTGCATCTGTAATGCGACACACTTCAGTCAATTTTAAACACCAAAGCTTTCACACTCATTAACACATGGACGACGGGCCCCGAGAAATCTCGGTTTTACAGACGTCCTTGTTTTCGGTCTTCCTGCGACATCTCTTGACCTTGTATTGAACTATTTCGGTCTAGCACATTGAGAAGGACATTTGTAGATGTATATGTGCCATCTTCCGTCTATTCATGGCCTTCTTTTATTCTTTGATTTTGTTTCGAAACATCGAACTTCCTTCTGTTGGTTCAATCAATGACAAGATGGAGGACTTGTATAATTAGATGATAAGATTTATCGTTTATATTATCGTTCAAATGGCACAAGTTATAGTGAATTAGTAGAAACTGAATGAGAGAGTGAAATTTAGGTCTCTAGGCGACGTAATAACAACCAAAGTACCTACCGTACTTTGACTGTTGACCAATCTAACCTCAAATATACTCCATCTGCTCTTAGTGTAAGCCGCCACTGCACATTGTGTTATGTTTCCAAATACATCACCTCATCCTCATATCAACTAGAAAGATAATATCTAGGTTATTTCCACAATTATGTACTTTTTTATAATCTAGTGCACTGGAATATTCTCAGTAGCAAAATGTCCGGTCCACAGGGGATGTGACATGTCCAGGCATCTGGTCAGCAATGTGTTAAGACACCTTATTTAACGCCAAATACAGAGATACAAATCACATTGTACGTAATGCGAACGATGCGATTAAGGACGCCAGAAAGCGAACCTGATGGCAAAATGCGGAACGAGTTTGAACGATCGCTCGCAATGTTGTCTGGCACCTCATTTCCAGGCCTTTTCTAATAACAGGCCACGGAACCAACCACACCCCTGAAGAGTCGAACATGTGGTCTCAGTACCTCATCCCTGTATCTCCGAGCGTTCAGTGTTCCACGAACCAACAATGAAGATGTGCAGGTCCGTACCCCCATTCAACATGATTCAGCCCCACACCATGACGCCCCCCACCATCACCACACTGGTCCCATTCCATGATGTTCCTGTAGTTGTATCGGCTACCCGGTTCTTTCCAGATTAATGTGCGATGGGAATCATTCTGCAAACTGAAGCGGGACTCATGCGTGAAGAGCACATGCCTCCATTCATTCATGGTCCAGTTTCGACGTTGACGGCTCCACAGTAAACGGGCCCGTCTCTGTGCTGGAGCGAGCGGGACGCACACCGCTGGATGTCTGGCAAACAGCCCTGCAGTTCTGAGCCTCTCTTACGCAGTTTGCCGGGAAACGGCAACCCCTGAGATGGCTGCCAGCTCTACAGACAATTGTCTTGCAGGAGCAGGCGGTTAAGGCCAGATAACGGAAAGGAAGGAATGCAGGAAGCTTGTAGTTTAACGTGACCGTTAATCGTGAGATCATGAGCCACGGGACCTCCCTCTTACGTGGAATCCGAACCACAGGACATGGCATTTCACTTCGAAAATCTCACATGCATTGCCCGGGAATCGAGCCCGGACCACCTTGGTGAGAGGCATAAAGCTAGACCACTGAGCCACCACGGTCCTGCTGTGGGGTGGTTTTGGTCGACCTGGTACTGGCCTACGACTAACATCTCCTGTGTCTCGAAATAGTCTAGAAAGCTGGAAATGACACATTGTGGCACATTCAAGGATACGGCGACTTCGGTCTGTGTCTGGCCTGCTTCCAGGCGGCCGAGTATTCTACCCTGCAAAACAGGGTGCAAATGGCGTCGTTGTGCCATTAGGTTTGTCACGTTCACCACGAGGCTACAATCCGCACACTGTAACATGGCAAACACGACAGGGAATATGGGGCGCAGGCACTAGCTGTGTTTACCTTGTGGTTACGCCGCTAGTCAAAGGAGGGAATACTCCTCTCCTATACAGAGCAAACACGTAAGGGTGGTAGATGCATATGTCGTGCAATTTGCAGTCTATTTCCTGTTGCCCTGGTTATTCGTAACTTATGCTTAACTTTTGGACACTTAGAGTATATTCAGCCGACAAACGGACCATTTATATAGCCTTCATTTGAACTAATACAGGTACAGACTGATGTCTCAAAAAAAATGCAAGGAAATGAATGTTCAGACTGCATACCCTGTAATTTTTTACAAAGATTAGTTAATAAAATTATATTTTAAGGAAATTGGATTTATCTTTTGCTTCATTGGTTCATGGAATAATGAATAGATTGCGCACGAACATACATAGAAATACATAGAAATAATGCTCTTAATGGTCACTCGCAGCAAAATTCGTGCAATAGACAAGCACTTAACTTCAGTTAAGCATTTATTTCAACAAGATTTTCAATGTAACAAACTAGAAGTTGTCACAACACATTGACAAATTATTTTTTCAACAAAACAGATCCAAAGATTGTTTAAAAACTAAGGCAATAATATTTACCTCCATCAAAAAATTTTCCATGTACAAAATCCTCAACTCCCAATTCTTCAACTCCAACTCCAATCAGACGAACATCTTTCTCTCGTAACACTGGGGCAATTTTGCTGATTTCCTTAGCCCATACACGGCAGAATGCACAACCCCAACGGCGGAAAAAGACAATGACACAGGTCTTATCTTTCCAAAGACTTTCCAGAGTCACCATCTGAAACAATGCAGATTATGTACTGCTTTGAGAATGACATAAGGAGCATGTTAACACCATGGAAATTTCAAAGGATATAGTATGATTGGGTTACTGACCCATTATAACCAGACCATAAAGAAAATTTAAATTTCACACCAAGAGCAAAAGTTTTCTACGTACAGTATAAAAATTCATTTCCGTTGTAGGTTTACTGACTTCCGTTATAACCAGACCATAGAGAAGAAAATTTAAATTTCACACCAAGAGCAAAAGTTTTCAACATACAGTATGAAAATTAATTTCCGTCGTAGGCCCATTGTTATTTGTTAGGAATAATGTTCTTCATTTCAGCCTTTGAGATTAATGTGCTCTTATATGGTAATGAGACACTGCATTACACTCATTTGGTGTTGTTATTCCGACATTTATCTGGAGTAAAAGTGGGGAAATCATGGAAAACCATCTCTAGGATGATCTGCCTTACGGAAGCTGAGTGTACCCTGTTCCAGCCCTCAGACCAGGATTAAATTTTTAAGTTTTTTCCTTAGTTAAGGATAGTAAGCCACTTACAGCAAAATGTATGGGCTAATCATGAATACCCCCACTAGCTGCATGTAAATTTCAATATTAAGCAGTTATCTACAGCAATTATAATTACTAGCGGACCCGTGCGAGAACTCTCGCATAATGGGTTGTGTGCCGCCCATGTGTACAGACTACCCACCCACGCTGGTGCTATGCGGGCTTGTTTATTTGTTTAAAAGCACGTTATAAACAAATAAATATATTTCTGTTGACTTTTCAAGAAATGCATGATTTTTCCTGTACTATAGAGACGATTTGGAAGATTTTTGTACAAACCACACCTAACTCCCTTGAGCTTGAGTTTTGTGAAACATACACCTTAGGGTATTATATAATAAGAGGAGTTAATATTCAAAGGCAACTTAAAATGTGTGGATATGGTCTCTTAGTTTTATGTCAGAAGGTTCAGGTGGCGATATTTTGCACAATGACCATTATCAAGTTTAAATGTTACACATGAAACAGCATACGACAGAGTTTCGAGTTATGTAATGGATCTAACTAAAAGTGGTTGGCCACACCCTATTGGGTTCGAGTATATACCATGATACATACGTGTCTAGAGAAATTTTTAGTGTAGTCTGACATGCGGATGTTGATATTTTGTTAAGACATTCTGGCGTAAATTGCCGCCATATTACTCGGCTGTATGAGGTTTCGAATAGCTGAAACTAAAGCATTAGTAACACAATTTAACATACTGTAGGCTATGTATCATTTAAACGTTTAGAGTCATCCAAGACTTTGTGAGTGCCGCCAATTTGTATCTAGGGGAATTTTTCTGGGTGCGGACTTTTTGTGCTAGCAGATAATCAAGATCATTATTTTCATGGGCTGCAGTTGAGAGGATACAAGCCCGAAAGGTTTGATGACATGGAAGACCCAGAGCCAGTTGGTAAATAACCCCCATGTTTTCACGAGTTCATCTTTTCTGAGAACTCTCGGTGAAATACTTGTGTTCGCACACACCATTCTAAATCTTATAGATTAACTTGAAATAAACCCTGTTGAAAATTGATCTGTATCATATCCTAAAGGCAAGGCCTCGTCATTGCAACCACATTTGTCTCCTCGGCTGAACGTTTCAAATCAGCATATTCCTGATAATTTAGTCTGTCCATCACAGAATCCAGATACTTCTTCCTTGGTCTTCCTCTTCCCTAAAACCTTTCCTTCCTTCCAACACAATAGTTAGGAAATTGTTATGTCGTAATGTGGAAAGGAATTTTGTTTTCCTCTTTTCTGTAGTATTGATCAACTCCCTTGTTTCATCTACTTCCTTAAAGACCTTTGTCCTTTTCTCTATCCAGCTTATTTTCAGCATCCTCCTCCATATCCACATTTCCATTGCTTCCAGGTGTTGGACATCTTGTTTTGCTAAGACCCATGTTTCACAGCCATACAAAACACTCCACACAATTATTTTTACAAACCCTTTCCTAATTTTAGTGTTTAGTTTTTGTTTGACAGAAGATGTTTCTTGTTATGACAGCCGGATCTAGATCCTATAGGCTTTCATATAGCCGTGGTAGGTTTTTTCGAGATCTCGGGAACTACGTGTCGCCCAGGGTTCAAACCTCTACCAATCGAATCGGAGTGGATTTTTTTTTTCAAAACATGTATGTACGTATTGCGTTACGTTTTTTAGTTTAGCAAAGTACAGGTCGCAATTTTTAAGATATCGAGCTGAAATTTGGTACGGTGAAAGAGTTAGGGCCTGTGAGGAAGCCTATTGTTGGGTGTTAAAATCGGTGCAGGGCTGGACTTTTTTTTGGGGCCCTGAATATCATCATTTTTTTTTTTGATTCAATGTATCTCGGAAACTGTTGGTCGTATCGAAAAACATTAAATGCACAGGTGTAAGATCTCTGCAGTATGCAACTTTTACTCATAATGATTTTTTGATATCTCTCCCAGTTTTTTTTGGGCCCTGAAGGTGTACGTCTGAGCGAGACTGTTTTGCGTTTAGCAAAGTACAAGTCACAATTTTCAAGATATCGAGCTGAAATTTGGTACGGGGAAAGAGTTAGGGCCTGTGAGAAACCCTATTGTCGAGCGTCAAAATCGGTGCAGGGCCAGACCTTTTTTCGAGGCCCTGAATTTCATCCCTTTTTTTTTTTGGAATAGTTATATCTCAGACACGGTCGGTCCTATCGAAAAAAAATCTACAGGTGTAAGATCTCGTTGATTAGCAACTTTTTTATCCTTAATGATTTTTTGATCTCTCTCACAGTTTTCATTTTCTGGGGCCTGAATTTCATTGTTTTTTTTAAATCGTTATATTTGGGAAACGGTTGGTCGTATCGAACAAAGTTAAAGCTACAGGTGTAAGATCTCAGGGATTAGCAACTTTTTTAACCCTATGATTTTTTGATATCTCTTACCATTTTCTTTTTTTGGGGCCCTGAATTGCATTTTTTTCCGAATCTATATTTCGGAAACCGTCGCCCCTATCGAAAAAAGTTAAATCTACTGGTGTAAGATCTCAGTGATTAGCAACTTTTCTGCCTCTTATCATATTTTGATATCTCACACCGTTTTGATGTTATTAAATGTTTTTGGTTTTTGAAAAACAGATTGGGGCCCAAATGTATATAATAATTTGTAAAAATTCAACTGATGGTCTAATTGAATTCTACGGAAAATTCTCTATAATAATCAGTTTTCACTTTTTCAATAAGTTAAAAAAATGTTCGAAATACAAGGGGGTCCCAAAATACAGACTTTTCACTATCACCCTGTAGTTCGAAAACCAAGAGGGCAGCCATGATTTCGATTGCACCATCGGTTTGTTTCACAAAAATGTGGCACAGAATTGAGAGAACAGTTTTGCTCTATCTTGATTCGTTTCCAAGATACCCGCTAAATACATCGAAAAGTCGCCACCCTATACAGCCGTATTCAATGAAAAAGCATACACGAATTAGAATGAGCCTAATATTTTAACATCCAATTTATTATTGAAGGTTATCATTCGTCATAGGTTAAACAAACTTTTCTTCTTTTTCGGCATCTCAAAAACGAAAAAGCTAGATTCAGTGCCGGAATAAGACTGCGCGGGGCATGTAGCAAAGGGTAGCCAGGGGCTCTCTACTTTAGGGTAACAAAATATACAGGGTAGGCCAGCCTATTCGAGGTGGACGAGTGCAAGAAAACTATTACAGATATTTCATAACTATGTGATGGTTTAAGCATAGCTTATGAATTCTCAAAAAATGTGTGGAGTAATGTATTTACAGCAGTAAGATATTTTCATTTTCCGAGTACGTCCGGCTTTCATAACCACATGATGGTGTCAGCATTGCCTAGAATAACATTTTATAATTTTCCTACATTTCCACGTAATCGGGTCGAAGGTCCGAAATGCAATTCCGCAGGCCTTGCCGCCTTGAGATTGTTGCTAAAAGCCTGTTTAGCTTGAGGAATTCTCCTCCTGATTTCTGTGGTGCACCTACAGTGTTGTGTGCGACTGATAATGCTTCCAAAGTAACAGTTGATTGACTTCTTGTACAGTGTCATCATTCATCTTGATGTTTGTTGATATTTCTTAATTTGATTTCCTGACTGTTTTCGAAGTGTTCAGTTTCAATTTTGATTCTTGTAGGGTTGATGCCAAAACTCACAGATCTTACTTAGTTCCCTCTCTGAATATGCAATTAATGCAATGTTATCAGAAAATCTTATACAATGGACTTCATTGTCCATTAATTTTAATTCCTTTGGTCTTTTGTTTGAATTTTGATACGGCTTCAATTAACATGCTGAACAAATATGGGGATAATTCACAACCTCATCTCACTCCCCTTCTAATGGATGCTGTCTTTACTTTTCCATTCATTTCTCTCTTTGTGCTTGGATTTTTGTACAAGAGAAAAATATTTCTTTTGTCCTTCCAGTCCAGTCCTATCTTCTTCATGAACACTGGGACTAAAATTTTAGTGAAATCTGTAAAAAATATTGATTTTCGTCCCCCCCCCCCCCCCTCAAATTAATTATTAATGTACCCCTATCCCCTGCAGATCAGATAGCTTTTTATCCGAATTCCGCCATTTTTAAATCCCTGGCGTGCAGTTCTTTAAATGCCCACTTTTGTTAGACTCACAGTCAGTGCACATTAGTGATGTATTGCGGTTCGCTCCTGACCATGGTATGTGATTTTTGAAGGCGACAAAAATCACGACACTCATGTCATACGTTGTTGGCATGTTAAAGAACCCATTTGAATTCAGTAGGCCGTGTTCAATGGCAAAATTAATCTCGGGATTTTCCGCCAACTAAAGTTCCTCCATTCTCTACTTGAAAGCGCTGTAGAGTCAAGGAGTTTAGATACCGTATCTAAACTCCTTGACTTTCATAGCGTTCATAGGAACGACGAAATTGACATGCAAGCTACCCTCTGGGTGTCAATTAACAAAGCTTGCACCAGGCACCCGAGGCCATACGATATTATTATTAGTGATGTATTCCAAGCCGATTTATCAATTTAATTTCATAGAAATAATTAAAAAGGCCCCCTACAGCTGGAGGTCTTCATTGTGCTGCTCTAGTGGAGGAAGTGGGCACATTAACTACGTGAACTATATAATATACCGGTACTCAATAATAACTACAAATGTTGGAGAAAACTGAATGAATATTACAGGTGATGAGTATAATTTTAAAACCTATTTTCGAAGACACTGATTAGCCTACTTATTAAAGAAATACGTATATTTATTAGTTTCAACATTACTTTTACAATTTCCATACTGGTCATGTGCTAATCCAGTTTGTATACCAACAAGTTGTTTCCCAGTTTGATTGTATTGAAGTGTGTGAATATTTTCAACTATTGTTTGGTGTAGTTCTGTTGTGAAATGCATACACTAAGTTCTCGGTGGCATAAGCCAAAATCCAAAAGTAAGAGAAGACAAGAAATTTCTGCTTGGTGGAAAACAGCTGGTAATAGGCCTAGAGGTTATGAGCATGGTGATGCTCAGAATAAAAAGGTACTTGAAAGCCCACATAATTAAGCACCCAGCACATCCCAGAGCTCAGAACATGAAGGTAACAATTCCAAGAGTGTTGACAAGTTAGCTTTGTTTCAGGAAAATGCTCATGAAATTAGGCTTAATATACACCCATCAGGTAGTGAGTATTTTTATTCACGGAAGTACATAGGATGAACTGGTAAATAATTTAAATTGCAGTGAATGTGAAGAAACAACACTAACCATTCAAGTAAGGGAAAGACATGGTCTAGCATGTAAACTATGTGAGAAGTGTACTAGATGTGGATTCTGTCCTACCCAAATGTATTCTAGTCTTCGTGTTAAAAGTTACTCTAAATCCCAGAGGCCCCATTTTGATGTGAATAGGAAGAGTGTGGATGCCTTTCTAAGATTAGGTGTAGGACATAGGGGTATGGAAAAGTTCTGTGCCTAGTATTGATTCTAAGACATTCTTGAAAAATGCGACCTGTACTTTTCTAAACGCAAAAACGTGACGCACAGACTTACATCTTCAGGGCCCCCAAAAAGGCAAACGGTGAGACATATCAAAAAAAGCACACGACTTTAATAGCAGCACCTAGAGTCTCTAAATGTTGGAAGCCCCTTTCGCAGGAGAGAAAGGAGAAATTATCAGCAGGGCTCAAGAGATATTGGGAACGGAAAAGAGCATCGAAGAACTAGTCATAAGCGCTCCGTAGTGGGCTTAAATCAATAAATAATAATTATTGAAAGAGGATTGTCTGTCCCAGTCAAGGGAAATTGTTAGAAGAGCATATAGAACAGTTGATGGTAATACAGGAAGTAACACTGTTATAGACATTTCTGTCTCCTATGATGGCACGTGGCACAAGAGGGGACACACTTCTGCATATGGTATTGGCATAGTGATAGATTTGTTAACAGGGTTGGTTTTAGACTATAAAATACTATCCAAGTACTCTACTATGTGTGTCATTAGCTGAACTCTCCTGAATTTTATGTATGGCATGTCTGTCATGTAAAGAGTGAGGAATGTGAAAAGAATCATGAAGACAGTTCTGTGGAAGTGGAAATATGTGCGGCTGAAATTTTAAGGAAACTTCTGACACTTAATTGCCAGATGAGATACACCACCATCCTGTCAGATGGGGATTCCAAAACCTTTAATAATTTGGTCTCTAAAAGTGTGTATGGTAGCAGTACCAGTACAGCACTAAAGAAGGAGGAATGTGTCAACCATGTAGCAAGAGAATGGGTACAGGCTTGCGACAGGCAGTACAGACTTGGAAGCTTAAAGGTGTGCAACTTGGTGGTCGTACAGGTGGGCTTACTAATGCCACAATAAAAAAAATTAACAAATTACTATAGGAATGCATAGTACAGAACATACCTAATATTGCAGATATGAAGAAAGCAGTGTATGCCACTCTACTGTCAGGGAAATAAGTATAGATACTCGAGTTTAGAGGTCAATAAAACCTTTACCCTTAGTCTTACATAAGAACAACCTACACCAAAATTTTCCTTGTTTTATTTGTTGTTTAACGATATAGAGTAAATATTTGCATTGTAGCTCGTTAAAATTTTATAGCAGATTGAACAAAAAAAGTACCGGTTTTTCTTACCAAGTTCACGGAGCGGTCACTTAGAAGGATCATTACGTTAAAAGTATTAATCGGATCGTAATGAAACTCTCATACGTCTTAAAGGAACTTATTGTTAATGCGCATATGAAGTTTTAATCTGATCGGACGTTTCTTTAAGTAGTTGTTGTGAATTTTGTATAACATCTTTTTCTCGGGCCTGGGTGGTCATAGCAGTATGAAATATGGCTTGTTATGAGGCTCATAGCAATGCAAGGCTTAACGTAAAACTACATTTTATCTACTTTTGATAATTGCTTTTATATCTATTGATATTTAATCGGGTGGTTATGTGAGAAGAATGTATCGTAGCAAGCGACTGGAACGATGCGCTCGGTCGAGGAAACTCGTGCGACGTTGCCCAATACGCGCGCGTTCCAAGCCATAAGGTCTGTGAATTTCTGTTGTTGTATTGGAATTTGTGTTAGGCCGGTATTCCACTGCTAAAGAAATGTGTCAAATAAATGTTATCAAATATTTTATAAAACTGAACTTTTATCAAAGTTATACAAAGCAATTATCACACCATTACACTACATCAAATATTTTATCATAATTCAGCAAAATGGAAGAAGGACAGTCCCGTGTTCACTTAACTATATTATGGTAGTTGAAATTCTGTGGTGGCAATACCGGTATATAAAAGAAACGGAAAGATAAAGCGAATGTCTTTGGGTTAAGCCATGGGTCGCTCACGTGACAAGGAAAATATTTTTTTATACGAGTAAAATCTTGGTGAAGGAGCTGCAGTACGAGGATTTGAAAAATGACAATTAAAATAAATTAAAAACCATACGTGAAATTGACGAATTATAATACAAAAATTATTATATATATTCGCCTCCGTGGTGTAGTGGTCAGAGTGCTTAGCTGCCACCCAGGAGGTCCGTGGTTCGATTCCCGGCTCTGCCACGAAATTTCAAAATTGGTATGAGGATTGGAACGGGGTCAACTCAGCCTCGGGTGCTCCAAATGAGTAGAGGGGGGTTCGATTCCCACCTCAGCCATCCTTGAAGTGGTTTTCGTGGTTTCCCACTTCGTCTCCAGGCAAATGCCGGGATGATACCTAACGTAAGGCCACGGCCGCCTCATTCCCTCTTCCTTGCCTATCCCTCCCAATCTTCCCATCCCTCATAAGATCCCTGTTCGCTTTGCAGGTGAGGCAACCTGGGCGAAGTTCTGGTTACACACCCCAGTTGTATACCCGATCCCGAAGTTTCAAAATGGAGGCGGTAAATGTGGGATCCATCGCTTAGTCCGAGGGAATAGCCAACCCTGGAGGGTAATACGATTAAGAGAAAAAAAAAAAAAAAAAAAAAAAAACACTATCATTCACGTCTATTTAACTTAACTATTTAATTCTTCTTTATATCCTAAAATATGCGTCCCTTATGTACAGCGCTAATAGCTTCTGCTAATTTTACCTACAAGTTAGAGAAACGTGTCTTATATTTCATTTTCGCAAGAAGTTAAACATTTCCCAACACCTTTTTTAATGAGGGCTTTGGACCTCCATTGGCAGGTTTAAAAATGGTGTGTCAGCTGAAAAGCTATTATTATAAGATTAATTGTTTGAAGTAATTTACACTTTGAGATTATAAGATTATAAAACTGCTCCCTTATTAACTGTCTGAAAAATCACTGCCCGATGAATCAGATGAACTGTCATTTAAGTTTATAACAAGTGGCTCAACAACGGGGACGTCTTCTGTTAACCAATCCTTTTCCCAGTAATGTTTCTCTATTTTTTTGGTGTGTTCGATGCATTTTTTCCATAGCTCCGGTGTTACAGACCTCAAGACTTCTTTACTGAGATCTCGCATCACTCCATTGATCTTCCTCTCTCCGCCTGGTTACTCATATTCACTTCAGCTATTTTATTTTTCACGTAGGACCAAACCAGCTCTATGGGGTTGAGCTCACAATGAGCAACTGGCAACCAGACGAGTTCGACGTCAGGACGAACATTCTTGATTATCTGTTCCAGCTTCATTTTAGGTACCCTGAAGTGAGGTTTGGCGTGAACAATTAGCTCTGCTTTCATCATACTTTCATACTTTTGGATTCTGGGAGGAAGAGGAATATCATCCATTGCAGCGGCACATCCCTTCACCGTGGCTATCGACCTTCCAATACACTTGGATACTATTTGCTAAACCCTCTTATCATTATTACTTTCTCTCTCGCATCTAAAAAAACATATTGCACTTATAATCATGGCAAATTCTTCCTCCGTTAACTGCGGATTAGCTGGCATCTTGATCGATGTGCAAACAATAGATAATACAGACAGTGATAGTTGCTGCAAATGACTCAACGAAGAACAGAGGTCAGAGTTTGGTGTGCGTAGGAACGAGCGCGCAGCAACTGGCAACATTGCCAGGCTGCTGCGGTACTATCGCTGCCCTCAATGGTCCGATTAAATATCAATCCATATAAAATCGATACTCACAAGTAGATAAAATGTAGTTTTATGTTAAGCCTTGCATTGCTATGAGCCTCATAACAAGCCATATTTCATACTGCTATGACCACCCAGGCCCAAGAAAAAGTTGTTTTACAAAATTCACAACTATTTTAAGAAACGTCACATCAGATTAAAACTTCATATACGCGTTAACAATAAGTTCCTTTAAGACGTATTAAAGTTTCGTTACGATCAGATCAATACTTTTAACGTAATGATCTTTCTAAGTGAGCGCTCCGTAAACTTGGTAAGAAAAACCGGTACTTTTTTTGTTCAATCTGCTGTAAAATTTTAACGAGATACAATGCAAATATTTACTCTATATCGTTAAACGACAAATAAAACAAGGAAATATTTGGTGTAGGTTGTTCTTATGTAAGACTAAAGGTTTTATTGGCCTCTAAACTCGAGTATCTCTACTTATTTCCCCGACAGTATGCCACTACATGGCAACTGACTGTAAGCCCCAGCACAAGAAGTGTCCTGTAGGTTTGAGTCTTGGCTTCTACAATCAAAATTATCGCAGCTGGTAAAACACCACAGAGCCATGACAAAATGGCTGTAAAGCTTTCAGAACCCTTAGCTGTCAGGATTATGTCTGTTTATCAAAGGCTGGCATCAGATGAGCTACTATCCAGATGCATCCGGGGTGCCATTCAAAATCAGAATGATAGTTTTTTTAAGGGGCCTAACATCTGGGTTATTGGCCCCTAATGGTCAGGGTGATAGCGAAAATGACAATGAAATGGAAACCAGAACGAAAATTAAGTGAGACTGAAAATGCTTACAAAAAGGAACTCAGAATGAAACTAAGGTAACTGTACCGGTTTTCGTCACTGAGCCAGTTGTCACTCTTGTATATAAGTACAAAAAATAAGCATGTCAACGAGTCTTTCTCAACGCACGAAGTCTTACAAGATTCGTCATATCTTCATTGCCGATAAGGAGCAACTTTGCGAAATCATGCATGCGATGTAATAAGTGATTCCCAGTGCCTAACATCTCGTGTGAGTTGAACTGTCTTGACGTGGCGTATTGCTTCTCGCATGTGCTAAGCAGCACGCGAGTTAATTATGTGCATATGTGTTATGTTCCGACATTTTAAAATGTAGCAAGTGTGTGATATAGTTGGTAATTGTTTCTGTAACATATGCGATTTGCTATTTCATGCTCACGTTTCTAGTTTGGTTAGAAATGCTGGCGACGGACACTGGATTTAAAAACACTCACTTTACCCATGCTCGTCATTTGTGACGAAAACTGGCACATTGTCATATCTCCTTGCAAGACCTAATTAACAGTGGCAATATACTTATAATGTAGTTCTGAAGCACCCTGCTTTAATTAAATTGTCGTTTGATCATCGTGTCCAATAGTCGTCATAGCTGACGATCTTTAGAGCACATGCATGACTAACACTAGTGCACGATAATGTTAAAGTTTACGTTAACGTTTCAGAACCAATAAACATTTACAGTGTGTTATTATGTAGATCTGTCTCTTTGACAGCCGTAGGTCTACGCTGGCTGCGTGGCTCAGCGGTAACGTTCTCGCATGATCTTGCAGGATCGAATCCTTGCGCAGTCATCTGGAATTTGATGTGCGCAAATGCGAGGGACCCGTGTCAGTATATTTACTGGCACGTTATAGATCCCCCTTTGGGGCAAAATTCCGGCACCCCGGGATCTCTAAAAGCTGCAGTAGTTAAAAGGGACGTAAAACAAATAACATTATTATCAGTAGGTCTAAGTCTAGGGTTTTAGGCGAGATGAAAAATATATTCTAAAGACTAAATCTTTGCTTTCAAGTAATATGTCGAAACGTACAGCACATTTATCAATCAGCCTATGATATTCAGCAATTGGAAGCTGCTATTAACACGGGAGAGGTGGCGCTTGAGTAATGTTAGAGGTGGCGTGGGGTCATTTACCAACAGCAATTTCAAGTCTCTTCCGCGAAATAAAAAATCTGTTTTGGGCACTTCCTCCAGAGTACAGAATGCAGAGACTCATTCTGATTTTTACACCCCAGGGGCTAACATCTAGTGGTACGTGGGTTGGCGACCACGGGACCCTAGCTGAGTCCGGCATTGCTTCCACTTGTGCCGGGCTCCTCTCCTTTCCTGTCTAACTCCCTTGGTCAACTTGTTCTTTTCAGACCCCAACGGTATTAGGGTATCCGAGGCCTAGGGAGTCTTTCACTTTCCCGCCTTAATTGGCCCTTGTCTCATCTTTCCTGATCCCTCCTTCTTCGAGGGGTCAGACCTCATGTTGCAGTAAATAACTTCGGTCAATATAACGATAAAGTTAATTGATAATAATGTCCAAGTCGAGATAACACGTAAATTCGGCATGTTGATGACATAAGCGTTAAATTGAGCCCTGTCCGATAAGAGAATACCGTAGTATTATATGTGGAAGAGGAAGAGATATGTGTCAGAATGTATATAAACATGTTTCAGTGTAATAGATATGCTGTTAATAATAGTTGCTAATAATACATGCCAGTAATCATGCCAATAATGTCATTGCAAGTAAAATGATACCAGTAATGAGAGCCTATGTAGAGCCATGGTATAATCATTGAATCAGAGAAATTATAGGAGTATCTTATGAGCCGGATCATCTAACATATTGTTGTAGCCGCAATAAGCGAGCAAGTGTAACGTAGAATCCAGAGATTTGCGTAAATAATTGCAGGGATTATTCAACTAGCATGAACGTCAGGAAAATCTAGTGAGCCATTCTACGAATCTACAATGAATTATGTACGGCCTGTGAGCGTACCAAGGTATAGTGACAGCGTGGGAAGAGGTAGGTGCCTGTTTGCCTATATTCAGAGTCCTCATAGCGTCCAGGGATTAAAAGTGCTACCCTGTGTCGGCTAATTAAATGATTGATCCACCCGTGTTGGTGAGACAATGCATTGTGGAGGAATCACGGTGATTCTCTACCACATATTCGTATCGCAGAGCGGGACGTTTGACACCCGACTCACACGCTTTAAGAGCCACAGATTGTTTCTTCAGGATGGCAGAGCTATTGAAAATCCATCCCTTGCTAAGAATATTAATTGAGAGCCATCTTGAGCCAATTATAATTATCCTAAGTGTAGGAGGTAAATATTTAGATCAATTCCGCTCATAGAATGATACATCCAACCCTACCCCTGCGGGTATAAGGCATGCAACCTTCGAGGCTTTGTTTACAAAATTTAAAATCTAGGTCAGTGGAACCAAAGGAGTGGGAAGACAGCCATCTTGTTTAGAGGTGGGGCCTAGCGAGCCTATTGTCCACGAGGCAGGGTAGCAAAAGTGACAGCGACCCTCACTAATTGGTACTGTGCTATTGTAATACAGAAACTGATATTCTGAACTAATTAAATAATGTTTGATACATGCAAAAATTTCGAAGGATCGTAAAAATCGCATAATATTTGGCCAAGTTAATGTCTGGTGACATTTTCAACTTTGCTAAATCTTATTGATGTACTTTTGAAAGTAATTGCCCTTTTAATGTTATTTTATTCGCACGGGTAGCACTAAAGCACGACTTGGCACAATTATAACGTTAATAACGACTTAACAAGACCTAATGAATGTCGTATGGTGAAGCTAAATCACTAATTATTGTTGTTGTGGAGGGAGATAGTACTCATGTTGCGTTTGAAACAGATGGGAAAGGGAAAACGATCGTCACACTGTAATGGTTTCTTTTGCTCCACCTTGAGCGTACAATTGTAATGGCTTCGTTAGCCCTACCTTGCACTTTAAAATACATATATGAAGCTCCACAGTTGGGATGACAAGTGTAACTGTTTTCCTGGTGAGATACGTTGTATTAATGGGCGCCAAGACCTCAACGCTATGTTGAAATCTAAATTTATATTTAACAACACCTAGCTCAGGCAGAACACCTTTAAGAATCTTCACACTCAGATCGTGGTATGATTTGATCATTGACACAACTAACAATTGTATCAGGAGAAGGAATTTGGTCTATATCTAATGCTACCTACTGAAAGCAAAGATTGCATGGTTATAAGAAATGAATTTATTATATAAAAAACAAGTAGTGGCAATTTTAAAAATAATAATAAATTTAAATTGGAGCGTATCGATTTGAATTTACCACTAGAGAATTATGTGAAAACTGAGTCTGATGAATTACTGATTTTACTATCATTCCCAAGCTAAGAAGTTACTGAAATACTGAATATGAAACAATGAAGCGCGAGATTATGTAGTTCTGAGTCATTCGCGCTTACCATTGGAAATTGCCGTGGCATTTCCCTCGTACTTGATGCTGAAGAGAGCTTCCCACAGCCTTCTGGACGTCGCCATCTTCTTCGTCAGTTGTTGAGTTTGTTTTAGAAATGTAAAGTTATGGTCCGATCACACCGGAATCAACCAAACGAGCGACCACATCGGTCAAGTTTTACAATGTTAATTGTCCTTCCTTCTCGGCGCGCAAACAATATCTGCACTCGCCGAACCCCCTCTCCTGAGCCGTCTCCAAGTCACCCGGTCTCCACTGATTGGCTGAGACACCACGCGATACTCCCGACATAAGGGTCAATATGCTCAGCGCGACGATGTCGATTTCCGGTCAAGGCCATTTCGCCTTTTCTTGATACAGCCAGCTGGAAGTGCCCCACGGCTTTCGTCACGCCTCTCGACAAGAATATACACCTGTAGCTGAATTCCCAATGACTCATCTCTCTCACAATACAACTGACTAAAATCCGTTAAATTCCGTAATCATATAATTTTCCGCGATAATGTTGTACGTAATAATTCGCTTGATAGGGTTTTCTATAACATCGAAAACCTATCTGTATAATTATAATCTTATAAAAACGCTCCAAAAAAAAACCTTAATAATAATAATAATAATAATAATAATAATAAGTTACATGAAACTTGTCTTGGCAGAACAATTTGCCACGTAAATAAACATTGAATGGCTTCCTACTGACTTATGTCAGGGGCGTAAAATACCCTTGAAAAACAAGTTACAACACAAACTAAGCAAACGCAAAAGTAAAGCAATCAGGATGATATTGTTGAATCATAATTAAAGATAAATGTTCCGATGCATAACGGACAGCATGTTTAGACCAACAATGATTGCATTTAACGGTAATTCAGTGATTTAAATAACTTGTTTATTTAGTGATTGTCGTACTGTGATGCATTAATTGATGTTAATTAAGCTATGTGAAAGACACTATAAACATTTCGTCAATGTCAAGAGTATGATTTAGGAAGTGTAGAATAGATTTGGGTGCAATTGCAGCGCCACATACATTAAAGACTCACAAAAGATGTTGCAGCATGCCTGATGAGCTCAGTGCATTAACCCTCCGCCGGGCGCACCTCCGCGACTCCAGAGTTCGGGCGCAGTGTGCCTGACAGGCCCTTGTTTTATAGAAGTCATTAACACTCAATTAACGCAATTATTTTTTAAGTGATAAGTGGCATTCATTAGGATATACATAGGGAGTTTATTCAACATCAGGTTTTTAAAAACATACAATAATTTATTGCTCACAATCAAACTTTAAAATAAAGGCTCGCATTTACAACCCACCACCAAATTGCGTTCAGTTTTCATGTGAAAAATTCAAACAGATATTAAAATTACGAACAAAACTTAAATAATGTTCTTATTACAAAATAAGATACAGCACAATAGAGTCAGTCTTAACAAAAAATTAGTGCTTTTCAGTCGGTCAACACTATTGTGTTGACCGACTGAAAAGCACCAAACTTCTGTTTACTAAGGCAACACTGGAAACTGGCTTCAAACACCATAAAGAGTCAGTCTTACTTGGAATCACTGATGGAATGCTCAGCAGTAAAGGTACATTGCCTCCAGTAAAGTGCATGGTTGGCAAGTCATACTGTTTCAGACAGATTGCTTTGTGACTTTCATAGCATTCATAATTCGACATCCATTGACCCATTTATTTCACGAAATAACCACAATCTATGTATTTCTTATTCATAAAATGAGGAAAAGAAGCAATTATGCGATGGAATATTAAGGAAATACGAACCTTCCAAAGTAGAATGAGTTCGGGCGCAATGCGCCTCACAGGCCTGGAGGGTAATTACTGCGCTTTACGGAGGAGGCGGGAAAACTAACAGGGAGCATTCGGAAAGGGACCTAGAGATAGGAAAATACTAAAAGGGGCAGGTGCATAGGTGCCCTCCGGGAAGATGGGGGAGCAAAAATAGATTTTCGGGGCCTGTCAGGCCAGCTGCGCCCGACGGAGGGTTAAAGTTGATCTGATCTTTGGATTAGTGAATCAGATTAGGGTTTGTGTGACTATGTAATCATCTGTGCGCTCCATACATCTTATTAGTGTTGTGGGAATTTAAATGTACAGGTAATTTGTTTTTTTGTTGTGTTTTTGCCATGATTGAGTAATATTAAATTCAGTATTTAGGACATTGTTGTTTTTCCATGTAGAGCAGTTACCTAGTAGACCTCAAATCCTGAGCGTGTGTTCGTACAGTGGGAGGACGTACCATACCTCGAAAGACCGTGAGCAGTCGGGATACACAAAATATCAGATGGGTACAGTATGTTCAATTTTGATTATAATTCTATTCTTAATTATATTAAGTAGTATTTTGGATGCATGTGATTCCAGTGTTAGCGGCATTTCCTTTCTTTGGTATTGTAACTGACCTACTTTTATTATTAACCCCCTTAGCGTGTACGGCGCAACGGTGCGCCCACTAGCCTGCTACGTTCACAGAGTGTAAGGCGCAACGGTGCGCCGTCGAATTTGAAACGCCCGCTACGTGGACTTCGTAATAGTAATTTATTTGGTCGTAAGATGGCAGGAAGAGGCAACTTTTGGCTACACTTCAAGCTATTTATTATTGCCAGGAGGTGTCGCATATCTTCACAGTCATTTATTTTTCAGATCTCTGCACACGTGTTCCCGCTTTTGCGGACCGTGAGTTTGCTTGTAAACATGGCAGGTCGTGGCACAGTTATTGATGACAAAGAAATAGCTAATTTGCTCGATATTAGTGCCAACGAAAGTGATTCAGAGTGTGACAGCGATATAGAGGATGAGTTCGCTATAACTTCCAGTGAAGATAGTGACGCTGAAGATGTAATTCGTGATAACGCCAAGAAATACGAACACATTAGGCGACTGATATTGTCCCAGTATTGATGTGCTGCTGACCAGGGATAACCAGGTATCAATAGTTTAGAATATTATGTTATATGTTCTTATTGTGTGTGTTTTTGAAAACTTTTGCCAGTGCGTTTGGAAATTATAGAGAAATGCATATGACACCGCGCTTACCATTGGGAGTAGGCTAGAAATAATGCACGTTGTGGGTGCAGCCCAGAGTTTCACAATATCACGCTTGAGGGGTTAAAGTCTCCAGAAATTTCACCATTGTAATAGCTTTTTGCAATGATATTGCACAGTTTCTTCATTTTTCCCCTATTCCGTTGAGTAGTTCTGCTAGTATGTCAACTGGTCCTATTGCTTTCTAATCCTTTAATTGCTTTAATGCTAGGCCAAATTCTTCCCATGTGATTATTGGTCCTATATCGTCTTCTTCGAGCATCTGTTCAGGTTCAAGTAAGTCTGGAAAATATGACCTAAGCAATTTAGGGATTGGAATATAACTAACATAAACCACGATAATTATGCAGACACATTTCATCATACAAACTGATAAGAGCTACAATGCCTACATTCAATCTTTCAACATTCATTCAGTAAAGTAGTAGCATAGCCTTGGGATGCAGTTCTCTGTCACTTTCCCTAAAAGGAGAATCCAAAAAGGAAGTGGGTCAAGTACATATTGCGATCAATTTCGGTTAGTGGGATTTTAGGGTCTCCGGTGACATCACGGATGACATGGTGTTGATGCTCGGATGTTCAACGTTTTCGTGGAGTTGCTGTAATGGCCGCTGACTCTTTTCTGTTCTGTGAAGGTGAATATGCTGTGGTTCCTTTTCGGTGATGTCATTGAATGGAAATATTTGTTGTAGTGACTGTTAGTATGTAATCTTAAATGAAAAGAACTGTGATTAATTTCGGTTTTATCGGACTTTTTTTGTATATCGTGAGGGTGGGTATGAGATTCAAAAGAAACCTGGTCGAGTGAACGAGGTTTCCTAGTAAGTAACGACGTATTTTATCGCTATAAATCGTAGTCCCTCCCTTCATATGCCTCTTAATAACTTCTAATAAAGTACCTTTACTGCATGATGACTGCCATATATTTCTAACTACTATTAATGTTGCAAATTACTACGATGGAAAATAGACCATTACATAAGGTCTGTTATATGTGTGACAAAGACTAGGGGGATATAATTATTAATTATATGTATGTGTGTAGGGGAATTTTCAGTGTAGTTGATATGCGAACGTAGATTTATAGATGTTTGATGATTTGGCTTTTATTGTACCAATTTTGCTCCCTTGTTTTGAGCTTTAAAACTGTTTCGTTACATGCCAATGTTATGAGTGTGTACAAGTGAGGTTTGGGGATAACTTATAAATGTTGATACATTACTTTCACTTGTTGTATTTCATTAAAAAGTTAGATTGTACTGTTCTAAAGCCATTGGTAGATACTTGGTTAGACAACGGTCTTGGTGAAATCACTGGTCCCTCCTAGGTGAAATGCTATATGAATGAAAATTACTGCTTCTGTTGGGAGCAAGGAGGTCGCTGGGGTTAGCCGCAGGTTAGGTTTGTTATTGTCTGGAAAGTGTTAAGTATATTACTGCTTGTGGTACAAGCAAGGGGGGTCTGGGGCGTAAGTCCCAGGTTAAGTTTGCGTATGTATGGAAAGCCGGGACTATTATAGAACGCGAAACATTTGCGTATAAAATTCCCATAAAAACAAAATGGCAGCATTGATCAAGTCATCTACGACGTCACGAAATACTCCTCTGGCAAGCTTACGGGAAAAACCTGGGGTACAGGGGATTTTTGGTGGGGGAAACAAACAGAACTTAACATTTACAATAAACCTTCAAAACGCGATACACATCGAAATTTTCACACTTCAGCTAATGTTTATAAAAATATGTATCGCGATCTTAATTGACCTATATAGGTCAATTACAGATCGTGATACACATCGAAATTTTCGCATTTCAGCTTATATTTATAAAAATATGCATCATGATTTACATCGAAATGTTCGCATTCCAGCTTATATTTATGAAAATATGTATCGTGATCATTAATTGTCCTATACAAGTCAATTACATATTGCGATACACATCGAAATTTTCACATTTCAGCTTATATTTATCCCCATCTTTACTTTAGTAGATGGGAATACATATTTCATAAATATAAGCTAAAATACCAAAATTTCATTGTGTATCACTATCTTTACTTCACCGATGTAGGTCAAGTAAAGATGGTCATACATATTTTATAAATATGAGCGACAATACGAAACTTTGGAAAACTATACACAACTCATTTCGAAGTGTTATTCTAAATGCCAATTTCTCTAAGTTTCGCCAACTCAAAACCCTTTATTCCCAGGCATTTTCCCATAAGATTGTCAGGTAAACATTTACTGTATGTGTATGTATGGTAAGCCTTAGCCTATTATCTTGTAAATTACTGCTTGTGGTACAAGCAAGGGGGTCTGGGGCGTAAACCTCAGATAGGTCAAGTAAAGATGGGGGATACATACTTAAAACATATAAGCTGAATTGCCAAAATTTCAATCTGTATCGCTTTCTTTACTTCACCTATATTGAGGCATACTTATTTTGTTAACTATAAATTGCAAGTACAAAAATTTGGATCTGAATCAGAATCTTTCCTACACCTAGTTCAGGACTCAACATAAACACATTGCAAGTCTCATTTCCAAATATTATTCCAAATGCCCATTTCAGTCTCCATTTTCCCATACGCATGCCAGGTAAACATTTAGTGCCCTTCGTGATGTCGTCGATACATCAATGCAGCCATTTCATTGATAAGGCTTGCCATACATACACAAACCTAACCAGAGGTGGCCTAGGTAAAGAAAGCGATAGCCTACACTTTGAAATCCTGTCATTTCAGCTTAGCCTATATTTATTAAATTTGTATCGCTCATCTTTACCTGACCTATATAGGTGAAGTAAAGAAAGCAATACGCATTGAAATCTTGGCATTTCAGCTTATCTATATATTTAAAACAGTAAGGTGATTTTTGTTACCACGAGATTGAGAGAACGACAGAACCGATTTACTTCGTAGAGCACTCTAATGAAAGCTCTTGGCCTCTAGATTTGCTGAGTGTCTCTAAAATAAACAAATATATTACGGTATATTTTTGAATTAATATAGAAAATAGCAGAATTCTTGCCTCTCACGCATGCGCACAATCCGCCTGGGGTCATGACAAAATGGCGGTGAGAAGTCCATTAAAATGTAAGTTATTTAATAAGCTTCCATGTAATTGAAAACATACATTAACCAAGTTCTGACAATAAAATATAATAACAGTATGAACGTATGCGAATGTGCAACATTGATTTATTTGGATAATGAAATGGATTATTTCCTTCAGACAGCGGCTTTTGAAGATAATGAACGGCTGCGTCTGCTGCTTAACAAGAGTGTGCGAGTAGCTATGTGGTTAAGGCGACTGACTATGGTTCCTAGGTTCACCAGTTCGATCCCAGCCCTCGCCAACTTTTTTTTTACCACTGAAATATTGTTTAATCAAGGAGTATTAGTAAGGTTTTATGTCTGTTAAATATACATATTTCTACATTCCCTCTCAATACGTTTTATTTCAGTTTTACCATTGCATTACAGCATGTGATCAAAAGAGCAAACTGTTGTCCTCAGTACGCCGCACAGATTACCTACTACTACGCCGTTTAAATATCTGCAATCAGTTCCTATAACTGACAACAGATGGCAGTACATTGCCCATATAGTTCCAGTAACTGACAGCAGATAGCAGCACCATTGCATCGATATATTTAAAACACAAGACCTGGCACGTTTTCAAGTGATGGAGAATTATAAAGGAGGGGAATATTTAAGAAGGGAAATTTTGAGGAACATTAACCGACAGTTGAATGTGTAGGCTATGTTGTTTATGTACCTTAATATTGCAATTTTTTCCCAATGCTTCAGTGGTCAACTTATTAGCGTCCTAGACTAAAAGTTATAATTATGCATCGTCGATATACTCTTAAATTATTAAAGAAAAAAGTAGTTTTCCAGGCACGCGCGCGTGTCTACAATTGCTTTCGCCATGAAGAGACACTTGGCAAACCTAATTCGTTTGAAGGGCTCCGACATCGTGGTCACGCAGCCCCGTGTACTTGGGTGTGTATGTGTGAAATTCTCTCATAACCTGTGTTATTGTGATGGCTACATTACTGTGTGTATTTGTAATTAAGGTGGTAAATGGCAAGGAGACGGCCAAGGCCTTAAGTTAGGAACCATCCCGGTATTTGCCTTAAGTGGAAGTGGAAAACCACGGAAAACCACATCCAAGATTGTCGAGGTGGGAATTAAACCTTCCTCTTCTTAGTTATACCTGAAGAGACTGAATGTGCCCCGTTTTTGCCCTCAGACCAGAATTAAATTTCTTGGCAGAGCAGGAAATGTAACCCGGGTCTCCGGGGCGATAGACAAGAATAGGTGGGCCTCCATGTGTTAATACGATTTTTGACATGCACGGGACATAGAATTCAAAAACTGCCTCCATTAGGGTGACTGCCGAAGTGAGTATTGAGTATAGGACGATGGTCGTTCCAGTAGTTGGCGAAGTGATCCTATGTTCCCCTGCAAAATGTACTGCCATAACCTATAACAGGTGATGGAAATTGCTTATTTAAAGCAGTTTCGTACTGTTTATAACAAAATGAAGAACGTCATTCTGAACTGCGTTTTCAAGCAATTGAAAAAAATTTCGCTGGCAGGAACAATTATAAGGAATTTATTTTAAGCGATCAGTCTCATCGCATTCTCCTCACCAACCAACTTGAGTATGAAAGTCTCTGGACGGTCATGTTGAACTTCATTGTATAAGACAGTTGTTTAATGATTATTTGTTTAGAGTACTGAGTCTAACTACGCAGTTGATTTCGGCAATGGAAGTATTATTTGCCATTTAATATTTAGCGGCTCCGTTATTGCGTAACACTATAGTGTTATCGAATAATACAAAGCCACATTTAAAATCCAATATAAATAGGCCATTTCAGAAACAACTAGATGAAACCCGTCAAAACATGACCGACAATGGAAAACAAATTTACTGAAGAAGCTTCTTATATAAGTTACATTCTTTGTACTATTACTTGAAGAACATTAACTGACAGTTGAATGAGTAGGCTATGTTGTTTATGTACCTTAATATTGCAATTTCTTCCCAAGTTGGTAGCGTCCTAGACTAAAAGTTGTAATTATGCATCGCCGATATACTCTTAAATTATTAAAGAAAAAAGTAGTTTTCCAGGCACTCGCGCGTGTCCACAATTGCTTTCGCCATGAGAGACACTTGGCAAACATAATTCGTTTGAAGGGCTCCGACATCGTGGTCACTCAGCCCAGTGTACTTTGGTGTGTATGTGTAAAATTTTCTCTGATAACCTGTGTTATTGTGATGGCTGCATTAATGTGTGTATTTGTAATTAAGGTGGGAAATGGCAAGGAGACGGCCGTAGCCTTAAGTTAGGAACCATCCCGGTATTTGCCTTGAGTGGAAGTGGGAAACCCGGGAAAACCACATCCAAGATTGTCGAGGTGGGAATCAAACCTTCCTCTTCTCAGTTATACCTCAAGAGACTGAATGTGCCCCGTTTTTGCCCTCAGACTAGAATTAAATTTCTTGGCAGAGCAGGAAATGTAACCCGGGTCTCCGAGGCGATAGCCAAGAATGGGTGGGCTTCCTTGTGTCAATACGATTTTTGACATGCACGGGACATAGAATTCTAGAACTGCCTCCATTAGGGTGACTGCCGAAGTGAGTGTTGAGTATAGGCCTATGCTCATTCCAGTAGGGCGAAGTGATTCTATGTTCCCCTGCAAAATGTACTGCCATAACCTATAACAGGCGATGGAAATTGCTTATTTAGAGCAGTTTTGTACTGTTTATATCAAAATGAAGAACGTCCTTCTGAGCTGTGTTTTCATGCTATTGCAAAAAAATTCGCTGGCAGGAACAATTATAAGGAATTTATTTTAAGCGATCAGTCTCATCGCTTTCTCCTCACCAACCAACTTGAGTATGAAAGTCTCGGGACGGTCATGTTGAACTTCATTGTATAAGACAATTGTTTAATGATTATTTGTTTAGAGTTCTGAGTCTAACTACGCAGTTGATTTCGGCTAATGGAAGTATTATTTGCCATTTAATATTTAGCGGCTCCGTTATTGCAGGACACTATAGTGTTATCGAATAATACGAAGCCACATTTAAAATCCAATGTAAATAGGCCATTTCAGAAACAATTCCAGTTATTATGCAGGGCAGTGTAAGGTCTTTGACGATCCATTGTAAACATTGTTCTACATTGTATTTCTCTTGCGTAAAATCTACGCGTGGTTACTTGGCCTTTATTGTTGTGATGGTAAAATTGATCTGCTGGAATATACAATATTTGCCAAGCTGCAACAATGTAACTTAATATTAATTTAAATGTCATTGAACTTATATCCAGTAGTTCAAGCACATACATCAGCACTAACAGATTGGATACTGAAGATGAAAGCCAGCTACTTCATTTCCCTATTATAGAATTCTTCAATTCCTTGGAATTAAGTGATTCGCCTCCACATACTCCGAACGTTTGAGCCATAGTTATGCTCCTTAGAAATCTGAACGTTTCCCAAGGACTCACATATGGAAATATATTAAGTGTAAGAAATATGTTAGAAATTGCTTGGATTCGGATATAATAGGTGCAGTAAAATTAGGCAGAGAGCACAAATTCTACGACTTGATTTAACACCTTCCGATAAAACACTTGCAGGTACAGTACATTTTCTTTTAATAGGCAACAATGTCCTATTCGCTCGGCCTACTTTATCACAATCAATCAAGCTCAAGGAGAAACTCTTGAACGTATTGGGCTATTTACCTCATCACGTTTTAAGTCATGACCAGCAGGATAGTGAAGGTACAAAAAAGGTCCTGTATGGGATGGTAAAGAATAAGAGGCGGAAGGATCCTAACGATTATGTTAGAATGGTGAACAAAAGGGAACAAGGGATAGAAAATAGGGAAGAACTGAAGAAAATGTGGAAAGAATATTTTGAAGAACTCCTGAACCCAAATGGAAACCACGGCGAGGAGGAAGAAATCGGGGAAGAGGTACAGTAGATGAACTGCAAACAGAAAAGGACTTAACATGGAAAGAAGTGGAAGATGCAGTGTGGAAGATGAAAGGAGGGAAGGCACCGGGTGTGGATGAGTTGAGTGTGGAGATGGTGAGACCAGCAGGAGAGGTGGGGATACAATGGTTGTACCAAGTGATGAAGACAGCATGGAAGGAAAGGAAGACCCCAGAGGACTGGAAAAAGGGAATAATTGTCCCGATCTTCAAGAAAGGTAGTAGAACAGAATGCAGAAACTATCGGGGAATAACACTGATGAGTCATTGTGCAAAGATGTTTGAGAAAGTTTTGGAAAGGAGAATTAGGACAAGGATAGAAGGAGGGATGAGGGAAGAACAACATGGCTTCAGAGCAGGAAGGTCCACAGTGGATTTGATTTTTGCTGTAAGGCAGTTACAAGAACAGCACTATGAGTATGGAACAGATCTACTGATGGCCTTCCTGGACATTGAGAAAGCATATGACAGTGTATGCAGAAACAAAGTATGGAAGTCCCTGGAGGATAGAGGAATAGAAAAATGGACTATAAGGAGGATAAAGGAGATGTACAAGGGAAGCGTGAGCTGTGTGAAAGTGGGAGGAGAGAGATCGGACTGGTTGGAACAGAGAAACGGCCTGAAACAAAGAAGTGCATTGTCACCGTTACTTTTCATTGTGGTGATGGATGACATACTGACCCGAGTGGCACAAGTAATTGGGGAAGGAAAGATGAAAGCAATGGTGCTTGCAGATGATTCGATGATTTGGGGAAACAAGGAGGAGGTACAGGAACAGTTGGACGTGTGGGAAGGAATAATACAAGGTTATGGGATGACATTTAGCATAAATAAGAGTGAGGTGGTGATCACAACAAGGAAGAAGGAAGGAACCACAACAGGAATAACAATTGGTGGGGAACAGCTGAAGAAAGTGGAGAGTTTCAAGTATCTGGGAAGCCTGATACAAGATAATGGAAGAAACGATAGAGAAATAAATGAGCGGGGGAGACAGGCAGAAGCATTCCGGAGGAGTGTGAGAAGCATGTTATGGAGAAGGATGTCCCTCAGAACAGCAAAAAGGTTGGTTGGTTGGTTCTTAAGTTTAGGGGCTGCGACAACGCGGTCATGTAGCCCCGTGTACTTTGGGTGTGAGTAGATCATATATCTGACGTACTATGTCCCTATCCTGACGTATGCCTCGGAGACTTGGGTTAGGAAAGGAAGGGAGAAGAGCAAAATACAGGCCAGTGAGATGAGGTCCTTGAGAAGCAGTATTGGAGCTACAAAGAGGGACAGAATAAGAAATGAGAGGACCAGAGAATTAATGAAGGAGGAACCATTACAGGATGGTATAGAGAAATCTAGACTTAGATGGTATGGACATGTAAAACGAATGGAGGAGAAGAGGATACCCAGGAAAGTACACGAGACGAAGTGAGAAGGAAAGAGACCGAGAGACAGGTGGCTGAAGGGGGTGGAAGAAAGCGTGAAGAAGAGAGGAGAAGACTGGACAAGGGTGGAGGCTGAGAGATGGTGAGAAGACATGACGTTGGATAGGCTTGTGTTCCAAACGGACCTGGCCAGTGGCTGGAAACTGTGCAAGATGATGATGACCTCATCACGTTTTCAGTCATGACCAGCAATATGTTGCAATGCTGAGAGTGCTAAAAAGTAATCGTACAAAGAATGTAACTTATATAAGAAGCTTCTTCAGTAAATTTGTTTTCCATTGTCCGTCATGTTTTGACGGGTTTCATCTAGTATTTATTAAATACGTAACTTCACAAATCTATATCACCTATATAGGTCAAGTAAAGAACGTGATACACATCCTGTTTCGAAGGTTTATTGTAAATGCTAATTTCTGTTTATGTTTACCCACCCAAAACCCCCTTTCCCCCGACTTTTCCCGTAAGCTTGCTAGAGGATTGTTTGGTTCAATTACACATTTCGATTAATTCCGTCTAGGGGAATTTTTAGTGTCCTTGGTGAAGTCATGGATGACGTTTTGATGTTTATGCTCTGTTGTTGCTCGAAGTTGCTGTGTCCTCCATCTTTGTCAGCTGTCAAGTGTCGAGTTAGATTTTGGCACGCGAGGACATGGGCCTACTTGTGTGACATGGAGGCGGTGAGTTTGAATTGTTGTTTAATTAAACTGAAAAGTTGCACTGTACTCTTCTAAAGTCATAGACAAAGCCATTAGTCTGGACGAAAATATTATGTTAGGCACTTGGGACACGAGGATTTTTGTCTGTACACCGTTTTGATAGAATCCAAGCGTCATTGATTGAAAATAATTAAGGTGAGATTTTGCTATAGAATGAAAGATAATGTGCATTTGATTTTTTTATTGCATTTGCCCCAAGAAGCATTTATTAACTAAATGGCAGCACTGATGTGATCGACGATATTATGAAATACAGTAAATGTTTATTTTGTAAGTTTACGGTAATTCGTTTGGGCAACAACAGTGGCTTTGGGTGCGTAAAACATAGACAGAAAATGGCATTTACAATAACACTTGGGAAAGAGACATGATAGTGTTCTGTATTTGACATGTAAAGATGGGGAGAGAAGTTTTGTAAATAACTTATTAGGTAGAATGCAAAAATTTGCATGTGTGTCAGGATCGTTACCAGACCTAAATAAGTGAAGTAATGAAGGGGATACATGTTTCGAACTACCTACCACTGTATATAGGTGCATATATTGGAAGTTGTGAATACCTATGATATAAAATAGGCTAGATTATGACATAAGGTCTGTTATATTTATGATTATTTCCAGGGGGGATTATATACCATTATATACCATAATGTGTACGCATCTAGGGGGATCTTTAGTGAAGTGGATGACATATGGATGTAGATATTTGATGTGACTTCCATTGTTTCCATTTAGCCCATTGTTGGTGGTTTAAAATAGTGTTTCGTTACATACCAATGTCATCGCGTGTTGATGACTGACGAGTTACAAATGTTGATACATTACTTTTAGTTGTTAATTTCATTTAAAAGTTGCATTGTACTCTTCTGAAGTCATTGGTCGATACTTGGTTAGACAAAGGTCTGGGCGAAATGATTGGTCGCTACAACCTTATACGAAATTCCTGCTATGCTACAACCAAGGGGGTGTGGGGAGTAAGCCCCAGCTTCGATTTGTATACCTGGCAAGCCTTAATTAAGAAGGAAATTAATGCATGTGCTACAAGCAAGGGAGTCTGGGGAGTAAGCCCCAGGTTAGGTTTTATGTATTCCTGGAAAGCGTTATTAACAAGTACATTACTGCTTGTGCTAAAAGCAAGGGGGACTGGGGCGTAAGCCCCAGGTTAGGTTCGTGTATGCCTGAGAAGCGTTATTAACAAGCTAATAGCTTGTGCTAATAGCAAGGCGGTCTGGGGCGCAAGCCCAGGTTAGGTTTGTGTATGTTCGGAAAGTCTAATACAAAAATGGATGTATTGATTCAGTATTGACGACATTACCTGACCAGCTTATGGGAAAATGCCTGTGATGAAAGGGTTATGAGTTGGTGAAATATAAAAAGAATTTGGCATTTAGAACAAAATGTGGAAATGAGGTGTGTATTTTTTTAAAAGTTTGCTATTGGTGCTTGTATTTACAAAATATGTTTTATCTTTACTTGATGGACATTGGTGAAGTAAAGATATTGGTGCACATTGCAATTTTGTATTACGTTATTAATGAGGTTATGAAATACTTTTCTGGCAAGCTTACGGGAAATGCCTGGTGAATAGCGGGTTTTGAGTGGGGGAAACCAAAACAGAAGTTACTTTTTATAAGAAAACTTCGAAACACGATACGTATCGCGATCTGTAATTGAGTTACATAGGCCAATTACACATTACGATACAAAATTGTATGAATATAAAATGAAAGTAGCCTACTAAATTTCGTTCTGTATCGCCATGTGTAATTGAGCTATATAGCTAATTTACAGATGGTGATACAAAATCTTATAAATATGAAATTTGGAAATTACGATCTGTAATTGAGCTATATAGGCCAATTACAGATTATGATTTGCAATTTTATAAATATAACCTTAAATTGGGAAATTATCGTATGTATCGCCATCTGTAATTGAGATCATCATCATGCACAGTTTCCAGCCACTGGCCGGGTCTGTTTGGAACACAAGCCTCTCCAACGTCTTCTGTCTTCCCACCATCTCTCAGCCTCCACCCTTGTCCAGTCTTCTCCTCTCTTCTTCACGCTTTCTTCCACCCCCTTCAGCCACCTGTCTCTCGGTCTTCCCCTCGGTCTCTTTCCTTCCCACTTCGTCTCATGTACTCTCCTGGGTATCCTCTTCTCCATTCGTTTTACATGTCCATACCATCTAAGTCTAGATTTCTCTATACCATCCTGTAATGGTTCCTCCTTCATTAATTCTCTGGTCCTCTCATTTCTTATTCTGTCCATCTTTGTAGCTCCAATACTGCTTCTCAAGAACCTCATCTCACTGGCCTGTATTTTGCTCCTCTCCCTTCCTTTCATAACCCAGGTCTCCGAGGCATACGTCAGGATAGGGACATAGTACGTCCGATATATGATCTTTTTGCTGTTCTGAGGGACATCCTTGCTCCATAACATGCTTCTCACACTCCTCCGAAATGCTTCTGCCTGCCTCCCCCGCTCATTTATTTCTCCATCGTTTCTTCCATTATCTTGTATCAGGCTTCCCAGATACTTAAAACTCTCCACTTTCTTCAGCTGTTCCCCACCAATTGTTATTCCCGTTGTGGTTCTTTCCTTCTTCCTTGTTGTGATCACCATCTCACTCTTATTTATGCTAAATTTCATCCCATATCCTTGTATTACTCCTTCCCACACGTCCAACTGTTCCTGTACCTCCTCCTCCTTGTTTCCCCAAATCATCTGCAAACACCATTGCTTTCATCTTTCCGTCCCCAATTACTTGTGCCACTCGGGTCATTATGTCATCCATCACCACAATGAAAAGTAACGGTGACAGTGCACTTCCTTGTTTCAGGCCGTTTCTTTGTTCCAACCAGTCAGATCTCTCTCCTCCCACTTTCACACAGCTCACGCTTCCCTTGTACATCTCCTTTATCCTCTTTATAGTCCATTTCTCTACTCCTCTATCCTCCAGGGACTTCCATACTTTGTTTCTGCATACACTGTCATATGCTTTCTCAATGTCCAGGAAGGCCATCAGTAGATCTGTTCCATATTCATAGTGCTGTTCTTGTAACTGCCTTACAGCAAAAATCAAATCCACTGTGGACCTTCCTGCTCTGAAGCCATGTTGTTCTTCCCTCATCCCTCCTTCTATCCTTGTCCTAATTCTCTTTTCCAAAACTTTCTCGAAGATCTTTGCACAATGACTCATCAGTGTTATTCCCCGATAGTTTCTGCAATCTGTTCTACTACCTTTCTTGAAGATCGGGACAATGATTCCTTTTTTCCAGTCCTCTGGGGTCTTCCTTTCCTTCCATGCTGTCCTCATCACTCGGTACAGCCACTGTATCCCCACCTCTCCTGCTGCTCTCACCATCTCCACACTCAACTCATCCACACCCGGTGCCTTCCCTCCTTTCATCTTGTTCACTGCATCTTCCACTTCTTTCCATGTTAAGTCCTTTTCTGTTTGCAGTTCATCTTCCTCTTCCCCGATTTCTTCCTCCTCACCATCTTTTCCATTTGGGTTCAGAAGTTCTTCAAAATATTCTTTCCACATTTTCTTCAGTTCTTCCCTATTTTCTATCTCTTGTCCCCTTTTGTTCACCATTCTAACATAATCCGTAGGATCCTTCCGCCTCTTATCTTTCACCATCCCATACAGGACCTTTTTTGTACCTTCACTATCCTCCTCCATCATCTTTGTCCACTCTTCCATCCACTTCCTTCTCTCCTCAGCCACCACTCTCTTCGCCTCCTTTCTTTCCTGGTACTCTTCCCTTGTCTCTACCGTCCTATTTTGATACCACCTCCTAAAGGCTCTATTCTTTTCCCTTACTATATCTTTTGTCTTCTCATTCCACCATGGTGTTTCCTTCCACCTCTTCTTACTACTTGTCCTCCCACATACTGCTTCTGCTGCACCCACTAGTGTCTTCTTAAATCTAGCCCATTCCTCTTCCACCCCTCTTTCTTCATCTGTTGGAATTCCTTCCTTTACCATTTTGAGGTACTCGACCCTTCTATCCCCTTCTTTCAGTTTCCATATCCTTATACGTCTTTCCTGGTTCTCAGTCACTTTCTTCTCCTTACTCCCTCTCAGGTTCATTACCAGTAATCGATGGTCGCTATCCAGGTTCTCCGATGGTATAACCTTGATGTCCGTGATGTTCTTATTTAGTTCTTTCTCATACAGTATATAGTCGACCACCGACTTCCTGGTCAAGTCATCACTGTACCATGTGATTGTGTGGCTCTCTCTTTTCTTAAACCAGGAGTTCCCAACTAGCAGGCTGTTCCTCTGGCAGAAGTCCAACAGTCTCTTTCCTTCCTCATTTCTTCCACCCCAACCCTCTGGTCCTAGAACACTCTCATAACCTTGTCTTTCTCTTCCTACATGGGCATTGAGATAAGTAGGTCAATTACAGATCACGATACACATTGCGTTTCGAAGGTTTCTTGTAAATGCCGATTTCTGTTTTTGTTTTCCCCACCCAAAACCCCCATTCCCCAGGCTTTTCCCGTAATCTTGCCAGAGGTGTATTTGTGACGTCACGGAAGCCGCCATTTTGTTTTAGGGGAATTTTATACGCAAACGATCGCGGCCTATAATAGTCCCGATATTTTAGTCTCTTTCGTGACTGTGTTGATGAAGTCATCAACGTCGCCATTTTGTTTTTAGAGGATTTTTATACGGAAATGCATCGTGATCTATACTACTCGCGGTATTAATATACTCTTTGGTATCTATTGGCATAAGTTAGATGCACTGCCTGCTAGATCGCATCCCTCCTGGCTGCTTTAGACTGCCTGCCCATTCAACACTCCGAGGCGTAAAAGATATATATTAATTAATTCACCGCTAGGTTGCAGCAGCAATCTACTGTGATCACCGCGGCTATTTTAAAGGGGAAGATACCTGAAACGAAGGATTGTTAAGTTTGGAGGCTTAAACATCGAGATTGACGGAGGTGAAAACATGACACTAAGTTAGTTATTTTGTTATTCAATCATCATAAAGTATATATTAATTCAGACACATACTTACGGGCAAATTTTAAATATAAAGGAAAGCGAAAAATACATGGTGAAGGCGATTGTTTTTGAGGGTCTAAATGTCTAGCTCATTTGCCCGTAGTTATACGGATGACAATAAAAATACAACTACTTCCAACTGACTTAAATCTAACTTACATACTGTACTAGACGAGATGAAAAGAAAGGAATAAAGGCAATGAAAGGCAGAGGAAATAAATGCCTCCGGCCCCTGAAGAATGGGATATCTATTAATTTAGGGGCTTTGCGACAGCATGGTCATATAGCTCCGTGTACTTGGATGAGAGTTGAATTTGTTAACCCGTCTTATTGTGATGGCTGTGTTAGTTTGTGTATTTATAAGTCAAGTGAGAATTGGGAAGGAGATGACCGTGGCTTTAAGTTAGGAACCATCCGTATTCGCTTAGAGTAGAAGTGGGGAAACCACAGAAAACCACTTCGAAGATGGCTGAGGTGGGAATTGAACCCATTTCCTCTCGTTTTCACCTCACGATGCCGAGTGAACCCCGTTCTAACTCCCTTGGCTGGGTCGGGAATCCAACTCATACCTCCAGGGCAACAGCCAAGCATCCTAGCCGCTACACAACGAGGAAAGAATTGAGGAACTTTAAAGGAAGTAGAGCTATTAAAGGCAGATAGGAAAAGGGAGGGGGAGAGGTATTGCACCCAGTCACTGAAAAAAGAAAAAACCAGACCGAGCTCAGGAATCCATCAGGGGCTCCAATTCCCAAGCTCACTAGCCATGAGAGCCCTTGAGGGTGTATCACCACCACCAGGGACTTGGAGACCACTGGAACCCAGCTGAGTCTGGTATTTCCACTTGTGTCCCTCTCCTCTCTGTCATCTACCTGTTACCTCCCTTAGTCAACTCTTGTTCTATTCCAACCAGACTGTATTAGGGCATCCGGAATCTAAGGAGTCTTTCATCTTTCTGCCATAACTGGCCCTCATGTCATCCATCCTGATACCCTCATTCTTTGAAGGAGCCCTATTCTTTTAGTTTCACAAGACCCTAAAGGGGACAGGGTGTGTGTAGCTCCACCACACATGGTTCACCCTGGATACACCTTCAAGTGCTCAGGTTTTGAGCTCGAGAGTTGGCGACCATGAAGGGTTCCAGAGCTGGATCCAATTTCCTCTTTTTTTGCATCGACTTTGGAGTGGAACCTCTCCCCTTTCCCTTTTTTATCTGCCTTTCATAGCTCTAGTAGTTTCCAAGTAACTCAATACTCACTCTTCGAAGATTGATTCTTGTTTGAAGGGTTGAACTGCAAGGTCATCTGTCCTTCGAAGATAGAGTGCATTTCTTTTCCATCATTTATTTCCCGTATTTGTTTCTTTCTTTTATTTTTGTAATTTTCTTCTTCTAGTACATAAGTTAGTTGTAAGTCAGTAATTAGTTTTAACCTAGTTGTAGATTTCTGATTTACAAAAGGGCACGCAGCAGTACACCATTATAAAATCCAAAACTTCGCCATTAACATCAATACAAAGCAAATGTCTGCAACAGTGGCTTGAAAAAGCGACGAACACAGTGGGTTTGTACTGCTCTTAGCGTCTAGCCTATATTTGGAAACTAGTTTGTGCGCATAAACCAATGCTGTAATCTTTGAATGGGCAGGGAGTCTAAAGCAGCCAGGAGGGATGTGATCCAGCTGGCAGTGGTTAGACGACTACCTGAAAGGAACCACACTTCACTCGCAGAATGATGGACTATACTGCAGTAACTTACAAGTAAATTTATGTGATGACATCTTACTCAACAAGACATTTGTACAGGAGTTTTTCTTCGAATCGGGTTTTCCAAACCTGATATCTGCTTGTTCCGGGAATACAGAAGTCTACTGCACCATTTAAAAATCCAGTGTTTGAAACTCCATTAGATAACATAGGCCTAGGCCTACCTTGTCAAAAGTGCTCAAAATATAACCAAATAGGCTAGGACTTTATATCGCTAAATATGACAAACCATAAAAATGGCCAAAATGTGCTTTTATAGGCTTTATAGAGGTCACGGACCCCTCATTCATACTTATTTTTCAAATTTCGGACATAATAGCATCAGGAAAAAAGTATGACCTTTCCTTACATTCTTAACCCTAGTAATCACAGGTAAATTCTCTCCTTCACCGGAAAGGAATTAAATTTTGGGCAATCCGTTCACCGAATCAAGAAGTGACGCTGCCTACACGAGTATCGAAAACTAAAATGCGTGTACCGGTATGGAACATTCTAGAACACTGACGCTACGTAGCTTACGTATAACATGAAAGGTATTTTATATAAGGATTTTTAGGAAGGCTATTCGCAAGTTACCAGCTTCCCACATGTGCCAAGCTACCGATAATCATGTAGTATATGTCGGGGTGTGCGTAAATTAAGACCACAAAACTGACAGCCAAAGGAGGAAAAGTTTCAGTCAATATGATCACGAAGACTGAAAGACTTTGGTAAAAAGTCAAATAACTTCTCAAAACAAGATTTAACCATTTCTAGTTTCACTAACCGGCAATTCAACCATACCGGTACCTCAGATGATAAACTTCATTGGAAGCAAACTAGGATCTGCCCATTACTAAAGTTCTGTTGGAAAGTCTTACAGGCAAAATCAAAACTTCCTGAAGCCAGTTAGTTTTTAAACAGAGCACCATGGTCCTTGTTTAGTATTTTGTTCAAATAAATTTACTATGCGTACCTGTCCAGTTGAGACATTCTTCAGTTGATTTTGTGCAACTGTGTTTAAATCCATAATAGAAATATGGCAGGAAAAACCCAACACTATTAAAAGAAACCACGCAGTCGAAGTAACCCAACGCAAGCTACTCTCACTAATGTTCAGCCTAGAAAAACACGCAAACGAACCAACAAACCTACCCCCAGCAATGTTCACAATTACGCAACACGCCAGGTTACGCCCAAAGTAATCCAAGGAATGTCAATCACCATTGCTGCCAACCCTAATATTTTACATGTCCTTTCATTATAATATTATTTTATTAACGTCCGAAAGGGAGTACATGTAAACATAATTAACATTCTAAAATGCAATATCTCCTACTTCTTTACCTGCACAATTAACATGAATTTCTAGAATTGCTTTCTTTTTTTCTTTCAGAGAGTAAATTACGACGGACACGCACACATATGCCTGGCAACACCGCCCATCTGTCATTATAGGCGAAGACCAACCAATCCTCAGACGATAATGAAAGTAAGTAAGAAAATGGCGTATGTCGAAGCCTGACATATACACAGTGTGTTTCTATCTCCCAAAATTTTAATAATGGCACCCCGTGGCGTTAACGAACAGCTGATTCCTCACCTCAAGTTAAAACGCAATGAGAGTGAAACGCGAATTATGATCCGCATCATCCTGGCTTGTTATTGGCTGGCAATTATTACCAGCCATTGGCTGCCCGCGGGTTTGTTTACAATTATCACCAACATGGTGGCGAGAGGAATAGATTTCTACATCAATTAAATTGCTAGAAATCTATTCCAGTTCTTGACAGTATGAAGTGCAAATCACTTATTGATGAGGAATTGTATGTGCGTTTATATTTAAATTGAAGCGTGACACTGTTCATCAAAATTTGTGAAAATAAAAGTACAAATCAACACTCTTGCCAATCAACTGAAAGTTTCTACTACTTTGGATGTAAATCAATTGGCTGTCGTTTCCACCAGTTTTATTCATCAGTTCGAAATACATTCAGTACAATAACCTTTTGTGCACTATAAAACTACATTATAGACCATTGCATATTGATGTTGCTGTCTGCTTATATTGACCAATTTCATGACATGTAATTTGTAGGTTATGCCTAATAAGGCATATAATTTAAGTGGCCGTTTGTAATGTGAAGTCCTTACTGTATTTATGTACAAATATTATGGTTTAACTAATGAAGCAAGGATTAAAAGTGCAGTTTGCACTGCCACCCTATATTTGTTTAAATATTGATATGTAGTTTCTCAGTCTGGTAACTTCTTGGATTTGCTTGAGATAGATTTATAGTAATATACTACCTTATTAACCTGCAGGCTGAGTTTTTTTTAAACATGCCCAGGTGCATACAGTAGCACAAGACCTACTGCAGGCTATGTCGATCCTAAATGTAGGCCTATTATAGTGCTCATGTCAAAGGTGGTCCTAAAGTTTTAACTATTGAGACTTGATTTGCATCGAAGATAATTTCAGCCGAGTCTGGCAAGGCTTCATAAACTTGGGCGTGACTTCACATTTTCATTTTTCCTATACAGCTTTTAATACCAACCACTTAAATCACAGTATTTCAAGATTTGCTCTCATTAAACATCACCAACACTTTTTTCCCCCTGGTGGTGGGCTGTATTGGAGTCTACAGAAAATAAAGTTGAGAAATAAAAATACATCTTAGGTTTCCATGACACAGTTGCATTTTATCCTACTATATCTCCTAATTCCTCATGCTGCATAAATAAACATGACAGATTACAGCATTAGCAATGATGACAGTAATTTATGAATTGTTAAAATGTTTTTAAAAGATGCATAGAAAGAGGCTTGATAAATCCTGTATCATCAAACCATTTAAACATTCCCACAGAGCTCTAATCAGAAGCTCATTTTATGTGCAACAGGTATGTAAAATAAACCTCCCTCCCAATAACTTGTAGGCCTAACCTGAACATAATCCATGTTAAGAGCTGTTTTTTGGTTCACAGGAAAACCTACCATTTAAAATCTTGCACATACCGGTAGGCTACTAATCATATTAAGGTGCAATTAACTAGGGTAATTTTAAAAATCATGGTTATCAACTACTGATTTAAATATTTCAGACATCTTTCTTAACTCCACTTTTACTGACAGCATGTAAGTCCTTACTACTGTCTTTCAAGTCATTGACCAGTTTTTTTTTTTTTTTCATGAGGAACCATTTTAGTCATTCTTCTCTATGTGAAATACAGTTGATGACAAACTGCCTGGAAGACTCAGGTGTTTTTTCTTGTGTCGCTTCTCGGGTTGCCTATGACACTTCCTAATTATTAACAGAATGTTTCATTGAATTGTTGTATCCAATTGACCAACTGGTAATATATTATGGTTTGCTTTAATATTCCTATGATACACTTTTAGATCTCATGTATTAATGAAATATACAACAACATAGGCTGAAATGTTGAACCAATCTCCCATTCCCTAACACTCCCAACTAATGGGACATAAGCTACCTAGTGGTTGGTCTCACAATGCTTCCATCTACATGTACCGTACTAGGTCTAGTAGTACCATAGGTATTGTGACTGTTTCTCCAACTCCGTCAAGGAAACTAATTCTGAACTAAGATCTGGAATGGGGTACACTGTCCCTCGAGGGCAATCAAGGACAACTTGAATCATTCAAGTGATTTTTCTATTTCATTTTACCAACTAACCAGGTGCCTGGAAATGCTAGTGAAGGAGGCACCTAAGTAGGCTAGCCTACTGGTATTCACCATTCAGAGAACATTCTCAGCGACTTGTCTATGCATAGGCCTATGACACAATTTTCAGAAATTGATACAGTAGTCACAGAACACTAATGGTGCCCAGTACTCGCAGCTTAGCATAGGACGGAGTGGATTCCAGCCACAGATTAACTTATGATCTGTCAACGGGTTTTCAAACAAATTGAGCACACACCCAAGTACAGGGGTCTTGACCATGATGTTCCAAGTCTCTAAATGAAACACTCCTCTTTAAGACTTTCTGGTCTTGCATCCATGGTCGATCAACATTCTCCTGATCTGTGTTCTCAAGTTTCTGATGGTTATGGACATTATTTTTATCCTGATAACTTCATATTTTAAGGGGTTGGGGTACATGCCCTATTCTTAATTAGTTCAGCATAAGATCATTGAATCCCCTTAAGAAAAATAGGGAACATCCATGTGTTATTTGACCATAGGAAAGGGAGAATTTAAAAAAACTGAACCTCTAGGGACAGATAGATAGATAGATAGATTTTTATTAATTCCATTTGATCAAATACATGCATTCAATACATTTTTGATATAGGACACGTCAGAATTTACATGCATAAAATAAAAGAACTAACAGGTATATATTACTAAGATTATAACTATTTATAACTTATTATAATAGCAAATCTTAATAGATACAATCTTATTGCACAACTATTTACACCTCACTCTATTATCATAATATGAAAACTTAATTCTATAAATACAACAACATACAGCTAGGTATTAAAATTAAATTAAAAAAGTAAAATATAGTTATAGATTCCATCACTCCTATACGCTAAAATATTCAACTACTGAGTAAAAACAATGGCACTGCAGATAAGCTTTCAACATTCTATCAAAGGTTTTTATTTTTGGGGCCAGTTTTATATACTGGGGTAGTTTATTGTATAATTTAACTCCAGTGTGAAAAGTTCCTTTTTGATATATGCTTGTGTGTGTGTGTGAAATATGAATGTTTTGATTTTGTCTTGTGTTATGCCTATGAACATCATTGTTTGTTTTAAGAAAAACATCTTTATTCATTAAATTCTTTTTAAAAAACATAATACTTTCAAAGATATATAATTGATGCAGATGACTCCGAGTAAGTAGGCTAGATCAAAATGAACATTTTTCAGTGTTGCCTTAATAAAGGTTGATAACTTTCTACCGTTCAACATGAATAGGCCTATATTGGATGGGAAATATTTTTATTATTTGCAGAGATTACAAGGATGACTTGTTGATGTATCGTTATTTTGTTAAGCGAACATAAGTTCCAAGTCCATATCGTGTTGGAACCCATATTTCAGTGCTGCCTTAGTAAACGAAATATTCAATGTCTTTCAGTCGGTCAACACGGTTGCACTTAATGGTAATGAGAATGAGCATTATTCCAAAAAAAAAAAAAAACAGGAAAAAAAACTGTAGGCTACATGCAGACCTAACATGTCAAATCAATCATGCCTACAAGACAACAAAAATGCTCTATGAAAAACTATTAAAACCCCATAATGGTAGTCAAAAATAATCTCAAACCACCGCCACTATTTCGCGAAGGTGCAGAAAAATCTTACTATAGTACAGCTATTCGTAATAGTTGCTACTGAGTGATAGGCCCCCGAAATATAACTATTTATCTTAATGTCTACAAGATTGCCAAAAAAACACATATCTATAGAAGGCAACACTAAAAATGGCTTATCTAATCCACAAGTCACCCACCCTTCACCAACATTATTAATATTTGTAATTTAAGTAACTTAGGTTATGTTAAATTGAGGTTAATGGCGGATTTGATTGCGGCTATGTGGCGGGAAGGACCCAGTAAGTGCTCAGCCAATCAGGGACGTTTTGATTGGAGACCATGCTCGGAAAAATTTTAGATCGTTTTGATTCTCAGGGCTTCGTTAAGCCCCCACCCTAGGCCGTCATCGTGTCCAAAATGGCGGCTTAACGAACACGGCGGGGTGCCATTATTAAAATTTTGGGAGATAGAAACACAGCCACAGAGAGGTTAGTTTTTATGTTTCGGAGACCCTCCCTAGCCCGCTCTCCTGCTGTACGAGCCTGTATCCCGCCAAGCACTTGGCCGTAATCCGCTTCTTGGCCTCACAAGTTTCCCTCCTTTGCAGTCTGCTGAGAGCTTTAACAGTGTGAGGTTCAGTTTAGTCAATTGTTCACGTGTTTAGTGTTCAGTGTGCTGTTCCAATGCGATTTTCATTACGTGAACGTGTGTATATGTATAATACCTTCATAAAGTACAGGAAATCTTGTGCGAAAACACGACGAAAATTCCGTCAGAAATTTCCAAACAGACCCGTGCCTAGCGTCAAAACAATAAAAGATCTAGCAAAAAAGTTCAAACATTATATTACAGCTGAAATACAGGCAATCGGTGCTGAGGAACTTCAGAGAGTAAATGCCAGTTTCATAAAAAGGTGCCAGCGATGTGTAGGAGTGCATGGCGAACATTTTCAGCACCAGTTGTGAACTAGGTAAGTACAAATTCCTATACTCAATGACTCAGTGCCGGGCGGGCCCCGCATAACGGCAAAGTGCGTGGCGGGAGACAGGCTCGCGCCGCGGGCGAGCGGGCTAGCGAGGATCTCCGATACATAAAAACTAACCTCTCTGTAGTTTGTTTACGTACGTTGCAGCAGGATAGAATATTAGTCTCGTTTGATGTAAAGTTGGGATAAACTATCGCTCATCTGTAGTTCTGAGTGTCTTCAGTACGTCTGTACATGGGCGCCCACAGGATGTTTTCCAGGGAGAGGTGGTGGCAAGTTTCATAACCAACCTGATACTACCTGATACTCCCAAAGGAATCGTTTCAATTCTTACTTGCTTCGTAAAATTCATTATTTGACATCTCTGAAGCCGTTGGCTACTTAGTGGCAAGAATGGGAGGAATATTTAACTATTAAGGACTTAACTAAAGTTAAAAGTAGCATATTTACATTAATTCAATATATTCAAAAGATCTGAGCGTTTTCTACGTTAAATATTTTCATTAAAATACTAAATGTACATGTAATGTACTACAGGCTTTCAATTTTCCTTTCTTTCATAGATTATTTCATGAGTCAGTTCAAGAACAGATTTTTGAACCATAAAGGGATCCCACAAATCTTACATACGTTGCTGCCCAAAAGCATTGTGCAAGCCTCAGATGAACATCTGCAAAAAGCATTTGATGCCATAGTAAACCAATGGCCGTATGATATTGATGCATCACCAGAGTCATTCTTCAGTGAACAAAAGATGTGGAGAAGAAGTTTCCTTGAACAGAATGATCCTCATGAGTTCCCTATTAGGATTTTATATCATCTTTGAATTGGTGTAATGATATTTATTTCACCTTCAAACACAAGGCGTTGAAGAGTTTCTGCACTTTACCGGTATCTACGGCAACACCCGAAAAGTTCGTTCTCAACATTACGGTGTCTGAAGACCTATTTGAGGAACACCATGGGAGCAGACAGTTGGATGGACTACCGATAATGTATATACAGTACATAAAGGTGTGGAAATCAAAACTCAAGAAGTACTGGATAAAATGTGTAAAAAGTCTCGTCGGCTTCTTCCTTAAATGTAATTTTATAACTCTGTAAATCTGATGTGAAATGAAAAAAATCCACAGCCTGCTTCCAGTCTCCGACCGGGCCAGGAATGGAATGAATGAAGCCCCCATCTAGCGGCGAGGATATGAACTATGCCGGCTGCCGAGGCCTGACGCACTCCTCTGGGACAATGATTGAATGAATGACGTATGTATATGAATTCGATAACATTTCCAGATTTTCAAATTGTAGCACCTCATCAGATCCCTGATCCTCCCCAAATACAAATCCTGCGTCCGCCCCTGGTCGTAATGTTCGGTCCTTAAAAACAGGTAAAAACTAAGCTCGGCGACAGCGTTGATGGCCCGTGGGTCTCGGATAAGCAATAGCGCAATCACGTCTCAGCCAATCACCGCCAGTCGCACCCAGTCGTTCATAGCTGTAAGACCCTTCAAACGAGAAGCAGATGCAGGTACTCTATTGTGCGATGTCGCCAACGTGGAGGAGCGCACAGTGCTTGCCTGTGGTGATATAGGTCTACAGAGTGTAAAATGAATTGTACGTGATGCGAAGTTATCAGTACAGGCAAGTGGAATTGTGTACTTTAGATCGACAGGTAAACATCATATGGTACCGAAAAGAGTCACTGGAATTGACGACTTTGATCAGGATGTTTTACGCCGTAAGGTATCAAAGTTTTATGATAAACGCGAGTTCCCTACAGCAAAGAAGTTAGTTCATGTAATGCATGAAGCCACTGGTTTCAACGGGAGCACTCGGTCTATGCAGAGAATGTTTAAACGCGCGGGTTTCAAGTATGTAAAGTGTAATGACGGGAGGAAATTTTTATAGTCGTGATAACTATTAGTATGTTAATAGTTGTTGTTGCTTATTTAGGGGCTGCGACAGTTAACTGTAGCCTACATACAGGTATATATAGTAAGAGCTTTTCTCACATACACCATTTAAAGAAAATTCTGAGTAACCAGACACGTATGGTAAGTTTATTTTATTTGTATTTGTTTTGGTTTTTAGTATGTATACGGTGTTGCTCGCGAAGAAACCTGCAGCGCCGTCTCTCAATTCACTTCTTTGTACTGAGAGATGTTGCAATAACACTCCTTGACCTTTGCTGTGTGTAGGGTCGGGCGCAAGTCTGCAACTTACCACCCATACTTTTCAATCTTTATATTGAACAAGCAATGAAGGAAATTGTAGAAAAATTTAAAGTGGGAGAGAAGATTCAAAGAGAAATAATTTCAACTCTGAGATTTGGCGATGACATAGTCATCTTGGCCGACACGCCTGAAGATTTAAATGAGTTTTTGAATGGTATGGACTTCGTCTTGAGGAAAGAATTCTTGATCAAAATTAATAAATGTAAAACAAAAATATTGGAATGCAGCCGAAATAAATCAGAATCCTCTATGGACATCAAATTGGCAGGGGAAAAACTAAAGGAAGAAAAATAACCAGTGATGGACGAAGCAAAGAGGATATAAAAAGTAGGTTAGCTCAGGCAAGGAAAGCATTTCTACAGAAAAGGAATCTGTTGACGTCGAATATAGATTTAGTTGTTAGGAAGTCATTTTTGAAGGCCTTTGTCTGGAACGTGGCACTCTATGGAAGTGAAACTGGGACTATTGGTGCATCAGAAAAGAGGAGAACTGAAGCGTTTGAAATGTGGTGTTACAGGAGAATGATGAAGATCAGATGGGTAGATATGGTTGCAAACTAACAGGTGTTAAGACTAGTGGGAGAGGAGATATGTTTCTGGCGACTGCTAATGAAGAGAAGAGATAGGTTGGTAGGACACTTACTAAGACACCCAGGGATAGCAAGCTTAGTTTTGGAAGGAAGGGTCGAGGACAAGAACGGTGGGGGTAGACCAAGGTTGTAATATGTCAAACAGATAGCCTCGGACGTAGGATGTGGTAGCTATGTAGAGATGAAATGATTAGCTCAGGACACGGAGGCATGGAGAGCTGCATCAAATCAGTCAAAATAATGAAGACCCTAACAACAACAACAGGGTCGGGGGAAGCGAGGACGGTTTATCCTGAGACACCCGGTAGTGTAAATGTATATTGTATAAAATGAAATAGCATGTGTTGTTTTCCAGTGTTTTGCTATTTTAAAGAGGCGGATTACCACAGGCTTCTCACTTATTAGCCACAGAATTGATTCCCTGATAGCTCAATGTGGGATCATTTCATACTTCAATAACCTCTACACAGGGGGGAAGGGTCATCCTTGAAACAGTATGCCACAGCGAAATAAATAAACTGTTAGGGTTTCTGTTGTTAATTTTCATATTATGTGCTTGAGACATCTTGGTCATCAGCCCCGTGTACTTGTCTAATATAACCTGAGTTTCTGTGAATTGTTGTAGTGTAGCTGTATTAAGGACAGGATCCCCCCCTCCTGCCCTTGAACTTAGATACTATTCAAGTATTTGCCTAGAAGGAGTGTAGGGAAACACGCGGAACCACAATCTGGATAGCCACGTGATTCGAACCTCCGATCTCCGGACTCGCTTCAGTGCCCCATCGCAGCCGTGGTGCGATTTAACACCACGGCTACGCCGCAGGGTATATGAATTTCACGCCAGCTAAGAGAACGGAACAAGGGATGATGAGATTATTCTATCTTCTAACATCATGTTCGTTAACCGGCCATAAAACGCGAACCAGTCAGCGTAGAAATGTAATTTTTGTTTCTAAATACTCAAAATTTTTATTTATTTATCCTAACTGCCTCAAAATCCCCCTACTACAAAAACTTTACCCGAGCGCACGTGATATTTGATGTTGCGGCGGCAATTCCTGCCCGTATGAGGCAACGCTGTATTTCGTATCATCGCGCTCTCTCTCTGTCTGGCCGGCCAGGGGCCATCAACGCTGTCGCCTAGTATAGTAGTATCAAAAAAATTAAAAATAAAATAGTTCATTAAAATGGTATAGTTAACCCAGTTCGCCAACTTTCTTAAATATGGACATATTTTCAGATGATCCAAAATTACTAACGACGATGTGATAAACTCGCAGCGTGAGCTTATGGTTGTAGTAAAAATTAGTGTTGGCAATAAAAATACTTCGCTTGATTATTACTAACCACTAAGTAAAATATATAAGAAAATAAAAAATTACGAGCCTTTCAGTTGTCACATGTGTAACATGCCACATCGCCGATAGTACCTCGAATGCTTACATTAAATAAGAATACAGCAAAAGTATGAAGATTTAATAAATCGTAATTGTTTTCAGCAAATATGATATAATGAATATTTTCACACCAAAGAACGACAGCTTGAAGATAATTTATTGTAGGAAAATCTGTAATGGGGCCTCAAAACCTTGAAGTAAACCGTATGCGATATACATTAAACATAGCCTCATGGCCGACAGTACACATTCCATCATTTTATTCCTTTGGAGGAGCTATATAATATGTTGTAGTAAGATACAACCAATGCAACGTTGTAAAGACAATATAATATTTCCTTTTATATATTTCTTCACATAAACAATTTTTAATAGCGGATGATTGTGTAATATATCGAAAGATACAGGACTCACGAGACAATGCAGTACTTCAAGATGATCTGAACCTGGTCTATAAGTGGGCGATTGAAAATAAAATTAAAATAAACACAAGAAAATGTAGTCTAATAAAAGTAGGGAAAGTGCGAAGGCAAGATTTTCAATATAACATTGGCTCGGAAATACTTGTAGAAGAAGATTCTTGCAAATATTTGGGCGTTCACGTAAGAAATTATATGAAATGGAGTAGTCATATAGGATGTGTAGTTTCTAAAGCTTACATGATGATGATGATAATAATTATTGTTGTTTTAAGGGGCCTTGTTGAGTACAGCCGTCTCGATCACTCGACAGCCATTTCGATTGCTCGCTCTGCAGCGCTCGACGGGAGACGAGAGAACTTTTGCGTGCTTGGCTACCAGTTTTGTTGTTGTTGTATGTGTGTGTACAGTCCGTAATGGCAGTAAATGTTCTAGTACAAGACATGTCTTAATCTTATTTACAGTCCACTTATTGGTGCTCTCCTGTTTTTCTGGGGACCCTAATGCACAACTTTATCCATGGTCCTCGCGTACCGGATATTCGCGTTGGAAAGACATGTTCTCTGTACGATATAACAGAACGCGGACAAAGCACATGGTCACCTCGTGGCGAAATGGATTCTTCCAAGTATGAGACGACATCGTGCATACTTCGGACGTGTAAAACACTAATCGTTGGAACACAACTCTTAACGAACGTCTAGAAATGCAACTCGTGTGTTTTACATGTTACATACGTAACATAACCTACAACACATACCACGGCACGTGTTCAGCTGCCGGTCTTATAGCTCCAGTTTGTGTGGTCATGCAGAACATAGACAGTGTATTATTCAGCTCATCATGGATGACAGTGGCGGATCCAAGATTTATCTCTGCATAACAAGTAAGTTGAAACATTCTTAGACTGGCACCTTAGATTATGCTCCCAACCTTGATCCTATTGGTTTATTCTGTCTCCTTGCGCCCGTTATGCTCAAGTACTAAGGATCACATTCTTAGTTAATTATTCTATAAGCTAGCCTTCCTTGTTTTCACCCTTTTCGAACCCTTTGTACTCGTAACGCGTCTGCAGCAATGGAAGAACAAACCAGGAAGCAACTCGTACAGCAACGAGCCGTTGCCAAATCAAGTTTAACACGAATGTCAAAGTATATTACTGAATTCCAGCGTGAGTCAGAAATTCAATTAGTAATTGTTAGACTGAAAGAATTGCCTAACATTAGAGATAAATTTGAAGGTGCTCAAACGCAGTTAGAACTATTTGAGGGTATTGAAAAGCATGCAGCTGAAAGAGAAACCTTTGAATCAGCATACTTTGATCTCGAAGCTGCAATGAATATCGAGATCAATCGTGATAATGATCACAAGGCTGATGGTAGTATTACTCCACCTCACTCACATTCTAGTACACGGAATGCTATTAGATTACCGACACTACAACTTCCCAGCTATGATGGTAATGTGACCGGTTTCAAGCATTATATGGACACCTTTGATAGCCTAGTTGTCAATAATGACCAGTTGGACAATATTCAAAAATTTCACTACTTGCTGTCTACACTCAAAGGTGAAGCTCATAAGTTAATAGCTAATATCCCAGTTTCTAGCAGTAATTTTGAAGTTGCTCTGCAAACTATTCGCAGTCGTTATGATAACATAAGACTGATTACTACGGCACACTTAGGTTACTTATTAAACTTGCCGGTTGCTCACAAAGATTCTGTTAATGAGCTTCGGGCACTAGTTAACCAAACTCTGAGTAACCTAAATGCTATTAAGGCCCTAAATCTAGCAGTGCCATTGGAAGACCTACTGGTTTCGCAGTTGATTTTGGAGAAAGTGCACGTGTCCATTAGGAAAGAATTTGAAGATACTGTAGACTCTGAAATTCTTCCTACTCTTGAAGATCTTATCAAGTTCTTAGAAGGTAAATGCAAGGCTTTAGACATAGTGAACTCAAGCAACCTCCTCAAGCCTTCAAGCAGCTCAGACACTAAAGGTAAAGAACCCTCCAATCGTAAGACAACACCACATGCTCATCAGACGTATGTTACTACAACTGTAAACTGTGTGTACTGCAACGCTCCACATGCTTTGGCTAGATGTAGAGATTTTAAGCAAGTTCCTACTCTAGAACGTAGAGATTTTGTCAAGCGTAATAATCTCTGTTTCAACTGTCTACATGCTCAACACAGAGTCGCCCAGTGCAAGGCTGGTAACTGCCAAACATGCAGGAAGAAGCATCACACGTTACTGCATATTGATGTGTCCCAGCATTTGTCAAACGTAGATAAGTCGGAAAACGTCCCTAATCAGAACGTGACTCAGGTGCAGCATGGTGCGAGTAGTTACTGTACTCTCAAGATAGAACCACGTCAGTCCATATTGTTGTCCACAGCCTTGGTGAAGGTCAAGGATGCTCAAGGGATCTGGCAGACTTGTAGAGCCCTTTTAGACAGTGGCTCGCAATCTTGCTTTATTTCAGAATCCTGTGTTCAGCGATTAAGGCTGCGCAGATCTCATGATCGTAAACCGATCCAGGGTATTGGGAATACGACGTCAGAAACCAAGCATAGTGTTTTGGTGCAAATAGGCTCGCGTATAAATGATTTCGTGACCTCAGTCGAGTGCTTAGTTCTACCTAAGCTTACTGAAGATCTTCCTGGCGAATACATTGATAGCAAGGAGTGGAACTTACCCAAAAATCTGCCATTTGCTGATCCGAAGTTCAACGAACCGGGTCACATAGACTTGTTAATTGGGTCAGAGGTATGCCCATACATTCAGCTCGCAGGAAATCTAGCTAGGACTAAAGATTATCCTATTCTGCAAGAAACAGAGTTAGGTTGGGTACTTGCAGGTAAATATACAGATTCCAGTAAGCCCCTACATGGACCACGGCGGCCGGTAGTATCTTACTTTGTACAATCTGCAGGCTGCATCCAACAGCAGCTACAGAGGTTCTGGGAAATCGAAGAGCTACACCATACTCCAAGAACTAAGGAAGAAAGGGACTGTGAAGCTCACTTCAAACGGCACGTCTCGCGCAACTCTTCTGGCAGATTTGTAGTGCGTCTTCCCTTCAAAGAAACCCCAGAAAATCTAGGAGACTCCAAGCAGATGGCAACAAAGAGGTTTCATCAGTTGGAAAGGAAGTTGACCAAACATCAAGGACTGAAGGAAGAATATAGTCGATTTCTTCAAGAGTACGAAGATTTGGGTCATATGGATATTGCTGAAGATACCACAGCACGTTGCTACTATATGCCACATCATGCAGTGGTTAAGGCAAGCAGCTCGACCACTAAGACTAGAGTAGTATTTGATTGTTCTGCAGCATCCAGCAACGGAGTATCATTGAATGACCTTCTACTCGTCGGCCCAACCATCCAGCAAGATCTCTACTCTATTATCTTAAGATTCAGAAGTCATGCCATTGCTTTCACTGCGGACATAGCAAAAATGTACCGTCAGATTCTGGTACATCCCCAAGACTGTAGATATCAAAGGATAATATGGAGAGAGAAATTGACAGATCCTGCCAAGGAGTATCAATTGAAGACTGTTACGTATGGCATGTCATGTGCACCATTCTTAGCTATTAGATGCATTCAACAACTGGCCAGTGAGGAAGCTCATGCCTTTCCGAAAGCTCAGAAATCATTGATGGAAGATTTCTATGTTGACGATTGTATCTCGGGATGTGCGACCGTCGAAGAGGCTCTTCAAGTGCAACAAGAGTTGATAAACATACTACAGAAGGGTGGATTCTCACTACGTAAGTGGTGCAGCAATCACCCAGGTATTCTAGAGAATGTCTCACCGGAGCTAAGGGAGGCTCAGTTACCACTACAGCTGGACAAGGGTGAAGTTAAAACGTTAGGATTGGTATGGCACCCAGCTGCTGACCAGTTTCAAGTTATTAGCAGTTTCAAGCCAAAACCCTATCCACATGGTTTCACAAAACGCCTAGTTCTATCCATTGTTTCCAGCATTTTTGACCCTCTAGGCCTCATCAGTCCTATAGTAATTTTATGCAAGATATTTCTTCAGAAGTTATGGCAAGAACGGCTATCTTGGGACCAGCCTTTATCAGAAGAATTGGCTGCAACTTGGACATCACTCTATAATCAGCTCCCATGGATTGATGAAATCTACATTGATCGCAGAATTCTAGGTGACCGCTCAGTAACTGTACAGCTTCATGGGTTCTGTGATTCATCGGAAGCTGCGTTTGGAGGGTGCTTGTATGTACATTCCACAAACAAGGATGGAACCACTTCTGTAAGACTTCTTTGCTCCAAGTCCAGGGTAGCACCATTGAAGAAATTATCTCTTCCACGACTGGAATTATGTGGAGCATTGCTATTATCTCAATTATTGCAAAGGGTAGTCAAGTCCTTGAATCTTACATTTGCGAACATATTCTTGTGGACAGACTCTACTATTGTATTGGCATGGCTTTCGGCACCATCATCAAGATGGAAGACCTTTGTAGCCAACCGAGTAGCTGAAATACAGGAAATTACAGAAGGTGCTACTTGGCGACACGTTTCTTCACAGTTTAACCCCGCTGATCTGATATCACGAGGTGTACATCCTAAGGATCTTAAGGATAATAAGTTATGGTGGAATGGACCAGCTTGGTTGGGTGAAGATTCTAAACACTGGCCTACATTAAACAATCTTCCAGAGCAGCAGGAACCACCAGAGCAGAAGATTAAGCCTGTATGTTACTTAATGACTACTCCCGAGGATGGACTCGTCACAAGATTCTCTAGCTTATCGAGATTGCAACGAGTTGTAGCATACATCTTTAGATTTGTACATAATTGTTCAAAATTGAAGACAGAGCGAGCTACTGGACCTCTTTCTTTAAAGGAATTGCAGAATGCTCTGACAACATGCATTAGGCAGGCTCAGGAGTTAGCATACCACATGGAAATCAAACAGCTGGAATCAGACCAAGAAGTTCATTGTAAGAGTCACTTGAGAAGTCTACATCCTGGTTTAGACCTCAACGGGCTGCTACGAGTTGGTGGACGGTTAGAACGGTCTAATCTGCCATATGAGCAAAAACATCCTGTGATCTTGCCTCCTCATCATCACATCACCAGATTGATAATTGAACATGAACACAGTCGTCTCTTGCATGCTGGCTGTCAACTTCTTCTGGCCTCCCTTAGGCAGAAATACTGGATTGTGAATGGTAGAACGACAGTCAGACGGATAATTCATAATTGCTTGACATGTTTCCGACTAAGAGCAAAATCTTCAACTCAATTAATGGGCCAACTACCACGTGTTCGCGTTGAATTAGTTCGACCCTTTTTAAACTGTGGGATAGACTATGCAGGGCCATTTCTTGTAAAAACTGGTTCTCTCAGGTCAAAGACAAGAGATAAGTGTTACGTAGCACTATTTGTATGCCTAGCTACCAAAGCTGTACATCTCGAAGTTGTTAGCAGCCTTACGACACGAGCTTTCATGGCAGCATTGAGTAGATTTGTATCACGTCGTGGACGTTGCCAAACTATCTACAGTGATCATGGCACTAACTTCGTGGGAGCCAAGAAGGAACTTCAAGAACTTCTCGACTCAGAAGAAACGAGAACTGAGGTACAGAATTTCACCAGCAGAGAAGGCATCGAGTGGAGCTTCATACCTCCAAGAGCACCTCACTTTGGAGGCCTGTGGGAAGCAGGTGTTAAATCTTTCAAGCATCACCTCAGACGTGTTATGGGTACGTTATGTCCTACCTTTGAGGAATTAACTACTTTAACCTGTCAAATAGAAGCTTGTCTGAACTCCAGACCACTCCTTCCTCTCTCCTCCGATCCTAATGATATTGAAGTTCTCACTCCTGGCCATTTCCTTATCGGCACTGCCTTATCAAGTTTACCTCAGCCAAATCTAAGTAATGTGAAGCTTAGCTTGTTGTCCAGATGGGAGATTCTGCAGCAACAACTTCAGATATTCTGGTCCAGGTGGTCCAATGAGTATCTACACCACCTGCAGCAGAGGGCTAAATGGTCCAGTTCTTCCCCAAGTGTGAAGCCTGGGACGCTTGTCATTGTGAAGGAAGACAACCTACCTCCTCTGCACTGGAAGATTGCAGTGATCGATCAAGTTCATCCTGGAGATGACGGACTGGTTCGTGTGGCAACCATACGCACTACCAAGGGATTGTTCAAACGACCTATTGTGAAATTGTGTCCTCTGCCTGAAGCAAGTGCAGTGTAATTAATGTACCATAGCACTTCAGTTTTGTTTCTTTTGTTTCAGTGTAACATTGTATTGTATATAGACTTCTTGTTCAAACATACATGTTGGACTATAGTGCAGTGATTGATTCGATGCAATTCGTTTGTTATGTTATTTGTAGTGTTAAGAAAGTAAGTATTTCTTGGCGGCCGGTATGTTGAGTACAGCCGTCTCGATCACTCGACAGCCATTTCGATTGCTCGCTCTGCAGCGCTCGACGGGAGACGAGAGAACTTTTGCGTGCTTGGCTACCAATTTTGTTGTTGTTGTATGTGTGTGTACAGTCCGTAATGGCAGTAAATGTTCTAGTACAAGACATGTCTTAATCTTATTTACAGTCCACTTATTGGTGCTCTCCTGTTTTTCTGGGGACCCTAATGCACAACTTTATTCAGGCCTAACATCTAGGTTATCGGCCCCTCTAAAGCTTACAAATCCCTGCACTTTGTAATGAGGGTATTAAAAGGAACTAGTACCTCTGCTAAAGAATTAGGATATTTGTCACTTGTAAGACCTATTCTGGAATACGCCTCGGTGGTTTGGGATCCATATCAAGTAGGGCTCATAAATGAGTTGGAAATGGTACAAAGAAAGGCCGCTAGATTTGTGCTCAGTGACTTTAATACCAGGAGCAATGTGAGCCGTATGTTAAAGAAACTTGGGTGGGAATCACTTGAGGCAAGACCAACTACAATACTCAGACCTTAATGCTGGTATCGAAAATGTGAAAATGGCGTATGCGGAAGCCCGAGTTATTGTTTGTTTACATTCGTTGCTGGGATACAATATTAGCTTTGATTAGCTTCGTTTGATGAAAGTTGGGATAAACTATTGCTCATCTGTAATTCTTAGTGTCTTCAGTATGTCTGTTAAGTCAAGTTCGCTTTAATGTACTGCAATCGTGTGTAAATATGTGATAATACGCTTATTATGGATTGGTTCGATTGTGTGATGATTGTTCAGTCGACCGACGGCATTGTGTCATTTACTGCAGATGTTGAAGTACCTAAGACTAAAGCATTAATAGAAGTGTCTCAAGAATATCCACCGCAATGATTTGCTAGTTAGTGACAATATAATAATAGCTTAGTACACTTCAGTACCGGTAGTGTCGAACTTACGTACGTAAAGGGAAAACGCAATGAGCATCTACGTCAAGATCAAACCGTTGACGTTATCTTGAACGCTCAGCTTCATGTGCCTCCGTAAATCCTTACCAGTCTAGCAGATGTTCTACACTGCCTTTTATACACGCCAAATATTACAGTGAACTTCTGTTTTATTGGTCAAGGAAGATGTTTCCCCTGTGCCAAACAATGAACTCATTGTGTTCCGTCATTATTCGTACTTTTGTGATTCTTACAGATGCAAGTTATATTTTATTATGATGTGTGTAATAAATGTTGTGAGTAACTTGCCAATTATGTACTTATATTGCGAGATGGTGTGCCGCGATAATTCCGTAAGAGGGAGATGGTGCTTTCCTACCTACATTACTTTACTAAATCTACTATTTACAGCGTACAACTATTCCAAACGGTGACGGCGAATGTTTAATAGGTTAGATGGTAACATATTATCGTGTCCTTTGTGTGTGGTAATCTCCATAATTATGTTCAGATATCCACACGACGACTTCTTTGCATATTTCAATCAACTAATTTGGTGTGATGTTTTAGCCGAGATTTTAGGCAATTCTACGAGAGGTCTTAATTGAATTGTATCTCTATAGCGTTGGTTCGATTATTTCAGGCAACTATTCTCATTCCGATTGTGTACACAAATATTCTGCATGTGCTAGGACAGCACTCCAGTAACCGGGTACTTTCTACTCTCCTACTTCAGAATCTGTTTGATTTTATGCTAATAATATTAATCTATAATACTGAACTGAAATACAAATCGTGATAACTCGCCAAAAAGCTTGATATTCAACCACAGAAACAGTGAGACTATTGTAGCTGCCCTTTCGGTGAAGACGAAGAAACCTATAATTCGAGGCCAGCACTATATAGATAAAATAATTCGGGTAAGTCTAAATTATTGATGAATATTTATTCGGAACCTAGTCTCGTCTTGTGATATCTTTTATGCTCTTAGGTGAGTAAAAATAATAATTTACACGAACTGTGACAACCCCGATGACATGATCTTAGCTATTGGTAGGGCAACCATTGCCGCCATGTTTTTTCTACATTAAGGTATGAGGATTGTATTTGGTCTTGCTTGAGGCTAGGAGGATGAAATATAGACTCTGCGCTATGTACAACACGTATACAAATCAACCAGCATGGGGTGAGCTTAGCAAACGTATGGAAAAGCCTACTTACATGGGTAGGAGCGATCATCCTTTCAAAGTTAAGGGCCGACCACAGCGAACAAATTATGGTAAATATCCTTTCGTAAACCGTGCCATTGATAATTGGAACTCTCTACCTGCCGCAGTCATAGAGCATTTTACCAAACATATAGGTGTGTTTAAGAAAAGACTGACTATTATTTGTGTAAATACTCCAGTTTAATTGTTAGTGAATTGTTATGTACAGTTATTTATTTGTTATGTATATCTAATTTGCCACCGGGGGAAACAATTGCAAATAAACTAATGAATGAATTCATAACCTTCATCATCTATTCCTTTACAAAGTCTTCCTGCCATTGTCTCTCACACCTCTGGAATCCACAGAGCAGACACTCCCACTCAACATGTTCCAGCAACCCTCACTAAAGCGCTCCAACGCCACAATGGCCATCTTCCATATCCTCCTAAAATAACAACTCTAGTTCAATCTCACGCCACCACCTAAGAACACTAAACATACCATAGACAGACATATCACAGCCTAGAGGATTTCAGGAAACGGGTCCCCAAACCTTGACAGTACCTCGAGTGCTTACATTAAATAAGAATACAGCAAAAGTATGAAGATTTAATAAACCATAATTGTTTTCAGCAAATATGATATAATGAATATTTTCACACCAAAGAACGACAACTTGAAGATGACTTATTGTATGAATATCTCTAATGGAGCCTCAAAACCTTGAAGTAAACCATATGCGATATACATTCCACATAGCCACATGGCCGATAGTACGTCGTGGTACCAATCTCATTGTTTCCGTCCCATCCATTTTCGTTTCATTGTTTCCGTCCCATCCATTTCTGTTTCATTTTTCGAAATCACCCCCACAAAAAATATACAGATACCGAGTGGAAAGATTTATACATCAATAACTACTTGTAAAACTGCAGTGCAAATCCTGACCGGTTTTCAGCAAATATGAATATTTTCACACCAAACAACGACAACTTGAAGATGATTTATTGTAGGAAGAATATCTTTAATGGGGCCTCCACACCTTGAAGTAATTGATTCCACATAGACACATGGCCGACAGTACCTCGTGGGTAGGTTTTTGCTAGGAATTAACCCTACCCCCAAGGGAAGATTAAGAGAAAAAGAAAGGGAAGTGGGTTTCGGACTAAGGAAAAAGTGTGGATAAATAGGACGAGAGTCCAATACCAAACAAAATGAATTTAAGCCAATATTCAATGACTAGTGTCACCGCAAAGCCCGTGAAACACCTAAAGTGGGTATGGACCTGGCCGTAGCTAACGGGAAATGCGGCTGGAGCTTGGGCTATTTCCAAGAAAGCGACGTTTGTGCTTTCACTTCCCAGCTTAAAATTGGGTAATATGGGGAAGGGTGGTAGTCCGACAAGACAAAGAATGACATATTTATTGTATATCCTTTCAAAGGAGTTAGGTTTAATCGACGGTTTTGAAAGGCGAAAATAATTTGAATTGGCCTTGATAACTTTAATTTTGGGTACTGTTGGATCTCCGTTAGACCAACCAAATACTCCCAGAAAGGGAAGCGGTGAAGCAATAAGAATGCTTTTAGTAAGGATTTTATTTCTTCTCGATGAGTTGGAAGAATGCCAATTGTTGCTCGTAAGATAAGTTGAGCTTGTAACCAGCGGAGTGCCGATTAAAGTTCAAACCAGAGGAAAACTATGAATTTGGAAAACAAACCATAAGTTATAGGGAATATCTCGACGAGCAGGAAGCTTGCTGAGCTAGCTATGCTCGCCTCGATGGCTTATTAGAATTAGTTATGAAAATTAAAAGAGCTTTAAACAAGATGTTTGAAGTTTCCAGTTAAATGCAACAAGTAGCGAAACTTTAATTACTTTTTTAAGTAATTTTCTTAAAAGTACCATAAGCCAAGGAAGAGCCAGGGAAGACAAGGACCTGCCTGACCGTTATTCTCTAGGAATTTATAAAACGAAAAAATAGAATTTAATTTATTTAACAAACCTATATAAAGCTGATTAAGAATCCAATTAATAACAATGAACAATTTTAACATACCAAAGTCTGAGACTTAATACTAACAAATTGTAAACTTTTTAACGATGTTAAAGGGGATGCAAGTTTAAAACTTGCTTCGAGCACAAATTTGAATATGATTTTAAAAATTGTGCAAAAAATAGCAAACTTTAAAGTTTATAACGAGAATTATAAATAATTAAAGATATGACAGAGAATCAGGTACTGTGCCCGTTTAGACCGGAGTCCGCACGACCACATATGCATTTTACCAATAATCAGTCAGCACGAGAGTCAAAATATCCCGGAGCGCCAGATGGGTTAAAGCAAATCGCAAAAACGACATCAAATAAAAAAAATGCTTTTCTGATTTTTGGCTCAATGCAACAATAAGGATAGAAGGAGATTCAATTGGGTATAACACATCCTGTAAAATTATCTCAGTTTATTTTGAATTTAAAATTGACTGCAAAAATGCTCAAAGCAGCATCACTCACGTGTGGCGACCCACACTCCTATTTACACAATATACAGAAATTTTCCAAACACATTTGACAATTATTTTTTTGGAAACACAAGTCTGATTGTTAGTCCTGTAGACTGTGTTCCAAAATTATTTATGATTAAATCCAGTTCAAATTTAATTGTCTCTACTGGAAATATCGTAGTTTCACTGTTTGAATTTTTACATAATATTAACACTCGTAGAATAAATGTTCATAGAATTTTTAACTTTCACTCATTTTTCCAGTTTCAAAAATATTGTCGAAAAATATTGTTATCATTGAAGCAACACAAATTATTTACACATATTAATAACATCTGAAAAGTATTTGACCTTGAGCATAGCATCGAAGAACTGTGCGAAGCACAACAAAAAAAATAATTGTTCTTCTGACAATAAACATTTCGAGAAGTGACTCGATTATGAAATTCAAGTTTCTAACAAAATACATGATTTCTGAATCATCAAATTGATCACTAAATTGTTGAACCATTCAACTATTCAATTTTCCACTTGGAATCATTATTATAAAAAATATTTATATTCATGGCCATTTTTAGTAATTTTCACAACTTGCAATTCTTCGACAGAATGCGGAAAATAAGAATTGTAGCTTCATTATAAATTCATTTAGTTCATGGCACTAGGATTGAAAACATCCTTCAAATTATTCGTGGTTAAAGAATTATTTTTAATTGGCAGTGGCCCATTCTATTATTTGTGTAAGAACACAATATTACAACAACAACGGCAAAGGTCTTCCTCTGAAGAAGAATAAACTACTATCATGACAAATCCGGGTTCTAGCAAAATCAAAGTCTAAATGGAATTCGAAAACAAGGTTGAAATAAGAACTGAAGGTTTCTAAGAAATAACCTTCGGGTCATTCATACGACGAAATGTGTGGTTCCAATACTCCTACTATAAACCTGAGCCATCGAACCTGCTATTTGATTGATGCTCGAAAAAACCTCCTCATTCCTGCGACTTAAACATGCGCACCTGGGAATGGCATTTCAACTACTCCACACATATAAATTTTCTTCCCAAAATTTATACAATAAATCAAGCCTCTGCTTGTTATCAACACTGGAAGATTAATAAACTTACAAGTTTATTTTATTTTACCATTCAGTTCAACCCGTGAATTTACCATACTTATGAAAATCTTTATTTCACTTTCGAGTGTATTTACGTCATGATTTTATATAAATACAAAAATATCCTATTTGATGCCTCTCCGTGTTATCTGAAAAATATACTTTGCTCATTGCAAATATCAACTGTTCAACCAGAACTGACATGTTGGTTGAATGCGGGCTTGCGCTAACCACTCTCCTTCGGAAAATCTCCTGTTCCAAACTAGAAATGATTAAACTACTTCATAGGCTCTTTCTCAATACATATGATTATTAGAAAATCTAATATCCAAGAATTATTTAGAAAAGTTATAAAAATTATTATTATTATTATTATTCTTAGTGGATTATTATTATTATTATTATTATTAGTTATATTATTTTAAATATATTTAATTATCATCTCATTATGTGAGAATCCACATGTTCGAACCTTCGAATATGGAAAAAATATCCATTCCTCAACAAAAATAATTATTAACTTTTACAGTTACATCGGCTGATTACCGTGATTTCCCAAAAATATGAAATATTCAAATAAATGCTCGAAATGCTCGGTCATCGATCCTAAACTGTTCTGAGTGCTGAAAATACTCAGAATAACTCTAACAAGTCTTGCGTAAATCATTGCAAGATTCAAATACGAAGAAAAATAAATGTGTTGGTCATCTGCCGAAAAATAGTTTGTTCCAATTAGCTAGGCATAATATAATTCAAATGTGGCTTACATTTCTTGATGGTCTTGAAGCGTAGCGAACCTGGTCTGTACCAGATTTATCCATAGACATGCCCTATCGGACAAGCATGTATAATCCTTGTATCGGCCGCCATTATATACCCACAATCCGTCTAGTCAGACATAGTGGTAGTATCTCTTGACGTTTGAATTAACTGTTGTTCCATTTTAATATGGGCTTCTATCAAAGCCATAACAGTTTGTTTAAATGGGGTCAGATCTAAGTGATCTATTCTTAGATATGTCAGTTGTAACATAACTCACGGTAATCTTATCAATACAAGAAGACACTGACAATCTAACCAATCAACGGCTGTTCTGAAGATCGTTCCCTGGGCATGGTTTAACACCATCTACCATGCGCTAAGCAACCTGTAGTTTCCCTTGCGTAGACTAATGAACACCACCGTGATAGACTGGTCTTCAGTGTACTGATAGATCGAAGTGGTTTAGAAGTTACCAATATGAAAACTGACTGAAATGGATTTAAACATCCAAGTATTAGGTTATTACTGGACTGTGACAAAGTACTAATTCTAGACAAAGTCTAGCATATATCCATGTAGAAACATAAATATTTCCACTAATGTCTGTAGAAAAAAAATCAATCACCTCAGTGATTCTCCTCGCCGGAAACTTACTAAGTTCCACTTCGTAGCGCAGCACTTTTTGTGACTATCACAACTTTGAAAATTACTTCTGCGTAGATCCGGCAACCATGTGCCTTGGCTCAGCGTAGCAGCAACTTGCTCTGCAAGTGCTTGTGTTGGAATGAGCTATCGATGCCTCGGCCGGCCGGCTTTTATTCAAAACTGCCAGGGTCACGCGTCATCAGCTGATATCTGGAAATCCTCATATCTCTGGTATCCCTGGTCCGATTTACTTGATACTAAGTGCATTCTCTTTTATTTGGCCGTGCCAGTAATCTGATCCAAGTCTCAAGTCTCTACTCCATGGTTAACTATTTAATCAATAAATAGCCTCGACCTCTGCTATTATTCGCTACGTCACTTGACATGCAAGTATCGGTAAATTCTTTCCAATTGCTTCGAGAAGCAATGTAGCGCGATATTCAAATATCTCAACTTTCAAAAGCGGCTGTAGCCTTTCCCTTGATATCTAGGTGTCTGAATCTTGGAATACCCATTCCTAGAGTTGGGCACATCCACCCCACACCTAGCAAAAAATAAAAATTAAAAAATGTTTATTTTTCCTATCTACACATTAAATCATCTGGTTCTTGAATAGTAAATCTTCAAATTCGATGCATTATAAGTTCCCACGATGTTACCAGTTCGTGTATTGGCTACTTCATAGCTTCCATTATTGTTTACTTTCACAATATTCAAAATCTTTAATTTCACCAGGTTTAATATCGAAAATATCGTGATACTCCTCCAAAATTTTCCCTAGCTCTGGGGACTCCTTCTCAGTGTAGACTTCTCTTCCTTCAGCTTCATGAAAAATCAGAGACCATTGAGCATCTCCCTCGATGTCTTCCTCTTCTTTTCCCTCGAAGTTAATCTCTTCGGTATTCTTGAATCTGATCGTCTCTGTCTTCATGTCTATCACTGCTTGATATTTCTGAATGAAATCCGCTCCCAATATCATGTCAAAAGCCATGTCCTTCATTACTACAAACACATGTCGGAAATCATGTCCTCCAATAGTAATACATAAGTATAATTGTGTTTTACACAGAGATATTTTGTTGGGTATTATTCCTTGGATCTTAATTCCTGATACTGGAATTTCCTCTAAATTCCCTTTGAGCTTCCACAGAATATAAAGCTTCTCACTTACAAGACAAAGCATAGCCCCAGTATCAATCAAAGTATCGACAGGCATACCGAATACTTCGCATGATATGATTGGCATTCTAATTCTTGTACCCATTTCTTTCCGTTCGTCATTCTGTTGAATTAAGTCATCATCCTCTGCTTGCCATTTAATAATTCTGGAAGTGAAAGTGTTCAAAATTCTATCTTCTACTGTGAATTCGAAGTTTTTTTTTTCGTTTCCATTCCCCGGGATTGTTGTGTTCCCGATGGACCTGGTTCATTGGGCCTCTGCTCCAAAAACTGCAAGTTATCTTGGTGTCTTGCTTCCAAGTTCTTCCTCGTCTCCTTGTTGAACTCTTCATTGGACTGACGAGTATCCACATTCCCTCTGTTATTGTAGTTGTTTCGACCATAGTATCTTATTTCCTGGTACCTTCCTTGATTATCCCGTGGCCTTCTCCATCGAGTATTGTATCGATTTCCACCATCCGGTCTCGCATAAGGCTTGTAACTGTATCTGTTACTGTACTGATTCCATCCTCTCTTATTTGAATCTTCCCTCGGCGTTTTCTCTTTCCGCCCCTCTCGAATCTCTCGAGGTGTTTGAGAATAACTATCAGCCATAACAGCGTACACATCGTTGTTATTCTTTCCTCCCTTCTGATGGAAGAATTGAGCGTTCGTATGATCCAGCTTCTGTAATACTTCGTCAAATTGCTCCATATTATAGATATCAGCAGCGATCAAAGTCCTTTGGACGTCTGCTGGAAACTGACGTATCAATGCAGTAATCAATTCGTTATCTGGCATCGGCGGATCTAAATGCTGAAGTTTAGAAAGCTGCCCAGAAAAGTACGTTGAGTATCGAGTAGGTTGTGACGTCGAGAATCTCTTCGAATATAACTCTGCTCTGACTTGCTGTTGGGTTTCCGGGGACCAAAACGTTTTCAATAACCCACGAGAAAACTCCTCAAAAGTGGTTAGAGTGGATCTAAAAGCTCTAAACCAAAGAAGCGCAGGACCTTCCAAGAACTTCCCTATCACTCGGATCTGTCTTTCTTTAGGGATCTTGGAATCTTTCAGGTAATCCCCTGCTTCTCTCAAAAATTCCACGGGTGTCACAGAATCTCGCCCTGAAAATTTAGAAGGCTTATCTTCTACATTCTTAAATACAGTTATGGGGTTGGATTGAAATACTGTCCTGACCTCATCCTGTCTTTGACTATCCGTTTCTCTAGCTGCTCCTAGATTTATATGTATCTGTTCCTTTCCCCTTACATTGGGCATTTTCAACAGATGGTCAGACTGTTTCTCGTCCTTGATTTGAGTTTTCATAGCCTCAAGTTCCTTCTGGTTTTCTTCTGCCATTTTCTTAATTGCTTCAGTTTCTTTACAATTCTCCTTAACATCAATGGATATCTGGTTCATAACAGCCTCATGACTTTTCAATGACCCCGTCATATCTGAGATGTCCTTCTGAGTTGCTTGGATATCTTTGGCAATTACTTGAATATGGGATGACAAAGATTCCCTAATCTCCTTGATTCCCTCTTGATTCTCCAGCTTGAGTGTTTCTTTAATTTCATTGACAACTGTGGTTTTAATTTCAGTTTGCAATTCATTAATCACACCTTCTCTTATTTCTCCCATTACAAGTTCTTTGAATTGTTCTGTCAACCGTTGAACAACTAGAATTCCCATCTCATTACTGTCTTTCTTCACTCTGACTTCTAGGTTGATCATGTCTTCACCAACTTTCCTAAGACCATGTTCTATCCTATCAGCTAAGCTTTGGGATCTAAGATCGGCATCGCGAAATTTATCGTCCATTAAACTTGCGTTAGTAGCTAATGAAGTTTCGAGCTCATGTGTTTTTTCGCATAATTTATTCATTTTACTCTCAAGTGTCATTTTCAAAATTTCAGAATTCTCTTTAAATTTACTTTCCATTGAATTAAATTTACTATTTAAATTTTCTTTCAAGTTACCTTTTAAAGAATCAGAACTTTCTTTAAGTTTATTTTCTAAAGAATCAGAATTTTCTTTAAGTTTATTTTCTAAAGAATCAGAATTTTCCCTAAGTTTTTCATCTAAACTTTCTTTCAAGTTATCTTTTAACCTGCTTTCTAAAGAATCAGAATATTCTTTAAGTTTATTTTCTAAAGAATCAGAATTTTCTTTAAGTTTCCTTTCCAAAGCCTCAGTATTTTCTTTCATAATGGCTGCCACACGCAGTCCAGCTTCTTTTGAACTCTCCTCCAAACTCCTCATCAATCTCATCATTTCTTCCATAATTTTCAATTATTATTCAAAACTTAGGGATATACAATATCGGCAAACACAAGCTTATAACTAGAACATGAAATATGAATAGCTAATTGGAACACTCTAATAAAATGAGATTTGTCCTAATGTCGACGTAATGGAAAAACAAAATTCTCTACTTTTACGAATTACATTTACCACAATATCACAAGAAAAATATGCAAGTTCTCAAATATCCTCCACCTGGATTCTAATAATGCGTATGTCCAGTCATCGAACGTTTACTACTGAATTTACTTGACGCCCTAATGGTTAAGCCATTATCAAAAATAGTCAAACCCATTCTAATTATTAATCCAGTTAAATTTTTAATTTTCCCCAATAATTGGGTTTCCTACTAATTTATTCATCCAAACCAGACATCTCTCAACTCCCAAAATATTTCTATAAAAATTATCACAATTTAAATCGGAATGCGATTGACCATGTCTAAATCGGGACCCACGTTCGAAGCCATTTCTCTCTCTATCTTATTTTATGTGCCCGTTTAGACCGGAGTCCGCACGACCACATATGCATTTTACCAATAATCAGTCAGCACGAGAGTCAAAATATCCCGGAGCGCCAGATGGGTTAAAGCAAATCGCAAAAACGACATCAAATTAAAAAAATGCTTTACTGATTTTTGGCTCAATGCAACAATAAGGATAGAAGGAGATTCAATTGGGTATAACACATCCTGTAAAATTATCTCAGTTTATTTTGAATTTAAAATTGACTGCAAAAATGCTCAAAGCAGCATCACTCACGTGTGGCGACCCACACTCCTATTTACACAATATACAGAAATTTTCCAAACACATTTGACAATTATTTTTTTGGAAACACAAGTCTGATTGTTAGTCCTGTAGACTGTGTTCCAAAATTATTTATGATTAAATCCAGTTCAAATTTAATTGTCTCTACTGGAAATATCGTAGTTTCACTGTTTGAATTTTTACATAATATTAACACTCGTAGAATAAATGTTCATAGAATTTTTAACTTTCACTTATATTTCCAGTTTCAAAAATATTGTCGAAAAATATTGTTATCATTGAAGCAACACAAATTATTTACACATATTAATAACATCTGAAAAGTATTTGACCTTGAGCATAGCATCGAAGAACTGTGCGAAGCACAACAAAAAAATTAATTGTTCTTCTGACAATAAACATTTCGAGAAGTGACTCGATTATGAAATTCAAGTTTCTAACAAAATGCATGATTACTGAATCATCAACTTGATCACTAAATTGTTGAACCATTCAACTATTCAATTTTCCACTTGGAATCATTATTATAAAAAATATTTATATTCATGGCCATTTTTAGTAATTTTCACAACTTGCAATTCTTCGACAGAATGCGGAAAATAAGAATTGTAGCTTCATTATAAATTCATTTAGTTCATGGCACTAGGATTGAAAACATCCTTCAAATTATTCGTGGTTAAAGAATTATTTTTAATTGGCAGTGGCCCATTCTATTATTTGTGTAAGAACACAATATTACAACAACAACGGCAAAGGTCTTCCTCTGAAGAAGAATAAACTACTATCATGACAAATCCGGGTTCTAGCAAAATCAAAGTCTAAATGGAATTCGAAAACAAGGTTGAAATAAGAACTGATGGTTTCTAAGAAATAACCTTCGGGTCATTCATACGACGAAATGTGTGGTTCCAATACTCCTACTATAAACCTGAGCCATCGAACCTGCTATTTGATTGATGCTCGAAAAAACCTCCTCATTCCTGCGACTTAAACATGCGCACCTGAGAATGGCATTTCAACTACTCCACACATATAAATTTTCTTCCCAAAATTTATACAATAAATCAAGCCTCTGCTTGTTATCAACACTGGAAGATTAATAAACTTACAAGTTTATTTTATTTTACCATTCAGTTCAACCCGTGAATTTACCATACTTATGAAAATCTTTATTTCACTTTCGAGTGTATTTACGTCATGATTTTATATAAATACAAAAATATCCTATTTGATACAAATATCCTTTGCTTCCCGTTTCATGCCTCTCCGTGTTATCTGAAAAATATACTTTGCTCATTGCAAATATCAACTGTTCAACCAGAACTGACATGTTGGTTGAATGTGGGCTTGCGCTAACCACTCTCCTTCGGAAAATCTCCTGTTCCAAACTTGAAATGATTAAACTACTTCATAGGCTCTTTCTCAATACATATGATTATTAGAAAATCTAATATCCAAGAATTATTTAGAAAAGTTATAAAAATTATTAATATTATTATTCTTAGTGGATTATTATTATTATTATTATTAGTTATATTATTTTAAATATATTTAATTATCATCTCATTATGTGAGAATCCACATGTTCGAACCTTCGAATATGGAAAAAATATCCATTCCTCAACAAAAATAATTATTAACTTTTACAGTTACATCGGCTGATTACCGTGATTTCCCAAAAATATGAAATATTCAAATAAATGCTCGAAATGCTCGGTCATCGATCCTAAACTGTTCTGAGTGCTGAAAATACTCAGAATAACTCTAACAAGTCTTGCGTAAATCATTGCAAGATTCAAATACGAAGAAAAATAAATGTGTTGGTCATCTGCCGAAAAATAGTTTGTTCCAATTAGCTAGGCATAATATAATTCAAATGTGGCTTACATTTCTTGATGGTCTTGAAGCGTAGCGAACCTGGTCTGTACCAGATTTATCCATAGACATGCCCTATCGGACAAGCACGTATAATCCTTGTATCGGCCGCCATTATATACCCACAATCCGTCTAGTCAGACATAGTGGTAGTATCTCTTGACGTTTGAATTAACTGTTGTTCCATTTTAATATGGGCTTCTATCAAAGCCATAACAGTTTGTTTAAATGGGGTCAGATCTAAGTGATCTATTCTTAGATATGTCAGTTGTAACATAACTCACGGTAATCTTATCAATACAAGAAGACACTGACAATCTAACCAATCAACGGCAATTCTGAAGATCATTCCCTGGGCATGGTTTAACACCATCTACCATGCGCTAAGCAACCTGTAGTTTCCCTTGCGTAGACTAATGAACACCACCGTGATAGACTGGTCTTCAGTGTACTGATAGATCGAAGTGGTTAACAAGTTACCAATATGAAAACTGACTGAAATGGATTTAAACATCCAAGTATTAGGTTATTACTGGACTGTGACAAAGTACTAATTCTAGACAAAGTCTAGCATATGTCCATGTAGAAACATAAATATTTCCACTAATGTCTGTAGAAAAAAAAATTCAATCACCTCAGTGATTCTCCTCGCCGGAAACTTACTAAGTTCCACTTCGTAGCGCAGCACTTTTTGTGACTATCACAACTTTGAAAATTACTTCTGCGTAGATCCGGCAACCATGTGCCTTGGCTCAGCGTAGCAGCAACTTGCTCTGCAAGTGCTTGTGTTGGAATGAGCTATCGATGCCTCGGCCGGCCGGCTTTTATTCAAAACTGCCAGGGTCACGCGTCATCAGCTGATATCTGGAAATCCTCATATCTCTGGTATCCCTGGTCCGATTTACTTGATACTAAGTGCATTCTCTTTCATTTGTCCGTGCCAGTAATCTGATCCAAGTCTCAAGTCTCTACTCCATGGTTAACTATTTAATCAATAAATAGCCTCGACCTCTGCTATTATTCGCTACGTCACTTGACATGCAAGTATCGGTAAATTCTTTCCAATTGCTTCGAGAAGCAATGTAGCGCGATATTCAAATATCTCAACTTTCAAAAGCGGCTGTAGCCTTTCCCTTGATATCTAGGTGTCTGAATCTTGGAATACCCATTCCTAGAGTTGGGCACAGTACAATATATGCACTTTGAGAATTCCTATGTGGAAATCTTAAATTATGAACAAATATTAAATTTGAAATTATAACAAGAAATGAGTGTTAAGAAGAAGTTTCTATAACTTCTTGTATTGAAGCAGGGATCACGAGAAAAATGGGGCCAGTTACCCTTTCGTGAAACCTGGAAAAGGAGAGTTGGGAAACTCACTTATGAGTAGAAATAATTGAATTCCCTAGCAAAAGAGGAAAAACAATATGATTTAAGGTGTGTACTAGACACAGATTATGCAGAAATTACATATGGAAAACAGTACAAAGATGGGAGGGCACTTCTATAGAGTGTCACCTCATTGAGAAGAACCTAAATTTTACAATTATTGTAATATGTTAGTGAGGAGTTTGAGAGGAGGAAATAGGAGGATTAGGAGAAATTTTATGACCGTATTTATTGCTTTCAATCGAACGCGACACGGATGGTTGTTGAACGTGCACTGTTATGCACTGTAGTCCGTTGAAAAGTTCACTATTGCAACACGGAAAGTTAATGAGACGAAAAGTTATTGCAATTGTGGAGATCACTAGTTGAATTTTAGTTGGAGAAAGTTTATTTCTTTGGAAATCCGTGTATTGTAGCTGAATGCAACGGAAAATCCCACGAAGGAGGACAAATTATGTTGATTAGAGGTAATACAACATGAATTTCTCAATGAAGAAATTGTGTTCCCATATTTAAAGAAATGCCAGGCTATTTCACTTGTAGAAAGATAACTCGATGTAGAAAATTCTAGATCAATGATATCGGTTGAATTGGGCAAAACAAGTCCCCCGGCGGAAATCTGAATTCTATAGACAGTGGGTACTTTAAATTATTCCTCGGTGTGAGATAGTATCTCAGATAATCAGTACAAGAAGTACTTTTTCATTTTGAAAAGTTAGCTGACGTAGCCACAACTAGATCAGGAAGATCTTTTGAAGGCAGATATTGCATCACATTTATCAATTTCACACTGTCTATAAAATCAAATGAAATGCTATAAGCAATTTAAAACATTTAAAACTTGGTGAAAACCATTGAAGTAGCACTTAGCTCATTTTGAAGAACGATGATGATCTGTTTGACCGTTGACGTTAAAATTAAGACATGGCGTCTTGGTTTAAAAGTGTCTCAAGTAGACAGGAGACAAGCCTGAAGTATGCTCCAACTGTATGGTTTGACGACTGGCCCAGAAGTGAGAGCTGCTCGACGAAGCACGAAGGTACCAAGGAGGGAGGAGGGTGGGGGGAACAGACAAAGGAACATACATAAAAATTACCAACCTAACAATGATACATTGCTTTCATAGATATTAATTTTCTTGATGGAGTGATCTTCAAGGAGAAGCTAGCAGGCGATGATGACGACGTCTGGAGGATTGGAATGATGAAGAAGTCCTCTTGAGCATGGAGATGTTAGCTGGAGATAGCGACGACATCTTGTGGCTGGATTGGGAAGGAAGTCCTCTTGAGCATAGAGATGTTGAGGAACTTCAACAGTTAGCTGCTAGATGCCGCTAGGTTGATCATGGAAGTTATATCTACAACAAACTTACAAAGAAAGTAAGCAAGGTGCTCAAATAAAAGAACAAGTAAGAAATCACTGTTCGTGTTTGAGAAAAAAAAAAGGGAAGAAAGAAGTTAAGCAAAGAGCAGCGAAGGCTAACTCTGTCTTATCGTGTATTCCAAGGAATACACCACCTCGTATGCTTACATTAAACAAGAATACAGCAAAAGTATGAGGATTTAATAAATCATAATTGTTTTCAGCAAAGAATGACAACTTGAAGATGATTTATTGTAGGAATATATTTTATGGGGCTTCCAAACCTTGAACTAAACCGTATGCGATGTACATTCCACATAGCCACATGGCCGACTATGTGTCTGTCGGAAGAACAGGGAACTCTGTTGGTCATTGAAATAACTAATTGTAAAACTGCAGTGCCAAATCTTGACCGGTACTCAGCAAATATGATATAATGAATATTTTCCCACCAAACAACGACAACTTGAAGATGATTTATTGTAGGAATAATATCTCTAATGGGGCTTCCAAACCTTGAAGTAAATTTGTATGCGACATAGATTCCACATAGGCACATGACCACATCATAATTGTTTTCAGCAAATATGATATAATGGATTTTTTCACACCAAAGAACGACATTTTGATGATGATTTATTGTAGGAATATCATTAATGGGGCCTACAAACCTTGAAGTAAGCCGTATGCGATATACATTCCACATAGCCACATGGCCGAGAGTACGTCGTGGTATCAATCTCCGCCATCGCGCGCGCTCATTGTTTCCGTCCCATCCATTTCTGTTTCATTTTTCAAACTTACCCCCACAAAAAATATACAGATACCGAGTGGAAAGATGTTACACATCAAAAACCATTATATCACGTAGTTCTTACAACCAGTATTCGCATTCACAAGTGGCGTTGCTGTCGCTTGACTGAAACAAGAGGAATCAGGAATGGTGATACGAACGGAAACAATCGACTGCTTTCAATGTGTAATTGAGCGTCATGTCACTCGACCGAAATTTTCGAAGAATTACGCAGATAAGCGTTTTATATAGCTTGAGAAACCCTGTGTGGAGATCATTTACCCAAATCTAAGGGAATTTGTGGAGATTTGATGGATTTTGGGGAATTAGGCGAATTTGCGCTAGATTTGGTGAATTTGAAGGTCCGATCACGATATAACTGGAAGATATATCATATAATATCGACGATTCACAGTAATCAAACCATTCATATGTTTTCTAATTCATTTTGAGAGCTTTCTTTTTATTTAAATTTATAATAGTGTTTTGTAAGGATATCTATTTTCTCTTTCATCTTTGTAAACTTAGTTTTAAGGTTATTTTAATTCAATCTACGCTGACTAAGGTGTCATTGAACACCGAAACATGTACGTTTAAGCAGTGATTAAACCACATTCTTTAGTGTTTGACAAGGCGGTTTTGAATAAGATAGTACTTAATTCTCGCGACACAACTGCAACAAGCGGATATACTAGCAAAACAGCAAGTATCAGACTACTCAAAATTTCACGACACTACCGAAACACCAACAACAGCAACGCCGCCGCACCCCCCAACGACCAAACCACAACCACCAGACCCACAAACCACCACAGCAGTCAACAAAGTAACATAACTATCAATACAAAACCAGATCATTAGCAAACAAAGAATGGCCGGGATTACCCAAAAAAATTATCAACCGCGACACCACAAAACAAGGAGAGACGAGAAGACCAGACAATACAGAAAAAAGAAGACATCAGCAACATAATCAATCACGAAACACTCAGCAATACCGATCGGCATCTAAAACAGGATAATCGACACCGGAACAGAGAACAACGACGTACAAGCGGAAGGTGAAATAGCATGACTATTTATTGGGAAGCTGAAGCAAGGAACGACCTCGGAGACGGTGATAAACTACCTAAGAAAGAAAGGAATCCAAGGGGACGTCAGCTGCGAAGTGGTCAACACAAGAGGAGGAACCAAAGCGTACGAAGTTGGCATTCCATTTGACTGACTCGAAATGACATCCAACCCCGAATTTTGAACAAGTAAGAGTAATTGTGCGTCGATTTCGTCTCCGCAGAAGAAGTGAAGGCGCATCTCTCGAATAACTTGCATTAACATTCTCCTGTCGAATTTGGAAGGATTTAAAGAACTACTGAGACTAACCCCAGGGAGCACATTCGAAACATCTGACATACTAATCTTCACAGAGACATTCCTAACGACACCTATTGATATAGAAGGTTTCTACTCCATCCACTCTCTAGCAAGAAAACCAACCGGGGTAGGCTATCAGGAGGTGTATCTATCCTCTATAAACCATGGATATAACCCATACAGACCTTACACATAGAAGAAAACCTCATAATCGCGAAGGCAATCAACTTCACGATAATAGGCACTTTATACGCCCCAACACTGATACAGAGGAAAGAATGGGACTCCTCACGCTCTCCACACTGTAACCTTAATGCGTAGGTCATAACATAAATGTTACATATATTTCAGCATAAAAATGTTCACGTTATATCTGAAGAAGGAAGGCACAGATTCACAGACCAGGGAGCTCAACAAAGAGAAAGCTCGTATGTGACTTTTGGAAACTTTCACCGAGCCGCAGACAATAGCGCTTTGACTCAAGATACAACGTCTGGTGACCAGATGTGGGAGGACAAGAGAAATCGGTCATTCAACCCAGAGGAAAGAAGCCACAAATTCAACGATAATCTATGAAATAAGCTCCGCATACTTGAGAAGAATTAGAGAATCAATTAAGATATGAGATCGCGAGTCACACCATTATAAAGAGGACGATCTCAACCTCTCAGAAGCCATTTTGACATTTTGGAAAAGTCATTGTGTGATTTAATTCAGCAGAAAAAACTAGAATGAGGGGAGTTTGAAATAACCGATCACAGATAGGGGACGGACAGACGCCACCAAAAGCCGCGAAAGTGAGAACAAAGACGGTGATCACGGAGATAATTATCAACTGACCCTACGATCCGATTTAAATTTAGAGAGCAGTTTTGTGACATTGAAAACAAGAGCATTCGAGTGTGTGCCACCCTAAAGACTGGCACACGTTTCTGCCCCTGCCGCCAGCTCCCCCGGCAACCCTTTCTACGAGACTTTGCGTATTTCTGTGCGGCACATTTAAATGTCCCGCCGGCGACTGCCGCCATCTTCCTTCTCGGCGAGTCAACTGTTCCGGCCAGGCGAAGGTTGTGATCTTTTGCCAGGCAAGACTAAGTCTTGGTGATCTTCTTGGACGCTATTGGACCGACAGTTTAAAAGGAACCAATGGTGCGCTCACACATTATTAACTGGCATTATGGGTAAGCCTTGCTCAGGTTTGCCAACCCAAATATCCTTCTGGCTAGGCCAGCGTGTAGCGGACAGTGACTGTGGGAACCTGCTAAGGTTGGCAGCGTCCACTTCCCTATTTCTCCGCCAGGCGCGCGCGATACCACTTGTTGCCCGCCGACCTGTGTGCTGTGTAAGCATGTCTCTTCCCACTACGATTTGAGCCATGTAAAGAAAAGGAGTAACTGCGGGCGAGCTCCTCGGAGCTCGGCCTTTCCAGGCCACATGGCCTGTTCTTCGGACTCAGGTAACATTCCTGATCTGCTTCATAAAACTTGTGATATGCGGTTTAAATTATTCAAATAACAAGAGAAACATTAACCTCATGGTGTCGTCATGAGTGAGCTGCATTTTATGCTAATTTTGCATTAAGCTTTTGAACTTGATATCTTTTGAACTAACAAACTGTTAGACTTTTATCCTATAGTTCTTGCCCTGTAGAAGGCTAACATTTTAATCTGCAATCGGACAATTATTATGCTTTTGCGTGTGGATATAATATTTGATTTCTGTTCATTAATTTAAGGTTTGGTGTTTGATATCTTTAATTTGGAGGGTACTATGGTGAGGGCGACAATGCTCGGCATTGTCGCAGACATGGTACAATTGCTAACGGCTTGCCTCGTGTTAGGCAGTCGGCAGCGAACAACTCGTGTGTTGGCAGCGGTCATGTGAGGACGTGTTGCAATGAGCTCCTGCTCTAAGGCTTTAGTTCTGCCTATTGGTATTTTAACTTACTTCTAGTTCCGTTCTCTAGTTCTGTGCTACGTATTACTATGGTAATATCTTGTGTGTTTTATACCGAGTTTCTGCTCGGCTTTTCTCCTTCAGAGATTTTCTGGTTGTGATCTTAGAATTTTCTCGAAGCCTCATGGCTTTCGCTTGTGTTGTCGAAGGGCACTTTCGGCTATTATTTAACCGTTGTTTTACTTCAACCCATTGCTGGGGGAATAGTATTCCTTGTCTCCAGGGAATATGCTTCCGTGTTAATTTATTTATTTAGCTTTTCGCCATACGTGACCGTTGGCTTCCAAGCTACCATGTGGGGTGTAGATACGGATAGGAGTGTTTTCGTTCATGTTGTGTGTTACTATGTTTCCACTTTTGTATTTTTATTTATTTAATATATTGTTTTTTTCTTTGGTTGATTTTACCCATGGATCTTTTCTTCAGTATTTTATATGCCACCTTGTAGCATTATCCAGTCCCTCGCCTCTGTAACGCGAGACCCAATTCCACACCCAGAGTATTCAACTTGCCTGGTTAGCCATTCTAGGTAATGGTTGCCAGAGTTACGCACCTACGAGAGCCAGTTAGGTTTTCGTGAAGAAGGGCGTGACAGAGTGGACTACATTATATTAGCATGCGAATGCTATTATGGAAATAATATAAAAAATGCCCCTCCTCTGTGAAATTCCTCGTTAACCATAAAAATAGCAGGAGGACTTTCAGGTAAATCAGTCGATATCGCATCTCCCGAGTGGCAAGAGCCTTTGCCCGTGAAAGGCCCGAATTACCGCAAAATTTATAAGTATTACAAGTCGACATTGCATCACCATGGGAGTGGTTTATTCATGGCCGTGTGCGGCCAAGTAAGATAACATATTCACGAGTTTTAAAGCAGTAACTTTGCACAAACGCATCACAGCTATTCGCCAGTGCGAAGCTGAACCGTGAAATTACGCGATGTGCGTGTACCGCTGATGTTAAACGGGACCAAACGCGTGTGCATTTCGGGGTCCGTAAATTAGGGATAGCCACCTTGTGACTGTTCCGGTCACAATGTTCCCAAACCCTTATTTGGTTGACTGCAAGAGAAGTCAGGTTAGGGTAATTTGTTCATACCATTCCTTTTCTTGTTCATCATCATCATTTAGGTTGTAGGATTTCATTTTTTTAAGTGTATATATCTTGTGTATCCCGGGGACTCAGTCAGGAATATTTCATTTAATTTGTATGGGCGATGTCAGCATACAAGACAGCGGATTGTGTTAGGCAAGCTACAAGATGTTGCAACAGCAGGAAACTCTAGACCAAATTTAGATTGGGCCGAGAATAACTTCCCTTGTCTTGAAGAAAGCTTTGTGTAAATTGTGTAAGTTTCTGACGTCAGAGAAGAGTTTCGCGCCATGAGTTGTAAGAAATATACATGGGTTCGAGATTATTGGTGTATTTTGTATGGGTTGGAGGGTATCATGACCCTGGCGGAGAAAGACGAAAACATGTGTTTACAAGATGAGAGGTGGGTTTTTCGTGGGGAGCGAGGCTTCACTTCTATTCTAGCGTCTGGTTGGAAAGGTCGCGTTCTCGTAATTTGGCGTAGGCCTATTTAGAGAAACAGTTTTGTTGAAAGCATGGCTTTCGAAAGTACTCGAAACGGCTACAAATCACAACGATGTTATCTCTGTTAGCACAATTCAAGTTGGGTACGGAAGCACATTCATTTCTCTCGCAGAGATGTGGCTATGTAAACCAGTAAACATCACTAACCTCAAACCACGTGTGGAAATTCTTGGAAAGCTGGGGAGAACTGATCTATCGAGCATGTCTCGTAGATTATCTGCAAGATCGTCGGTGAGTGAGTAACAAACATCTTTATATTCCAAGATTCATTTTGGGTCACATGTTTTCGTCATTGCCGAGGAGAATTGAAGATAGGAAACCATAGTCTGTTCGACGAGAGTCCCCGCCATATGTTTAAAGCTGATTTTAATACATATATTTTGAAGGTTATCATTAGTTTTCTTTATAGGGAATTACACCTAATAGTTGAACGCCCAAATGATACCAGTTAGGTTGACCAAATGTGTGTCCAACACTCCACAACCCTGCCATTTCAATTGTGTGGTATATGATGAAGTGCTTCCGATCAACAATAGGAGGGTGATTTTGGGAAGTTTTAAATCAGTTGCCCAAGAAGGGCTATTAGAGAATGTCAGTTACGCAGGAAGCTATACAGACTGTTGGCTGAATTAAGTAAGCTGATACATAGTTTAGGGAAGCAGAGTTGATCTGCTTAAACAAACCGTGCATAATATAAGTAATTTTCATAGTGGACCTTTATTTTTATGAAATTCGAACAGAGTATAAAGTCGCCCTCCCACATCAAGATGGACCGCAAGAATCAGCAAGTTGGACTTCCGAAACCAAGGGACACCATGGACGAGATGTCCAGATAAGTAAACAAAATGGGGCTTGCATGCATAATGTCTCCTATCACAGGAGTTGGTTAAGTTTCTTTCAAAAATATAAGCAACTAGCTGAAGTACCCGTGCTTCGCTACTGGTCATAAATAAATTGAAATGTGAAGGTGACAGTTAAAACAGGGGATAGGCGACGTGCTGCGCGGAGGGAGAGTAAGGATGGAACATTTTGTCCAGCTACACCGCTTGGCATTTACCTTGTTTTATAGCACACAATTAGGTTTTACTCGCTAACAGTTGGAGATACACGAAAAGTGATAAGGACCATTCTGATAGAAATTTAAATTTTAAACCTAGTATATGCTATAAAAAGTTTGCTATTTCTTAGCGTTCTCTTTTTATTTGAAATTGAAATATGAATGTTTGAAACCAAATGGTGTAGTGACGTCACTTAAATTGTCGCCATCTTTAAATAGTGCAAAGTATTGAAATCAAAAGTAGCCTATATATTAACCAGGCAAATCAGCTACTTCCATGTAAAATTTCATGTAAATCGGACCAGTGGTTCTTTGGTGATCGAGTAATACACAGACACACAGACACATACCATCTCACTTTTATATATTTGTATGGATGTAGTTTTTTGATGTACGAAAAACGTAATTTGAAAGCACCCATGTTTAAGTGCAAAATGAGCCTGGTCATGGCTTCAAACGATTACTATGAGAATTATTGGTGACGTCAGTTACCTGTAGGTTAGCTACGGTACTGTATCTGTTGTGGGCAGTGAAGGAGGTAATGTTCTGTACAAATTATTTACTCTATAGTCATGTCTTAAGTAGAAAAGAGGGAGTGTTCACTGCGTGGTTAATCATTTTAGGTTACTGTTTCATTTTGGTTGCTACAAATTATTCTGGTTCTGTTATTCTTAGTCAAGTCTTATCACAGTTACTCTATTCCTGTTTGTAATACAAAAGATAACCGGTACAGGTTAACAATGTCAACAATTAAAACAATGCAGCATAAAAACATTAGGATTAATAAAACATAAACGTAAACATATTAGTAGTAGAACACACCTTAACGGAGAGTATAACACAACAATACAATATATTGCGCGTGATACCTTCCGTCATGAGGTAAAGATTCAAAATCTCCCGTAACAGCAGCGGCATCAAGAGTATGACATTAGACCCAAAATGTCACATTTAGACGACCACATGGATTAGCGGCTAACATTCTCGGCTGTCGCCTTGGAAGTCCGAGTTTGAATCCGGCTCTGCCAAGAAATTTTAATTCTCGTCTGTGAGCTGCGCCTCCCGTGGCAAAATTTGGAAGATGTTTTCCGTGGTTTCCCACTTCTACTCGAAGCAAATACAGGGATAATCTCTAACTGAAGGCAACAACAACCTCATTTTTAATCCCAACCTGAATTACAAATACACACATTACTACAGCCATCACAGTAACACTGGTTATCAGAAAAAAAAAATCATACACACTTAAGTTCATAGGGCTACAAGGCCATGATGTCGCCAAGCCTCTAAGTCAATCAATAATAACAGAATCATTTAAGCTCATTTATTCTTAATGCTAAGTTTCGTGATGATATCTATAGCCGTTGTTACGTTAGGTCGCGTTGAGGGTTAGCCATGTATTCATTTTTATTATTATTTTAATTCCCTACATCGACCCCTGTTAATAAATTTAAAAAAAACTACGTATTCAGATTTTTAAGGCATTCAGATTCCTAATATTCTTATCGTGGTTTGGATAGAAAATGGAGGCCCATGACCTGGTGTTTACGTCTTGACTGTAGTCATGGAGAAACTGGAGTAGCATGGCCCCTTACAGAGACAGGTGATCAGTTCTTGAGGTAGTGTTGCCGTTGATAAAATTGAGTGGCATGGCCTCTTTCCGAGATAGAATGAAACTTGGTGGACCCCTTTGGACCCGTCTTGTGCCACTGTTGCCATAGAGATGGCCGGCCTTGCCGTTCCTTCATAAGTTAATTTTCTGAATTTATTAGCCTTTGTTCGAGTGCAAATAGGCCGATATCAGAAGAATGAGAAAGACTATCAAAAATTCTTGTAGGCAGCCGTTCTTTGTGGGTCTTAAACTATGTGTATGCAAAATTTGGTTGAGATTGGTGGAACGGTGTAGATTTGTATACGGAACAAACCCATATACATACATACATACATACATCCAGACAGACTTTCACTTTTATATATTAGATTATAATAAATAGGTGTTACCTGTATAGCAGGCAGGATTTTGTGCATGTTTGTATATATTTCAGTGATAGATTTTTGTGTTTGTCAGATAGGATCGCATGGTCATCAATTTGTTTTTTATTTTGGTGAGTGGTTCAGTAACGTTCCTTATGAATGCACAATAAAAGGGATAATGGGAAACGAGTGCGCATGCACAACCCTTAAATTAAAATGATGAGATTTGGGGGGAAAATAACTTATGATAATGTAACGGACCAGTCCAACGCAACTATTTTGAGTATGGGCTCGAGTGTAAGGAGCTGATGACCATCATCGAGGTAAGAGGTGATGTGCAGTAATTAGGATGCCAGTCGAATTTCAGGGATCAGGTAAGATTGAGAGATAATGCCTGGCCGAGTTGTAAGTGTTCCTAATTAAGGTGAGCGGAGGCAGAATTCCCACATTTTCTACGATGATTTAGTGGTAACTATGGTAAGTTACGACGAGTGGAGGTGAAATGCCCGCGTGATACGATAAAGTGATATTGGTAAGTGATAATTGGATATATGTCCTGGGGAAGCATATGATGGTTTCTTCACGGAAAGTGAGTATTGTGTACAACTCGAGGCTTGAGCCAAACTAGACTGGGGAGCAGGTATACAGACCTCAGACGTCTGCCAGTCTTATTTTAGTTAGTTAGTTAGTTAGTTATTGTTGTTTTAAGGGGCGGAACTACGAGGTCATCTGCCCCTCTTAACACAGATTAAAGAATACGAATTTTGAATTGAATTTAAAATTTTGAGGTGGACATCTGAATTTAAAAAGACCAAAAATTAATAAAAAACAAAACAAAAAAATAAATGAAAATAAAAAATTATAAAAATAAACAAAAATTACGGAAAAACATAACATTATCATTCAAAAACGAACAAGTCGTTGAGTCAATGTTCACTGGAAAATTTAGATATCTGGCCCTAACCCACTCTCACTTATAAAGCGGATAACGCGATCAGCAGCCACCGCGTCATCGGCTAATATAAGTTTGAGTGTCATCTGCAGACCAAGATTTCTTCGTAAGTCAGCAAGATCCACACACTCGGTGAAAATGTGGGCCACGGTGAAAACGGCTCCACAGGTACAAAGTGGGGGGTCTTCCCTTCTCATTAGGTACGAGTGGGTGGATCTTGTATGACCAATCCTTAGCCTACACAAAATGACGGACTCTCTCCGGGTCCGGAAGGAGCTCCGCCACACGCGAGTAGTTCCCTTGATCGCTCTCAGTTTACTGGGCAGTGGGTCAGCTAGCCACTGACTCTCCCAAAAAGCCAGAACTTGTAGGCGTATATCTCTAGCGGGTACCTCCATTAGTCGAGGTGGTAGTGATACCGCCTTTTTGCAGCTTGATCCGCTAACTCATTTCCCGCAATTTCGAGTGTCAGCGTGGCACAGCCCGGCTAGTAGGTCGTGGATTCGCTGCACTAGGGGGTGTTGCGGGAAACATGTAGCAATTGACTGCAATGAACTCAAAGAGTCGGTACACACGATAAAGTGGATTCGTGCATCCTGTAGTGCAAACTGCAGAGCTTCATAGATGGCAACGAGCTCCGCAGTAAACACACTACAGGCCTCAGGCAAAGAGATCTTGGTATTTGCACCATCAATAACATAAGCACAACCCGCCTTCTCGTCCACCTTCGAACCATCCGTGTAGAGAATGCCAGCGTCCGGAAATTGGTGAACTATGCTGTGGAACTGCCTCCGGTAAACAGAGGCATCCGTGTTCACCTTAGGACCTCGGTGCAGATCTAACCGAATTTCCGGACGCGGGACTTGCCGCGGAGGCACCTCGCTAGGTGTCCGGATCATACGGGGACCTACAGCCACTCCTATTTCAGTACACGAGCTATCAAGTCTAATACCAACTGGCCGAGTGGCACGAGGACAGTTGGCGTACCCCTGGTGGTTTTGGGTACCGAAGAGAGCTTGATAGCTCGGGTGTTGCGGCATTTGACGCACACTGGCAGCATATGTTAAAAGCATATGTTGGCATCTATAATTTAAAGGTGGAACACCCGATTCGGCGAGTAGGCTGGGTATCGGGCTGGTCCGGAAGGCACCGGTAGCCAGCCTAACGCCACTATGGTGGATACTGTCCAGCATTTTCAAGGTTGACGGCCTTGCTGAACCGTATGCCGCAGAACCATAGTCTAGCCGGGACAGGACGAGGGCTTGGTAGAACCGTAGCAGCACCGCACGGTCAGCCCCCCACGTAGTGCCACGAAGAAATTTGATCATGTTCAGTTTCCTGAGACATGTCATTTTTAATTGCCGTATATGGGGCCGCCACGTTAATTTGCTATCAAAATGGAGCCCCAGGAAGCGATAAGTGTCAACCAACGGCAACGCAGCATCCCTGAGATGTAGTTCAGGGTGTAAATGTAGCCTCCGGAGTCGACAAAAATGGACGACGGAGGTTTTCGCTGCTGAAAAACGAAAACCCCGGTCGTGAGCCCACCTGTCGACCCGGTTGATAGCTAGCTGCAATTGCCGTTCCATGACTGCCATACTTCCAGAGCTGTAATGCAGAGCTAAATCGTCTACATACAGCGATGGAACTACCGCGGACCCGGAGGCGGCAACAATGCCATTTATGGCAATCGCGAACAAGGTGACACTCAGCACAGAACCCTGAGGAACTCCATTTTCCTGAGTATAGTATTGCGATAATGTCCTACCGACCCTTACACGGAAGAGTCGGACCGACATGAAATTCGCAATGAAAGTCGGTAGATTACCACGGAGTCCCCACTTGTGAAGGGTGGAAAGGATCCCGTAGCGCCATGTGGTGTCGTAGGCTTTCTCGAGGTCAAAGAGGACCGTGACTAGGTGCTGCTTTCGGAAAAATGCCCCCTGTATGGCGCTCTCAAGTCACACCAGATGGTCAGTGGTGGACCTATGAGAGCGAAATCCACACTGGTACTCAGACAGGAGACCTTTCTCCTCCAAGAACCACACCAGTCGACGGTTCACCATCTTTTCGAGCAGCTTACATAGGCCATTTGTCAAACAAATGGGCCTATATCTGCTTACAAACTTGGGATCCTTTCCAGCCTTAGGAATCGGTATCACGATCCCCTCTCGCCATTGAGATGGAAACTCCCCTTCAATCCATATACGATTGAAGAGGATCAACAGTTTTTTTATACTGGATTCGCACAGATGTTTTATCATTGATTATGTATGTTATCCGGTCCAGGAGCCGTATCCCTGCACAGTGCAAGCGCACTGCGCAGTTCCCATTCAGAGAATGGTACATTATAGGACTCCAAAGCAGCAGTGGCAAAGGACAAGGGGTGAGTCTCTGCCTCCCGCTTCAGAGTCAGAAATGTAGGATCGTAACTCCCGGAGCAGGATACATCGGAGAAGTGCGAGACAATGCTGTTGGCAATGGCGAGATGGTCCGTGATGATGTCTCCATTGATGGTATTGGGTTTTTAAGTAATCCAGTTTCGATCAGCGCCAACCTAGAGGAACTATTATACTTGCGTTTGACCGCCAGTCACTAACTTGCTCCTCTATCTAAGTTATATAAAAAATGTACTCTTTTGTTTATTCCCTGTAATGGCGGACATGCCAAATCTATGTCCAAATATACAATTGATTAAAACTATCCTTTTGTATTAATCTCTGCTGAAACACAACAGGTTGTGAGGCCCAGAGTACAAAGGAAGTGGACGGACATATTACTGTAAGTTTTGAACTTTTATTTATTTAAAAATTGTTCAATGGCCGGTAATGGCGGATTTGGCAATTCGTTGCCGCAAATCGAAAAATTGCATGGAGGCGCAAATTATGAGACATGGGCGATGGATATGGAGATGTATCTTTTGCATGAGGATTTGTGGATGTATGTGGAGTTTAACCTTGCATCGACTGCGTCGGAAAAGAAAAAGAAGAAGGCCCAACGTACTAGAGCCAAGATTTATATGCTATTAGATAATGGACCCAAACTGGAAATTGCTAACATTAAAACCCCAAAAGCGATATTGGACCACTTAAAAACAACCTACGAGAATAAAAGCGTTAATCGGCATATTGCTCTCATAGACCAATTATTTGATATTAGTTTGGCAAATTCAAAGGATATAGAGGCCTATGTTCAGCGATTTACCGAAATAAGTGCAAAACTGAGAAGTATGGGGAAGGAAGTTGACGATGAATTTGTTGCCGTACTCATGTTGAGAGGATTAACAGAAGATTGTAAACCTTTTAGAATGGAAATTGAAAACACAGCTACTGGAAAACTGAATACCGAAACTGTCAAGCAAAAGCTACTTCAAGAAGGTTATCGAAGTTCGTTGGAAGTCAAGGAGACTGCGGTGGCATTTAATACTAAACACAAAGTCAAACCTAATAATCCAACATCCTCTAATTCTTCAAATCATGGTGGCAAACGTAAGAATAATACATTTGATATTAATAAAGTTAAATGTTTTAGGTGCAATAATTACGGACATCTAGCAAGGGATTGTTCTCAAAATAATAAAGTTGCGCAAGTTTCTAGAGGAGATGACTCCAGTAAGCGAGCCGACGGCAAAAATAAAGGAAGGGCAAATGCGTGGCTCATGGCCATGGCATCTAATGTGTTGTTGTTTAAGTCTTCAGTCTTTTGACTGGTTTGATGCAGCTCTGCATGCCTCCCTGTCCTGAGCTAATCGTTTCATCTCTACATAGTTACCACACCCTACATCCGAGGCAATCTGTTTAACATATTCTAACCTTGGTCTACCCCTACAGTTCTTGTCCTCGACCCTTCCCTCCATAACTAAGCTTGCTATTCCTGGGTGTCTTAGTATGTGTCCTACCAACCTATCTCTTCTCTTCATTAGCAGTCGCCAGAAACATCTCTCCTCTCCCACTCGTCTTAATACCTCTTTGTTTGTAACCCTATCTACCCATCTGATCTTCATCATTCTCCTGTAACACCACATTTCAAATGCTTCAATTCTCCTCTTTTCTGCTGCACCAATAGTCCAAGTTTCACTTCCAAAGAGTGCCACGCTCCAGACAAAGGCTTTCAAAAATGACTTCCTAATACCTAAATCTATATTCGATATCAGCAGATTCCTTTTTTGTAGAAATGCTTTCTTTGCCTGAGCCAACCTACTTTTTATATCCTCTTTGCTTCGTCCATCACTGGTTATTCTGCTTCCTAAGTAACAGAAGTCTCCTACTTCCTTCAGCTTTTCACCTGCCAATTTGATCTCCATAGAGGTTTCTGATTTATTTCGGCTGCATTCCAGTATTTTTGTTTTACATTTATTAATTTTCATCATAAATTCTTTCCGTAAGACTGAGTCCATACCATTCAAAAACTCATTCAAATCCTCAGGCTTGTCGGCCAAGATGACGATGTCATCAGCAAATCACAGAGTTGAAATTATTTCTCCTTGAATCTTCACTCCCACTTTAAATGTTTCTCTAATTTCCTTCATTGCTTGTTCAATGTAAAGATTGAAAAGGATGGGTGATAAGTTGCAGCCTTGCCTTACACCTTTCTGAATACCAGCTTCTCTCTCATGTCCTTCAACTCGAATGACTGCTGTCTGGTTTCTGTATAGATTGTATATCACCCTCCTATCCCTGTACTTTATTCCAATCGATTTCAATATGTCAAACAATTTAGTCCAATCAACGTTATCAAAAGCCTTTTCTAAGTCTACAAAAGCCATGAACGTTCTCTTATCTTTCCTTATTCTACCTTCCAAAATCAGCCTAAGACTTAGTACAGCTTCCCTTGTTCCTACATTTCTCCTGAAACCAAACTGGTCTTCACCCAACTCCGTTTCTATCTGGCTTTCAATCCTCTTGTAAATTATTCTAGACAGGATCTTTGAAGCATGAGTAATCAAGCTGATTGTACGGTAATCTTCACATCTGTCAGCTCCCACTTTCTTTGGTATAGGGATGATTACATTCTTCTTGAAATCAGGGGGTACCTCACCTGTCTCATAAATCCTACACACCAAGTGAAATAACCTGATCAGACCTTCATCTCCTATGCAGCGCAGCAACTCAATCGGTATATCATCTATGCCTGGTGCTTTGTTCCTGCTTAAGTCTTCCAAAGCTTTATCAAATTCTGATCTCAATATTAAATTTCCTTTCGCATCCACATCAATTTCCTCCCCCCTTTCCATTACATGATTCTCAATCTCCTTTCCCTGATACAAACTCTCTATGTAAGCTTTCCATCTCTCAACCTTTTCTTCCCTATCTCTTAGAGGCTTTCCATTTGTGTCCTTAATATTACAGCACTTAGTCTTCTTTTCCCCAAAAGTATTCTTAATCCTTCGATAAGCTGTGTCTACTTTTCCTAATTTCAGACAAGTTTCTATACCTGCACATTTCTCTTTCAACCATTCTTCTTTCGCTTTCTTGCACTTCTTGTTAACCTCATTTCTCAGACGTTTGTATTCTGCTTTCCCCTTTTCATTTCTTACATTCTTGTGTTTCCGCCTTTCATCCATCAATTCTAGTATATCCTGAGTGATCCACGGTTTTCTACCTATTCTTTCTTTCCTACCAATGTGTTCTTCTGCGGATTTTGTTATTTCATTCTTCAAAAGTGCCCATTCGTCTGCAATTGAAGTTTGTTTAGGGTTTTTCATTAGACCTTCCTTTATACTCTTCTTGAATCTTTCGTTTACATCCTTCTCTTTCAGTCTGTCTATTGCCCACCTTTTTGGCTTTTGACTTTTCTTCAGTTTCTTCAACTTTAATCTGCATTTCATTACAACCAAATTGTGGTCAGAGTTTATGTCAGCACCAGGATATGTTTTGCAATCCAAAATCTGGTTTCGAAACCTCTGCTTGACCATAATGAAGTCGATTTGGTAACGCCCTGTATCTCCTGGTCTCATCCATGTGTATATTCTTCTATTGTGGTTATTGAATAAGGTGTTAGCTATGACCAACTCATGCTCGGTGCAGAATTCTACCAACCTGCTTCCTCGATCATTCCTTTCACCTAGTCCAAAATCTCCTACTATCTTCCCTTCTCTCCCTTTTCCTACCACAGCATTCCAATCTCCCATTACTATAACATTTTCATCACCCTTGATATACCTCAGAATTTCGTCTATTTCTTCATAGACCTTTTCAACATCCTCATCATCAGCTTGACTGGTAGGCATATAGACTTGTACCACTGTGGTGCAGGTAGGTTTAGTATTGATTTTTGCTACAATAATCTGTTCACTATATTGCTCATAATATTCCACCCGCTGTCCAAATTTCCTACTCAATATGAGGCCAACCCCTGCTTGGCCATTGTTTGATTTAGTGCTAATGACCCTATAGTCTCCTGACCAAAAGTCCTGTTCTTCCTGCCAGCGCATTTCACTAATCCCAACCAAATCCAACCTCAACCTATCCATTTCCCTTTCTAAGTTTTCTAACCTTCCACTTCCTAGCAGACTTCTAACATTCCACGCTCCGATCCGTAGAATGTCAGATTTCCTCTTTGTCACTTCTGTGATGTTAACCCCCTCTCGAGTAGTCCCCACCCGGAGATCCGAACGGGGGACTAGTTTACCTCCGGATTGAAATTTTACAAGGGAGGAGGCCATCATCACATGTAATTATGCATAGAGAGGTGCATATCCTCGGGAATAGCATACGGCTGTAGTTTCCCGTTGCTTTCAGCCGTGCAGCAGGACGCAGTGTAGCCATTATTTGGCTTATATTATCAATATCTTAACCGTCTATAAGACTAGTAAAGAATTGATTTATTCTGAAAGGCTGCTACTCCCTTTCAGAATAAGTAAAGAGCAATTCTACTAACAAAAATACTAACCTTCTACCGCACTAACAATTAAATACCAAAATTCTAAAGAAAAAATACTAAAGTTCCACCAACAACAAATACTACCACTAAAACAGTCTGTCACCAGGCACACTCACATGCACCCTTACACATCACAGTCTACTGAAACAATGAACTATAACTAATAAACAATGCAACTGCTACCAGACACACTCACACACCACAGTCTAATAGAACAATGGCATATATCTAATAGACAAACTAACTACCTACTTACAACTAAAACTAACTACATACTTACTGTACTGTTATTTGAATTGACAATATTTACAAAATGCAATTTAGTTAGAAAATACTTGCTTCCGGCAAGACTACCGTTTTTTATAAAGTCGTAATTTCGCAGCCGTTGATATGCATTTTTTTTATTGTACTGGGACCAGCTAAGTTTGTAAGCTTTCTGTAATTTTGTGACTCTTTCTTCGTTAACCTTTGTGTTCAGACCAGATTTCTGCATGATTTCTCCTCAATATTTGAAGTCATTGACTCCGTATTTTGTTTTATTGGGAGTTTGTCTGAGGATTTTGTATCAAAAAACTGCGTTTTTAATACAAATTTGGAGCCCGGTTTTCGTGACGATCTCGTGGAGTTTTTCTAAGGCGTGGTGTGCTTCTGTTCTAGTATTTGTTAGTATGGCGATCTCATTTGCGAAAGAGAGGCATTGTAATGTTATTCACTTTGCTCCACGTTGAGCGTACAAGTGTAATGTCTTCTATTAAGATATGTTGTTTTAATGGGCGCCAAGATCTCAACGCTATGTTGAAATCTAAATTTGTATTTAACAACACCTAGCTCTGGTAGAACACCTTCAAGAATCTTTACTCTCAGATCGTGGTATGATTGGATCATTAACCCAACAAACAATTGTATCAGGAGAAGGAATTGGTCTATATCTAATGCTACCTACTGAAAACAAAGATTGCATGGTTAAAAGAAATGAATTTATTGTATAAAAAACAAGTATAGCAAAATTAATAATAATAATAATAATAATAATAATAAGTTTGAATTTAAATTGGAGCGTTGCGATTTAAATATTACCGCTAGAAAATTACGTGAAAACGGAGTCGGATATATTACTGATTTTACTCTTAATCCCAAGCTATGAAGTTACTGAATTACTGAATATGAAACAAAGAAAGACGAGAGATTGCGTAGTTATGAGTCATTCGCGCTTACCACTGGAAATTGCCGAAGCATTTCCCTCGTACTGGATGTTGAAGTGAGCTTCCCACAGCCTCCTGGACGTCGTCATCTTCTTCGTTGTTGATGATATATTTGTAGATATGAAGATTTATGGTCCGTACATCGGAACCAACACGTACAACCACAACGGTTAAGTTTCACAAAGATAGTCGCTAACTCCACTGAACATCGGAGCCACTCACTCGTGCAACCATACTGGTTAAATTTTATAACGATAGTCGCTAACTCCACTGAACATCGGAGCCACTCACTCGTGCAACCATACTGGTTAAATTTTATAACGATAGTCCTCGTTTCCACGGCGTGCCAACCATATATGCACCCGCCGCATCCCCACTCTTCAGCCGACTTCTTCACGCTCGCCCTCCACTGATTGGCTGACCCCTCACGCGCTACTCCCCTCTTCTGGTTCATTCCACTCGGCGGGAGGGTGAAGTCGATTGCCGTTCCATACATCCGCCTTTTCTTGACGATGCGACCCAGCCTTGCGTCATACTACTTGACAAGCATAAGCCTGTATCTGAATTCCCAGTGAGTCATGTCTCTCAATATACCCTAACTGACGAAACTCCGTAAATTTCCGTAATCATATAATTTTCTACGCTAATGTTGATCGTAATAATTTGCTTGATAGTGTTTTCTATAATCATAGAAAACCTATCTGTATGCTTATAATTTTATAAGAAAATGCTCCAAAATCATTTAATAATAATAATAATAAGTTGATGATAATAATAAGTTAATAATAATAATAAATTAACATGAAAAATTCTCTTGGCTGAACAATTTGCCGCGTAAATAAATATAGAATGGCTTCCTACTGACTTATGCCAGTTGCATAAAAAACCCTCGAAAAACACGTTACAGCATTTTATATGAGTTACGTTTTCCTTTTTTTTGTTGCCTAGTTGAATTCCTTTGACTTCTTTTTCCCATGTACGAATTATTTTCTCTAAAACTACATTGAATAGGATGGGTGCGAGTCCATCGCCTTGTCTGACGCCGGTTGTGATTGGAAAGGGCTCTGATAATTCTCACATAAATTTGACCTTAGAGACGGTATTAGTGAGGGTATCTCGGATGAGAGTTCGTGTTTTATGTCTACTTTCATCTCCTCTAGAGTTTGGAATAGTGTGTCTCAGTCTCCGGAGTCATAGGCTTTTTGAAAGTCTACAACAGTCACTGCAGTAATCTTGCAGTGTCTTATGGACAAGATTGTACGAAGATTACAAATTTGTTCGCTGCAAGAGCGATTTTTTCTACATCCCGCTTGATATTCGCCAATTTAGGGTTCAATTTGTGGTTCCAGAGGGTTTAACAGAGCTCTAGAGAAAATTCTATAAGCTACTGGAATCAAGGAGATTCATTTTAATAATAAATTAATAAATATACCCTAACAGGCAAACTTTTGTGAAATATATTGAAAAAATCATTAACATATGATAATGTCCACCCAAAATTATATAGTAGACTCCTAAAAATATTTTTGAAAGTGTATTATCTGTAAGAACCCTAGTAGCAAAGAACATTCTCGAGTGATTTATTAAATATTCAAATATTCTGGTCTATATTAAGCGAGGAGGGAGGAGTGGTGTGTACCAGGATTTAGCGCCCCAGCCCACTCAGTTGCCCAGAGACATCATGCATATTGCACTTTAAAGAAATTAATAATGTAAATAAAACATTGTAGCACTCAAAACCAGCTTCGCTCGATGAGCATTAAACAGGTGCTCCATGTCTAACTAACCTTTTAAGTGCTGAGTTCTTTCCCTGCGCACTTTAAAAAATGTATTAGTAATAATTTGAGGGGGGGGGGGGGCTTAAGATATCGAAAGGTTTTGGGCATTTATTTATATAAATGTTAACTCAAATCCTACGTTTATATATATTTTTATTTTCATAGGAATCAAAATTAAAGTTATTGCGCCAATGCTTGCATCACCATACTAGGTAATGAATTGTTGTTGTTGTTGTTTTAAGGGTCGGAACTACGAGGTCATCTGCCCCTCTTAACACACATGTAACGGTTCAAAAATAAAATTATTTCCTAAAAACAGTAGCCAAGTAATACTTGCTGCTCCTTGTTGTTTGAGTCTTCAGTCTTTTGACTGGTTTGATGCAGCTCTCCATGTCTCCATGTCCTGAGCTAACCGTATCATCTCTACATAGTTACCACACCCTACATCCGAGGCAATCTGTTTAACATATTCTAACCTTGGTCTACCCCTACATTTCTTGTCCTCGACCCTTCCTTCCATAACTAATCCCTGGGTATCTTAGTATGTGTCCTACCAACCTATCTGTTCTCTTAATTAGCAGTCGCCAGAAACATCTCTTCTCTCCCACTCGTTTCAATACACTTCGTTTGTAACCCTATCTACCCATCTGATCTTCATCATTTTCCTGTAACACCACATTTCAAACGCTTCAATTCTCCTCTTTTCTGCTGCTCCAATACTCCAAGAGTGCCACGCTCCAGACAAAGGCCTTCAAAAATGAATTCCTAATACATAAATCTATAGGTATTCGATGTCAACAGAGTCCTTTTCTGTAGAAATGCTTTCCTTGTCTGGGCTAACCTACTTTTTATGTCCTAATCTAATGTTCAACCAGAAAAATGGTACGTAGATTCTTGTTCTTGAGCTCATATGACAAATGATATTGATTTATTAAATTACTTTAGTTCTAACTCGAAAGATAATCTTGAGGTAACTGTTGCAAATAATGAAAAGATTGGCACAGCAGGAAAAGGCAGTGCAACTATTAGCTTAGTTCAGGGCAACGATCAGGAGCTTAAAAATGTTTATTATGTACCGAAGCTTTCGTCTAATTTACTCTCAGTGAGTTGTATGACTAGAAACGGTGCTTGTGTAATATTTAAAGAGAAGAGCTGTCAGATATTTGACGCAGCAAATTTAAAGATTACAGGGGAACTAATTGCTACTGGTTCCGAAGAAGGTGGAGTTTATACGTTAGATGCGAAAAGTATTGTAGTCAACCGGAAAGAAGAAAGTAGTGAAGCTAGGACGATGTCTAGTTTAATGGAGGAAAAGAATGGCCAAATATTATGGCACAAAAGGTTAGGTCACATAGGACACAAAAATATGGCTTTGTTTGTAACTAGGGCTACTGGTATGAAACTGGATAGAACAACGCCGTTTCAACCATGTATCGCTTGCGTTGAAGGTAAACAAAGCAGGGAACCTTTCCAAACAAAAAATCCTCGACATGAGAAAACTACCCGCAAATTGGAAATAGTGCACTCTGATTTGTGTGGGCCAATGACACCACCCTCAGTTAATGGAGAAAAATATTTTTTAACGTTTACAGATGATTTCTCAAGAAAAACGTTCATTTATTTTCTTAAGAGCAAAGATCAAGTGTATGAGTATTTTAAAATATTTAAGGCAAAAGTTGAAAATGAAACAGGGTGTAAGATTCAATGCCTACGTACTGACAATGGAACAGAATATGTCAATTCTAAAATGAAACGAGAAATTGAAAACTGTGGTATTAGGCACGAAACTAGTATCCCTTACACTCCAGAGCAAAATGGACTTGCAGAGAGAGTCAACCGTACAATAGTTGAGAAAGCAAGACCTATGCTTCTAGAAGCAAACCTATCTAAAAAGTTGTGGGTAGAAGCTTGCAGGACTTCTGTATACCTTAAAAACAGATCTCCAACTAAAGCGCTAAAAAATGAAGTACCGGAAGAGTAATGGTCCGGAAAGCAAGTAGATTTAGGGAATTTACGAGTGTTTGGCTGTGTGGCCTATGCGCATATTCCAAAAGAACATAGAACCAAGTTTGATTCTAAATCCAAGAAATGTGTATTTGTGGGTTATTGCGAGGAATCAAAGGGTTATCTACTAGCGGATCCTGAAAAGGGATATAAGCAATTCAAATCTAGAGATGTTTTTTTTTTAAACAATTTCATCTCCAGAGAGTCTGAAACCAGTGAGGGTGACAAAACAGATTTTCGAACGTTGTTACCAAAAGTCGATTTTGCGGTTACAATCGAAGAAAATAGTGAGGCCAAAGATGATAACGCGAATACGGAAAGAGGGAACCAAATAAATTTAGAGCAAAATATTGAAGTTAACGATAAAATGCAAACGTTATAAATAGTGATAGTCAGGGTCATGCAAGTTTAGAAGAAGACTTGATTATTTGTAATGAGACTTCTGAGAATAATAAGTCTGATATGAGTGAGACAGTAGAGATTGTGCAAGATGAATCAATCAGACGGTATCCTATTAGATCAAGGGTTCCTAAGATATTTCCAGATCACGTTACTTATTTAACGTCAATGAGTGGAAACTTTTGTGACTGCTTACCCGCTCATAATGATCCACAAACAGTGCAAGAAGCCTTAGGGTCGGAAAAAAAAATTCAATGGAAAGAGGCAATGAATTTAGAGTTGAAAAATTTAAAGAACAAAGGAGTTTTTGAACTGGTAAATTTGCCAGATGGAAAGATTCCTATAAAATGTAAATGGGTTTTTAAACAAAAGATTGATGCTGCAGGAAAATTGGAGCGTTTTAAAGCAAGAATAGTTGCTAAGGGATATTCACAAAGATATGATGTGGATTATCAGGAAACATTTTCTCCAGTTATAAGTTATTCTGCTTTACGAATGCTGATAGCACTATCAGTTGAGGTTGGGTTAAATATTTATCATCTGGATGTCACAGCTGCGTTCCTGAATGGAGATTTGACAGAGACTCTTTTTATGGAACAGCCAGAAGGTTTTACAGAGCTGGGCTCTGAAAACAAAGTTTGCTTATTAAAGAAAGCCATCTATGGTCTTAAACAGACTTCCAAATCATGGTATGATAAATGTAGAAATGTCCTAATGACATTAGGATTCAAAAGAGTTTCAACTGAACCATGTATTTATGTTCAGGGAAGCGGAAATTTACTTTGCATAATAGCTGTGTACGTGGATGATTTCCTTGTGTTTTGTAAGAATGAATCAATTATTACCAGTCTAGAAAAGTCACTTAAGAAAAATTTTGAAATTAAAAACTTAGGGGAAGCTAAAAGTGTTTTTGGTATGAGAGTGCAGAGATCAGAAAAGGGAATCATGTTAGATCAGGAACAGTACATAAAAACAATTTTGTCTCGTTTTGATATGCTAGATTGCGAAATAGCGGATACTCCTATGGAACCTAAGTTAGATCCGCCCAAAGGAGATCCAAGTAAATGTCCTGATGTACCATAGCAAGCGTTACTGGGCAGTTTAATGTATGCAGCGGTCTGTAGTAGGCCAGACATTGCCTATGCTGTTGGAAAACTAAGTCGTTATAACACATGTTACACTAGGGAACACTGGGAATATGCAAAACGGGTGTTACGTTATTTGAAGGGTACGATTGATTTCAAAATAGTTTACAGAAAATCGGGCAGCTCTTAAATAGGATATGCAGATGCAGATTTTGCTAGCGAAAAAGCTGATAGAATTTCATGTACTGGGTACATTTTGTTTCTTGCTAATGGCCCCGTCGCTTGGGACAGTAAGAAGCAGGACATTGTTGCTCTATCAACAACGGAAGCGGAGTATGTCAGTTTAGCAACATGTAAAAGAAAGGCAGTAATTCTAAATAGAATATTAAAGGAAATTTTAAAGGGAAACGATTACAAACTTATTTTTAAAAGCAGTAAAGTTTTATTGTTTAGTGACAATCAGTCAGCTGTAAAAAATGCCAAATGTAGCGAAATACAAGAAAGGTCTAAACACATAGACGTAAAATATCATTTTGTCAAAAATGCAGTTGAAAAACAAGAAGTATCGGTTGATTTTAAAGGTACTAGTAAAATGATTGCAGATGTTCTGACAAAAAGCTTAGTTAAGTCGAAACATTTGAATTTTTGCAAATTGATGAATTTATTATTGCCGATCGAATCCGATTGATAAAATGACAACTGGATTAAGTGAGGGTATTGGGTTTTTAAGTAATCCAGTGTCGATCAGCGCCAACCTAGAGGAACTATTATACTTGCGTTTGACCGCCAGTCACTAACTTGCTCCTCTATCTAAGTTATATAAAAAATGTACTCTTTTGTTTATTCCCTGTAATGGCGGACATGCCAAATCTATGTCCAAATATACAATTGATTAAAACTATCCTTTTGTATTAATCTCTGCTGAAATACAACAGATGGACACTCCGGGTATCGACAGTGATGTCGGGAGTCCGGAGATCCGACGAAGCTTAGTCCACACTTGAGATGAAGGAGTATGCGCCGTCATAGACGACACATACTTTTCCCACGTCGTTTTCTTACTCTCCCGAATCAGATATCGTGCTCTAGCACGCATCCTTCTGAAGGTGATAAGGTTGGCCATAGTGGTTTGCCTCCGATAGCATTTGAAAGCACGTCGACGATCTTTAATGGCTGCTGCAATCTCGGCTTCCGGCGTGAGTTGCCGGATGAGGAAGGTATTGTTTCCTCAGCAGCAGCCAAAATACCATTCGTTATGTGAATGGTATGATCGTCGACACTCTCAAAGGTATCTTCGGCAAACACCGCACGTGCCGTGAAAGTTGGCCAATCAGCCCGACGGAGAAGCCATCGATTAGGTAACTCGATGGCTCTCTGGTTCGGAAGAGTAACGATAATTGGAAAATGGTCACTATTACAAAGGTCATCGTGTACACCCCACTGTAGCAGGGGAACCAGCGCACGACCGCACAAGGTAATATCGATACTTGAATAAGTACCGTGTGCAATAGAGAAGTGCGTAGGTTCCCCTGTGTTCAACAGACACAGGTCTAGCCGCCTGATCAGCCTCTCAAAATCTCTCCCTTTACCGCTAGTGGTAGCGGAGCCCCAGATGGTGTTGTGGGCATTAAGATCTCCTAGAAGGAGAAAAGGAGGGGGGAGCTGAGAGACTAGATCCACCAGCTGGTCGTAATCCGGCTGAGAATCAGGCGGGATGTACACGTTACATACTGTTGCCATTACTGGCAACGAAGTACGAACTGCAACTGCCTCTAGCTGAGTACGCAACGGCACCTCTTCACTAAAGAGGCTAGAGTGGACGAGAGTGCAGACGCCACCAGCGGCCACAGCTCCGTCCACCCGGTCTTTAGAGAAGAGTTTGAAGTGACGCATTGTTGTCTCATGTCCAGGACGAAACCTGAATTCCTGAAGACAGACAATGGTTGCCGAAATCGAAGATATTAATTGTCGTAAATCAGCGAGATGAACAGAATAGCTATTACAGTTCCATTGTAATAGTGCCATGGTGTGGACTTAAGTAGAAGTGCGTCTTCTACTTATGCTTGACCGTTTGCCACCCTTCCCCATCTCTAGTTGGAGATGATGGGGCAGGAGAGCACACCTCAATCTCCACATCTCATTCCGAAGACGAAGAAAATGGAGCGGGCGCTCTCTTGGGTGGCGCGCGGTCGTCGTCAGACCTCACGAGTCTCGCTCTTGGAGAAGAGCGAGAGCGGTGTCTAGGGACTTTCTCCCTGTCCGAAGACTGGGTACTTGTCCCCGACACTCCCCGAGCATGCTTCTTTCTAGACCGACGCAGACGTCTATTCGGGGAAGTAGGTGGTCCCTTCCCCACAGACGTCAGGTCCTTGCAAAACGAGGCCGCTCCAGCTGGCACCGCTCCTCTGGTGATGGTAGGAGCGGAATGGCCAGCAGATGGCTGAGCAGCTTTGTATGCAGGAGAGGAAGAGAATCGGTGCTGAACCGCCCCTCTCTTCTCCGCCGGTAACTTATTTTTCCTATAGGGGAGTTCCTCCACTCTAATGGGTTTGGCTTCTGCGGGCATCACTCCCTTGATGGTTGAGGGAGCGGAAGGCCCAGCAGATGAAGGAGCCATCCCATCAGCCGGAGGTCGAGAGAGACGGCGCCGCTCCGTCCCCCTCTTCTCCACTATCTTTGTCTTATCAGGTGGGCTGGATGACGATCCAGCCCCGGTCGCAGAAGTCTTCTTTGACTCGTTGGCAGGGGAAGACTTTTTCTCCGACAGTTTCGGAGAGGAAGATGACTTCTACTCCGATTGCGCCGGTTTAGATGGTATAACCGGCGCCTTTTTCACAATGGCCGAAGAAGGTTGTGTAACCTTCTTCGGGCTGACAGGTCTCGCTTGGACAGCGAGGGGAGACTTTACGATCTCAGAGTAGTTCGTCGTCGAGGGTACAGCACGGGGAACGAAAGTGGCTGGGGTGATAGGTGGCGTCACCTTAGCCGCGAAAGATACCGGAAAATCGGGTGAGTCATATCACGGTATCTCTTTCGAGCGTCGTGATATGAAAGCCGATCCAATGTTCTGATTCCTTGGATCTTTGCTTCCTTGCAGAACTCAGGGCACTGCTTCGACCGCGGAGAGTGACTTACTTGGCAGTTAGGACACGTCGGGGGAGGCGTACACCCCACACCGTCATGTGTCCCCTTGCCACACTCTCTACACACCGCCTTGGCAGTGCACCTGGCAGAAACATGACCGAATTTCTGGCAATTGTAGCAGCGCATAGGTGGAGGGATGTACGGTCTAACGTCGCAATGGTACGACGTGACCTTCACCTGCTTAGGCACTACATCACCCTCAAAAAGGAGAATGAAAGCGCCAGTATCGACGCTATCATTTCCAATTTTCCGGGTGATGCGCCTAATCCTGGTGACGCCTCGCTTCCCCAGATCCCGCATCAATTCCGCGTCGCTGTTTAAAATGAGGTCGCGATGGAATATAACTCCACGGACCTCATTCAGCGTATCGTGCCTCTCAACCTTAACGGGAATTTCACCGAAATGCGTGCATTCCAGCAACGCTTCGGTTTGCTGCCGGTCAACGGTATGCAGCAGGAGCTGCCCGTTCCGGAGCTTAGAAATCCCGTTAAGGTCGCGATAATTCCCCTCGATTTCCTCTGAAAATAGGATCGATTTTACCTGTTTAAAATCTCCCCCATCTGTCCTGGTAGCTACCAGGTAGCGAGGAGACCTGTCAACAGGGAACTTCTTATTAAATGCCTCATCCCAAGGCGTATACACCTTGGGATTCGGTCTACACTCCAGAGACGGCTTTTTAAGGGTGCCACCCTGTACAGGTGTCCGTGATCGTTTAGTACGCATCCCGGACGAAATCCTCCCCGAATACTGCCCACTCCGAACGGGGGCTATCACTGAGGGCGCCACCCAGCCAAGGCAATTCCTACCTGGCATAGCAGGTATTGCCCGGGGTCCCAGTGCCTCGAACAGGCACTTCCCCCTCGGCATGCACAGGATTTATGCAGCTCCAGTATTCGGCCATGCAGGGACCTTCGTTGTAAGGCGGATACTACTGTAGGGTACATGGCGCACCCACGTGACGGGATGGGGTATACCGTCTAGGCTTTCTGGCCAGATGGCCAAGCTGGTGGCCCTTCCCCTAACAGCATGCATGTTTATTTCTATTGGTCAAACCAGAGCTGGGACCAGAAAACCAAAAATCGACCTTTATAAGGTCACCTTTTACGACAGGCAGGGGATGCCGTGGATGAATTCTGCCCTCCCCATCCACAGGGGGTCTGAACCAAACAAAAACTGGCAAGTTATTCGGCCATGTCGGCCCTATTAGTCGCCTCCTACGACAGGCAGGGCATACCGTGGGTGTATTCTATCCCGCACCCACACGGGGGAGTCTTATTTTGTAGTGAAGGTCAGCGACCACCAGAACTGGGTTTGTTTTGGAAATACGGAATGGCTGTTACATATCAGGTGCACCTCATCTGCGTGGTAATGTTTTATTTTTGATGTCGGAATGCTTCGACATATTCCCGGGATTTGTTATTTTGCCGCTTTAGGAAGCGAGGTTGAGTAATATGTTACTCTTCGTCATGGTGCATTCATTGTAAATATAATTGAGTATTTTATATAACGTGGCAAAGGCCGCCGTTTGTGTTTTATTTTGATGATGATCCATGTTTGTTTTCCTAGTGTTTAATTTGATTGTCATTTTAGCTTGGCAGAGCTTGGGGCTCTGATGATATTTTTAGGTAGATTTCATTAGAAAGCTAACTATTGCAATGGGTCCCATGTTTCGACTTCCGGAAAATTTCGACATATCTTCGCGTTTCACATCCCCCAGACCCAAAAACCACCGTCAGTTCAAAAGTTTATATATAATTTATGTATATATATACATAAGCACCAGCCATTGACCAAAGGGGTGGGAAAAAGTGGGTTTTTCGGGAAACATTAATCATATCTCTCTTAATAGGCACAATATCAAAACCGTACAAAATGGACAATATTCCCCTAATAATTACCTAAAACTTTTGTCTGAAAGAATTTTTGATATGACCCACCATTACGCCAAGGGATGAGAAAAATTATTTCGGAATTATAAGAAAATGCCAAGAGCTATCAGAGGTTGCCATGGCAACACTACTAAATTGATGAGGGATGAGCCATCAGACGTTGCCATGAAAACGCACTTGCACGAGATCAGATTCAGTATTTCCATCTGACTAAGTGGGAAGCGGCTTCGGTGACGTAACTGGTAGCATGCTGAATGTCTATGCCCAAGGTCGCGGTTTCAAAGCCGGCCGAAGTCGTCGGATTTTCTAAGAGCGCTAAAATCCAGCTAGGTGTCGTTGACGATAGTACCTGGTAGCAATATTAGGAACTTCTGCTTGAAATTGACCGTCTGCAGTCCTTACCTGAATTAAGACTAATACAGCCATTACAATTCACACCGTTTATTAGACAGATTCTACACTCACCCAAAGTACACGGGATTAGATGACCGCGTTGTCGCAGCCCCTAAACTGAGGAACCAACCAGAGGTAGATTTCATTAGAAAGCTAACTATTGCAATGGGTCCCATGTTTCGACTTCCGGAAAATTTCGACATATCTTCGCGTTTCACATCCCCCAGACCCTAAAACCACCGTCAGTTCAAAAGTTTATATATAATTTATGTATGTATATGTATATATATGTATATCAGTTTCTTGTGGACACGATAACTGCCGTAAATTTGCACCAATCACTTTGAATTTTTTACCGAATATGTATATCTATAAAATCTCGGTCGAGTTCGTTACTGGGCTAAATCGGTCGAAGGGGTGAAAATGGGGGGCTTTTTTTCGATAAAGTGAAATATTGCTATAAATCTCTTAATATGTGAAATATCGAATCCGTTCAACGTTCATACACACATCAAAAAAAGTTTTGCATCACCTCGGTTCCCAGATCTCCGGCATATAGACGTTGACTGTGTATATTGTATCCAAGATACAGTCCCTTTGACTGTTCATAGATGTCACTAAAACTGCTCAAAGATGTAAACAACCATGCATGAGCAGGGCCTATTAGACGGAGGGGGTACGACAGCCGATCAGTTCCAGTCATTCCACCAGGACGAAGGTACGCTGCTCATGTTGTCTGTAGTTCTACCATGCCTAGAAGGTCAATACCGCAGTTCGATCGCGTCCGCATTGTTACTTTGTGTCAAGAAGGGCTCTCAACAAGGGAAGTTTCCAGGCGTCTCAGAGTGAACCAAAGCGATGTTGTTCGGACATGGAGGAGGTACAGAGATACAGGAACTGTCGATGACAGGCCTCGCTCAGGCCGCCCAAGGGCTACTACTGTAGTGGATGACCGCTACTTACGGATTGCCGCTCGGAGGAACCCTGACAGCAATGCCACCATGTTGAATAATGCGTTTCGTTCAGCCACAGGACGTCGTGTTTCAACTCAAACTGTGCGCAATAGGCTGCATGATGCGCAACTTCACTCCCGACGTCCATGGCGAGGTCCAGCTTTGCAACCCCGACACCATGCAGCGCGGTACAGATGGGCCCAACAACATGCTGAATGGACCCCACAGAATTGGCATCACGTTCTCTTCACCGATGAGTGTCGCATATGCCTTCAACCAGACAATCGTCGGAGACGTGTTTGGAGGCACCCTGGTCAGGCTGAACGTCTTAGACACACTGTCCAGCGAGTGCAGCAAGGTGGTGGTTCTCTGATGTTTTGGGGTGGCATTATGTGGGGCCGACGTACGCCACTGGTGGTCATGGAAGGCTCCGAAACGGCTTTACGATACCTGAATGACATCCTCCGACCCATAGTGCAACCATATCGGCAGAATATTGGAGAGGCATTTGTCTTCATGGACGACAATTCTCGACCTCATCGTGCATATCTTGTGAATGCGTTCCTTCAAGATAACGACATCGCTCGACTACAGTGGCCAGCATGTTCGCCAGACATGAACCCTATCGAACATGCCTGGGATATGTTGAAAAGGGCTGTTTATGGACGTCTTGACCCACCAACCACTCTGAGAGATTTACGCCGAATTGTCGTTGAGGAGTGGGACAATTTGGACCAACAGTGTCTTGATGAACTTGTGGATAGTATGCCACGGCGAATACAGGCATGCATCAATGCAAGAGGACGTGCTACTGGGTATTAGAGGTAGTGGTGTGTACTGCAATCTGGACCACAAATGCTGAAAGTCTAGCTGTATGATGGTACAACATGCAATGTGTGGGTCTCATGAGCAATAAAACGAGCTGAAATGTTGTTTGTGTTGATCTCTATTCCCTTTGTATTTAACGGTTCCGGAACTCTTGGAACCGAGGTGATGCAAAACTTTTTTTGATGTGTGTATATAACCCACAGACAGATTACAAGGAAAGCTCAACCGTTGTTTGATAAGGAATGCTATGCAGAAAGGAAAACTACACTAAAGGCGCTACATATAGTTAGGATCACGTGAACACCAGAAGACCTAAGAGGCCTATATGGGGAAACACGGGGATATTACAAGAATCTCCTAATACGTAAACACTTTCAATACCGTACATAGAAAAAGAAGGTGAGAGAATCGCCGAAGAAGCAATGAATGATCCATACATAGCTATCAGACCAAGTAGATCATCAAGATCTAGCAACGTAGAAATGGGAAAATGGGAATCGCACTTCACTATCATCCTTAAGGGGAGTACGTACGTCGTATACCTTCAGCGTTAAATTTTCAATATTGATGACCCATTATCTCAGAACCTTTGACTGATAGAGGTCTGGAACTTTTGGGAGGTATAGTATCACTCTTTTTCTGATTACTGAACTAGAATCATAATATACCGACAAATGATTAGTTAGTTATGATTTTAAAAAATCTTCATTTTTTCTTTTAAAAGTCCACTTTTTCTTCTGTAAATAAAAAAATGTTAGAGGCAGATATGTTTTGGTAGTTCAGTAACTGCAGTATACTAAGAGGTAACACTATGTAAAATATGGTAAACATATCTGTAATAGTTTCTGAGACAATGGATGAAATGTAAAAAGAAAATTCATTTTTGGGAAATCAAGTTCAAAGTTTGAAATGGTCTCAACTCACATATGGAGGCATGCCACCTTCCAGGAACAGTCAATCCTTTCTTTTTGCACCTCATTCCGTAAAATAGTCTAATATTACTATCAAATAAATCATTCTTGCATTTTCAAAAAGTCCAAAATGACTTGCAAAGTTGCAATCTCCTCTATATTACCCATTGTTAGCAACTCCAGTCCTAGCAGATATGTCTTCAGAGATGCTAATTTGCCCACCACACATTACTTGACACAACAACTTGTGAATCTCGTCCTAAGACACTCAAATCAAATTGTTGTTAATTTAATTAAGGGGCTTGGGACATCTTGGTCATCAGCCCCAAGTAGTTGGGTGTGTGTTGAATTTGTCTGATGTCCTGTATTTATGGGATGACTGTAGTTATGTGTGTAGCTGTATTAGGGACAGGTTGCCCCGGGACTTCAAATAAGGTACTATCTCGGCATTTGCCTGGAAGGAGTGTGGAAAAACCCAGGGAAATGCCACACCCAAGATAACTATTGTCAGCACCGGGATTCGAACCTACGATCTTCGGATGTGCTGCAGGTTCTCACGCGGTCGTGGTGCATGATTTAACGAGCATCACTACGCCACGGGACTCAAATACAATTAAACATAACTTTAACAATTTACTTGATGTTCTTTATGAATAAATAAGTCTCCTTGTTTACACTTCAAAGCACTAGTGGGCGTGTCCGTATCGACTACCTATAATTTTAAAAAACGTACTTTTTACGTTAGTTTAGGGATTAGCATTGAATTCAGACCCAGGCACATGATCATTTCCATGGAAACGTCTTCTAGATTGAACATTCCGGAGATACAGATATTTAAGGAAGTCACTGCATAACAACTGAATGTATTTACGTTCGCTCTAATAAATTTGAAATAATAAAAAACACACTTCCAATTGGAATTTTTCGACAAATTATGCATCAAATTATTCAGGAGAGATCGAATATTATTAAGAGATAATAATCGGAAAATGTCACTTTTTGACAAATTTCACCTTACGAACTCCCCTTTTAACGGTACAGGTCAACAAGCGGCATATGAAATTGAATGTAGAGATCAACTCGAAGAAATACTCCCCATCACTAAAACCGGTATTGGACACAATCAAGGTTACGAAATGTAACAAGGCCGCAGGCCCAGACGGGTTTTTAAACGAGCATCTAAAGGAATCAGCACAATACCTAGCAGAACTATGGTCCAAGCTGTTTACCAAGTGCCTAGAATCATGAAATATCCCTGATGAATGGAGAAAAGCAACGATTAAAACTCCCTATAAATGAAAAGGTGAAACCAACGACCCCAACAGGTAGTACAGAGGAATTGCACTGGAAAGCAACACTTTCAAGTTACTGACAGGAATTCTAACCAACAGCATAGTATACGAAGTCGACTCCAAGATACCGGAGTAACAATTCGGCTTTAGACGAGAAAGATGAACCTTACACGCAATTCAAAATCTGTTAAATGACATAGAAGAAGAAAAACGCCTCCAAAAGGGAAAGTATTTTTAGACTATACTAAGGCCTTAGACCTAATTGAGAGAAGAAAACTTATGTCGAATCTTCAAAATATCATCGGCAAACATGACCCTTTAACAATCATATTAAAATATCCTGGCATACAACCAGATCATCATAGATGACGCAGTCTGCAAAACAAAGGAAATCACCCAAACTAATGGAGTGCTGCAAGGTGATCCTCTCAGTCCCATACTGTCCAATATTGCCACAGCCGATGTAACATCAGCAATCCGAGAAAAATCAATGGACGCAGTGATCTACATATATGCGGACGACAAGGTCCTAGGATCGCCAAATAAGGAAGAACTCCAACACGCCTTCTAAGCGCTGGTAGAATTGGCAGGAAATAACAGTCTGAAAATAAACTGGACAAAAACCCAACAGATGTTTTTTTTCGGACAGGTCGGCGTGCAGCAGCCGACGACAACTTGCAATACCGTATGAAGGGGTCAAAGTGGACATAGTAAATTCAGTTAAATAACTTGGGATCACTTTACAGACTACCAGGACATTCAGATTACACATCCAAGACAATGCGACAGAATCACGCTTTAGGCAAAATAGGTAGGCAAGAACAGGGCCATAGGGGTAATCAAACGGAGAGAAATTTCAATCACGGGAGAGAGAGCTAGAAACTGGAATTATGGGAGGGATGATAAGAATTATGGTAGACAAGAGAATAATGGTAAAGAAAATCAGAGGAACGCCCATCAGGGTAACAGGGAAAATAATCAGCTACGGTAGTGAACAAACCTTTTATATTCTGCCCTTTTTGTCTATATGATCCTTTTTGATAGTTCTTTTCAGTAGATATATTTTAATGACTGGTGAGAGAATTCTCATCCAAATGCCATCATTTTCTTACACGTAGTGCACCCTGCTGTAAAATAACAAGGCTGGGTAGATTATAGGCTGAGGAATAACCCACCCACCAAGGGAAGATGATTAAGAGAAGGAAGTAGATTTTGGATTGGAGAAAAAGGATAGAAAAATAGGAGGAGAGTCCCACAAAAGTTATGAATTTGACTTTCAATACATTTAGAAGCGGTTGCCACCGCAAATCCGTGCTCGGATACCTAAAGTGGATACGAGCTTGGTTGAAGCTGACGGGAACCGCAGCTAAGACTTGGGCAGTTTGCCAGAGAGAGGCTGTAGTGTATTTCCTCCCAAGCACGAATAAAAGTACTATAGGGAAGGGTGATGGTCTGGCCAGACAGATAGTAAAAGCTTTATTGAGTATGAACGAGGGCATAAACCTAGGAAGAGCTAGGAAAGCCAGGATCCTGCCTAACTGTAGTATCAGAGAAATGATGAATCCAAAAACAAATATTTAATTTATTTAACAATTTAAAGAAGTTAATATTTTTGACAATTAAATATTTTGCAATCTTGTTAACAATTTGGGGTCACAGACCTCCAACAACATTCAAAAATTGCTCCAGGCAAATAACAATTCTTAAGGTTTTAAACCTAGTACTAAAACCTTGATAAGATTTTAAAAAGGCAATGAAATGATTAAAGTTTAAACATTAAATTGAGTACAAGGAGTGTACTATAAGAAATTTCTGAAAGAACATTCTAGAGAGAATAACAAATTCGAAAATAACAACAAGGTAAACATAAAGCAAAAAATAGAAGTTACTACAACTTCTTATATTTAAATAGAATTACTTTATGAGAATTATACAAAAGAGGGCAGGTCACTTACTGTGAAACCTGAAGAGGTAATCAAAAAGAAGGTTCTAGACTTCCTATGTTTAATTAGAAATCACGAGCCAAATGGGGCAGTTTACATTTCGTGAGACCTAAAAATAACTCACTCAAGAGTTGAAAGAATTGTTTTCCCTAATTTGAAGGGAGAAACAATGTGATTTAAAACTTGTATCACACAAGCAATTATGCAGAATTTAATTAATGTTAAACTAGCAAAGTTGGAAGGGAACTTCGTGAGTGACGCCTTATAGAAAGTTACAATTTTATTAATAATGGTTGTTAGTAGAAGGTTGAGGAAAGATCATTGGGATATAGGATCAATGTTCATGGTCGTATTTAATGTAAACGGACGAGCGCGACGCGGTAGAAACGTGGAGCAAGCACTGGTTATCACTGTAGTCTATAAAGATGGATGCAAAGTTCACTATAGAAACACTGAAGTTTATGAGAAAGAAAGTTATTGCAATTATGGAAATAACTGATTACACTATATAGGTGAGAGTCTATTTCTTGAAAAAGTTGTGATTTACAATTAAATGCGCCATAGAATGTTCCAACGGGGGAAGAAAGTTCGCTATTGCAGTAATTTAAGGAAGATTCCTCATTTTAACTAGCATTTTCACAAGTGCGTGAACAATACTTGACGGCAAGACTCGCAGATAGAGTACAAGATCTCGAAGGTTCCAGAACGACCTTAGCAGAAAATGGGGTTGAGAAAATCCAACGGAGGAACTAGCTTTATAATTATAGACAGCGGGTATTAGATAATATCCCACGTAGCGAGAGGATTTCTCATTTGAATAGCTTAAGAAAAGCTCTTTTTTAATAAGGTTGGCTTATACAACCAAAGGCTCAACATGGCAAATCCCACGAAGAATGATTTTTGCCCCAAAATAAGCAATCGCACACTGTCTATAAAACATCTTTAAAAGCACGTGAAAGTTAAAACCATGAAGATGAGGTTAAAACTTTAAGATGGTACTTATCTTGATTTCATGTAGAAGATGAAGTTCCCTTTGACGATGACTACTTTGCCAACATGGCGTAGAAGAGAGTTTGCCTCTTGGGTTGAGGAGACTAGCTCGAGAGGAGCTTTGACTGACCGAGTCAACTGCCGATTGCGAAGTGAGAGCTGCTCAACGGAGCACGGAGGGACCGAGGAAGGGGAAAAGAGTGGGGGGTAGGAGACAAAAGGAGAACATATAAGTATTGCCAATATTGTAACAAAAAATGATCTCTTGCTGAGCTGGTCTTCAAAGAGTTGATAACAGTTGATACTAGCACAGCATGGTGAGTAAAGAAGTGGACGTAGTCCTCTTGCTCAAGGAGAAAATAGCTGGCGATGATAACAGGATCTGGTAGCCAAATGGATATGGAATTCCTCTTGCGCGAGGAAGAGTTGAAGAGCTTCAGAGATTCGTTGTTATATGACGCTAGGTGGGTCACAGAATATATATCTGGAACAGACTCATACAAAATATAAGCGACCTGAACCCCTAAGAGAGAACAGAAGATCACTGTTGGTGTCTGACAAAGAGGAAGGAAAGAACAAGCAAAAACATTGAAAATTATAATCTCAGGTACCGTGTATTCCAAGAATGCACCATACTGGGAGGGGCAGACACCAACAGCGAACAAGAAAAACAAGTACAGTAATAAGCAATTGCGGAGAAGTAGTCTTGTGATCTGACCATTAGTGGTCAAGACTCTGAATACCCTGACTCTCCTATCTCTTCCAGGGTAACACTCGGTCACTCTTCCAAAAGGCCAGACTAGGGGGGGGGTGAAACATCCCTAACTAAGACCAAGTCTCCCACTTGAATGTCGGGACTGGAAAGAAACCACTTCTGCCTCCCTTGCAAGGAAGTTAAATATTCCAAGTTCCACCTCTTCCAAAAGGAATTGCGGAGGGCTTCAAGTTTACGCCAAACAATAGGTAAATCAAAATCCCTGAAAGAATTAGGAAGGGGAGGAGGGGCAGAGAGAGAAGTGCGTGTAAGGAAGCGACCAGGTGTAAGTGGAAGGAGGTCATCAGGGTCATTGGAAAGCGGAGTTAAGGGGCGAAAGTTAACAACACCTTCAATCACAAAATAACTAGAAGCTGAGGGAAATAAAGCACTAGTAAAGATTGCGATACAACGCAAAAGGAGAATTAACAAGTTTAAACAAAGCGTATAGAGACAAGTACATCTATTCAGGATAAGAATATACCACGTAAACAAAGAAACTATGCGAGTAGAAAGCAAGAACGCCATAGGTAACAAACGAGTAGCCATAAACAATGACCTCAAGTTATAATGAGTATCAAAGGGGTTACTCAGAAAAATACTTAAGTCAGCGAGAAACGTGACATGACAAGTATAAATGCAAAAACACGTCGAATGTGACGACGAGAAAAAACCAGTTTGTTCATTAATGAACAATAAGATTTCAAAATATGTAAGCAAAGTGAAATACATAAGCGCGTGAGAAATACGCAACGAAGTTTTGAAGCAAGAATCGAAACAATTGTAAGATACTAGCGTGAGTAAGTGAGAGACGTAAACAAGCACGGCCTTGACACACATAGTACAACGAGATAAGGCATATAAATAGCTGAAAGAGTCCTTGACTAGAACAAGTTTATTTTGGGAAATAGGTGAGCGGCTTCCGAGATTACGGTAGCGGCTCGCCAGACAATGGTTGGCAATCAGCCAGAGTTGAGATAAGAGAAACTTGCTTTGACCTTTGGCAATCGTACAGGAAATAAACAACAACTTGGCGTTATCCAGGCTTGTATACAAACAAGTTTGAAAAACAAGCAGTTCAAAGTACACAAACACTAGTTGAATCAGCTGTGACTTAAAGCAGATATTCAGGTTGTAAGGCATGCAGTCAATCGTAACTTGGACGTGAAAAAACAATTTAAAGCCATATGAAATAAAGTAGGAAATCAATTTCGCATGATTTTGAGGATCACGAAATCGGACAATTTTCAACAGAAAGAAGCTTAATTCTTCCGAACAGAGAAGAAAAGCTGGGACATTGAGAAGGAAGTTATGCATAAGAATAGTTATTCTAGATGCTATAGAATTCAGATTTTCAAACGGTTTCAAAAGCGACTTCCAATTGTGAGGAAGGAGGGAGGAGCCGACCGTGGCCATCCTTCTAAATAACGAAAGAAGTGAAACATGGCTTACAGCAAAGTGATGGTGACTGATAGCCATGGTTTTACACAAGGGGAAGATAGTTTTCGAGAAAGAGTTTAAGCAATTACCTGCTATAAAAAATGACATGAGAAGGTAAACGAAATAACACAAAGCAAGGCGAACTTGAATGGCCATCTTGTGCGGGAAGAAGGAAAAACCATTTAAACAACTTACAGAGGTAGCGTAGTTGTTCACGATAAGACATCGTTTCGGCAAGTGTTTTTCAAAAATATTGAGATCTGAAACATGAGCGTTCTCTTTTTCAGAAATGGGATTTATGTCAGCTGTAACGAAATGACATTGCGCTTTGGTTTGAACACTGGGATATTGAATTTCACCAGTAATAACCCAATCAAAATCGGTGTCTCTGGCGACCACGGTTGAAGATAACTTGCGTGTTTGTTTGCGAAGGCACTTCCAAAAAACATTGGCACTGAAATGTACATCAATGGGACTTTGAACATTAAACTGAGGATCAGCTAACCTTAAGTGCGAGGGAATGTTTAAATCGGAAGTATTAATAGAGTGACTTGGAGTGTCTTTGCCAATACTGGTAAGAATGAGACAGTTTACATTAAGATTGGTGTTTCTTTGGCAAACGTCTCTGATTTTCAATTTTGAAGACTGCAAAACTTGAGTTTTCAAATTGTCAATGCCGGTCACATTGATAGAAGTAGGCGATGACGAAAGACCTAGTTTTTTAATCAACGATTGCGAAACAAGATTATGAGTTGAAGCGGAATCGAGAAGACCACGGGTTCTAAACCAATTTCCAAATTTATCTTGGATTTCGAATTGTACAGTGGTCAAAAGGGTTTGCGCACTGTAAGAAGTTTCGGCGTTAGAAATGCAGGAAGAAGCATTAGTTTGTTCGGAGCTGCTCTGCATGGAGCTTGAAGAGGCAGGTACTGATGACCTCGATTTATCGTGAACGTGCAATAAAGAATGATGCGGTTTTTTACAATGGAAACAGAGGTTTGATGACGTACAGTTTGAAGAAGAATGCTTAGGTGACAAGCAATTGAAACAATGTTTGCTATTCAAGACAAACTTCCTTCGATCTTCGACAGACAATTCTTTAAAAGATTTTCACGAATACAATGTGTGAAGCTTTTTACAGAGCGTGCATTTTAACGATTTGTTAAGCGGCCTGATATGTTCTCTTGCGTGATTGAAAGAGGCAGAACGGGTTTGCTTGTTCTCGACAGGTGGGGGCTGATGTCCCTTTGAAAAAGCAAGGTTTTTCTCAAAAAATGTGAGACTGAAGATTCGTTTCGACCTTTTCGCACTGAAATGCGAGTGCTGTAAGGACTTGGCATCGGCTGTTAAGAAACGAGATTAAGTGTTCGAAGGAAAATTCTTCCTTGCGAGCTAGTTCAATTTCCCAAGCCTTTAAAGTTGAAAAATCGAATCTTGATGTAGCCAGATGAATGAGTATGGTGTCCCATGTTTGGACAGGCTGCTTGAGTTGGTATAATGCTCTGACATTCAACTGTATAGAGTCCAACAGGTTTCTTAAAGAGGTGACGTCATTAGGTTTGACGGCTGGTAGGTTGAAGAGACAACGTATGTGGCGAGCTACACTCAAGCGTAAATTGCCATATCTCTCTTTAAGGAGATTAAAGGCGATGTGGTAGTTGTCTGCGCTTAAAGGCAGTGACTCCACCAAGGCTAAGGCCTCAGATTCCAAAGAAGTACGGAGGAAGTAAAATTTATGTATGTCGGGGATCTCGATATTTTCATGAATTAGGGAGCAGTAAAGTTCATAAAAAGAATACCATTCACCTTCCTTGCCTGAGGAGTGCGGTAGGCTTATCTTAGGAAGTAACGGTTTCGGTTTGTTCTTGTGAACTGAAGCGGGTGCGAACTGGGCCGGATTGATGACCTTAGTGTCCGGTTCTGAGATATTGCGAATCAATTGGTGGGCCTTTGCAATCCCTTCAAAGTACAAGGGTTCGACCTCGTCCCGATCCGATTGAAGTTCTGGGCAAGCGGATTCAATCTCGGTTTGAATTTGATCATAATAATCATAAGACCGTTCGTACAACTTAAGGCGATGTGTCAAGATGTCTAAATCACACTCGGCGGGATTTAATTTGCTGATGAAATTTCTGAATCTAGTGAGTTGCCCTTTATAGGAAGAACGTCTAGCAATGAGAGTTTCATCTTTTTCAGTAGGAGCCATGACAAAAAGAATAAATTGAAATACAACTCACGAAACTGTAGAACCTTGAAGATGCTGTCAAGTTTGCAGCAGCGAATGGGTAGAAAGAACAGGACACCCCAAAGGAGACAGGAGCGGCCTCTTTCCCGTTCACAGGCTTTGCATGATGTAGTTATAGCTGAAAAATCCAAAGCAGATATTAATAATTTGCAAAATATTGTCAAATGACACTTGACAAACAATGGAAATAGAAAATGGACTCTCCCGGGTTTCTGGTACCAAATTTTGGGTAGATTATAGGCTGAGGAATAACCCACCCACCAAGGGAAGATGATTAAGAGAAGGAAGTAGATTTTGGATTGGAGAAAAAGGATAGAAAAATAGGAGGAGAGTCCCACAAAAGTTATGAATTTGACTTTCAATACATTTAGAAGCGGTTGCCACCGCAAATCCGTGCTCGGATACCTAAAGTGGATACGAGCTTGGTCGAAGCTGACGGGAACCGCAGCTAAGACTTGGGCAGTTTGCCAGAGAGAGGATGTAGTGTATTTCCTCCCAAGCACGAATAAAAGTACTATAGGGAAGGGTGATGGTCTGGCCAGACAGATAGTAAAAGCTTTATTGAGTATGAACGAGGGCATAAACCTAGGAAGAGCTAGGAAAGCCAGGATCCTGCCTAACTGTAGTATCAGAGAAATGATGAATCCAAAAACAAATATTTAATTTATTTAACAATTTAAAGAAGTTAATATTTTTGACAATTAAATATTTTGCAATCTTGTTAACAATTTGGGGTCACAGACCTCCAACAACATTCAAAAATTGCTCCAGGCAAATAACAATTCTTAAGGTTTTAAACCTAGTACTAAAACCTTGATAAGATTTTAAAAAGGCAATGAAATGATTAAAGTTTAAACATTAAATTGAGTACAAGGAGTGTACTATAAGAAATTTCTGAAAGAACATTCTAGAGAGAATAACAAATTCGAAAATAACAACAAGGTAAACATAAAGCAAAAAATAGAAGTTACTACAACTTCTTATATTTAAATAGAATTACTTTATGAGAATTATACAAAAGAGGGCAGGTCACTTACTGTGAAACCTGAAGAGGTAATCAAAAAGAAGGTTCTAGACTTCCTATGTTTAATTAGAAATCACGAGCCAAATGGGGCAGTTTACATTTCGTGAGACCTAAAAATAACTCACTCAAGAGTTGAAAGAATTGTTTTCCCTAATTTGAAGGGAGAAACAATGTGATTTAAAACTTGTATCACACAAGCAATTATGCAGAATTTAATTAATGTTAAACTAGCAAAGTTGGAAGGGAACTTCGTGAGTGACGCCTTATAGAAAGTTACAATTTTATTAATAATGGTTGTTAGTAGAAGGTTGAGGAAAGATCATTGGGATATAGGATCAATGTTCATGGCCGTATTTAATGTAAACGGACGAGCGCGACGCGGTAGAAACGTGGAGCAAGCACTGGATATCACTGTAGTCTATAAAGATGGATGCAAAGTTCACAATAGAAACACTGAAGTTTATGAGAAAGAAAGTTATTGCAATTATGGAAATAACTGATTGCACTATATAGGTGAGAGTCTATTTCTTGAAAAAGTTGTGATTTACAATTAAATGCGCCATAGAATGTTCCAACGGGGGAAGAAAGTTCGCTATTGCAGTAATTTAAGGAAGATTCCTCATTTTAACTAGCATTTTCACAAGTGCGTGAACAATACTTGACGGCAAGACTCGCAGATAGAGTACAAGATCTCGAAGGTTCCAGAACGACCTTAGCAGAAAATGGGGTTGAGAAAATCCAACGGAGGAACTAGCTTTATAATTATAGACAGCGGGTATTAGATAATATCCCACGTAGCGAGAGGATTTCTCATTTGAATAGCTTAAGAAAAGCTCTTTTTAATAAGGTTGGCTTATACAACCAAAGGCTCAACATGGCAAATCCCACGAAGAATGATTTTTGCCCCAAAATAAGCAATCGCACACTGTCTATAAAACATCTTTAAAAGCACGTGAAAGTTAAAACCATGAAGATGAGGTTAAAACTTTAAGATGGTACTTATCTTGATTTCATGTAGAAGATGAAGTTCCCTTTGACGATGACTACTTTGCCAACATGGCGTAGAAGAGAGTTTGCCTCTTGGGTTGAGGAGACTAGCTCGAGAGGAGCTTTGACTGACCGAGTCAACTGCCGATTGCGAAGTGAGAGCTGCTCAACGGAGCACGGAGGGACCGAGGAAGGGGAAAAGAGTGGGGGGTAGGAGACAAAAGGAGAACATATAAGTATTGCCAATATTGTAACAAAAAATTATCTCTTGCTGAGCTGGTCTTCAAAGAGTTGATAACAGTTGATACTAGCACAGCATGGTGAGTAAAGAAGTGGACGTAGTCCTCTTGCTCAAGGAGAAAATAGCTGGCGATGATAACAGGATCTGGTAGCCAAATGGATATGGAATTCCTCTTGCGCGAGGAAGAGTTGAAGAGCTTCAGAGATTCGTTGTTATATGACGCTAGGTGGGTCACAGAATATATATCTGGAACAGACTCATACAAAATATAAGCGACCTGAACCCCTAAGAGAGAACAGAAGATCACTGTTGGTGTCTGACAAAGAGGAAGGAAAGAGCATGCAAAAACATTGAAAATTATAATCTCAGGTACCGTGTATTCCAAGAATGCACCAAAGGCTCTGGCGTCCGAATAACTCCCAAGATAAGGAGTGATAGAGGAACCAGAGAAACTGGAAAATGCATTTTGGTCCCCGTTTCAATGATGGTTATTATACACAGGCAGCTGACGAATGAAGGGACCGAATATCTCCCGGTATAAGGAGATCCCCTATACCTTGCTCCTACAATCTTTCTGAGAATGGAGGAATAGGTATAGAATCGTGCACACTATTGTCCATGGGATAAGAAATTATCTCTGAAGGTGGAAGAAACAATTCTGGTCTACGGCATTAGTATGCAGAAGGCAACGCAAAACCACTGCATTCAAGATCCTCAAGGATATCCCCATAAATTCACATAGCAATTGCTCAGTTCAATGCAAAATTATTATCCGGAGTTTCTATTCCCCGAATCGGATCTCCGGGGGGAATGCTGCGAACGCTGCTATGAATGATTATGTTCTTGACAGCTCTCGAAATATCAAAATATATGACAACTGACACCGCACTTCCCCTCAAGAATTAATACCCCAGAGGATGCTACCATTTGAACCAATTGAGACCCCTAAGTTTAGAAAGGAAAACACTGTATACGTTTCACACACATCATCTATTAAAACACATAGTACATTAGAAAATATTAACAAGCATGTATATTATATCAAAAGTGTAGATTTCACAGGAAGTATGCACATACTTTTCGATATGTAATACTACAACATATAACCTCCATGGAAGCCTGTGACATTCCTTATTATACGATATCTCTTGAAAACTTTAGCTCATAACCTGATTATCAGTTGCTTGATTAATAGGGGCTGCTAACTTTAAGTACGTAGCCTAGGCCAACTCCTTAAAATGTAGAATCGTCGATCTAATTACCAAATCCGAATATCATATCTAATATTCTTCCACAATGTAATTCAATATCTCACTAATGTAGGATAATGTCGTATTCGACAAAGAATTCATCGTTTCCAGAAACCAGGTATCAAATAAGACTTAACTTCTTGACCAACGTAAAATATCAACTTCTCCCTGACATGGCTGCCGTCGTTCTTCTTTTCTCAACAGCTGACTATTGGAGCTTAAGCAACAACAACAAGTTTCAGTACTCATGACAAATGCCTAGCTTTTAGTAGCCGACTACTTCTCTTGCCATTTCCATTCTAAATAATTATATAGCAGACCATAACGGTATTCTACCAGTGAACAGGATTAAGAAAGTTACAAATAAAATATTAGTTTAAAACCCTTATCCACTGTTCCAAGATGCGGTGCCAACTTCACACAAGAAATCATGGGCTGAGCACATAAAATAACCTAGCAGATTTAGAACGACATATGCACCAAAATAAAGATCACTTACATTACCTTTCTCTTAGAATCGGAACGATACTTACAAGTACCTCAGTAGTGAAATATTAGGCATGACCAACACAAAACGATGGCCTTTCGAAGATTTCCAAAACTGGCATGTCGCCAATAAATAATTATTATTATTATTAAATAGGAACTCCAAAACAGCACAAACACTTCATATCAGCCCTCCACAAAAATCTCCGATCACTAGTCATGTATCAATTGGTACACACGAAGTACTAAACATAACTGCTTTGCCTTGCACATAAAATATTAATTTTAAAACAACTATTCCAATGCGTTAACGTAGTAGGCCATATTTCTTCATATTTCAAGTAAGTGGAGACCACCCGATAGCTCGAGGCTATTGGTTTATAGCCTAGATCACTAGCGGCTACATTTTTACGTCTCTCTTTGCCTCGTGAAAATCTAACACTCTCTGTTATTGATAATAATCAACGTACTTCTTTTTTATCTTTTTCCCAATTACCGCAGACAAGGTTAAACAGGTACCAAAATGTCACACAAGAAACATCAAGTTCTCAAGTCTACACCAGATAGTGCAGATCACGAAGGACTCTCGGCGAATCCCAGCATCTCCTGACTTCTAGCGCCTCAACTAGGTACTAAAATCTCTGTACTTGTAAACCAGCTGATTCTTCCTTGGGACAAGGAAATAGGGTACTTACTGATGTGGCGGATAGTTACGCCACAACAACAATGCACGAATTGCTACATGGAATGTACGAAGTTTGTATATGGCTGGAAAACTTGCCAACCTGGAGGCAGAAAGATGTAGATTGAAAATTGGCATCCTTGGACTGAGTGAGGTAAGATGGCCTGGATCTGGAATTCAAAGCGCAAAGGAAGGATGCTTGTACTTCTCTGGAGGCGTGGACAAGAATCACAGATACGGAGTTGCCATACTTATTTCATCATTAGTTGCAAAATCAGTTTTGGATTTTATACCACTTAGTGATCGGATATGGTTATTGAGGTTCCAAACATCGCATTGGATCATGAACTTTATTCAGATCCATGCGCCGACTGCCGATAAAGATGATGAAGAAATAGAATTATTTTATGACACCTTAGAAGAGGCAATGAAACTCACCAAAAATGGAGAGATAACAATTGTCATTGGAGATTTTAACTCAAAAGTCGGAACAGGTGCTGTAGGTAATACAGTAGGAAGTTACGGTCTTGGTGAACGAAATTTTATGGGAGACAGACTAATACAATTTTGTATAGAACACGATCTATTCGTTTCCAGCACTTTCTTCAAACTTCCTCCTAGGCGATTATACACATGGGCATCACCTGCTAATAGTGATGAAAAGATCATTAGGAACCAAATTGATTTCATTTTGGTGAAGAAACCATTAAGGAGGTATGTAACATCTGTGAGAACATATCCTGGTGCTGATATAAATAGTGATCACAATCCAGTTGTACTAAACCTTAAAATTCTACGTTTTGGGAAAGCTAAGAGGATTGTTAAACTTGCAAAGTGTATAGATATTAGAAAATTAACACTTCCTGAAACAGGAACCGATATTGGAAATGCTCTGGAAGAGAAAATGGAAATGTTAAGAAGCACTGGACCAATAGACGTGGAATCTGCCTGGAATTCTATAAAAGAAAGTATAATTGAAATTCAGGAAAATAACATCGGGCACAGCATCATCAACAAACGACAGTCCTGGATGACAGATGAAATTCTGGCTCTTATGAATGAAAGAAGGGAATATAAAACCACAGATCACATTAAATACAAAATTCTGCACCAAAGCATTCAAAGAAAGTGTAAAGAAGCCCGAGAAAAATGATTGACTGAAAAATGTAAAGAAATTGAAGTCCTGCAAGAGAAACATGATTATTTTAACTTGCATAAGAAAGTGAAAGAACTTAGTGGTTTACAGCGAAAACAACATGCTCAAATTCTGAGAAACGCCAATAATGAAATCATCACGAGTATCGAAGGGAAACTCAAAAGATGGAAATAATATATTGATACTCTTTTCCATGATAAAAGAAATGATCCTCCTTCGCCTGATGAAAGAATAAATGAGCCTGGTCCTGGAATAACAACAAAAGAAGGTGTGCATGCTGTAAAACTTCAAAAGAATGGCAAAGCCACAGGGCCATATGGAGTTAATGCTGAAGTTCTTAGAGTAATGATTGAGCAAGAATCTACCGGCCTTAATATCCTAACATCCCTGTTCAATAAAATATATATTTCTGGAACTATACCATCTGATCGGTTGAAATCAACCTTCATACAATTATCATGAAAGCCTAACTCTTCTCAATGCGATGATTATCGTATGATTAGTTTGATGTCTCACGTACTCCAAACATTTTTACGAATCGTTCCCACTCTTATATATAAGAAATGTGAATCACACATGGAACAACATCAGTTTGGGTTCAGAAATGGGGTCTGTACACGTGAGGCACTCTTCTGTTTGGATGTACTAATACAGAGATGTGTAGACATTAATGTCGATAAAGAAATAAAATCTAGAATTGAACAGGCCAGGAAACAATTCTTTACCTTGCAGAAATTTTTGTACGATCAGATCTCAGTCTACAGCTACGAATCCTCATGATCCGTTGTCACATAGTTTCTGTTCTTCTATATGGTTGCGAATGCTGGAACATGGATCCCTCTATTGAAAAACGAATCGTATATCGTCGTCTCCTGCGCAAACCTTGGATATTGAAAATTTCAAATGTCGAGGTCCTACATCGGATGAAAAAGCAAATAGAACTGCTACATGTTATAAAGCAAAGAAAGACACAATACCTAGGTCACATCATGCGAAATGAGATGTACCAATTATTACAGCTAATTACTGAAGGAAAGATACAAGGAAAAAGGTCCGTTGGGAAACGCAGAAATTAATGGTTGAAGGACATTAGAAGGTGTTCGTGTACTTCGGAGGAAGCATTTCATACTGGAATGTCAAGGTCAGAGCTGGCTACGTGGATAGCCAACCTTCGTTTGGAGACGGCGTCTTAAAAAAGAAGTGAACAGACCAAGTGAGATAGAAGTAGGAGGTAGGGGGCGTGCTGAACTGAGACAGCAGAGGCTCGATGAAAACAGGAATAACAGACCAGATGGTTTAAATTAACGCAGGACTCGCTAAGTATGTCTGATAGGGAGTCCTTATCTGACATTTCTGTTTACGCGTTGAAGATGAAGAACGATTTTAACGTGAAAGAAGATTTGTTGAATGACCAACCTAATGTAGATGAGGAAGTTGGTGAGCACATGTTCACTCACACAGTCATTAAGGTGGAGATTTGGGGCAACGCAGTTGAAGCACTGCTAGACTCTGGTAGCATGTGTAGTTGTATAAAAAAAGTCAACCCCTGGCACTATACAGCCCATGAAGGGCCTAGGCCGACCAAGCGACCGTTGCCCAGCCATTTGGCCTGTAGATATTTGGGTGACGCGTGATCAGCGCCTCGGGTCCCCTCGGCCGTTAATCTTGGTTTTCGTGATCGGGGCGCTGCCTCACTGTTAGACAGCTACTCAATTGACCTCACGAGGCTGAGTGCACCCCGTTCCAACCCTCACGTCTGTTTTAAAATCCCTGACGGAGCCGGGAATCGAACCCGGGGCCTCCGTGTGAGAGGCAGGTGCGCTACCCCCAACACCACGGGGCCGGCGTAGTTGTATAAGTAGTAAGATTTACAAGGAGATGAAGTTGATGGATACTCTTATGGAAGAGAGCCCTATTTCTAATGTCCATATTGGATCAGCAGTAGCAAATACATTCCAGAGGATAAGCTTTCAGCTTAGTGTGCCTATAGGTACCGGTATTAATGGTGTTCTTAGTAATCACGTTTTATTAGTCGTGGCTAATTTAGTTTATCCTGTCATTTTAGGAACGGATTGGTTACGAGACCATAGCTGCAAGTTAGATTATGCTCCTGGGGTGAGCAACAGGAGTTAGTGAAGTTAGCATATCAGGTTGATGGTAGTACTTGTGCCAGTATAGCTGGGTGTATTCAGGTTCTTCAGGAGGAAGTTGAGGTTGGAGAGGTCGACATGGTAGTCAATATGTGTAGTTTGGTAATGGAAGATGACCATGTTGGTGTTGGTGATATTGATTACGTTGATGAGGAGTTAGTTGATGTTGTGAATGATACCATGTTGGACCAAATTCAGAAGTCAGAGTTGTTAGACATTCTGAGAGAACAAAGGGTTGTGTTCTCGGATAAACCTGGATGCACCCATGTGTATGAGCATAGTTTTAATATTACCGATAGGTCTAGTTTTAACAGTCGTAGGTACCCTACAGCTCATTCTCACATGAAGGCAGTAGATGAAGTTATTAATCAGATGATGGAAGATGGCATAATTGAGAACAGTAGTAGCTCGTACGTTAATCCTTTGGTAGTGGTGACGAAGAAGGAAGGTAGTGTCAGGCTTTGTCTGGATGCTAGGCAGGCTAATAAGAGAATTGCACTGGATCATCAACGTCCTGAGTACATTGAAGACCTTGTGCAAAGATTTAAAGGAAGCGAGTTTTTGTCTACTGTTGATTTGAGTTTATCGTTTTGGCAGATACCGTTACGTCTGGAGGATAGGTCTTTCACAGCCTTCTGCTATAGGAATAGGTTGTACCAGTTTCGGAGGACACCTTTTGGCATGAGAACATTGAGTCAGGGGTTATAAGGGGCTTAACATTGCACTGGGACCAGAAACATGGGAATACACGACAGCGTATATTGATGATCTTGGGCCTCTCACACATTCAGGGAACACTTGCCACACCTTAGTACAGATTTTGGGAAGCTCATTAAAGCAGGATTCACACTAAAACTTAAGAAATCCACTTTCTGTACATTTTTAGGGCACACTATTTCACCACAGGGGTAAGAACAATCGAAGTTAGATATCATTGTGAACATTCGCATACCCCGCAATGTTAAGCAGCTTTGGTCATTTTTAGGGGGTTGTGAGTATTTTAGGGGGTTGTGAGTATTTTAGGCGTATTGTGGTGCGGTATTCTTATCTTAAAAGGCTTTCAGTCATTTACTACAGAAAGGAGCTAAATGGGCTTGGGGAGAGGAGATGGATAAAGCTTTCATCAAATTCAAGGAAGGGTTTAGGGAAGCTTGGTGTATTTTTGGAAATACACGGAAAGAAAGAATTAGCTTTTGCTGTTCTTCATTACTTTATATCAGTCCATTTATTTACATTTCTTTCCCGCACACACCAACATCGAACTGTTACCTCCTGTTTGCCCCGTGCAGTTCATTTTATCTGTCAGTTTTTTACAGAAACGCACATTCAGTTGAACCGGCCTGACAGCGTCCCATCGCTGCCTTCCGAACTGCCATTGCTTCAAGCCTTGAAGACTTCTACATTAATCCGCAGGGCGTCGTGTTCTTCACCAACCAACTACTCCGTGAAGGCACCGCTCCAAGAAGAATTTTGTTTTTGTAAAGTTTTTTCATGTTTATGTATAACCTCTTTGTTTCCTCCACTTACTCGCCCGCTTTCCCCTCTTCTCTCCTCCTCCTACTGCTCGCTTCTCCGCGCGCGCTGCTCGCTCACTCGTTCACTTCTTCTCGACTTGTCTCCGTGCCGTGAGCAACCGCTCACCCTCTCAAGTGCACTCAACTTCTTCTTGGACATGCCGTCTAGGCTAGTGTACTTTCGCTGCGTCTAGCAGCCCTCACTTGTACGTCGGAAGTCAATCCAGTCAGTTGGTGCTTAACTAAAGCTCGCCTCCTCCACTCAAGAGGCAAACTTTTAAATTCGACGCCATGTTCGAATTTTACAACCTACCGTCAACAGCAACATCGCCTTCTTCATGAAGCAAAGATAAGTACCGACTTCAAGTTTTAACAACATTCTCATCGCTTTTAAAAGGCTTAATGCTTTTATTTGGATTTTATAGACAGTGAAAGTTGCTATGTGATAAAATAACTGCTTTCAAGAGATATTCTTGATCAAACTCGAACTATCAAGTCCAACTTTCAAAATGAAAGGTTTTCTGAGATGCTCTCTCACATCGAGGGATATTTCTAAAATACCCACTGTATATATAATCTTGTTTTCCGCCGAGGGATTCTCTACCCAATTTAAACAACTCATCATTGCTCTGGAACCTTCCAGAACCTACACTCTATCTACCAGTTATACTGTCATGTACTTTCCACTCACATATGGGAATACTTTTTCAACCTAAGGAATCTTCCTTATGAACTGCTATTCAATATCTAATTTGTCTTCCTCCGTTGGGATTTTCTGGTGCATTCAACTATAACCTACAAGTTTTTCAAGCAATAGACTCTCGTAAATCTAGTGTAACTAGTTATTTTCCACCATTGCAATAACTTTCTTTGGCATCAACGTTTTGTGCTACTACAGTGAACTTTTCAACTATATCAACAGACTATAGTGAAAACAGTGCCTGTTCAACTTTTCATCAGCGTCACGCTCGTCCGAGTACAATAAATACGGCCATGAACACTTTTCCACAATCCCATTTGATCTTTCCCAACTCCTATACTAAAAAACTAAAATAATAAAATTGTTACTTTAGGTCTTTTTTCAATGAGGTGTCACTCTGCATAAGTGCCCTCCCTTACTTGCTCCACGTACAACGAATTAATGTCTGTGAAACATCGTGTCTAGTACACGCCTTCAATTATATTGTTTCTCCCTTCTAATGAGGGAATCCAATTCTTTCAACTCATAAGTGAGTTATCTCTAGTTTTCACGAAAGGGAAACTTGCCCCATTTTTCTCGTGATCCCTACTTAAATATATGAGTTCTAGAAACGTCCCTTCAATTGTTCTCTTCAGGTTTCACAATAAGTGACCTGCCCTATTTGTATAATCTACTATGTATAATCATTAAGCGTAGTTATTACTATAAGAAGTTATAGAAACTTCTATTTCATTTCTTCCTGTTTTTTGTTGTTACTTTCGAAGTTGTTCATATTTCTAAGATACTTATCTAGAAATCCATAAAGTACACATCTTGTACTTGATTTATTGTTTAACTTTAATTACGTCAGTTATCTTTAAATTTTCCATTTATTCATCTTAGCCATTTAAAAATCTTACGAAGATTTTAAAGCATATAAAGGGTTTAAAACCAAAAGAATTATCAATTGCCCAGCGCAAGCTTTAGATGTTTTCGGAGGTCTGCGACCCCAATTGTTTATAAAATCAAAATTATATATTTGTTACAAAAACTACTTCCTTTACATTGTTATATAAATTAAAGATTTGTTCTTTGCTTTATCATTTCTCTAACATAACGGTTAGGCAAGATCCTGTCTTCCTTGACTCTTCCTATTTAATAAAAATAAATCCATTGATAGGGTGTTCACCACTTGTTGCATTTGAGCAAGAACTCTTAGTTACTATCTTAGTAAAGTCTCTCTTAGCTTTAATAGCTAATTCTAACTGGCCAGTAAGGCAAGCATAGCTCGCTACGCCAGCTTCCTGCTTGTGGAGATTCTCTCTAACACTTATGGTTGGTTTTTCAAAATATAAGTGTTTCTCATTGTCTAAACTTTTAGTCGGCGCCTTGCTGGGTAAAAGTTTAGTCATTTCTAAATGCAACTATTGGTACACTTACCAAAATTATTCCCAAGGGTATAATTGCTTTATTCCTATCCTTCTTGGAAGCATTTGGTCGTTCTTTAGAAATTCTACAATAATTTCAAAAACTAAAATATCAAAGCTGATTCAAATTATATGCACTCTTCAAATTACTTGTTTAGAAACAAACTCCTTTGAACAGATACACAATAAATCTGTTACTCTTTGTCTTGCCAGACCACCACCCTTCCCCATAGTAGGCATATTTATGCTTGAGAGGGAATACGCTACAGCAACTTTCTTGCGAACAGCCCAAGTTCCAGCTGCGTTTCCTGTTAGCTTCGCCCAGGTCCCTACCCACTTTAGGTATCGGAGAGCGGATTTGCCGTGGCAGCTGCCTTTGAGTATACTTAAAGTTAAAATTATAACTTCTGTAGGACTCTCGTCCTATTTCTTCATCCTTTTTCTCCAGTCCGAAACCCACTTCTTTTTGTTCATTATCTTCCCTTCGGGGTTAGGTTTTTCCCAAGCTAATAATCTACCCAAGGCTGTTACTCTGGGTTATCCAAGTCCTGATAGGGAATATATTATTATGACTGACCTCAGTGATGTGGGGATTGCTGGGGCGTTATGTCAGCGTGATGATTGTCTCCTGGGAATCGTGTCACTTGCTAGTAGAGGTCTGAATACTGCGGAAAGGAGATCCACTACTAGTGGGAAAGAACTTCTAGCTATTGTATATGCGCTCTGGAAGTTCCGGACGTGTGTACTTGGTTACTGGTTCACTATATACACAGACCATAACGCGCTGACGTTTATTCTCTCATGTGGGATCACCTCGAATAGGATTTCAAGATGGATATTGGCAATTCAGGAGTATTCTTTTGACATATTACATGTAAAAGTTTCAGATAATATACTTGCTGATTTTGTAAGTCGCCATCTGGAAATCGCAGGTGATGGGGTGGGTGTAGAGAGTGTTGGGGATATTCTTGTGCGTCTGTCAAGACGAATGATAGGTCCCAGGAAGGACACTTGTGAAGAAGATACATGAGGAGCAGCTAGGGAGTATTGTTAAGGAGCTGAGACTAGTGGATCAGACGACATCGTGGTCAGGGGCACCATGCAGTTCAAATGTCTGTACTACATGGTGGCTATGAAATGTCATGGTGATGTGTGGTGTGTGTTCCTCGTGCGTTGGAGGAGGACAACACATGGTACACTCGCAAAGAACTTGGGCACTTTGGAGCAGAGAAGGTATTGGCTGCTCTGAAGCGACACATCTACTGGAAGGACATGCAACGCATGGTGAGGAAGATTCTGTTTACAGTAGGTGTGAGCTATAACAAAAATGCAAACACCCCACGCGCTACTTGGAGGGACCTAGGAGGCTGTGATGGCACAGGAGCGGGAGGATCTGGTCTGTGTCGACCTCTACGGTATTCTACCGCCAGAGCTTGTGTTAACTGCATTTTACTGAAGTATTATTATTGTCGTATCAGAAACGTGTTGCACAATTACAAAACATTTCACTAAATACAATTAGACCAGAACTTGGTGACTTGTAGTGCATTCTCTGAGGCTAGGTGTAGATCCTCCGTTGTGCAGGTGGTTGGACGCACACGACATTGAATCATGTGGTTGACAGTTTGATCTTCTCCGCAATCACACTTGATGTTTCCGTCTTTAGCGTAGTTTCATCTTTCCATATTAGCTCTTAATTTGCCGACTCCTGATCTCAGCATATTTAGGGATTTCCATGTCATCGATGCCTCGTTATGACCCGGTGGTAAAGTTTCAGACGGTGTTGTACAGCCACCAGGAAGAAGACCTTTAGCTTTCCAAGATTGTAGTCTAGCATTTTTCTCGGTGGTTGTGAGTTCCTTTGATGTTTTTAGGAAACTCTTCCTAGATTTCAGTCTTGGTGTGTGTAATTCGTACCCATATAACTGATGAGTTCTTTCATGCTCCACCTTCTTCCTTTCCTTGTTCGCTGTTATTTCTCTTCGAACACAAGGTGGTCCTATCCCGGCGAAGTGGAGAAGCTATTCAATTGGCGTGGATTTGAGACACCCAGTTATTATTCTGCACGTATCATTGAGAGCCACGTCCACCTGTTTGGCATGAGCTGAGTTATACCAAACAAGACATGCGTACTCTGCGGTGGAATAACATAATGCCATTGCAGATGATCTTATGGTTGCAGGTTGGCTAACCCACTGCGACCCGGACAATCTTCTGAGGAGATTGTTCCTTGTGAAAACTTTCTGCTTAGTGTTCATACAATGTTTCTTGTATTAGAGAGACCTGTCGAGTGTTACTCCTATGTATTTTGTAGTGTAACAGGTTTACAATGTAACCCGTGACCATACAACATTTAACTTACGTTCGGCTTCCCTATTTCTTAGAAGAAAATCACATACTTGTGTTTTTGATGGATTAGGTTGGAGATGATTTGTAGTATATATTTTCTAGAGAGGGTTTCAAGGGCATTATTGAGATTGCTCTCCACTGATACACTGTCTCTGCAGTGTGTAGCCAAAGCAAGATAATCAGCATACACAAAGCTCCTGCAGTTTGGGGCAATAGGTTGTTCATTTGTATAAATGTTAGTAGGGGAATGGTGCGGTTCCTGACTAATAGGCTACTTTCCTGGTGACTTCACAAGATGGCGGCCAAGATGGCGGTGGTGACGTCACTCATAGCCTACTTTCCTGGTGACGTCACAACGAGGTGTAATCAAAAAGTTCCAAAATGTTCCCCCATAGCCTACTTTCCTGGTGATGTCACAACGAGGTGTGATCAAAAATTTCCAAAATGTTGCTCCATAGCCTACTTTCCTGGTGACGTCACAACGAGGTGTGATCAAAAAGTTTAAAAATGTTGTTCCATTGCCTACCTTCCTAGTGACATCACAACGAGGTGTAATTAAAAAGTTTCAAAATGTTTCCCCATAGCCTACTTTCCTGGTGACGTTACAACGGGGTGTGATACTGGTTCACTATATACACAGACCATAACGCGCTGACGTTTAATCTGTCATGTGGGATCACCTCGAATAGGATTTCTAGATGGATATTGGCAACTCAGGAGTATTCTTTTGACCTCTTACATGTAAAAGGTTCAGAGAATATACTTGATGATTTTGTAAGTCGCCATCTGGAAATCGCAGGTGATGGGGTGGGGGTAGAGAGTGTTGGGGATATTCTTGTGCGTCTATCAACACGAATGATAAGTCCGAGGAAGGACGCTTGTGAAGAAGATACATGAAGACCAGCTAGGGAGTATTGTTAAGGAGCTGAGACTAGTGGATCAGACGACATCGTGGTCAGGGGCACCATGCAGTTCAAGTGGCTGAACTACATGGTGGCTATGAAATGTCATGGTGATGTGTGGTGTGTGTTCCTCGTGCGTTGGTGGAGGACAACACATGGTACACTCGCAAAGAACTTGGGAACTTTGGAGCAGAGAAGGTATTGGCTGCTCTGAAGCGACACTTCTTTTGGAAGGACATGCAACGCATGGTGAGGAAGATTCTGTTTACAGTAGGTGTGAGCTATAACAAAAATGCTAACAACCCACGTGCTACTTGGAGGGACCTAGGAGGCTGTGATGGCACAGGAGCGGGGGGATCTGGTCTGTGTCGACCTCTACGCTATTCTACCGCCAGAGCTTGTGTTAACTGCATTTTACGGAAGTATTATTATTGTCGTATCAGAAACGTGTTACACAATTACAAAACATTTCACTAAATACAATTAGACCAGAACTTGGTGACTTGTAGTGCATTCTCTGAGGCTAGGTGTAGATCCTCCGTTGTGCAAGTGGTTGGACACACACGACATTGAATCATGTGGTTGACAGTTTGATCTTCTCCGCAATCACACTTGATGTTTCCGTCTATAGCGTAGTTTCATCTTACCATATTAGCTCTTGATTTGCCGACTCCTGATCTCAACATATTTAGGGATTCCCATGTCATCGATGCCTCGTTATGACCCGGTGGTAAAGTTTCAGACGGTGTTGTACAGCCACCAGGAAGAAGACCGTTAGCTTTCCAAGATTGTAGTCTAGCATTTTTCTCGGTGGTTGTGAGTTCCTTTGATGTTTTTAGGAAACTCTTCCTAGATTTCAGTCTTGGTGTGTGTAATTCGTACCCATATAACTGATGAGTTCTTTCATTCTCCACCTTCTTCCTTTCCTTGTTCGCTGTTATTTCTCTTCGAACACAAGGTGGTCCTATCCCGGCGAAGTGGAGAAGCTATTCAATTGGCGTGGATTTGAGACACCCAGTTATTATTCTGCACGTATCATTGAGAGCCACGTCCACCTGTTTGGCATGAGCTGAGCTATACCAAACAAGACATGCGTACTCTGCGGTGGAATAACATAATGCCATTGCAGATGATCTTATGGTTGCAGGTTGGCTAACCCACTGCGATCCAGCCAATCTTCTGAGGAGATTGCTCCCTGTGAAAACTTTCTGCTCAGTGTTCATACAATTTTTTTTTTGTATTTGAGAGACCTGTCATGTGTTACTCCTAAGTATTTTGGCGTGTAACAGTTTTACAATGTAACCCGTGACCATACAACATTTAACTTACGTTCGGCTTCCCTATTTCTTAGATGAAAATCACATACTTGTGTTTTTGATGGATTAGGTTGGAGATGATTTGTAGTATATTATCTAGAGAGGGTTGCAAGGGCCTTATTGAGATTGCTCTCCACTGATACACTGTCTCTGCAATGTGTAGCCAAAGCAAGATAATCAGCATACACAAAGCTCCTGCAGTTTGGGGCAATAGGTTGTTCATTTGTATAAATGTTAGTAGGGGAATGGTGTGGTTCCTGACTCATAGGCTACTTTCCTGGTGACGTCACAACGAGGTGTGATCAAAAAGTTTAAAAAATGTTGTTCCATTGCCTACCTTCCTAGTGACATCACAACGAGGTGTAATTAAAAAGTTTCAAAATGTTCCCCCATAGCCTACTATCCTGGTGACGTTACAACGGGGTGTGATAAAAATTTCACAAATGTTAACCCATAGCCTACTTTCCTGGCGACGTCACAACGAGGTGTGATCAAAAAGTTCCAAAAATGTTGTCCCATAGCCTACTTTCCTGGTGACATCACAACGAGGGGCAATCAAAAAGTTTCAAAATGTTGACCCATAGACTACTTTCCTTGTCACGTCACAACGAGGTGTGATCAAATAGTTCCAAAATGTTGACTCATAGCCTACTATCCTGGTGACGTCACATACTAACCCGCCATACATTCTGGGGTAAAGTCGATATCTCCCGAACGCATGGTCGGATTTTGACGAATGAGGTGTCGTTGAACTCGGGCCGACACCCTCTTTTCAATGTATAACCTATTTCCACCCCAAATAAAACCTACCCCTACTAAGGGGTGAAATTGTAATTTTTCAAAAATCTAGGTGTTTGAATGCTAACAGGGAATTAAACGTTGTTACACATCAAGCGCATGTATACAGCCGATTACCTCTATGATTTAACATTTTTGTTTTTTTGTTTTTACGCATGCGCACCTGTTTTTTTTTGTAACAGGTCGGGTGATTAATCGCAGAGGCTTATGCGGCGGCCATGCATGCCGGTGCCATTCATTGCTATTCGATGAATCATGGATCGCCGAGGCTTATGCGATGACCATGCTTGCCAATGCATTCATTGCTATTTGATAAATCATGGATTGTACTGTAATGATTGAAAAACAATTGCAAGAATGATTGCTGAGCCACAGGACATGGCATTGACCAAGATAATAGCCATGCTTGCAAATTCATTAGTTGATATTTGAATGAACCATGAATCGCAGAGGCTTATGCCATGGTTTGTAGCAGGCAATCGAACTCGAGATACTTTAAGCCAAAGCCTAGCGCGCTAACCAGTTAGCTATGGGATGTAAAACAGTGTCGGCTGCTAAAGCCTGTCGCACTTTCCTGGGGAATGATTCAATGAATAACCGATGAAATGAAATGATAGTGGAAAGTGTTGCTCGACTGAGCGATCAGGGAATTGAATGGATGAATCTCCCCATTTAGCGATAATGATATGAAACAGTGCAGGTTGCTAAAACCTTTCGCACTCTCTTGGGACAATGATTAAATGAATGACAAATGAAATGAAATGATGGTGTAAAGTGTTGGTTGACCAACTGTGTCAGGGAATGGAATGAATGAAGTCCTCATTTAGCGACCAGGCTATGAAACTGAAGCCTGTCGCACTCCCCCTGGTATAATGACTAAATGAATGACAGATGAAATAAAATGATAGTGGAGAGTGTTGCTAGAATGAAATGCTGACTGGGGGAAATTGCAAACAATTCACTATCTTGAGCTGCAATATCATTTTTTCGAACTAGTGTTATAGCATTTTGAAGAGTTTTTTAAACGTCAACGATGTTTTATCTGTTACACTACATTGATGATCACTCACACTTAAGACCTCACTGTTTTTACTTTTCAGCTCACCTCGACACTGTTTTGAACAATGTTTTGAACAACGCCAAATAACAGTTCCATTTTTATTGAATCGTTGTACAATATATGCATATCCTTTATAGTATGCATATGGCTTACCATATCAATTGTCAAGCATGAACTAATCTGTAGTAAAGTTCACTCGATAATATAAATAATAGTTTAAAGTGGGTGCAAAATTGAGTGCAAAAGTGGGTGCAGTTTATAGTAGACACAATTTTTACTAGAATGTGATTTGAGTAAATGTCATTTCTAAACCCAAGTAGTGAGTAGTCGGTTGGTTTTGATCTACATTTTTATTGAGTTGTTTTACAATATATGTATATCTTTTATAGTATGCATATGGCTTACCCTAGCTATTCGTTGCAAAAGTGGTTGCAAAAGTGGGTGCAGTTTATAGTAGACATAATTTTTACGAGAATGTGATTTGAGTAAATGTCATTTCTAAACCCAAGTAGTGAGTAGTCGGTTGGTTTTGATGTACATTTTTATTGAGTTGTTTTACAATATATGTATATCCTTTATAGTATGCATGTGGCTTGCCATAGCTATTCATTGCAAAAGTGGGTGCATAGGTGGGTGCAATGGTAGGTGCAAAAGTGGGTGCAAAGGTAGGTGAAAAAGTGGCTGCAAAAGTGGGTGAAAAGTGGGTGCAAAGGTAGGTGCAAAAGTGGGTGCAGTTTATAGAAGGCACAATTTTTACTAGAATGTGATTTGAGTAAATGTCATTTCTAAACCCAAGTAGTGAGTAGTCAGTTGGTTTTGATCTACATTTTTATTGAGTTGTTTTACAATATATGTATATCCTTTATAGTATGCATATGGCTTACCATAGCTATAAGTTGCAAAAGTGGGTGCAAAGGTAGGTGCAAAATTGGGTGCAAACGTGGATTCAAAAGTGGGTGCAAAAGTGGGTGCAATTTATAGTAGACACAATTTTTACTAAATCAAGTCTAAAATTGTAGAACATGTCACGTGACAAGGTTAAGTTAGGTTATGTAGGTGAGCTAAAGTTAAGTCTTTAAATATTCCCAATCTTTGAGACATTTTCCAAGACCACAAAAAATCCACTAAATACATTGACAAAAATAACTTGTCAAATAAGCCAACACAAAAGCCGATATATAAGCCAACACAAAAGCCAATACATAAGCCAATACAAAAGCCAATACAAAAGCCAACACGAAAGCCAACACAAAAGTCAACACGTAAGCCAACACAAAAACCAACACATGGGGTTAGGTTAGGTTATGATATGTTACATTAGGTTAGGTGAACTAAGTGTGAAGTCTTAGCCAGTCTTAAATCAAGTCTAAACGTATAAGCCATCACAAAGCCGATATATAAGCCAACACAAAAGCCAATACCTAAGCCAATACAAAAGCCAACACAAAAGCTAATACATAAGCCAACACAAAAGCCAGCTCATGGGGTTAGGTTAGGTTATGATATGTTACATTAGGTTAGGTGAGCTATGTGTGATGTCATAGTCAGTCTTAAAGCAAGTCTAAACTTGTAGAACATGTCACGTGACAAGGTTAAGTTAGGTTATGTTAGGTGTCTTTAAATATTCCCAGTCTTTGAGATAGGCTACTTTCCAAGACCAATAAAAAATCCACTAAATACATTGACAAAAATAACTTGTCAAATAAGCCAACACAAAAGCCGATATATAAGCCAACACAAAAGCCAATACATAAGCCAATACTAATGCCAACACAAAAGCCAGCACAAAATCCAACACATAAGCCAACACAAAAGCCAATATATAAGCTTATTGTAAGTCACTTTATCACCAAAACCTTTGTAGTGTGAACATCATACTGGCAGGTCAGTTACTACTATGGAACTTACTACAACCAACCAAGGTAGGCAACGTGCACTCTATCAAGGCTATAATCGTCAGAATGTGAATGGAATAATATTCTGGCGATGCTCAAAAGAGAGGTCAACAAAATGTTGAGGGAATCTAAAAAGTAAAAATTGAAATGTTTTAAGTGTGAGTGTTCATCAATGTAGTACTCCAAACAAACCATGGTTGTTGTTTACATGTATTTAATTGAGTGAGAACCATAGTTAGAATGAATACCCTTAATCTTAGAACATGATTAAAGTAGTATTTCATTTTACATAGTGCTAACTAATGTCTACGGTATACTAGCTATGGAATTATTCATAAAGTCATTGAATATAAACCTTTGAAAAAATATACCTACCTTAATACTCCTCTTGTGGTCCCAGCACTCATCTTGATGATTATTTGAGAGGTGGGAGAGACATGCAGGTGGGAAATAATGATATAGCTTATCATAACAGTGATGTATTATTAGGATGTGTTATTAATTATTAGTGGAATGAATGGTAAATAACTTTAAGCTATCTATAAACTTTAGGATTAAAAAACAATCAAAATGTATATCATCACTGCTATGATTTCAACAAAATAGAAAACAAGCATTTTTTTTTGTTTATTCAAAACTTATCATATATCGATGATTGTTTTTGCCTTCATAAATCAATATACAGTTTGACTACTTGTACTGATATCTTGAAAAACATCATCACGCACGTTATCAAAACGTGAAGGAAGAAATGTTTCAAACTCTTCACAAATGCAAAGAGCACGGTTTCCAAATTTAGTGTTTATTTTTTTTATTCTATGAATGCGAAAAGGTGTATGAATAGGCAAGTCTGTCAACTTCTTGAGTTCAGGACCACAGGCTTGACCGATAGCATTCAAACCTTCCATGGTAGTCTATAAGCAAAAGAGCGTAACTATGTCACAAGTTGCACTACTGCTTTTCAGCAATCCACTTGTAATCGACTTGTTGGTGATGATTACTTGAATTCTTTTTATGTCCCACAGCAATTATTTGTAAATCAATTGATTAATCAATCCATTTCAATTCATGGCTTACACCTCCATCAACATTAACAGTTAAAAATTCAAACATATTAAAATTAGGGCATTCATCAAATCTCACCTACACGTTTTACATTACTGCATGGTCAAGTATTTTTGAACATGGATTTGCAAACTCGTATTGTCAGTGACATCTAGTTGTAAACATGGACACTGGATACAGCGTTAATCAAATCACAAATAGTCAAGTCGATTTAACATGGATTCACAAAATAGTATTGTCAATGGTATCTTGTATTGAACATGGACATTGGAAAAAGCATTAATCAAATTACAAACGATAAAGTTGTTTTAAGTCGGATTTTCAAACTCGTATTGTCAGTGGCATCTAGTAATGAACGTGAACACTGGATAGAGTGTTAATCAAATCACAAATAGTCAAGTTGTTTAACACAAATTTGCAAACTTCTATTGTCAATGGCATCTAGTAGTAAACATGAACACTGGATGGAGCGTTAATCAAATCACAATGGTCAAGTCATTTTAACACAGATTTGCAAACTTGTATTGTCAATTGCATCTAGTAGTCAACATGGACATTGGATAGAGCGTTAACCAAATCTCAAATGGTCAAGTCGATTTAATATGGATTCACAAAGTAGTATTGTCAATGGTATCTAGTAGTGAACATGGACATTGGATAAAGCATTAATCAAATTACAAACGATCAGGTTGTTTTAACACGGATTTTCAAACTCGTATTGTCAGTGGCATCTAGTATTGAGTATGAACACTGGATAGAGTGTTAATCAAATCACAAATGGTCAAGTTGTTTAGCACAAATTTGCAAACTTGTATTGTCAATGGGCTCTAGTTGTAAACATGAACACTGGATAGAGCGTTAAACAAATCACAAATGGTCTAGTCATTTTAACATTGATTTGCAAACTTTTATTGTCAGTTGCATCTAGTAGTCAATATGGACACTGGATAGAGCGTTAATAAAATCACAAATGGTCAAGTCGTTTTAACGTGGATTCACAAAATAGTATTGTCAATGGTATCTAGTAGTGAACATGAACATTGGATAAATCATTAATCAAATTACAAACGATCAAGTTGTTTTAACACGGATTTTTAAACTCGTATGGTCATCTAGTAATGTACATGAACACTGGGTAGAAAGTTAATCAAATCACAAATGGTCAAGTTGTTTTAACACAAATTTGCAAACTTGTATTGTCAATGGCATCCAGTAGTTAACATGAATACTGGATGAGCGTTAATCAAATCACAAATGGTCAAGTCATTTTAACACGGATTTGCAAACTTGTATTGCCAGTTAAATCTAGTAGTCAACATGGACACTGGATAGAGCGTTAATCAAATCGCAAATGGTCAAATCGTTTTAACACAGATTTGCAAAATAATATTGTCAATGACATCTAGTAGTGAACATTGGCACTTTATAGAGCATTAGTATTGTCAGTGCCATCTAGTAGTGAACATTGGCACTTGATAGAGCGTTAATCAAATCACAAATGGTTAAGTTGTTTCAATAAGGATTCGCAAAATAGTATTGTCAGCGACATCTAGTAGTGAACATTGGCACTTGATAGAGTGTTAATCAAATCACAAATGGTCAAGTCGTTTTAACATGGATTTGAAAAATAGTATTGTCAATGACATCTAGTAGTGAACATTGGCACTTTATAGAGCGTTCATCAAATCTCACCTACATGTTTAGTTATTAAAAAAGGTACTCAACTTTAATATAAAACTGCTGTTACCGATTGAATTAGGTATAACCAGTAAACCAATTTTCTGTGAATAAATAAACCAATCAATCCATTCATTTCAATCCATCACTTACACATTGATTTGTATTCAAACAGTTAAAAAAGTTTAATCTATTAAATACATACCTCTCAAATATTTTTCTCGATTAACTTGTATATAAATGATATCACTGCAGCACTAATCACCTGGCATGTAACAAATGAGTGCCAATGATAGGTATGAACTTGCTTTTATATTGTTTAATATTGCGAGCTTGCAAAAAATTGTCCACGCATGAGTGAGCGAAATAGAATAAATCACTGTACATTGAGATTCGCGATACATCAAGATTTAAAATTACTATAAACATTTTTACATTACCAGACATTCATTTTCTTTCCACATGTCGAACGGAAATGCCATACACAAGAAGTTTTCAGTTTACGCTTATCCGCAATACCTGCTTATTTCAAACATGTTCGCTGATATAGCAAGACAACATCCTGTTTCAATCACACAGGGATCCCAGCTTAGTCTGGCATTGCTTCCACTTAGGGCCGGTTTCACCAACTCCGCTTAACGAACTAAGGGTGGTTTAAACTATCCTCAAGGATGTGGCCCGTTGCACCAGACCACAAGCAATGGCTTAAACTAGGATATAGATTGAGCGGCCGTGCTCGGTGGTTTAAGACTTATTAAGCACTGCCGGCTGGATCGCAACACTCCTGGTTGCTTTAAACTGCCTACCCATTCGACGATTACAGCATTGGTTTGAGCGTACAACCTCGTTTCCAAATAAAGGCGCTAGGAAGCAGCACAAAGGCACTGTGGCAGACATAAGTTTTGTATTGATGTTAATGGAGCAGTTGTGTTTGGAATGTATTCTGAATGATTTTATAATGCTGTACTGCTGCGTGCCCTTTTGTAAATCAGAGCAGGGCAAGTTAGAATACCGGGGAATCTCATTTCATGAGATACCATCGGACAATTCACTGCGTGGGATGTGGTTACGTGCAATTTCCAGAGAAGGTGACGCAGGGGAAGCAAATAAATAAATAAATACCAGTCCATGAATGAATGATTGAGTAAATACGTGAGACAATAAATATGTAAGTAAATAAATATGTAAGTAGGTAAATATGTAAGTAAATAAATATGTAAGTAGGTAAATATGTAAGTAAGTAAATAAATATTTTAAGAAATATGTAAGTAAATAAATAAGTGAATAAATAAGCAATAAATAAGTAAACAAATAAATAAGAAAATAAATATTTAAATAAATAAATGTGTAAGACAATAAGTAAATAAATACGTGAATAAATAAGCAAATAAATAAGTAAACAAATAAATAAGAAAATAAATAATTAAATAAATAAGTAAACAAATAAATAATTAAATAAATAATTAAATAAATAAATGTGTAAGTAAATAAGTAAATAAATATGTAAATAAATAATTGAATAAATAAGCAAATAAATAAGTAAATAAATAATTAAACAAATAAATAAGAAATAAATAATTAAATAAATAAGTAAAAAATAAATAAGATAATAAATAATTAAATAAATATGTAAACAAATAAATAATAAAATAAATAATTAAATAAATGTGTAAGTAAATAAATATGTAAGTAAATAAACAAATAAGTAAATAAATAAGTAAATAAATAAGCAAATAAATACGTAAATAAATAAGTAAATCAATAGATAAGAAAATAAATAAGTTAATAAATAATTAAATAGATAAATACGTAAGTAAATAAGGAAGTAAATAAAAAATAAGTCAATAAATAATTAAATAAATACATATGTAAGTAAATGAGTAAATAAATATATACGTGAATAAATAAGTAAACAAATAAATAAGAAAATAAATAAATACATAAATATGTAAGTAAATAAACAAATAAGTAAGTAAATAAATAAGCAAATAAATAAGAAAATACATAATTAAATAAATAAACATGTAAGTAAATAAACAAATAAGTAAATAAATACGTAAATAAATAAAAAAGCAATAAATAAGCAAATAAATAAGTAAAGAAATAAGAAAATAAATAAATACATTTGTAACTAAATAAATAAGTAAAAAAATAAACAATCTGTCCAAAAAATCTGTAAAAATGTATAATACAGCCATCACAATAAGACGGGTTATCAGACAAATTCACCTCACACCCAAGTACATGGGGCTACATGACAACGATGTCGCAAAGCCCCTAAATAAGTCATCATCCCATTTTTCGGGGGCCGGAGGCATTTCTTTTCCCTGTCTTTTATTGTCCTTATTCTTTTCTTTTCATCTCGCCAAGTATGTAAGTTAGATTTAAGTCAGTTAGAAGTAGTTATATTTTTATTATCGTCTGCATAATTACGGGAAAATGAGCTAGACATTTCGCCCCTTAAAAACAATCGCCTCCACCACATGCATTTTTGTTTTTCTTTATACTGAAAATTTGCCCGTAAGTATGTGTCTGAATACTTTTAGATGTTTGAATAACAAAGGAACTAACTTAGTTTAATGTTTTCACGTCCGTCAATCTCGATATTAAGCCTCCAAACATAACAATACTTCGTTTCAGGTATCTTCCCCTTTAAAAAGCCGCGGCAATCTCAGTGCCTTGGTGCTGCACCTAGCGGTGAATTAATGCATATATCTTGTACGCCTGTGAGCGTGAGTGTCGAATGGGCAGGCAGTTTAAAGCAACCAGGAGTGTTGCGATCCAGCCGGCAGTGCCTTTAAGGATGGTTTATTAATCCGTTCACTCATACGCCAAAATGGCGGCCGGCCCCATTGTGTCTGATCCATATCTCAGTAGGTTGGAGGAGTTGTTATATAATGTAGTGAACGAAATAATAAAAAAAAATATAATTAAATGGTTTATAATGACGGCACAATACACTGAAGAGATATTTTCTTCCGTGTGCTCATTTGCTAAGCATTAGTATCTATACCTGTTGATAAAGGCGAAATGTATATCGTCATCTGTGGTTGAGTGCATAACATTACAGACTACCGTCCGGAGTGCCGGGGTTCCATTACCAGCGGGGAGGAATATTTTTGCTTGACTTTTATTGTTTTATAATTACTCAGTCGTCATAATATAAAGCATACATAGTGTGGATTTTGCGATGCAACTTAAATATATAGTCTACGTATAACATTCTTTCAACGCGTTGCCACAAGGATTTCCTTCACGTTCCTAATAAAATCGCGGTAGCTTGTACTACAAATATCATAGCTTTTGACAACGTAAAATGAAATACTCTTCTTTATATTGGCAGTAACGCAATGTACATTTTTGGTTGTTAAACTAAATATTAGCCCAGGGACGGATGTAGAAATCCTTAGCCAATGACGAACTAGCCTATTGTGGATGCTTGCAATACAACATGCTGTGTCATTCGTATACATACTGTATATATATCATTAGACAATACGCACTATATGTGCTTAATGCTATAATATATGCGTATTTATAAACAAGCGATATAATGAAAACCAAGTAAGAAAACATCACCTTCGCAAGATGCGACCACCTCAATGTGGGGTGTAGTCAATAACATGTTCAGGAAGTAGGCTACCGTAATGATAAGAAAAATACACTGCATTATATTTCAACAACGGTTTTCCCAGCGTCTACTACAGCTGATGCTCACGTCTCGCAAACACAGTAGGCAATTCTTTCTACAACTAGTAATGTATCTTTGGTCGCCAACCCCAAAAGTAGAACAATTGTAGTCGTGGAAAATTATTGCGACGGCTAGAAACAAATGATAACCGTGACCAACATAACAAACAAAATCAATCTCGGAGGATCAATACTGCCGAAATTATTTCATATTATATGTATGATGCGAATACAATAATAGCGTTCAAATAGCTCCCTAGATACTTAAGTTGTCATTCTTTCCTTATATTGCATATGATCGTTACGCAAGTAATTCGGCACGGCTGGGATTATGTTGGCATAACGGTAAGATTACGTATTCTTTGCTGCAGGGAGCATTACTCACGCAACGAAGATCTTTGACTCCCACCGTAAACTCAGTTAACCTAAGCGAAGTACGAGACGAGTTGGTGCAACACCCAGCCTTAAGCCGTCGTATTTAAGATCGCTTAACCGTAAACCACCCTTAGCAAAGCAGGGTTTAAGCAGCCTCGTGGTGCAACCGGCCCTTACTTGTTCAGGGCTCCTCTCGGTTTTCCTTCATGTCGACCTCACTCGCTCAACTCTTGTTCTCTTTACACAGCTAATAGTATTAGTGTATCCGAGGCATAAGGAGTCTTTCGCTTTCCAGCCTTAATCGCCCCTTGTCTGATCTTTGCTGATAGCCTGCAAGGGGGTCAACTTTCTTTTTCTTTTCATATTTTCTCCTGCCTTTAGCTCAAGCCTCTCAAAGAGGCATGGTGTATGTACTTCCACTACTTTTAATGCACTTTGAATATGGTTACACCCTCAAAAGCCCTCGACTAGTGAGTTTAAAAGTTGACAACCCCCTAAGAAATTCCTTTGAGGCAGATTCGTAGCTTTGCTCGCTTTGCTATCATTTTATCATCCAGGATCAGCTTTTCCCATGAACTAAGCAAGGGATTCCATCTCTGCCGCCACTGAGGACAGTGTCCTGGAGCTTGAGACTATGGGTCGGGGATACAACTGGGGGGGGGGGGGGGAGGGGGTGTAATCGCCACAACGCTCAGGAGGCCTCCCTGCAAAGCATACAGGAGCCTCATGAAGGGACAGGAAGAGTGGAAGGATTGTGCAAAGAAGTGGGAAGGAGGCGGCTGTGGCCTTACGGTAGGTATCATCCCAGCATTTTGCCCAAAGACAAAGTGAGAAATCGCAGAAAACCACTTCAAGAATGGCTAAAGTGGGAATCGAACCCCCTATACTCATTTGGGCCTGGGCCGAGGCTGAGTAGACCCCGTTCCAGTCCTCGTACCACTTTTCAAAATTTCTTGACAGAGCCGGGAATCAAACCCAGAACCTCCGGGGGCGGCAGCTAATCATGCTAACCGCTACGCTACAAAAGCGACTCGAGAGTGAATTCTCTTCTCTTAAAACTGTAAAATACTAGGTCATCTCTCCCTATTTTAATGGCGGTAGAGGCATGGTTTTCTTGCTTAGTTCATGGAAAAGCTAATCGTAGAGAAAGGAAAATCAAGTTACCAGCTGCAGTGACCAAAAGTGCTAACGTGCTACCTCATGCCTCGCTGACATTGAGAGAGTGTGGGTTTGAATTTCACCTGTGTCATTTCCATTTTCACCACCAGGCAAATGCCAAGACAATTCCTTTTTAATAGATCCACAGTCGATTTCCTTTAAGGGATAGGAAGAGTGGAAGGATTGAGCAAAGAAGTGGGAAGGAGGCGGCTGTGGCCTTACAGTACGTATCACCCCAGCATTTTGCCCAAAGACAAAGTGAGAAATCGCTGAAAACCTCTTCAAGAATGGCTAAAGTGGGAATCGAACCCCTATACCCATTTGGGCCTGGGCCGAGTAGACCCCGTTCCAGTCCTCGTACCACTTTTCATATTTCTTGACAGAGCCGGGAATCAAACCCAGAATCTCCGGGGGCGGCAGCTAATCAAGCTAACCGCTACGCTACAAAAGCGACTTGAGAGTGAATTCTCTTCTCTTAAAACAGTAAAACCATTAGGTCATCTCTCCCTACTTTAATGGCGGGAGAGGCAGGATTTTTTTGCTTATTTCATGGAAAAGCTAATCTTAGAGAGAGTAAAATCAAATTACCAGCTGCAGTGACCAAAAGTGCTAACGTGCTACCTCTTGCCTCGCTGACATTGAGAGAGTGTGGGTTTGAATCCCACCTGGGTCATTTCCATTTTCACCACCAGGCAAAAGCCAAGACCAGTCGCGGCTGGTGGCGTTGGAGCTGGGGAAGGCTCAGCACTTTTTGGCAAAATGCTGGTATAAGGCGTTATACGACACCCACTGCAGGATTTTTAATTTCAAAGTGAAAGGTGGGGGAGCTCGGAACATACTTCTTGTTAAAAAAATATGTATGTAAACAGATTGGCACCATTAAGTTATTTTATGAATCTTTTTTTCTAAATAAAATGAATTTACTTACCTAGTTTCAAAATTCAGGAAGAGGCAATGCATTCCTTTTCTAATTTAACCTACTCCCCATTCTAATTAGTCCCGATCAGAGGAGCCTGTTTTACGGTTGTACACTACCAAACAATCACAATTTACTTAGAAAACACTGTGCCTACCAGCTAGAACTGTAAGGGAATTGATCTGTAACATAGTCCGAAAGTGAACCCGATCTTGAGGGATAAATGGAATCAAATAAACACAATGGTAGATATTAAGAGCAGTGAAGCTACTTGCTATTACTTTATATAAACACATGACCTACCTTAATTCATAGGTTTGTAAGTGAAGTCTGTCCTCGTCTCCTTAAGCGCTGCAAAGAGGTCAATGACAAGCTCGGTGACTCCAACAGTTCCTTTTCTGTGGAACACATTGCAAGTGCACAGTCGGCCTTCCTTCATTGTGTTTCGTAAAAATGTTTTTACTCGTTTTAGGGTAGAGAAACACCGCTCTGCCTCTCCTGTGACCCTTCACAATCAGCCAAATTTCGTGGTCGAGATTTTTGCCCGATACGCTACTAACTGAATTCATTGTCTTGTAGATATACTCTTACCACTACTGTAGCTAGGGTTGCCAGACGTTCCGTTTTACCCGGAACAATTCTTTTTTTTGTTTTGTTCCGCTTTCCGTTTTAATCTTTAACGGAACGCCAAATATTTCGTTTTTTGGTTAATTTGATAATATATTCAATTATGCACCAATTTTCAAATGTCCCGCTTCAGAATTGATTGTAATATCTAGCTTGTTTTCTGGTGATACTGGTGCAAGTTTGAAAGAGAAAATGGTTTCTAGGTCTATATTAGATAGATGGATACATGTTATAGATTTGTTAGGGGCAACAAAATTAAGGAGTATCATAGTCCTTGTGAAGTTAATACTCAGCATTTTCCCCTCCAATGCTTTTACGGAGAGATTTTTTTCTGTCATGAATATCAAATGGAGATATTATACAAACAGAAACTCCATTAGTTTGATAAAACAAGAATTGTTCTCATATTATAATTATGACGAAAATTGTAGTGAATTTTATCAGAAGGTACTTGGGTACAAATGAAAAATCCTAGCAAAGTCTCGTTCAAATGAAAAGCATTTGTAAGTTGCTGGTGTCATAGGTCTATATGATATGTCAAAAACATCTAGTTGTAATATTGTGTATTTGATTATGTAATGTCTATTTAATACATATGTGTATTATTTATTACAACGTTTGACGACCTTGATTAAAAATTGCAATGCTTTGGGGCGTGTGTTCCGTTTTTCCATTCTTGAAATCTGGCAACCCTAACTGGAGTCCATAACACGCAAATTAAGACTTGCCAATTACAAACAACATAATTAATGGACTAATTAAGTTACACCAACGATTTTAACGCGCGAACACTTGTTTACAAATACACAGCTTGAACGGCGGCAGATTTTAAACAGAATACTTCCCCTAAGTCTCGGTAGATGGTTCTGCTACCCCTTGCCACCTCATGGTGCTATCTGGCGGAAATATTTTAGTTATTATACTTTAAGGGACACCATTTGAGTTCTCAATAATGAATATCATCTAACTGTTTCTGGTAACTTGTAAATTATTAATCCTTCGAAGAGTTAAAGAGGGAAAGTATAAACTTTCATGAGAGTGGTTTGGGACTCCTTGAACAACTTTGAATGCATTCCACAGAATAAGAACATCCTGTCATCGTTGGCAAGCCTGGCTTAGGCTGTAGTCGCTTGAGCAGTCAGCGATACAATTGAAACGAATGGAGCTTTCATAACCATGCCCTCCATCCCTGTTACACAGGAAGGAATAGGACAACTAAGGCGCAGCCTAACAGCGCAACTATCCATCTGAAAACATTCTTTATCAGCAGTTCCAAATATATTGACTCGTGACTGAATGGATTGAGTGGCATTTATAAATGTTTCCAATCAATATAAATTATAAATTCCTCAATTACATATGTATATTTATGGAATCTATCAAGAGAGGCTCCGCCTAAGAGACTTTAATCACCAGCCGCGCATGGCCAAGACGATTCCTTTTCAATAGATCCTCAGTCGATTTCCTTTTAATATTCATTAATTCATACAGTGATACATGATATCTACTTGCATGTTATCTGACAGGCAGCGTGTTTAGAGAATGTGTAATTTATCACTGGCATCATGCAAGAGTTGCAGTTTTCATTATTCCAAGGTTACATTCCATGCATACCAGCAAGCAGTAGTGTTTCAAAATTCTACCCAGAGAATCACATCTAGTGGAACGTGGGTTAGCGACCACAGGGCCCCAGCTGTGTTCGGCATTGCTTCCACTTACTTGTACCGGGCTCCTCTCCGTCTTCTTTCCTGTCGACCTCACTTGGTTAACTCTTGTTCTCTTCCAATATCTAGCTACTCCGGTTTTCCCTGTCACTATTTCATTCTAGCAACACTCTCCACAATCATTTTATTTCATCTGTCATTCATTTAATCAATATCCTAGAGGAGTGCGACAGGCTTTAGCAGCCGGCACCGTTTCATATCCTCACTGTTTAATGGAGACTTTACTCATTCCATTCCCTGACCTGATCAATCAAGCAATACTTTACACTACCATTTCATTTCATCAGTCATTCATTTAATCATTGTCCCAGGAAAGTGTGACAGGCTTTAGCAGTCAACACCGTTTCATATCCTCGCTGATAAATGAGGACTTCATTCATTCATTCCATTCCCTAACCCAGTTGGTCAACCAACACTTTACACTATCATTTCATTTCATTTGTTATTCATTTAACCACTGCTCCAAGAGAGTACGACAGGTTTTAGCAGCCTGCATGGTTTCATATCATCATCGCTAAATGGGGAGGTTCATTCATTCCATTCCCTGATCGCTCAGTCGAGCAACAATTTCCACTATCATTTCATTTCATCGGTTATTCATTTAATCATCACCCCCCAGGAAAGTGCGACAGGCTTTAGCAGCCAACACTGTTTTACATCCCATAGCTAACTGGTTATTGCGCTAGGCTTGGGCTTAAAGTATCTCGAGTTCGATTGCCTGCTACAAACCATGACATAAGCCTCTGCGATTCATGATTCAATCAAATATCGACTAATGCATTTGCAAGCATGGCTATTATCTTGGTCAATATCATGTCATGTGGCTCGGTAATAATTCTTGCAATTGTTTTTCAATCATTACAGTACAATTCATGATTTATCAAATAGCAATGAATGCATTGACAAGCATGGTCATCGCATAAGCCTCTCCGATCCATGATTCATCAAATAGCAATGAATGGAACTGGCATGCATGACCGCCGCATAAGCCTCTGCGATTCATCACCCACCCTCTTACAAAAATAAGTGCGCATATGTAAAAAAAAAGTTAAATCATAGAGGTAATCGGTTGTATGCATGGGCTTTATGTGTAACAAAGTTTAATTCCCTATTAGCATTCAAACTCCAAGATTTTCGAAAAAAATACAATTTAACCCCCTAATAGGGGTAGGTTTTTTGGGGGGCGGGGAATGGGCTATTCATTGGAAAGAGTGTGTCGGCCCGAGTTCAACGACACCTCATTCGTCAAAATCCGACCATGCGTTCGGGAGATATCGACTTTGCCCCTGAATGTATGGCTGGCTAGTATGTGACGTCACCAGGAAAGTAGGCTATGAGTCAACATTTTGGACCTTTTTGATCACACCTCGTAGTGACTTCACAAGGATAGTAGGCTATGGGTCAACATTTTGAAACTTTTTGATTACACCTCGTTGTGATGTCACCAGGAAAGTAGGCTATGGAGCAACATTTTTGGAAATTTTTGATCACACCTCGTTGTGACGTCGCCAGGAAGGTAGGCTATGGGTCAACATTTTGGAAATTTTTGATTACACCTCGTTGTGACGTCACCAGGGAAGTAGGCTATGGGGGAACATTTTGGAACTTTTTGATCACACCTCGTTGTGATGTCACCAGGAAAGTAGGCTGTGGGGGAACATTTTGGAACGTTTTGATCACACCTCGTTGTGACGTCACCAGGAAAGTAGGCTATGGGGCAACATTTTGGAAATTTGTGATCACAACTCGTTGTGACATCACCTGGAAAGTAGGCTATGGGAGAACATTTTGGAACTCTTTGATTACACCACGTTGTGACGTCACCAGGAAAGTAGGCTATGAGTGACGTCACCACCGCCATCTTGGCCGCTAATTTGTGACGTCACCAGGAAAGTAGGCTATGAGTCAGGACCCCCACCATCCCACTACTAATGTTAAATAATATTGGTTCCAACACACAACCTTGTGGGGGACAATTCTTCTGTGGTCTCCATCTGCTACGTTGTCCTTGAAAATCAACAAAGAACCTGCTAGTCTGCAAGATAGTGGAAATGAAGTTGGTTAGGCTAGGGTCCTTAGTCAAATTGTAGAGCTTAGTTAATAATATCTGATAATTGACAGTGTCATACCCTGCTGATAAATCAACAAATGCCACTCCAGTTACATTGTAAGCTTCAAAACCATCTTCTATGTACTGAGTTAAGTTCAGCAGTTGTCCAGTACTGTGCCCGTTTAGACCGGAGTCCGCACGACCACATATGCATTTTACCAATAATCAGTCAGCACGAGAGTCAAAATATCCCGGGGCGCCAGATGGGTTAAAGCTAATCGCAAAAACGACATCAAATGAAAAAAAATGCTTTTCTGATTTTTGGCTCAATGCAACAATAAGGATAGAAGGAGATTCAACTGGGCATAACACATCATGTAAAATTATCTCATTTTATTTTGAATTTAAAATTGACTGCAAAAATGCTCAAAGCAGCATCATTCACGTGTGGCGACCCACACTCCTATTTACACAAATGTACAGAGGTTTTCCAACACATTGGACAATTAATTTTTGGAAACACAAGTCTGATTATTAGTCCTGTAGTCTGTGTTCCAAAATTATATTCATTCATGATTAAATCCAGTTCAAATTTAATTGTCTTTACTGGAAATACTGTAGTTCACTGTTTGAATTTTTACATAATATTAACACTCGTAGAATAAATGTTCATAGAATTTTTAACTTTCACTTATTTTTCCAGTTTCAAAAAATATATTGTCAAAAAATATTATTATTTCTGAATCAACACAAATTATTTACACATATTAATAACATCTGAAAAGTATTTGACCTTGAGCATAGCATCGAAGAACTGTGCGAAGCACAACAAAATTTAATTGTTCTTCTGACATTAAACATTTCGAGAAGTGACTCGATTATGAACTTCAAGTTCCTAACAAAATATATGATTTCTGAATCATCAACTTGATCAATAAATTGTTGAACCATTCAACTATTTGATTTTCCACTTGGGAACATTATTAAGAAAAATATTTATATTCATGGCCATTTTAGCAACTTTCACAACTTGCAATTCTTCGACAGAATGCGGAAATAAGTATTGTAGCTTCATAATAAATTCATTTAGTTCATGGCACTAGGATTGAAAACATCCTTCAAATTATTCGTGGTTATAGAATTATTTTTAATTGGCAGTGGCCCATTCTATTATTTGTGTAAGAACACAATATTCCAACAACAACGGCAAAGGTCTTCCTCTGAAGAAGAATAAAATACTACCATGACAAATCCGGGTTCTAGCAAAATCAAAGTCTAAATGGAATCCGTAAACAAGGTTGAAATAAGAACTGATGGTTTTTAAGAAATAACCTTCGGGTCATTCATACGACGAAATGTGTAGTTCCAATACTCCTATAAACCTGAGCCATCGAACCTGCTATTTGATTGATGCTCGAAAAAACCTCCTCATTCCTGCGACTTAAACATGCGCACCTGGGAATGGCATTTCAACTACTCCACACACATAAATTTTCTTCCCCAAAATTTATTCAATAAATCAAGCCTCTGCTTGTTATCAACACTGGAAGATTAATAAACTCACTAGTTTATTTTATTTTACCATTCAGTTCAACCCGTGAATTTACCATACTTATGAAAATCTTTATTTCACTTTCGAGTGTATTTACGTCATGATTTTATATAAATACAAAAATACCCTAATTGATACAAATATCATTTGCTTCCCGTTTCATGCCTCTCCATGTTATCTGAAAAATATACTTTGCTCATTGCAAATATTAACTGTTCAACCAGAACTGTAATTTTGGTTGAATGCGGGCTTGCACTAACCACTATCCTTCGGAAAATCTCCTGTTCCAGACTAGAAATGATTAAACTACTTCATAGGCTCTCTCTCAATACATATGATTATTAGAAAATATAATATCCAAGAATTATTTAGAAAAGTTATAAAAATCATTATTATTATTAGTTATATTATTTTAAACATATTTAATTATTATCTCATTATGTGAGAATCCACATGTTCGAATCTTCGAATATGGAAAAAATATCCATTCCTCAACAAAAATAATTTTAACTTTTACAGTTACATCGACGGTTTTCCGTGACTTCCCAAAAATATGAAATATTCAAATAAATGCTCGATATGCTCGGTCATCGATCCTAAACTGTTCTGAGTGCTGAAAATACTCAGAATGACTCTAATATGTATTGCGTAAATCATTGCAAGATTTAAATACGAAGAAAAAAAATGTGTTGGTCATCTGCAGAAAAATAGTTTGTTCCAATTCGCTAGGCATAATATAAAGTCAAAATGTAGCTTACATTTCTTGATGGTCTTGAAGCGTAGTGAACCTGGTCTGTACCAGATTTATCCATAAACATGCCCTATCGGACAAGCACGTATAATCCTTGTATCGGCCGCCATTATATACCCACAATCCGTCTAACAAGACATAGTGGTAATAATAATAATAATAATAATAATAATAATAATAATAATAATAATAATATCGTATGGCCTCGGGTGCCTGGTGCAAGCTTTGTTAATTGACACCCAGAGGGTAGCTTGCATGTCGAATTTCGTCGTTCCTTTGAACGCTATGAAAGTCAAGGAGGTTAGATATCTAAACTCCTTGACACTACAGCGCTTTCAAGTAGAGAAATGAGGAACTTTGTGTTGGCGGAAAATCCCGAGATTAATTTTGCCATTGAACACGGCCTTCTGAATTCAATGGGTTCTTTAACATGCCAACAACGTATGACATGAGTATCGTGATTTTTGTCGCCTTCAAAAATCACTTACCATGGCCAGGGGCGAACCTGCAATCTTGGGGTTGGTAGTCCGACACTATAACCACTCACCCACCGTGGCAAGTGGTAATATCTCTTGACGTTTGAAGTAACTGTTGATCCATTTTAATATTGGCTTCTGTTAAAGCCATAACAGTTTGCTTAAATGGGGTCAGATCTAAATGATCTATTCTCAAATATGTCAGTTGTAACATAACTCACGGTAATCTTTTCAGTACAAGAAAACACTGACAGTCTAAACCAATCAACGGCTGTTCTGAAGATCGTTCCCTGGGCATGGCTTCACACCATCTACCATGCGCGAAGCAACATGTAGTTTCCCTGCGTTGGCTAATGAACAACACCGTGATAGACTGGCCTTCAATATACTGAAAGATCGAAGTGGTTATCAGGTTACAAATATGAAACTGACTAATTTGGACTAAAATATCCAAGTATTAGGTTATTACTGGATTGTGACAAAGTACTTTTCTAGACAAAGTCTAGCATATGTCCATGTAGAAATAAAAATATTTCACCAGTGTCTGTAGAAAAATAACTATCACCTTAGTGATTCTCCCTGCCGGAAACTTACTAAGTTCCACTCGTAGCGCAGCACTTTTGTGACTATCACAATTTTGAAAATAACTTCTGCGTAGATCCGGCAACCATGTGCCTTGGCTCAGCGTAGCGGCACCTTGCTAGGCAAGTGCTTGTTTCGAAGTGATCTAATGATGCCTGTGCCGGCGGGCTTTTATTCAAAACGGTCAGGGTCACGCTGAATCAGCTGAAATCTGGAAATCCTCATATCTCTGGTATCCCTGGTCCGATTTACATGATACTAATTCCATTCTCTTTCATTTGGCCGTGCCAGTAATCTGATCCAAGTCTCAAGTCTCTACTCCATGGTTAACTATTTAATCAATAAATAGCATCGACCTCTGCTATTACTCGCTACGTCACTTGACATGCTCTTAGCGGTATATTCTTTCCAATTGCTTCTAGAAGCAATGCAGCGCGATATTCAAATATCTCAACTTTCAAAAGCGGCTGTAGCCTTTCCCTTGATATCTAGGTGTCTGAATCTTGGAATACCCATTCCTAGAGTTGGGCACAGTACAACTTTTACCAGGACGAAATCCAGCTTGTTTTGGTATAAGCAAATGGTCGATTATGGGTATAAGACGATTTAAGATCATTCTTTCTAACAATTTAAGAAGATGACACAGAAGAGCAATTGGTCTAAAACTATTTGGGCTGTTTCCTGTTTTGCCAGGTTTCAGAAAAGCTATCACTCGGCTCTTACGCCAGATCTTTGGAATGTGACATCTGCTTATGCAGTTGTTAAAAAGTTGCAGAACCCATTTCTTTGTTTCTGTGCCGAAATGATTAATTTGTTCAGTTCAAATTCCATCCAGACCCGCTGATTTCCCGTTTTTGCTCTCTTTGATGGCCTTCTCTAATTCCAACATGTTGGATGGAGTCATAATGTAATTTTCCTCCAGTTGTTCTCTTTACGATCTAGGCAGATTAGATTTGTGAACCACCTTTCCATTTAGCAGGAGTTGGTGTGCTATTTGATTTGCAGTAATGTTATAGTTTTCATTGGCACGAGTTGGGTCATTGTTTAGACGCTTCAAAAGTCTCCATGCTCTATGACTGTCTCTTTTCAAGTCTAGATCTTCGATGGATCTTATCCAATGGATCCTTTTCGTCTCCTTTATAGACGAGATATGTTAGTTGCCAGCTTCCATCGTTGTTTGGCTGAATGGATTGTTGTCAAATAAATTGGTGAATTCTTTCAGTAGGGCAGACTGTCCTATTGTATTGCTGGGGATGTAAGATGTCCGACAACCACGAGGAATAAACATTCTTGAGCATCTCTTTACAGCTGTAGTGAAGGTATCATAGGATTCTGGTATTGGTTCAATTGAAGATACTTCGACGTCCAGTAGTTCTGTGAAGTTCGTCTAGTCTGACTTCTTAAAATTGTATCTCTTACGAAAAGGCACTTTTTGAGGTCTTATAGCAGCAAATATTTGACACATTATAGGTCTATGCTGAGAATTAGGTGCTGGGGGACAGACAGATTTTATGCATTGATGGTTGATACTACTACTACTGAATATGAGATCAGGGATGAAACCACGTTTCCACCTACCATTGTTGAATGATGAAGGTAGTTTTGCACCTTGGCTGAGTGCAAGGTGATTTAATTCTGCCCATTCCTGTACTTCCGTCCCATTTTCATCTTCATAACTGTAACCCCAAACATGGCTATAAAAATCACTTATGACAATCTGTACATGTTTATTCTGGAAATTAGTTGGTTAGGTAAAAGTGAATTCAGCGCTAGGTTGGTTGTACACTGATGAGATGGTGCAATCATTTGTTTCTATGGTAAAAATTTCAATATCCTTTTCTGCCTTGAATGCTGTTGACAGTTCTTGGATATCCGGGTGAACAAATATAGCACTTCCATATTTGTCGTGTGATCTTTCAATGGCAAGACGCATTCCATGTATCTTTGGTCTACGCATTTTGCAGCTCCCATGTATCTCCTGTATGCACAGTATATGGCACTGTTGTTGTCTACATAAATCTTGTAGCAGTTCTGCTTTGGCTGGTGATATGCCCTCTATGTTTACAGAAATGATTATTAATTGTGGCCCTGAAAAGGACTGAGATTTTGATGTTCCTGGTGTTAAAGGATCTGCCGCCAGAACTGTTAGTGTCATTTTCTGGCGTTGGCCACGGTACGCCCGATTGCTATTCATATCTTGATCATCTGACATGGCAATCTTCGGGAGCCTCCTTTCATGTACCCCTGTACTGAAGTACATACCGGAGTTTGGTAGGCCACTCCGGCCTACACTTAAATAGGTTAGGAAAAGAGTATCTTAGTGATGAAATCTGCAAAATTGTAAATTCAAATGGTAAAAATAGTACAGCAGTAATATCCTTAGATTGGAAGCTGGGAAACTGGTAAAAGAAGCCAAACGTGAGGTTTGGCATTCAGATGAGTATCTTTTGAGGTCAAATTTAACTGAGTGTAACAATGGTATTTCGGATTTGTCTAGCACCAATAATAATAACAATTATGATAATAATAATGCATATAAATCACCAGCACAAGCTTGCAAAAGTAACAAATTTAAATTTACCACCAGAATGTCCAGTCTCTCTATAATAAAATTGATTACATAAATCTAATGCTTAAAAATAAACTTAAAGACATCTCAGCACTATGTATTTCAGAACATTGGCTGAAAGAGGAACAACTCGAAGTAATTAAATTCCAAGGGTTCCCAGTTAGTAAATACTCTAGATCTAATATTAGCCATGGTGGTACTTGTATCTTCTTAAGAAAAAATGTAGATCATTGACAGTTAACACCTTATGATTATCTAATTATGGAATAGGATTTTGAATTCTCCGCCGTAAAAATAGAGCAGATTAAAAGTTAATAATTGTATGCGTATACCGTTCTCCGTCAGGAAATTTTCGTTTATTTATAGATAAATTAGAACTCTAGATCTAATATTAGCTATGGTGGTACTTATATCTTCTTAAGAAAAATGTAGATCATTAACAGTTAACAGCTTATGATTATCTAATTATGGAAAATGATTTTGAATTCTCCGCCGTAAAAATGGAGCAGATTAAGTTAATAATTGTATGCGTACGTATATCGTCAAGAAAAATGTAGATCATTTAACAGTTAACTGGTTATGATTATCTAATTATGGAACAGGATTTTGAATTCTCCGCCGTAAAAATAGAGCAGCTTAAGTTAATAATTGTATGCGTATACCGTTCTCCTTCAGGAAATTTTCGTTTATTTATAGATAAATTAGAATTGTTACTCAATGACACGAGCAGAGTATATTTCGATATAATAATTTGTGGGGATGGAAATGTGGAATTCATAAAATGTGATAGAAATTGTGAAATATTAACACAGTTACTAATTTCCTATGGACTAAAACATACACTAAATACCCCAACTAGAATAAAAAAAATTAGTAAAACCACTCCTAATTGATTTTTATAAATAAAATTAATATCACCATTCAATAGAAGTGTATTGCCCGGGTTTTAGTGACCACCATGGACAAATACTGAGCTTTGAAGTACCCGAAAAAATCAATAATAATGATAATGAAATAAAATCAAAGTGCACTGAAACAAATCTTATATATTTTAATAACTTATTAAATAAGGAAACATGGTCAGATATTTATAAACTAGAAAATGTAATTGATAAATTTAATGCATTTAACAGTACCCTAAAACACTATTTTGAAACAGCATTCCCCTTTAAACAAAGAACTATTCAAAATAACAAAACTAGCAATTGGATAACAACAGGGATTATACATTCTTGTCAAAGAAATAAATTTCTACAAAAATATATATAAACAATACCTTACAACACCTGAATTCAATTTATAATACAAAAATACACTAGCATTTTAAGTAAGGTAATAAGACTAGCAAAGAAAATGCATATTGATAATTTTATTTCCCAATCATCTAATACAAACAGGGCTGTGTGGACCGTGATAAAAAAAGAAATTGGAAAATCTGATAAAATGCAAAGGAACATTACACTGACCTGAAATAATGAAGTGATTAATAATCCAGAGGAAATAGCAAACACTTTTAATGACTATTTTCAGGAAATTCCAAAAAATATTAAATAAATCACAGGTAAATACATTAAATTCTAACAATAAAATAAATATATGCAGTGATTCTTTGTTTATAAATGATCTCACATGTGAAGAGGTAAGAATAGTTATAAAAGAGCTAAAAGTAAATTCTGTGCTGGCATTGATGGCATCCCTGATCCAATTTTAAAGAAATGTGCAGAAAATCAAAATATAATAAATCCACTTACGCACTTAATAAACAGTTCAATTCTCTCAGGAACTTACCCGGATATTTTGAAGTTATCAAAAGTAATTCCAGTGCACAAAAACTGTTCAAAAGATGAATTAGATAACTATCGTCCTATTACCTTACCAACTGGTATTGCAAAAATTGTGGAAAAAATCCTGTATAAGAGACTGATAAGTTTTATAGTAAAACATAAAATACTATCAAACTCACAACATGGATTCAGAACGGAATAATCGACACAGACAGCAATTTATGAATGTAGTAATATTATACTGAAATTAATTGACAATAAGGAACATGTAACTGGCCTATTCTTGGATTTATCGAAAGCATTTGATGTTGTTGACCATAAAATCCTCCTTACAAAACTAAATCAATATGGTATTACAGGTCTAGCTAATAAATGGATAGAGTCTTACTTAACAAGGCATAAACAAATAGTAAGCTTGAGACACAAGGTTGATGAAGCTATATTACTTAATGAAACATTGTCCAATGAGGGTATTATTAAATTTGGAATGTCTGAATATCAGAATACTGTATGGGTTCTGGTGTGCCCTATACAATGTTGTGTTGGAGGGAGTGTGAATGAAATGGTGTTAGGGGATGTTGGGATTAGTGTTGAGCGTGTGGTATGAGACTGTCTAGGGGCGTAGACGTAGCTCTAGGGAGAGCTCCCAAGTATTCCGACTGATGGGATAGCTCGGGGGTGCGATGCCGGTGAAAGGGGTTGTTTAACGGATAGAAATCTAGAGTACTGCGGCGTTACTCAGCTTGCAGATAGCGCGTAAAGGCTAGAGAAGGCTACAACAAATACGCTGTTGCGAGCTCTGCGGCGATGTGCCAAGTGACTGTTCAGCTGATTCCTCAAAACAATCAAACAATTAATACTAGTGGATCCAACTTGGGCAAGGTCTAGGGGTAGGATCTTACTAAATAATCAAATGAGCTGTATGGCCAGTGAGGTAGAGACTGATGGAGACTTCTATAATGAAGTATTTACTAATTCTCAGATCAGCTTTTGTGCTATCGATCCAGATGCGTCACAATACAAGTAACAATCAAGGATTGGAAGTGTGGAAGTGTGTGTGTTTAGGATGAGACTCGCTGATACACTCACCTAGATGGCAGCCCGACGTGAAGTCACTCTTCAAAGGTTTGGCACTACAAGGACCCTGAGCCGCGTGTTCCTGGCGGCTTTATAGTTTGTGGCCTGCTGTGTGTGCAGAATTGCACATTCCAATTGGGTCGGTACTCCTGGTGGGGTCATGGTAGTTCATCAGGCAGCTCACCTGAGGTTATGGGGGTTAAAGCAGTTCATAGACGGTGTGAAGTGCATTAGAAAGTGTCTGAGTGTTTGGGGACGAAAAGTATGATGTAGGGGGTGGTAGCTGTTTCCACCCCTGGGGATGTAAATTATAGGGCGAGGTTATGTATCCCCTAAGGATACAACAACTCCTCTGATGGAGTTAGTCATCGTCCTCGATGAATGGACTGAGATATAGGGGTGGTTTCGCAGATATGATTCATCTTCTTCTTTCTTCTAAATCTTCTTTCTTCCTTGCTTCTCTTCTGTTCTTAAACTAGATAGTCTTTGGGGATGGTGGCGTCGACGGGGATGTGTAGTTGGGTGTGTATCGCCTCTAGGTAGGTGAGTCGTAGATGGAAAATATGTACAATGTAGAGATGGGGTGTATGAAGAGAGTGAACGTATATATATCTGAATGGCTGCTCGTAAAATATATCTCTCGGTGTTCGAAGTTGGTGCTGCTGGTTTCGTGTACAGCGAGCTCGTGTAAAGGTGCGGGTTTGGGGGAGGGGGAACAATATTTCTTTCACATGTGAGTACAAAGGAAAGTTATGTCTAAAAAGTAAAAACATGAATCCTCAGTAATAATAATTCAAAACATAAATTCATATGTAAATGGAACAAAATCAAAATTAAGGTGTGAATACCACGAGACGAAAAAAAACATCTGTAAGGGTGTAACTTACACTCCGTCTGCTATTTATGACGGGATGAAAAACTGCTCTCGGATTGACAAATTAAAAGTGTTACATAGTGATACATAGAACATAAGACATCGGATAGTGCGATAGAAGAGAGATAGGGAAACAAATGCCTCGGGGTGTAAGTTAGGGGAAGATAAAATGTATTTATTGTGTTGGGGGAAAGAAGGCATTTTTACAAATTGTATTTTAGAAGAACAGAAAGTAAAAACAATATGTGGTAGTGAGCATGCGTAAATGACAATCGTGTAGGTATAAGAATGACCATGGTGTATGACATGGGAACACAGGTGATCCAAAAATAGTTGGCAATGATACCGTCCTCTTGACATTGGATATATTCGCATAGTAGCGCTGATATAATAGCATCAATATACATAAACGTAATAATAGCATGAATAGAAAATATACATTTGGTATTGCTAATAATAGAACTCTGTGAACAATAATCTTATGCGTGCTAAGTGCTAAAAACTACCTTAATAGGTAACTTAAGGCTATGGCCATATTAAATAATCGTATACCGAATAGATCGTCCCCTGTAGGTGAACGAATCTATCTTGACAATGAATATCGGCCCTTACAATATGTGGGTGCGAACATAGTTGTCGTAAGACATCTCTCATTCCAGGTGCGTCACTGATCCTTCCGTTGGGGGAGAATATCCCACTGGTATTCACTACCGTGGTTCGGATATTCTCGTGCTAAAAGTGTAAACAAATGTATAGAAAAATAGTGTATGAGCTGTAGGTGGGCTCTGTGTTTGTGGGAGAATATTGCGACTGGCGCGTGTGAGGGCGTTGGCAAAATATATACAAGGGACTATGTACAATATCGCCACCTGTTGGAAAAGAAAGAAAGAAAGAAAGAAAGAAAGAAAGAAAGAAAGAAATAAAGAAAGAAAAAAGAAAGAAAGAAAGAAAGAAAGAAAGAAATGTAGTCGTGTTTGTTAGCATCCTTGCCGGCTGCTTCGCGGGCCTGAAAAATATAATACAATGGAATTGTTCATATTATTCATCGGTACCTGTATATGTGCACATTCATGTTCATAAACACTCTGGCGCCATCGAAGATAAATAAATAGATAAATATCGATCTCAAACGACTGACTTAGATCTATGAGCTCGTAAATTATGTGTAAACCATGTGAGTGTGGAATGTACCAAGTGTTATATGTATACCCTGCCGCATGGGCAGTATCTGGAACCATGGTTATTTTCTTGGCTTCGTTGGAGCTCTGGCTGAAATGAGAAATACATGTCACTGTGATTAATCCTTATGATCTATGTATTTAAACTCTGCAGGCGCGACAATTATTATGTCGCCTTTTTATAGCGGTTTATCGGGCTTACGATGCCTTGACCAGGTCTTATAAAGCCGAATGATCAAAGATCAATCGCACGTCGCTTTTACATTTGAATCGAACGCATTTTCAGCTATAGCCGGCTCCACTCGCATTCGCAATGTTATCAATGGCATTTAATCGCTTTAACGGTTTTTACCGTGGTGTTGGGCTTACAATCGCCTATAAGGTCTTAAAAATGCCGATCAACCTTTAACAATTGTTGATCTATCGCATTTAAATCGCATTCTCATTCTTTCAAACATCGCGTATTTGCATCGCAAATAATCGCATCTCGTTCGTCCGCAAATAATCGCATAGAGTCGCATAGGAACGCATAACATCACATCCCTATCGGAAATAATCGTCTTCTCTTCGCGAATAATCGCATCTTCTACGCAAAAAATCGTATCATAAATCATCAATTCAAAAAAATCCTCTGGACTTATGGCCTATGGGGACTTATTGCCAGGAAAAGTTATTAATTCAATTATAAATATCTCGCATATTGTGGGTACCTAACCCCTCACGGCGCGCATTGCCGACATGAAAAATTCGAGGGCCGCTGCCCAACATGTAAAATAGGCTACGCGTATTCATTATATTCATTCATTATACATCTGGACTTATTGGCATGGCCAGGCAAAATTATTGAACCTCTGGACTTATTGACATGGCCAGGAAAATCAAACTTCACCTGCGATAGCACTTTTCTTCTTTCTTCTCTCTTCTGCCTGTGTACGAAAACAGGTCTTAGCCTCCTCGCAATGGGGCGTAACTACTTAACCGTATATTTAGCTAACTTAACGCTAATAGTCGTGTCAGGCGTCGTGAACGTTCGCTGTCTGGCTGGACTTGTTCAGTCGTCATCACACAGCTCGGTGGACGTCCGGGCCTTGTCAGATTTAACTTCGTTGTCGGAAACGGAGGAGCTATTTCCTGTCCGAAACTAAGTATCGTCTGACTTGTCGGGTCTCGTAGTTCGTCGTGTCCAAGTTCAGAATTATAATGTTTAGCAATTTACTTTTTTTTGTCCATTACAAAATCTACAATTTCAGTTGAATAGTTGTGCCTTTGTTCAAATTATACCTTTCAGACTTACCATCTAAGCCGAGTGCATGTGCGAGGGTGTGTTAATGTGAGGGGTGTATACTTTTTGGGAAATTCAGCACGGTGCGTGTCTCATTGCGCCTAGCTATCGGATTCCCAGCTAATCCAGTGGCGTTTACTTATTCACATGTTAGTGGGTAAATATAGGATTAGGAAGGTTTGTCCCGTGTTATTGGGTACGGTAAGTTTGTAGACATGTTAATATTGCTAACACTAGGTAGTAGGATGACTAGTATTGGATGTGGTTCTGCGGTCCTATAGGGATGCAGGAAAAAATTAATGGTGGGGATTAATTAACTGGTCAGGTGTGGGATCGGTGATGTGCAGGAACTGGATCTCAGTCAGGTGGTTATTGCACGTCCTGAGTTAGGTAGGTGTGGGGAGGTGTCAAGTATGACATTATGTCGTATACAATGTTAAAGATCCCCATTAGGGTGAAATATGACATGCGGGATAGAAATATAAATAGTATAATATTTATGTTAGTGGGTAAAATTATTTCACGCTTCACTGCTAGCTTTACAATTCCGAAGTGTTCTGTCTAACACTTAGCTATGAGCGAAAATGCATGGGGCACACCCTGGTGGCTTTTGTCCACCAAGTGCCTTACTTAAATGGGGAAAGTGTGGGGGGAATGTGGAAATTGTGTTAATGTGTGGGATGTGTGAACTGTGTGGCAATTATTATGTACTTGCACTCTCCTCTTGTGACATTTGGCATCTGTGACCTGGTATGCTAATGCACTGCTGTCTGGAATCTATATTTCTGAATTCTATAATCTGTATATATATATATCTCTTATTACGAAGCACGTCCAGAAAGTAAGCTCCGTTTGGTAATAAAATTAAATTGTGTACAGATACAGGAAAAATATTTATTGCACAACATTCTACATCTCTTCAACTACTTTTCCACATAACTGCCAAACTTTGCAGGTATTTGTCATAGCGTGGCACAAGTTTTTGGATACCTTCTTCATAGGAGTTTGCCGCTGACCCGTAAACGAGAGTGAAGACTCCCCTGTAAGATATCCTACCGTTCGGCTACTACTGTTAGGCAAATTGCGTGCTTACCAGGAGAACTGCGTATGTTTAGGAGTTCTCCTGACCACATACACAATTTGCCTAACAGTGGTGGCCGAATGGTGGGATATCCTACAGGGGCGTCTTTACTCTCGTTTACGGGTCGGCGGCAAACTTCTATGAAGAAGGTATCCAAAAACTTGTGCCACGCTATGACAAATGCCTGCAAAAGTTTGGCAGTTATGTGGAAAAGTAGTTGAAGAGGCGTAGAATGTTGTGCAATAAATATTTTTCCTGTATCTGTACACAATTTAATTTTATTACCAAACGGAGCTTACTTTCTGGACGTGCCTCGTATAATACTGGTCATCTTATTATATAAATAATAATTATTAATTATGGGATGGTCACTGGGGTGTATCAAGATACCCTGTGAACTATATGTCCCTTATTTGAAATACTGTCGTTTATATATCCTCAAGTATATCTAGTGCTATTTAATAGCTGAAATTATGTATACCTGATTATTATTCGTATTTGTAATGGGCGCTGTATCTAAGTGCGCGCTATATGCTTGCCTATTCCTATTGGCACTGTATACTGTCGCTGTTTGGCTGAATGCTGCTATCCTAAGTGGTAGGATGCAACTCTGTATGTCGCATTGTCCTTTACGAATCGTTTCACCTATGTATATGGTAATTATAGTCTATCTCCTGTGCGCTCTTTTCAATATAGTCTCATACTGACTGAATCCTATAATTTTGTAAATATTTCTTCAAAAGATGCAATCTGCTGTGTGGACTCTTGTGTGCTATAATATGTGTCTCACCAACCTATCCTTTCGACATTTAGAGTCGCTAAGAATATTTCTCCTGTACTGTAAATGCAAATGGATGTATGTGTGAAATAATATTTAATTATGGAGTCATTATTGTTCTGCTGGAATATTATTCTATGATTGTTGTAATGTGTCTTCCTCGTTGGTAATCGTAATAGAATTACCTTCCGACAAGCTGTCATGCCTGTGGCAAAGATTATCTAAAATAATTGGCATATATTTAACTATATTTGGATTGTCAGTTCTGTGCTTTCCCCATCACAGGTGTATGGTGCTGCGCAAATAATAAAAGGATGTGAAATGTGTAAAGGAAATAATAGTGTGGTGTGAATGATCATGTGCGCTCTTCGTTTAACCATTGTAATATCGGTGTCCTCTTATTAAACTGTCACTATATGTGTTTGCAAGTAATGTTCTATGTAGTTAAGTATATTTAAGTGCCGGTATATCTAGTGTATCAGATAGGTAAACACTGGGGTCGTTGTTGACGGCGTTTAAAGTTAGTGCGCTATTGTGTAAATAATCGTAGTGCGGATAAATGGCTGCCGTTGTGATCACGTGATACTGCGTCTGAATGAAGGAATAGTATCATGTATCCGGTGGGTGTGTCGAGAATTGTTTATCTGTTATCGCTGCCTAAGCGCTAGGCACTGAATGGTTGTGCGGTACTGTTAGAGGTGTGTCGAGTTGTCCGTGATGCTGATTGGACGATAGCGACTTGCGCTGGAGATTAAGTTATGGCTGTCTTTTGTTTACTTCGTGCGACCTCGTGTCCAAGTGTGTCTCATGGGTAATGATATTTATTGTACCTCACAGTATATACTCCTGATATACAAAATGGTGTGTTTATTCTGGAGTGTGAGTATAATATTACCTCCGTTTCAGTGTGAGATATGGGAAATCTGTTTGTTTTCCCGTGCAATGTATGTTATCCTCGGTTTATCGCTTCTACTGCAGGGAAATGTGGAAAAGGAGTTAATATGGCATCGGTTGCTGCAACTCTGTATGTAAACTAGGAAAATGTTTGTGAGCATGTTGCGTACAATGTCCCATATATATATATCAATGTGTGGGTTCCCGTTTAAATAATTGTTTCCGTGGGTTTTTCACGTGTACTCCAGGAAAACATTGAAATTCCATTCGAGGGTCAATGGTTATTCCATATGGTTGTATAATCTAAGAAAATACGTGTATCGATGTTTTATGGGTTCTTGTATCCTGTGTATGGGTTCTTGTATCCTGTGTAATCCGGAAAGTCTGTGCCGTAGTTTAGTGGTTCGTGAGTTTGTTCAGATGGGTTTGTAAAATGTAGACAGGATTATATATATGCATTATATATATATATATAATCCTGTCTACGTGTGTGTCCTGTAGTCCAGGGGGGGGGGGGGGGACAGGAGTTATCTCCTCTGTAAGACGGAACATTTGTGAGGCTGTACCAGCGTAAGGCGGAAAGAATTACTGAATCGTGTACTTGTAATCTGAATTGTCCGCTTCTCAGTATATTAGTGTGGCTGTACGCCTAGGTACATGGTGACTATTCCTATAAGACAAATTATTGTCTTTAATTGTGAAATGTGCTGGTGTAAGTCTGTAATTGATTGTTAAAAATGGGGAATATGTTTTCTAAGTGTGTGTGCTGTGTTTGTGTTTCCACGTGCGTATTTTAATGACTGATTTAATAAAATCATTTGGCCGTTGTTTATTATTTCCTCATTATTATAATATAGGGAGGATGTGGAATGTCCTTTGTTGTTGGTACAGGCATGACTCCTTAGTGTATCGAAATACAACATGGTCTGGAAAACATAGGAAACTCCACGTCCCTACGTGTATATGGCTGATATTTATTCCGCATTGTGTCTGCAGACAAGATTCTTTAACGTAGAACTGCGATGCTGACCTGCGAAAACGTAGAGTAATTATGAGTCTCGTTGTTATTGTTAATATATATATATTTTAATATATAATAAATATATATATGTATCGGCCAAGGATTGATTTCGTAAGCAATTGTAAGACTATCGTTTATATATTTTGGGATTTGTATGGACTCGTGTGTCCTATTGTAGCCTTGTGGCTTTCGTTGAGATATGGTGTTACCGTATTATATTTCATTGAGTCGCCATATGGCTGTCTGTTACTGGCAGTTCATAACTTGGCGTTAGATGAAAAATGAAGTACTGTGTGACCAGTGATGCGTTTGACACAATCCAGGCATTCTAGATGCAAGTCCTGGTCTCGAAGTCTAAAATGGATGAAAGTTATTAAGTTGAAATGAGGTTCGCTAATCGTCAGCTTAATGATAACGCCTTGTTTAGGAACTGGCTGTATAGCGTAGCCTTATGTCGTTAAAAGATTGCCAATTTGACTACATAGAAAAATAAAATAAAAAGATCCAATGTTAGGAGAAAAATAGATGTAGAGAAGTGTGAGTGTAGATGTGTAGGTCTGAGTGAATGCGCTGCGCGCGGCCTGTGTAGCTTGGTCACCCTGTTAATCGCGTGCTTGGAGAGCTGTGAAGATTTTTTGCAGCGTAATGTTCCCTGCTTACTGTATAGTGTGTGTATCTCGTCTCACTGCTTGTGATCAGTGCGAGTGTCTGTATGCTTTGGCCAGTGAAAATCAAGTGACCGTATTTTGTAAGTTCATTCTGCACGAAGATGTACTTCACATGTAGGTATTGCCTCTTCCTTTTCATTGAAGTAGTTTGCTCTATGGACCTGTTGTTTTCTATGTCCTAAGTGTATAGTAACCTGTGTTATTGTGGTAACTAAATGGAATTATGTCGGTCCTAATGAGTGTGAAAATAGTGTCTATGTTCGTGTAACTTTTCTTTCGATACTATGTGGCTATAGATTGTTATCGAGTGTTTGTAGACAGTATGTAGACTTATTTAGGTCTAATAACCTGTGTTATTGTGGTAGACAGTTTAGAGACGTGTTTAGGTCTAATAACCTGCGTTATGGTGGTAGACAGTTTAGAGACGTGTTTAGGTCTAATAACCTGTGTTATTGTGGTAGACAGTTTAGAGACGTGTTTAGGTCTAATAACCTGTGTTATGGTGGTAGACAGTTTAGAGACGGGTTTATGTCTAATAACCTGTGTTGTTGTGGTATCCGTGTTCATGTGTTATGTCTGGATAATTCCAGTACTAAGCATAGTGGCCTAGAATATTGGTGTCCAGAAGATTAACTCTAGACTATTCCTGTTAACGTATATTAATAATTTATATGTAAATTATACTGCAAAACTATTTCCCTACTTTTTGCAATGTAATGGGACCTGGCTATAATTTACCTCGGTATAGATTCAATTCTCTGCTCCGTGTATTGTCTGTATGTATATATCGTATGTCCTCGTATACTGTTCCTATTTGTTCGAAGTTTTCGTGATTTATTCTAGTTAATCAACAGCTGTAGAAAATTGCCTTGGGGCTAAAGTGTTTCTTGTTAGGCACTCTACGTGTTACTGTATATCGTAGGCGTGTATGAATCGTGCTTGGTGAATATTGTGTTGAAGCGTGCCTTTTTCTGTCATGCTGGACAAATAATCACTGTAGCTATGTATTTTAATCTTCATTCGGTCGCTACTTAATGTATGTAGGAGTGTGACGTGTGCCGTCAATACTTAGGCTATCATGTTACTTACACCGGGTGAGTTAGCCGAGGTCGTTGCGGCATGACTGTTGGCAGTCGCTCACATCCGGGAGGCGAGGAGGTTCGAATCCCCCCGCCGGCAACCTTGAAGATGGTCTTCTGTGGTTTCCCATCTTCCTTCCAGGCAAATGCCGGGGTTGGTCCCTAACTATAGGCCACAGCCGCTACCTTCCAACTCCTCGACCCTCCCTTCCAACTTTCCTCCCCAACGGTACATGTAGCTCACCCATTGGGTGTCCGTCTCGAAGCAGCTACAAAACTGGCGAGCCGAACATGTCCTCGGACACTCCCGGCACTAAAAGCCATACGCTAAAAAAAAAAAAAAAAAAAAAAAAAAATGTTACTTACGAATGCCTTTTAAGGACTTGCGGGTCCCATAAACCCTGTAGCTAATAAATTAATCTTCAATCGGTCGACTAATTGACCGTTGACTGGTTTTGAATGTGTGCGTTGATATCTGTATATGAATTTTAAAATAATGTGTGAAATAGCTAATGTATCGGTATACTGTGTGCGTGTTCGCGTAATGTAATTAAATCGTTCTGCGATATTGCATTTGTACTGCAGTGAAATGATATGGAGTACGCACGGCTGTGTGCAAGTGTGCAGGTCGCGTGGCTTAGTAACTAACATCCTGTACAATGGAAGGATAGCGTAAGCGCTGATCAACTGGGTGACTCTGTTACAGTAGTCGGCTGGTGTAGTGTATTGACCTGAGCTAACTGCTGTACTATCTAGAAACATGTGTTCAGTACACTCCTAAATAAAATTCACTTCCTGAAAATTTCTATATTAACATATCAACATACAAATATGTAATAAAACAATACACTGTGTGGGAATTCTATACTAACATTTTAACATGCAACTTAGTAATAAAACACTGTGTAGGAAGTAGTGAACCCTTTATCCTTTGATGGATAAATGATTCGATGTTTTATTTCTACAATTAATTAATATTTCCACCAGCGTCATGAAATAGCCAGACAAAGATGAGGAAACTTCAACCATTCTGTTGGAGACAGTGGGGACATACCTGCAGCAGTTTGACAAAAGGCTAAATACTTAAGGATTGTGAAAAGAAAGAGCCTAGCAATGTTTCAGAAGGACAGGTGGTGGCTACCTCAAAATAGAAGGGACGCGTGGTGAGACACGCCTATGGCATGTTCATTGTACTATTCGCGCCTAGAAAAAATATAATGCAGTAACGTGAGTGGCTGATGGTACTACTAGACACTCCTACGAGGCCGAGGTCTGATAAAAACCGCGAAGTTAACGAAAAAGTGGAACCAATGAGAGATGAATGCTTACGAACGCGCCAAGTCTAGCTTGGGCACGCGATAGCTAGCGTTAACGCGGGAGATCGGCTAGACAACATCTCTACGATCGATTCTAGAATTAATGGGCATATTCTTGACCTGCGCAATTTTACGAGTTCAGTGATATTTGTTTCATTCCTGTACCACTATTATTTTGAGAAATTTTTATATAATTTCCCCCCCCCCCCTATCGATACCTAGGGCCAGTTCATTTATAAGTGGCGTGAAGAGCCAAGACATTACTATTACATTTTGTGTGTCGGGAGACACAGGTTATTATTACATTTTGCGCGTCTGAGGACGCAGGCACTTGTACTTTGCGTGTCATTAGGACACAGATTTTTATTAATACAAATGTGTTGTAAATTTAGTGTGATAGATAGTCACAGTACTATTTTGTAGGGACAGTATCATCGACAATTCGCTACCAGACTGTTCTGGGGAAATAAGTACCTAAAACGGTGAATTTAGTAGGCAGATATCGAGTGTGTAATAATCTATAACTTTTTGCATCAGCACGAGAGATGACATCGCTTATCCTGGAAGAAGTTTGGAACTGTCAACACTCCGTCGAGATGTTTGAGATGAGCTAAGCAGCATTAAGTATGGAGATGGCTGCAGATGTTCGCTGACGGTGACTGGCCGAGGTTGAGTACTGAATAATATTCTTATTATCTGACAAATTAACTTATGGTGTATGGGACATATTTTGTTTGTAAATATCTTGCCTGCGTTGATTAACGTAGTGTATTTAGTTTTGGTCTGACACACCTTTTGCATGGAAACAGCTCGCACAATTTTTCTTAGTCATAAGTTCTTGTTTGTTTGTTTGTTTTAACTAACGTGGCTATGTGGACAACCGTGTTTGCATATGTTTACGCAATGCGGTTAAGAAACGTCTCTCGGAGATATGTTGTGTTTCAGAAGTAGGACTGAATTAATATAATCATACAGTAGATTGGAGGGTAAATTAATCTTGGTAATGTTTATTATTGATCAGATTCAGTGAGTTTATTGCCGTTGGAGCAATGTGAATTGTGGCGAAGAGCAGTCAGCTCTCTCGTAGGTTTTATTTTCTTAAATAGATTGTGAGCATCTGATTCAACCGACCTGTGTGAAAAGTGTTATGTCATTCCCAGCAGTGTGTGTGTGTGTGTATTTTATTGGTCATTACAAGCGGGAATTTCAGCGTAGACTGATTTCTGTCTGCTTGGTGCCAAGTCCATATCGTTACCTCGCGAGGACATATGTGGCTATATCGATTAATGTCTTACCATATGTTTCTGTGGTTGAGATTTGTTGCTGTTGATTCTACGAGATAACGGGACAGTTGGTCAAGTTATTTTTACACACTGGAGCTGGACGATGACAAAAGTGAGGAAGGGGGGAAGCTGTTTTCACAAGGCGGGCTGAAAAGATTGCATCGAGGTCATTAGTGGAGTGGTTGTTGGCTCCGTGATAATACTTGAAATACAGAATAAGAACTGATCGATGATAAAAATTGTTTAAATAAATGGGAGTTGCCTACGAATCACTATAATCTCCGAAGCGTTAGCTTAACGTGCATTTTTGTTCATATAAGGTAATCTCAGCCGGTGAGGCTTTTGTTGTTGTTGGTTCCATTCCATGTTTATGTTCCATATTAGTGACCCGTGCAGTCACGTGCGATGCTGTCTTTTCCTTGTTTGTGTATTGAGCAATTGGCCGTGTTGGCAGCTCATTTGTCAGATGCGTCATCGCACTGAAGGAGGGTCTCGAGGGAGATTCCTGTAAATATTAGATTTTAGATTGTGTGTCAGCATTAATTTTAAGGTTTTCTTAGTGTTGTGTCCTATATCCGTAAACGTTGATTTACGAGATGATTGTTCGTAAGCATCGTGGCTGTTACCCGCTGTAAACGAACAGTCATCCAAAGTACTCATTCCTCGTAGTTAGTCATTACGCGTACATAAAATCCCAATGCAAGTTAGTGGAACTTGGATCCACCTTTTTATGAGGAGGAGATCTGTCTGACTCCTCAACGTTGATAGATATTTCTGTCATGGGAAGATTCAGGGAGGAATATTATTATTGTTGTTGTCTATATTCATTTTTTTGCACAAATAGTCATTAAATTATGTTATTATTTTACGTCTTGTCACTTCCTTTCTTAATTATAGTTTTAATCCTATGACCCTTCCCTCAGTAGAGCATGTTGTTTGGCGAACGTAAACATCACACTATGAACTGAGCGCGACCCCTTGATCAAGATTCTTGCATATAAACACTGCGATACTGAAGGGTTCAGTAGATAGGGGAATATCAGTGGGAACTACGTGTCTTTTGTGTTAGAAAGACATTAGATCGTTGGGGGGTCTATGTGTAAATTGAATTTCATTGTACTATGTAGGTGTAATTTTTGTAAACGTGTTTTGTGGGAATGTAAGTGTATGTTTGCAATGTGATCATGTGGATGTGACAATGACACCTAGTTCTGAGTATGGGCTCATTGAATGACATTGTGTGTTTGGGGATCGCGATTTCTATTCCCTGGCGTTTATATCTATGGGGACTTATCTGGATTGTGAGACACGTGTAGCTGATTCATATGAATGTGTAGCTTACCTGTACATGTCTTGCACTCTAAGTACTTGTTCAAATGTGTTGGCTAATATGTACCATATATGGTAATATCTATTGTGGGATCTTGCAGTCCTGGGTTTGATATCCCTTTGCTCGTACATATAGAGGTATCTGATAGGAGCTGTGGACCATGCGTATAGTGTATAATTTTATGTTTATTGGCGGATTTCTAGCGTAGGCGGTACATTGCGTGGCTTCGAATGATAATGGCGGCCTTAGCCCCTGGAATCCATTCATGATTTCCTCTCTCTGTTTGGGGTGTCCTTAGGAGGGTCATTTTTGGTTTAGTTCTCACTCGCTCCTCCGGGGTGTGTGTATATGATCCGCTTGTGTAACTGTGTGGGAATGTTGCGGGATGTAGTAGTGTTGCTCGCCGGGGTGGGCGGCAGTGTCCTATGGGGCAGTGTATCTTTGGGGATGGAAATGAATGCACGTGGGGGTTCATGTATAGGATTTTATTGTGCTAGTATTATAATATGTGTGGGAATATGGCTGATTTGCGGGGCAGTGGCTCTGATTGGAGCCCTGTGCTTATTGGCCACGGTGACCTCCTTCCTAAGCGGAGTATCGTGTGTAAAATTCGATTAGTTGGTTGCTGAGCCGCATGTGTTCGGCAATGAGCTGTCTGTAATTGTTCTGGAGTGTCACATATTGCGCCCTTATAATCTGGAGGGTCACATTGGTCATTGATAGACCGTAGACGGCATTTATCCTATCGTGGATGCGTCTAGTTTTAATATGTTTGCTCTGTAGTCCCTTGTGAATATTGTGTAAATTTTTGTGTGCACGTTTATGTAAGGATTTGCGAATATCTGAAGGGGTGAGCATGTATTTAACATGTGTCACGCCTACTTGGGTATGCAGGGTTGGTATTCGGGAGTCCACCCTCTGCATCCGGTTTTGGCGGCTCCGTAAGAGTGTGAATAATATTTCCGATATCCTATCGGTGTGCATGGAGTGTACCCTCCCCTGTGTACGTGGTACATCTGTGGCTTCGGCATGAGGTGTCATAGCGTATAGCTGTGTACCAGCGGGGCGTAATCTCTGTAGGGGTAGTGTAAGTGCTACGTTTACCCTATTATTCTTTGATTAATGAGTGGGCGAATATAATGGAGCTGTTTAAGCTGTAGTAGCTGCGCTACTGTTTTTAGGCAATGTCCCAGTACGATGCGGGGTTGGTGTACTAAATGGTACCTGCGACTACCTTGTTATGTAATTAGGGTTTGGGTGGGCGGGTAATTAATTAATAACTCTGCTTATCTACTGTGTAATTGCGCTACTGTACTCTAAAAAAATCCAAAGCTGGGGATAGCGTTTGCTTGGCTAAGTCGTACATTGGGATCTACCGCAGAATTACGTTGTTTGTAATCCTTTTGACAATGTCCTATGACAATGTCACGATACCCTGCGCCTCCCACCAATTGTATGGGTTCTGGTGTGCCCTATACAATGTTGTGTTGGAGGGGGTGAGAGTGAAATGGTATTAGGGAATGTTTGGATTAGTGTTGAGCGTGTGGTGTGAGACTGTCTAGGGGCATAGACGTAGCTCTAGGGAGAGCTCCCAAGTATGCAGACTGATGGGATAGCTTGGGGGTGTGATGGCAGTGAAAGGGTTTGTTTAACGGATAGCAATCTAGAGTACTGCGGCGTTACTCAGCTTGCAGATAGCGCGTAAAGGCTAGAGAAGGCTACAACAAATACTCTGACGCGAGTTCTGTGGCGATGTGCCAAGTGACTGTTCAGCTGATTCCTCAAAACAATCAAACAATTAATACTAGTGGATCCTACTTGGGCAAGGTCTAGGGGTAGGATCTTACTAAATAATCAAATGAGCTTAAAGACCAGTGAGGCAGAGACTAATGGTATAAATGGATACTTCTATAATTAAGTATTACTAATTCTCAAATCAGCTTTAGTGCTATAGATCCAGATGCGTCACAATACAAGTAACAATCAAGGGTTGGAAGTGTGGAAGTGTGTGTGTTTAGGATGAGACTCGCTGATACACTCACCTAGATGGCAGCCCGACGTGAAGTCACTCTTCAAAGGTTTGGCACTACAAGGACCCTGCGCCGTGTGTTCCTGGCGGTTTTATAATTTGTGGCCTGCTGTGTGTGCAGAATTGCACATTCCAAATGGGTCGGTACTCCTGGTGGGGTCATGGTGGTTCATCAGGAAGCTCACCTGAGGTTATCGGGGTTAAAGCAGTTTATAGACGGTGTGAAATGTATTAGAAAGTGTTTGGGGACGAAAAGTATGATGTAGGGGATGGTGGCTCTTTCCACCCATGGGGATCTAAATTATAGGGCGAGGGTATGTATCCTCTACGGATACAACAATACTTAACTGAACTCGATGTGCTTTGCGTTACGTATTTTGAAAACTTGCACGAGCATGCACACATTAAGAAGTACTTATTTTGCTTATTTCCATTCATACTTAAGATATGGGGTCATACTTTGGGGTATGTCACTAGACGTTTAGGATACAAAAGAGGGTGATTAGAATTATGGCAAATGTAAACACTAGAGAATCATGTGGAACTGTGTTTAAATATTTAAACATTCTCCCACTGCCCTGCATTCATTTCTTTGAAAGTATTATGTTTTTTAAAAAGAATTTATTGAATAAAGACGTTTTTCTTAATACAAACAATGAAGTTCATAGGCATAACACAAGACAAAATCAAAACGTTCATATTTCACACACACACACACAACCATATATCAAAAAGGAACTTTTCACACGGGAGTTAAATTATACAATAAACTACCCCAGTATATAGAATTTGCCCCAAAGATAAAAACCTTTGAAAAAATGTTGAAAGCTTATCTGCAGTGCCATTGTTTTTACTCTGGGGTTGAATATCTTGGCTTATAGCAGCGATGAAATATATAATTTTATTTTATTTTTCTATTTTAATTGTAATACGTAGCTGTAAGCTGTTGTATTTAAAGAATTAATTTTTCATATTGTGATAATAGAGTAAGGTGTAAACAGTTGTCCAATAACATAGTATCTCTTAAGATCTGTTATTATAATAAGTTATAAATAGTTATTGTACTAGTAATCAATACCTGTAAGTTCTTTTATTTTATAGATGTAATTTCTGACGTGTCCTATATCAAAATTGTATTGTATACATGTAATTGATCAAATGGATAAATAAAATTCTAATCTAATCTAATTTAATGATACTCCCTGACCACGGGACCCAATTCACAGCAAAAATATGGAATACCCAGCTTAGTGATGTTGGCACCCAGTGTCTATATTCCTCTTTTAGATATCCGCAGGGGAATTTGTCGGAGATAATTATGCGGGAACTGGGTTGCATGTTCAGGACCTATGTGAGTGACAGTCATAATTCATGATTTTCAGTGCTTGGTGATATTGAGCGATGGATCAGTGTCACCAAACACGATAGCACGGGGCTCACTCCATTAGACGTCCAGCTGGAAAGGAAGCCTACCAGTGAACTTGCTGGGATTTGGGGTTTATCGACAGGGGAAGCTGTACCCAGAGACATAAAAATCTGGTGCTGGTGCGAGTTCCGCATCTGTCATCAGCAGAACAGCGCATGCATACGTTTTTTCAATTGTATTCCGGTCCTTGTTTGGTAGACCGTAGGATAGGTGCTTGTGCCTACAAGTTGAAGACTAATGATGGCGAGGTCCTAGGTACATATAATATTGCTAATCTCAAGCTATATGTCACCTAGAGATCTTGATCACGAATAAGATAAGTGTACTTAGTGCATTTGAGCTCCGCCATTGCCCGGTCCCAAGTCCGGGATGAGAAAGGAGAAGGGTTCGATGGCAGGCTCAGCAACAAGCCGGTCGGTAAAACAATTCCTGTTGTATCTCAATGCACTGGCCAGAATAAATATTATAGATCAAACTTCTAGGGCTTTCCCCGCTGTAGGCGACGCGCATCATCATCGCCTGAATGGTGTGAGAAATGTGCAAGGGCTCCCCACTCAAGGACGGGGTGGGCTAAAGAAGCGAGTCCAACAAATCAGAATGGCAATCATTAACATTGTTACTCTTGCGAGTCGAAGCCGAGAACTTGCAGGTGCCATGATTAACCGACAAGTAGATATTGCCTGCATCCAGGAAATCAAATGGTCTGGCTCAAAATCCAAGGATATTGGTGAAGGATACAAGTTATTCTACCATGGAAAGATATCAGGCAGGAATGGCGTAGCTATAGCTGTGAGTACAAAGTTCAGAGATCATGTCACTGAAGTAAACCGTCTTTCTGACCGATTGATGTCTATTAAGATTGACACCGGTACGAAAACCTTACGTGTGCTTTTATGCTATGCTCCACAAACTGGGTGCACGGATGATGGGAAGGATGAGTTTTGGAACAACCTCGAAACTTACCGACAGTTTGTTGAAGAACTCCTCCTGTTTATTGGTGGTGACTTTAATGGCCACGTTGTAGGAAATAGAAATGGTTTCGGTAGAGTGCATGGTGGACAAGGCTTTGGAGAGCGAAATGAGGATGGAAACAGAATCCTGGGATTTGCTAAGGCCTTAGACTTAGCTGTGACTAACACCTTTTACAGAAAGCGACTATCGCGCCTTCCTACCTACAATAGTGGTGGGAGAAATACGCAGATTGATTATTGGTTGGAACGAAGGAGTGATCTGAAGTTTGTCACTACTGTAAAATTCATACCATCAGAAAATATTGAACCCCAACATCATCTGCTCCTTCTGAATTTTAGGATTCGCCTTGATCTCTGCAAGAAAAGTCTTAAATATACATCGGAACAAGTTATATGGTGGAAATTAAAACAATATCACATCCAGCTGAAAACATCCATAGGTTCTCTAGCTATGCCAGAACAAGGTCAACACGTTGATGAAATCTGGACAAAGGCCTCCACACATATTAAGACTTGTGCTACTCACATCATGGGTAAATCAAAACCTGGACGCAGTTTTGTCAATAAAGAGATATGGTGGTGGATTCTCATGTCCAAGATGTCATCAGGATGAAGAAGTTAGCGTATAGGACGTGGCTCCAAACGGGACTGGATCTTGATCGTCAGCAATATAGAAGATTGAAGTCGGTGGCAAAACAGGAGGTGTCAAAGGCTAAAGCAGACCATTACAAGAAAATGTACGAATAGTTACACAGCAGAAGGAGCAAATAATATCTACTAACTAGCGAAGAATCGCCATAGTTCCACTCAAGATGTTGGACATATTATGATCATTAAGAATGAAAATCAACAATCTCTACGGAAATCTAATGATATCCTTAACCGATGGAAACAGCACTTCGAAAATATTAGCTACGAAGAATTTCCGCATCCGCGCTACCAGCTGCGGATCTTGTACTTGGTCCAATACCAGCCATCACGGTTGACGTAGTGGAGACCACTGTGAATAAAATGATAAATGAAAAGGCAACTGGACAGGATGATCTTCCATCGGAGGTGTGGAAGATACTTGGGCCACAAGCAGCTCAGTTTCTAGCAGATCTCTTCAGCAAGATCATCAATGAAAACAAAGCTCCTCTTACTTGGCTCAGCAGTGTAACAATACCAATTTGGAAAGGTAAAAGAGATGTGTACAACTGTTCAAACTATCGATCGATTCGCCTGCTTTGCCACACTATGAAGATATTTGAGCGTATCGTGCAGACACACACCTTCGTGACATAATCAAGATTGCCTCAAACCAATGTCGTTTTATGAAAGGTACAGGGACAATCGATGCTATTCACGCCACTCGCCTTTTGATGGAAAGGCACATAGAAAAGAGGAAACCACTCCATACAGCCTTCTTGGATCTTGAAAAGGCCTTCGACAGGGTACCTCGTGATCTAATATGGTATGCACTACGACAGCATGGGGTACCAGAAGCATATGTTCAATGGGTTCAGTTTCATTATCGGAATGTCACCAGCTATGTGCGATGTGCTTCAGGAAACTCCGCAACTTTTCCCATCAGAGGTGGTGTTCATCAGGGGTCAGCTTTGTCCCCGCTCCTATGCATCATCTGTCTTGACACCATCGCGGCTGAACTACTGCAACGACATCCCTGGACCTTGCTATTATGCTGACGATATCATTGTAGCTTGCAAGTCTTGACAAGAATTGGAACAAAATGTTCAATGTTGGAAAACTGTACTAGACACCCATGGCCTACGACTTAACATTGGGAAGACAGAGTATATGGAGTGTGGAGTACCAAGTGAAGGATCTATTCCATTTATTGCACTGAACTCCGAAAATCATATGTATTCAAATAGTTGGGCACGCTAATCTGTTCAGATGGTTAAACACTGGTTAGGATCTGTCAATGCGAGACCTCCTTTTTCGGGAAGGACTAGAAGTGAAGCTTCTAGTCTAATAAGCAAATGAACTTTACTAAGTAGGAACAGATTGAACATTGATGAGTAAATAGCAATGGAAACAGTTTGCCAATAACAGTGGTATTTTATTCAAAAACCAACTTTCAAAAGATTAACAATAAATAAATATATAAACATGTAATGGAAATGTGACCTTTGACAGGCCGACAACAAGCGAACAAGATTTCATAAGCTTTCAAAAGATTAACAATAAATATATAAATATGTAATGGAAATGTGACCTTTGACAGGCCGACAACAAGCGAGCAAGATTTCATAAGCTTTAATGCCAACAACCCTGAAAATAAGTAACCACTTTGTGGCCAGTAGTCTAAAGTAGAACTATGCAGGGTAAATTAGCGAGTAACTATAGTACTCAATAATAGCTTAAAATCTAGCCTAGGACTGCACACCGAGAGTAGGCTAGTTTATTTACAGAAAAATCAACATTTACATGCCAGTAGGGATAACATTCCACTAGCCGCCTGATAGTTACAAGGCGAGGTTGTTTACAATTAAAACGGGAGCATTCCCAAAAACACCTTGATAGATTAAGTAGAGGACAAGCCATTCACTTCGTCAGAGAGGTGAACTGGTGTTAAGCCCAATAGTTTATACAAAAATAGAGAAAAGGATGATTTGTTTTGAAGGATAGTTAACATGTGAAAGAGAGAGAACAGTTCTCATAGCCCACAATTTAAAGGCATAATACATGCTTAAACCACTTAATAGAAGGAAATAAGTTTAGTTTGGCATGGCTTGACAAGTTACTTAAGCCATGTGACATAACCCTAAAAAAAAAGGAAAGATACATTTTTAAGTTTAGAAATGTTTTAGGTTATAATAAACACTTAGCTTGTTGGCGTTGGTGTAGAGGAATTTCCACATAATAGAAATGGAGGAAGGACGTGTTGATCACTTTTTTCCGTCTTGGAAATGTTGAAGACTTCGTGCCCAGCACAAAACTGACGTAGGCCAATCATCGATGTAAACTTATATAGACTTCGTAGAACTCGGTTTTGATCACTTTTTTCCGTCTTGGAAATGTTGAAGACTTCGTGCCCAGCACAGAAGAAAATTTGTTTATCGTTTTTGCTCACGACAAACTGACGTAGGCCAAGTATCGATGTTAACTTATATAGATTTTAGAATGCACTGCTGGTTTGACTAGAAGCATTTTGCGATGTATTAGCACACAGCGTTGAGACACATTCAAGCGTTGTGCAAACAGCGTGAAGACGGCTGAAGATGAGTGACTGGCATTGTGACTTGCTGGAGACAGACTGTTGATGTAGGCCAGGGCAGGCTATATACCGGAGATCACGCGGAATGCGTGATGCGGACAGGTGACGTCGGCCAATCCGAGAGCATGGAAAATTCTCGAAAACTGCTGAGGCCAATCAGAGCAAGGGGCCAACTGAAAATGAACCTCGTGACCAACATTAGTTCCGGAAATCATTACAGTGTCATGGAACACGTGCTAGCAAGAACAGATTGAAGAAAAATGGAATGGCATGACAGGTGAGAGGGTATGTTATAATAAAAATAAGTGAACTTTGTAAATTTCACTGAAAAGTGAACATACTGCCAGAGGGGCAACAGAGAAAAAAACAAATTAAAAATAACATGAGAGAGAAGAGCTAGAGTGGCAGAGGGCAAATGACTGAAATAGGACGAACACAGTGTCCTGATGAAGTTTTAAGTTTGACCACTCGAACTCTAGCATCTCTGCCATAATAGCATTTTATAACACGACCAGTTTTCCATACAAGAGGAGGACTTGGGTCTTTGAGAAGAACCAAATTACCCTCCTGAAGGTTAGGCTGAGAGAGCTGCCACTTGTTCCTCCTTTGGAGCGAGTGAAAATACTCAAGTCTCCATCTCTTCCAAAATTGAGCCTTAAGGGATTCTATCTTTCTCCACAAGATAGGCAAAGACAGATCAAGTTTACGATCAAGCAACGGAGGAGACGCAGCTAAGGAACTGCCCACCAGAAAATGACCTGGAGTCAAAGGAAGGAAATCACAAGGATCGTTGGAAAGAGGAGAAAGAGGTCGTGAGTTGACAATTCCCTCAATGAGTATAATTAAAGAATTGAATTCTTCGTAAGTTACAATACTAGAGCCAAGAGTTTTCTTTAAATGATTTTTTGTGAGTTTCACACAAGATTCCCATCGTCCGCCATGATGGGGAGCATAAGGAGGGATGAAATGCCATTTGAATTGGTTTAAGTGCGAGTAATTGGAGATTTGTTCTTTCGCACGAGGGGAACAAAGGGCTTTATACCATTGCTGCGAAGCTCCAACAAAGGTTTTGGCATTATCAGAGAAGACTTCTGAAGGAATGCCTCTTCGTGAAATGAATCTAGAGAGAGCGGAAAGAAAGTATGAGGTGGAGGCACTAGTTACGAGCTCAAGATGAATAGAGCCAGTGACCATACAGACAAATAGAGAAACGTATAGTTTTCCAAGGATTTTCCTTTTAGCACTGGGGTGATTTTGTTGATACACAAACGGACCGGCGTAATCAATGCCGGTGAAGGAAAAAGGCCTGCAGGGAGCTGAACGAAATGGGGGAAGGTCCGCCATGAGTTGCTGATTAGGTTTAGGCTTAGCTTTGAAACAAGTAATACATTTATGTATAACAGAAGTGACTTCGTATAAACCGTTAATAGGCCAGTATTTTTCCCGTATCAAGCATAGAAGGGTTCTAGAACCAACATGTAAGTTTTGATAATGAAACTGACGAATGATTATCCGAGTGACATGATGTTTAGACGGAAGGATAATAGGGTGCTTTTTTTCATCGGAGAAGTCAGAAAGAGAAAGTCTGCCGCCCACTCTTAACAAACCATCGTCATCGAGAAAAGGGCATAAGGCAAAAAGCCTGCTGTGTTTCTTGAGAGTTTCACCTTTAGCCAAAATGTTTATTTCGACTGAGAACGCCTCTCTCTGTGTGAGCCAAAGAACTTTGATGGTGGCAATTTGCAGTTCAACAGCCGAAAGAAAAGGCTGAGGGAATAGAGGTTGATCTAGTACTAAAAATTTCCATCTGAGCACATAAGCAGTGATGCGCACTAGTTTTTGAAAAGAAGAGTAACGTTCCAACAAGGAAGGAGTGTTGGCAGTTACAAAGGCAGAAGCTTTTTTGCTGATTTCAGGAATATCCTCTAACGGGAAATTCGAGTTGGAAGGTCGGTTTTGAATTCTTTCAGAAAGCCATGAAGGGCCGTGCCAGTACAAACAGGATTGAGATAGTGACTTAGGTGAACAACCACGAGAAATGAGGTCGGCGGGGTTGTCTTTGCTAGAAACATGGTTCCATTGTTCTGGTTTAGAAACAGTTTGAATTTTCTCAACTCTGTTAGCTACAAAAGCTTGCCAATTAGAAGGAGGTTTAGAAATCCATGCCAAAGCAATAGAAGAATCTGTCCAAAAATATGTGTGCGAGAACTTACAGTTGAGTGTTTGTTTGAGTTTGTTAGCTAATTCGGCAGCAAGTAGTGCGGCACAGAGTTCAAGACGAGGTAATGAAACGGGTTTCAAAGGCGCAACCTTAGATTTAGCACATATCAAATTGGAGAAAAAAGGGGAGCGGCTTACAATGTAAGCACAACATCCGCATGCTTTGGTCGAACTGTCAGCAAAAAGGTGCAAATCCAGGACAAGAGAGCAAGAGAACGGAACTAGCACTCTAGGAATGTCTATTAATGAGAGATCACAAAGATTGTGCCGAAAGGCAAGCCACTTTTGTAGAAGCGAAGGAGGAATGGGATCATCCCAATCCGAGTTCAATGACCATAGCTCTTGCATAAAGATTTTAGCTAGAACAATTACGGGTGCAATGAACTGAAGCGGGTCATATATCTTAGCTATTTCTGATAGCACTTGTCTTTTGGTTTGTGGAGGTGAGGAAGACAAATTTACTTCGTAAAAGAATGAGTCAGCTTTAGGATACCAGTGTATTCCCAAAACTTTAGTAGCATCCTCCAATTGACAAAGCTCTACTGGAGTATTAACAGGATAATGTGGCAAGAGATTGGATAGAAGTTCCTCAGAATTTGAGTTCCAACGATGAAGTAAGAATCCTCCTCTGCTAAGTAAAGTTTTTAAACTTTTAGAGAGTTCGATAGCCTCAGATACATTCTTAAAAGAAAAAAGAAAGTCATCAACGTAGAAGGAATTTTTTAACAAAATAGGAGTTTCAGAAGGAAACAAATGGCCATCTTGGTCGGCAAGATGTTTCAAAGTACGAATGGCAAGAAAAGCCGATGGTTTAAGCCCATACGTTACGGTTTTTAATTTAAAGATCTTGATGGTTTTAGTAGGAGCATCACGCCAGAGAATTCGTTGAAGATTTTGTTGTTCGGAATTAATCAGAATTTGTCTATACATTTGTTGTACGTCGGCTATGATTCCAATTGGAAATAGACGAAAATTTAAAAGAATAGACGGGAGATCAGACTGAATGGCAGGTCCAGATAGGAGAGTGTCATTTAAGGAAATGCCATTGGCATCAGGGGCAGAACCATTAAAAACAACTCTTATCTTTTCTTTGGTGGAGGGATTCTTCCAAACGGGATGGTGATTTAAATACACTGAATCTAAAGAAGGGTCGAAATCTTGAACAGTCTCCATATGGTTTGAAGCTTCATAATCCTCCATGAATTCAAGGTATTGTCTGCGAGTGGAAGGATCTTGCTTGAGTTGATTCTCAACTGTAAATAAAGCTTTAAGAGCTTTCGGATAGGAATCACATAAAGGAGGAGGAGAAGAAATGCGTGGCATTGTGATAATGAATCTGCCATCTGGGTTGCGAACAGTGGTTTCTAAAAAATGTTGTTCACAAAATTCATCTTCTGATGAAAGAGAAGGAGCAGATTCAATGGACTCGATTTGCCAAAATTTTTCCAGACGCTGATGAAGATCTGCATTAGTGAAATGGCATTGAGAGGAACCTTGAACAGTTTGAAGAGGAATATAACCTGTGATAAGCCAGCCAAATTTTGTATGGTGGGCGTAGATACCAGATGAAATATTAACTCTTGACGGAAGAAGATTTTGCCAAAATGTGTTAGCGCCAAAAAGAATGTCAACGTGAGAGCTTTTATAGAATTGAGGGTCAGCCAGTTTTAGATCAGAGGGAAATTTCCATTTGTCAACGGAAAACTAGCGACTGGAAGTTGGACTGCCAATAATCGGAATTGACAGACAGTTTAGATGAAAGTTAGTGCCATATTGGACTGAATCTTTCACCTGCAGCTTGACATAATTTAAGGAAGTAGACTTGCTGTTGTTGATACCCGAAATTTCAATATGGGTGGAGAGTGTTTTGAGACCTAACTTTTCAACTAATGACGAGGTTATGAAGTCATGAGTTGCCGCATTGTCGAGCAAGGCTCGTACTAAGTGCCAATTGCCGGAAGAATCTTTAACTTGGACCTGGATCGTAGATAACAAAACTTGAGCACTACGCCATGAGGGGGTTGTTTGATTGTAGGATTGGGCAACTGTATTTACAGTAGAAACAGAAGAGCTAGGTGGAGAAGCATCACTAGTGAGGCTCAGCGCAGGTTGGGCACTAGGATTTGAAACTGTTCCAGGAATAGACCGTGGCTTTTCGAAGCGGTGTAAGGTAGAATGATGTCTCAGCTTGCAATGCGTGCAAACTCCTTTCGAAGGGCAGTCCGCTAAGATATGCCTTGAAGAGAGGCAGTTAAAACAACATTTGTTTTGCGACACAGCTTTTCTACGATCGTCAACTGAAAGGCCTTGGAAGGTATTGCAGAAATATAAAGGGTGAGGATTATTACAAAGAATACACGAGGTGTTATTACCTTGTATAGAGAAAACATGAGAATATGAAGACTTTTCCGAGAAATGCTTGGTGGGTTTACTTTTGCTGACATCGGTGGACCCTTCAGCTTTATTGATTAAAGCAGAAAGAATTTGACAACGTTTCTTTATGAAAGAGATCAAAACTTTAAATGTGGGTTCAGGTTTGTCCACTAAATCGGATTCCCATGCTTTACGAGTATTAAGGTCAAATTTGGACGTAGTGAGATGTATAAGAAAAAGATCCCAATGTTCAACAGGTTGTTTAAGATGTTCTAGGGCTCTTACATGAAGTTCAACGGTGTCTCCCAGATTTCTAAGGGATGATAAATTATCAGGGCGTGAAGCTGGTAAATTAAACAAGGCGTTCATATGGCGTTGAATCCTAAGTTTGGCATTGCCATACCGCTGTTGGATGAGGTCAATAGCTACCGAGTAATTTTCGGTTGTGAGAGGTAAAGCTTCAATTAACTTTAAAGGAGGACCCTGAAGAACAGACTTTAAATAATAAAATTTTTGAATCTCAGGGAATGACCTATTATCATGTATTAGAGAAGAAAAAAGTTCAAAAAAGGAATCCCACAGTTTTTCCTCCCTTGAAAAGGTAGGAAGTTGGATTTTAGGAAGAAACGGTTTGCTAACTTCGGTGTTTTGATGGGTTGCTAATTGCTTAATTAAATCCTTAGTTTCGCCATACATATTGTAATACAGTTCTTCAACAGAACTACGATCCTGTTCTTGATCAGGTTCGATTGTTTCAATTTCGGTTTGCAACACATCATACTCTTGAAAATGTTGCTGATAAACATTAAAACGTTGAACTAGAACGTCATAATTGTGATCATCAAAAGATTTGGAAGCCAAAAAAATGCTGAAAACGAGTAAGTTTGTTTTTACAAGCAGTTCTTTTGGCTACAAGCTCCTTAGGAAGAGACATGGCGGAACTTTGAGTACTTTCACTCACCGATCTGCTAGACTGCCGAGCGTCTGAAGTGGTAGTAGTAGTATTGGTACTGGTAGAGGTGGTAACAAGGGACATCTCCACTCACCCCAACACAGCTTTCATATCGATAGCTGAAAAATACAATTAGTATTAGTGACAGAAGTGAAAAGCTGCAATAGCTTATCGAATGGCTTGGCAACCTATTTCATACAATAAACAATTAAAAAGGTCCCTGGTTCGATCCCGGGTTTCGGCACCAACATGGTTAGGATCTGTCAATGCGAGACCTCCTTTTTCGGGAAGGACTAGAAGTGAAGCTTCTAGTCTAATAAGCAAATGAACTTTACTAAGTAGGAACAGATTGAACATTGATGAGTAAATAGCAATGGAAACAGTTTGCCAATAACAGTGGTATTTTATTCAAAAACCAACTTTCAAAAGATTAACAATAAATAAATATATAAACATGTAATGGAAATGTGACCTTTGACAGGCCGACAACAAGCGAACAAGATTTCATAAGCTTTCAAAAGATTAACAATAAATATATAAATATGTAATGGAAATGTGACCTTTGACAGGCCGACAACAAGCGAGCAAGATTTCATAAGCTTTAATGCCAACAACCCTGAAAATAAGTAACCACTTTGTGGCCAGTAGTCTAAAGTAGAACTATGCAGGGTAAATTAGCGAGTAACTATAGTACTCAATAATAGCTTAAAATCTAGCCTAGGACTGCACACCGAGAGTAGGCTAGTTTATTTACAGAAAAATCAACATTTACATGCCAGTAGGGATAACATTCCACTAGCCGCCTGATAGTTACAAGGCGAGGTTGTTTACAATTAAAACGGGAGCATTCCCAAAAACACCTTGATAGATTAAGTAGAGGACAAGCCATTCACTTCGTCAGAGAGGTGAACTGGTGTTAAGCCCAATAGTTTATACAAAAATAGAGAAAAGGATGATTTGTTTTGAAGGATAGTTAACATGTGAAAGAGAGAGAACAGTTCTCATAGCCCACAATTTAAAGGCATAATACATGCTTAAACCACTTAATAGAAGGAAATAAGTTTAGTTTGGCATGGCTTGACAAGTTACTTAAGCCATGTGACATAACCCTAAAAAAAAAGGAAAGATACATTTTTAAGTTTAGAAATGTTTTAGGTTATAATAAACACTTAGCTTGTTGGCGTTGGTGTAGAGGAATTTCCACATAATAGAAATGGAGGAAGAACGTGTTGATCACTTTTTTCCGTCTTGGAAATGTTGAAGACTTCGTGCCCAGCACAAAACTGACGTAGGCCAATCATCGATGTAAACTTATATAGACTTCGTAGAACTCGGTTTTGATCACTTTTTTCCGTCTTGGAAATGTTGAAGACTTCGTGCCCAGCACAGAAGAAAATTTGTTTATCGTTTTTGCTCACGACAAACTGACGTAGGCCAAGTATCGATGTTAACTTATATAGATTTTAGAATGCACTGCTGGTTTGACTAGAAGCATTTTGCGATGTATTAGCACACAGCGTTGAGACACATTCAAGCGTTGTGCAAACAGCGTGAAGACGGCTGAAGATGAGTGACTGGCATTGTGACTTGCTGGAGACAGACTGTTGATGTAGGCCAGGGCAGGCTATATACCGGAGATCACGCGGAATGCGTGATGCGGACAGGTGGCGTCGGCCAATCCGAGAGCATGGAAAATTCTCGAAAACTGCTGAGGCCAATCAGAGCAAGGGGCCAACTGAAAATGAACCTCGTGACCAACATTAGTTCCGGAAATCATTACAGTGTCATGGAACACGTGCTAGCAAGAACAGATTGAAGAAAAATGGAATAACATGACAGGTGAGAGGTTATGTTATAATAAAAATAAGTGAACTTTGTAAATTTCACTGAAAAGTGAACAAACACCCCCAGATGCTCGAAACAGAGTCACCGCTGCATGGCCGAAATGGCGCCAAGTCTCTGGAGTCCTTTTGTCCGGAATGTGCCATTATACATAGTATCTGAAGTCGAAAATTTACAGAACCATCGTTCGACCAGTAGCACTGTATGATACTCATTGCTGGCCAGTAACGAAGAGACATGAACAACAACTAAATGTCATGGAGGTAAAGATGATTCGCTGGACACAGGGACTTACTAGTCTGGACCGCATCAGGAATGACAATGTTCGAGCTACATTTGGTGTGGTTCCAATCCCTGAAATAATGCGGGAGAGCCGTCTTCGTTGGTTTGGCCATGTACTGCGTAGCAATCACTCCTCAGTCACTAGAACTGCACTTGATATCACTCCAGAAGGCCAACGACCGAGAAAGCGCTGGCTATATACTATGCGGGAGGACATGCAACAAGTGAATGCCACAACTAGAGACGCTCAAGATCGATCAGTATGGAAGAAAAAGTGCAGAAAAGCAGACCCTGCAACAAAGCGGGATTATTGCTAGGAAGACTTAGTGTATTTGTGTGAGGGTTGAGGACTACAGCTATAACCCTGTAGTTAAAGATTTATCCTCGAGGGGGCGGCTGTAACCGAAATTATTCAGTTACATAGCTCACCCTCGGATTTTCTCCTTGTGCGGTTAATATTATTATATTAAGGACAGGAATAATTATTGTATAATTATTACCTGATAAAGTTACTATTTTATTTTGGATATGGGTATCAACTTTAAGTATTCAGTAATTCTGTAAGTATGTGTTAGTGCCGTGGTGTGTGATGTGAGAAAATAAGGTACAAAATAGCCGCCTTATTGCCTGGGCTAAACATTGTGTATAGTGGCCTTAGTTGTTGACAAATCTCATTGACAACGGACTAACAATGGAACTACTTGAAAGCTTGGTGAAGATACAGTAACAAGAATAGGAGAGTATTAAATATTGTGAGTTGGTTTGTCCTTATAGACAAGTATTGAGGGTGGTTTAGTAAGAATAAGGAAAGAGACGTTTCTTGCGGAAGTGCCAACAAGTCAGGAGGAAGGCTTCGAGTTGTGTTTGCGATTGCCAGAGTGGATCATCGAATATTGGGGAAGATTATCCGAGAAGGAATTTAGAATTTGACTGTCACGACAGTCGGAGGAAATTGATGTGTATCGAGAGATGGGAATTGAGTTGCCAGAAATTATGGAAGGAACTAGATGAAAATAGGCATGATAAACACAGAAGCGATTAGGATCGATAAAATGATGTTCATTGTGACGTAACAACCAGAAAGGAAGGATCTGAAAGTGGAGAAGAACCATTATTATCTTTTGATGAAGAAGAGACACATTGTGTAGATAGAGATTTCAATCTTTTTCCAGGGAGTTTTCCATGGTCCCAGGCAAAGAGTGTTTTGGTGCTATTATATATTGATTGTATTACCGGTACTAGTATCTTATACATGTCAGAGATACAGTGTGGTGTTTGAAGCCATATTTTCAGTGTTGCCTTAGTAAACAAGTAGGAGTCCACCCAGCACGACCTGCTTTTGATGAGACGGTGGCGCAGCAGCAAGGGGCCAGCAAGAGGGGTTATAATCTCAAACAACAACTTCGTTGGCGGTAAGGCCTGCGGAATTGCATTTCGGACCTTCGACCCGATTGCAAGGAAATGTAGGAAAATTATAAAATGTTATTCTAGGCAATGCTGACACCATCACATGGTTATGAAAGCCGGACGTCCTCGGAAGTGGAAAATATCTTACTGCTGTAAATACATGATTCAACTTATTGAAAAGGTTAAAACGAGTAATTATAGATAATTTTCTGTAGAATTCAATTAGACCATAAGTTGAATTTTTACCAGTTGTTATATACATTTGGGCCCCATTTTTTTTTTCAAAAACCAAAACATTTAATAATATCAAAACGGTGAGAGATATCAAAATATGATAAGGGGTAGAAAAGTTGCAAATCACTGAGATCTTACACCTGTAGATTTAACTTTTATCGATAGGATCGACGCTTTCCGAGATATAACGATTCGAAAAAAAAAGAATGAAATTCACGGCCCCAAAAAAGGAAAATGGTGAGAGATATCAAAAAATCATATGAGTTAAAAGAGTTGCTAATCACTGTGGTCCTATATCTGTAGATTTTACTTTGTTCGATACGGCCAACCGTTTCCCAAATATAACGGTTCGAAAAAGAGGAAGAAATTCAGGGCCGCAGAAAATCAAATCGGTGAGAGATATCAAAAAATCTTAAGGGTTGAAAAAGTTGCTAATCACTGAGATCTTACACCTGTAGATTTAACTTTGTTAGATACGGCCAACCGTTTCCCAGATATAACGGTTCGAAAAAAAGGAAGAAATTCAGGGCTCCAGAAAAGGAAAACGGTGAGAGATATCAAAACATCATCAGGGGTAAAAAAAGGATGAAATTCAGGGCCCCAAAGAATGGTCCGGTCATGCACCAATTTTAACGCCCGACAACAGAGTTCCGGACAGGCCCAATTTCTTTCCCCGTGACACATTTCAGCTCGATATCTTGAAAATTCCGACCTCTAGTTTGCTAAACGTAAAAACGTCACGCACAAACGTACATTTTCAGGGCCCCTAAAAAAGACAACGCTGAGAGATATCAAAAAATCGTTATGGATAAGATCGTTGCATACCGCGGAGATTTAACACATGTGTATTTAACTTTTTTCGATATGACCAACCGTCTCCGAGATATATCGATTCCAAAAGAGTTTCAAATTCAGGGCCCCGAAAAAAGATCCAGCCCTGCACCGATTTTAACGCCGAAAAATAGGGTTCCTCATAGGCTCTAGCTCTTTTACCGCTCCAAATTTCAGCTTGATATCTTGAAAATTGCGACCTGTATTTTGCTAAACCCAAAAACATCACGCACATACGCACAACTGCAGGGCCCCAAAAAAGAAAACGGTGAGAGATATCAAAAAATCGTTTTGAGTAAAAAAGTTGCATACCGCTGTGATCTTACACCTATACCTTTAACGTTTTTCGATACGACCAGCCGTTTCCGAGATATATCGATTCCAAAAAAATGTTTGAAATTCAGGGCCCCCCAAAAGGATTCGCCCTGTACCGTCTTTAACGCCCGACAATTGGTTTCCTCACAGGATCTAACTCTTTCACCGCACCAAATTTCAGTTCGATATCTTGAAAATTGCGACCTGTACTTCGCTAAACCCAAATATGTCACGCACAATGGACATCGGGCCCCAAAAAGGAAAACGATGAGAGATATCAAAAAATCATTATGAGTAAAAAAGTTGCATACCGCGGAGATCTTACACCTGTACATTTAACGTTCTTCGATACGACCAACCGTTTCCGAGATATATCGATTCCAAAAAAAAAAAAAAGTTTGAAATTCAGCCCCCCCCCCCCCCCCCAAAAAAAAAATCGGGCCGTGCACCGTTTTTATCGCCCGACAACAGGTTTACTCACAGTCCCTAACTCTTTCACCGCTCCAAATTTCAGTTCGATATCTTGAAAATTGCGACCTGTACTTCGCTAAACCCAAATATGTCACGCACAATGGACATCGGGCCCCAAAAAGGAAAACGATGGAGATATCAAAAAATCATTATGAGTAAAAAAGTTGCATACCGCGGAGATCTTACACCTGTACATTTAACGTTCTTCGATACGACCAACCGTCTCCGAGATATATCGATTCCAAAAAAAAAAGTTTGAAATTCAGCCCCCCCCCCGCAAAAAAAATTCGGGCCGTGCACCGTTTTTATCGCCCGACAACAGGTTTCCTCACAGTCCCTAACTCTTTCACCGCTCCAAATTTCAGCTCGATATCATGAAAAGTAAGACCTATACTTCGTTCAACCCAAAAATGTCATGCACAATTGACTTCTCCAGGGCCCCCCCAAAAAAACGGTGAGAGATATCAAAAAATCGTTTTGAGTAAAAAAGTTGCATACCGCGGAGGTCTTACACCTATACGTTAACATGTTTCGATACGATCAACCGTTTCCGAGATATATCGATTCCAAAAAAAAGTTTGAAATTCAGGGCCCCCAAAAAAGATCCGGCCCTTCACCGATTATAACGGCCAACAACAGGTTTCCTCACAGGGTCTAACTCGTTCACCGCTCCAAATTTCAGCTCGATATCATGAAAATTAAGACCTATACTTCGCCCAACCCAAAAATGTCATGCACAATTGACTTTTTCAGGGCCCCAAAAAATCAAAAAAGTGAGAGATATCAAAAAATCGTTCTGAGTAAAAAAGTTACATACCGCGGAGATCTTACACATGTAAGTTAGGTTTAAAGTTTTTTGATAAGACCAACCGTTTCCGAGATATATCGATTCAAAAAAATTGAAATTTAGGGCCCCAAGAAAAGATTCGGCCCAGCACCGATTTTAACGCCCAATAATAGGATTCGTCACAGTCACTAACTTTTTCACCGTACCAAATTTCAGCTTAATATCTTGAAAATGGCGATCTGTACTTAGCTAAACGCAAAAAAGTCACGCACAATGGATACTTTCAGGGCCCCAAAAAAAGAAGGTGAGAGATATCAAAAAATCGTTTTGAGTAAAAAAGTTGCATACCGCGGAGATCTTACACCTATACCTTTAACATTTTTCGATACGATCAACCGTTTCCGGGATATATCGAATCCAAAAAAAAGTTTGAAATTCAGGGCCCCCAAAAAAGATCCGTCCCTGCACCGATTTTAACGCCCAACAATAGGATTCGTCACAGTCACTAATTCTTTCACCGTACCAAATTTCAGCTTAATATCTTGAAAATTGCGGCCAGTACTTAGCTAAACGCAAAAATGTCACACACAATGAACATTTTCAGGGCCCCAATAAAAGAAAACGGTGAGAGATATCAAAAAATCGTATTGAGTAAAAAAGTTGCTTACCGCGGAGATCTTACACATGTAGATTTAAAGTTTTTTGATAAGACCAACCGTTTTTGAGATATATCGATTCCAAAAAAAAATTGAAATTCAGGGCCCCAAAAAAAGAATCGGCCCAGCACCGATTTTAACGCCCAATTATAGGATTCGTCACAGTCACTAATTCTTCCACCGTACCAAATTTCAGCTTCATATCTTGAAAATTGCGACCAGTACTTAGCTAAACGCAAAAATGTCACGCACAATGGACATTTTCAGGGCCCTAAAAAAAGAAAACGGTGAGAGATATCAAAAAATCGTTTTGAGTAAAAAAGTTGCATACCGCGGAGATCTTACACCTATACATTTAACATTTTTCGATGCGACCAACTGTTTCCGAGATATATCGATTCCAAAGAAAAGTTTGAAATTCAGGGCCCCAAAAAAAGATCCGGCCGTGCACCGATTTTAACGCCCAACAATAGAATTCGTCACAGTCACTAACTCTTTCATCGCACCAAATTTCAGCTTAATATCTTGGAAATTGCGACCAGTACTTAGCTAAACGCAAAAATGTCACGCACAATTGACAATTTCAGGGCCCCAAAAATGAAAACGGTGAGAGATATAAAAAAATCGTTTTTTGTAAAAAAAAAGTTGCATACCGCGGAGATCTTACACCTGTACATTTAACATTTTTCGATACGACCTACCGTTTCCGAGATATATCGATTCCAAAAAAAAGTTTGAAATTCAGGGCCCCCCAAAAAGATCCGGCCTTGCGCCGATCTTAACGCCCAACAATAGGATTCGTCACACTCACTAACTCTTTGACCGCACCAAATTTCAGCTTAATATCTTGAAAATTGCGACCAGTACTTAGCTAAACGCAATAATGTCACGCACAATGGATATATTCAGGGCCCCAAAGAATGAAAACGGTGAGAGATATCAAAAAATAATTTTGAGTAAAAAAGATGCATACCGCGGAGATCTTACACCTGTACGTTTAACATTTTTCGATACGACCAACCGTTTCCGAGATATATCGATTCTAAAAAAAAAATTGAAATTCAGGGCCCCAAAAAAGATCCGGCCCTGCACCGATTTTAACGCCCAACAATAGGGTTCGTCACAGTCACTAACTCTTTTACCGTACCAAATTTCAGCTTAATATCTTGGAAATTGCGACCAGTACTTAGCTAAACGCAAAAATGTTACACACAATGGACATTTTCAGGGCCCCAAATAAAGAAAACGGTGAGAGATATTAAAAAATCATTTCGAGTAAAAAGGTTTCATACCGCGGAGGTCTTACACCTATACTTTTAAGAATTTTCGATACGATCAACCGTTTCCGAGATATATCGATTCCAAAAAAAAGTTTGAAATTCAGGGCCCCCAAAAAAGATCCGGCCTTGCGCCGATCTTAACGCCCAACAATAGGATTCGTCACACTCACTAACTCTTTGACCGCACCAAATTTCAGCTTAATATCTTGAAAATTGCGACCAGTACTTAGCTAAACGCAAAAATGTCACGCACAATGGATATATTCAGGGCCCCAAAGAATGAAAACGGTGAGAGATATCAAAAAATCATTTTGAGTAAAAAAGATGCATACCGCGGAGATCTTACACCTGTACGTTTAACATTTTTCGATACGACCAACCGTTTCCGAGATATATCGATTCCAAAAAAAAAATTGAAATTCAGGGCCCCAAAAAAGATCCGGCCCTGCACCGATTTTAACGCCCAACAATAGGGTTCGTCACAGTCACTAACTCTTTTACCGTACCAAATTTCAGCTTAATATCTTGGAAATTGCGACCTGTACTTAGCTAAACGCAAAAATGTTACACACAATGGACATTTTCAGGGCCCCAAATAAAGAAAACGGTGAGAGATATTAAAAAATCATTTCGAGTAAAAAGGTTTCATACCGCGGAGGTCTTACACCTATACTTTTAAGAATTTTCGATACGATCAACCGTTTCCGAGATATATCGATTCCAAAAAAAAGTTTGAAATTCAGGGCCCCAAAAAAGATCCGTCCCTGCACCGATCTTAACGCCCAACAATAGGATTCGTCACAGTCACTAACTCTTTTACCGTACCAAATGTCAGCTTAATATCTTGAAAATTGCGACCAGTACTTAGCTAAACGCAAAAATGTCACGCACAATGGACATTTTCAGGGCCCCAAAAAAAGAAAACGGTGAGAGATATCAAGAAATTGTTTGGAGTAAAAACGTTGCATACCGCGGAGATCTTACACCTGTTCATTTAACATTTTTCGATACGACCAACCGTTTCCGAGATATATCGATTCCAAAAAACAGTTAGAAATTCAGGGCCCCCTAAAAAGATCCGGCCCTGCACCGATTTTAACGACCAACAATAGGATTCGTCACAGTCACTAACTATTTCACCGTACCAAATTTCAGCTTAATATCTTGAAAATTGCGACCAGTACTTAGCTAAACGCGAAAAATGTCACACACAATGGACATTTTCAGGGCCCCAAAAAAAGTAAACGGTGAGAAATATCAAAAAATCGTTTTGAGTAAAAAAGTTGCATACCGCGGAGATCTTACACCTATACATTTAACATTTTTCGATGCGACCAACCGTTTCCGAGATATATCGATTCCAAAAAACAGTTAGAAATTCAGGGCCCCCAAAAAATATCCGGCCCTGCACCGATTTTAACGCCCAACAATAGGATTCGTCACAGTCACGAACTCTTTCACCGTACCAAATTTCAGCTTAATATCTTGAATATTGCGACTAGTACTTAGCTAAACGCAAAAATGTCACACACAATGGACATTTTCAGGGCCCCAAAAAAGTAAACGGTGAGAAATATCAAAAAATCGTTTTGAGTAAAAAAGTTGCATACCGCGGAGATCTTACACCTATACATTTAACATTTTTCGATACGACCAACCGTTTCCGAGATATATCGATTCAAAAAAATAGGATGAAATTCAGGGCCCCAAAAGAAGGTCCGGCCCTGCACCGATTTTAACGCCCAACAATAGGGTTCGTCACAGGCCCCAACTCTTTCACCGTACTAAATTTCAGCTCGATATCTTGAAAATTGCGACCTGTACTTTGCTAAACGCAAAAACGTCACGCACATACATACATACATACATACATACAGACAGACTTTTTCCAATATACCACGGCTATATGAAAGCCTATAGGATCTTTAGATCCGGCTTTCATAACAAGAGTTTAGTGCTTTTCAGTCGGTCAACACGAATGTACCCAAAAGAGATGGGTTATGCCCTAATCCTGAAATAAATTACATGAGATTAATAAAACACTAGGATGACCAGTTTCGATCGTCAAGCGATCATCATCAGATCCATTACACTTAGGCTACAAAATCTATGTTTGAAATACAGGTGAAAATATTTACAATATGTACAATTATTTAGTTGCAGTATTGGTACTGCAACTGTCAGTGTATGCTAAATGCAGTATATATGTTAGGTGAAATGCTAAATGGTGATCGCTATCCGGAGATTGTATTTTAGAGAGATTATATGGTTGTAAACTATGGTTAAACTATAACATTTTTGGCTAACTACTTATCTGATTGTCTTCCGTATTACAGCTACTCGCAGTTTTCGTGCTCACTGGAACTCGCTGTGCGGTCGACTGCGGTGGTTATCTTAACGACTGGTTTTTCCCCTGCCTCCTCCCCCCTGTCCCTACGTGCTGTGGGGAGTGATAGCGATATGTTTATGTGAGGTGTTGCCAACCTAGATAAGATGTATGTTATTGAATGAGGTGGGTCCACAACTATTAAAGACCGTGGATTGGCCATCGCCACGCGTGGAGCATAACCCATTCGAACTAAGCGTTGACGGTCTTATGAGGACGTCCCGGCACCTTTAATACTGCCGCGAATATGGGCCTTGGTTTATTGCAGAAGCAAAGTACATCGTACACCTGATCCAAATAACATTTACCTATTAAAAACCCCCTAATTTCCCCCCTTTTTTTTATCTAGCTTGGCTGTGTCGCTAAATTGTGTTTTGTTTCCGACAGGGTGTGTTTTTTAGTAGCGTGAAGAGGGGTGAGCTCTCCATGAACGTGTGTTCATTTAGATTGTTGGGATTGTTTCGTTTGGCTAGGTGTATCTCGATTGCTTCCTTTATGTCAAGAGCTCTGCCTTTCGATTCGTGATGGATTATTTTAAGGTCCGACTCTATGTTGGTAAAGCTGTGCCCTGCGTCACACATATGTTCGCACACGGCTGAATGTGTTCCGTATCTTATCGCATTCCTATGTTCATTATAACGTGTGTCTACTCGCCTTCCACTCTGCCCGATGTAATTAGCTTGACAATCGGTGTCTTGGCACGTTATAGAATATACCCCTGACCTTGAATACGGGTCACGTTTATTTAGATTACTATTTAGGAGGTGCCTAGCGGTTGTGTTTTTCGTCGTGAAAGCTATCTTTATGCCTTGTTTTTTGAATAGGTTAGTGATTTTATATGTATTCGCATTCACATAGTTGAAACGCGCAAATTTTTTCTCATTACTGTCCGGTTTGGGAATCGTTTTATCTTTATTTTTATGTTTGGCTATAATTTGATTTATTTTGCTTGGCGAGAAGTTGTTTTCCTTTGCTATTTGCATAATAGTTCTTATTTCCTTATTATAGTTGTCTTTTGACATGGGTATGTTTAAAGCTCTGTGCACCATTGAATTGAAACACGCTAGTTTGTGCGTACTGGGGTGATTAGACTGATTGTCGATTGCATGCGAGGTTTGTGTTGCTTTCCGGAATATGGAATATGAAAGGTCGTTGTCTTTACGTTCAATAGTTATATCGAGATAATTTATTTTCCGGTCTATTTCGGATTCCTTAGTGAATTTGATAGAGTGGTGAAGGCTATTAATGGATTGGAGAATTGTTTCTTCGCTTGTTAGTTCAGTATCGTAGATGCAAATTACATCATCTACGTATCTTTTCCATATTACTATTCCCTTTGTTGAAGTCTTTTCTAAGAACGCATTTTCTAGTGCATTGATGAAGATGTCAGCGATTAACCCACTTAGTGGCGATCCCATTGCTAGGCCTTCTCTCTGTGTGTATATTTTATTGTCGAATTGAAACACGTTTTGGGTGAGAACGACCCTCAGTAATCTCACAATCTCTTCAATTTCTTTTACCGAATTGTTGGATTTTAAGTTGTTTTCGATAGTGTTGATTGCTTCAATAATCGGAATATTGGTGTACATGTTAGTTACGTCGAAGGATACTAGCCTGAAGCTAGGTTTCATTTGTAGGGTGTTCAATGCTGTTACTAGTTCTGTTGTGTTCTTTACAGAGTTGTTTTTGTCGTTGGAAAGACGGCATTTTAAGATTTTTAGTAACTCTTTGCTGATTTTGTAATTAGGGGCATTCCTACAATTGACTATTGGTCTCATTGGGCATTCCTTTTTGTGTATTTTTGGTTGTCCCCTCAATGACGGTATTTTAGGGTTCATGTTTATTAGTTTTGATTTTTCGGCTTTGGTCAGTATGTATTCTGTTTCTTTTAGCGCACTTTTTATTTGTTTTTGGAATTTGTTGGTGGGGTCTTTTGTTAATTCCTTGATTTCGTTGTTGTTTAGGAATTCGACTGTTTTTTCAATTTATTCTGTTTTGTTCAAAATTACTGTAGTGTTTCCCTTATCTGCTTTTGTGATGATTAAGTCATGTTCTTTTATTTTTTGTTTCAACGACTTTATTTCTTTGAGCTGTTTGTTGTTTTGAATGTTATTGCTATCGCCCTCTCGTTTGAGGATTTTTTTGGCTTCGTTGGTGGCGAGATTTTTGGTTAATTCCCTGTCTTCTGCTGGGAGCTTGTGACTGGCTATCTCAATATCTGTGATTAACTGTTTTATATTGTGGTTCGTGTGTGCGTCTGTGCAGTTGTATTTCAAACCTTTGTCTAACATATATATTTCACCTTGAGAAAAGGTTACGTTCGATCTGTTGTTTACTCTGCTGTGGAAATTGAATTCATTGTTATTCGTGTGTTGTTCGTTAGATTGATGGTTCTGTGTTTCTCCTAGTTGTGGACCCACTTCATTCAATAACATACATCTTATCTAGGTTGGCAACACCTCACATAAACACATCGCTATCACTCCCCACAGCACGTAGGGACAGGGGGGAGGAGGCAGGGGAAAAACCAGTCGTTAAGATAACCACCGCAGTCGACCGCACAGCGAGTTCCAGTGAGCACGAAAACTGCGAGTAGCTGCAATACGGAAGACAATCAGATAAGTAGTTAGCCAAAAATGTTATAGTTTAACCATAGTTTACAACCATATAATCTCTCTAAAATACAAGCTCCGGATAGCGATCACCATTTAGCATTTCACCTAACATATATACTGCATTTAGCATACACTGACAGTTGCAGTACCAATACTGCAACTAAATAATTGTACATACTGTATTGTAAATATTTTCACCTGTATTTCAAACATAGATTTTGTAGCCTAAGTGTAATGGATCTGATGATGATCGCTTGACGATCGAAACTGGTCATCCTAGTGTTTTATTAATCTCATGTAATTTATTTCAGGATTAGGGCATAACCCATCTCTTTTGGGTACATTCGTGTTGACCGACAGAAAAGCACTAAACTCTTGTCAGAGATACAGATCACAATGTTAAGGTATTAATAAATCAGTGAATATATTAGTGAAGTTACTTTACTTTTGTGTGATTCATTTAAAGAGTAGATCGCCCTGCTACCCTGAGGTGGCAAGCAATAGCAAGGTTAATAAAATAAATAATTACCGCTGCTATCTTTAAAAACAGCTATGCTTATGTTTGACGCAAAGATCCTACCAATTCTCACTTACGGGATATACTTGATAAGGAACAGACTAACGAAGAGAGATCTGGCCACCATCAGAAGAGTTAAAGCCTAATTCCTAAAAACCCTAATGGGCTTCTCAAGATACACGCGCTGCCGCCTCACATCCGAACTAGCACGGGAACCCTTCCTCGTCGAAGGAATAAGGACAAAATTACAGCTTTTATCCTCAAAAAATGCTGAAGCGTACTGTGCTCGAATTTGCTGTGTGTAAGACTCTGTCATTTGGAAGTTTTGAAGCGAAGTCCATGATATATAATATCGAGTCTGGATTGTGACAAATAACCTGTTTGTTACAAGCTCGCAGGTAACCGAGCTCAGCCAATAGGTTAATTCGGAGATTTAATACAAGCAGAGACGCGGAGAACCGGTCTTGGTCCGTGTTGACGGGAAGCCGATCTTGCTCGAGGAGGGGAGGCCGCGTGCCAAAGGAATCCGGCACGCGCCAGGCAGTACGAGTGTACGTCAGACACGTGACCAGAACAAGCCAATGGAATACCATGTTACAAATATTAAAATAATTACCATAATTAGCATTTCTCATCACGAGAGTTATTTAAACAATTTACCCCAACAGAAAAGTTGTCATGTGATTTATAACAAGAAGTTCAGTGACGAACTATAGAGCCTACTATCCTTTAAAAAAATGACTAATCTATATGGACCTATCTAGAATAATGACGAAATTAAGTTGGTAATTTCAAAATTTCTAATTAGTTCCAAATATACCTGGTATAATGTGGCCTAATAGAGAACTACAGTTGGCAGCCCTGGTGACTGAATATATTCTTAGTTCCATCTCTTAAGGTACAGAATACAAAATTTGGTTGAAGTCCAATGGATAGCATAGACGTTACATGCAGTTAGACATTGGATCTAATGTGCAGGGCAGCTTTCCCGTTCCTGTGTGAGGCGCTCAGTGCTAAACTCCTTTGCACGTTACCTACAGGGATGCTTTCGCTTTCTTGAGTGGAGCGTCAGCATGAGAGCGTGCTGTGGCTGGTATCTTTCTGTGAGCATTGTATACCGCTTCCTTGATCTGATTTTCCATGTTTTCCTGAAGTCGTGTTTTGATGTATTGTGTTAGGTCCTCGAATTTATCGGCAAGGACGGCTATTACCACCCTACAGGATTTATTCATGTCCAGTGCCTCAGTTTTACATATTTCACACATCCATATCAGTTTCCTGTTCTTTCTTTCAAGGTCTTTGACTTCCAGAACAATGAGGCCAGTACAGTTCTCGTGGGTCATTTCTCTGCACCTATCGCATTCGATTGTGCTGTCCTCATTAGTGCATTGCCTCTGATATATCGGGCAGAATTCCTTTTTTTGCTTCCGGGTGCACTCCGGACAGAAAGCATCTTGGTCAAGATTTCCTGCTTTATCTTGTTGGCTGAGGAGCCTCGTTCTCCCTTATCAGAACAGCCCTCGTTGTAAAACTTCTTCTCGCCCCGCTTACAGTGAGGCTTCCTTGTTCCTAAGCGCAACGATCAGCGTGGCTGGTTTCTTCCTGTGATATTTATGAAATTAGAATGCAATTCGTCATTATTAATGCCATTTGTGTGTTGAGTCCATTGATTGACAGTTTAGCCGCAACACTCTCCGGTTAGTCGATACATTAACTTTCAGTCAGAATCCAAGTTGAACGTTCCCTAACTTAAGAAGGCAATCACTGAAAATTGGATCATCATAACACCGGTTATTCGATATTTATGAAATTATACGATTTGAGTACCCGTGCGAGAAATCTCGCATGTTCATAAGTCATACATTCCCCAATAGGTTTATAATGAGTGACTTAAGGAGAAAGGTTGTAATGATTTTATTTCAACCAAATGATTATAGAACACTATTTACGTTTCAGCTAGAATTCCAAGCTCTACGTTCTCATTTTAAGAAGGCAATCACTGAAAATTGGATCATCATAACACTCACCAGTTACTCGATATTTATGAAAGCATCTTGGTCAAGATTTCCTGCTTTATCTTGTTGGCTGAGGATCCTCTTTCTCCCTTATCAGGACAGCCCTAGTTGAAAAACTTCTTCACGCCCCGTTTACAGTGAGGCTCCCTTGTTCCTAAGTGCAAAGATCAGTGTTAAACTGCTTCATACCCTGCCTGCAGGGCAGCTTTCCCGTTCCTGTGTGAGGCGCTCTGCGCTAAACTCCTTTGCACGTTACTTACAGTGGTGTATTCGCTTTCTTGAGTGGAGCGTCAGCACGAGAGCTTGCTGTGGCTGGTTTCATTCTGAGAGCATTGTATTGTGCTTCTTTGATCTGATTTTCCATTTTTTCCTGAAGTCGGGTTCTGATGTATTGTGTTAGGTCCTCGACCTTTTCGGCAAGGGCGGCGATTACCAATCTACAGGATTTATTCATGTCCAGTGCCTCAGGTTTACATATTTCACACAGCCATATCAGTTTCCTGTTCTTTCTTTCAAGGTCCTTGACTTCCTGACCAATGAGGCCAGTGCAGTTCTCGTGGGTCTTTTCTCTGCACCTATCGCATTCGATTGTGCTGTCCTCATTAGTGCATTGCCTCTGATATATCGGGCAGAATTCCTTTTTGTTGCTTCTGGGTGCACTCCGGGCAGAAAGCATCTTGGTCAAGATTTCCTGCTTTACCTTGTCGGCTGAGGAGCCTCGTTCTCCCTTATCAGGACAGCCCTCGTTGTAAAATTTCTTCACGCCCCGCTTACAGTGAGGCGTCCTTGTTCCTAAGAACAACGATCAGCGTGGCTGGTTTCTTTCTGTGATATTTATGAAATTAGAATGCAATTAGTCATTATTAATGCCATTTGTGTGTTGACTCCATTGATTGACAGTTTAGCCGCAACACTCTCCGGTTAGTCGATACATTAACTTTCAGTCAGAATCCAAGTTGAACGTTCCCTAACTTAAGAAGGCAATCACTGAAAATTGGATCATCATAACACCGGTTATTCGATATTTATGAAATTATACGATTTGAGTACCCGTGCGAGAAATCTCGCATGTTCATAAGTCATACATTCCCCAATAGGTTTATAATGAGTGACTTAAGGAGAAAGGTTGTAATGATTTTATTTCAACCAAATGATTATAGAACACTATTTACGTTTCAGCTAGAATTCCAAGCTCTACGTTCTCATTTTAAGAAGGCAATCACTGAAAATTGGATCATCATAATACTCACCAGTTACTCGATATTTATGAAAGCATCTTGGTCAAGATTTCCTGCTTTATCTTGTTGGCTGAGGATCCTCTTTCTCTCTTATCAGGACAGCCCTAGTTGAAAAATTTCTTCACGCCCCGTTTACAGTGAGGCTCCCTTGTTCCTAAGTGCAAAGATCAGTGTTAAACTGCTTCATACACTGCCTGCAGGGCAGCTTTCCCGTTCCTGTGTGAGGCGCTCTGCGCTAAACTCCTTTGCACGTTACTTACAGTGGTGTTTTCGCTTTCTTGAGTGGAGCGTCAGCACGAGAGCTTGCTGTGGCTGGTTTCATTCTGAGAGCATTGTATGCTGCTTCTTTGATCTGATTTTCCATTTTTTCCTGAAGTCGGGTTCTGATGTATTGTGTTAGGTCCTCGACCTTTTCGGCAAGGGCGGCAATTATCACCCTACAGGATTTATTCATGTCCAGTGCCTCAGGTTTACATATTTCACACAGCCATATCAGTTTCCTGTTCTTTCTTTCAAGGTCCTTGACTTCCTGACCAATGAGGCCAGTGCAGTTCTCGTGGGTCTTTTCTCTGCACCTATCGCATTCGATTGTGTTGTCCTCATTAGTGCATTGCCTCTGATATATCGGGCAAAATTCCTTTTTGTTGCTTCTGGGTGCACTCCGGGCAGAAAGCATCTTGGTCAAGATTTCCTGCTTTACCTTGTCGGCTGAGGAGCCTCGTTCTCCGTTATCAGGACAGCCCTCGTTGTAAAATTTCTTCACGCCCCGCTTACAGTGAGGCGTCCTTGTTCCTAAGCACAACGATCAGCGTGGCTGGTTTCTTTCTTTGATATTTATGAAAGTAGAATGCTATTCGCCACTATTAATGCCATTTGTGTGTTGAGTCCATTGATTGACAGTTTAGCCGCAACACTCTCCGGTTATTCGATACATTAACTTTCAGTCAGAATTCAAAGTTGAACGTTCCCTAACTTAAGAAGGCAATCACTGAAAATTGGATCATCATAACACCGGTTATTCGATATTTATGAAATTATACGATTTGAGTACCCGTGCGAGAAATCTCGCATTTTCATAAGTCATACATTCCCCAATAGGTTTATAATGAGTGACTTAAGGAGAAAGGTTGTAATGATTTTATTTCAACCAAATGATTATAGAACACTATTTACGTTTCAGCTAGAATTCCAAGCTCTACGTCCTCTAACATAAGAAGGCAATCACTGAAAATTGGATCATCATAACACTCACCAGTTACTCGATATTTATGAATGCATCTTGGTCAAGATTTCCTGCTTTATCTTGTTGGCTGAGGATCCTCTTTCTCCCTTATCAGGACAGCCCTAGTTGAAAAACTTCTTCACGCCCCGTTTACAGTGAGGCTCCCTTGTTCCTAAGTGCAAAGATCAGTGTTAAACTGCTTCATACACTCCCTGCAAGGCAGCTTTCCCGTTCCTGTGTGAGGCGCTCTGCGCGAAACTCCTTTGCACGTTACTTACAGTGGTGTTTTCGCTTTCTTGAGTGGAGCGTCAGCACGAGAGCTTGCTGTGGCTGGTTTCATTCTGAGAGCATTGTATTGTGCTTCTTTGATCTGATTTTCCATTTTTTCCTGAAGTCGGGTTTTGATGTATTGTGTTAGGTCCTCGACCTTTTCGGCAAGGGCGGCAATTATCACCCTACAGGATTTATTCATGTCCAGTGCCTCAGGTTTACATATTTCACACAGCCATATCAGTTTCCTGTTCTTTCTTTCAAGGTCCTTGATTCCTGACCAATGAGGCCAGTGCAGTTCTCGTGGGTCTTTTCTCTGCACTTATCGCATTCGATTGTGCTGTCCTCATTAGTGCATTGCCTCTGATATATCGGGCAGAATTCCTTTTTGTTGCTTCTGGGTGCACTCCGGGCAGAAAACATCTTGGTCAAGATTTCCTGCTTTATCTTGTCGGCTGAGGAGCCTCGTTCTCCCTTATCAGGACAGCCCTCGTTGTAAAATTTCTTCACGCCCCGCTTACAGTGAGGCGTCCTTGTTCCTAAGCACAACGATCAGCGTGGCTGGTTTCTTTGTTTGATATTTATGAAAGTAGAATGCTATTCGCCACTATTAATGCCATTTGTGTGTTGAGTCCATTGATTGACAGTTTAGCCGCAACACTCTCCGGTTATTCGATACATTAACTTTCAGTCAGAATTCAAAGTTGAACGTTCCCTAACTTAAGAAGGCAATCACTGAAAATTGGATCATCATAACACCGGTTATTCGATATTTATGAAATTATACGATTTGAGTACCCGTGCGAGAAATCTCGCATGTTCATAAGTCATACATTCCCCAATAGGTTTATAATGAGTGACTTAAGGAGAAAGGTTGTAATGATTTTATTTCAACCAAATGATTATAGAACACTATTTACGTTTCAGCTAGAATTCCAAGCTCTACGTTCTCATTTTAAGAAGGCAATCACTGAAAATTGGATCATCATAACACTCACCAGTTACTCGTTATTTATGAAAGCATCTTGGTCAAGATTTCCTGCTTTATCTTGTTGGCTGAGGATCCTCTTTCTCCCTTATCAGGACAGCCCTAGTTGGAAACCTTCTTCACGCCCCGCCTACAGTGAGGCTCCCTTGTTCTTAAGTGCAAAGATCAGTGTTAAACTGCTTCATACCCTGCCTGCAGGGTAGCTTTCCCGTTCCTGTGTGAGGCGCTCTGCGCTAAACTCCTTTGCCCGTTACCTACAGTGGTGTTTTCGCTTTCTTGAGTGGAGCGTCAGCATGAGAGCGTGCTGTGGCTGGTTTCAATCCGAGAGCATTGTATACTGCTTCTTTGTTCTGATTTTCCATTTTTTCCTTAAGTCGGGTTATGATGTATTGTGTTAATTCCTCGACCTTTTCGGCAAGTGCGGCTATTACCACCCTACAGTATTTATTCATGTCCAGTGCCTCAGGTTTACATATTTCACACAGCCATATCAGTTTCCTGTTCTTTCTTTCAAGGTCTTTGACTTTCTGACCAATGAGGCCAGTGCAGTTCTCGTGGGTCTTTTCTCTGCACCTATCGCATTCGATTGTGCTGTCCTCATTAGTGCATTGCCTTTGATATATCGGGCAGAATTCCTTTTTGTTGCTTCTGGGTGCACTCCGGGCAGAAAGCATCTTGGTCATGATTTCCTGCTTTATCTTGTCGGCTGAGGAGCCTCGTTCTCCCTTATCAGGACAGCCCTCGTTGTAAAACTTCTTCACGCCCCGCTTACAGTGAGGCGTCCTTGTTCCTAAGCGCAACGATCAGCGTGGCTGGTTTCTTTCTTTGATATTTATGAAAGTAGAAAGCTATTCGCCACTATTAATGCTATTTGTGTGTTGAGTCCATTGATTGACAGTTTAGCCGCAATACTCTCCGGTTATTCGATACATTAACTTTCAGTCAGAATTCCAAGTTGAACGTTCCCTAACTTAAGAAGGCAACCACTGAAAATTGGATCATCATAACTCCGGTTATTCGATATTTATGAAATTATACGATTTGAGTACCCGTGAGAGAAATCTCGCATGTTCATAAGTCATACATTCCCCAATAGGTATATAATGAATGACTTAAGGAGTAAGGTTGTAATGATTTTATTTCAACCAAATGATTATAGAACACTATTTACGTTTCAGCTAGAATTCCAAGCTCTACGTTCTCATTTTAAGAAGGCAATCACTGAAAATTGGATCATCATAACACTCACCAGTTACTCGATATTTATGAAAGCATCTTGGTCAAGATTTCCTGCTTTATCTTGTTGGCTGAGGATCCTCTTTCTCCCTTATCAGGACAGCCCTAGTTGGAAAACTTCTTCACGCCCCGCTTACAGTGAGACTCCCTTGTTCCTAAGTGCAAAGATCAGTGTTAAACTGCTTCATACACTGCCTGCAGGGCAGCTTTCCCGTTCCTGTGTGAGGCGCTCTGCGCTAAACTCCTTTGCACGTTACTTACAGTGGTGTTTTCGCTTTCTTGAGTGGAGCGTCAGCACGAGAGCTTGCTGTGGCTGGTTTCATTCTGAGAGCATTGTATGCTGCTTCTTTGATCTGATTTTCCATTTTTTCCTGAAGTCGGGTTATGATTTATTGTGTTAGTTCCTCGACCTTTTCGGCAAGTGCGGCTATTACCACCCCACAGTATTTATTCATGTCCAGTGCCTCAGGTTTACATATTTTACACAGCCATATCAGTTTCCTGTTCTTTCTTTCAAGGTCATTGACTTCCTGACCAATGAGGCCAGTACAGTTCTCGTGGACAGGGCCGGATTTACCCAAAGTTACGCTATAGGCACCTCTCCATTGAGCGCCTTTCCTCACTTGAGCACCCCCCACCCCCCATTTTTATGATAAGGCATAGCCACTCGCATGAAGTAAGGTTCGGAAGAAAGGAATAAACAGATTATGGCTGACAGAATAAGTTTATGCTTGAATTTTTACGTAGGGAAAACATAGTCAATTCAAATTTAAAAAAACTGCTTGGAGTAAAACTACATGAAACAGTTCAACTTTTATGCAATCAAAACACTTTATGAATACCCTTTACAAAAATAATGACTAGCCTTGATTCATACAAAAAAATGAAGAGTAGCTTCTAAAATAAAAACATAATTTACTGCTGTAACTGAATGAACTGCGGTAGCATGAAATATATTTAAAAAAATAGTAGAACAAACACTATTTTTGAAACGCATGAAGAGCAATGGTACGAATGACATTTTAAATTGAACAAAGCGCCTCTAAAATACAAATAAAGCCTACTGCTTATCTTCCTGAAATATCTTTTAGAGAAATTTAAGTGCAGATTAAAACATGAATGAAGACATAACGGGGCCTGCCTCAAGCACAACGAGAACTACTTCAAAAGTGTCCTTCTTGCCTTCTGGTCAAAACAATTAGGGGATCAGTTGAGATGTCTATGTTCTGACGTATTTCCATCGGGAGAATGACCTACAATGGTTAGACGTCTTTCTGTTGGTTCTACGGAGTGGAGACAACAACATTACGGCAAGCGAGATAGTGGTAATACCAGAAAGTTGCTGCAGTGGGGGTTGGTGTGGACGTGTGTTTACTCTACCATGACACAAGCAGTTGGGTTCACCTGGTGTAGTGATTAGGTAGTGCAATGCAACAACAACGTGACTTACCCGAAGGTATGGCATGGAGAGCCATAGGAAGGTTGGAAGCGGGACAGACACAGAGGGAGGTGGCTGCAGCTATTGGAGTGTCGTAAAGTGTAATTTTCAGCACCTGGACGCGATTTCAGACAACAGAAACCGTTAAAAGAAGGCCAGGGGAAGGTCGTCCACGGGTAACATCAGCAAGAGATGACCGTTATCTCCGGTTAACAGACCGTCGAGACAGGAGGCTGAACGCAACTCAGCTGCAATGCACCCTCCAGGCGGCAACAGGACGCGCAATATCAACATGAACAGTCCGAAATCACCTTCGGGAAAGTGGCCTCTACGCACGGAGGCCTATGGTGTGTGTCCCATTAAAACCACGCCACCGTTTAGCCCGCAGAAGCTGGGAGGAGGAACATCAGGATTGGCGTCCTGACGAATGGCGCCGGGTTTTCTTCACAGATGAGTCAAGATTTTGTGTTCAGCCGGACAATCGTCGTTCCCTCATCTGGAGAGAACGTGGAACTCAGAACAATCCCGCTTATGTGCAGGAAACAGCGCCATATCATGGTGATGGACGAATGATGTGAGCCGGAGTCAGTATTGGCGGACGTACGGACCTCCATGTCGTTTAGAATGGCGCTTTGACTGCTCAGAGGTATCGAGACGAGATCCTTCGACCGTTTGTTGTGCCCTACGCTGGTGCTATAGGCGATGGGTTCATTCTGGTGGACGAGAACGCACGTCCTCACAGAGCTGCACTGGTGGACAACATGCTTGACGACGAGGGCATTGAACGAATGGAGTGGCCAGCTTGTTCACCGGACTTAAACCCGATTGAGCATGTATAGGTTGCACTTGGCAGACGCAATGCAGCCAGACCAGCATTTACCACAACGGTTGCCGAGCTGGATATTGCACTCATGGAAGAATGGCCAAATATCCCTCAAGAGCTGATTGATAACGTCCTACTGTCCGTGTCACGCAGGTGTGCAACTGTCCTGGCCGTCCGAGGTGATAACACACCATATTAGAGGGCAACGAGAATGACTTTTTCACTATTAGGGTCAATGGTAGCCCCATGGTGCCTCGCTCTAAGTAAACGCCATGTAAACCTCCAGTAAAGAGTTGAGACAGCACAATATCGTACTGTAGCACACACAAATTACAATTGTAACCGAACTCTGAATAAAAGACGTCACCATATGTATTTTGTGTATGATATCTCACCAGATCCCCTAATTGTTTTGACCAGTGTATTATGGAGGACTTTGTAAGCCTCACTTCGCCTCTTAAGCTCAGCACTTAGTACATCCAGAATTACATAAAATACATCGACGCGAAAATTGTCTGAGCCCTCTGACGGTACATATTCTCCTTGCTTTGTCTCATCATTCCTAGTCTTTCTTTCCGGTCTTCTCTTTAGTTCGTAGGAATACTGAGCAATACCGGTTAATTTTTTGGCTTCTTTCTCAAAGACATCGAAATTATCTCTTAAACTTTGCACAAATTCCGCTAACGAAGCGTAACATTCTACCACAGTGCTCAAATTAGTGCTAACTTTTTGGAGCTTCTGGCTGACAGTATTAAATCTTTTTAGAATGGTACTCCAAAAAACAACTAGGAAAGCAAGTAGGGGAGTGATGCCGATTCTGCCCCCCCCCCCCCCCAAACACTCCCAATGCGAGCCGATAACTCCCGAACCCGTGGTCGGAGATTCACGAATGAGGTGTCGTTGGACTCGGGCTGACGGGGGCTTTGCTATGGACCACTCATTTCACACCTAAATAAAACCTACCCCTACTAGGAGGTGAAATTGTAATTTTTAGTAAGTCTATTTTCAAATGCGACATGTATAAGGTGCGCTGCTAAAATGAACTTAAACGTGGTTGCTCATATCGCGCATGCGTTTTACGAGATGCCGCTATGGATTCACATTTTTGTTTTTGTTTTTTTACGCATGCGCACTTGGGATTTTTGTAAGAGGGCGAGCTCTTTGAAAAAAATGATTGATAAGAAGGGGTTTTGGTGGTGAGGAGAGAACCAGATAGTCGCCAACTTTCCTACGAAGTTTGCCGATATCTCTCGAACGCAAGGTCGAATTTGGACGTGTGACGTGTCAAATCGCTTGTCTCGAAGCCCTATATAGATAGATAGATATATTTTTATTAATTCCATTTGATCAAATACATGCATTCAATACATTTTTGATATAGGACACGTCAGAATTTACATGCATAAAATAAAAGAACTAACAGGTATATATTACTAAGATTATAACTATTATAACTTATTATAATAGCAAATCTTAATAGATACAATCTTATTGCACAACTATTTACACCTCACTCTATTATCATAATATGAAAACTTAATTCTATAAATACAACAACATACAGCTAGGTATTAAAATTAAATTAAAAAAGTAAAATATAGTTATAGATTCCATCACTCCTATACGCTAAAATATTCAACTACTGAGTAAAAACAATGGCACTGCAGATAAGCTTTCAACATTCTATCAAAGGTTTTTATTTTTGGGGCCAGTTTTATATACTGGAGTAGTTTATTGTATAATTTAACTCCAGTGTGAAAAGTTCCTTTTTGATATATGCTTGTGTGTGTGTGTGTGAAATATGAATGTTTTGATTTTGTCTTGTGTTATGCCTATGAACATCATTGTTTGTTTTAAGAAAAACATCTTTATTCATTAAATTCTTTTTAAAAAACATAATACTTTCAAAGATATATATGCAGGGCAGAGGGAGAATGTTTAAATCTTTAAACAGAGGTCTACATGATTCTCTAGAGTTTACATTTGCCATAATTCTAATCGCCCTCTTTTGTATCCTAAACGTGCTTAGTACATCTGGCGACATACCCCAAAATATGATCCCATATCTTAAGTATGAATGGAAATAAGCAAAATAAGTATTTCTTAATGTGTGCATGCGAGTGCAGGTTTTCAAAATACGTAACGCAAAGCACATCGAGTTCAGTTTAGTATTCAGATATTGTATATGTTTATTCCATTTCAAGTCTTGTTGTATCCATAGTCCTAAAAACTTTGTTTCTGATTTATTTTCTATTTGATGACCATTTAATGTTATATTGGGCATCGCAGGATTCCTATTCTGTATAGTGTGGAAATTTAGACATACTGTCTTTTTATAGTTTATTATGAGGCGATTATCTTGTGACCATTTGGTTAACTCTCCTGTAACGGAGTCAGCAGACTGCTGTATGACCTGTTTAGTTTCACCTTTTATTACGAGTGTTGTATCGTCCGCAAACAAAATTTCCTTATGTGAATGAACGTTCTGTGTTATATCATTGATATATAGAAGAAAGAGTAGTGGGCCCAAAACCGATCTCTGGGGTACTCCAAATTCAATAATTCCCTCATTGGACAATGTTTCATTAAGTAATTTGGTTCCATCATCCTTGTGTCTCAAGCTTACTATTTTTTTACGCCTTGTTAAGTAAGACTCTATCCATTTATTAGCTAGACCTCTAACACCATATTGATTTAGTTTGGTAAGGAGGATTTTATGGTCAACAACATCAAATGCTTTCGATAAATCCAAGAATAGGCCAGTTACATGTTCCTTATTGTCAATTAATTTCAGTATACTATTACTACATTCGTAAATTGCTGTCTGTGTAGATTTTTCCGTTCTAAATCCATGTTGTGAGTTTGATAATATTTTATTTTTTTCTATGAAACTTATCAGTCTCTTATACATAATTTTTTCCACAATTTTTGCAATACCAGTTGGTAAGGTAATAGGACGATAGTTATCTAATTCTTCTTTTGAACCGTTTTTGTGCACAGGAATTACTTTTGATAACTTCAAAATATCCAGGTAAGTTCCTGAGAGAATTGAACTGTTTATTAAGTGCGTAAGTGGATTTATTATATTTTCTGCACATTTCTTTAAAATTGCATCAGGGATGCCATCAATGCCAGCACAGAATTTATTTTTTAGCTCTTTTATAACTATTCTTACCTCTTCACTTGTGACATGATTTATAAATAAAGAATCACTGCATATATTTATTTTATTATTAGAATTTAGTGTATTTACCTGTGATTTATTTATTAATTTTTGTGGAATTTCCAGAAAATAGTCATTAAAAGTGTTTGCTATTTCCTCTGGATTATTAATCACTTTATTATTTCTGGTCAGTGTAACGTTCCTTTGTATTTTAGCAGATTTTCCAGTATCTTTCTTTATCACGGACCACATAGCCCTGTTTTTATTAGATGATTGGGAAATAAAATTATCATTATGCATTTTCTTTGCTAGTCTTATTACCATATTTAATATGCTAGTGTATTTTTTGTAGTATAAATTGAATTCAGGTGTTGTGTGGTATTGTTTATATAATTTGTGTAGAAATTTCTTTCTTTGACATGAATTTATAATCCCTGTTGTTATCCAATTGCTAGTTTTGTTATTTTGAACAGTTCTTCGTTTAAAGGGGAATGCTATTTCAAAATAGTGTTTTAGGGTACTGTTAAATGCATTAAATTTATCATTTACATTTTCTAGTTCATAAATTTCTGACCATATTTCCTTATTTAATAAGTCATTGAAATATGTAACATTTGATTCAGTGAATGACCTGCACTTTGATTTTACTCCATTATCATTATTATTGATTACTTCGGATACTTCAAAACTCAGTATTTGTCCATGGTGGTCACTAAAACCCGGACAATAGACTTCTATTGAATGGTGATATTTATCTGTATTTAAAAAAAAATTGATGAGGAGTGGTTTTACTAAATGTTGTTATTCTTGTTGGTGTATTTATTGTAGGTTTCAGTCCATAGGAAATTAGTAACTGTGTTAATAATTCACAATTTCTATCAAGTTTTAAGAAATCCACATTTACATCCCCACAAATTATTATATCGAAATTTACTTTGCTCATGTTATTGAGTAACAATTCTAATTTATCTATAAATAGAGGAAACTTTCCTGACGGAGAACGGTATACGCATACAATTATTAACTTAAACTGCTGAATTTTTACGGCAGAGAATTCAAAATCCTGTTCCATAATTAGATAATTATAAGCTGTTATCTGTTCGTGATCTAAATTATTTCTTAAGAAGATGCAAGTACCACCATGGCTAATATTAGAACTAGAGTATTTACTAGCTTGTATAAACCCTGGGAATTGAATTAATTCAAGTTGTTCCTCTTTCAGCCAATGTTCTGAAATACATAGTGCTGAGATGTCTTTAAGTTCATTTTTAAGCATTAGATTTATGTAATCAATTTTATTATAAAGAGACTGGACATTCTGGTGGTAAATTTTAAATTTGTTACTTTTGCAAGCTTGTGTTGGTGATTTATTTACATTATTATTATCATAATTGTTATTATTATTGTTGCTAGACAAATCCGAAATACCATTGTTGCACTCCGTTAAATTTGACTTCAAAAGATGTGAATGCCAAACCTCACGTTTGGCTTCTTCTACCAGTTTCCCTGCTTCCACTCTGATGATATTACTGTTGAATTATTCTTACCATTTGAATTTACAATTTTGCAGATTTCATCACTAAGATACTCTTTTCCTAATCTATTTAAGTGTAGGCCATGCCGAGTGTGGAACTTCCTGTCTAATTTACTTACATCTACAATTTGGACATTTGGAAAACTCTTACAAATTTTATGAATTTTTCCATTTGTAGCCTCTATTTCTACATTTACACATGATTTGGGAATTAAATCGTATCTCTGCGGAATGTTTACAATAATGACATTTGTTTTTTGCATGGATGGCAATGTACCCTTTAAATCTTTGATTACCTTTTTACTCTCATTTCTATAGACGTCGTTTGCTCCAGCGATGATCACTGCGTAGTCCTTTGCAGTAAGCGACGCACACTCTCCTATCATCCCGTTCGTGACTTCTGCAATTTGAGCTCCTGGCTTCACTGTCGAAGTGACCTCCATTTCTCGGCTTCTCTCCAATACGCTTGCTGCTACATCTCGCCCGTGGCTATCCGCAAATATCCGCATCTTCCTGGATTTTCTCTTTATCACTTTCTTCTTTTCTTCTTGAGGAAAGTCATCATTTTCTTCGACAAGCACTCCAAATGAATTTGAGACGGGAATTTCAGTTACATGTACTCCATTTATAGGCCTAGGCTTATTCAATCTTACCTTACCAGCAATCACTGTCGACCAAGTTTCCTTGCTTTCCTCTCTGTTTCCTTTTAATTTATTTAACTCTTCCATTAACTTAGCAATATCTTCCTTTAGCAGCTTTATAATTTCGTCTTTTGAGGACAGTTCGTTTCTCAGGTTATGACATTCGCATGACGGTAGCGGTAGGCCTACATTACGACAATCGGTTTCACTTTTCTCCTCATTCAATTTTACCTGAGATCTTGTGATGATTTTATTTGCATTTTTTACTTTTATTTTGCACGACGAGCATAAATCCGTTACGGTTACACAACCTGACGAGACACTAACACTGTTTACTGTCGTCATACTAGAGATCTAAGTTAGCCTAGATGTTTACACCAAATTACACTAAATTTAATTTAATTATTACTACCTAATAGAATTAATCTAATTACCTACCAATAAAGAAAGAAGAATGTGAAATACGTATATCTTCCAATCGGGTGAAGTCTCGTAAAAGCACCACTGCTCTACTTGGTTCAAACAGTGATTGAAGAAGTCACCGAATCTTTGGACACACGTTCCCACAACTTAGTTTAAGTTTATTAAATTATCAACAAGAATTTCTAAATACTATCAATATTCCGTATTACACTTGATCTAAGGAAAGTAACTTTATAGATTTTAAGCCTCTGTTATAATATTTTACCACTTTTATCAAATATTTACACTAGCTGCTATTTCACTACACTTTCACTGTGACGCCATCTTGGAGCTATGTTATTAATAGGTTAAAGTTTTGAGAATGAGGGAAACAGGCTTTTTGGGGGGTAAAACCATGATTTTAGCCTTTTCCGATATTTCACGAATGCCTGATCGGATTTGGTCCTATGACGCGTCAAATGGCTTGTCTAGAAACCCTCTTTATTTTGGTAATAGGTTAACGTTTTTGAGAATGAGGGAAACAGAATGTTTTGGGGTAAAACCGTGATTTTAAACTTTTTGCTATATCTCGCGAACCAATCATGCTAGAGGCGTGTACGACGGGTCCAAGGACTCGGGCTGACGTCCTCTTTGCTATGGACCACTCGTTATAATTTTTAAAAAATATTGGAAACTCGATTTTTGGGTAAACACGTGTTTTTTGTGATTTTTGCCGATATTTCACGAACCAATAACGCTAGAGACGTGTACGAGGTGTCCTAGGACTCGGGCTAACGCCCCCTTTCAAATGTGCTAGATATTGTTTCCAAAAAATAATTCACAAAGGGCCTAACGCCATACATGTTGAAAAAAAAACTGTTTTTTTTCTTTATCTGTTTATAAAGTTCATGAAGCGTGGTGGTTGAGAGAGACGATACTGCTGGGTGTGTGTGTGTGTTTAAACGAACCTGTCGCTAAGCACAAGGACCATGCTTAATAGAACAATCACTATTTCGGCGGGTCGGTTTATGACAGAGCGAGGGTGCGTTTTTTTCACACATTTTACCTTTGACGTGTAAACGGTGATGAGAACTTGGTTCTATGTTGATCGAAGCGAGTACAGAAAACCAACTTGCAGACGAGCAGGAGGTGAAGGTCATTTGAGCTTATTGGAAGGCGTTGATCTGACTTGACAACAGGTGCAATGGAAAAATGACAATGACGTTTGAAGGTGAAATAATCTGACCATTGTGGTGGTAGGGAAGAGCGAAAGGCATGTGAACATGTGTGAAACCACATGTAGGCTAAACCAGTGACATCCTGTCTTGCTTCGTACGTGACAAAATGCAAGTTCATGTGAAATTTGATCTACCACAGGTGTTCGCCTGGGACGTTAGCTGTCCGCGTGCACGATAACTGTTAACAAGTTACATCCTGTTTTGCTTCGTACGTGACAAAATGCAAGTTGACGTGAAATTTGATCTGCCACAGGTGTTCACCTTGGACGTTAGTTGTCCACGTGCCTGATAACAGAATGTTCAAAGCGTGGGAAAAAAAGATTATACATGCAACGTAACATATATAAAGACATGTCGTTATCATTTCCACTCTCACTTAGGTGACTACCTTTGAACACACTGCGTTACGTGAAACCCCTGGTCTTGTTTAACAGTTTTGGTGTTGGTGGAAAATACTTAACCTTGTTGCAGGGTAGGTATATATTTATTCATTTATATATTTATTGATTTTTATATAAATACATGCAATTATTTATTGATTAGGTAATTAATGATTTTATTTATTTATTTATTTATTTGTTTGCAGATAACGTGTATAGCCTACCTGTCGTGTGTGGGAAATATATTAAAGAAAGAGAAAGACAGACAGCTAGAAATGGAAACCATTTCCACACTAGCCCACGAGACGGGAATGTAGCAAAGCATTACACGTCAAGGTGAGATTTGTTTTATTATATAATATAACCTGTTTGATTTTGTTTTGTTTATGAAATGCATAAACTATATGGAGTGGATATACTTATGGTGGTTTATTTTATTTCTTTTTAGAGTGTTGGAAAACGCTTGACCTCTGTTGATAACCAGGCACGTGTGTGTTTGGGGCCATTGTCAAGCAGTCTACAGCTGAAAACTCAGGTGAGAGTGTTCTTTCAAAATAATGTATTTTGCCTCTGCTGCGGTTACGTTAATTTGGGAACCCACAAACAGTTGTTTTAAATCGCGTGTGTGCTCTGGCCGCGTGGTCAATGTTAGAAAAAGTTTGATTCCCAAAGAATTTTTACAATCTTGTTTTGAAATTTTTAAAATTGAAATTTGTACAGCGCAAAGGTTGCATACGGCTTTAAAGGTGAATACAGAACTGGTGTGCGATTTCATATATAAAAAGAAGGACGTAGAGCATAAAGAGACATTCTATATTTGCAGTAAAATGCAAGAGCTTTTGATAGCCGATAATCTGAACGAGTGGTATCAAAGCCATGTGGTGAATGCCTTGCTATCAAAATTTGATAAACTGCAACAAGGACCGAGTGGCCTTGCCTTAGACAAAATTCATCATCTACAAATCAACATTTGTCATTTCAATCCGTTGAATGCTGGGTCTAGCTATATTAAAACACCACCAGCTATAGCTTCGAAAAAGGCTGTGGTGAATATTGAAAATTTTGATGATGAATGTTTTCTGTGGGCTGTGGCTGCGTATTTGCAGCCAGCTCAAGATCGTCATGTTAACAGACCAGCAAAGTACAAGGCCAAGTTTGATGAATTAAAACAAACTTTAAATTTAACTCGAGTGTCGTTCCCTATGGACTTAACCGAGATCCATAGGTTTGAACAAGATAACCATGACTTTTCGTTCATGGTGTATGGCCTTGATGGTGATGAGATTGTGGGTCCTCTTTATGCCACAAAAGAACCGAAACGACACCACATTCATCTTTTATATCTGTCTTAAGGAGAAGTGAATCACTATTGCCTCATTAAAAGCCTGAGTAGATTGCTAAGCAGTCAAACGTCTAAGCATGGACATAAAACACATATTTGTGATCGTTGCTTGCAATATTTTACAACCCCATGCTCTTAGAACGTCATAGGGTAGATTGTGTTTCTCAGGAAGCGGTGAGACTGATATTGCCACAAGGGGACAAGGCTGTGTTAAAGTTTAAGGACATTCACAAGCGTGACACTGTCCCCTGTGTGGTGTATGCAGATTTTGAAGCTCTCACCACACCCATGGCGGGATGTGAACCAGATCCCACCATTAGCTCAACCACACCCATTCAAAAACATGAACCCTTTGCCATAGGATTTAATGTGGTGTGTGCCTATGACCCCACACAATCCGTTTACAAATACCGCGAGGGGCCAGATTGTGCCAAATGGTTCTTGGATGAACTTGTCAAGTTGGCCGACCATGTACAGGAATTACTGGACCACCCAGTACCCATGAGCCTATCTCCAGAACAGCAGCAGCAGTATGAGCATGCCTCGACATGCCATATTTGTGAAAAGCCTATTTTAAGTGGAGAGGAAAAAGTCAGAGACCACTCGCACTTTACGGGGGAGTTTCGTGGAGCTGCGCTTAGTAAATGTAACTTGAACTTTCCAGCTCCTCGCTTCATCAGTGTCTTTTTCCACAATCTGGCAAATTATGACATTCAGTTTTTGATTCGTGAATTGGGTCATGTCAACAAGGGCTCGTTACCATTATTCCCCAAAACCATGAGCGTTTTACAGCCCTGACATGGAGGTTGGGCGACTTTAGCATTCGATTTTTGGATTCCTTTAAATTTATGGCATCCTCGCTTGACAGCCTTGTGAATGGCTTGAATGAGGAGGAATTAAAAAATACTCGAATGCATTTTAATGATCCTGAGCAATTTCAATTGTGCATTCGGAAAGGTATATTCCCGTATGATTTCTGCAACAGCTGGAACGTGTTAAAGCAAAGAAAACTCCCACCACAAGAGAAATTTTACTCGAAACTAACACGCAGTACCGTTTCCGATGAAGACTATGCACATGCATGTCAAGTTTGGCGAGTGTTTGGCATGAAGACGCTAAGTGAATATGCTTTGCATTACCTAAAACTGGATGTATTGCTGCTCACTGATGTGTTTGAAAAATTCCGTAACTTGTGTCAACACATTTACGGTCTTGACCCGGCTCACTATTATACGAGTCCTGGACTCTCGTTCGATGCCGCTTTGAAATACACTCAAGTGGAATTGGATTTACTCACTGACGTAGACATGGTTCTATTTTTTGAAAATGGCATTCGTGGCGGCTTTGTGTCGCTTAACCAACGCCATGCCGAAGCGAACAATGTCTACATGCCTGATTATTCACCAGACAAACCAGAATCGTACTTAATGTACTATGACGTGAATAATTTGTACGGTTACGCCATGAGTCAGCCTTTGCCCTATGGGAAGTTTGCTTGGCTGACAGACAAACAAGTGTCAGGATTTGATGTGAACATGGCTAGCCAAGGAACAGGCCGTGGATATGTGCTAGAAGTGGATATTGAATATCCCTCATCCTTGTATGATGAACATGCCGATTTCCCATTCTGCCTTGAGCAAATGGTCCCCCCCTGACAGTTAAGTGAAAATTGAAAAACTCATGGGCACACTTTACAACAAAAATCGGTATGTGCTACATATCCAAATGTTGGTGCAATGCCTCGCCCAAGGCTTGGTGTTGATGAAAATCCACAGGGGTATTTCTTTTGCTCAAAAAGCATGGCTTGAGCCATACATGCGACTCAACACAGAGCACCGACAAATGGCAACACAGCAGTTTGAAATTATTTTTTTAAAATTAATGAACAACTGCATCTATGGCAAGTCTATGGAGAATGTCCGCAAATACCGTGACATTAAATTGGTGAATGTCTGGGAGGGGCAGTGGGGTGCCCGGCGGTACATTGCCGAGCCAAATTTCAAATCGATCAACATTATCGATGAGGATTTGGCTACTATTGAAATGAGTAAGACCAGCGTGACCATGGATAAACCCATTTACTTGGGTCAAGTCATTTTAGACTTTTCTAAATCGGTCATGTATCGATTCCACTATGAGTTTGCCAAACGCCATTTTGAGAACGTCTCTCTTTTGTATATGGATACGGACTCATTCATTTACCACATTCGCCACTGCAACCCCTATGACGTCATGAGGCAGCATAGTGACTGGTTCGACGCCTCTTGCTATAGCGCTGACAACGTGTTTCAGCTGTCCATAAAAAAACAAGAAGGAAATGGGCGTTTTAAAAGATGAATGCGGTGATTCCATTATGACGGAATTCGTAGGTTTGGCCTCTAAAATGTATGCTTACCGCACACTGGACTGTAAGGAAGCCAAAAGAGCAAAAGGTGTAGGTAGAGCAGTGGTAAAATCGCTATGTGTAGACGATTACTTAGCGGTTTTACGCACTGGCAAAACTGTCTCATTCACAGTGCAGGATACAATCCAGCAACCATCATTTGTTTCTTGTGGAACAGAGAAAACGCACCCTCGCCTCCATGGATAACAAACGTGTGTGGACTGATGACCTGCTCACCAGCCTGCCCTGGGGTTATGATCGCAAGGAGGAGGAGGTGTGATTTCATTGTTTAATCGTTTATGGGACATAGCTTTATGTAACTTGTAGATTTAGTATTTTGTAAATATTGGTTTCTGTCATTGTAAATAGTAGATTTTGTAAATAGTGGCAACCCACTTGGACCATTTGCTCTTTAAAACAGTTCTATGCAACCTTATTTAAAAAAAATTGATTGGTAAATAGGGTGATTCTTTTAACGCTGTACAAAGTTGAGTTTTTTTTGTAAATATGAAATAAGTAAGATTTTTAGTAGCTTTTTTTCTTTTTTTTTGAAATGGTAAAATGGTAAACTAAAAAAGTTCTTTTGGAATGAGTGTGCATGTCGAGAATGTGATTTTGGGAATAAATAAATTGGTTGTGTTTGTTCCCAAAGACAGGTGTGAATGTATGAGTGGAGAGAGAAAGCTGGTGTGTATGGTTGACCAGAGCAAACACGGTGAGGTTGGGTGGGTGGGTGGGGAGGGGGTAAATGGTCACTTATATACTCATTTTGTTTTCAATAGTTTTTTTTTCATTGAAATGTGGCAGTCAAAAGACATTATTTTTGTAAAAACAGTCTTACCTGCAGTAGTCGTAGACCTCGACGTTTCTCCAAACACCCATAAACACATTGCAACATTGCCATGGTCATGCACTTGCATCAACATCATTGTCAAATTTCAACTTTCGAAAAATGTGAAAACAGCAAAAATGGAAAATCCATGTTTCCATATCACCAAAAACGCAAAACTTAAAAGGGACATTTTTAAAAACTGTAAATGGCCATGTGTAAAATATGAAAATTCAAAAACTTCAAACAGACATTGTTTAAAAAGTGTCATCAGCAAAAATGGAAAAATCCATATCATCAAAAACGTTAAAACTTGAAACAAACGTTTTCAAAAACTGTAAATTGCAAATTGGCAAATGACAGTGTGTGAATTCATCATGTGTGAAATGTGTAAAATGAAATATCAGCCATCAACATCACGATTTCTTAAAATTAAAAATAACACAACATCGTGCTCTGGCAAACCTTTGTTTTTATTTCATAACCATAAGGGAATTGACAAATGAAAAATAGAATACAAACACATCCCAATTCCTCAATTCCTCAATGTTTATGTCCATGCATCATCAACTTTCCTTTCATAGCACTCATGACAATTAGGGCTGCCATCCTTTCACCCACTGAGGCATCACTGGATGTGAAACGTTGTTTAGCTTTCTTCAATAACAATTTATCTGCCACATGTCTTAAACCAGGATGACTATGGCGATAAGAAAGGTCATGTTCCTTGCATGCTTGATCTAAAAGATTAATGGGTACATCACCACGTTGTAAACGTTTTTCGAGACGAGTTCCAGGGCCGCAAAAACGATAACCTGGAAGATGGATTTCGAAAGGTAGGTATTGAATCACTTTGTCAATGACGCCATTGCCAGTACAGGTCTGGCATATCCTTTTCCATCGATGGTAAAAAGGTTTGGTCTTCCTCCTCCTATGTGGACGATGTTTGTGTTTGTTGTTGTTGTTGTTGCTTTTTCTAGCCATGACACCCGTGGAATGATTCAACAAAGTCTTCACATGGACTTTTATGACCGTGATACAGTTTCACTAGCTGGCAAGTCGCACACTGACGCATAGACGGTATTTTTGCCATGGCCACTTGCTTATGGTGATCGTAATCCGTACAGGGTTGCAATTCACTCAACACAGGGTCTTGAGTCCATGATTTTGGTACATGTTGCCAGATTTCTTTCACTGCGTTGGCGGCCACATAATAAATGAACGACTTGGGGAGCGCCAAGAGTTCCTCTTTGGTAAAACTGTCTAGTTTCTTTTTGCACACAAAGAACTTGCCGATGGCTTTGTCCGTAGCATTGCCTTTCTCCATGGTATCACGTGCTGTAGATGTTTACACGTCGCTTGTAGAAATCTCACTGGCGTCATTCACAGGTAAATCTTGAGTTATAATTTTGTTCAACAACTCCCAGCAGGCATGGGTGGTTAACTAATGAAAGAGATGCCACGCATGCGATAGGGCTGTAAGGGCAATGTTGCCACAGGAACAAGTATCCATGAGCGTTTGCAGGGAGGGGCAGCCCAACTCCATGAGGTCGATACATTGGCAGTAAGACGCCAAAAATGGTTGCAACCATTGACGTTTTTCATTACCTTTCACAAATACCACATTGGCCGAGGACAAGTGTGCTTTCATGACCACGTCCAAATATTTATAGGAAATGGTTCCCTGATTCCAATCTAATTGCCTATGATTTTCAATCCACTGGGTTTGTTTACGGTCTTTTTCACACAACAAATCAAAAGCATGGGGTGGTTTAAATAGCAAATGCGTAGCTTGCGATATCCAAAACGTGGTACAATCGATCATGGCCACTTGTTTAAATATAAATTTGTTGTCACCAATTTTAAACCCTTGGCAATCCACAATGAGTGTGCGCAACATGTTGACGCTTGCCTGGACCAAGTTCAACTGACGACTGACTGACGATCAGGTGTGATCATGTCATGGACTTACCTGCCATGCTAGTTTCAAATTGAGGTTTGTGTAGGACAGGGGGACATGCAAAAATTAGAATTTAAGAATTACATCATTTTATTATCATAACACGTCTTACAGGCTTTTCTCATTTTTGGATAAGGACGATAGCAACTGATACAACAATATAGTCTCTTGTGTTTGTAACGTCCATAACACCGATGATATCCCAATGTCTCTAAACTAGGCGTTTTTGATGGTGAGCTGCTCACCGAAGCACCATGGACACCATACGGTCCACACGTATCGTAACTTGTTTTTTTTTCATCACCCAGAGACACAAGTGAGGGATAGCTTGAATGACAGGGTATATTTTCCACTTCCATTCAACACAGGTAGGGGCAGGTGGGTGACCAGCGCTGATGTTCCTGCATGGGTTCATCGCCCTCCTGCCATTGGTCTATGATGATGGGACAAAAGGCACATTTCACTTCATCTCTTGTTTTTAAATAGTAGAATCCAGCGGCCGCCAAGGCTTGAGGGTTTATGAAAGGCACTGGCCATGTGGCAAAAGTCTTGAAACGTTGTTCCTCAGAGTTTAAATTCATGGATGTAACGTCTCTTGAGGCTTTAAAGCAAGACATTACTGAGCGGCTTGACGTGGGTTGAGCTGTTATTTATACACTCGTCACTTGGTTGGACAGTGGATAATAGTTGACTTGTTTGTGATGAATAATCAAACAGTAGGCCGTCGTATTGGCTGGTACATTGTCATGCGTTTCAAAATCTAGTCGCATGTCGATATTGGATGGCTTGACAGACTCTTCCATGTAAGAACAGTCAAAAACAATCAGTGGTGCTCTTGCCTTAAACGCTTGGGGTAGTAGAATGGGGCCGTTCTCTTTTTGATAATACGACCATCGAAATTTAGAAAACAAGTCGTACAGGGGGCCAAACTTATTTTTTGAAAAATCCAAATCCAGTCCTTCATAGGGAAATACAGCTTCGTTGAGGAAAAGACGTGCATTTCTCAATTGCAGGTGATCAAATTGCGTGGCATCATTGGTTTGTTGATACTTGCGATTCGTTTGAAAACCCACGATCAGGTAGAGAGGTCTCTCTGTATAGCGAGCTGTTTTTACAGACCAACTGTGTGTGTTGGTGGTGGGCAATAGCTGATACTCATGGAGTGCCCAGCTTCTAAATTCCATGGGTAGAGGCATATCTCTCTTTACCATTTTGAGTATGTCCAGTTTTTTGCTATCTTCAAGGGTCACATGAGGCACTTTCCATAGCAAGCGTTGTAGTTGAATTTTTGAATCGATGGGCGCATTGTCGGCTCCCTTGAGTGCATTATTATCACTCCTGTCTCTCACTAGATAAAGCACTTGCCTTGCGTTGACCACAATGGGTTAGTGATCTTCGGCAAAGCCTAAAATCATTTTAAGAGGTAAATATCCAGTAAAGGTCCCATCGGTGTGTACCATCCAGTCATTGGTCGAGTCAGGACACCAACCTGCCATGCAAAGTGTTTTACCTTCTTCCTCACTATAAGAGGGGTATAGTTTCATGACACTGGAAATGCCCACATTTCGAGTGCTATCCACCACGATATCGTTAATGACATACCGCACTTCAGAAAACAGAAAGGCCAAACCATGGTTGGCCAACTTGGATGTGGTGGGTGTAGAGCCATCGGCTTTGGTGAGCCGACCTTCAATCTGAATGACACTTTCATGCGGTAGGGTGTAAATATCTTGGTTGTTGATAACAAATTGAATTTCATCATTGTTATTGAGTCCAGGTGTTTGAGCTTGATAGGAATGGAGATCAATTCTTACCACTCCTGGTTGCTCCTCGATGCGGTTCGCTATCTGTAGGATAGAATTCATTATGAGGGTTGACGTGGTAACCCAAATGCTGTAAAATCTGCTTGCCTTGAGATGTTAACGTGTATTCACGTGGCAAACAACTAACACCATTCCTAGACGGTGTTGTTGCTTTATACACAAATTTCATAGTGGCTTTAGCACCAACTTGTAAGTCACTGGTGTGGTAGAATCAAGATCAATGAGTTATTGATCTCTATTGATCAGTCTTAATGTTATATTACTAATACTATCGACAGCCACAGAATGAAAAAGCACCACTGAAGGGATTTCACGAATAATATACCTATTGGGCGATGTCACAATAAAGTCATAAAGCGAATGCGATGGTTCCTGATTGGTGTACACTTGGCTAATAATATTACACGTCACCGACCCATGATGGTCCTCAATGAATTTCACTTCATGGTCTGATTCATGTTTTTTGTTGGGCTCCAACACACGTGGTTTAAATCCTAGTAATGGGCCAATGGAATCGGAGTGTGTTTTAAAGTCAATGTTAAAGGTAGAGAAAATACTGCAGCGATGAGTGTTGGTATTGCCTACAAGTTCAAACTTGTGCGTTCCGTCGAGAAATGACTTTAAACCATATTGATTGATCAACACCACATAAATGTGTTCATAAATATCATCGATCGTGTATCCACCAGAGTTCAGGGTGAGCACAGAATCATCATAGTAAAACTTGTTGTTCACATTTTCACGTATGTTGTATATTCGATTGTACGTTTCAAGAGAAACAAGTCCTAAACCATAGGGGTTTTCACTCAATTCGATAGGCGGGTAAAAGTCTAGGCTGACTTCAGGTCCACGTCCATGCAGTGTAAACGTTTTACTTTCTGCCGACATACTGGTGGCGTTTTTGCTTATGCTTCGACTTATATTAAAAAAAATAAACACAAACGTCCACACTGTTGGCTGTTAAACGTTTGCTCACGTTTCACATTATAATATATCTTGATCCTGTTTCCAAAATAGGTCACTAGTTCCATGGGCGGAGGCAAATTCCCAAAACTGTCAAAGTACCATACCATGGATCCCTCTTTGACATAAGCTACATAATGCGTTCCTGGTCCTCGGTGATCATCCAAATTGACAACAGCACATTCCTGTTTCCAGGGTCGTGGGGGTAATTGGTTTCGCATAAACACACCTCGAAAATGAGAAAGCTTTAGTTGTTTAGCATAGATTTCCACTTGTTGATGCGTCAGGGCATGTCTTGCTATGGCTGAGTTTTTTTTTTAATATTTCGAAATGGTGAAATCCCAAATCCTTGTTGATAAAAGGCTGGCTTTAAATTGGCTTTTCTAGCCCCCATGGCAATCGCTTCCATCGTTTCATTGTGTCGCTGACTTTCTTTGAGTTGTTGCTTGCCCTGCTGTGCGGCTTTAATGGTTTTCGCAACTGCACTGGCACCGCCCAAAAGTGAACCCAGAGCAGCCAGACCGGCAAATAATGCAGGTAAAAATCCGGCTCGTTTGGGGACGGGAATCACTCGCCCTTGGTTTGAAACCTGTCGCCGACGTTTTGGAATAACATGTCTCTGTGCTGCTCGAAGGGCTTTCCTTATGGTCAATACATTATTTTTTTCTTTTTTTCTTTCGCAAGGGCTTGTCCACGAATGTTGTAAGCCCAGGCTTTGCCAAGGACAAAGTCCTTTTTTTAGTCTTTCTCACTGCATACCTTTGTTTCACCATGATGATAATGACCAACAACCTTTCACAAGAAAGTTTAAATCACAACTAACGTCAGATGGTTATTTCATGGCTGTATATTCCAATTCCACATAAAGTGGGAAATCGTTTATGGTTTTTCCCGCTTGCTTTTCATCCCATGTCAACATGAGATGAAGGGATAATTCGTCACCTGCATTGACCATTTCATGGTTATGGATCAACATCCTATGACCATTTATCTTTATTTGTAAATGGTTCGCATCAGGTATGGCATATTTGATGTGAATGGTTCCATCATAGTGTAATCGATAGTGGCTTAAACCCGAAGCAAGCACATAGGTCAAGTGCTGATCATGGACTAGCGGTAAATGGTTTCTGTCATTCACAGGTTTTTCATTTGTCAGATACACTAAAAATACAGATGGGATAAATTTATAAAGCCTTTTCATTTCATAGGTCATGTAACGCTTGGTACAAACATCGTCTTCGTCTTGTGGGTCTTCCACGTGAATAATCCGATGGTGATTAGCGCTATAGCCATTCACCGTAAGCTGGGGCACTTTGTCATAAAACTCATACACTTTGTTATCCACATACTTTTTCGTAGTAACGTCTGTAGACACTTGAGGATGTTTTACATGGGTTAACCGCTTTCCCTTAAAGTCATAATCTCCCTGTTTTGTGCGTGGCACTACTGACCTATCCACATAGTGTTTATTAGCAGGATCTGTTTCCTGTTTAGGATCATGTATGGGGACAGGCCTAGCTTTGGCCATCAACGCACGTCCAAAGACGTCCATCGTCAACCTGTAGTACCAGTCTACTGTTTCTATGACAAGGTCCGGTGTCCTGTATATAGACAGCCTGCTAGCCTGTCTAAGCCTTAGTTGAAATGAAGATTATTAAGCAGCAAGAGTCATTCCCCGTGGGGGACATGGTTTCCCATCTCTGTCCCACATCACGTGAACAACGCCATGGTTCACTCTTTCCATCTTCCATTCGCTGCATCATTGTGGGGCCTTCCGGCTGAGGAAGGACTAATCTTTTGCTAACGTTCATCACAGCGCCCAATGGTCTGCGTTTTCAAAATATTTATATTTTTGCAAAATCTCTCTACCAACCCCTCTACGTGTTTCTGGATCAAGTCATGTCTGGATTACAAAAAGAGAATATGGGTTATTTTACATTTTCCATGCAAGAAAATGTGATTTCACCGGATGTAGTAAAGCCTGATTCACTCATGATTTTCGATGATGTATCCACTGAACGTCAAGGCATCATTCAAAGCTATTTCAGCATGGGTCGACACAAACATATCGATTGCTTCTATCTTGGGCAAACGAATTCTAAAATGTCCAAACAGTTGATTCGTGACAATGCCAATGTCATTGTTTTATTCCGTCGGGACGAGAGGAACAGTCGTCACAATTATAATGAACATGTGAATCCGGATATGACCTTTCAAATGTTTACAGAATTGTGTGCCAAGTGCTGGAACACTCAACGGCATGCCTGCTTAGTGATTGACAAACAAAGTGAACTCAACCAAGGACGGTATCGCTTAGGGTTTGATCATTTTATTGCTATTTAAGGCCCTGTCTCATTCCCCGGCAAGTTATTGGTCAAGACACCATGGCGTTAGCAGAGAGTCAATTGAAAAAGCATATTATTAGAGCAAAAAATACTATTCGCCAAAAGTTTCGTCAATTGAAACAATCACGTGCAAATCATGCTTTGTTTATTCAACAACATTTAGCACCTCCACTAAAAGCCATGTTGAAACCCTCTTTCAAGCCATCTGAAACGCTACCCACCGTTTTACAATCCACGCAGACGCTGCACGAGGACCCTGAGGAAGAGGAAGAGGAATAGGAAGATTTGACTAGTCTTAGTGAAGTTGAGGATGAGGAGGAACAAGTGTTTACGCCTCAAAAAAAGGCCGCACCCCTTGCAGAGTTTTTGAGAAAAAAGAAATCCTTGGCCATGGTCGATACACCTTGCCCTTCCAAAGCGTCTCCGTTTTCACAACTCTTGGCCACCCCTCAACATAAAGCTCAACTGAAAACCATTTTAATAAAATATTATGGATCAACATTGGAACCCTATTTCACCGATCTATTTATTGGAAACACAGATACCATGTATGGTGTTCGCTATGAGGATGATAGTTTTAAAATTGGCGATTCATCCATTAAATTTGCTCGTACTAAAGCTGTCATTAAAAACATCAACTATAAATTAACGCCAGGACTGTTAAAGCTGCTCTTTTCTCGGACTCCCTCTTTCCATGATTATACACCAGAGGATCTTGACAAATATAAATCCATTTTATTGGATACCCATGCCACAAAAGACAGTATGATCCCGCTCAACAAGTGAATGCCAATATATCTCAAAAATATAAAACCATCATTGCAAAAAAATTTCCCACCAGTCAAAGTACTCGTCGTAAAGCGTCCGCTTCGGGAATGACATTTAAACCATTAAATCCCCTTGTGGATGTTACCTACTGGCACAATCCCAATAAGCTCGTCCAGCGGCTACAGTTGTTGCATGCCTCACGTCAAGCTGGCCACACCGGTCACGATTGGGAAATTCAAGAAATTGAACAAGAACTTCGAAATGCCAAAATTATTGTTTAAGCCCTCACCCATTAAAATGGGTATTGCTCACGAGTTGCATCGCCCAGCTAGGCGTCACTATCTGCGACTCAAGGTGATTTCACGAGGTGTGGATGAACTTTGGCAGGCTGACTTGGTTGAAATGATACCCTATGCTAGCGTTAACGACGGTGTACGCTATATGTTGACCGTCATTGATGTCTATTCCAAAATGGCCTTTGTTGAACCTGTGCGTCGCAAGTCTGGCCCACTAGTTACCAAGGCCTTTCAACATATTATTCAACACTCCAAACGTCAACCTCAGCTGCTACAAACTGACCAGGGGAAAGAATTTTTCAACAAGGATTTCTCCAGTTTTCTCAAATCTAAGGATATTCACCATTACACCACGTACAGCAACCTCAAAGCCAGTGTGGTCGAGCGGTTCAACCGAACATTGAAAACCCATATGTGGAAAGCGTTTACCGCTCAGGGCACGTATCGCTGGTTGGACATGTTACCAGAGCTAGTATCACGTTACAATGACACCAAACATAGAACAATTGGGACCAAGCCACGCCTCGTGACCAAAAATATTCAGCGATTGGATAAACTGTTTAACCCCATAAAAACAGCCGATCCTAAACGTCACCGACTGAAAATTGGGGATTTTGTTCGTGTGAGCAAATTTAAGTCTGCCTTCAATAAGGGCTACACCGCTCAGTGGGGGACTGAACTATTTCGAATTCGTCGAGTCAACTTGGACAGTCCAGTCACCTATTTACTCGAGGACCTCAACCATCAACCCATAAAAGGTAGATTTTATCTCCATGAACTACAGAAAACAGCATTTCCTCAGCATTATCTTGTGGAAAAAGTGTTGAAACAAAAAGGAAATAAACTCTATGTCAAATGGATAGGGTTTAAATCTACGTTTAATTCTTGGATCAATAAATTACATGTTGTGTGAACCTGTGCAATTTTTAATTTATTCACACATGTTGTACACCACCTATAGCTCTATGTGTACAGTCCTCAGCTCCACATATTTCTTTCTCTTTCCACCTGTGTTCTCTCATACATTACCCCTCCCCCTCTCCCTCCCTTCACCTCCCACCACTGCTGTTTGCAGCTCTTGCCTATCTATTGGTTGTGACATCATTCCCACAATTTGCATCATACTTTTTACAGATTCAGCGATTCCCACGCTTTGAACATTCTGTTATCAGGCACGTGGACAGCAAACGTCCCAGGTGAACACCTGTGGCAGATCAAATTTCACGTCAACTTGCATTTTGTCACGTACGAAGCAAAACAGGATGTAACTTGTTAACAGTTATCGTGCACGTGGACAGCTAACGTCCCAGGCGAACACCTGTGGTAGATCAAATTTCACATGAACTTGCATTTTGTCACGTACGAAGCAAGACAGGATGTCACTGGTTTAGCCTACATGTGGTTTCACACATGTTCACATGCCTTTCGCTCTTCCCTGCCACCACAATGGTCAGATTATTTCACCTTCAAGCGTCTTTGTCATTTTTCCATTGCACCCGTTGTCAAGTCAGATCAACGCCTTCCAATAAGCTCAAATGACCTTCACCTCCTGCTCGTCTGCAAGTTGGTTTTCTGTACTCGCTTCGATCAACATAGAACCAAGTTCTCATCACCGTTTACACGTCAAAGGTAAAATGTGTGAAAAAACGAACCCTCGCTCTGTCATAAACCGACCCGCCGAAATAGCGATTGTTCTATTAAGCATGGTCCTTGTGGTTAGCGACAGGTTCGTTGAAACACACACACACACTCAGCAGTATCGTCTCTCTCAACCACCACGCTTCATGAACTTTATAAACAGGTAAAGAAAAAAAACAGTTTTTTTTTCAACATGTATGGCGTTAGGCCCTTTGTGAATTATTTTTTGGAAACAATATCTAGCACATTTGAAAGGGGGCGTTAGCCCGAGTCCTAGGACACCTCGTACACGTCTCTAGCGTTATTGGTTCGTGAAATATCGGCAAAAATCACAAAAAACACGTGTTTACCCAAAAATCGAGTTTCCAATATTTTTTAAAAATTATAACGAGTGGTCCATAGCAAAGAGGACGTCAGCCCGAGTCCTTGGACCCGTCGTACACGCCTCTAGCATGATTGGTTCGCGAGATATAGCAAAAAGTTTAAAATCACGGTTTTACCCCAAAACATTCTGTTTCCCTCATTCTCAAAAACTTTAACCTATTACCAAAATACAGAGGGTTTCTAGACAAGCCATTTGACGCGTCATATGACCAAATCCGACCAGGCATTCCTGAAATATCGGAAAAAGTCTAAAATCATGGTTATACCCCCAAAAAGCCTGTTTCCCTCATTCTCAAAACTTTAACCTATTAATAACACATATAGGGCTTCGAGACAAGCGATTTGACACGTCACACGTCCAAATCCGACCTTGCGTTCGAGAGATATCGGTGAACTTCGTAGGAAAGTAGGCGACTATCTGGTTCTCTCCTCACCACCAAAACCCCTTCTTATCAATCATTTTTTTCAAAGAGCTCGCCCTCTTACAAAAATCCCAAGTGCGCATGCGTAAAAAACAAAAACAAAAATGTTAATCCATAGCGGCATCTCGTAAAACGCATGCGCGATATGAGCAACCACGTTTAAGTTCATTTTAGCAGCGCACCTTATACATGTCGCATTTGAAAAGAGACTTTCACTAAAAATTACAATTTCACCCCCTAGTAGGGGTAGGTTTTATTTAGGGGTTGAAATGAGTGGTCCATAGCAAACCCCCCTTCAGCCCGAGTCCAACGACACCTCATTCGTGAATCTCCGACCACGGGTTCGGGACTTATCGGCTCGCATTGGGAGTAGAGGGGGCGGGGGCAGAATCGGCATCACTCCCCTACTAAAGCATATAAATAATTCATGCTTTTGGGCTAATGCCGTGTGTATTTTGATTTGAACCATACGTTTCGGTGAAACCTTGCCTCCTTTTTCAATGGAAATAAACTATGTGGCCAAAGAAAGTATATCAATGAGATTACAAAAAATATATAGATAAATTCCTCTGTTCGCCACCAGAGAGCAGCTGCCAGAAATTAATGTATGGACCATGGTAGAACGGCGGACAGAGTAGTAAGTAATGAGAAGGTAAAGGGGGCGGGGTGAAAATATAGAAAATGCTCGAAGAATGAGGATGTCCGTAAGAAAAGGGGGCGAGTTGGGAGGATTAGATGGATATAATTAAACATTAACAAAAGGGGAAGTGTAACTGAACGATACCTAACGTCATACAGTCAACGGCAAAAAACAGATGGAAACTCCTCCAGTGACGAACAAAGGAGATCAACTGACAAATCAGCTATAGCTGATCATGCCCTGTCTTCAGGGCACGATGTATGTTTCAAGGATGCTCATGCGCTTGCCCTTGTTAAGCACAACTGGTCTAGAATTATAGATAGATAGATAGATAGATAGATTTTTATTAATTCCATTTGATCAAATACATGCATTCAATACATATTTGATATAGGACACGTCAGAATTTACATGCATAAAATAAAAGAACTAACAGGTATATATTACTAAGATTATAACTATTTATAACTTATTATAATAGCAAATCTTAATAGATACAATCTTATTGCACAACTATTTACACCTCACTCTATTATCATAATATGAAAACTTAATTCTATAAATACAACAACATACAGCTAGGTATTAAAATTAAATTAAAACAGTAAAATATAGTTATAGATTCCATCACTCCTATACGCTAAAATATTCAACTACTGAGTAAAAACAATGGCACTGCAGATAAGCTTTCAACATTCTATCAAAGGTTTTTATTTTTGGGGCCAGTTTTATATACTAGGGTAGTTTATTGTATAATTTAACTCCACTGTGAAAAGTTCCTTTTTGATATATGCTTGTGTGTGTGTGTGAAATATGAATGTTTTGATTTTGTCTTGTGTTATGCCTATGAACATCATTGTTTGTTTTAAGGAAAACATCCTTATTCATTAAATTCTTTTTAAAAAACATAATACTTTCAAAGATATATATGCAGGGCAGTGGGAGAATGTTTAAATCTTTAAACAGAGGTCTACATGATTCTCTAGAGTTTACATTTGCCATAATTCTAATCGCCCTCTTTTGTATCCTAAACGTGCTTAGTACATCTGGCGACATACCCCAAAATATGATCCCATATCTTAAGTATGAATGGAAATAAGCAAAATAAGTATTTCTTAATGTGTGCATGCTAGTGCAGGTTTTCAAAATACGTAACGCAAAGCACATCGAGTTCAGTTTAGTATTCAGATATTGTATATGTTTATTCCATTTCAAGTCTTGTTGTATCCATAGTCCTAAAAACTTTGTTTCTGATTTATTTTCTATTTGATGACCATTTAATGTTATATTGGGCATCGCAGGATTCCTATTCTGTATAGTGTGGAAATTTAGACATACTGTCTTTTTATAGTTTATTATGAGGCGATTATCTTGTGACCATTTGGTTAACTCTCCTGTAACGGAGTCAGCAGACTGCTATATGACCTGTTTAGTTTCACCTTTTATTACGAGTGTTGTATCGTCCGCAAACAAAATGTCCTTATGTGAATGAACGTTCTGTGTTATATCATTGATATATAGAAGAAAGAGTAGTGGGCCCAAAACCGATCCCTGGGGTACTCCAAATTCAATAATTCCCTCATTGGACAATGTTTCATTAAGTAATTTGGTTCCATCATCCTTGTGTCTCAAGCTTACTATTTGTTTACGCCTTGCTAAGTAAGACTCTATCCATTTATTAGCTAGACCTCTAACACCATGTTGATTTAGTTTGGTAAGGAGGATTTTATGGTCAACAACATCAAATGCTTTCGATAAATCCAAGAATAGGCCAGTTACATGTTCCTTATTGTCAATTAATTTCAGTATACTATTACTACATTCGTAAATTGCTGTCTGTGTAGATTTTTCCGTTCTAAATCCATGTTGTGAGTTTGATAATATTTTATTTTTTTCTATGAAACTTATCAGTCTCTTATACATAATTTTTTCCACAATTTTTGCAATGCCAGTTGGTAAGGTAATAGGACGATAGTTATCTAATTCATCTTTTGAACCGTTTTTGTGCACTGGAATTACTTTTGATAACTTCAAAATATCCGGGTAAGTTCCTGAGAGAATTGAACTGTTTATTAAGTGCGTAAGTGGATTTATTATATTTTCTGCACATTTCTTTAAAATTGCATCAGGGATGCCATCAATGCCAGCACAGAATTTATTTTTTAGCTCTTTTATAACTATTCTTACCTCTTCACTTGTGACATGATTTATAAATAAAGAATCACTGCATATATTTATTTTATTATTAGAATTTAGTGTATTTACCTGTGATTTATTTATTAATTTTTGTGGAATTTCCAGAAAATAGTCATTAAAAGTGTTTGCTATTTCCTCTGGATTATTAATCACTTTATTATTTCTGGTCAGTGTAACGTTCCTTTGTATTTTAGCAGATTTTCCAGTATCTTTCTTTATCACGGACCACATAGCCCTGTTTTTATTAGATGATTGGGAAATAAAATTATCATTATGCATTTTCTTTGCTAGTCTTATTACCATATTTAATATGCTAGTGTATTTTTTGTAGTATAAATTGAATTCAGGTGTTGTGTGGTATTGTTTATATAATTTGTGTAGAAATTTCTTTCTTTGACATGAATTTATAATCCCTGTTGTTATCCAATTGCTAGTTTTGTTATTTTGAACAGTTCTTCGTTTAAAGGGGAATGCTATTTCAAAATAGTGTTTTAGGGTACTGTTAAATGCATTAAATTTATCATTTACATTTTCTAGTTCATAAATTTCTGACCATGTTTCCTTATTTAATAAGTCATTGAAATATGTAACATTTGATTCAGTGAATGACCTGCACTTTGATTTTACTCCATTATCATTATTATTGATTACTTCGGATACTTCAAAACTCAGTATTTGTCCATGGTGGTCACTAAAACCCGGACAATAGACTTCTATTGAATGGTGATATTTATCTGTATTTAAAAAAAATTGATGAGGAGTGGTTTTACTAAATGTTGTTATTCTTGTTGGTGTATTTATTGTAGGTTTCAGTCCATAGGAAATTAGTAACTGTGTTAATAATTCACAATTTCTATCAAGTTTTAAGAAATCCACATTTACATCCCCACAAATTATTATATCGAAATTTACTTTGCTCATGTTATTGAGTAACAATTCTAATTTATCTATAAATAGAGGAAACTTTCCTGACGGAGAACGGTATACGCATACAATTATTAACTTAAACTGCTGAATTTTTACGGCAGAGAATTCAAAATCCTGTTCCATAATTAGATAATTATAAGCTGTTATCTGTTCGTGATCTAAATTATTTCTTAAGAAGATGCAAGTACCACCATGGCTAATATTAGAACTAGAGTATTTACTAGCTTGTATAAACCCTGGGAATTGAATTAATTCAAGTTGTTCCTCTTTCAGCCAATGTTCTGAAATACATAGTGCTGAGATGTCTTTAAGTTCATTTTTAAGCATTAGATTTATGTAATCAATTTTATTATAAAGAGACTGGACATTCTGGTGGTAAATTTTAAATTTGTTACTTTTGCAAGCTTGTGTTGGTGATTTATTTACATTATTATTATCATAATTGTTATTATTATTGTTGCTAGACAAATCCGAAATACCATTGTTGCACTCCGTTAAATTTGACTTCAAAAGATGTGAATGCCAAACCTCACGTTTGGCTTCTTCTACCAGTTTCCCTGCTTCCACTCTGATGATATTACTGTTGAATTATTCTTACCATTTGAATTTACAATTTTGCAGATTTCATCACTAAGATACTCTTTTCCTAATCTATTTAAGTGTAGGCCATGCCGAGTGTGGAACTTCCTGTCTAATTTACTTACATCTACAATTTGGACATTTGGAAAACTCTTACAAATTTTATGAATTTTTCCATTTGTAGCCTCTATTTCTACATTTACACATGATTTGGGAATTAAATCGTATCTCTGCGGAATGTTTACAATAATGACATTTGTTTTTTGCATGGATGGCAATGTACCCTTTAAATCTTTGATTACCTTTTTACTCTCATTTCTATAGACGTCGTTTGCTCCAGCGATGATCACTGCGTAGTCCTTTGCAGTAAGGGACGCACACTCTCCTATCATCCCGTTCGTGACTTCTGCAATTTGAGCTCCTGGCTTCACTGTCGAAGTGACCTACATTTCTCGGCTTCTCTCCAATACGCTTGCTGCTACATCTCGCCCGTGGCTATCCGCAAATATCCGCATCTTCCTGGATTTTCTCTTTATCACTTTCTTCTTTTCTTCTTGAGGAAAGTCATCATTTTCTTCGACAAGCACTCCAAATGAATTTGAGACGGGAATTTCAGTTACATGTACTCCATTTATAGGCCTAGGCTTATTCAATCTTACCTTACCAGCAATCACTGTCGACCAAGTTTCCTTGCTTTCCTCTCTGTTTCCTTTTAATTTATTCAACTCTTCCATTAACTTAGCAATATCTTCCTTTAGCAGCTTTATAATTTCGTCTTTTGAGGACAGTTCGTTTCTCAGGTTATGACATTCGCATGACGGTAGCGGTAGGCCTACATTACGACAATCGGTTTCACTTTTCTCCTCATTCAATTTTACCTGAGATCTTGTGATGATTTTATTTGCATTTTTTTACTTTTATTTTGCACGACGAGCATAAATCCGTTACGGTTACACAACCTGACGAGACACTAACACTGTTTACTGTCGTCATACTAGAGATCTAAGTTAGCCTAGATGTTTACACCAAATTACACTAAATTTAATTTAATTATTACTACCTAATAGAATTAATCTAATTACCTACCAATAAAGAAAGAAGAATGTGAAATACGTGTATCTTCCAATCGGGTGAAGTCTCGTAAAAGCACCACTGCTCTACTTGGTTCAAACATTGATTGAAGAAGTCACCGAATCTTTGGATACACGTTCCCACAACTTAGTTTAAGTTTATTAAATTATCAATAAGAATTTCTAAATACTATCAATATTCCGTATTACACTTGATCTAAGGAAAGTAACTTTATAGATTTTAAGCCTCTGTTATAATATTTTACCACTTTTATCAAATATTTACACTAGCTGCTATTTCACTACACTTTCACTGTGACGCCATCTTGGAGCATTGAAGTAACTGTTTCCGAACAAATCATCACAGTGAGCTATTCCAACTTGGATGGGCATTGTTGTCTGCTGCAAAAAACATGTTGTCAAGTATTGTTGTTGTTGTTGCTGCTTTTATGTTGCCACCATTAGCCATATCAACTTGTGAACAGAGGCAGTTGAAATTCGTAAATTCGTAAAAATTCGTAAAAATCCCAATAATTTTTACGGAGACACTGGATATCAGCTAAGTGACACTTGGCTACCAGTTATTAAGGATCTAGGGAGACAGTTCCTCTCAGTCTCTCTGTTCTTCACCTATTTAAAATTGTACTTTTTCCCTCTATGGCTACAGAGCCTCGATTTGATCTCCTTTGTTCGTCACTGGAGGAGTTTCCATCTGTTTTTTTCGCCGTTGACTGTATGACGTTAGGTATCGTTCAGATACACTTCCCCTTTTGTTTATGTTTACTTATATCCATCTAACCCTCCCACCTCCCCCTCCCCCCCTTTCTTGTGGACATCCTCATTCTTCGAGGAGTTTCTATATTTTCACTCCGCCCCCTTTACCTTCTCGTTACTTACTACTCTGTCCGCCGTTCTACCATGGTCCATACAGTAATTTCTGGCAACTGCTCTCTGGTGACGAACAGAGGAATTTATATATATTGTAATCTCATTGATATACTTTCTTTGGCCACATTGTTTATTTCCATTGAAAAAGGAGGCAAGGTTTCTCCGAAACGTATGGTTCAAATCAAAATACACACGGCATTAGCCTAAAAGCATGAATTATTTAATTCCGGGCCGTGAAAGCCTTAATATGCAAACTAGGAAAGCAGTTTATAATTGTAGGATATTGCTTAAGATGCCTTTGGCTTCACTTCGAGTGTTTGCCTTTTGATTTCTGTGTTCGCGAATACTCTCAAGAGTTGCCACGACGCCACATCAGCCTTCCCTCAGAGCTTGACAAGAGTCATATCGTGCCGACCATCGAGTCACTGACGGGCTTTTTTTTAGTACGCGCGCAATAAAGTTCTTTACAATTTCCATCGGTAGGTCGAAGCAGTAAAAAAGTTGTGCAGTTCTTGAGCTGTAAAAATACCTTACAGATTCTGAACAAGATTCAGCGGCATGAATTCCAACCAAATTTAGTGAATGGGGTGAGCATGGTGCGTAGAGGGCTAAGGGATTCAAGGCCGCTATTCAAGCTTGCATCCCGGAATATTCGCCGGACATATTACTTGCGTTATCGTAAGATTGACCTCGAATATCCTCCATTTTCAAATCCAGATCTTCCAACTTAGCCTTTGCTGCATCAAAAAGAGTCTCTGACTTGTGCCCGATGCTCGCCATAAAACCTAGAAACCTTTCTTTTGGTTCACCATTGGCCGTAACGTTTTGTTTGTCCGCTGAGGCATATTTAAATTTTTGTTGCTTTCTCCCCCTAAGGTGTCATTCGAATTACATGTAGGCCAAGAATTGTCATTCTTTTTTTTTCATCAATTTTGGCTTGTTGGAGCTGAAAAGGAAAATCTTGTATTAATTAGAGCATTTCAAACATAGTAATTTTTAAAAGAACAACTTTTAATATAGTCTGCAGGCACGGTACGGTTTCGAGGCCAGTCTGAGTTTTTACGTATGTCACTTTGTGCAACAGGTTAACAAGCAATCGCCTATTGGGGAAGGCCTACTTTGCGTAAAGTAATTCGTGTACGGTAGCTTACCTCAAGTTGCTGAACTCCATCGCAGTCAATGTCGTGAACCGTGTTATTGTTATCCGAATTTGTCGTTGGAGGTGTAGGATTCACACGGGCACTAAACATCTCATTTATTTTCCGACATTTTGATAGTGTAACCTCGGCTTTGCAGACACGGCTTTGGTAACCAGGCAACTTTTTGCTGCCCATAGTTTAAAACATTTACTTGCAGATCACAAGACAACAAAACAACACAACGCAAGCTCGAACTCGCACACAGCACTGGCAAGGGGGTGGGGCGCGGGGCACTTCGATGCTACTACAATGCAAGCAAACCGAGCTACCGCAACAACAGCGCGCGTAGCACAGCTCCGCTCGCCCGCCTCCCCGCCCCTCTCACACTTGTCGGGACGAAAGGGCGTCGAGCGGCATAACGAAGAGCGAAGTGGAAGGGCATGCGACAAAGACACGATATTATTTCTAAATGTCTCTGCTCATTTCTCAATATTTATTTTAGCAATATACTGCCATAATCCTAACTTAGCACATTTAAAGCCGCAGCAAAGAGGGCGCCTAACGGCTGTGCCCTTCGGGGCGCCTCCAGTACAGATCATTGCCGATTGCCTAACCGAAGGGGCGCCCCTAGGCACGTGCCTATTTTTCCTTACGGTTATTCCGGCCCTGCTCGTGGATCATTTCTCTGCACCTATTACATTCGGTTGTGCTGTCCTCATTAGTGCATTAAGCAGGATTTAGACCACAACGGAGTTGCACGGACCAAGTTCTCTCCTTAACCACCTATATTGAGGCAGGGTTCCAGATTCGCCAAAAAACATCAGTAGCATTTATAGACCTTAAGGCAGCTTATGACACTGTTTGGAGAGAGGGTGTAATTTATAAATTACTTCAAGTTGTCCCTTGTAAGACACTGGCTCGTCTTGTAAGCAACATGCTGAATGATAGAAGCTTCCAGGTCATCATGGGCAGTGAAATTAGCAAAACCAAGTAAATTAAATAATGGACTTCCTCAAGGATCAGTGCTTGCCCCACTCTTGTTCAGCCTCTATATATTAGATTTGCCCTCCACAAAATCGAGGAAGTTTGGATATGCTGACGACTGGGCAATTGCTACTAGAGATCCATGTTTCGAAAGTACAGAAGAGACGCTGACAAATGCTTTTTCTGTACTGGGAGATTATTTTCGCAAATGGAGACTTCAGCCAAGCACAACTAAGACCGAAGTTGCTTGCTTCCACCTGAACAATAAAATGGCAACAAGGGAACTTACGGTTTACTTCAATAACATCCTCCTTCGCCATAACAGACATCCCAAGTATTTGGGTATAACACTGAATAGAACATTGTCATTCAAAGAACACCTACGAATGACTTCTGCCAAAATGAAGACAAGAAACAACATCTTACGGAAATTATGTGGCACCACTTGGGGTGCCAATGCAACAACTCTCCGTTGCTCAGCTCTAGGTTTAGTTTATTCTGTTGCTGAGTATTGTGCTCCTGTGTGGATAAATAGTCCGCATATAAGATTAATAGATGTACAATTGAATAACACCACGCGCATGATAACAGGAACAATTATGTCAACTGCTACACAATGGCTTCCTATTCTGAGCCACATCCCACCACCTCATTTGCGGCAATGCAACATTTTGATAAGAGAATATAGAGAGATCCAGACCAACAAAAAACTACCAATCCATGGAGACATTGGTTTTCTACATGTGAAAATATTACGTTCAAGACATCCACCTATCTGCACAGCGGAGAATCTTGCAACTAACAAATTCAACCTGACTGAGAGATGGTCTTCTGATTGGAATTCGTTTGTCCCTCCAGAGAGTACAGTAATGCCATGCATAACTGAGCAGGTGCCAGGGCCTAGAAAGACCTGGTCAAAATTAAATAGACTCCGGAACAATCACGGTGTATGCGGCGATCTCCTGTACAAGTGGAGGAAAAAATCTTCGTCATGTTGCGAGTGCGGTGCTGAAAGACAGACTGTTCGGTACCTAGTTCAGGAATGCCCACAAACATCATACAGTGGTGACTTCGGCGACTTCTTCCTAGGAACACCACAGACACTTCATTACGTTTCGAAACTTGATGTCAAATTGTAAATATTTTTCATGTATGCCATACGATAAATAAAATAAATTAGTGCATTGCCTCTGATATACCGGGCAGAATTCCTTTTCGTTGCTTCTGGGTGCACTCCGGGCAGAAAGCATCTTGGTCAAGATTTCCTGCTTTATCTTGTTGGCTGAGGAGCTTCGTTCTCCCTTATAACGACAACCCTCGTTGTAAAACTTCTTCACGCCCCGCTTACAGTGAGGTGTCCTTGTTCCTAAGCGCAACGATCAGCGTGGCTGGTTTCTTTCTTTGATATTTATGAAGTTAGAATGCTATTCGTCACTATTAGTGCCATTTGTGTGTTGAGTCCATTGATTGACAGTTTAGCCACAACACTCTCCGGTTAGTCGATACAATAACTTTCAGTCAGAATTCCAAGTTGAACATTCCCTAACTTAAGAAGGCAATCACTGAAAATTGGATCATGCTAACACCGGTTATTCGATATTTATGAAATTATACGATTTGAGTACCCGTGCGAGAAATCTCGCATGTTCATAAGTCATACTTTCCCCAATAGGTTTAAAATTAGTGACTTAAGGTGAAGATTGTAATGATTTTATTTCAACCAAATGATTATAGAACACTATTTACGATTCAGTTAGATTCCAAGCTCTACGTTCTCTAACTTAAGAAGGCAATCACTGAAAATTGGATCATCACAACACTCACCAGTTATTCGATATTTATGACAGCATCTTGGTCAAGATTTCCTGCTTTATCTTGTTGGCTGAGGATCCTCTTTCTCCCTTATCAGGACAGCTTTCGTTGGAAAACTTCTTCACGCCCCGCTTACAGTGAGGCTCCCTTGTTCCTAAGTGCAACGATCAGTGTTAAACTGTTTCATACACTGCCTGCAGGGCAGCTCTCCCGTTCCTGTCTGAGCCGCTCTGCGTTAAACTCCTTTGCACGTTACCTACAGGGGTGCTTTCGCTTTCTTGAGTGGAGCGTCAGCATGAGAGCGTGTTGTGGCTGGTTTCATTCTGAGAGCATTGTATACTGCTTCTTTGATCTTATTTTCCATCTTTTCCTGAAGTCAGGTTTCAATGTATTGTGTTAGTTCCTCGACCATTTTTTGGCAAAAGCGGCTATTACCACCCTACAGGATTTATTCATGTCCAGTGCCTCAGGTTTACACATTTCACACAGCCATATCAGTTTCCTGTTCTTTCTTTCAAGGTCTTTGACTTCCTGACCAATGAGGCCAATACAGTTCTCGTGGGTCTTTTCTCAGCACCTATCGCATTCGATTGTGCTGTCCTCATTAGTGCATTGCCTCTGACATATCGGGCAGAATTCCTTTGTGTTTCTTCTGGGTGCAATCCGGGCAGAAAGCATCTTGGTCATGATTTCCTGGTTTATCTTGTTGGCTGAGGAGCCTATTTCTCCCTCGTAAAACTTCCTCACGCCGTGCTTACAGTGAGGCTTCCTTGTTCCTAAGTCCAACGATCAGCGTGGCTGGTTTCTTTCTTTGATATTTATGAAATTAGAATGCAATTGGTCACTGTTACTGCCACTTGTGTGCTGAGTCCATTGATTGACAGTTTAGCCGTAACACTCTCCGGTTATTCGATACATTATCTTTCAGTCAGAATTCCAAGTAGTACGTTCCCTAACTTAAGAAGGCAATCACTGAAAATTGGATCATCATAACACCGGTTATTCGATATTTATGAAATTATACGATTTGTGTACCCAATCCATTGATTTACTAATTCTGAAAACCATGGGAAATGATAGAAGATAGAAGAAAAACCTGTAAAAGAATTAATGTTTAATACCGTAGTTCTAAGGTTTTAGACGTCTGCCTTAAGTCCAACCCCTCGTCCACGTCGCGGGAGACGGGCAACGGCACAAAGTAGGGGATCGCCTGTAGGGGCGAAGTACAGTAGGGACTTCGTGTGCCCCGGAACCGTTACGGTAGCTGTGAAGGTCCTACACGAACCCTGAAAAGTGACGGCTAACGGGGCTCTGGTGAAGCTACGATAGGCCCAGCAAGCCAGTAGGGTATGAAACCAAATGCTTTCAAGAATGGAACGAGCCTCGGACATGATGGATATAATAGACGACGACACGGCTGTAAACACGGACTAAGATTTGGAACTTTAAACATAAGAACGCTGACGGGGAAGGTGGAGGAGATAGTGGATATGATGGAAAGAAGGAAGTTGGATTTATTGGGATTGGTAGAAAGAAAGTGGAAAGGGGAAGGAAGGAGAGAACTGAGAAAAGGCTATAGACTGTACTGGAGTGGGACTAACGAGGGAAAGAGGAATGGAGTGGGATTAGTAGTACGAGATAGTTTAAAAGAAGAAGTGAGGAGAATAAGTTATAGGATGATGAATGTGAAAGTAGCACTGAGGGGAGAGACCGTAGAAATAGTGCAAGTGTATGCTCCACAAGTTGGCTGCGCCTCTGAGGAGAATGAGGAGTTTGAAGAGGAATTGCAGAAGAAGCTGGTAGGAAGAAATATGATTGTTATGGGGGATCAGAATGCCCATGTAGGAAGAGAAAGACAAGGTTATGAGACTGTTCTAGGACCAGAGGGTTGGGGCGGAAGAAATGAGGAAGGAAAGAGACTGTTGGACTTCTGCCAAAGGAACAGCCTGCTAGTTGGGAACTCCTGGTTCAAGAAAAGAGAGAGCCACACAATCACATGGTACAGTGATGACTTGACCAGGAAGTCGGTGGTCGACTATATACTGTATGAGAAAGAACTAAATGAGAACATCACGGACATCAAGGTTATACCAACGGAGAACCTGGATAGCGACCATCGATTGCTGGTAATGAACCTAAGAGGGAGTAGGGAGAAGAAAGGGACTGAGAACCAGGAAAGACGTGTAAGGATATGGAAACTGAAAGAAGGGGATAGAAGGGTCGAGTGCCTCAAAATGGTAAAGGAAGGAATTCCAACAGATGAAGAAAGAGGGGTGGAAGAGGAATGGGCTAGATTTAAGAAGACACTAGTAGGTCCAGCAGAAGCAGTATGTGGGAGCAGGGGCGGCCGGTGATATTGAACTCAAGGGCTCCGCCCTCCCACCCTCCTCCCTCCTCCCTCCTCATCAACCATGATGTTCTCTCTCCTTGCAACTTATGTTTTGCCATCGTGACAAAATGTGTGTAGTTCCTCTCCTTGTCGGTAGAGCACACCGGATGCTCGTGAGGACTCATCAAAAATCGCCCGCTTTGTTATTTACGTTGCCATGGCAACGAATACCTTCAGTTATCCCCTGTCCATCCTCTCATGCGCTACGTCACGAAGTGTGTGGACTCAGTCATCTTGAGTCTGATGCAGCCACTGCCTGCCCATTCAACGATTACGGCATTGGTTTATGCGTACCACGGCCGTCTGCGTACAACCTCGTTTCCAAATATTGGCGCTAGGAAGCAGCACAAAGTCACTGTGGCAGACATAAGTTTTGTATTGATGTTAATGGCGAAGTTGGAATGTATTCTGAATGATTTTATTATGTAGTACTGCGGCGTGCCCTTTTGTAAATCACAACTGGGCAAGTTAGAATACCGGGGAATTTCATGAGATACAATCGGACAATTCATTGCGTGAGAAGTGGTTACGTGGCATTTTCAGAGAAGGTGACAAGAGAGGAAGCAAATGGTTACCTTCTGATCGCTCTGTTCCTTGTAGTCTTAATTTTTTTCTGAGAGTTTCAGATCACATAAATTATTATCAAATTGGTTACAACTAGTGGGATGTGGATTGGCGGCTATGGTCCCCCAGCTGAGATTCCTTGAGCTGAACTCCTCTCATATATTTCATGTCAACTCTTACCCCAACGTTATTAGGGTATCGGAGGCCTTAATTGGCTCTTGTCTTTTTCTTTTCTGATGCCCTAATTTTTGTAGGATCAGACCTCATTTTGCCCTTTTTCTGCCTTCTCTGAGGCCCTAGAGAAGGTAGGGTGTGTGTTGTCCCACCAGGCACGGTGCACCTTAGATATCGATACACCCTCAATGATGGAGATAATTGTTGTTTAAAGGGGTGAAATATCTAGGTCATCTACCCTTAGTGGTTTAGGTGATGGTGAGAAATTATAATGAAATGAAATCTACAGCTAGGCTTAAGAAATTACTGACTAACAACTAACGTATGTACTGGAAGAAGAAAACGACAATAATAAAAGAAAGAAACGAATAAGGGAAATAAATGACGGAAAAGAAATGCCCTCCATCTTCGAAGGGCAGATAACCTTGCTGTTCATCCCCTTATAACAAGAATCAATTTTCGAAGAATGAGTATTGAACCCATGTGCCATCAGGTCCATGGATGGTCGAATCCATGCATTTGAGGAAGAAATCAAAGAAGCGTATAGTTTCTAATGTAACTTTAAGAAAGATCCAGCTAGGAGGCTAGTATAAGGTTGTGCAACTAACGAGGACCAGGTGTTCGAGAGGATGATATCATCCCTCTTGACATTCTGAAGGGAGCGAGTCACGAGTATTAATAACCGAGTGGAAATTTCCCAGGATTAAACAAGGAAGCCTGAATCGGAAATCGAGCTGACGTTGCTGGAAAATGACAACACCGCTTATGCGCCAGAAGAGGAATAATTAAATTTAACCCATTTACAAGTATAATAATGAGTAAACAAGTACAGTACAGTGAATCATTTTGAATGAGAGATTTTTCAGTAAAGAGAATCCATTTAATAATTGCGCAGGAGAAAACTGCCAACGCAAGACGACGTCATTGGGGAATTACCACAGCCTGTGTGGAGGGGAGAAAGCAAAAGAAATGCAACACCCACACATCTGAGGACGAGAAATTAATTAATATCTCCGAATTGCACGATCGATTCTTAGGTGCAATGAGATTATTTGACATTGAGAAGACGAGCTTTCGGAAGGTATAATTTTTATATTTGTGGCACCATTATTTTAGAAGTTGACCACAGAAAAGGCTAGAGTCTTATTTTTTTGTAGTGAAATAGTATAAAGCTTTGGGCTTCACCAAGCCAATCATGCAGTTCCGACAGCCCGTGAGGGGCATAATCACGCATCACGCAGTACAAGTCCGTCCAGGGGGACGTAACGCTGGATCATCAGCACATGCAGTTTTCAGACAGCCGTGTGGGGCGTAAATCTGCGTCACATCGAAGACAGTTACCAGTACTCCTTGAGGGGAGAAACGCTGTGTTACACCGCAGAAGTAATATCCGATAGCCATAGGCGTCGCAGTATTAATGACTTGCTTGCCTCCATAAGGAGTGGTCAAGAAGAAATTTAAAGTATCGCCGTAGTGAAATATTAGGAAAATCCTAGTTACAGGATTTAGGCCCGACTGTATACAAGTTATAGTGAAAGTTCGTAAGATATAGTCAGAGCAGGCCGCGAACGTCGGACTTAAAGGCGATAGGTCGTTAAATAGACGAACGAATAGATCATAACGTACGGAAGTACCGTACCAGAAAGATAAACTGTTATTTAAATTAAAGAACCCAAAAAGGGAAGAACAGAATAAGGTTCGGAACGTACATCAGAAACGTAGGAGTGCTAGAACCGATCAAATAGAGAAGATAGGAGACTATAAACATTATCTCCAGAAAGCAGGCGAACTATTCTAAAAGTACTAGATTCGAGAAGTACTAGCTGCTATAAACTAAATCTATAAGTCATTGAGGAGACCTCGATCCGAATAGACTTTCGCTAGGATCGATAAACAGATCTACAAAGAAGCCGTTCAAGCTAGATAAATAGCCGGTTATCCAGGATAGGAGTAGAAGAATTTGGATTCCAGGGAACAGTAGATGTTTCGAGACTTTCGTATTCTGCAGGATAGGAAGCCGACATCGAATAAATTTCACCCTTGGAAACGGGAAATTAAGAAGGTCACGTGTGATAGGCTCAGAAATACGGCCTAGTGATCAAGAATTGTGAAGTGTAAATTTATCAAGATTGTGTGTTAATAATATTTTTAGTGTTTATTATGTGTTCAAAAGGGACACATCAGTGTATAAAAATGTCGTCAATGTTAAGTGTTTTAAATATATGTCAAGTAGTGTTTATACATAAGATAAATTCCTTTAATATGGAGTAAAAAGTTCAAAGTGGGCCCAAAATGAAGCACCGCACAAGAATAAAGATCATGGGACGATCTTAAAAACATGTGAGTACTGAATTTCATTCTATTTTGGTGTCAGAAATTGGTTGTGTACAAATCCACCGGAGTTTTTGAGTAAAAGGGATGTGTGTTAATAAATAAATACTGAATAAGCAAGAACGCGGTCTGAACAATAAGAGAAAATTTGAGAAATTATAAATGATTTTGTAAAGAATAAATCCCGTAGAGGAAATAAGTGAATAAAATGTTAATGTATTTAACGAATGTCATAAGAGCAAGCGAAATATCAGTAATTATCATGAAAGATATTTAAATAAAGTAAAGTTGAGATATGAAAGAAATAGCTTTTGAGCTTGTGTAAAGAATAAAAGATAATAATAATAATTAAAGATGGAAATATTAAATAAAGATCAGATAAATTGATGTGAACATAAGAGCGTTAAAGCCTTAATATATGTGTAAGATATGATGTTTAAGGGAATATTTTAAAAGGGAGCGATTTATCGGCAACGGAAAAAATTAATATAAGAATTAAAATAATATGAATTGTTACTAATGAGATTTATCAGTTCTTGGGAAGACAATTCAGCTTAAAATATGCATAGCGCAAAAGAGCGCAAATAATATTAAAATGTCACGCTAGGAACGCGTAGAGGTTAAAATACTTGGTAAATTACTTATGGAGGGTAGTTGATTGCAGTGAATTGATAATTGTATAAGTCCTCTATTTGTGACGTAGTATCACGAGGCATTGTGTATGTATTTGAAAGGGAGCTAATATATGGTATTATTGAGCGTATGTCATATGGGCCACGGCCGACTTTAAATCGCATTTTGTATAAGTCCTCTGTAAGGGAATGGTTCCCGAGGCATATGAAGAGATTCGAACGCAGAATCTTCTAATGATAAAAGCCCCTAAATTCTTCGTCGTCGAATGTGTATTAATCTTCCCAATCAATGAGGACCCTCTCATAATTAATAAATGCCAATGTTACGAAGGTGGTCTATGAACCAAAGAATAGTTGTTTGAATGTATACGGTACAGTAAAAGCCCGGTCTCTCCCCAGAACTGAATATAATGTGAAGGTTTGTTTTGAAAGCCTTGGAAATAAGCTACTAACGTGGGTTAGACAGGGAGTCGCCGTCACCCTCCGTGTCATAAATCGCGCCCGAGTAGAAGGGTCTAGCTCTCTTAGAGCGAGAGGGCCAGAAACCGTCTCGTAGATGTTGTAAAGAGAAATGAATACACCAGGAGTGTTTAAAGTTGTAAACGACCCGGGCGTTGAACCGAGGTCCTTGTAGATTGATATTTTCGTTTGCCTGTTCAGATCGTAGTTTCTTATATGATAATGGTCTTATAAGACATAAGAGATAAATAACAATCCCTATTGTAATGATGTATGGACGTAGGATTCCACGAGTTAATTGAAGGCAACTATGTTTCGGGAGTAACTATAGTTTTTTGACTGTGTCAAGTATCTTCACGCTCTGGAGTACACAATTGATTTCCTGATTACCTTAATATATTTGTGAAAATAAAGAGAGATGATAACAACTGAATGTGTGGACATGCCCAAAATATTGAGTTAGATAATTAACATAGATTTTAAATGTAATTATATATTTGTTTTTGAGAATTAAGAAAATATAAAGGATAGTATTTGAGGTGTACAAGAATGACACCATTATTATGTAAAGCATGGAGCCAAAAGAGCTCGGAGTTATATAAAACTTACAGTGGCTTTATGGAAGTAAGACTAAGCAGGAATTGTTGGTTTATGTGGAAACCATATGTTTAAATACAATATTTGTTTTATTAGATTTGTGATTCCTTGTTCATTTGGAACAAGTAGATGATTATTGGTCAGTAATTAATTAAATTGTTAAAGTGTTTGTAGCGCCATTAATTTTATTAATTAAATGTGTTTAAATAGGAGTTGATTTTGTTGTTATTTTTGCAAGTGTATCCTCTAATTAATCCAAAATATGTGAGTCACAGAGTGGGGGAACTTACCGCTGCCCCGAAAATTCCGAATTGAGCTACGCTGGTATACTGTGATTGGCATATTTCTTGCTAAAAGGGCACATGGGGGTCGTATAAGTAATGTGCTGGATTAATAACTAGAGGAACACTTAAGACGGTCATTTCATGTAAAGTAAAGTAATGATAGGTGTAGCTACAACGTAAAATATTAACTGACCGCATGGGCCCCTAGAAACTCATACCGAGCAGCCCTGTATATTATTATCAACCCCCTAGCAAACATTTCATGGCGCCCAGTACGCAGGGCTGAGTTTTCCTAGGGAAAACCCGAGTTTTCTTGAAAAATCAAAATTTTCATTTTTGAAAAAAATGGTTTTTCGAAATTTTGAATTTTAAATACTTCCATAAAGGTTTATGAAATTGAATAAAAGTAGTAAAAGGGTACGTTGTAAGTGAATACCCGTACCAAAGTAAAATTTTAAAAGAAATTGGGACACACTGATTCAGAGTATCATCTCTCAAGCATGTACTAGTGTGGTGGCATTAGTGGCCCACTGTATTCTCATAAGATGGCATTTAGTGAGGAAGTGCAAAGGCTTTTGGAGGTCATGAACAATAAATTGGGAACAATAGACAATACATTGGGTCTCCAAAAGGATGAAAATAACAAAGTGTTCGAATCCATAAATGAGAGTTTAAATAAGTTGGATAGCCAACAGACTGAACATAAAGAAGAGTTCAAATCCCTAAATGAGAGTTTGAATAAGTTGGATAGCCAACAGACTGAAAATAAAGAAGTGTTCGAATCCATAAATGAATGTTTAGAGTCAATAAAAACTTATAGTGCTAATATGGGAACTAAATTAGTAGATATCGAAGTTAAAACTGATACCATGGGAACCAGATTAGAAGCTATCGAAACTAATTGTGTAACAATGAACAATGAAGTGAAGGCTGAGATAGATAAAATAAATAACAAGTTCCAAGGTTTTGACACTACGTTTGGGGACAAGTTAACTGAGTTAAAAGGGGAAATCGCAAGTGAGATTAAAGAGGAAAATAAAGGATTCCATTCCGGATTGCAAGCCCAATTAGATACTATGAACACAAATATGATAGATTCCCAAAATAAATGTCAAAATCATTTTAAAAGTATTGAGGGTAAAATTGGTACCATGGAAAATAAGTTTGGTTCTATAGAAACTAAATTAGTTAACATAGAAACAAAGGGTAATGATTGTGAAAAGAAACTTGTAACCCAGATCCAAGGTGTGCAGGAAAAATTAGAAGCTCAGATAAAATCTAACAGCGATATGTGTGAGGCTTCCCGGGATGAAATAAAACAAAGCGTGAATAAGCTAGGAGATAGATTTGAAGGGGTTGAGAAAAAAATGGGAGAACTTGAGGGAAAAGTCAATAAAGTTCAAACCGAAGTAACTGAGTTGAAAAATCAAAATCAAAAGGATGTTAAGGATATGAAAGAGCAGATTGATCTTTTTACCGGGCAGGTAGATGAGAACCTGAAGAAGTACGAAGCGGAAATAAATAAAAATTTAAGTGAATACGGAGAGCATCTTCAGAGAAAAAGAAAACAACGAAATGAAGAAAATGAAGAAAGTATCCATAAGATAAATGAAATAAGCAAGGGTATTAATGAGGTTCAGGAAACCATCGGAACATTAAAGGTTCATGTAGGAAAAACCAATAAGGAAGTAAATCAGGTCCAAGATGAAATTATGAAATTGTATAAGAGTCAAGGGAAAACTGAGGGAAAGCTTGAAGGAATTAAAGTAGATATGGTTAAAGGACGAAAAGAAGTGGAGAAGCAAATAAAGGAGATACGAGAAGGCCTGGATACCATAGGTGACGTGAAACCAGAAATTATAGACCAACAGGCTAAGATCATTAAGAAAGAGGTAGAAGACCAAATAAATGAATTCAGGGATAGCTTCAGGGATGAGAAATTCCAACTCAAAAAGGTAGAGGAAGATATTAAAAGGAATCAAGAAAGAATTCAGAATGAATTAAGATCCCGATTAGAGAGAACTGAACATAAGAATAGTCAAATAGAAATCCAACTTATGGCTAATGAGGAAAGTGCCCGAAGGGAAAGGAAGTTAGAATTCGAGAATCAGGAGGAGTTTCCAAAGACAGGATGGGTAGATTCTCGTGAACAAGGCACAGATACGGAGAGGGACTTAGGAGGGGAGAGCCCTTATAAGAACCCAGGATATCCGATGGCGATGTCAACCCCGTACATGAATCAGACAAATGGCCAGATAATAAACATTATTAAATCCAATGAGGACAGACCAGTAACGTTTACGGGTAATAACATGTCTATTACTCCAAAATACTGGCTAAAAGAAGTGGCAGAGTATCTAAACGAAATGAAGGTTCCTCAGGATCGGAGACTGAGAGCTATTGAAAAGCTGTTGGCAGGTGATTGTCTCACCTGGTTCAGAAGCTTCAGATACACCTTCGATACGGTGGAAGGCTTTAGGGAAGCATTTTTAAAACGATATTGGGCAGCAGACGTCCAAGAGAATTTAAGGCTAGATCTCTACTCAAGGAAGTACAGCACCAATGCACCTACTAAATACTCGGAATTTTTCACCGCTCAGCTGTGTAAATTCCGCGAACTGGATATTGCTCCGGCAGAAAACGACCTGTGTGCTGCCATTGCAAGACAGCTTCCGTATGAGATTCAGAGGCTGCTAATCTCATCCAAAGCCAGAAGTGCTGTGGAAGTGGAAAGTGTATTACGTCAGTTAGATATGACGACTTCGCACGTAACTCCTCGGCATCAAAGACAGACTGAGCAAGTACACATGGCCAGCAGTCAGGAAACAGGAGAAAAACCAGCGACCAGGAATCAGTCCACCAGTACGGATACTCAAGGACTAGATCGAGAGTATGGGCACCAGGAGCCTAGAAGGATACAGCCATACTACAGGGGAGGATATCGAGGAAGAAATCCTAGAACTACGGGTTATAGACAACAAGAAAGCCGACCCTATAATAATAACCATCAAAGGCAAGAAAACAGGAAGAAATGGGAGAATTATCCCAGAAGAAATGTAAGGCCAGACGATAGGGATGATGAATATCGGGCCGAAATAGAAGAAAGATATCAGGAAAGTCTTCGTTATATGAACGAAAGACCAGATGAACCTGATAGGCAAAAAGTCCGTTGGAGTGAGGCAATCAAGAACCGGAAATCACCCGACCGACTAGACGGAGCTCAAAGCTTGGAACTACAAGCTCAATTAAAGAATGAGGGAAAAGGGAGCCCTCAGGATAAAAAAAAACTCCAAATTTAAATTGTCAAAAGTGGAAACATACCAGGAGCTGGGAGGAGGTAGAAATTGTAAATTGGATAGCCAGACCAGATGAATTAATTAACGAGGATGTGGAAGGAATCCCACCTGTTAAAAGAGAACTACCTATAATTATGCTTAGGATAGAAGGATTACTGGTCAGAGCATTGATTGATACTGGATCCACAATAAGTCTAATTACACAAACCCTTTTAAATGAATTGGAAACAAGGGGCCGAGTACTAAAGATTCCCACATCAAGTGTAAAGATTAAGGGAATTATCCCTGAAAAATCTTTGACATGTAAATTTCAGGTATACATTGATCTGATCATGGGTAACGCTGAAATTTCGCAGTGCTTTTTGCTGGTAAATCAATTACCGTATAATGTCATATTAGGTATTGATTTTATCCGTGAGAACAAGGTCATTATAGACCTAGCGCAAAACTGCATTAGAATTCAAAGAGAGGATGTGGATGAACAAAACATTAACCTACAGGAACAGGATGCGAAAATAGAAGAACAGGTATGGCATATGGAAGAAGTGATTGAGGAAGATTATAAGGACATAGAAAAGATATTTGAAGTCCTCAACATAGAACTCGAAGATAATGTGGAAAATGAGTTCGAGACCAACCTGTCAGGAAAAGTGGAGGAAGCTAAAGTCAGCCTCGAAATTAAGGAACAGTTAAAGAAATTATTATTGGGTTATAGGGACGTATTTGATTCCAAGCCAGGGAAGATTGAAAATTTTAAATACGCGTTCCAAGTCAATGATTGGGCACCGATCAAACAAAAACCATACCCGGTTGCGGAAAAGCATTACCCACAAACTAAGAAAACACTGCAGGAGATGATGAATGCAGGTGTTATAGAAAAGATGGCGACACCATATGTTAGTCCATTAGTGATTGTGAGTAAACCGGATGGCTCAGTAAGGGTGTGTTTAGATGCCAGAAATTTAAATGCAAAAATCATACCAGAAAATGATTCGGCACCACCCATAAAAGAAATACTGAGGAAGTTCAAAGGCAAGAAGATTTTTACAAATATTGACATGACTTCTTCGTATCATCATCTCGAACTGGAAGAGAAAACCAGCTTGTTGACTGGATTTCAGTTCGACCAACAAACATACTGCTTTAGAAGATGTCCGTTTGGATTGAAAACTGCAGGATCTGCATTAATAAGAGCGCTTGATCGAAACCTGTCAGAGGAAGTGAAAGATTGCACTATCCGATACGTGGACGACATTTTGCTTACCTCGGAGAACATTAAGGAACATTTAGAAAATTTGAAGAAATTATTGGAAGACTTAAGAAGGGCAAATTTTAAAATAAATTTAAAGAAATCGAATTTTTGTCAAAGGCAAGTGACATTTTTAGGGCATGTGATTGATAAGGATGGTGTTAAACCAAATCCATGCAAATTGGAATCGATAAGGGATTTTCCAAGGCCTTTGAAGGTGAAGAACGTTCGCCAGTTTTTGGGATTGATTGGGTTCTTCTCAGGACTTTGTCCATCATACACCAAAACTGTTGCACCACTACAGGACCTTCTGAAGAAGGGGGGCAAGTGGAAATGGACGGAGGAAGCAGAAAGAGCATTCGTGGAGGCCAAGGAAATGCTTTTAAATTACGTGAAGCTAGGATATCCTGATTTTAATCAGAGATTTATCATTCAAACAGACGCATCCCAGATTGGAATAGGGGCAATGCTATATCAGGAGAACCCGGAAAACCCTGATAAGAAGAACTATCTAGCTTTCACAAGTAGGAGACTGAAACCACACGAGAAAAATTATACGATCAGCGAGATCGAGCTGTTAGCGATATTGCACGCGTTGCAATTTTGGCGGAAGATCGTATATGGGTTTCAGGTCATTCTAAGGACGGATCATAAAGCCTTAACCTTTTTGATGAAGACTGATTTATCCAGTCAAAGGTTGATGCGTTGGGCTTTATACATTCAACAATTTGATGTCAAGATAGAGTACTGCCCAGGAAAGGAAAATATAGTTCCAGACTACTTAAGTAGACAGCCAGAGTCCACAGAAGAGGAAGTAATGGCTATAGATTTGGAAGACGGGGATCAGCGTACTCTTAATGAGTTAAGAAGCATTAGTCAAAGACAACGGGAGGATCCATGGATGAACATGCTCATATCTTTCCTTGAGGGAAGCTTGATAAGAGGAACACCAGCGTACACGGAAGCTGATAAGATAGCTCAAGACTACACGTTTTATAATGGATTGTTATATAAGTTTGTAGACTCTGACCATACAAAATTAAGGATTGTTGTACCTGCAATTTTGCAGAGGAAAATAGTATGGTTAGCCCATAGATCGTTCGGACATATGGGAGTCGACAAAACAGTCTCGATGCTGAAAGAAGCATTTGTATGGCCGAGACTGAGAGAAACGGTAAGGGACACGTTGAAGACATGTGATCTATGTCAAAGGATCAAACCTAATGCATTTCTGATGAGACAGAAGCCTATACCATTGTTGCCCGAAAGGCCCGGCCAAATCATATCTATTGATAATTTTGGACCTTTGCCAAAGGCAAGAAGAGGAAATCGACACATAATGGTGGCTATGGATGTCTTCACTAAAATGGTTGTCCTTGCTCCCATACAGAAGACTAGTACCAAACAGGTGTTAAAACGACTTAAAGAAAAAGTGATACCGATTCTGGGGAAACCTGAGAATTTGTTGTCGGATCACGGCAGTTGTTTCACCAGTGTAGAGTTCAGACGAGAATTAGAAAGACTTGGAATACGTCAGATTTTGTCAAGTATTCGCCATCCTGAGGCAAACCCTGTAGAAAGAGTGATGAGGGAAACGGCCAAGTATTGTAGAATATACTGTGCCGAAGAAAATTGGAAGTGGATAGATATCTTGGATATTATCGAATTTTGTATAAATAATACGATCCATGAATCCACAGGAGAGGTACCCATAACGTTACATCGGAATGAGCAACCAGAAAGACCTTGGAGTCTGGTAATTCCTAGGCCAGCAGACGCTCAGCCGGGAAGAGATGTACGAATTAGAAGAGCCTTTGAGCACCTAAAAGCTCAAGCCGACAGGAGGCAGAGAAGAAATAGGCATAAGAGGTATCATCGACCATTACTAGCAGGAGAAATGGTGTTAGTAAAAAGACCAGCCATTTCGGATCCAGGGAACCGTGTGTACAAGAAGTTCCAGAAAATGTACCACGGACCGTATCAAATAATCAGAGATTTGAGGAATAACGCATATAGAATTCGGCACTGTGAAACGGATCACGAAGTGACCATGAATTCAGCAAATTTGAAATTATATTACCCTCCCGAAGATTTTGATGAAGAAAATGAACAAGCCCTGGTTATGGAAACATTCAGAGATGAATCCGCTTTTGACATAAACAAGAATAAGGAAGAAATAGAAAATAGAGCTCAAGCATTCGAGTGCGAATGCGAATTGGAGAAATTATATTGGGAAATTAAAGAAATAATTGAATTTATTGAAGAAGAAAATTCCAATTTAAGAAAAGAAAATGATGAAATAAGGAAACGGGTAGGGATAGACCAAACCCGTAAGGAAGAATGAGGTTCTGGGGACTTAAAGTCCAGACAAATAAAGAAAGAAAGAAAGAAAGAAAGAAAGGGTAGGGACAGAGCATACCCGACCTACACAATTACCGGATACGACTTTAAAGAAGTAAAAACAACGGAAGGTACGGACAACGTTATGATGGCTTCGACGAATAAAGACAGATATGGTTAATTGAAATAAATTTCCTCAAGAATTTTCGAAAATTTATTTACCTAAGGAGGGGAGAGATGAACCCATGTGCCATCAGGTCCATGGATGGTCGAATCCATGCATTTGAGGAAGAAATCAAAGAAGCGTATAGTTTCTAATGTAACTTTAAGAAAGATCCAGCTAGGAGGCTAGTATAAGGTTGTGCAACTAACGAGGACCAGGTGTTCGAGAGGATGATATCATCCCTCTTGACATTCTGAAGGGAGCGAGTCACGAGTATTAATAACCGAGTGGAAATTTCCCAGGATTAAACAAGGAAGCCTGAATCGGAAATCGAGCTGACGTTGCTGGAAAATGACAACACCGCTTATGCGCCAGAAGAGGAATAATTAAATTTAACCCATTTACAAGTATAATAATGAGTAAACAAGTACAGTACAGTGAATCATTTTGAATGAGAGATTTTTCAGTAAAGAGAATCCATTTAATAATTGCGCAGGAGAAAACTGCCAACGCAAGACGACGTCATTGGGGAATTACCACAGCCTGTGTGGAGGGGAGAAAGCAAAAGAAATGCAACACCCACACATCTGAGGACGAGAAATTAATTAATATCTCCGAATTGCACGATCGATTCTTAGGTGCAATGAGATTATTTGACATTGAGAAGACGAGCTTTCGGAAGGTATAATTTTTATATTTGTGGCACCATTATTTTAGAAGTTGACCACAGAAAAGGCTAGAGTCTTATTTTTTTGTAGTGAAATAGTATAAAGCTTTGGGCTTCACCAAGCCAATCATGCAGTTCCGACAGCCCGTGAGGGGCATAATCACGCATCACGCAGTACAAGTCCGTCCAGGGGGACGTAACGCTGGATCATCAGCACATGCAGTTTTCAGACAGCCGTGTGGGGCGTAAATCTGCGTCACATCGAAGACAGTTACCAGTACTCCTTGAGGGGAGAAACGCTGTGTTACACCGCAGAAGTAATATCCGATAGCCATAGGCGTCGCAGTATTAATGACTTGCTTGCCTCCATAAGGAGTGGTCAAGAAGAAATTTAAAGTATCGCCGTAGTGAAATATTAGGAAAATCCTAGTTACAGGATTTAGGCCCGACTGTATACAAGTTATAGTGAAAGTTCGTAAGATATAGTCAGAGCAGGCCGCGAACGTCGGACTTAAAGGCGATAGGTCGTTAAATAGACGAACGAATAGATCATAACGTACGGAAGTACCGTACCAGAAAGATAAACTGTTATTTAAATTAAAGAACCCAAAAAGGGAAGAACAGAATAAGGTTCGGAACGTACATCAGAAACGTAGGAGTGCTAGAACCGATCAAATAGAGAAGATAGGAGACTATAAACATTATCTCCAGAAAGCAGGCGAACTATTCTAAAAGTACTAGATTCGAGAAGTACTAGCTGCTATAAACTAAATCTATAAGTCATTGAGGAGACCTCGATCCGAATAGACTTTCGCTAGGATCGATAAACAGATCTACAAAGAAGCCGTTCAAGCTAGATAAATAGCCGGTTATCCAGGATAGGAGTAGAAGAATTTGGATTCCAGGGAACAGTAGATGTTTCGAGACTTTCGTATTCTGCAGGATAGGAAGCCGACATCGAATAAATTTCACCCTTGGAAACGGGAAATTAAGAAGGTCACGTGTGATAGGCTCAGAAATACGGCCTAGTGATCAAGAATTGTGAAGTGTAAATTTATCAAGATTGTGTGTTAATAATATTTTTAGTGTTTATTATGTGTTCAAAAGGGACACATCAGTGTATAAAAATGTCGTCAATGTTAAGTGTTTTAAATATATGTCAAGTAGTGTTTATACATAAGATAAATTCCTTTAATATGGAGTAAAAAGTTCAAAGTGGGCCCAAAATGAAGCACCGCACAAGAATAAAGATCATGGGACGATCTTAAAAACATGTGAGTACTGAATTTCATTCTATTTTGGTGTCAGAAATTGGTTGTGTACAAATCCACCGGAGTTTTTGAGTAAAAGGGATGTGTGTTAATAAATAAATACTGAATAAGCAAGAACGCGGTCTGAACAATAAGAGAAAATTTGAGAAATTATAAATGATTTTGTAAAGAATAAATCCCGTAGAGGAAATAAGTGAATAAAATGTTAATGTATTTAACGAATGTCATAAGAGCAAGCGAAATATCAGTAATTATCATGAAAGATATTTAAATAAAGTAAAGTTGAGATATGAAAGAAATAGCTTTTGAGCTTGTGTAAAGAATAAAAGATAATAATAATAATTAAAGATGGAAATATTAAATAAAGATCAGATAAATTGATGTGAACATAAGAGCGTTAAAGCCTTAATATATGTGTAAGATATGATGTTTAAGGGAATATTTTAAAAGGGAGCGATTTATCGGCAACGGAAAAAATTAATATAAGAATTAAAATAATATGAATTGTTACTAATGAGATTTATCAGTTCTTGGGAAGACAATTCAGCTTAAAATATGCATAGCGCAAAAGAGCGCAAATAATATTAAAATGTCACGCTAGGAACGCGTAGAGGTTAAAATACTTGGTAAATTACTTATGGAGGGTAGTTGATTGCAGTGAATTGATAATTGTATAAGTCCTCTATTTGTGACGTAGTATCACGAGGCATTGTGTATGTATTTGAAAGGGAGCTAATATATGGTATTATTGAGCGTATGTCATATGGGCCACGGCCGACTTTAAATCGCATTTTGTATAAGTCCTCTGTAAGGGAATGGTTCCCGAGGCATATGAAGAGATTCGAACGCAGAATCTTCTAATGATAAAAGCCCCTAAATTCTTCGTCGTCGAATGTGTATTAATCTTCCCAATCAATGAGGACCCTCTCATAATTAATAAATGCCAATGTTACGAAGGTGGTCTATGAACCAAAGAATAGTTGTTTGAATGTATACGGTACAGTAAAAGCCCGGTCTCTCCCCAGAACTGAATATAATGTGAAGGTTTGTTTTGAAAGCCTTGGAAATAAGCTACTAACGTGGGTTAGACAGGGAGTCGCCGTCACCCTCCGTGTCATAAATCGCGCCCGAGTAGAAGGGTCTAGCTCTCTTAGAGCGAGAGGGCCAGAAACCGTCTCGTAGATGTTGTAAAGAGAAATGAATACACCAGGAGTGTTTAAAGTTGTAAACGACCCGGGCGTTGAACCGAGGTCCTTGTAGATTGATATTTTCGTTTGCCTGTTCAGATCGTAGTTTCTTATATGATAATGGTCTTATAAGACATAAGAGATAAATAACAATCCCTATTGTAATGATGTATGGACGTAGGATTCCACGAGTTAATTGAAGGCAACTATGTTTCGGGAGTAACTATAGTTTTTTGACTGTGTCAAGTATCTTCACGCTCTGGAGTACACAATTGATTTCCTGATTACCTTAATATATTTGTGAAAATAAAGAGAGATGATAACAACTGAATGTGTGGACATGCCCAAAATATTGAGTTAGATAATTAACATAGATTTTAAATGTAATTATATATTTGTTTTTGAGAATTAAGAAAATATAAAGGATAGTATTTGAGGTGTACAAGAATGACACCATTATTATGTAAAGCATGGAGCCAAAAGAGCTCGGAGTTATATAAAACTTACAGTGGCTTTATGGAAGTAAGACTAAGCAGGAATTGTTGGTTTATGTGGAAACCATATGTTTAAATACAATATTTGTTTTATTAGATTTGTGATTCCTTGTTCATTTGGAACAAGTAGATGATTATTGGTCAGTAATTAATTAAATTGTTAAAGTGTTTGTAGCGCCATTAATTTTATTAATTAAATGTGTTTAAATAGGAGTTGATTTTGTTGTTATTTTTGCAAGTGTATCCTCTAATTAATCCAAAATATGTGAGTCACAGAGTGGGGGAACTTACCGCTGCCCCGAAAATTCCGAATTGAGCTACGCTGGTATACTGTGATTGGCATATTTCTTGCTAAAAGGGCACATGGGGGTCGTATAAGTAATGTGCTGGATTAATAACTAGAGGAACACTTAAGACGGTCATTTCATGTAAAGTAAAGTAATGATAGGTGTAGCTACAACGTAAAATATTAACTGACCGCATGGGCCCCTAGAAACTCATACCGAGCAGCCCTGTATATTATTATCAACCCCCTAGCAAACATTTCATGGCGCCCAGTACGCAGGGCTGAGTTTTCCTAGGGAAAACCCGAGTTTTCTTGAAAAATCAAAATTTTCATTTTTGAAAAAAATGGTTTTTCGAAATTTTGAATTTTAAATACTTCCATAAAGGTTTATGAAATTGAATAAAAGTAGTAAAAGGGTACGTTGTAAGTGAATACCCGTACCAAAGTAAAATTTTAAAAGAAATTGGGACACACTGATTCAGAGTATCATCTCTCAAGCATGTACTAGTGTGGTGGCATTAGTGGCCCACTGTATTCTCATAAGATGGCATTTAGTGAGGAAGTGCAAAGGCTTTTGGAGGTCATGAACAATAAATTGGGAACAATAGACAATACATTGGGTCTCCAAAAGGATGAAAATAACAAAGTGTTCGAATCCATAAATGAGAGTTTAAATAAGTTGGATAGCCAACAGACTGAACATAAAGAAGAGTTCAAATCCCTAAATGAGAGTTTGAATAAGTTGGATAGCCAACAGACTGAAAATAAAGAAGTGTTCGAATCCATAAATGAATGTTTAGAGTCAATAAAAACTTATAGTGCTAATATGGGAACTAAATTAGTAGATATCGAAGTTAAAACTGATACCATGGGAACCAGATTAGAAGCTATCGAAACTAATTGTGTAACAATGAACAATGAAGTGAAGGCTGAGATAGATAAAATAAATAACAAGTTCCAAGGTTTTGACACTACGTTTGGGGACAAGTTAACTGAGTTAAAAGGGGAAATCGCAAGTGAGATTAAAGAGGAAAATAAAGGATTCCATTCCGGATTGCAAGCCCAATTAGATACTATGAACACAAATATGATAGATTCCCAAAATAAATGTCAAAATCATTTTAAAAGTATTGAGGGTAAAATTGGTACCATGGAAAATAAGTTTGGTTCTATAGAAACTAAATTAGTTAACATAGAAACAAAGGGTAATGATTGTGAAAAGAAACTTGTAACCCAGATCCAAGGTGTGCAGGAAAAATTAGAAGCTCAGATAAAATCTAACAGCGATATGTGTGAGGCTTCCCGGGATGAAATAAAACAAAGCGTGAATAAGCTAGGAGATAGATTTGAAGGGGTTGAGAAAAAAATGGGAGAACTTGAGGGAAAAGTCAATAAAGTTCAAACCGAAGTAACTGAGTTGAAAAATCAAAATCAAAAGGATGTTAAGGATATGAAAGAGCAGATTGATCTTTTTACCGGGCAGGTAGATGAGAACCTGAAGAAGTACGAAGCGGAAATAAATAAAAATTTAAGTGAATACGGAGAGCATCTTCAGAGAAAAAGAAAACAACGAAATGAAGAAAATGAAGAAAGTATCCATAAGATAAATGAAATAAGCAAGGGTATTAATGAGGTTCAGGAAACCATCGGAACATTAAAGGTTCATGTAGGAAAAACCAATAAGGAAGTAAATCAGGTCCAAGATGAAATTATGAAATTGTATAAGAGTCAAGGGAAAACTGAGGGAAAGCTTGAAGGAATTAAAGTAGATATGGTTAAAGGACGAAAAGAAGTGGAGAAGCAAATAAAGGAGATACGAGAAGGCCTGGATACCATAGGTGACGTGAAACCAGAAATTATAGACCAACAGGCTAAGATCATTAAGAAAGAGGTAGAAGACCAAATAAATGAATTCAGGGATAGCTTCAGGGATGAGAAATTCCAACTCAAAAAGGTAGAGGAAGATATTAAAAGGAATCAAGAAAGAATTCAGAATGAATTAAGATCCCGATTAGAGAGAACTGAACATAAGAATAGTCAAATAGAAATCCAACTTATGGCTAATGAGGAAAGTGCCCGAAGGGAAAGGAAGTTAGAATTCGAGAATCAGGAGGAGTTTCCAAAGACAGGATGGGTAGATTCTCGTGAACAAGGCACAGATACGGAGAGGGACTTAGGAGGGGAGAGCCCTTATAAGAACCCAGGATATCCGATGGCGATGTCAACCCCGTACATGAATCAGACAAATGGCCAGATAATAAACATTATTAAATCCAATGAGGACAGACCAGTAACGTTTACGGGTAATAACATGTCTATTACTCCAAAATACTGGCTAAAAGAAGTGGCAGAGTATCTAAACGAAATGAAGGTTCCTCAGGATCGGAGACTGAGAGCTATTGAAAAGCTGTTGGCAGGTGATTGTCTCACCTGGTTCAGAAGCTTCAGATACACCTTCGATACGGTGGAAGGCTTTAGGGAAGCATTTTTAAAACGATATTGGGCAGCAGACGTCCAAGAGAATTTAAGGCTAGATCTCTACTCAAGGAAGTACAGCACCAATGCACCTACTAAATACTCGGAATTTTTCACCGCTCAGCTGTGTAAATTCCGCGAACTGGATATTGCTCCGGCAGAAAACGACCTGTGTGCTGCCATTGCAAGACAGCTTCCGTATGAGATTCAGAGGCTGCTAATCTCATCCAAAGCCAGAAGTGCTGTGGAAGTGGAAAGTGTATTACGTCAGTTAGATATGACGACTTCGCACGTAACTCCTCGGCATCAAAGACAGACTGAGCAAGTACACATGGCCAGCAGTCAGGAAACAGGAGAAAAACCAGCGACCAGGAATCAGTCCACCAGTACGGATACTCAAGGACTAGATCGAGAGTATGGGCACCAGGAGCCTAGAAGGATACAGCCATACTACAGGGGAGGATATCGAGGAAGAAATCCTAGAACTACGGGTTATAGACAACAAGAAAGCCGACCCTATAATAATAACCATCAAAGGCAAGAAAACAGGAAGAAATGGGAGAATTATCCCAGAAGAAATGTAAGGCCAGACGATAGGGATGATGAATATCGGGCCGAAATAGAAGAAAGATATCAGGAAAGTCTTCGTTATATGAACGAAAGACCAGATGAACCTGATAGGCAAAAAGTCCGTTGGAGTGAGGCAATCAAGAACCGGAAATCACCCGACCGACTAGACGGAGCTCAAAGCTTGGAACTACAAGCTCAATTAAAGAATGAGGGAAAAGGGAGCCCTCAGGATAAAAAAAAACTCCAAATTTAAATTGTCAAAAGTGGAAACATACCAGGAGCTGGGAGGAGGTAGAAATTGTAAATTGGATAGCCAGACCAGATGAATTAATTAACGAGGATGTGGAAGGAATCCCACCTGTTAAAAGAGAACTACCTATAATTATGCTTAGGATAGAAGGATTACTGGTCAGAGCATTGATTGATACTGGATCCACAATAAGTCTAATTACACAAACCCTTTTAAATGAATTGGAAACAAGGGGCCGAGTACTAAAGATTCCCACATCAAGTGTAAAGATTAAGGGAATTATCCCTGAAAAATCTTTGACATGTAAATTTCAGGTATACATTGATCTGATCATGGGTAACGCTGAAATTTCGCAGTGCTTTTTGCTGGTAAATCAATTACCGTATAATGTCATATTAGGTATTGATTTTATCCGTGAGAACAAGGTCATTATAGACCTAGCGCAAAACTGCATTAGAATTCAAAGAGAGGATGTGGATGAACAAAACATTAACCTACAGGAACAGGATGCGAAAATAGAAGAACAGGTATGGCATATGGAAGAAGTGATTGAGGAAGATTATAAGGACATAGAAAAGATATTTGAAGTCCTCAACATAGAACTCGAAGATAATGTGGAAAATGAGTTCGAGACCAACCTGTCAGGAAAAGTGGAGGAAGCTAAAGTCAGCCTCGAAATTAAGGAACAGTTAAAGAAATTATTATTGGGTTATAGGGACGTATTTGATTCCAAGCCAGGGAAGATTGAAAATTTTAAATACGCGTTCCAAGTCAATGATTGGGCACCGATCAAACAAAAACCATACCCGGTTGCGGAAAAGCATTACCCACAAACTAAGAAAACACTGCAGGAGATGATGAATGCAGGTGTTATAGAAAAGATGGCGACACCATATGTTAGTCCATTAGTGATTGTGAGTAAACCGGATGGCTCAGTAAGGGTGTGTTTAGATGCCAGAAATTTAAATGCAAAAATCATACCAGAAAATGATTCGGCACCACCCATAAAAGAAATACTGAGGAAGTTCAAAGGCAAGAAGATTTTTACAAATATTGACATGACTTCTTCGTATCATCATCTCGAACTGGAAGAGAAAACCAGCTTGTTGACTGGATTTCAGTTCGACCAACAAACATACTGCTTTAGAAGATGTCCGTTTGGATTGAAAACTGCAGGATCTGCATTAATAAGAGCGCTTGATCGAAACCTGTCAGAGGAAGTGAAAGATTGCACTATCCGATACGTGGACGACATTTTGCTTACCTCGGAGAACATTAAGGAACATTTAGAAAATTTGAAGAAATTATTGGAAGACTTAAGAAGGGCAAATTTTAAAATAAATTTAAAGAAATCGAATTTTTGTCAAAGGCAAGTGACATTTTTAGGGCATGTGATTGATAAGGATGGTGTTAAACCAAATCCATGCAAATTGGAATCGATAAGGGATTTTCCAAGGCCTTTGAAGGTGAAGAACGTTCGCCAGTTTTTGGGATTGATTGGGTTCTTCTCAGGACTTTGTCCATCATACACCAAAACTGTTGCACCACTACAGGACCTTCTGAAGAAGGGGGGCAAGTGGAAATGGACGGAGGAAGCAGAAAGAGCATTCGTGGAGGCCAAGGAAATGCTTTTAAATTACGTGAAGCTAGGATATCCTGATTTTAATCAGAGATTTATCATTCAAACAGACGCATCCCAGATTGGAATAGGGGCAATGCTATATCAGGAGAACCCGGAAAACCCTGATAAGAAGAACTATCTAGCTTTCACAAGTAGGAGACTGAAACCACACGAGAAAAATTATACGATCAGCGAGATCGAGCTGTTAGCGATATTGCACGCGTTGCAATTTTGGCGGAAGATCGTATATGGGTTTCAGGTCATTCTAAGGACGGATCATAAAGCCTTAACCTTTTTGATGAAGACTGATTTATCCAGTCAAAGGTTGATGCGTTGGGCTTTATACATTCAACAATTTGATGTCAAGATAGAGTACTGCCCAGGAAAGGAAAATATAGTTCCAGACTACTTAAGTAGACAGCCAGAGTCCACAGAAGAGGAAGTAATGGCTATAGATTTGGAAGACGGGGATCAGCGTACTCTTAATGAGTTAAGAAGCATTAGTCAAAGACAACGGGAGGATCCATGGATGAACATGCTCATATCTTTCCTTGAGGGAAGCTTGATAAGAGGAACACCAGCGTACACGGAAGCTGATAAGATAGCTCAAGACTACACGTTTTATAATGGATTGTTATATAAGTTTGTAGACTCTGACCATACAAAATTAAGGATTGTTGTACCTGCAATTTTGCAGAGGAAAATAGTATGGTTAGCCCATAGATCGTTCGGACATATGGGAGTCGACAAAACAGTCTCGATGCTGAAAGAAGCATTTGTATGGCCGAGACTGAGAGAAACGGTAAGGGACACGTTGAAGACATGTGATCTATGTCAAAGGATCAAACCTAATGCATTTCTGATGAGACAGAAGCCTATACCATTGTTGCCCGAAAGGCCCGGCCAAATCATATCTATTGATAATTTTGGACCTTTGCCAAAGGCAAGAAGAGGAAATCGACACATAATGGTGGCTATGGATGTCTTCACTAAAATGGTTGTCCTTGCTCCCATACAGAAGACTAGTACCAAACAGGTGTTAAAACGACTTAAAGAAAAAGTGATACCGATTCTGGGGAAACCTGAGAATTTGTTGTCGGATCACGGCAGTTGTTTCACCAGTGTAGAGTTCAGACGAGAATTAGAAAGACTTGGAATACGTCAGATTTTGTCAAGTATTCGCCATCCTGAGGCAAACCCTGTAGAAAGAGTGATGAGGGAAACGGCCAAGTATTGTAGAATATACTGTGCCGAAGAAAATTGGAAGTGGATAGATATCTTGGATATTATCGAATTTTGTATAAATAATACGATCCATGAATCCACAGGAGAGGTACCCATAACGTTACATCGGAATGAGCAACCAGAAAGACCTTGGAGTCTGGTAATTCCTAGGCCAGCAGACGCTCAGCCGGGAAGAGATGTACGAATTAGAAGAGCCTTTGAGCACCTAAAAGCTCAAGCCGACAGGAGGCAGAGAAGAAATAGGCATAAGAGGTATCATCGACCATTACTAGCAGGAGAAATGGTGTTAGTAAAAAGACCAGCCATTTCGGATCCAGGGAACCGTGTGTACAAGAAGTTCCAGAAAATGTACCACGGACCGTATCAAATAATCAGAGATTTGAGGAATAACGCATATAGAATTCGGCACTGTGAAACGGATCACGAAGTGACCATGAATTCAGCAAATTTGAAATTATATTACCCTCCCGAAGATTTTGATGAAGAAAATGAACAAGCCCTGGTTATGGAAACATTCAGAGATGAATCCGCTTTTGACATAAACAAGAATAAGGAAGAAATAGAAAATAGAGCTCAAGCATTCGAGTGCGAATGCGAATTGGAGAAATTATATTGGGAAATTAAAGAAATAATTGAATTTATTGAAGAAGAAAATTCCAATTTAAGAAAAGAAAATGATGAAATAAGGAAACGGGTAGGGATAGACCAAACCCGTAAGGAAGAATGAGGTTCTGGGGACTTAAAGTCCAGACAAATAAAGAAAGAAAGAAAGAAAGAAAGAAAGGGTAGGGACAGAGCATACCCGACCTACACAATTACCGGATACGACTTTAAAGAAGTAAAAACAACGGAAGGTACGGACAACGTTATGATGGCTTCGACGAATAAAGACAGATATGGTTAATTGAAATAAATTTCCTCAAGAATTTTCGAAAATTTATTTACCTAAGGAGGGGAGAGATGAACCCATGTGCCATCAGGTCCATGGATGGTCGAATCCATGCATTTGAGGAAGAAATCAAAGAAGCGTATAGTTTCTAATGTAACTTTAAGAAAGATCCAGCTAGGAGGCTAGTATAAGGTTGTGCAACTAACGAGGACCAGGTGTTCGAGAGGATGATATCATCCCTCTTGACATTCTGAAGGGAGCGAGTCACGAGTATTAATAACCGAGTGGAAATTTCCCAGGATTAAACAAGGAAGCCTGAATCGGATATCGAGCTGACGTTGCTGGAAAATGACAACACCGCTTATGCGCCAGAAGAGGAATAATTAAATTTAACCCATTTACAAGTATAATAATGAGTAAACAAGTACAGTACAGTGAATCATTTTGAATGAGAGATTTTTCAGTAAAGAGAATCCATTTAATAATTGCGCAGGAGAAAACTGCCAACGCAAGACGACGTCATTGGGGAATTACCACAGCCTGTGTGGAGGGGAGAAAGCAAAAGAAATGCAACACCCACACATCTGAGGACGAGAAATTAATTAATATCTCCGAATTGCACGATCGATTCTTAGGTGCAATGAGATTATTTGACATTGAGAAGACGAGCTTTCGGAAGGTATAATTTTTATATTTGTGGCACCATTATTTTAGAAGTTGACCACAGAAAAGGCTAGAGTCTTATTTTTTTGTAGTGAAATAGTATAAAGCTTTGGGCTTCACCAAGCCAATCATGCAGTTCCGACAGCCCGTGAGGGGCATAATCACGCATCACGCAGTACAAGTCCGTCCAGGGGGACGTAACGCTGGATCATCAGCACATGCAGTTTTCAGACAGCCGTGTGGGGCGTAAATCTGCGTCACATCGAAGACAGTTACCAGTACTCCTTGAGGGGAGAAACGCTGTGTTACACCGCAGAAGTAATATCCGATAGCCATAGGCGTCGCAGTATTAATGACTTGCTTGCCTCCATAAGGAGTGGTCAAGAAGAAATTTAAAGTATCGCCGTAGTGAAATATTAGGAAAATCCTAGTTACAGGATTTAGGCCCGACTGTATACAAGTTATAGTGAAAGTTCGTAAGATATAGTCAGAGCAGGCCGCGAACGTCGGACTTAAAGGCGATAGGTCGTTAAATAGACGAACGAATAGATCATAACGTACGGAAGTACCGTACCAGAAAGATAAACTGTTATTTAAATTAAAGAACCCAAAAAGGGAAGAACAGAATAAGGTTCGGAACGTACATCAGAAACGTAGGAGTGCTAGAACCGATCAAATAGAGAAGATAGGAGACTATAAACATTATCTCCAGAAAGCAGGCGAACTATTCTAAAAGTACTAGATTCGAGAAGTACTAGCTGCTATAAACTAAATTTATAAGTCATTGAGGAGACCTCGATCCGAATAGACTTTCGCTAGGATCGATAAACAGATCTACAAAGAAGCCGTTCAAGCTAGATAAATAGCCGGTTATCCAGGATAGGAGTAGAAGAATTTGGATTCCAGGGAACAGTAGATGTTTCGAGACTTTCGTATTCTGCAGGATAGGAAGCCGACATCGAATAAATTTCACCCTTGGAAACGGGAAATTAAGAAGGTCACGTGTGATAGGCTCAGAAATACGGCCTAGTGATCAAGAATTGTGAAGTGTAAATTTATCAAGATTGTGTGTTAATAATATTTTTAGTGTTTATTATGTGTTCAAAAGGGACACATCAGTGTATAAAAATGTCGTCAATGTTAAGTGTTTTAAATATATGTCAAGTAGTGTTTATACATAAGATAAATTCCTTTAATATGGAGTAAAAAGTTCAAAGTGGGCCCAAAATGAAGCACCGCACAAGAATAAAGATCATGGGACGATCTTAAAAACATGTGAGTACTGAATTTCATTCTATTTTGGTGTCAGAAATTGGTTGTGTACAAATCCACCGGAGTTTTTGAGTAAAAGGGATGTGTGTTAATAAATAAATACTGAATAAGCAAGAACGCGGTCTGAACAATAAGAGAAAATTTGAGAAATTATAAATGATTTTGTAAAGAATAAATCCCGTAGAGGAAATAAGTGAATAAAATGTTAATGTATTTAACGAATGTCATAAGAGCAAGCGAAATATCAGTAATTATCATGAAAGATATTTAAATAAAGTAAAGTTGAGATATGAAAGAAATAGCTTTTGAGCTTGTGTAAAGAATAAAAGATAATAATAATAATTAAAGATGGAAATATTAAATAAAGATCAGATAAATTGATGTGAACATAAGAGCGTTAAAGCCTTAATATATGTGTAAGATATGATGTTTAAGGGAATATTTTAAAAGGGAGCGATTTATCGGCAACGGAAAAAATTAATATAAGAATTAAAATAATATGAATTGTTACTAATGAGATTTATCAGTTCTTGGGAAGACAATTCAGCTTAAAATATGCATAGCGCAAAAGAGCGCAAATAATATTAAAATGTCACGCTAGGAACGCGTAGAGGTTAAAATACTTGGTAAATTACTTATGGAGGGTAGTTGATTGCAGTGAATTGATAATTGTATAAGTCCTCTATTTGTGACGTAGTATCACGAGGCATTGTGTATGTATTTGAAAGGGAGCTAATATATGGTATTATTGAGCGTATGTCATATGGGCCACGGCCGACTTTAAATCGCATTTTGTATAAGTCCTCTGTAAGGGAATGGTTCCCGAGGCATATGAAGAGATTCGAACGCAGAATCTTCTAATGATAAAAGCCCCTAAATTCTTCGTCGTCGAATGTGTATTAATCTTCCCAATCAATGAGGACCCTCTCATAATTAATAAATGCCAATGTTACGAAGGTGGTCTATGAACCAAAGAATAGTTGTTTGAATGTATACGGTACAGTAAAAGCCCGGTCTCTCCCCAGAACTGAATATAATGTGAAGGTTTGTTTTGAAAGCCTTGGAAATAAGCTACTAACGTGGGTTAGACAGGGAGTCGCCGTCACCCTCCGTGTCATAAATCGCGCCCGAGTAGAACGGTCTAGCTCTCTTAGAGCGAGAGGGGCCAGAAACCGTCTCGTAGATGTTGTAAAGAGAAATGAATACACCAGGAGTGTTTAAAGTTGCTAACGACCCGGGCGTTGAACCGAGGTCCTTGTAGATTGATATTTTCGTTTGCCTGTTCAGATCGTAGTTTCTTATATGATAATGGTCTTATAAGACATAAGAGATAAATAACAATCCCTATTGTAATGATGTATGGACGTAGGATTCCACGAGTTAATCGAAGGCAACTAAGTTTCGGGAGTAACTATAGTTTTTTGACTGTGTCAAGTATCTTCACGCTCTGGAGTACACAATTGATTTCCTGATTACCTTAATATATTTGTGAAAATAAAGAGAGATGATAACAACTGAATGTGTGGACATGCCCAAAATATTGAGTTAGATAATTAACATAGATTTTAAATGTAATTATATATTTGTTTTTGAGAATTTAGAAAATATAAAGGATAGTATTTGAGGTGTACAAGAATGACACCATTATTATGTAAAGCATGGAGCCAAAAGAGCTCGGAGTTATATAAAACTTACAGTGGCTTTATGGAAGTAAGACTAAGCAGGAATTGTTGGTTTATGTGGAAACCATATGTTTAAATACAATATTTGTTTTATTAGATTTGTGATTCCTTGTTCATTTGGAACAAGTAGATGATTATGGGTCAGTAATTAAATTGTTAAAGTGTTTGTAGCGCCATTAATTTTATTAATTAAATGTGTTTAAATAGGAGTTGATTTTGTTGTTATTTTTGCAAGTGTATCCTCTAATTAATCCAAAATATGTGAGTCACAGAGTGGGGGAACTTACCGCTGCCCCGAAAATTCCGAATTGAGCTACGCTGGTATACTGTGATTGGCATATTTCTTGCTAAAAGGGCACAGTATTGAGGTACTTGGAAACTACTAGAGCCATTAAAGGCAGGTAGAAAAGGGAAAGGGTCCGCCCCAAAGTCAATGCAAAAAGGAGAAAATAGATCTCGCTCTGGAACACATCACGGTCGCCAACTCCCGAGCTCAAAAGCTGAGCTCTTGAAGGTGTAGCCCTATCCAGGGTCACCTCGTGTGGTGGAGCTTCGCACACCCTGCCTCCTTTAAGGCCTTGTGTAGAAGGCATTAGATGTTATGAAACTAAAGAAGAGGGCTGACCCCTCGAAGGATGAGGGTATCAGGATAGATGATATGAGAGTCAATTACAGCAGGAAAATGAATGACTCCCTAGACTTTGGATGCTCTAATGCAATCCGGGTTGGAAGAGAACAAGAGTCGACTAATGGAGGTCGACAGGTAGATGACATAGAAGAACCCATCTTAAAAGGTTGAGTCCCCCTCGGTAAAATTCACGAGCCGCCACTGTGTGGGAGGACAAGTAGTAAGAAGAGGTGGAATGAGAAGACAAAATATATAGTAAGGGAAAAGAATAGAGCCTTTAGGAGGTGGTATCAAAATAGGACGGTAGAGACAAGGGAAGAGTACCAGGAAAGAAAGAAGGAGGCGAAGAGAGTAGTGTCTGAAGAGAGAAGAAAGTGGATGGAAGAGTGGACAAAGATGACGAAGGAGGATAGTGAAGGTACAAAAAAGGTCCTGTATGGGTTGGTAAAAAGATAAGAGGCGGAAGGCTCCTACGGATTATGTTAGAATGGTGAACAAAAGGGGACAAGAGATAGAAAGTAGGGAAGAACTGAAGAAAATGTGGAAAGAATATTTTGAAGAACTTCTGAACCCAAATGGGAACCACGGCGAGAAGGAAGAAATAGGGGAAGAGGAAGATGAACTGCAAACAGAAAAGGACTTAACATGGAAAGAAGTGGAAGATGCAGTGAGGAAGATGAAAGGAGGGAAGGCACTGGTGTGGATGAGTTGAGTGTGGAGATGGTGAGAGCAGCAGGAGAGGTGGTGATACAGTGGTTGTACCGAGTGTTGAGGACAGCATGGAAGGAAAGGAAGACCCCAGAGGACTGGAAAAAAGGAATAATTGTCCCGTTCTTCAAGAAAGGTAGTAGAACAGAATGCAGAAACTACCGGGGAATAACACTGATGAGTCATTGTGCAAAGATCTTTGAGAAAGTTTTGGAAAGGAGGATTAGAACAAGGATAGAAGGAGGGATGAGGGAAGAGCAACATGGCTTCAGAGCAGGAAGGTCCACAGTGGATTTGATTTTTGCTGTAAGGCAGTTACAAGAACAGCACTGTGAGTATGGAACAGATCTACTGATGGCCTTCCTGGACATTGAGAAAGCATATGACAGTGTATGCAGAAACAAAGTATGGAAGTCCCTGGAGGATATAGGAGTAGAGAAATGGACTATAAAGAGGATAAAGGAGATGTACAAGGGAAGTGTGAGCTGTGTGAAAGTGGGAGGAGAGAGATCGGACTGGTTGGAACAGAGAAACGGCCTGAAACAAGGAAGTGCACTGTCACCGTTACTTTTCATTGTGGTGATGGATGACATAATGTCCCGAGTGGCACAAGTAATTGGGGAAGGAAAGATGAAAGCAATGGTGTTTGCAGATGATTTGAAGATTTGGGTAAACAAGGAGGAGGTACAGGAACAGTTGGACGTGTGGGAAGGAATAATACAAGGATATGGGATGAAATTTAGCATTAATAAGAGTGAGATAGTGATCACAACAAGGAAGAAGGAAAGAACCACAACGGGAATAACAATTGGTGGGGAACAGCTGAAGAAAGTGGAGAGTTTCAAGTATCTGGGAAGCATGATACAAGATAATGGAAGAAACGATAGAGAAATAAATGAGTGGGGGAGACAGGCAGAAGCATTCCGGAGGAGTGTGAGAAGCATGTTATGGAGCAAGGATGTCCCTCAGAACAGCAAAAAGATCATATATAGGACGTACTATGTCCCTATCCTGACGTGTGCCTCGGAGACCTGGGTTATGAAAGGAAGGGAGAAGAGCAAAATACAGGCCAGTGAGATGAAGTTCTTGAGAAGCAGTATTGAAGCTACAAATATGGACAGAATAAGAAATGAGAGGACCAGAGAATTAATGAAGGAGAAACCATTACAGGATGATATAGAGAAATCTAGACTTAGATGGTATGGACATGTAAAACGAATGGAGGAGAAGAGGATACCCAGGGGGGTACATGAGACGAAGTGGGAAGTAAAGAAACCGAGAGGAAGACCGAGAGACAGGTGGCTGAAGGGGGTGGAAGAAAGCGTGAAGAAGAGAGGAGAAGACTGGACAAGGGTGGAGGCTGAGAGATTGTGGGAAGACCGAAGACGTTGGAGAGGCTTGTGTTCCAAACAGACCCGGCCAGTGGCTGGAAACTGTGCAAGATGATGATGATGATGATGAACACTCGCCGGTTTTATGATTTAGTGTAGGGCCCACTCAATCCATTGATTTACTGATTCTGAAATCCATGCGAAATGTTAGAAGAAGAACTGTAAGGGAATTAACGTTCAATAGCACACTTCTTATAAAAATTGATTGGCCTATTTATGAAATAAGAATGCAATTCGTCACTGCTAATTTATGAGGCCTATGATGATGATAGTTTTAAGGTTTTAGACGACAACTCATAAAACAGCAACAGTATTTGCAAAAAGCACACTTCTTACAGAAATCGATATTTATGGAATTAGAATGCAGAAGAAAAACCTGTAGCCTACCCAATCCATTGATTTATTGATTCTGAAAACCACATAGCAAAAAGCACAATTCTTACAAAAATCGATATTTATGGAATTAGAATGCAGAAAAATCCTGTATCGCGGCATATTAACAGTCCTGGAATTTTATAAATCCATTGTTTAGACGGATGAGCTTAAATCATGTGCGTGCTGTAACACTCGCCGGTTATATGATTTGAGTACCCAATCCAATGATTTAGCCGACTGATTCTGAAAACCATGGGAAATGATGAAAAATAACGTGTAGAAGAATTAACTTAATGTTTAATAGTTCTAAGGTTTTAGGCGACGTAACACTCACCGGTTATACGATTAGGGTACTAAATCCATTGATTTACTGTTCCTAAAAACCATTCGAAATGATCGATATTTATGAAATTAGAATGCAGAAGAAAAAACTGTAAAATAATTAACGTTTAATAGTTTTAAGGGTTTAGACGACAACTCATAATTGCAGCTTGTTAGAACATCAGTATTTGCAAATCGCACACTTCTTAAAAAAGTGATATTTATGAAATTAGAATGCAATTCGTCACTGCTAATTTATGAAATTATTCGATTTGAGTACACACTTAAGATGGCGAGCAGAGTGAAGGGTCAAGAGCGATGTGCGGAAATTGAGTCGAAAATTCATAGTTTATTGTGCCGGAAGTGTAAAAAAAATCTACCCGAATGGTGTCATTTGCGGGAACTGTGATCTTCGAGTAAAGAATACCGGGCAAATTACGACAAGATCATCTGCTAAGGTTGTCGAAGTGAATAACGTTCAGAACCTGGCAGCCATGCCTCGTGTTTTTAAGTGTGGTGAGTGCAAAGCATTGAATAAGGAAATCGAAAGTCGGGACGAAGTGCTTAGGCTGTTCAAATTGGAGTTTGACAATGTAGTGGCAGAGTTAGAGCGTGTGAAACAGGAAAATAGATACATGAGTGAAGTAATAGCGAAATATGAATCGTCAAATTTAAATTTAAGTTCAGTGCTTGACGGGCAGAGGGCAGCATCTGATGGGTGCTTTCAGGAAGGGTCCAACAAAATAGGTGAACGGCTACAAGCGCCGGAGAGTGTAGTTCATGTTCCTGTGGACAGGGGCGTTAACCATCTGACTGAGCAGGTAATCGGACGTACTCGGCAGGCAGAGAGCATGAACGAACGGCGGCCGAAGATGGTTCATGGAGCTGGTGATGCGGTTGTATCAAACGACCATTGCGGGGGAACAGAAGAGGGACCTGTATCGATTATTGTTGGAGACTCGATAATCAGACGGCTTCGAGTAGAAAAAGCCAACGTAATTTGTTTCCCTGGAATACGTACGGGGCAGATCAAAAAGCAAGTGGAATCCATGGACGGAGAGCGTAATGTAGCATCGATGGTCATTCATGTAGGCACAAACGATGTTAGAAGCAGTGGTACGCCAGACACAATTGGAAATGACATGAAAAATCTGATCAGGACATGTGGGAGGAAATATCCTGAAACGAGCATTATTGTAAGCGGCATATTGCATAGAAGGGATGTAGATCCACGATACATTGATGGAGTACATGGGGTACTTGACTGGGAGTGTGGAGAAGAGGGGGCGATATTTGTAAATTCAGGGGTATGGGTTCAAGACTGTGATTTGGGGTGGGATGGCCTACATTTAAATAGAAAGGGCTCTGCGAAATTAGGGCAACTCTTTGAACGAATAGTAAAGAGCTTGCAACAAAACAGATAAGTTACGTAAGAGGTGAGCAATCTCAATTTTGTGAAGAATATGAAGGAGGATTGAGATGCCTTCTGGTAAACTGTCGTAGTGTAGTCAGAAAAGGCATAAGATTTGGAACCATGGTGGAAATATATGATCCAGATGTTATAATCGGGGTTGAGTCATGGCTAGTGGATAATGTTGTGGAAGGAGAGGTATTTCCTATGGGTTGTAGGGTATACAGGAGGGATAGGGGAAGCACGGGGGGTGGGGTTTTTATATTAGTTAAGGGTATATTTAGGAGTCGCCTAGTTTTTACAGATGAGGAAAATGAGATTCTGGGGGTTAGGGTTGGTTTTAAAGATATGGTAGACATTTTGGGTGCATATAGAACAGGAAGGGGGGAAAGGGATGTCAATTTAGGAACAACTTTAGTAAATTATGCTATGGAGGCTGACAGGGCTGGAAGAAATATAATTGTAGGGGGTGATTTTAATATGCCAGGGGTGGACTGGGAGGGTAGGGCTGACTCTCTATAACATTACCAATCGCTGGCCAACGAAATCATATGGGAGGGGGGATTTGTTCAAGTTATTGAGGGATGCACTAGGGGGAACAGCTTATTGGATGTGTTTTTGATAAAGCCTGAGGATATTTGGGTCAAATCAGAGATAATTGAAGGGATAGGTGACCACAAGGCTGTTGTAGTAGAGGTAAAGTTGAGCATTGAGAGGCAGGTCAAGAGGGAGACAAGATTGGTAAAACAGTACTACAAAGCTAATAAGGAAAAGATTGGTAAGCTGAAAATTTCAATCAGTGGATAGAGAGGGGACTAGATGTAGATAGACTGGGGGCTGGTTTGAAAACAATAATTCTGGATTGTGAAAAATTATATGTGCCATTAAAAAAAAGTAGGGAAACTACTGATCCACTTTATTACAATAAGGAGGTAAGAAGATTAAAGAAGTTGATGATGATAATTGTTGTTTTAAGGGGCCTAACATCTAGGCTATCGGCCCCACTAGATTAAAGAAGAAATGTAGATTAGAAAGCAATAAGATTAGGAAGGGGATAGGCCACCGAATAGAATTAAATAGGTTAAGGAGGGAACTGGTTAGGGCTAAGATAGTAGCAAAGAAACATTTTATGGGTAGGCTAGTTGGCGGGGGGACGACTTTCAAGGAACGGTGGAGGAATATGTATGTCTATTTCAGGAGAGTAAGAGGGATTCAAGGCCACATACCCGATATCGAGGGAGAAGATGGATCGCTGCTGGTGGAAGATGGGGAGAAGGCTGAGACATTTAATAAGGTATATGGTAGGGTGGTAGGAATTACAGGGGAGGGAAATGTGGATCAGGGAGGAGAGCAGGGTATTGAGGAGGGTAAGAAATTAAGTTATGTAAATAAGGATATCTATAATGCAATACGGGGGTTAGGGTCAAGAAAATCAGCCGGGGTAGATGGGATAAATGCGGAATTGTTAAAGGTTATGGGATGGAACATTGTGCCTTATTTAAGATTTCTGTTTGACTTTTGTCTAAATAATGGGGTAGTGCCTGAGGACTGGAAACAGGCTCTGGTAGTTCCGGTATATAAAGGGAGTGGCGGAAGGGGGGATAGTGATAGCTACAGACCTGTCAGCCTAAAATTTTTGAGGGAATTCTGAATGAATGCATAAGGGAATGCTTAGGGAGTAGTAGGTGGTTGGGAAATAAACAGCATGGTTTCAGAGAGGGATTTTCGTGTGAATCGCAACAGAGGTCAAGTTGACTGCATTGCAGTTGACCTATCAAATGCTTTTGATAAGGTCAATCATGGTATTCTGTTAAGGAAAATGGAGGCTATAGGATTGGACAGGAGAGTAGTACAATGGGTGAGATATTTTTTGGAGGGGAGAAGTCAGAGGGTAAGGGTTGGTGGGTCAGTGTCAGAACAGTCTAGGGTGGGGAGGGGGGTACCTCAGGGGAGCAAATTGGGTCCTTTACTATTTCTCATTTACATAAACGACATAGGAGTTAAAATATCATCCCAGATATGATTATTTGCTGATGATATAGTAGTATACAGGAGGATAAATCACCCGGATGACTGCGGCATATTGCAGAGGGACTTGACGGACATACAAAGCTGGGCGGATAAAAGTGATATGATGATAAATTCAAAGAAATGTCAGGCAGTGAGATTTGTTAACAAAAGAAATCATATTGTTTTCGAATATTCAGTGGGGGAAAATAAAGTTGTATTTGGGGACGAATGTAGGTATTTAGGTGTAACTGTGGGGGGTGGGAATTTTCACTGGGGTAAGCACATAGGGGAAATAGTAAAGAAAGCATACAAGTCACTACATATGGTTATGCGAGTGTTTAAAGGCGCTGGCAGAGAGATTAGGGAAAGGGCATACGTGTCCCTAGTCCGTCCTCTGATGGAATATGCTGGGGGAGTGTGGGATCCATGCCAAATATATTTAATAAAGGAATTGGAAGGAGTGCAAAGGAAGGCCGCCAGGTATGTAATCGAGCACCACAGATCGACGAGTAGTGTGATTAGGATTATACAGGATTTGGGATGGGAAAGTCTGGCTGGTAGACGTTCAAGAGCAAGACTAGGGGGTATTTTCTTAGCTTACAAGGGGGAAATTGCATGGGAAGACATTCATGAGAGATTGGGAAAGGAAGGTTCATATATGGGCAGATACAGTCATTGTTGTAAATTGAAATTAAGTCAGTGGAAAAGTAACTGGGGCAAATATTCGTTCATTGGGAGGGGGAAATTGAATGGAACAGTTTGCCAGGAGGCATTTTCAGCCCTTTGCCTTCTGATGTCGGTAAATTTAAGGAGTTGGTGAAAAAGCACCAGATCAAGAGGCAGTGAAGCAATGAAAGAAAGTGTAAATGTTTAGTATTTTATGTTTATTTCTGTTATTAGAATGATTATTGTTACGATTACCGGTTTCTTCTCTTAGCAACTAGTAATTATTTTCTAATTAGTCCTAATTTTCTAAAATTTTTGTGGTTGTGAATTGTTTTTTGTATTTATTGTAATTTGCCACCATGGACAGTGTCCACATTTGCAAATAAACCATGTATGTATGTATGTATGTATTCTTTTGATTTACTGTTTCTGAAATCCATGCAAAATGATAAAGGAAACACCTCAGAATGTTAAAATGACATGAAACAGGCGTCACAGTGACCAAAATGTAAAGTGGACACCAACTATGGAGCTTATCTTCCTGCATCAACAGTAACTGCAAATCGCACACTTCGTACAGTTTTTTAAAAGTCACTTTTTTTAAAGAAATTAAAGATATTTATGAAATTAGAGTGCAATGCGTCACTGGTACTATACTGTATATTCTCTTTCATTTGAATGTTCATTTTTCACGATCGATTGTTTGTGAGCGCCGCAGGAGGGATGCATACTACTGAAATGATGATGATTGCTGCAGCCGCTTAGTAGTTGATATGGGGGCCACACACACAGACAGAAGGACAGACAGACACACATTTACCCAGGTCGATCTCATAAGTCTATTTTTTCCTCATTTTTGCAAAATGTGAAAAGTAGGCTAAAATTATTAAGACATTTTTGAAAGTAATTGGATGCATAATTACGAAGTAATGAGTATATGGAATAAACGCGCAAATTCGACTTGCTTTTTATTTTTTTTATAGAGAGGACGCTATCTTTTTCTTGGAGTGGGGAGGAAGCCACTTGATTCGAGGTTCTTTCTACTGAAGATTTCATCGGGAACAGATGTGTTCCAAAGCTACGCAACAATTCGCAGTTTAATTGTATCATACCGCAAGTACATCACAGAAGAATGTTGTCTACAAGAAATATTATATTAAAGCATCGAGAATTACGGCAAACATTATTGCGTAATTATAATCTACGTTTTTGGAAGTGCACTTGCGATATATATTGAAGGAGGCACGTGAACTTTTATAAAACGTCGATTGAGGTTTTTTAGCGTATGGCTTTTAGTGCCGGGAGTGTCCGAGGACATGTTCGTCTCGCCAGTTTTGTAGCTGCTTCAAGACGGGCACCCAATGGGTGAGCTACAAGTACCGTTGGGGAGAGAAGTAAGGACGAGGAGTTGGAAGGTAGCGGCTGTGGCCTATAGTTAGGGACAAACCCCGGCATTTACCTGGAAGGAAGATGGGAAACCACAGAAGACCATCTTCAAGGTTGCCGGCGGGGGGATTTGAACCTCCTCGCCTCCCGGATGTGAGCGACTGCCAGCAGTCATGCCGTAACGACCACGGCTAACTCACCCGGTGTCGATTGAGGGTGATTGAAGTTCATACGAACATTCATCACTATGATTAACGAACAGACATTGAAAGGGACGCATATCATCACGACTACAGAGAGTGAGATGAGTCACTAAAATATCAGAGGGAACATAACATATGATGACACCGAGAAGATCTGAAATGACGTAACAATAAATGATGTGGGGGAGGTGATCATCTTGTCTTTTCTGCGTGATAATGCTACGCAATTCATTGCAATATTCTTACGAGATATGGTTATGTCTACAAATATAAACTACGCGGCTGTAAAGATGGGGGAAGAAGTCCCGGACGTGTGAACCAGAGTGGACCTGGTTCGATTCAAGAGAGTTAAGGTGGACCCAACTCATAAAGAAGAAGCCCAGCAGAATGGACGCTGATAACAACACGTTGATGTATGGAGTCCGATTCCCATCCCTAGGAGATTAACGACTTCATAAGGCGATCCAACATGGAGCCGTACCGCAGGCGTGAACAGGTATCCCAAGAATACCCTGTTTATGCAGTCCAGCGAGGAAAAACTACTTAGAGACATCTTTACCGCATCTCAAGGTAGAATCAAGACCAAACCAAGTAGCCTATCCCATATTGTAGTAATGTAGATACATTTGAGAATATCCAACCATTTTTCTATCAATGCTGAGCCGGTTGGAAACCCTGGTCGACAGAACGAAAATTGAATTCAAGGAGAAAAAATACGAGATAATGATGTAAGACCCATACCCAAACCCCGTGATCGATTGGTCGGGGAAGCTGACAATGTGGACTTAAACATAAATGGCATTGTTGTCCCATTGAATGTAATTTACGTGTTCGCAAATGTACACGAGGAACTTCACGTGATTGAACATTGTCCTATTTGAAACTTTCAGCCTATCACGAGGACGCTGGATGGTGCGATAATCCGTGCCAACGTGAATGTATAAGAACTTATTATTTTGCCGTATAAAACTGGCGAACAGTTAGGATAGGCGGTTGGCAGGATGCAAACGCGCACACAGACACTCAATTGTTTAGGCTGTGTAATGTTCCCGCTGCATCACTAAGTAGCACTTCTGAAGTAGCGCGCATGCGCAGAGATAAATTTTTGGCTTGCTGTGAGTAAGTGCGTAAGTGACGCTATAATTCTAAGATGTGTGACTGAAAGTAACAGACGTGTTGGCTGGGTGAGGCCTCGGAGCCAGGTCCGACATGGCTATGGACGAAAAGGTATGTGTTTGAAAATCTTATTTCTGAACTGGAACTATAACGCGAGAACATTTGGTCTAGGACATTTAATATTTGCGTTAAATTACTTAAATTCTGTGGCTTCCAGTGTCGTCGGAAAGCCTGCGCCAAAAGACTTTAGCTTTTTTTCTTACGGCATCATTTGCTATCAAGGCAGCTTTAGGCTTTGGCTATATTCTTCCAGCTATAAGCTGTATTTCATTAATTTAAAACATTCTGATGTGGATCTATGATCATGCAATCTGGTCCCTTTATTTTCTTAATATCTTCATAATGTAATTACAACTTAAGATGCCACGTTTATCAGATAGGATTGGCGCCAACCTCACTGTAGGGATTCATTATTATTATTTTTCTTGATTTGCTTTTCTTTTCAGGTTCCCTAATTTTAATCAATAAAAAAAGGAGTGTATTATTTTGGACTGGGTAACAGTTGACTAAAGAATGTCGAGCGTCCTTTATCTTGCTTGGAATTTGTTTTGAGAAATAGATGCTTCGCCATTACTCTAGCGAACAGACGCGTTCTTTCGAGCGCTTGATAAATGATTTTAATTATCTGGTTTGAAGTTGTAATGCTTCTTGAAGGTAATTGTATTGTGTTCTAATGTGATTCTGATTAACGTGAGTTTTATTCGTGCCTTGCGAGTTGCAATTCCGTAAGAATTCAGTGTTTTATTCACGTGCTTGTGATGATTGATTTTTGGCGTGGGCATAACGAATAGAATAAAAAGTGTGATCTAATCTCCCTCAATAGCATGTAATGAATACGGATCGGGTTGGCACTCGCCGCTACGCAGCGCTACAATTGACTTGAGATTGTTGATTTCCACGTATGTTTATGTGCGATATATTAAGTGACACAGTGTGGTGCAATAGCACATAGTGTAATGTTATACAGTACTACTCTACTACAGTACATGGAGCAGTGGTGATATCTTATATAGTATAGGCACTACAGTGTTACAGTATATATATAGTATGATCAAGTAGGGAGTGATCGAGGAGTAACACCTCTTTAAAAAAAAACTGGTCCAGCTGGCCCGGCTGGTAGTACATTGTTATGGTCCCTTTTCAGGGTTACGGTGAAGTCCTCAATGGTACCTGCAGTGAAAGAGGTGAACTCTGGTACAGTGTGGTTGGTGGAAGGGGCAGCCTATTGCTCAGGTTTAATAGGGCAAACTATTGTCCATAGTTATGATGGGCAGGTTTTGGCCCAACGGCAAAATGAGCGGAGGAGGAGCCAATGACTCTCATGGCTCCCGACGGTCATAGAGGCGGAAGAGGTCACGCCAGACGGACTGGCTGTAAAGGCGCACCTCAGTAGTACTTGAGTTTGCGGCAGTTCGTTGCAGTCTCTGTGTTCGGTCCTGCATGTCTCATTCTTTGTGAGCCGCAGATTAAGGCTCAGAGATCATAGTGTGTGGGTCTCGTCCTGGCAAGCTGAGATCCACCCTAAACAAATTCACGCCAGTGGCACTTCTTCCGAACGTCACTTACTTTCAAAGTCCAACGGCGATGGGATATGGACGGTGGGGGCAGGTTATAGGTGTAACTGGAAGCCCCTAGTTCGGACTTGCACGTTGGCAGCAGATGTGTGATGGTCGTCTTCCGGAGACTCTGTGACTACTCAGGAATTCGGTCCTGCATCTGTGTTTGGGCAGGCCTATTTAGGATCACCGCTGCCCATCCCACATGGGGAAGGCCCTAGAAAAGATGGGATAAACATCGGAAGTCACAGTCTTGGTCCGGCTGGGCAACCGCACTCAGCAGGTCACCGCTCCTGCAGTCGAAACTCAAAAACAGTAAATAATCACAAATCGATTATTGGATCATGGACCATCAGAACTTTGCTTGATTTGGACAATAACGTTAGACCTGAGAGAAGGTCAGCTCTCGTAACCCATGAGTTATCAAGACTCAACGTTGACATTGCTGCTCTCAGTGAAACTAGGCTGTCTTCTAAAGGCAAGATTACTGAATCTGGAACAGGATATACCATCTTCTGGAAAGGAAAGGAGGAGGGTGAATGTCGCATTCATGGTGTGGGCTTCGCTGTGAAGACCAAACTGGTAAATTATCACCAACTTACGCCCATTGCAATCAGCGAAATGCTCATGACTCTCCGCATACCACTCTCAGGAGGTTCCTTTATGACACTCATCTCTGCCTATGCTCCTACCTTAGATTCTGATGAAGTAAAGGCTCAGTTCTATAATCAGTTAAGTGAAATCATCTCCAAGGTACCATCTGCAGATAATTCTTGCTCCTCGGTGACTTCAATGCCAGAGTTGGGAAAGATCACAGGCTATGGAATAATGTGATGGGCAAATAGGGACTTGGAAAATGTAATCCCAATGGACTGTTGCTTCTTGGTCTTTGTGCAGAACACGAACTTTTCATTACCAACACGCAGTTCCGGCTACCTAACCGCTTCAAAACCACGTGGATGCATCCTCGTTCCAAACATTGGCACATTCTTGATTATATCATTACCCGGCAATGTGATAAGAAGGACACTCTTATTACCAGAACAGCAAGGAATATAGACGATTGTTGGACAGATCATAAACTTCTTATATGTAAGCTCAGGCTATCCATCAGACCTAAACCACCCAGGAACATTAAAAATTTGCAAAGAAAGAAGTTTAATACATCCAAACTTCAGGATGAATCCATGTTTAAATATTTTGGAAACAGGATTGTCACCCAGTTATCAGAAAACCCAGTAACAAATGACATTCGGCAAGAATGGGCCACACTACAGATGATTATCACACAGTCAGCTGAGGAAACCATTGGTTTTATAGTGCGGAAAAGACAAGACTGGCTTGATGACAACAATGAGGAAATCCTGTCTCTCATCAATGCCAAAAGGAATGCCTATCATGCCCATCTTCAAGACCCAACTTCCAACACAAAGAGAGATAAACTACTGGAACTCAATGGTAAATGCCAGACGCAGATAAGGCAGATTAAAAATACTTGGTGGCAACAGAAGGCTCAGGAACTGTAGAGACTATCGGATACTCGAGACTTGAGGAAATTCTATGCTGTACTCAAGGGAATATATGGACCATCTCGCTCATCATCAGGTACACTGAAAAGCGCTGATAATTATACTACCTTTACTGATAGTCAAGAAATCCTGGAACGCTGGAAGGAGCACTTCTCCAATCTCCTAAATCGTCCATCAGCAGCTGCTGAAGACTTCCTTTGTGATGTGCCGCAAAAACCTGAACAACTGTGGTTGAATGAAAATGTTGCTGTGGTTGTACCGAGATTGTGCATTTGAAATCCCCTCTCAGCCCTAGTAGTGTTACATCATAAACATTATGGGTCTCTTTGTTAGTCTCTACACCCCCAAACAGACAATGAGACATCACTTCTTATCCCAATTTTTGGAGTCCTAACTTTCTAGCCACTTCTTTGGTTATGTAAGACATTTGCGACCTAGAATCCAACAAACTTTGGGCAAGCTTGGTAGATCCTTACCACCAGAAACTTTCACAACAAGAGTTTGTAATAATGTCTCTGCGTTTTGATGGGCAGTTAAAGTTTCAGTGTTTTGATTATCCTTTCCCATTGAATTCTCTCTCTCTTCATACTTGGTTACTAAATCAGGGCATAAAATAGTACAATGATCCCTTTTCAAGCAAATCATACACTTCACAAATGCTTTACACTTACTCGAGTTATGTCCCTTCCTTAAACAACAAAAGCAAGCACCTCTTTTCTTCAAAATATCCTTCTTCTCTTCATTATTGAAATTCCTCACCTTAAAACAATCAGAAGATCTATGGGAGCGTTTATCGCACCAGATCAGTGGCGGATCCAGAGGGGGGCACCAGGGGCAAGTGCCCCCTCCGAAAAAACAGTTGTCTGCTACATTGATATTGCCGATACAAATGATTGTTCCTCCAAACTGCACTGCAAGTAAAATCTTTGCTGTATTGCCTGCATTCATGAATGTGGTCAATGTTGTTATCATATAGTATGTAGTGGCAACACTGTTAATATAATCGCTACATCGACAGTGTTGCAAGTGCAGAGAGATCTTTTAGCAGCCTGCAACTTGTTAAATCATGGTTACGAACGCGAATGACAGAGGAAAGGTTGAATGGCTTGTGACTGGTATTTGTTCACCGTGATATAAATGTTGACGTTGAAAAAGTTCTAGAACGTTTCTCTAATGGGGGTAAACGAATGATCGCCTGGATTTTATTTTGCCTAGGATAGTCACCAAATAGAATCCCAATTATTATTCAATACAATTGTTTTTTGTATTTACATTTATGTGACTAGTAGTTACTCAGTGATGACAATGTTGGTACTATGTACATATCTTGTAACATTTGTATAGTAGACTTGTATCATAACGAATAGAATATAAAGTGTGATCTCTTCTCCCTCAATAGCATGTAATGAATACGGATCGGGTTGGCACTCGCCACTACGCAGCGCTACAGTCGATTTGAGATTGTTGATTTCCACATATGTTTATGTGTTTATGTGCGTTATTTTTTATATATTAAGTATTTAATCGGTCGGAGTGTTTTGGTGGTGTTCTGTGCAAACGTTTGTTGATATACAAGTGCTTACACTATTACTTCTTAGTATTAATACCTGAAATGCTATTGTAGGAAGCATTAAATGAAATGGAATTTAATTTCTTCTCGTGTGTTGACGTTATCTTCGTGTGTTAATTTTATTGTTATTTAATGTAATTAAACAGTAGTTTAGCCCTTACATTTTCATGAGTGCTTAATGTGAGTAGTGAAGATGCCTTGCTCTTTTGTACCAGGATGCAGATCTAGCTATGGGGACTGTAAAGAGGTCAGGCAGTTTTTCAAACCTCCTAAAGATTAGGAACGTTTTATCAAGTGCAAAGGGGCCATACGGGGGAAGGATAGGGAACTTACTGAAAAGTCCTACACCTGTGATGCTCACTTTTCGGAAGATTTAATTGTTAAATTTGACAAATTTGTGATAGAAGGGAAGGAAGTATTACTTCTCCCAAGAACCAACTGGCGATTGAAAGACTATTCTGTTCCACCTATATTTCCTAATTTGCCTAAGTACTTGTCCAGTATGGTGTAAATAAAAATGCTCTTGATGCCATTAAAGACTACTTCTGTGAAGAAAGGAATGAGCATAAAAAGACAATGAGTTAAAAAACATATACGTACCGTAATGCTGAAGGAGGCGTGATCAGTTTTAGACAATAGCCTACTCTATGAAGGGGTCATGACTATGCCTTCTATGTCTGTTTAATGTTAAGTTCTTCTGACATTATGGTAGTTTACTGATTTTGGTGTTTGTGGACTGAAATTTATGGTTATTATTGAATTTTATAGTAATCTACGGTAAAGTTGAAAGTTGCGTTCGTACCGCTTTTTTTTTTCTGTGTTGCAAGTCTGTTAAGGGAATGTAAAATGTGTTTCAGAAATCCTTTCTGATAGCGAGGTTAATTGTTCCGTTCTTTTTTTAAATTTACCGATAGCTGGCAAAACTAATTGCATTTTGAACTTGCTCTCTGTCTTCGCTTATTGTCGAAACTGGACTATTGCAGGAGACGACTTATTAAATTATAATTGGGCACAGTAAAGTAAGTGGAGATGTCGAACTTATTAGCGCCTATGAGGATATCTTGCGGTGTTTTAACATGTAAAACAGGTCGCAAGGTTTAAAAGTCTCGTAAGCACCAATGCTAACTTACATCACAGATCGGAGCCAGCGCTGCGCTGCGGCGGACCAGGCGTACTAGGCCAGTGATATCACTTCCGTATATTGTCTTCAGATAGTCACTATGATTGCAAATGTTTTAATACATATTAGACTGTGTAATGTGCATTAAAATGTGGAAATGTTCATATTCTGTAGATTTTTTCCATAATGACAATGACTTGAAACTGAAACCAATAAACCATTTTAATAAAATGAATTTCTTGTAGAATTATAAAATCTGGTGGTTGGATGTTATGTGTAGTGTGTGTAGATTAAATACAAATTTAATAATTTTATTACATATTTTCTGTTGATACTCTGAAATCCTAGAGTGCCCCCTCCGAGGTGAACCCCTGGATCCGCCACTGCACCAGATACAAACTGTTTCAGTTTTCTGAACCTCCCCTCTAAACATAGCAGCAGCTGTGGGAAGTCTCTCTTGTTTACCTGGCTTAAATGGCACGCCCTCTCTTCTTACAATAAAACTAGAGCGGGCAAGAGATAAGCGTTCTTCGCTCTCAACTTCCTGTTTTAGAAACAGTAACAATTTGCTTAGGTGGTGGCCGTGATCTTAGTCTGGCATATGAGATACACGAACTCTCTCCCATGCCTTCATAACCTCTTCTGGCAATGCAGACTCGACTAGAGGATATAGCATTGCTGCATACTTGTCATTGGTAACCCCTAAGGATTGCAAAACTCTCAGCTGTGTTTCTAATGTATCATAGAGGCTCCCAATACTAAGCCTACCACCGTCAGTAGCTTGAAGCAGAACCAGATTTAGAAGTTCTCTGACATATATTTCTATAAATAATTCTTCCCGGGCATACCTGGATTTTAGGTAATTAATTGCCTTTTGATAGTTTGTACCGGATGTAGGGAAACCCTCAACCAGCTCCCTGGCTACTGAACCTGAAACTGTAGCCTGTAATAGATATTGGAACTTGTCCTCCGGGTCGATATCACTATCGTCGTTTTTTTTAAACTGTCCCCAAAACCCAATCCAGTTCTTTATATCTCCATCAAACTCTTTAAGTTGCATCTTGGGTAAAATAAATTTCCTTTTCTTGGTCGTCTGGCTCTCACTCATAGCAGCGTCACTAGCCGCAACAGATAAATTCATTTGGATATTATTTTCAAAATTAACCTTTGCTTGTAGCCACTTCTCCCGGTACGATTCTGCCGTGTCGAATTCCTTAGCGTCTTCTTCCTCTGCTGTTTCTCCAACAACCCAAAGTGCCTAAACTTTCTCATCTAAAGATAACATTCGCATTGCCTTGTCTTCTAAAATACGAAAGGATGTCAACATTTCTTCCGCATCTTCGACTGCTTCAGATACTTTTGTTTGAAATTCATCATGAACTCTCGTAAATAATCTGCGTATCTGCGTTCTTTCTTTAGTATACTGTTTTAGCTCCCCCATCTTAAAGAATGTCCTGTCCACGGTCGCCAGAAATGTTCCGTACCCGGAATATTAATTATAGAGGGGTTAAAACAAAATCCAAACTTTATTTCTTAAGCGTTTTCCTAAATATTTTTTAAACAACTCCAACAAAAATTATTGCCTCACGACATGCAATTGTCTTTTTTTTTTAAACAGAAAGGTTGTGTCGGAACTCCCATGGTACCAATCCCAAAAATACAAAATTCCAAAATACCATTGAAATCAAATGTTTCCTAACAATAAGGATAATTTACACTATTCTTCATCCATGTCATGTCACTGGCTCCTGATCTGGTGCTTTCTCACCAACTCCTTAAATTTTCCAACATTAGAAGGCAAAGGGTTGAAAATGTCCCCTGGCAAACTGTTCTATTATACTTCCCGCCTCCCAATGAAATAATATTTGCCCCAGTTACTATTCCACTGAATTAATTTTAATTTACAACAATGATTGTATCTGCCCATATATGAAAGAACCTTCCTTTCCCAATCTCTCATGAATGTCTTCCCATGCAATTTCCCCCTTGTAAGCTAAGAAAATGCCCCCTAGTCTTGCTCTTGAACGTCTACCAGCCAGACTTTCCCATCCCAAATCCTGAATCATCCTACTCACACTACTCATCGATCTGTGGTCCTCCATTACATACCTGGCGGCCTTCCTTTGTACTCCTTCCAATTCCTTTATTAAATACATTTGGTATGGATCCCACACACCCCTAGCATATTCCAGTTGAGGAAGGACTAGGGACATGTATGCCCTTTCCCTAATCTCTCTGCCAGCCCCTTTAAATACTCGCATAACCATATGTAGTGACCTGTATGCTTTCTTTACTATTTCCCCTTGGTGTATTCTTTGGAATACACGGTCAGTCAGAGTTAGCTTTTGCTGCTCTTCGATTTATCTATTTATTTAATTCCTTCTTCGCAGACACCAACAGTGATCTTTTCTATTTTCACCGTGCACTTGCTTATGTTTTGTATAAGTCTGTTCTAGATATCTTCTATGGAAACCCTAGTGGCATCTAGCAGCTAACTGCCGAAGTTCTTCAATTTCTTTGAACTCAAGAGGACTTCCTCACCAGTCCAATCCATCAGGCATCGTCATTGTCGCCAGCTAACATCTCCTTGAAGACTGCTCCATGATGAAGATTTACACTTGTACAAAGATGTTATTTTTTGTATCTTGGTCATTCTGATGTATATTATCTTGTCTCTTACCCCCTCTACCTCGTCTCCTTGGTCCCCTCGGTGCGCCGTTCAGCTCTTTCACTTCTTGTTCGGCCGTCTAGTGTACAGTGCATAGCCCTCTCAGGGCCAGTCTCCTGTTTTAATGAGACATTTTAAAGTAGACGCCATGTCTACTTTTTAAACCAACCGTCACTTGGAACCATCGCCTGTTTTACATGAAAAGAAAGCTAAGTACAAAACTTCAATGTTTTTAAACATAGTTTAATGGTTTTAAGGGGGTGAAGCTGATTCCTGCACGTGGTGCCCCTGCATAGGTTCTTGGAATCGATTTTCCAATACTGAACCGAGCATCAGCATTCCAGAAACATACATCTAATATAAGATGAGCAAGATGATATCCAACAACCGGGAAAGGCTCGTATCAGAGCCATGCATTACAATCATTTCTGTAAACATTGAAGGATTGTCAACGTGTAAAGAAGAACTATTACACAACCTTTGTCTTACTCACAAATTTGATTTGTTGTGTGTTCAAGAAACACATAGGTATGTTCACCAGAGTCGTCCTAAGATTCGAGGAATGCAATTAGTGGCTGAAAGACCTCATGGCCAGTATGGCAGTGCCATTTTTGCCAAACCAGATCTTAAGATTCTTTCGACTTCAATCACAGAACAAAATAGCATTGAAATTATTACTGTAGAAGTTAGTAACCTTGTAATTTCTTCTGTTTACAAGCCACCTAACGAGGTATTCTCATTTAATTCTCCTGCTAATTACAACAGTCAGAAACCATCTGTTGTTGTTGGTGACTTCAACAGCCATAGCACTGTTTGGGGCTACTCTCAAGACAATTCAAATGGAGATGCCGTACTAGAATGGGCAGAACTGTATCTACTATCTTTGATCCATGACAACAAACTTCCTTCATCTTTTAATAGTGGGAGATGGCAACGTGGGTATAATCCCTATCTCATTTTTGTGAGTGAGAAGTTAGCTGAACAAAGTATATAATCAGTCTGTACACCGATTCCTCAAACACAACACCAGCCAATTATGTGTCAGTTGGTACCAACAATCCGCCCACATACCGTGCACTTCAGGCGAAGGTACAATTTTAAGAAGGCAAACTGGCGAAACTTCACAACAATGCTCGATGAGATGATTACAGCAATTGACCCCATTCCAGAGGCATATGATGAGTTTCTGAAAACCGTCCAGTACTGTTCCAGAGAAAACACACCTAGGGGCTGTAGAATCAGTTACATTCAAGGACTTACTTCTGAAACATCCACTTTGTTGAAAGAATACCAAGACCTGTTCAGAAATTATCCTTTCAGTCACGAAACTATCCACAGCGGGCAGCGTGTGATTTCTTCCATTTCAGAATCCAAACGCAACCAGTGGATTAAATTAATGGAAGAGTTGGATATGGGAAGAAACAGTTACAACGCATGGAGATTACTTAGACACCTTAGTAATGATTCTACTAAGACCACAGTACATAATAACGTTTCTGCAAACCAAATTGCAAGCCAGCTCGTTAAGAGTGGCAAACCAGGTAAAGCTGGAAGTGAATCAAGACAAAGACAAGAAATACTGACTAATCAGGAAAGCAGCATTCTCTTTAACTGGTTTGCTATGGAAGTTCTAAATAGAGCGCTGAATAAGTGCAAAAATGGCAAGGCGGCAGGTCTTGATGACATTTGCATTGAGCAACTCAAACATTTTGGTCCCACCAGTAACAGTGACTTTTGGACTTATTCAACAACTGCATCAACAGCTGCAAAATCCCTAAATTGCGGAGGAAATCGAGAGCTATTGCAATACTTAAACCTGGCAAGAATGCAAGTGATCCGAAGAACTACCGACCAATTTCTTTGCTATGTCATTTATACAAAAGCTTAGAAAGAATGATTTTGGACATACTATCTAAAGAGGTAGACGCATTGCTGATAACAGAACAAGCCGGCTTTCAGCCAGGGAGAAGTTGTACTTCCCAAGTACTGCACCTCACACAGTACATAGAAGACAGTTTTGAAAAAAAAAAAAACGAAGTCACTGGAGTCGTTTTTGTTGACCTGACATCAGCCTACGATACAGTTAAACATCGTTTACTGCTTCGCAAATTGTACGGCCTAACTAGGGACTACAAACTCGTCAAAATTATTGAGTTTCTTCTTCAAAACAGACGGTTCTTTGTGGAACATCAAGGCTAGAAGAGCAGATGGAGGAACTTGAAGACCAGCCTACCACAAGGATGTGTGCTAGCACCAATACCTTTCAACATCTACACCAACGACCAGCCTCGTCCGCAGGGGACAAAGAGCTTTATTTATGCAGATGATGTCGCTCTAGCAGTTCAAGGGGGAACGTTTGAGCTTGTTGAAGAGAAGTTATCCCGTGCTTTACAAATCCTATGTTGTTATTATCAACAAAATCAACTTAAACCAAATCCATAAAAACACAAGTCTGTGTTTTCCACCTCAAAAACAGACAGGTTGCAAGAAAATTGAAAGTGTCATGGGAAGGTAAACAATTACAACACTGCTTCACTCCCAAATATCTAGGTGTAACTCTTGACCGAGCACTTACCTATAGATCACACTGTTTGAATACCAAAAGGAAGGTATCTGCAAGTAATAACATTCTACGAAAATTATCGGGTACAGCCTGGGGGACGCATCGTCATATATTAAGAACTTCAGCTATAGCCCTTTGTTATTCAGCAGCAGAATACGCCTGCCCTGTTTGTTGTCGATATAGCCATGCTAATCAAGTGGATGCCGCCTTAAATGAGACCTGTAGACTAATTACAGGCTGCTTGAGATCTACACCACTTGACAAACTCTACTGTCTAGCAGGTATACCTCCTCCAGATATTCGTCGTAAGAGTGCATCCAGACTGGAGAAATCTAAAGCACAGAATCTGACAACCCATACTTTATATGGGTATCAACCAGCAACACAAAAGCTCAAGTCAAGGAAAAGCTTTCCCCATTCAACAGAAAGCCTTAATGAATCACCGATGAACTTCAGAATGGACTCATGGCATTCCAGATCCAGGCACCTCGCAGGATGGATGATACTCTCTGAGAGCCTCCCTCCAGGTCACCAAGAAAGTTGGCCTACATGAAAGACACTGAACAGGTTGCGCTCAGGAGTCGGAAGAACAAAGAGCAACATGCAAAAGTGGGGATTTGCCTGTGACTCCACACTCTGTAATTGCGGTGAAGAGCAGACAATGAGCCATCTTCTTGTCTGCAGGTTGTGTCCAACTACATGCTCTCCCCAGAATGCAATTGATGCTACCAGAGAAGCATGTGAACTTGCCGCATACTGGTCAGGCCAAGTATAATTAAATTCATATTTGTGTGGAACAACTTAATGTTTATCAGAAATGACAATGTTTATAGTACCAGTTCTTGATTTTATCGTTCTTTTTGTAATTGTCTTGTTTCTCCTTTTTCTGTTATCTTTTGTTGTTTGTAATATATGTTTCTGACACGATTAAATAAATAAATAAATAAATGGTTTTTAAAGAGCTAAATGCTTTTTAATTTAAATTCATAGACAGCGTGGTATTGCTCACTAATGTGCAATAACCGTCTTCGCGGGATTTACCTTTGTCAGGCAATGGCTATCTAAGCTAGCTTTCTAACATGAAATTTAGTACTTCTTGTACAAAATAAATGGGAATACTTTCTCACACTGAGGGATTCATGTTAATTAACCGCTGTCTATAAAGCTTAGCTTTCCACCGCGGGACCTCTCTTGCCCCATTTAACTGTCATCATTTCTGGAACTTTCTACGTAAACCAATCTTTCTAATAGTCAAGAAACCTAGTATTTCCTACACTAAATATGGGAATACGCTACCCCGCCGAGGGATTACTACTGCTTCAATTAACTGTTTCTACAATTCTGGAATTATTATGTGCATCTTAAAACTTGTACAACGCAAGTAACATGTTAAAATTCTACTAAGTGATCTTCATAACTGCAATAACTTTTCGCTTCATAAACTTTCTGTGCTGCAATAGTGAACTTTTCCAATCCATCAATAGACTTTAGTGCAAAACAGTGCCCGTTCAACTATCAACCGCGCCGCGTTCGTTAGAGCCATAAATCTGGCAAGGACTTTATCCTAAAGTTCCAATTTCCCTTTTCCCAAATACCTTTTACTAACCAAAATTAAATTAAACTATTGGGTTCTTCTTTTCTACGAGGCTTAGCCCAAAGAGGCTCCCTCCCATCTTGTCGGATTTCTCAATTACTCACTCTGTATAAATATAAGAAATGTAGAAACTTCTCTTTAATTTTATTTTCTTATCCTGCTACCTCAGAAATTGTCAACTTTCTAAGTATAAATGTATCTAATCTTTTTTCTTCAGGCTTCGTTATTACGATCGGTATATTTTGCATGTCTCACCTAGTAACTTTCAAACAACGTCAATTTCCGCTTGTAATTTTTTCTTCCTTTTCTGTTACAATCAGGAATTCAATATATTTTTTCATTGCCTTTTCGATTGCCATAGAGGCATTCTAAAAGGGCTTGGATCGTAACTAATCAAATTACCAAAGTTAAAATTGTTTATATTTGTTGTTACAAAAGTTAAAATTCTTAATCGTAAGCACCCTTTTTAAAATCTTCGGAAGATTTTAGTGCTTTAACAAGTTCGAAACTTTTACACTATTGTTTGTGAATTCTGAACTTCTTATTACTAGGTCTAAGACCTTGGCATTTTATAATCAACTAAATTGTTATTCTTAACTCAAACTAAGATCAAAACCTAAGTATTGTTATTTAGTTTACCGTTTACAATTTGTTAAATAAATTATTTGTTTTCCTTTGTTCTTTGTCTTTCCCGTCAGAATCACCATTAGGCAGGACCTTCTCTTCCCTGATTCTTCCTCTAAGCTTAAGCCCTCTTTAATAAAACGTATAATTCCTCAAACAATAAAGTCTGTACTGCTTGTTACATTTAAACTAAAACTTCAAGTAACAACGATTTTAAAGTTTCTCTTGGTTTTCATAGCCAATTCTAACAAGCCATTGAGGCAAGTACAGCTAGCTCCGCAAGCTTCCTACTTGTAGAGATTTTCTCTCTGAATTATGGTTTGTTCTCAAAATTTAAGTTTTGTTTCAGTTAGGCTTGGGGTCTTCCTCTTTTCTAAACTTTTATTCGGCATCTTGCTGGGTAAAAGCTTAGTTTTCCTTAGGTGCAACAATTGGTATTTGTATAAGATTTTCGCAAAAAAAAACAATAACAACAACGCTAAAATCATCAAAACAACTTAATCTCTTCACTCTCTGGGAGCATTCGATTGGTTTGCCAGAGATCCAACAGTTCCCAGAAATAAAAAATATCACGGCAAATTCAAATTATTTCAGTCTTTCAAAACGTTCAACAAAATCTAACCCTTTTGAGCGGAAAAACAGTAAATCATTTTCCTGTAACATACTTTGTCTTGCCAGACTACCACCCGTCCCCATAGTATTAGAATATCGGCTCGAGAGGGAAAGTGCACTTCCCAAGCGCTTGCAGGCAACCTCTATTCATGCTGCGCTCTCCGCTTGCCTTGTGCGGGTCCCCACTAAAGTTAGGTTCCTCCTAGGTTTAGCAGAGCGAAATTTCCTTCTATATATTAATTTACTTAAATTTTTGTGGTGGATTCTCATCCAATCTACCAATACTTGTTTCTATGCCGAAACCTATCTCCTTTTCTCTCTTATCATCTTCCCGTAGGTAGTGTTAATCCTCAGCAAAAACCTACCACCCCTATGTGCTTACCCCAGTGAAAATTCCAACCCCACCCCCACCACAGTTTCACCTAAATACCTACATTCATCCCCAAACACAACTTTATTTTCCCCTACTGAATATTCAAAAACAATATGATTCCTTTTGTTAACATATCTCACTGCCTGACATTTCTTTGAATTTATCATCATTTCACTTCCATCTGCCCAGCTTTGTGTGACAGTCAGGTCCCTCTGCAAAATGCCGCAGTCGTCCAGAAGATTTATCCTCCTGTATACTACTATATCATCAGCAAATAATCATATCTGGGATGATATTTCAACTCCTATGTCATTTACATACATGAGAAATAGCAAAGGCCCCAATTTACTTCCCTGAGGTACCCCCTTCCCGCCCTTAACTGTTCTGACACTGATCCCCCAACCCTTACCCTTTGACTTCTCCCCTCCAGAAAAGATCTCACCCATTGTACTACTCTCCTGTCCAATCCCACAGCCTCCATTTTCCTTAATAGGATATAATGATTGACCCTATCGAAAGACTTTGAAAGATCAGTTGCAATACAGTCAACTTGACCTCTATTATCCAAGGCCTCACTGATATCTTGCTGAAAGCCTGATAGTTGTGATTCACAGGAAAATCCCTCTCTGCAGGAGGTGGATAGCTACTTACAATGGCATTAGCACGTGAACCGGAAATCATTGCCTGCATGAGATACAAAAACTTGTCCTCTGGTGGTATATTTGAGTCTTAATGCACTTTCCTAAACTGGCTCCAGAAAGGAATCCATTCCCGTACATCGCCACCATACTTCCGAAACTCGATGACCGGCAGTTTGAATTTTCTAACATTAGTACGCGAGATTTCACTTGAGTTACTGGTATCCACTTTTAGTAGCCGAGTTTCGAGGTGACTGACCTTGACCTTTATAGTTTCAAACATCAATTTGTTCTGGCTCACCTCATTCAAATGGGTCTCTAACTCGCCTTCCGTTGCGTCGATCTCTAGCAGACTTTCGAAAATTTCTTCGTCCTTTTGGTTTATGGTAAGCATACTATCTTCAAAGACCCCGAATTGGCTACGAACTTGCTGGCTATCCGCATGATCGGCATCGGAAAGCTTCCCCAATGTTACGTACTGCGTAGTGAACACGCGTCTCAGAACTGCTCTAGACTTTTTAATTTTTTCCATAATTGACAAACTGAAATGACACTCTCAAGAAACATTAAACAAAAATAACCTCACGGTTGGACGCCAAATGTCCTTGCTGGTCTCCAACTTTATCACAAGTTGTTAGTTTTAATGTAAATCTTTATTTATCAAGTGAGAAATACAATACAAAATACAAATCATCTTTTGAGATGCTTGTCACATGTCACGCGAACACGCACAGACTTTTAACTGACTCGTCTTTTGTTTTCTTCTTTATTGTGCATGTCTATTTCGCCAGGTGGCGCTACTGTGCTATTTTTCTTTCAAATATTAACACAAGTTAAACTATAGAAAGAGCTATTTGAAAGGAGGACATTTTTTTCACAAAGAACAAGGTACACGAAGAAAACATCTGAATGTCAAAGACCAAAGACATCAAAACTCACATCCATTACTCAAGCTCCTCTTTCACCCATCGACCTGCTCAACACTCACAAGCAGTGGCGGATCCAGGCCTTGTGGGGCCCTGGGCGATATGATAGGGTGGGGCCCACAACAATAGGAAATTTACAAAAAATCAAAACAAACGGAAAATAGTTTTGTAATAATAATAAAATAAAGAATAGTTACAATATTTTGAATACACTACAGTACATTTTTAATAATACGAAAGAAACCTTTAAGTCCCCTTGAAGAAGGTTATGTAAATTATGAAATATTAAAATAATACTCTGCGACTTTCTTCCCGGCTGAAGTCTTCTATAATTTCACTGAAATCTAAACTTGCTAAACGATCACGGGAGGTCATAGCTGCACTGAAAAAAGAATATGAATCATAAATTAGTTTGAAAAGTATAATTAATTGCTCAATTAAATCTAAAACAATCCATGGCCCTGGGTGTTCGCCCTCCTCTAGATCCGCCCCTGCTCACAAGGTACAGTGCAAGGACGATGTATGGGTACAGTGTTTTTCATCCATGCGTTCAGCGGGTGTGACAACACTTCAGCCCCTTATGGGCATGGTAAAACCAAGTTAGCTAATATATACAACAATTCCCAACTTGTAGAACTGGCAGAACGTTTCCTGCTGCCAGACTCCAGTAACGAAACCATACTAAATATACTAACAACATGGATTTCAAAAAGTAATTTAATCATAAGCACCTTAAAAACAAAATACATGCTATTTCATAAACCAGCTTACAGTTCAAACACTTGCAACATAGTTAAAATTGGCAATGTACCCATCGGACGGGTGAAACAATACACATATTTAGGCCTCACTTTCGACAATAACCTAAGTTGGAATGAACACGTCACAAATGTGAAAAAGAAAATTGTTAGTGTAATTGGTGTTCTAAAAAGATTAGGTTGGTTGGTTCTTAAGTTTAGGGGCTGCGACAACGCGGTCATGTAGCCCCGTGTACTTTGGGTGTGTGTAGAATCTGTCTGATAACCGGTGTTAATTGTGATGTCTGTATTAGTGTGTGTTATCTGTTATTTTAATTTAAGTACTGCAACTTAGAATTTTTCAAATAGTTCCTACTTTTGCCGCCAAGCGCCACCGTCAACGACTACTAGGCTAAGTTCACAACTCAGCTGCTAGACGCCACCGCAGTCGGCTCTTGGCAACGAACTTAGAAACCTAAGAGCGTTGTTTAAAATAACCTATCCAATTTAGCTTCACACAGGTGCAATTAGTGGAAGGTTCTTTAACATGCCATAAATCTATGACATGGGACCGCCTGTTTACTTCCCCTCCGAAGGAAGGCATACTGAGGGATTTTTAACGCTCTTAAAAAATCCGACGGCTTCGGCCGGGTTTGAACCCGCTATCTTGGGCATAGAAGCTCAGCATGCTACCGACTACGCCACCGAAGCCGCTATAAAAAAATTAAAAAAAAATTAAAAAAAAGATTAAGGGATTATGGTATAAGCAATGAACATTTAAGGAGCATATATGCCTCTCTTGTTCATTCTCACCTTATGTACTGTGAACTTTTAGCAAGAAATATGCAAATCACAGTATACCAGCGTAGCTCAATTCGGGATTTTCGGGGTTGCGGTAAGTTCACCCACTCTGTGACTCACATATTTTGGATTAATTAGAGGATACACTTGCAAAAATAACAACAAAATCAACTCCTATTTTAACACATTTAATTAATACAAATTATGGCGCTACAAACAATTAAACAATTAAATTACTGACCCATAATCATCTACTTGTTCCAAATGAACAAGGAATAACATAAGAATAAAACAAATATTGTATTAAAACATATGGTTTCCATATAAACCAACAATTCCTAATTATTTTTACTTCCATAAAGCATCAACTGTAAGTTTCATATAACTCCGAGCTCTTTTGGCTCAATGCTTTCTGTAATAATGGTGTCATTCTTTGTACACCTCAAATACTACTTTTTTATATATTTTCTTAATCATCAACCAAATGTATAATTACATTTAAAATTACATGTTAATTATCTAACTCAATATTTGGGCATTTTCACATGTTTTCAGCTTTTATCATCTCTCTCTAGTTTTACAAATACATCAAGGTAATCAGGAAATTACTTGTGTACTCCAGAGTATGAAGATACTTGACACAGTCAAAAAACTATGGTCACTCCCGAAACCTAGTTGCCTTCAATTAACTCATGGAATCCTACTTCCATACAACATTACAATAGGGATTGTCATTTATCTCATATGTCTTATAAGACCATTATCACATAAAAAACTACGATCTGAACAGGCAAGCGTAAATATCAATCTACAAGGACCTCGGTTCAACGCCCGGGTCATTAACAACTTTAAACACTCCTGGTGTATTCATTACTCCTTACAAGACGGCCTTCAGACACCCCTCCTGCTCCGAGGGTCTGACCGTGATACTTGAGAGTTATTTATGACTATGCGGGAACCCTCCCGTCTAGCCTAAGCTAGAGCTCTCTTTAATGCTTTTACAAACAGCTTTTCGTTCATTCTCAATTCTTTGGGGAGACCTGGCATTCCACTCCTCGTTTAAATTCAACAATATTATTGGGCTCATAAACCACATTCGTAATCTTGGCATTTATTAATTATGAAAGGTCCTCATTGATTGGGGAAGAGTAATACACATTCTACGACGAATAATAAAGGGGCTTTCACAATAAGAGGATTCTGAGTTCGAATCTCTTCACATGCCTCGGGAACCATTCCCATATAGAGGACTATACAAAATGCGATTTAGGGTCAGCCTATAGCTTATAAGACCTACGCTCAATACCATACATTTGCTCCCTTTCAATACAACATACACAATGGCCTCGTGATACTACGTCACAAATAGAGGACTTACACCAATTCTCAATTCATTACAATCAACTACCTCTCATAAGTAATTTACCAAGTACATTAGCTTTTACGCGTTCCTAGCGTGACATTTTACTTTAATTGCGCTCCTTTGCGCTATACTTTATTTTTAAGCCTAGCGTCATCCAAAGAACTGATAATACCATATTAACAATTGATACACATCTCAATTTTTATATTATTCTTTTCCTTTGACAATAAATTTCTCTATCTTTAAGAACATGCATTTGAACATCATGTCTATACTTTTTATTAAAGCTCTAACGCTCTTATGTTCACATCAATTAATTTGATCTTTATTTAATATTTCCTTACTTGGTTATTATTATTATTATTTCATATCTTCATTCTTTACAAAAGCTCAAAACCTATTTCTTTTATATAACTCAAATTTACTTTTATTTAAATATCTTTCATGATAATTATTAATATTTCGCTTGCTCTTATGACATTCGTCAAATACACTGACATTTTATTCATATATTTCCTCTACTGGATTTATTCTTTTACATAATTATTTATAGTTTCTCAAATTTCTATTATTGTTCAGACCGCGTTTTTCTTTATTCAATATTTATTTATTTAAACACATCCCTTTTACTCGAAAACTCCGGTGGATTTGTACACAACCATTTCCCGACACCAAAATATAATGAAATTCATTACTCACATGTTTTTAAGGTCGTCTCGTGACCTTTATCCTTGTGCGGTGTTTCATTTTGGCCCACTTTATAACTTACTCCATATTGTAGAAATTCATCTCATGTACAAACACTTCTCGACACATATTCAATACACTTAACATTGACAACATTTTAATACACTGGTGTATCCATTTAGAACACACAATAAACACTAAAAAATATTATTTTAACACACAATCTTGATAGATTTACACTTCACCACTTTTGATCACTAGGCCGTATTTTCCTAGCCTATCACACGTGACCTCTTAATCTCCCGTTTCCAAGGGTGAAATTTATTCAATGTCGGCTTCCTATCCTGCAGAATATGAAAGTCTCGAATCATCTACTTTTCCCTGGAATCCTAATTCTTCGAATCCTATTCTGGATGACCGGCTATTTCTCTAGCTTGAACGGCTTCTTTTTTTTTAGATCTAGTTTATCGATCCTAGTGAAAGTCTGTTCGGATCGAGGTCCCCTCGATAACCTATCGATGATCGATGGATTTATTTTATAGCAGCTAGTACTTCTCGAGTCTAGTGCTTTAGAATAGTTCGTCTGCTTTCTGGAGATAATGTCTATAGTCTCCGTTCTTCTTTGTTTATTCGGTTCTCGCACTCCTACTTTTCTGAAATACGTTGTGAACCTTACTCTGTTTTTCCCTATTTGGGTTCTTTAAATTAGATAACTGTTTATCTTTCTATTACGGTACTTCCGTACGTTATGATATTTTCGGTCGATTATTTAAAGACCTATCGCCTTAAGTCCAACGTTCGCAGCCTGCTCTGACTATATCTTACGAACTTTTCACTGTAAACTTGTGTACTGTCGGACCTAAATCCTGTAACTAGGATTTTCCTAAATTTTCAACACGGCGATACTTTAATATTTCTTCTTTACAACTCCTTATGGAGGCACGCAGGTTATTAATACTGCGACGCCTGTGGCTATCAGAAATTAATTCTGCGGTGTAATACAGCGTTTCTCCCCTCAAGGAGTACTGGTAAACTGTCTTCGGTGTGAAGCAGAGTAACGCCCCACACGGCTGTCTGAATACTGATGCGTAGCAACGCCCCCTCGGGCTGTTTGGAACTGCTTGTACTGATGCTCCAGCGTCACGTCCCCTGGACTGTTTGAAACTGCATATTTTGCTTGGTGATGCCAGGAGCTTTATACTCTTTCGCTACAAAAAGATAAAACTCTAGCCCTTTCCGTGCCCAACTTTTAAAATAATGGTTGCACCATTATAAAAATTATACCTTCAAAAAGCTCGTCTTCTCAATGTTAAATAATCTCATTGCGCATAAGAATCGATCGTGCAATTCGGAGATATTAATTAATTTCTCGTCCTCAACTGTGTGGGTGTTGCTGTTCATTTGCATTCTCCCCTCTCCACAGGCCTTGGTAAATCCCCTATGACGTCTACTTGCGTTTGCAGTTTTCTCCTGTGCAATTATTAAAGGGTTTTTCTTTACACAAAAATCTCTAATTCGAAATGATTCACCGTACTGTACTTGTTTACTTATTTTTATACTCGTAAACGGGTTAAATTTAATTATTCCTCATCTGGCTCATAGGCGGTGTTGTCGTTTTTAAGCAAGCTCAGCTCGATTTCCGAGTCAGGCTTCCTTGTCTAACAGCCGGAATTTTCCACTCGGTTATTAATACTCATGACCAGCTCCTTATGAATGTCAAGAGGCGTGATCTCATCTCTCGAACACCTGGCTCGCGCTGCTTGCACAATGTTAGGCTAGAATCCTGGCTTGATCTTTCTCTAAGTTACATTAGAAACTGTACGTTTCTTTCCTTTCTTCCCTAAATACATGGATTCGACCTCCTTGGACCCTATGGCACATGGGTTCAGTACATGAACATAATGATCATAATATGGGGTAAATGTACACAGGAATCAATAATTGAGCTCGAAGTACTAAAAAAAAGAGCAATTAAAATCATGTATGGTTACGATTTTAGTAAACCAACTTAAGAAGTATTTCAGGAGACAAACATATCGCCATTACGAAGCCAGCTCAAATACTCTGAAGCTTTATTTATGTTCAGATATAAACAAGGTCATATTAGTCTTAATACTGAACTTCAATGCAGGAAAGACATTCATACTGTCCCCGTAAATCCGGATAGTAGGCTGTCAGATATCCGCCCCCCTCAATCGGATTGCCAATAATCAAACGCACCGGCACAGCTACATCAATGAAAATGGCACTGACAGATACTACCGAGATTATAGCACAGCAGTTAACAAGAAAATTATTGTGGAACACACCAAAATATACGGGGGTTCATACTTACCTTTACTTACCTCTTCAAATTAATCTCGGGTATGGGTTGCCAACTGGATCACTTAAAGTATGCCCACACAATAACCTCCACCATGATATTTAAAATGAACCAAGACGGGACAAGAAACTTTAAACTGTACAATAATTTATTTCACATAAAGGGGTGACTCTAACAAAAATAGACAACAAAATACACGTGGCAATCAGAAGCCATTGTCAATATAACCATGTCCTCCTGTAGGGCTTGTAAACTTAGCATACAAAATTTTATCTTTCACTAGCTTATAAAGAACGTAATAATAGTAATACACTTGGAATGGATGAGGGAATTGGAACGAGACATGTAGCAATTGTTTTCCTCTTTCATAAACATCACACTTTATTTATAACTGCAAGCCTGTTATGTGGTCGACCTTGGCCTCTAATATACAGTTGTCAGGCCAGCTGCGATCCACCCTACATCAAGTCGCATGCCTACGTCGTTAAATGGACCCACCTGTCCAGTCAGCCTTAGCATATGCTCGTGACCTCTGAGCCTAGCTCCTTTTCAAACACTTTAAATGTCCTCAACTCAACTCAAATATTATCACGCAAATCTTTTAAATGCTTCAATCACATATTACTGGATTACTTTAATAATCCCAAAACTTGTTTAATTACATAATCCACTTGTATAATTAGCGTTCTTTAGAGTATATTAACAAAACTCTTAATGTTTATAACAAAAACTCATTAATTGTTTATAACAATTACAAATTGTTTATAATATTGTCAAATGACAATTGAAAAATCTATACACGCCTCTCTTAATTCCTTTCATTACAAATTATTATTAAAGATAATTACATAATTTATTTACAATATTAATATTATTTATTTTAGAAATACATTAAACCACACGTTTATCCGGTTGATAATTACTCAAATCAGGTTAATATAATCGACCAATGAAGGTTAGTTATATTTATGCTTATATCCAGGTTTAATAAGTTTTAATAATTATTATTATTATTTGTGACGGTAACCTCCATTCAAAATCGTTATCTCAAATTATTTAACACTCTTGTTCATTTTAACAGTAATTTCACATGATTAATTTTCAAAGGACCTGGACAATAAACTCAGCGGAAAAATACTTCGCTCAAATGCACAAATTGCATTAAATAGGCCCAGAATTCATCATATATTTCCATATATATGGCATAAAAATCTTCCACAATTCATACAAAAACCTACACTTACAAATTCTTCAACATTAATATTACTGTGGGAATCTCCTTCAATTATTCAAGGGCATTATTCATCAGCGACTTTTACATGTCCACTGAACTAACGATTATACATCCATAGTTCCACTTTAAAAATTCTTATATTCATTAATTGTTTCAAAACTGTTATTTATTTAACCTTCGTGGGTTTCATTCATGAATCGATATGAAGTAAAAATTTGCCAATCACAAATAAATTTAATAGCAAATACGATTATACACGCCTCTCTGGTCTATCAAAATTGAGATTAATATCTCCTAAGTATCGTAGTATAAAAATACTATCTTCAAACAAAGTTCATCTAAACTGCATAAATAGTCGAATAGAATACAATTAGACTTTGGAATGCAAACATTATTGTTCCAATCTAGAATTGAGAAAATTCCTATCAAAAGTTCATTACTATAGTGTATTCAATAAATTGTAATCAAAGTTCATAGTTCATAAAATTGTCTATAATGCAATGGTAATTTCAGAACTGACGATAAATGTCTATGTTGCCATCGTGTTCATAAAACGACTAGTATTTCCAAGATCGTCGATACAGTAATAGATTTTAACGCTCTAAAATCTTTTAATTATTCTTCTTTCTTGAGGATGACAGAAAATTGGTCAAAGTAATTTACTGAATAGAATTACTTTAATAAAATGACACGCTGTCTGGATTCAAATCTGCCATAGAAAATCGTTAACTTTACAGTCAAATCGTGACTACTAAAATATGCAAATTATTGAAAGAATATATTATCAGTCTCAACTGATCCAAAATTATTTAAATCTGCCAATGACATAGCAATGTCTTAATAAATCGTAGAAAAAGGCATAAATCATCGAAGTGTACTGAGTACAGAATTATCAAGCAAGAATATGGGGCATAATATATATGGGACAAAAATATGGGAAAAATGGTTGCTCAGATATCGCTAAATAACTCAAATAAAACAAGAAACGTTCACGACTTCCTTATCTGTTGATTGAAGTTCCAGAGGAAAATCTTCCAAAGAAGACTGGTGATGGTTCCATTTCACCAAAAAGATGTGCTCCGTCCTCGAACCTGGAACCAGCGCCCTCGGAGAATAGAACTGCTTCCTCCTCCGGAAATTGCACTGCTCCGTGTATACGATAGACATCCTTCTGGCAAAACTCTTCTTTGTGAGCCGGGTCTACCCTGGCCTCTCTTGATAGTTCCCTGAAGTTCTGGCAGAAATTCGCCATGAAGTTTATTGCAGTTATTTCCGCAGAAATATTCATATTCGTGGAGTATGAATATGTTTCCATTGCCATTTGATATAATTCAGCGTTGGACAACGAGGCATGAGTGTAGTTGGATGTTCACTACATGCTCGCTTTTGTAGAAAGACGATTAGCGAAGTTCCATGCTGCTATTTCAATCCATTGATATATGTCCCAATTGCATTAAAGTCCTTAGCCTTCCATCTCCATTTCCGTTATAATAGTTGAAAGAATTGCGATATTATATTGTTCCATGTTAGAATGCAGCGTTGTAACACCAAATGCGACATGAAGTAGCACGGTTGCAATACGTGTCAGCCGTAGCGTAGAATGTGATATATTAAAAGTGCTTCTCAGGTGGCGAGAAAATCACTTTTGTCTGCCGTCTTAAAATGCCAATAACTTTCGAATTATAATCTTGAAAATGTTCAACCTTTCTACACACTTTAATATAGTACTGCACAATCGAATTAGCTTAAAGGCATTAGTCAACTCTTAATATATTGTCTTGTAGACTTGAAAATGTGTGCGTTTCAACTTCGCCTAGTTTCAAACACCGTAAAATGGAACTGCGGCACGCTCGAAGCTCGTTCGATGCGGTGGGCTATACCACACGCTAAAGACGACTTGTTTCACTTATTCACTCGAAAACGACTATATGACATCAGAAATATATATGCGGTATGAGATATATATGCGATATGAGCTTCTCTCTGCTGTGCAAGACCTTTTATCAACTTCTTAAGGGGCGTATCCATCCCTTCCATAGCTTGTTTCTCCGTCATCGCTAGAAGTTCTAACTTTGGCTATACTTGACGGATTTTCAAATTTCAAAAACTCAAAAATAATTTCTTCAAAATTCCAAATCAATGCCATAACTGAAAATAGGTTTCCACAATTCTGCATTCCAAAAGTAATTAAATATAGTAGTTTCAGTAATCTCCTTCTCCCTCCTAACTATCGTTCATTGGTTCGAGTCTCTCCTCCAATCGCGTAACTTCTTCCTCAGCACAATTCCATGTTTCCCTGCGACTGCGTCGTAAATCTCAGATCTTTCTCGAACAAAATCATGACGTCACCAAGAATCTCAGCTCAAGCAGCCTACTTGCGTGAAGTCTGCGTCATCCGTGCTTACGTCATAGATATCCACGTCACAACTATGACAACCATAACTTTCTTCATATTTGCCAATACAGCCACCGTGGTCTCAATATAATTTAATTTACGGGGGCAATACCCATAACACAAAATCAGCAAACCAGTTATACACGGAGTCAAATAAACGCAACTAGATATGGTATAAATAAATAAATAAATTAATAAATGAATAAATAAATAAATGAATAAATGATAAATGAATAAATGAATAAATGAATAAATGAATAAATGAATAAATGAATAAATGAATAAATGAATAAATATATAAATAAATAAATAAATACAGCAAAAGCTGGTGAGAAGTGTTTTGTGTATTTGTACGGGGGTGATTTCCTAACAGACTCCCTACATAGCCTTCGCTATCAACTGTTTGCTACATCTGCTGTCAACATCTAAATCAATCTTGCTCCCAGCAGAGGAAGCAGCACACCACCATGCTTACAGACCTTACCACCAAGTTCAAAAGTGGTTGAGGTCAACAAAAATCCTACAGATTGGGGATGGAAACTTGATGATCACTACAACTATGGATCCTGCACCTCAGCTCCTTCTGCGCATGGTTTACTGCAATTGCAGAAAAGGTTGCAGCGGCGGTTGTAGTTGCCGCAAAGCTGGGCTGAAATACTCACCCCTTTGTCAATTTTGTGGTGGCAAAATATGTCGAAATGTGCAATCGTTTCAGCTAGAGGATTCTGACGATGAGGAAGACATCCCCGCCTCTACATTGCTAGAACTGAAAAACGATCCTGCGCCTGCTGTTCAGTTCAAACATTCCTCCAATAAACCTGCACCATCGTCAGAGAAAGATTTCTCGAGACACGGGCCATCAAAAAAGTGAAATTACGATGAGACCTGTTCCTTCATAATTGTAAAATAATTTTAGATGTAACGTTCTTCTTTTGTAATAAAAAATAGTACATATGTGAACTCTCTTCTTTCATTTTTTTAAAATTCAATTTTTCAAGATTTTCAGTTACATGCCACATTTGAGAGAAACACTGAACCTACAGGTACCCGTCAAAGCTCAAATTAAAGGTAAACAAATAAAATTCAATAACATTTATCATTGGATGAGTATTTGTGACAATGTTTGTCAAATTAGGAGACCAGAACCAACATGTTTTTCTAAAAAAAAGGACATCCAATATATAAATAACTATATCTCGGGAACTACTAAACGTACAGAGCTCGCTTGGGACTCAAAACTGTAGACAATTTAATCTGATTGTAAACATGTATTCATGATGTTTTCTCTCAGACGCATAGTTTAGAAGATATTGAGCAAAGCCCGAGAAAAGTTCAAGTATCTGGCTGTTTTTTGGCTATTACACAGCTAGCACAGGACTTTCGAAGTTGCAAATTTGTTTTTTTTTTACTATTGTCAGCGGTCCAAACAACATATAAAAAATTAGAACTACATGACCTTTTGCAAAGTCGGATGTATATTTTGACTGGACTGTCATATCAAAATAAACGATATTTATGAATAAAACTTAGAATGTGGTCTTACGTGTTAATAGAACTTACGGACTCTTCTATACGTTGCCAATTCTACCAACAGCACGGCTTGAGAATTATAGACGGCGATGCTGCCGCTTTCTTGTCGCCAGGTATATTCTTATTAAGGATAATTGCGCACAATTTGCATTATATTAAAATTATTTACAAAATTCTGTTGTGGACGACAACCTCTTTAGTACACATGTCTTTTTAATAATAGCCTTTATTGCAGCCAGTTGGCCATATTACATGTTACAGATATGTACACTTACTAGATACTATGGTTCGCTTCTAGTCCTTACTATAAGTCACTATTGATAAAGTTCTGTTGGGGTATGTCGTGATATGGTACCTGCCGCATTCGTTCCTACACAGCACACATATACACCTCTCATCCGGGTCATGGAATGTCTTTCGTGAGCAGACCTTATGGTGGAACCCATGAACTGCGAGTCTCGTCACGACGTGTCTCATTTTGGATAGGGGTTGCATCCATCTTTTGTCCACCATGGTATCAGTCGCGTAGAATTCCTTCGGAATATCAAGCCTTTTGCTTTGCAGATCCTGGAGTAATTTTCTGAAGCTTTCTGTGGAAGGCAACAGTAAAAGTGACCGAAGGTCCTCTATTAGGAACGTTTCTCTCACCAGTTCATATACCAGCCGAGATTTGGCTGACTTGGAGACTCCGAGGGCTCTTTTGAGGAACCTAGATTTCATCTTTTCGAGTTCCGCCAGTTGTTTGTAGTTGAGAAACTCCCATGTTAGCTCCAGACCGTATGTTAGTACGGGTATGACCTTGGCTCGGAAGAGCATCATTGCTGTTTCCAGCGATATTTGGGTAATATGGCTTATGTCGTTTATGGCCTTCACTGCTGCGGCCGCTTTCGCTCTTGTATGTATTCTGAAGCTTCGGCCTGTTACCTGGAGCGTGAGGCCGAGGTATTTGAAATTGTTTACTTTCTTCAGTTCCTTGCCGTTGCATAGCACTTGGTCTGATTCCGCTGACCTGCCCCCATTCCGGAAGACGACCATCTCAGTCTTGTCCTCGTTGATTGTTAGTTCGTTTTCCTGGGTCCATTCGCTTAGTATGTTGATTGTATCTTGCAAATCCTTTATCTGCTCCGAGGCGATCGCCATGTCGTCTGCGTATATATACAGTTTGGACTCAGTCGATTCCTTTATTTTGTCTTCTGCATCGTGTGAGAGCGCATGGAATAGAATGGGACTGAGGGGGTCCCCTTGAAGTACTCCATTCGTTTGTATCATCCATTTGGTTTGTCCAACTCCGTCCTGCATTTGTATATAGTTTTCTGCCAATATGTTCGATATAAAGGTCGTCAGCCTTGGTCTACCTATGAGTTTTTCCAGCGTATGTATCAGCAGCTTTCTGTTTACCAGGTCAAAAGCCTTCGTAAAGTCAACAAAGACTACCGTACATAGAGTTTGCTCTTGGGTTTCTCTAGTGTTGTTGTTATGTGCCGTAATAGGCTTCCTGCAGCCATAGTTGTCGATCTATGCTTCCTGAATCCACATTGCTCTTCTGGTAGTATTGGGTCTATTTTTTCGTATATTCACGCTGTCAATATTCCTGTTAGTAGCTTTAGGGCTGCGGATTCCAGCGCTACTCCCCGGTATGAATTTGGGTCGTCAGTACTTCCTTTTCCTTTGTATAGTAGCTTGATGGTTGACTTCTTCCATTCGTTTGGTATTTGCCCGAGTTCTAAGCATTTGTTTAGTAGGGGAATCTATTATTTCTTTTCTTCTGTATGGCCATGGTGGGTTCTGACACATCGCGTTCTTCTGGGGGCCTGGTTTCGGGTCTATTCTCCTTTGCACAGGTAACGTTCTTGATATGCTCCTCCCATGTCTCCAATTATATGTTTGGTTGGAAGCTTTGGATCATTGGCCTCAGGGCACGATATGGGTCTGTTTCTGCCTCTGCAATGACCGCTCTTTGCGTCCCTTTTTTCTTTTTAATCAGTTCTTTGTAGGTTTTCCTGTGTTGTCGGTGTTCTTCCAGTGCTTTGTTGTCTTTTGTGACTCTTATGTTGTGGAGTTTGCCTAGGGGTTCCTTCCTTTGATTAAAACACGATTCATCGAACCAAGGTTTAGCCTTTCTCCCGTGTGAAGGCGTGGTAGCTGCGCCGGTGATGCAGTCTTGTATCCAAGCTGCCGCCTCATCGATTCCTCCCTCTTGGATGCTTTCCATCACCTTGTCTATGTCTTCCAACTTTTCTCTAATTTTATCTCTATCTAGAGTTTTGCTCACCCTGGTCGGTCCTTTTATTGTTTCCCCATCGCAGATCTCTCCATCTATTTTTAGGCTCACTGGTACGTGCTTGCGTATAATAGCTCCCTCCGACCTAATTGTACTTGTGTTCCTTGTTTCATGTGTTCCTCTTGTGCATATTAAGTCTATTGTGCTGGTCCCGTTGGGGACTATGTACGTCCAGTCATGAGTTTTGTTCTGGACTTTAAAACCCTCTAGGCTTAGAGAGCTGAAAACTTCTTCACTCTTTGCGTTTTGTTGATCCATTCTGCAGTTTAAATCTCCGGCAAGGACAGCCGTTCTTCTTCCTGGGAATGTATTCAGTGCAGCTCCAAGGTGGTCTATTATGTCCGGGGCTATTACGAAACGAAATTGTAACTATCGAAAGCCTAACCGGCGTATAGGTTCTTTTATAATTCCGTACTGGTACTTATTTTATTTTCATCAAAGCAGACAATGATCAGTCATGTCCTCCAAAACAGACCACAGAGATAATAATACAGAGCCTGCTTGGAATATAAAGAAAAACAAAGAGTAGTGACCAAAGTCCTTCACCCTCTCGAAAGATATAACAGTCCTCAACACACTCCCACCTTGAGACATTTGTCTCAACACACATTATTTACAGTTCACTCCGAAAACCTTGATGGCAATTTTATTTTTCTTCCACATCTTGTCTTCACCATGGAATAGCCAACTACAGGTATCTCGTCAGCTACTGGTTCCAACGGTGACTGGTCTCCTACAGGTAGGGTCGACTGGTTACCACTACACCAAGCTCCAGATGAGATCTCTAAAGGACAAAGTCTTTGGACTGGCCGAATCAGAGTTCCAGATGATGTCTTCAGCCGTGCTACTCTTTCAACTCCATCCTTCCCTGGGATAAGTTCCTGTACAATAGCAATAGGCCAATCAATTTTCTTGCTGTTGTCTCAGCCTATTAGAACAACTTCCCCAGCCATCAGGTTGTGCTTCAGATTCTTGGAAGTAAGTTTGAGTTGGCCAAGATACTCAGTTCTGAACCATTGCCTCAAGCTTTCGATTAATTGTTGTTGATACCGTAGTCCTTTTCCTAAATCAGTGGCATAAGCAGTATCACAATCGGTTACTCCAATCTCCTTTACTCCTTGTATAAATTGATGGATGAAAGGCGGAAACACAAGAATGTAAGAGATGAGAAAGGGAAAGCAGAATACAGACGTCTGAGAAATGCAAGGAAGCGAAAGAAGAATGGTTGAAAGAGAAATGTGCAGGTATAGAAAATTGTCTGAAATTAGGAAAAGTAGACACAGCTTATCGAAGGATTAAGAATAATTTGGGGAAAAGAAGACTAAGTGCTGTAATATTAAGGACACAACTGGAAAGCCTCTAACAGATAGGGAAGAAAAGGTTGAGAGATGGAAAGCTTACATAGAGAGTTTGTATAAGGGAAAGGAGATTGAGAATCATGTAATGGAAAGGGAGGAGGAACTTGATGAGGATGCGAAAGGAGATTTAATATTGAGATCAGAATTTGATAGAGCTTTGGAAGACTTAAGCAGGAACAAAGCACCAGGCATAGATGATATACCGATTGAGTTGCTACGCTGCATAGGAGATGAAGGTCTGGTCAGGTTATTTCACTTGGTGTGTAGGATTTATGAGACAGGTGGGGTACCCCCTGATTTCAAGAAGAATGTAATCATCCCTATACCAAAGAAAGTGGGAGCTGACAGATGTGAAGATTACCGTACAATCAGCTTGATTACTCATGCTTCAAAGATCCTGTCTAGGATAATTTACAAGAGGATTGAAAGCCAGATAGAAACGGAGTTGGGTGAAGACCAGTTTGGTTTCAGGAGAAATGTAGGAACAAGGGAAGCTGTACTAAGCCTTAGGCTGATTTTGGAAGGTAGAATAAGGAAAGATAAGAGAACGTTCATGGCTTTTGTAGACTTAGAAAAGGCTTTTGATAACGTTGATTGGACTAAATTGTTTGACATTTTGAAATCGATTGGAATAAAGTACAGGGATAGGAGGGTGATATACAATCTATACAGAAACCAGACAGCAGTCATTCGAGTTGAAGGACATGAGAGAGAAGCTGGTATTCAGAAAGGTGTAAGACAAGGCTGCAACTTATCACCCATACTTTTCAATCTTTACATTGAACAAGCAATGAAGAAAATTAGAGAAAAATTTAAAGTGGGAGTGAAGATTCAAGGAGAAATAATTTCAACTCTGAGATTTGCTTATGACATAGTCATCTTGGCCGACAAGCCTGAGGATTTGAATGAGTTTTTGAATGGTCTGGAGTCCGTCTTACAGAAAGAATTCATGATGAAAATTAATAAATGTAAAACAAAAATACTGGAATGCAGCCGAAATAAATCAGAAACCTCTATGGAGATCAAATTGACAGGTGAAAAGCTGAAGGAAGTAGAAGACTTCTGTTACTTAGGAAGTAGAATAACCAGTGATGGACGAAGCAAAGAGGATATAAAAAGTAGGTTGGCTCAGGCAAAGAAAGCTTTTCTACAAAAAAGGAATCTGCTGACATCGAATATAGATTTAGGTATTAGGAAGTCATTTTTAAAGCCTTTGTCTGGAGCGTGGCGCTCTATGGAAGTGAAACTTGGACTATTGGTGCAGCAGAAAAGAGGAGAATAGAAGCATTTGAAATGTGGTGTTACAGGAGAATGATGAAAATCAGATGGGTAGATAGGGTTACAAACATAGAGGTATTAAGACGAGTGGGAGAGGAGAGATGTTTCTGGCGACTGCTAATGAAGAGAAGAGATAGGTTGGTAGGACACATACTAAGACACCCAGGAATAGCAAGCTTAGTTATGGAAGGAAGGGTCGAGGACAAGAACTGTAGGGGTAGACCAAGGTTAGAATATGTTAAACAGATTGCCTCAGATGTAAGGTGTGGTAGTTATGTAGAGATGAAACGATTAGCTCAGGACAGGGAGGCATGGAGAGCTGCATCAAACCAGTCAAAAGACTGAAGACTCAAACAACAAACATAAACATAGAAGGAGTGATGGGAACAGAATCAGAATTGTCTTCTGAGACGTAGGTCAAGGGTCTGGAGTTCAATATTGCTTCGCAGTCACACAGTACTGTTGACAACTCCTCCACAGTTAATCTAGATCTCCCAAGCGTTCTCTTCAGAAGCTGCTTCAGAAGACCGATGAGCCGTTCCCACCAGCCACCCCACCATGCAGCAGTTGGTGGATTGAACCGCCAGTTAATCCGTTCTACATTGCTGTATTCTGCTATTTTCTCCCAGTTAATAGCTTTTAACATATTGGAGGCTCCTGTAAAGTTGGTTCCGTTATCTGAATACACAATGGCTGGTCTTCCACGACGAGCCACAAATCGTCGAAAGACTTGCAAAAAGTGTCCAGAAGATAACGAAGAGACTATCTCCAAATGAATCGCTCGGTAGACTGCACACGTGAAGAGACAAATCCAAACCTTATTTTCACGAATATATAGTGGTCCCATTAAATCAACACCTATTATCTCAAACACTGCAGCAACTCTTACACGTGTCTCCGGTAAAGGTGGGGAGCTAACAACCATCATCCTCCCACCATGTCTCTTGCAGGTGACACATTTTGAAATAACAGAGCGCACAGACCTCCTTCCTTGTAAAATCCAATACTTCTCTCGTAAGATACTTAATAGTCCTTGAACACCAACATGACAATTTTTCACATGTGTGTCATAAATCAATCGGCAAACCACTGCATGTTTAGAGAGAAGCACTACAGGCAATCTAAAATCCATCAAATCTCTCCTTTCTGTCACCTTCGTAGTAAGCGGATTACTCCATCATGGTCTTCGTAAGGAGCGAGTGATGCAAGTTGCTTATCTTGAACTCCAATGAACGATTCCTTCTGGACAAGTTTCATGACCCTTAGTTCCGCCTCTTCCATTTCTTTTGCAAGAAGTTCACCTTTCACCAGTTCAACTCTTTCTCGTTTCAGGCGACAATTTAATGCAAATCGAAGAATCCACCCAATGGTCCTCACGATCCTGTTAAATCTTGAAAAGTAGGAATAGTACCAATCAACATCACCATTCTCGCAGAGCAAAGATATAATATCCCTTTTCTTTTCCACAATGACTTCTTCTTCATCCATCTGGTTCTCTTGTACTGGCCACATATCTCGCGCAAGTTGTAACCATTCCGGTCCTTTACACCATTTTGATGTTACAAACTTCCTAATAGGACACCCTCTGCTAGGTAGATCAGCTGGATTTTCTTTTCCAGGTATATGTCTCCATGCTTCTTTTGGTATTTCTTCTATAACATCATCCCTTAACCATTCAGTCAACACAGCATCATAACGCTCAAAATAATTACTGCCCGCCATCTTCTTCACTGTCGAGTCCAATCTGCGCTTTGTCAGGTAGAAATTCCCTGGAAGGGGTGGGTGATTTTCTAACCAGGGCAACTGAACCTCATACCTTCCATCTTCATTTACACAAACAGTTTTCTCAAAGTGGTCTTTAGCTAGGCGTTTCATCTCAGCCTTGCTGGTTCTCATTATTGGATCTTCAATTCCTAATACATCTAAGTCCCACAAGGTAGTTAACGACTTCTCAGTGGACAACATTGACAAGACCATCATTGAACGGTTAATGTTCCCTGAGCTTTCATTTTTGTTCTTCCCCATGATTGTCCATCCCAAGTGTGTTTCGATAGCCACAAGACCACAATTAAGATTCTTCTTCTTACCAGTCAACAGCTTACCACAAACATCTGCTCCAATCAACACATCAATAGGATCCCCATTATCACTAGTAAGCTTTATTCCTTCGTCTTCCAGTTCGCTCAACCATGAACCTTCTCGAGCAGTGGGCACATTTGAACAAATAACGTCCTGATCCAAAGCATCGAAGTTGCATGCATATTTCCCATCCATACTACCTAACCTTACTTTGTAACACTGGTGTTCATATGGCTTAGAATGGGAACCACCAAAGAGTGCATGTACCACACTACCACTGCCTATAGACTGGTATTCCATCTGTTTGGCTAAGTCACTCCTAACATAGGATCTCTGAGAACCGTCATCGAACAGAACACGTATTGGTTTTTCAGCAACACCCTTAATTACAGCAGTCAAAGTTTTCAAAATAACTTGTCCACAATTCACATTTGACAAATTGTTCTCGACTGAAGGAATATCGATTTTGTCAGATCTGACAGACACGCTGGCTTTGCTACACATGAGAGGTACGTGCCTACCCTCACAAACAATGCATTTTAAAAAGTTTTACATTTCTTACTAGTATGGTTGGGTTTCAAGCAGCCGAAAGAGCATCTTTTATCTCTGAAAACTTTCTTCTTCTCTTCCAAACTAAACTTACGAGCTTTGTAACAGTCCATGCTGTTATGAGTTCCATCACAGAAGATACATACGGGTTTGGAAGATTTAACATTAATTAGACAGGCCGCAGTTGGTAACGTACTTTCACTAACATTCTTGCCTTTTGAATCTAAATGGAATCCTTCTATAGCCATAGATATCCTTTCCTCAAGTTCCACTTCCTGCTTCAAAAATGCCATCAAGTTACCCAGCTTTGGATTTTGTGCTGACTCCCCCGAGGTGAATGAACTCCTCTGCCAAGCACGTAACAGATCCTCTGACAGGCACGATTCCACAAGTGGAAAAAGCATTGCGGCATACTTCTCTGATGTCACTCCTAGCGTCTCTAAAGCATGAAGTTGTGTTTCTATGCGATCATACACGGACGAAAGATCAGGTTTATCGCTACTGGTGGTTAAATTAAGGGTTAGTTTCAGAAGCTCCCTAACATATACTTCAACAAGTAATTCATCACGCCCGAATCTACACTTCAAACTATCGAGAGCCTTTTGATAGTTTTCACTAATTGGTGGGAAACTTCCAACTATCTCGAGGGCGCGAGAGTTAGGAAATGTTGATTGTAATAAGTACTGAAACTTATCTTCCTGGGCTATATCAGGATCTTCATGTATTTTTCGGAACTGTCCCCAGAACGCCAACCATTCCCTTACATCCCCTCCAAACTTCTTAAATTCTAACAAGGGTAATTTAAACTTGCGTTTTACATGGGCTTCGTTTGAAGGCGTCAGGTCAGATGAAGCATTTAACATGTCAGCTATCTTACTTTTCATGTAGTTTTCATATTTTACTTCCAATAGTTTGGCCTTACTTGCATATTCGTCCGCAGAAGTCATTTCCTTTTCCAGATCTGCAGTTGCGTAGTCTTCTGTTAGCATAAGATCTATAATTTCTTTATCCAGTTTTGCTAGATCTCTGCCTTTGTTCTTGAACACCGCCAGGTTTGCCTCCACAAGCATCTCATCACTATTCTTCGTTATATCATTGTCCACGTTGTTGTATATTCACGTAAATGAACTCCGAATAATACTTATTTTCTTTATTAGAGAATCTATTTTCTCTTTTATCCTGACAAAGGTCGCCACAATATTACGAAACGAAATTGTAACTATCGAAAGCCTAACCGGCGTATAGGTTCTTTTATAATTCCGTACTGCTACTTATTTTATTTTCATCAAAGCAGACAATGATCAGTCATGTCCTCCAAAACACTTCTGTCTCGGGACAGTCGGATGAGGAGCTGCAAAGATGCGCGCGCACCCGGCAGCGAGGAGCATTTGAATAGCGCCGACTTGAAATGCTCCTCGCTGTCTCATTGTGTGATTGTTACCTACAAGAATTATCCCACCTGCGTACTTGTCTTTCATTCCAGTATGATTCTGTTCATCCTCGTCGAACACCAGCTTTTATGACTGAAGTGTATCACACGCTAGCATTTCGTGCGCCAAGTTGTAAGATATAAAACACGTAGGGCGGTTGTCATCCTCGTCGAACACCAGCTTTTATGACTGAAGTGTATCACACGCTAGCATTTCGTGCGCCAAGTTGTTTCTTATTTATTTAATCAATTTACCCTCTAGGTTGGTGGTTCCCACGGACTCAGCGAGGGAACTCACCACCACCGCCTCTATAGGCAGTGTCCTGGAGCTTGGAACACCTGGTCGGGATGGATACAACTGGGGAGGTCTGATCAGCACTTCGCCCAGGCGGCCTCACCTGCAAAGCGAACAGGGGCCTCATGAGGGATGGAAGATTGGAATGGATAGGCTAGGAAGAGGGAAAGAGGCGGCCGTGGCCTTACAGTAGGTACTGAGCCAGTATTTTGCGGTATACTTGAACCCTGATACGACAGCGAGACGTATTTTGAAATTATTGTTTGGCATTAATTTGGCTGCAGGCTTGAGGAGCAATGCACTCGTCATTCACTTAGGAGATAGATAGGCAATCCCGCCATGCTCTTGATCACGTGGACAGGACATGCTCACTAACTTATTTCTGCAACTGTCTGATGCATATATAAGATGATAATCGACAGAGTTCGATTGTCAACCTCGATACAAGGAGAGATGTATCATGGGTAGACTGCCAGCTGTGGCGTGTCTGCGAGCAGTTCTGAAATCACAGACACTTGAGTTTTGTGACACACGGAGTGAACGTGCTATCGGCTCTGTAAGAAAAGTTTCGTTAAACACGCAGTCGTACGAGTGTACTCTAATCACGGCGCGGAGCGAACAGGCGGATTGCTTCATAGCAACATGCGGTTGTTCGTATTTCTGGCGTGTTTGGCATAACCCAGAAAATAGATATATGCGAGTGAGCTTAGTTATTGCATGGACTTGTCAGTACAAACTCCACGATGAGGAAATCTACTACATATATGGTTGAAATGCAGGAAAGCATTAGTATTATCAAGAACAATACGACTGGACTTTATTGTGAGAATCTAGCTGCTGTAGCAATGTTGGGATAAGCAGATAGTACAGGAATGCAATGCAGAGGCAGGATTGATAATTTGGAATGACAAACTTATAAATACTACAATGAAGAAAAAGAAACGATTGTAGGCGTTCGTTCTGATCCAGTGGTTTTGAAGTACATGAGAATGAAGAAACAACTCCAAATGAACGAAACTACTTTACTGATAACGTCGAGGGAGCCTTGTACAAGTAATATGTAGGAACTCCGTTTCGTAGACAGTGGTTTTCGAGTTAGGAGGAAGTTGGTTCGACGACTTACAGCTCCAGCCACGGACTACTCAGGGATGAGGGTCCAGTTCCTGAAAGGAATGTATATTCCTTTACTTTCTTCAATCTCAACCAGAACATCGCCCAAGGTAGCTGGAAAACTTTTCTTTCTTGTAGACAGTAGACTTTGTAACTTTTAGTTCGTCACTTTTCACCAATATTTTATTAAATTGTATGAAATTCATTCGAAGACTAGATTTGGTTCCTTGTATCATTTATGTCGGAGAGTGTAATTTATTTTGTAGTTAACAGTAAACGAAATGCAATTTAGAGCATTACTTGTGTTTTTTTTTTTGAAAATTTTCGAAATAAAACCAAGCATTGAATTTTGTTGGGAAGACATCTGCAGCATAATTAGGACCAAGACGACGATATTTTTGTTTAAGAATAGCGATTAGGAAGAAGATGGCCACACACACGTGCACTTGAACTATTCCAAAAATATTTCAGTGATACTCTTCGTTTGGACTTATGACATTCTAGTAGACATTTCTTTCTTTTCGAAATGATAGTTCATTTTCATCATTATTTTCCATGGGTATGGAATCGTAGAAATTGTCCAGCGAGAACAATTGTGAATTGATTGTCGAGGCATTTGTAGCCTACTTTCATATTTCTTTTAGATTAGAGATTTTTTTTCTAACTGAAACTTAAGTTCGTTCAGTCTTCAGCTTGTGTTATTTTAATTCGTTTTTGGTAGGCTCTTGGCTAGATCATCGTTTGATTTAATGGTTTGCGTGTATCTATTGATACGATAATAGACTCCTTTCCATGGAGTAAATCTCACGTGTTTTCTTCTGAGTAGTTAAGCCGTTTTTCGAGTTTGGATAGGCGAAACTGAACCGACTGTTTTACTAGTGTCTAACTACGATTTTTTAAATATATAAGTTATTAGGGAAATAATTATACATATATATATATAGGAATAGTGAACTAAATTAACAGTTCAAACAAGTATAACAGAATTTGTCATAGACTTAAATGACGATAATTTATGGAAGTAGATAATACAACTTATCTAATAAATTGTTGCAACTTGTTGAGTGAAGTTGGGAAAGGTGTACTCTGTGACACTTCTATATTTGTCTACGATAAGGCGTGATATCTTCAGAGTAATTACTGAAAGGTTTTGAGTTTAATTACTTTTGGAAAAAATTCTTGACAGCTTTGGAAAGCTGAATTAATGTATTGCAATTTAATGAATACGAATTTATTGTGTTAATGAAGCAAATATTTGACATCATTGGATGGTCAACATTAATATTGTATAATGTACTCGAAGTCTTATGTGAAGACATTAACGAAGTCATTTCGTTTTGTAAGAGTGAAATTAGCTTTTGAGCTATCACTAATTTGAATAGGAAGTTGTTGTGAACGTGAATTGGAATCACGAATGTTTCTCTTAAATGCCAGTATTAATTCAAGTAACCCTACGTTTTTATTCTTGCCTATTAAGATTTGCCGGATATGGATTGCTTATATCGTGACACACATATTTAAGTGACACAGCCACTTTTCGAATAATTTAATTAATTCATGCAATATAATACTTTGATATTTCAGTGATTTTAACAAAAATATACTGCATTCATTGAAGCATCTGGATAGTTAATAAACTATTTTCTAACTTGTAACACTATTCGATTATCTTAATTGATTGTTGAATGCAACAAATTATGAGAATTATAACCTTGAGATATACTTGTCGAATTAAATGGAAATGGGCAGCGATAATAACAAAATCCTAACTAAGGATATAATCTGTATATAAAATGTAAGATATGTATAAATTTTTAATAAGTGTATAGAATCAGTGCATGATTTAATATTGTATTTTTTATGTAATGTGTTCAATGAATGAGATATTTAAATACTGCGATTTAAAGCAGTAAGATGGGGCCTTATTATAGGCGTTTATTGAAACTAGTTTCGTCATTTGATTTAGAGAAGCTTTCTTCATTTTTGTCTAATTGACAGACATACACCATTTGCCAGTTAATAAACTGAATTTAATTTAAAAAAAATCTTTGAACGACTGGTGTTTACTATTAGAAAAGGGAGTGCGTTAGGAGGACCAGTGGGTGGTTTTTCTTGAGTTTGCTTAAAATTAACGCCCGAGATACTTTCGTTTTCTTTTAGAGTCTCTTGTTCGAGTTCTTTTTAAGAGCTTCGTTTCATTGTAATATATACACCACTGGCATCTTCGTATCGCATTCTTTAATATCGACGTATCTTAATCCGTGGTTGATCCTAGTTGGTAGACTTTTAGTGGTTATTTCAGCCGGGAACTTCCAGAATCTACGATCCAGCTTTTCCATCGGATTTCAACAGGTAAGACCACGTGGAATTATAACCTTGAGATATACTTGTCGAATTAAATGGAAATGGGCAGCGATAATAAAAAAAATCCTAACTAAGGATATAATCTGTATATAAAATGTAAGATATGTATACATTTTTAATAAGGGTATAGCATCTGTGCATGATTTAATATTGTATTTTTCATGTAATGTGTTCAATGAATGGGATATTTAAATACTGCGATTTAGAGCAGTAAGATGGGGCCTTATTATAGGCGTTTATTGAAACTAGTTTCGTCATTTGATTTAGAGAAGCTTTCTTCATTTTTGTCTAATTGACAGACATACACCATTTGCCAGTTAATATACTGAATTTAATTTTAAAAAAATTCTTTGAACGACTGGTGTTTCCTATTAGAAAAGGGAGTGCGTTAGGAGGACCAGTGGGTGGGTTTTTCTTGAGTTTGTTTAAAATTAACGCCCGAGATACTTTCGTTTTCTTTTAGAGTCTCTTGTTCGAGTTCTTTTTAAGAGCTTTGTTTCATTGTAATATATATACCACTGGCATCTTCGTATCGCATTCTTTAATATCGACGTATCCTAATCCCTGGTTGATCCTAGTTGGTAGACTTTTAGAGGTTATTTCAGCCGTGAACTTCCAGAATCTACGATCCAGCTTTTCCATCGGATTTCAACAGGTAAGACCACGTGGATTACGGGTACATCTATATATGTTCCTTATTGAAGTGTGTCTCTTCTGTGACACAGCTAATTTGCGTATCTTTTCCAGGGTTGCCTCATCTCCCTCCTCCAATTGTACTAAGTTTACTGCCATTATCCATCCCGGCATTTACCCGAAGACGAAGTGGGAAACCACGGAAAACCATTTCGAGGATGGCTGAGGTGGGAATCGAACCCCCTCTACTCATTAGGACCACCCGAGGCTGAGTAGACCCCGTTCCAGTCCTCATTCCACTTTTCAAATTTCGTGGCAGAGCCGGGAATCGAACCCAGGACCTCCGGGGTGGCAGCTAACCATGCTGACCGCTACGCTACGGAGGCGACCGCGCCAAGTTGTAAGAAATAAAACATGGAGGGCGGTTGTCGTTTCGGGGTAATATTGACAGTCGATTTGCATTATTAACGCAAAGAAGTCGTGAAACTAGCTTTAAGTACATTTCAAAATATGCCTAGTACAGAATGAATGGTCGCCTCCGTAGCGTAGCGGTCAGCATGGTTAGCTGCCGCCCCGTAGGTCCTGGGTTCGATTCCCGGCTCTGCCACGAAATTTGAAAAGTGGTATGAGGACTGGAACGGGGTTTACTCAGCCTCAGGTGGTCCAAATGAGTAGAGGGGGTTCGATTCCCACCTCAGCCATCCTCAAAGTGGTTTTCCGTGGTTTCCCACTTCGTCTTCGGGCAAATGCCGGGATGGTACTGAGCCAGTATTTTGCTGTATATTGAACCCTGATACGACAGCGAGACGTATTTTGAAATTATTGATTGGCATTAATTTGGCTGCAGGCTTGAGGAGCAATACACTCGTCATTCAATTAGGAGATAGATAGGCAATCCCGCCATGCTCTTGATCACGTGGACAGGACATGCGCAACTGTCTGATGCATATCTTAGATGATAATCGACAGAGTTCGATTGTCAACCTCGATACGAGGAGAGATGTATCATGGGTAGACTGCCAGCTGTGGCGTGTCTGCGAGCAGTTCTGAAATCACAGACACTTGAGTTTTGTGACACACGGAGTGAACGTGCTATCGGCTCTGTAAGAAAAGTTTCGTTAAACACGCAGTCGTACGAGTGTACTCTAATCACGGCGCGGAGCGAACAGGCGGATTGCTTCATAGCAACATGCGGTTGTTCGTATTTCTGGCGTGTTTGGCATAACCCAGAAAATAGATATATGCGAGTGAGCTTAGTTATTGCATGGACTTGTCAGTACAAACTCCACGATGAGGAAATCTACTACATATATGGTTGAAATGCAGGAAAGCATTAGTATTATCAAGAACAATACGACTGGACTTTATTGCGAGAATCTAGCTGCTGTAGCAATGTTGGGCTAAGCAGATAGTACAGGAATGCAATGCAGAGGCAGGATTGATCATTTGGAATGACAACCTTATAAATACTACAATGAAGAAAAAGAAACGATTGTAGGCGTTCGTTCTGATCCAGTGGTTTTGAAGTACATGAGAATGAAGAAACAACTCCAAATGAACGAAACTACTTTACTGATAATGTCGAGGGAGCCTTGTACAAGTAATATGTAGGAACTCCGTTTCGTAGACAGTGGTTTTCGAGTTAGGAGGAAGTTGGTTCGACGACTTACAGCTCCAGCCACGGACTACTCAGGGATGAGGGTCCAGTTCCTGAAAGGAATGTATATTCCTTTACTTTCTTCAATCTCAACCAGAACATCGCCCAAGGTAGCTGGAAAACTTTTCTTTCTTGTAGACAGTAGACATTGTCCCTTTTAGTTCGTCACTTTTCACCAATATTTTATTAAATTGTATGAAATTCATTCGAAGACTAGATTTGGTTCCTTGTATCATTTATGTCGGAGAGTGTAATTTATTTTGTAGTTAACAGTAAACGAAATGCTATTTAGAGCATTACTTGTGGTTTTTTTTTGAAAATTTTGGAAATAAAACCAAGCATTGAATTTTGTTGGGAAGACATCTGCAGCATAATTAGGACCAAGACGATGATATTTTTGTATAATAGCGATTGGGAAGAAGATGGCCACACACACGTGCACTTGAACTATTCCAAAAATATTTCAGTGATACTCTTCGTTTGGACTTATGACATTCTAGTAGACATTTCTTTCTTTTCGAAATGATAGTTCATTTTCATCATTATTTTCCATGGGTATGGAATCGTAGAAATCGTCCAGCGAGAACAATTGTGAATTGATTGTCGAGGCATTTGTAGCCTACTTTCATATTTCTTTTAGATTAGAGATTTTTATTTCTAACTGAAACTTTAGTTCGTTCAGTCTTCAGCTTGTGTTATTTTAATTCGTTTTTGGTAGGCTCTTGGCTAGATCATCGTTTGATTTAATGGTTTGCGTGTATCTATTGATACGATAATAGACTCCTTTCCATGGTGTAAATCTCACGAGTTTTCTTCTGAGTAGTTAAGCCGTTTTTCGAGTTTGGATAGGTGAAACTGAACCGACTGTTTTACTGGTGTCTATCCACGATTTTTTTAATATATAAGTTATTATGGAAATAATTATACATATATATAAATATAGGAATAGTGAACTAAATTAACAGTTCAAACAAGTATAACAGAATTTGTCATAGACTTAAATGACGATAATTTATGGAAGTAGATAATACAACGTATCTAATAAATTGTTGCAACTTGTTGAGTGAAGTTGGGAAAGAGGTACTCTGTGACACTTCTATATTCGTCTACGATAAGGCGTGATATCTTCAGAGTAATTATTGAAAGGTTTTGAGTTTAATTACTTTTGGAAAAAATTCTTGACAGCTTTGGAAAGCTGAATTAATGTATTGCAATTTAATGAATACGAATTTATTGTGTTAATGAAGCAAATATTTGACATCATTGGATGGTCAACATTAATATTGTATAATGTACTCGAAGTCTCATGTGAAGACATTAACGTAGTCATTTCGTTTTGTAAGAGTGAAATTAGCTTTTGAGCTATCACTAATTTGAATAGGAAGTTGTTGTGAACGTGAATTGGAATCACGAATGTTTCTCTTAAATGCCAGTATTAATTCAAGTAACCCTACGTTTTTATTCTTGCCTATTAAGATTTGCCGGAGATGGATTGCTTATATCGTGACACACATATTTAAGTGACACAGCCATTTTTCGAATAACTTTAATTAATTCATGCAATATAATACTTTGATATTTCAGTGATTTTAACAAAAAATATACTGCATTCATTGAAGCATCTGGATAGTTAATAAACTATTTTCTAACTTGTAACACTATTCGATTATCTTAATTGATTGTTGAATGCAACAAATTATGAGAATTATAACCTTGAGATATACTTGTCGAATTAAATGGAAATGGGCAGCGATAATAACAAAATCCTAACTAAGGATATAATCTGTATATATAATGTAAGATATGTATAAATTTTTAATAAGGGTATAGCATCAGTGCATGATTTAATATTGTATTTTTTATGTAATGTGTTCAATGAATGAGATATTTAAATACTGCGATTTAGAGCAGTAAGATGGGGCATTATTATAGACGTTTATTGAAACTAGTTTCGTCATTTGATTTAGAGAAGCTTTCTTCATTTTTGTCTAATTGACAGACATACACCATTTGCCAGTTAATAAACTGAATTTAATTTAAAAAAAATCTTTGAACGACTGGTGTTTCCTAATAGAAAAGGGAGTGCGTTAGGAGGACCAGTGGGTGGTTTTTCTTGAGTTTGCTTAAAATTAACGCCCGAGATACTTTCGTTTTCTTTTAGAGTCTCTTGTTCTAGTTCTTTTTAAGAGCTTCGTTTCATTGTAATATATACACCACTGGCATCTTCGTATCGCATTCTTTAATATCGACGTATCTTAATCCGTGGTTGATCCTAGTTGGTAGACTTTTAGTGGTTATTTCAGCCGGGAACTTCCAGAATCTACGATCCAGCTTTTCCATCGGATTTCAACAGGTAAGACCACGTGGAATTATAACCTTGAGATATACTTGTCGAATTAAATGGAAATGGGCAGCGATAATAAAAAAAATCCTAACTAAGGATATAATCTGTATATAAAATGTAAGATATGTATACATTTTTAATAAGGGTATAGCATCTGTGCATGATTTAATATTGTATTTTTCATGTAATGTGTTCAATGAATGGGATATTTAAATACTGCGATTTAGAGCAGTAAGATGGGGCCTTATTATAGGCGTTTATTGAAACTAGTTTCGTCATTTGATTTAGAGAAGCTTTCTTCATTTTTGTCTAATTGACAGACATACACCATTTGCCAGTTAATATACTGAATTTAATTTTAAAAAAATTCTTTGAACGACTGGTGTTTCCTATTAGAAAAGGGAGTGCGTTAGGAGGACCAGTGGGTGGTTTTTTCTTGAGTTTGCTTAAAATTAACGCCCGAGATACTTTCGTTTTCTTTTAGAGTCTCTTGTTCGAGTTCTTTTTAAGAGCTTCGTTTCATTGTAATATATATACCACTGGCATCTTCGTATCGCATTCTTTAATATCGACGTATCGTAATCCCTGGTTGATCCTAGTTGGTAGACTTTTAGGGGTTATTTCAGCCGGGAACTTCCAGAATCAACGATCCAGCTTTTCCATCGGATTTCAACAGGTAAGACCACGTGGATTACGGGTTCATCTATATATGTTCCTTATTGGAGTGTGTCTCATCTGTGACACAGCTAATTTGCGTAGCTTTTCCAGGGTTGCCTCATCTCCCTCCTCCAATTGTACTAAGTTTACTGCCATTATCCATCCCGGCATTTACCCGAAGACGAAGTGGGAAACCACGGAAAACCACTTCGAGGATGGCTGAGGTGGGAATCGATCCCCCTCTACTCATTTGGACCACCCGAGGCTGAGTAGACCCCGTTCCAGTCCTCATACCACTTTTCAAATTTCGTGGCAGAGCCGGGAATCGAACCCAGGACCTCCGGGGCGGCATCTAAACATGCTGACCGCTACGCTACGGAGGCGACCGCGCCAAGTTGTAAGAAATAAATCATGGAGGGCGGTTGTCGTTTAGGGGTAATATTTACAGTCGATATGCATTATTAACGCAAAGAAGTCGTGAAACTAGCTTTAAGTACATTTCAAAATATGCCTAGTACAGAATGAATGGTCGCCACCGTAGCGTAGCGGTCAGCATGGTTAGCTGCCGCCCCGGAGGTCCTGGGTTCGATTCCCGGCTCTGCCACGAAATTTGAAAATTGGTATAAGAACTGGAACGGGGTCTACTCGGCCTCGGGTGGTCCAAATGAGTAGAGGGGGTTCGATTCCCACCTCAGCCATCCTCGAAGTGGTTTTCCGTGGTTTCCCACTTCGTCATGGGGCAAATGCCGGGATGGTGCTGAGCCAGTATTTTGCTGTATACTTGAACCCTGATACGACAGCGAGACGTATTTTGAAATTATTGTTTGGCATTAATTTGGCTGCAGGCTTGAGGAGCAATACACTCGTCATTCGCTTAGGAGATAGATAGGCAATCCCGCCATGCTCTTGATCACGTGGACAGGACATGCTCACTAACTTATTTCTGCAACTGTCTGATGCATATATAAGATGATAATCGACAGAGTTCGATTGTCAACCTCGATACAAGGAGAGATGTATCATGGGTAGACTGCCAGCTGTGGCGTGTCTGCGAGCAGTTCTGAAATCACAGACACTTGAGTTTTGTGACACACGGAGTGAACGTGCTATCGGCTCTGTAAGAAAAGTTTCGTTAAACACGCAGTCGTACGAGTGTACTCTAATCACGGCGCGGAGCGAACAGGCGGATTGCTTCATAGCAACATGCGGTTGTTCGTATTTCTGGCGTGTTTGGCATAACCCAGAAAATAGATATATGCGAGTGAGCTTAGTTATTGCATGGACTTGTCAGTACAAACTCCACGATGAGGAAATCTACTACAAATATGGTTGAAATGCAGGAAAGCATTAGTATTATCAAGAACAATACGACTGGACTTTATTGTGAGAATCTAACTGCTGTAGCAATGTTGGGATAAGCAGATAGTACAGGAATGCAATGCAGAGGCAGGATTGATCATTTGGAATGACAACCTTATAAATACTACAATGAAGGAAAAGAAATGATTGTAGGCGTTCATTCTGATCCAGTGGTTTTGAAGTACATGAGAATGAAGAAACAACTCCAAATGAACGAAACTACTTTACTGATAACGTCGAGGGAGCCTTGTACAAGTAATATGTAGGAACTCCGTTTCGTAGACAGTGGTTTTCGAGTTAGGAGGAAGTTGGTTCGACGACTTACAGCTTCAGCCACGGACTACTCAGGGATGAGGGTCCAGTTCCTGAAAGGAATGTATATTCCTTTGCTTTCTTCAATCTCAACCAGAACATCGCTCAAGGTAGCTGGAAAACTTTTCTTTCTTGTAGACAGTAGACTTTGTCACTTTTAGTTCGTCTCTTTTCACCAATATTTTATTAAATAGTATGAAATTCATTCGAAGACTAGATTTGGTTCCTTGTATCATTTATGTCGGAGAGTGTAATTTATTTTGTAGTTAACAGTAAACGAAATGCTATTTAGAGCATTACTTGTGGTTTTTTTTGAAAATTTTGGAAATAAAACCAAGCATTGAATTTTGTTGGGAAGACATCTGCAGCATAATTAGGACCAAGACGATGATATTTTTGTATAATAGCGATTGGGAAGAAGATGGCCACACACACGTGCACTTGAACTATTCCAAAAATATTTCAGTGATACTCTTCGTTTGGACTTATGACATTCTAGTAGACATTTCTTTCTTTTCGAAATGATAGTTCATTTTCATCATTATTTTCCATGGGTATGGAATCGTAGAAATCGTCCAGCGAGAACAATTGTGAATTGATTGTCGAGGCATTTGTAGCCTACTTTCATACTTCTTTTAGATTAGAGATTTTTTTTCTAACTGAACTTAAGTTCGTTCAGTCTTCAGCTTGTGTTATTTTATTTCGTTTTTGGTAGGCTCTTGGCTAGATCATCGTTTGATTTAATGGTTTGCGTGTATCTATTGATACGATAATAGACTCCTTTCCATGGAGTAAATCTCACGTGTTTTCTTCTGAGTAGTTTAGCCGTTTTTCGAGTTTGGATAGGCGAAACTGAACCGACTGTTTTACTAGTGTCTAACTACGATTTTTTTTAATATATAAGTTATTATGGAAATAATTATACATATATATAAATATAGGAATAGTGAACTAAATTAACAGTTCAAACAAGTATAACAGAATTTGTCATAGACTTAAATGACGATAATTTATGGAAGTAGATAATACACCTTATCTAATAAATTGTTGCAACTTGTTGAGTGAAGTTGGGAAAGGTGTACTCTGTGACACTTCTATATTCGTCTACGATAAGGCGTGATATCTTCAGAGTAATTACTGAAAGGTTTTGAGTTTAATTACGTTTGGGAAAAATTCTTGACAGCTTTGGAAAGCTGAATTAATGTATTGCAATTTAATGAATACGAATTTATTGTGTTAATGAAGCAAATATTTGACATCATTGGATGGTCAACATTAATATTGTATAATGTACTCGAAGTCTTATGTGAAGACATTAACGAAGTCATTTCGTTTTGTAAAAGTGAAATTAGCTTTTGAGCTATCACTAATTTGAATAGGAAGTTGTTGTGAACGTGAATTGGAATCACGAATGTTTCTCTTAAATGCCAGTATTAATTCAAGTAACCCTACGTTTTTATTCTTGCCTATTAAGATTTGCCGGAGATGGATTGCTTATATCGTGACACACATATTTAAGTGACACGGCCACTTTTCGAATAACTTTAATTAATTCATGCAATATAATACTTTGATATTTCAGTGATTTTAACAAAAATATACTGCATTCATTGAAGCATCTGGATAGTTAATAAACTATTTTCTAACTTGTAACACTATTCGATTATCTTAATTGATTGTTGAATGCAACAAATTATGAGAATTATAACCTTGAGATATACTTGTCGAATTAAATGGAAATGGGCAGCGATAATAACAAAATCCTAACTAAGGATATAATCTGTATGTAAAATGTAAGATATGTATAAATTTTTAATAAGGGTATAACATCAGTGCATGATTTAATATTGTATTTTTCATGTAATGTGTTCAATTAATGAGATATTTAAATACTGCGATTTAGAGCAGTTAGATGGGGCCTTATTATAGGCGTTTATTGAAACTATTTTCGTCATTTGATTTAGAGAAGCTTTCTTCATTTTTGTCTAATTGACAGACATACACCATTTGCCAGATAATAAACTGAATTTAATTTTTAAAAAATTCTTTGAACGACTGGTGTTTCCTATTAGAAAAGGGAGTGCGTTAGGAGTACCAGTGGGTGGTTTTTTTCTTGAGTTTGCTTAAAATTAACGCCCGAGATACTTTCGTTTTCTTTCAGAGTCTCTTGTTCGAGTTCTTTTTAAGAGCTTCGTTTCATTGTAATATATACACCACTGGCATCTTCGTATCGCATTCTTTAATATCGACGTATCCTAATCCCTGGTTGATCCTAGTTGGTAGACTTTTAGGGGTTATTTCAGCCGGGAACTTCCAGAATCTACGATCCAGCTTTTCCATCGGATTTCAACAGGTAAGACCACGTGGATTACGGGTACATCTACATATGTGGCGTCTCAACCTATGGGGCTTTGGAATTGGCATTCTCGAGTTCTCCAATGCTAAACCCATGTGTGAGAATCCATTTTTATGAGGTTATTGAGTTTAGCAGTTTTCGAACGATGTAGTCGTTAGCAAAATTTTCTTTGGCACTGCTACGATTATACACGTCGAATTCGTTGGGAATTCACGTTTCTTCAAAACGTGAAGATGAGTTTACTCAATCTACCTGGCATACAGATAGAATTATCGCCATTGCTTAAATTTATTTGTTTTTTGTGTGCCTAGTAAAATGTAATTTGATTGATTACGACATGATCATAAAAGACATTTCTAGGAACTTTTTATGGATCAGCGTGGTCAGATGGGACATGACATGGGGCAATTTTCACTCCATGCTTGTCGGCCATTTCGTGTTAGTCACCGGCGATGATTATTTGTAGATCATCTGTAATGATAGAATCAATTTCTTTAATAATAAAATAAATAATTCAGCATCTCAACTTTAATTTAAACCGTTTCTAATATAAATCACCGTCGTTGCATTCCTCCTCTTTTCTTATAGACTTAATTTATATAATAAGTTTAGAAGCAAAACGAAATACAATGCTTGTATTGGTGAATAGGGTCATTCTAAATGTGTCAGTTCTGCTATTTATGTATTGAATTCCTGTGTTTTCTATAATTGTATTTATCATGACAGCTGTGTCAAATGAGGACATTGCCAATACGTTGACGGCAATACAGGAGAAGATGGGCAGTCACACCAATGAATTAGCTGAGATCAGGACTAATTGCCAAACTAGTTTTGACAATATCAACGCCATTGTCAATAAGAATACTGAATTAGTTCAGGAATCTGTAGGGGAGAATTTGAACGCGGAGATTAGTCTAATGCACTTGTCCCTCAAATATCTTCAAGATAGTAATCGCAAGATTTCAGCTAAAACTAAAGATATAAAAGAAAAGATAGATAATATAGAAACGGGCATCGACAGTGTGACGGCCGATGTCAGGCTTGTTCAACTTGATATTAGTAATATTAATGTAGAAGTTAGCCATGTTAGATCTAATGTTGCATCATTAGAAGTAAGAGCCATAAGCACTGAAAATAAATTAGATTCAACTGAAGGCAAATTAGATGCAGCTCAAGTTGATATAACTGCAATGCAGGATAAAATAAATTCAACTGAAAATAAAATAGATTCGACTGAGAAAAAGATAGATGCCACCCAGGCTAAAATTAACCTAACAGAAGACATTGTAACTGGTATACGATCTAGTATTTCTACCATAAAGGAGGATGTTAGAAATATTAAATCGGAACTAGACAGTAACCAAAAATAAAATAAAAATTGCTTAGATGCATTGCAATTGCAGTTTTCAAACGAAGCAATTACAACGCAAGAAACTCTAGCCAAATTAGAGGGTGATATGGCCCAACTTAAGGAAAAGGTTGAAGAACACAACAAGGTCTTGAGAAAGGATATAGATATCGATCTAAAGGCTATTGTTTACGATCAAGTGACCATCTTAAGGGGGGAAATCACAAAAATAAATGAAGACGTCATTAAAAGTATTAAGTCAGATTTTGAATTAAAGATTAACAGAACGGAAATAAGACTTAACCAAGATATTTCCCAGGCTAGAAAAGACACTGATAATCGAATCGATTCAGTACAGACTATGCAGGTCGAAAGCGTCACTGTTCTTAGGGAGGATTTAGAAACGCAGATTAAAGGCGTAATTCTGAAAGTAAACCAAGTTAAGATAGATCTAAACTCAGAGCGTGAAAAGAAAACATCGGAATTAAACGAGATTAGACAAGAGTTGCCAACGTTCAGTTTAAAGGATCACATAGACATAAATAAATTAAGAGAGGAAATCAAGTCACAATTGGACGCGTTGGGGAAACCTATAAATTCCGATGGGGAAGGAACGGTACACTATTTAAGGGGCAGGATGGATACCACCACTCCAGCTAGAAACTATTTAGCGAGGTTGAATAAGGCACGTGAAACAGAACAGAGTTAGGCTAGATCAGAGATCCTGAATGAGGCTACATCAGAAATAAATCCCAGAGATTTTAAGACATCAACGCCTAATGACAGATCTAATGTCATGATAGTGAGGAATTACGAGGAGAAAATTAAGAAATTTTCAAATACGGAGGGCTTAACTCCCATAGAATTCATTAGAAATCTACAGGATCATTTTGCGGAACATCATGTTACAAGGGACAGAGAACTGCGGATTGTTGAGAAGCATCTGGCAGATGCACCGCTAAATTGGTTTCGCGCTTTCCGATACACTTTCGATAACTTCGAACAGTTTTCGGAAGCATTTATTAAAAGATTCTGGTCGATAGAGATACAACACGCAGTGAGGGCGGAAGTATATTCAAGGAAGTATAGTAGTACTGGACCCACCAGTTACTCTGAATTCTTCACATCTCAGTTAGCCCGCATTAGATATCTTCAACCCCCACTGAGACAGGAGGAAATTCTCGAGACAAATTCACACCGGTTACCGGTGGAAGTTAGAAGGAATTTAATCTCATCAGGCGTAGAGGATTTAGCGGCAATGGACGACTTGCTGCGTAGGCTCGACCATACTTCTACGTCGCCTACCATAGTCAAAAGCGGAAGGACGGAAACTAAGGCCGTGAACGCGGTAGTCGTTGATCAAACTCAACAAACAGAAAGGTCAAATAGGACAGAATCTAGATGGGAAGGTCCGATGAGGAACAGTAGAACGTTTAGTCGAAGGTTTGATGATAGAAACAACCAGCGACCATATGGAAACTACCAACAGATATATGACCGAGACCGGGATAGTCCTAACCAAACAGATCGTAATCAAGAAAGATATAAACCTTACGAAGGTAGAAATAGGAATGACAGGTATATGAATGGAAATCAGGAAAGGGAACAATACCAACCTAGGAACAACAGGTATCGAGGTTATCAGAACAATAACCGATACTACGATAATATGGATAGACAAGGCCAGTATCAGCAACAGAACAGAGGTCAACAAGGGTTTGCCAGATACAAAAATTACCGAGACAAGAACTATCATAACCAGGAAGATAAAGAACAGTCTAGAAAGGACAGGGATAGGCGTGAAGAAAGGAAGGATCGAAGGGACACAGAAAGTGAGCCAGAACCTAACACTAGCCATCACACTAGTGACAATGAAAGGGGTTCACAAGAAAAAAAAACGCCAATTACGAAATCCCGGAAGGATTAAACAGCCAGCCGTCTCCATTTGACATAATTATACAAGATGTTTATGAGATCACGGACGAAGATTTGTTGTACGAAGAAAAGGAAGGAATTGTGAGCGAAAGAGATGAATTGCCTATCTATGAAATCTCTGTGGGTAAACAACATTGTAGGTCTCTCATAGACACGGGAGCGGTCATTTCAATCATGTCCGAAGATTGCTTTTTGAAATTTGAAAAGGAACAACAATTTACCACGTTGCCAGCTTCATCGATCAAAGTTAGAGGACTATTTCAGGATTAGTCGATGAAATGTAAATTTATTAAAAGTACATTGATTTATGAATATTTGATCCATTATTATTGATTGTAAGATAAAGTTACCTTAGGGATAACAGCGTAATTTTTTTTAAGAGTTCCAGATGAAGTTCAGTATAAATGAAAGATGTTTTGAACATATTTTTGTGGTGCTCAAAAATATCAACTTCGAAATAATCCTAGGGATTGATTGTATTACCCGTGCCAGAATCACCATTGACATGGACAGGAGAATTATCAGATTCCCAGAGAAAACTATTAGGAAGGTAGTACCTGAAGATATTGATTCCAATGAGGATATGGAAAATTTGATCAGGGAAGAAGTTTTAGAAAATATAATAAACCAGACCAAGCAAGAAAGAGAGCATTATGCACTTTACGTCGAGGGATTTACAGAAATAGAAAAAGAATTCAAAGACTTGATCGAGGAGTTTACTGATATCTTCGATGATAAGCCAGGCCTAATTAAAAACTTCAAGTATCAGATAAGATTAAACGATGACACTCCATACCAGGCCAAACTGTATCCCATTCCGGATAAATATTATGAAGAGGTCAGGGAGATCATTAAGAGAATGGAAGCAGAGGGAATCATTAAGAAACAAGCCTCTTCCTACTTAAACCCTATTACGGTGGTAAAGAAAAGCAATGGTGAGCTTCGTCTATGTTTAGACGCTAGGAAAATAAATTCCCGGATATTTTTAGAAATGGACCGACCTCCCAAAATCAGAGATTTGTTACGGAAATTTAAAGACAAGGCATGTTTCAGAGTACTCGATTTAACAGCATCCTTCTATCAAGTAGAACTTGCCGAGGACAGCAGGCAGTACACAGGGTTTCTGTTTGACCAAACAACCTTCGTGTTCTGTCGTGTACCGTTCGGTATGATAAATAGCGGTCCAGCGCTCATTAGGGCTCTCGACAGTAAGCTTTCTGATGAAGTCAAACGCAGCGTCACGTGCTACATTGACGATCTCATCATCGCTTCAGTTAATGTTCAAGAACATCTGAAAGAACTTAGAAAGTTGTTCCTAGAGCTTCGAGAGGCCAATATTAAGGTCAACTACGATAAATGTCACTTCATGAAGGAACGTATAAATTTCCTAGGCCACACTATAGATCAATATGGTTATCATCCCAATCTTAAGAAGATTGAGGAAATTGCAAAATTCCCTAGACCAAAAAGAATCAAGCACCTACGCCAATTCCTTGGGATGTGCCAATTTTTGAGTAGTCACTGCCCAAGATACTCAGTGACCATGGCACCGTTATATGAACTGCTGAAGAAAAATAATCGGTGGAAGTGGACGGACTTAACTGAGCAGGCCTTCGAGAATGCGAAGACTATGCTGAAGGGATGCATTAAGTTAGAGTATCCGGAATTCAGCCGCACATTTTATATTGAATCTGACGCTTCCAGAGTAGGTTTAAGTGCGGTCCTGTATCAAAAGGATGAACAGGGGAATAAGCACTACATTGATTTTTACAGCAGGATATTAAAGCCTCATGAGGAGAATTATTTCACTACAGAGCTTGAGGCTCTGGCCTTTGTCTCAGCTTTGCAGAAGTGGAAAAAATACTCCTAGATCATCAGATTGTAATAATTACAGATCACAGAGCTCTGCAGTTCATGCTTCAGTCCGATTTGTCTTCTGATCGTCTGACGAGATGGACGTTGTTTATACAGCAGTTTAACGCCACCATCAGACATCAGCCAGGCAAGGACAACCTTCTTGCTGATGCTCTTTCGAGAAACCCCTCTAATAAATTAGCAGTAAACTTAGTACAATTGGAGGAGGGAGATGAGGCAACCCTGGAAAAGCTACGCAAATTAGCTGTGTCACAGAAGAGACACACTCCAATAAGGAACATGTACAGATATTTAAAGGGCCACATGGATGACTCGGATGAGTATTTTCAGGCAACTAGGAGATGTTCTGACAGATTCGCTCTTTGTGGAGAAGTTGTTTGTAAATTTGTGGACAAGCACAAGAACAAACTTAGAATAGTGGTGCCTCTAAAATTGACTGTACCTTTGATCTGGTTAACACACAATAGTATCGGCCATGGTGGCCTGGATAAGACCATGAAAACGCTTCAGGAGACGTTTTATTGGTCTAAGTTGCGTCAGTCCGTTGCGAGGGTTATTAGGTCATGTGACAGCTGCCAGAGGAGCAAATATCCTTCGGCATTATCTAAGGAGGAGCCGAGAGCAATTATCCCCTCTAGACCACGTGAATTAATGGCTTGTGACCTGCTTGGCCCTTGTCCAAAAGGTGCCAGGGGTAACCAGTTTCTACTTGTTACCGTGGATGTGTTTTCGAAATTCGTCACCCTAGACCCCTTGCAGAACGCAACAGCAGCGCAAGTTATAAGTCGCTTAGTTAAGAGTGTATTCACAAAAGCTGGAAGACCAGAAACGATTCTTTCAGATAATGGATCACAATTTACTTCCCATGAATTCAAAGTCGCTATGGAGAGATTTGGAATACGTCACGTGTTCTCCAGCATCAGATATCCTGAGTCCAACAGTTCGGAACGTCTAATGTCAGAGGTTGCCAAGTTTGCACGTTTATACTGCCCTCAAGGTCATCCTAGCTGGGTAAAATATGTACCTCTGATGGAGACATGCCTAAATACGACATATCACGAAAGTCTGAGAGATATTCCAGAGTTAGTTCATCATAACAGAAAGCCAGAAAGAGCTTGGGATGAAATAACACAATTCTTAACTAAAGATGCTGAACCGTCAGAGCAGGAAAGGGTGGATAATGCCCGAGAAAGCCTGATGGATGCGGCGGGAAAAAGACAGAAAAGAAATTAAGGAAAGCGCTACAACCCGCCTCTAGGAACTAATGACTTAGTTCTCGTACGTAAATCCACTAAAACAGATGCAGCAAGGAAGATATACATGAAGTTCAGTAGCCTGTACATTGGCCCCTACAAGGTAGGCAGAGTGTACGGGAATAATAGTTACCAAGTCCTAGACATCCACACGAACGAGGAAATAGGAAAATTCAATGCGAAGAACCTCAGAAAGTATTTTAAGAGAGTGGAATAAAACACAAAATACTGCTCATTAACGAATACCTAGAATGGTGTAATAAAAGTATTTGCACACTTTTATTAGCTAGGTTGGGAGGAGGATGAGCCAGTATTTTGCTGTATACTTGAACCCTGATACGACAGCGAGACGTATTTTGAAATTATTGTTTGGCATTAATTTGGCTGCAGGCTTGAGGAGCAATACACTCGTCATTCAATTAGGAGATAGATAGGCAATCCCGCCATGCTCTTGATCACGTGGACAGGACATGCGCAACTGTCTGATGCATATATAAGATGATAATCGACAGAGTTCGATTGTCAACCTCGATACGAGGAGAGATGTATCATGGGTAGACTGCCAGCTGTGGCGTGTCTGCGAGCAGTTCTGAAATCACAGACACTTGAGTTTTGTGACACACGGAGTGAACGTGCTATCGGCTCTGTAAGAAAAGTTTCGTTAAACACGCAGTCGTACGAGTGTACTCTAATCACGGCGCGGAGCGAACAGGCGGATTGCTTCATAGCAACATGCGGTTGTTCGTATTTCTGGCGTGTTTGCCATAACCCAGAAAATAGATATATGCGAGTGAGCTTAGTTATTGCATGGACATGTCAGTACAAACTCCACGATGAGGAAATCTACTACATATATGGTTGAAATGCAGGAAAGCATTAGTATTATCAAGAACAATACGACTGGACTTTATTGCGAGAATCTAGCTGCTGTAGCAATGTTGGGATAAGCAGATAGTACAGGAATGCAATGCAGAGGCAGGATTGATCATTTGGAATGACAACCTTATAAATACTACAATGAAGAAAAAGAAACGATTGTAGGCGTTCGTTCTGATCCAGTGGTTTTGAAGTACATGAGAATGAAGAAACAGCTCCAAATGAACGAAACTACTTTACTGATAACGTCGAGGGAGCCTTGTACAAGTAATATGTAGGAACTCCGTTTCGTAGACAGTGGTTTTCGAGTTAGGAGGAAGATGCTTCGACGACTTACTGCTCCAGCCATGGACTACTCAGGGATGAGGATCCAGTTCCTGAAAGGAATGTATATTCCTTTACTTTCTTCAATATCAACCAGAACATCGCCCAAGGTAGCTGGAAAACTTTTCTTTCTTGTAGACAGTAGACTTTGTCACTTTTAGTTCGTCACTTTTCACCAATATTTTATTAAATAGTATGAAATTCATTCGAAGACTAGATTTGGTTCCTTGTATCATTTATGTCGGAGAGTGTAATTTATTTTGTAGTTAACAGTAAACGAAATGCTATTTAGAGCATTACTAGTGTTTTTTTTGTTGTTGAAAATTTTGGAAATAAAACCAAGCATTGAATTTTGTTGGGAAGACATCTGCAGCATAATTAGGACCAAGACGACGATATTTTTGTATAAGAATAGCGATTAGGAAGAAGATGGCCACACACACGTGCACTTGAACTATTCCAAAAATATTTCAGTGATACTCTTCGTTTGGACTTATGACATTCTAGTAGACATTTCTTTCTTTTAGAAATGATAGTTCATTTTCATCATTATTTTCCATGGGTATGGAATCGTAGAAATCGTCCAGCGAGAACAATTGTGAACTGATTGTCGAGGCATTTGTAGCCTACTTTCATATTTCTTTTAGATTAGAGATTTTTATTTCTAACTGAAACTTTAGTTCGTTCAGTCTTCAACTTGTGTTATTTTAATTCGTTTTTGGTAGCCTCTTGGCTAGATCATCGTTTGATTTAATGGTTTGCGTGTATCTATTGATACGATAATAGACTCCTTTCCATGGTGTAAATCTCACGTGTTTTCTTCTGAGTAGTTAAGCCGTTTTTCGAGTTTGGATAGGCGAAACTGAACCGACTGTTTTACTAGTGTATATCTACGATTTTTTTATATGTAAGTTATTATGGAAATAATTCTACATATATATATATATAGGAATAGTGAACTAAATTAACAGTTCAAACAAGTATAACAGAATTTGTCATAGACTTAAATGACGATAATTTATGGAAGTAGATAATACAACTTATCTAATAAATTTTTGCAACTTGTTGAGTGAAGATGGGAAAGAGGTACTCTGTGACACTTCTATATTCGTCTACGATAAGGCGTGATATCTTCAGAGTAATTATTGGAAGGTTTTGAGTATAATTACGTTTGGGAAAATGTCTTGACAGCTTTGGAAAGCTGAATTAATATATTGCAATTTAATGAATACGAATTTATTGTGTTAATGAAGCAAATATTTGACATCATTGGATGGTCAACATTAATATTGTATAATGTACTCGAAGTCTTATGTGAAGACATTAACGTAGTCATTTCGTTTTGTAAGAGTGAAATTAGCTTTTGAGCTATCACTAATTTGAATAGGAAGTTGTTGTGAACGTGAATTGGAATCACGAATGTTTCTCTTAAATGCCAGTATTAATTCAAGTAACCCTACGTTTTTATTCTTGCCTATTAAGATTTGCCGGAGATGGATTGCTTATATCGTGACACACATATTTAAGTGACACAGCCACTTTTCGAATAACTTTAATTAATTCATGCAATATAATACTTTGATATTTCAGTGATTTTAACAAAAATATACTGCATTCATTGAAGCATCTGGATAGTTAATAAACTATTTTCTAACTTGTAACACTATTCGATTATCTTAATTGATTGTTGAATGCAACAAATTATGAGAATTATAACCTTGAGATATACTTGTCGAATTAAATGGAAATGGGCAGCGATAATAATAAAATCCTAAGTAAGGATATAATCTGTATATAAAATGTAAGATATGTATAAATTTTTAATAAGGGTATAGCATCAGTGCATGATTTAATATTGTATTTTTTATGTAATGTGTTCAATGAATGAGATATTTAAATACTGCGATTTAGAGCAGTAAGATGGGGCCTTATTATAGGCGTTTATTGAAACTAGTTTCGTCATTTGATTTAGAGAAGCTTTCTTCATTTTTGTCTAATTGACAGACATACACCATTTGCCAGTTAATAAACTGAATTTAATTTAAAAAAATTCTTTGATCGACTGGTGTTTCCTATTAGAAAAGGGAGTGCGTTAGGAGTACCAGTGGGTGTTTTTTTCTTGAGCTTGCTTAAAATTAACGCCCGAGATACTTTCGTTTTCTTTTATAGAGTCTCTTGTTCGAGTTCTTTTTAGGAGCTTCGTTTCATTGTAATATGTACACCACTGGCATCTTCGTATCGCATTCTTTAACCCTACAAGTGGCAGCTTTATTTCCTGTAGTGCCAGCACATAATCCTCCGATTTGTAGTCTGCTTATTAAATGCTAACAGTTACCTCAAATTTTATCAGAAAATTATGTTTCTTATATCAATATTTAGATCAGATTCTGTAGTTTAATTATATGTAGGAAATAGATATTAATGAAATATAAGATCTAAGGATCACTTTAATAACGTAAAAACAAAAACAAAAAAATAATTAATTCGAATTTCAAGCCAAAATTGTCAGGAAAACACTTATCTGAGTTGAAAAATCCAATATACACAAATTGTTCCTTGATATGTTCTTAGTCACCAGTAAACGTTTCGTTGAAATATGTGCATAACTTGGGTCACTACAGAAAATAAATTAGTTTCGGCCAAAATCATGTTCCACAATTGGAGAAGAAAATAGAGAAGGAAGTAACAAAAAGCCTTCGAATTTCTCTCAAGATTATGTTGAAATCCCATAGATCTAGGCCTAAATCTTAACCAGTCTTTCTCAGTTTCAGGAGGGATAACTTGTATCCAAGTTGTTTGATTACCAGCATCAAGTCTCTCTTGAAGAGGTACATCTTCTCCGGAATCACTTTCGCGATCACTATTTTCCGGCATTTCAGTCTGTTCTGGCCCACTCTCACTATCACTGTCACTACTCGTATCGTACGGTAACTATTATGTTCGCCGTGTTCCACATCACTAAAATCACTTCCATCGTCTATTAATTCCGCAATAAGGTCAATATTGCCGGCAATGTTGACATCTCGAGTCGCCATCTTGACCACATGTAAACATTGAAATTTCAAAGCAAAGAGGATACATATCATGGAATATTTACGAAGATACGGAACTCCTTACGATAGGAGAAATAAAATTCAAACTATGCTTGACAACTTAGTACGAGTTTTATGTCGATAGATGTCACCTCAGGTACCTTTATCGCGACTTTTATGAAGGTCGATTTTTTCGACGCTGGCACTACAGACAGGTACACAGCGTCGAAAAAATCGACCTTTGGCACTTGTAGGGTTAATATCGACGTATCCTAATCCCTGGTTGATCCTAGTTGGTAGACTTTTAGGGGTTATTTCAGCCGGGAACTTCCAGAATCTACGATCCAGCTTTTCCATCGGATTTCAACAGGTAAGACCACGTGGATTACGGGTACAGTACCTTCTGTAAGGCCACGGCCGCCACCTTCCCTCTTCCTAGCCTATCCATCCCAGTCTTCCATCCCTTCCCATCCCTCATGAGGCCCCTGTTTGCTTTGCAGGTGAGGCCGCCTGGGCGAAGTGTTGATCACACCTCCCCAGTTGTATCCATCCCGACCAGATGTTCCAAGCTCCAGGACACTGCCCATAGAGGCGGTAGTGGTGAGTTCCCTCGCTGAGTCCGTGGGCACCACCAACCTAGAGGGTAAATTGACTAAATAAAAAAAACAGAATGAATGCATTCCAATCAATATTTAAGATCTAACTGTAATAATTGGATATTTAACCATACGCACTATTAAGGAGCGTAACAAAACACTGGTAAGTCTGTTGGAAAAGTGTGCAAGAGGTATCGCGCTCGCTTGTTGTTTTTAAGATCCCGGGTTCAAGGCTATCCAAGGGCGAAAATTTTTACTTCTTTTTAATTATTTTATTATATCCTCCTCACGTCGTACAACAATATTGCAACTTAGTTTTGTCTACATGATCTACGAGGACGATAGTAAACATGTTTTCTCTCATTTAAAATTCTATTTTCCCTAAATACTGTTTAAAACCATGGACGGATACTATTTAAATAGTTCAAAATTTATCCCAGAATAATAATATTAGCCTATGACACGTTCTGTATTTGGTTGGTTCCTCAGTTTAGGGGCTGCGACAACACGGTCATGTAGCCCCGTGTACTTTGGATGTATGTAGAATCTGTCTGATAACTGGTGTTAATTGTGATGGCTGTATTAATGTGTATATCTATTTTTTTAAACTCAAGTAAGGACTGCAACTGTGAATTTTTCAAATACTTCCTACTTTAGCCGCCAAACGCCACCGTCAACGACTACTAGGCCTAGTTCAGAACTTAGCTACTAGACGCCACCACAGTCGGCTCTTGGCAACCAACATAGAAACCTAAGAGCGTTGTTTACATTCGTAACCTATACAATTTAGCTTCACACAGGTGTAATTAGTGGAAGGTTCTTTAAGGGGACACTATAGGCAACTCAAAAATATTTTTTTTTGCTCCCAGTGATCCAAACTGCACCAAATTTTATTTCCATACGAACAACATCTTTCATAAAGCAAAAAGTGAAAAATTATTCCTTTCAGTTGATCAGTATGGGCAGAAATTGCTAAAAGATAGTCTTTTCCTAAAAAAAATTGATACCAACTATTTACCACTAAAAATTACTGAAACTTTACAATCTTTTTACACTATGTACTCATTGCACATACTAATAATTCTGTGCATGGGTTTGGAAAAATGTGAAACAGTTCCTGAAATAAAAAATTGTTTCACAAAATTAATTTTTATTTCCAAAAATTAAAGTTAAAAATTATTTAAAAATAAACGATAACTATTTTAACTAATATGGATGCACAGAATAATGGGAGATAGATATATTCACATGCTACAGAAATATTATTGAGATTGGTTAATATTTGCTACTGAATAGTTGGTGTAAAGTCCAAAAAAAATGAATTGTGCAGAAAAACAATTTTAAAACATTATAATGTTTTTCTTCTTCACCCACTGTCTAAAAGTCCCCAGAACCGTGTGTTTCCCTTCCCTTTCTCTTATGGCGTCTTCTTCACCCAATTTCATCTCCTTGGACTGTTTTCTCATGAATTTCATTTGCTCCAGCCTGCGTCTAACACTCGGCTGAATTCGCCGTTGATCCCGTCCTTTGCAGAAATGTTACTATGTGGATATATTACAAGGAATGGGAATCTTAAAACTCAGCAATTTTTCTAGGTTTGTGCGCTGTCTTGTGTGGAGTTTGCCCAGGAACACCAAGCTGGCTCATCCGTGCATGGACCCCGACCGAGTTATCTACTTCAATAAAAGGTGTGGAAATGATAACGACGAATGTATCATTTTTTTTTTATCGCTAAATAGTTTTTTTTGTGTTCACTTTTTTCACTGTCGTTGATTTGTTGTTGTAGGTAACAATCACACAATGAGACAGCGAGGAGCATTTCAAATCGGCGCTATTCAAATGCTCCCCTCTGCCGGGTGCGCGCGCATCTTTGCGGCTCCTCATCCGACTGTGCCGAGACAGAAGTCTCCAAAACAGACCACAGAGATAATAATACAGAGCCCGCTTGGAATATAAAGAAAAACAAAGAGTAGTGACCAAAGTCCTTCACCCTCCCGAAAGATATAACAGTCCTCAACAGGGGCCATCTGGTTGGGATTGAAGTAGGCCGCCACTATTACACCGATTTTCGTTTCGTTTCTTTCCATAATAACTTTATCGGGGCCATTTAAGGCTTAACTATGCAGGGAACGTCGCCTGATGGTCTTCCCCTCTCCTTGCACTGCCTGCACTGTCTCAAAGAATATGGGTCTGCCTTTTTACATAATTTATAAATATACTCAGTCATGGGCTCATGGAATGCCTCACTTTGCCGCTGATATATCAGACAGGCAATGTTACCAATATCTTCGCAGTAAAGTAGTTTTGCTGGGTATTCTGTGTATAATAATAGTATAATTGCGCACGAAAGTGCATTCACAAAATACATAAATACATAAATATCATAAACCCTGTAATTTAGTTCACATTTCACTATACTCAGTGAGAGAAATTTGTCTTTGCTTGCATAAGGTGATATGGTATCTTTCACACACTGAATGGCACAGGCTGCACAAGCAAGTATCGTCTGGCTCATGAAAGTGAGTCTTTACGCAGATCAAGTGGTGGTAACCGTGCACCGCCAACCGGGTCAGCACGTGTCGTAGTTTTTGGTTGGGTCCCATCCACGTTCGGTCTAGCATGGCATCTGTAGAGAAGAACTCCGGCCATATTTCTCGTCGTTTCTTCTCTCTCTCCTCCATTAAATTCCTGGTCGCAGCGGTTGATTGAAGTTCGTAGTGTAGACGTAAGTCCTACATACATACATACATACATACATACATATTTATTGACGGCTTCCACCATTTTCTTTTATACAACATAAAAGACATTAAGAGTAATACAAAGTACGGTACCCTACTATTACAATCAACTATATTCATACAGATTGTCTAATGAATAGGAAAACAGATATTTTCTCAGGGGTCTTTCATCGGTATTGAACAAGTCTATGTTGACCCCATTAGAGATTCGCATCATTCTGTCAATGGGACTATTTAGACCATAATTAGTTGGGTGCCAGTTTGTTTCAAAGACATGATGCTTGCGCATCGAACGGGGTGGCACATATATATTGATTTCATTTAGTAATTCTGGGCAGTTTATGTGAGAGTTTAAAATTTTGTACATATTAAGAATATAAAAATTTTCACGACGGGATTTAAGAGTTGGCAGCTTCAATTGCATCATTACTTCAGTGTAGTTATGATTCGTTATTGGGTGTAGGAAACGATATGCATAAATTCGTATGAATTTGTGTTGTACTTTCTCTAAACTCTCAATTTGTGTTTTATTGAAAGGGCTCCAAATCGGTGTACAATATTCAATTAAGGGTCTGACAAGGGTCAAGTACAGTAGGAAATATATATTTGAGTCACAAAATTCCTTGGAATAACGAGTTATGCAACCTAATCTCTGCAAAGCCTTTTTTTAATATTTACCATATGCTCATTAAAATTAAGCGTGTCTGAGAATTTTACTCCCAGGTCACATATACTTCTAACAGCATGAAGTGGAGTAGACGATAGAAAGTGATAAGAGAATTCAATATTCTGTTTCTTCTTTGAGAATCTAACTAGTTTACATTTAGTTTCATTGAGCAGTAACCCATTTAAAGAACAATACTCCTCTAGACGCCAAAGTTCTTCCTGAAGAAGTATACAGTCCTGTAGAGATTGAACTTTCATAAAGAACTTTGTATCATCGGCTAACAGGAGGACTTTGGCATGTTTGAAAACTGTATTGATATCATTAATAAAGATTAGAAATAACAATGGAGAAAGATGGGCACCTTGCGGAACACCAGAAGAGACAACTATTGGTTGAGATAAGAAATTAAGTATTTTGACAATCTGAGTTCTGCCTTCTAAATATGAGGACAGCCATGATAATAGAGGGTTTTGTATACCATAAGATTGTAATTTTGAAAGAAGAATTTTATGGTCGAGAGAGTCGAAGGCTTTGGCTAGATCAGTGTAGATGCAGTCCACTTGATTGTGCTCTTCTACTGCTTTCCTCTATAAGGAAAGTCTCTCTTGCCAGCTCATAGACGAGCCTTGAGAGCGTGAATCTTGATAACCCTAAGGCTGCTTTCAAGTAGCGGGCTTTCACCTTTTCTATTGCTGATAGGTCTTTTATCGTCAGTTTAAGCCAAATGAGGTCCAAACCATAGGTTAAGATTGGTATAATCTTTGCTTTGAAGAGAGCCATTGCTGTATGTATGGATAAACTTCTTATGTCTTTGATTCCATAAAAAGCTTTTATTGCTGCCGTCACTCTTTCCTTTATATGTAGCCGAAACGATGTCGTCGTAGTCTGAAGTGTGATGCCTAAGTACCGGAATGCATTTACTCTTTCCAATGGAGTGTCCTTGTAGTAAAATATGTCTTCCTCTGCGGGGTTTCCCCCTTCTCGGAAGGTCATTTGTTGGGGTTTCTTCTCGTTTACTGTGAAGCTGTTTTCATTTGTCCATAGTGCTAACGCGTTGAGGGAAAGCTGGATGTTGGTCGATGCGAGAACCATATTGTCGGCATACATATAAAGTGAAGTAGACTTCGTTGCCTGTTTTATTGTCTTAATGATGTCGATTGTAGCTACGTTGAATAAAAGTGAGCTGAGGGGGCCCCCTTGTAGTACGCCATTGGTCTGGATTAGGTCGTATGTTGTAGATACGGAGTCATCAATCGAGAACTTGTTGTAAGTTAAGATGTCCTTTATTATATTGGTCAGCGGGTGTTCTTCTCCGGTGAGCTGTTCTAATTTTGACACTAGGAGTTTTCTGTCGATCATGTCAAAGGCTTTGGAGTAATCAACGAAAACACAATGGAGCTTTCCTTTTGGTAACCGTAAGGTATCATCTATGTCATCCAGGAGGTTCTTTACAGCATGCAGTGTGCTTCTTCCTCTCCGGAATCCGAATTGCTCCTCTGGAATCAGATGGTCGATCTCTATGGTTAGGCGTTCAGTGATAAGTCTTGTCAGTACTTTAAACATGTTGTAGTCGAGTGCAATGCCCCTATACGAGTTGGGATCAGAGAAGTCTCCTTTTCCCTTGTACAATACTTTAATAGTCGATCTTCTCCAGCTCTCTGGTATTGTTTCCAGTTCTATGCATTTATTTAATAAGTCCGTCCATGTATCCAGTAAGATATCTGATGTCTGTTTTATATGTTCGTTGAACACTCCGTCTGGACCAGCGGCTTTCCCATTCTTGAGTGCTGAAATAGTTGACTCTATCTCTTCTTTAGTGAAGTAATGCCGACCTGTAATCTTTGTGCTTCCACTTGTGTTGGGGTAAGCTTGTTGATCATCGTTCTTGTTAAGTATACCGTTGAAGTGGCTTGCCCAGGTATCCATGGGTATTTTTCCTGCTATGTTGAATTTTCTTGGCCTCAGTGCTTTGAAAGGGTCTTTCAATGCTTCCATAGCCATTTTTTCTCCTTCCGCTTCTGTGTACGGTATGCATTTCGCATTGTCTTTAAAATGTTCTTATATGTTTTTCTATGCAAGGAGTACGCTGCAAGGTCGTTCTTTGTATTTGAATCTCTTGCCACTCTTAGAGCTTGTAGAGTTCTTTGTCTTGCATGGTACCACTCTGCATCAAACCATGGCTTCGCGAAGCGATGTATCTGGGGGACGCTACCTGTTAGGATGAACTCCTTCATTTTCTCCGCCGCTTCTTGTAAATGACTACTGTTGATGTGGTTTTCGATCTCCTGTAGATAGTTCGTGTTTTCGGCAAGGGTGTCCATATTCAGTACTCTTTTAACTTTCTTAGAGTTTTCTTTTATTGGGGGTTGTACTTCCTGGGCAGTTAAAAATACCCCAGGAAGTACAAACCCCAATTCTGTGTATGGAAACTAGTTACACCTTACACTTAAGTTTAGCCCAAGCCTATAAAACTATTTTGATGACATTCATTCCTTTTTCATTATTTTCATTCGTTTATTGAATATCATCCTATTAGTTATGCAATTTGTTTTCTCCGTGCGTCTCCGTGTACTGAAAAGCTGAACAGAACGATATTAATGCTACCTATCGTAAAAATGAGGAACAGCGAAGTTTGCAATGTTTTTCTCCAGGCAGCGCAAAAAACGTTACTTTTAAGAACAATAGAAAGAGTGAAGCTAACGATCGATAAGTTTTGTTTACAGCATCGTTTGATGTTAAAGTGGTTTCAATTTGAACATGTCTGGGAAAAGAAAAGTCGAAGAGAATACCGAAGAAGGTGTGAATAAACAGCCTAAAGTTGATTTGAAGGAAGATTTAGAAGATACTGGCGGGAAAGGTGACGAAAACGGTTCTACGAATTCATCTCCTCCAAGAGACAACGACAATGAAAAGGCAAGCCGAGTCAAAGTCGAATCAGCGGCTGACAGTGAGGATGATGAAAAGGTATATTAGATGTGATTATTACGTAATTTTGTAATGTAGAGCTAGGCCTAACACTTGATTTATGGCACTTCCATGTGTGATCAAAATTATTGTGCACGTCCGACACCAAGTTTTTTCCAATATATCGTTTAATTGAAATGTATCTCCCCAGCATTGATAACAATAATTTTGATATATTTTGTGTGCTATTTCTGGTGATAATTTAACTATATTAATAGATTTATAATACTAATATTCAATGCAGCCAAATGGCCCTAATGCAGTAGGCTATACATTTATATATACGGTATACACATTTCACACTCACATATATAAATAAAATTTAGTTTTTGCAGAAAGAATTTAATGTCCTTCTCTCGGTACACACCAGCACATGGTACCTTACACACTGTTTTCCACGTAATCTGCATTGGCATTCTGTGTCAGCCGTATGGAACTTCTCTGTCTTGCACACACGATGGTGGAAGTCATGAACTGCTAGTCTTGTCACTAGATGGCGAAGGTCATATTCTGCTCTCGTCCATTTCTTGTTTATCATGGCATCTGTGGCATAAAAATCTTGCCATATGTCCTTTCTTTTGCCTTCCAGCTCTTTTAATAGATCTGAGTATGCTTATGTACAGGGTAAAAGCATGTTGAGTCAAGGTTTTTCAATTAGAAAAGGTTCACTTGTCAGAATATAGACCAGTCGATTTGGAATATTTCGACAAGCATAAGTTAATACTTTTTTAAGAAAATGTTCTTTGACATTCTCCAGGTCTTTCAGATTCGATTTGCCAAGGTGATCCCATGTAATCTCTTAACCATACGTTAGTATGGGCAATATTTTTATGCGGAAGAGAGTCAAAGCTGTGGTCAATGATAATCGTCTTAAATTTCTTATCGAAATAGTGAGTAAAAAAGTTCTTATGCCGTTAATTGCCTGCTGTTCGCTCTTTGATGTGCATAGTGTATACAAATCCTTCGTTTTGAAAGGTAATTCCTAGGTATTTAAAATTTGTTACATGTCTTAATGTTGTCCGCTTATATTTGACATTGTCGCTCGCTGTCCATCTTCCTCCTTTCCTGAAAGTCATTACCACAGTTTTGTCATTTCCTTCTGTCCATTTAGTCAGTTTGTCAAAAGCTACCTGTAGGTTTTGTATGCTTGGTGATACTAGGGCCATATCATAGCGTACATATATATTTTTACATTTTCGGTATCAATAGCGTTTGGAATTTCAGCTGTGGTTATTATGAAGAGTAGGGGGCTGATTGGATCCCCCTGTAGCACTCCATTTGTTTGCTCAATTGGGTTAGATCTTGTGGTAAAACTTCACAAGACAGTTTCACAATGGTTTTGCCTAGACCAATATTTTCGTCCAGACCAATGGTGGATTGATAGCGAGGCCCTGCGGGCCGCGTTAGCTAATAGATAACACCCCTGGTTTTTGTCACGCTCAGTGGGGGAAGTCGCGCATCAATAATCTTTATCCAGGCCAATAGTTTTGCCTTTTATTTCATGTCGTGTGGTGAAATGAAAACCTCTCGTAAAGAATTAATGATCTTGTCACCATGTCGTCTATTTCAACGATGTTTCTTGCTAGTATGTTCTTTAATTGTCTTGTTTCGTATGTTCTTCCTGTGATCTCTTCGACTTTTTCCATTATTTTCTTCCTGCCCATTAGGTCAAATGCCTTTGTGTAGTCAACAAATACCGCATGTAGTTTCCCTCCTGTATAGTGCAGTTCAGTTTGGATATCATCCTGTATACATTTTACTGCCTGAATTGTTGATCGTCCCTTCATGAAGGCAAATTGCTCTTCTGGAATAGCCCTGCTAGTCATATAAGTTAATATAACCATCTTGTTAGTAGACGTGTTAGAATCTTGAAAGCTTTACACTCAAGGGCTATGCCTCTGTATGAATTAAGATCTCCAGCATCTCCTTTTCCTTTATACAGTACCTTTAGAGTGGCGGTCGCCATTTATCTGGGATAGTGCCTTTCCGTTAGCATTCATTGAATAATAATGTCCAGCTTTCTATCATGAAAGGGGCTGTGGCTTTCAGGTATTCGTTAAATATACAGTCAGGCCCGCATGCTTTGTTGTCTCTTGTGCGTTGAATTTCATCTTCTATTTCATGATAGGTAAAGGGTTTTATTGGATCGTCTGCCTCATAGGTGTCATTTCCTGATGATGTTGGTCTTGTATCCTTGGCTTGTAGTACTTCTCTAAAATGTGTTTCCCATCTTTCAATGGGTATGTCTCTAGGGAAATGAGGTTGTTTAGATGTAATAGCCTTGTACCATTTTTCCTCTGCCATTTGAATTTGTCTCTTTTTCTTCTTCTATCTGGTATTTCTCTTTCGTGTATTTGACTGTTAGTTTGTATTCCTTCCATTTCCTTCCATATAATTCGAGGTCCTGGGGTGTCATAATTCGAGGTCCTGGGGTGTCTTGGTATTCTTGGCTTTATGTGAGGCTGCTATTGTTTCTCTCCTTGCTGTGTAACAGTACTCGTTGAACCATTGCAGCCAATGGCCTTTATTGAGAATACATCATTAGCTAATATAGATCATTTTCTTCATGTTGCCAATATACAGGGTGATTCAGATAATAGGGCCACGTCAAAGGAACTCTTGCATTGTCCGGTGACCGCTGCCATGATAATCGGCAAAATTTACTATAGAAATGGCTAATGTTACTAAGCTACCGGAGTTTAATATTTTATCGCTAGAGAGTGTTATTGCATTTTATTTAGTTGTGTCAACATTATTCGTTCCAGACCAATGGTTTTCGCCTAGACCAATAATGATTAGAGGGCCGCGTTAACTAATATAAACACCCCTGGTTTTTGTCACGCACAGTGGGGGTAGTCACGTATCAATAATCTTTATCCAGGCCAATGGTTTTGCCCAGTAGTACAATCAGTAATTATCACCAATAATTTCGTCCAAACAGTCGCCAAACCTCGCAACAAGGGATTGCGGTGAAGTGAAGTTGCAATCCAACATGGCGACGTGTTTTTTGGTAAGTTTATTGCTTGAAAGTTAATGTTGACAATTTCCTTATTTTGAAAGTGTTTTCGTGGTGTTTGTTATTAGCAGTTGGCTTCAATAACGTAGCACAGTAAGTAGAAACCATTTTCAGAGCGCTGCTAACAAAAATAACATGCTTTGAAAACTGACAGCGGAGAATGCACGAGAGCCATGTCAAATATCTACGGAACCGTTTAAGATATCGTAATTCTGTTTTCAAATTCTTAAATCGTATTACAGGACTCGCACAACATGGTCCATTTCGCCCCCAAAACATAGGCCTACGTATTTATGGACAAACCGGTAGCAACTTTGCTTTTTTAAATGGTACTATACTAATTTTACCCACTGGAACAACTAATAAGAATCAAGTGACAAGTTCAGTGATGTGCTTATTTTGCAAATCTGACAAGTACTTTTTCACGACTATAATTCTTAAGGAACCACAGGTAAATTCTTGACTATGACATCAGTAGGAATTTGTAAAGCTGTGACAACCAAGTACTAGAACTGGAGTCAATTACAATCTGGAATGTTCAAGACAGCTTCAACAAGATTTGACTGCAACCTATCCATATTATATAACTAACGCTGGATGTCTTTTGATCAGCTTGAATTTTCTTCATAAAATCTTCGGTTCATCTATACCTCAAGATTAATTGGAAGATTATCTATTTCGTAAGGTCCGTATTGACGTGTACAATAACAATTTTAATGGGTTAAAGGGGATTGGGCGGAGACCCCCTTTAACCCATTAAAATTGTTATCATGTATACCTTGCGATACACGGGCGTTTAGGGAATTTTTAGGGATCTCAGTGATGTCACGGCACATATCGATATTGACTCGCTTTGATTGCTGGGAGTCAGCTGATTCATAGGTCAGTTTCGCGCGCAGTGTTGTCCGAAAAGGATGTCCATTTTTATTTTTCACCGATTTGAGTGCTTCTTCTTGTACATGTGGAATAATACAGCATTTGGGATCTATCGGTGAGTTTTTTATGTTGTTCATATATTTATTTTGGTTGTTGCATTTAATAGGAAATTTGCACTGTATACTCTTCTAAAGCCATAGACAATGCCATTTGTGTAAACGATAATATTACGTCAGGAACGGTGTTGGGGAATACGCCTGTTAAAATAGTAATGGATGGGTAAAATTTAGACAAATTGGCATTTACATGAACACCTGCAAAATAGATATGACCTTGTTTTGTGTTAGACCTATCGGCCTATAGGTCTTGTTTTTGACGTTTCATATAGTATGTCTGTGAGGCATTATTAAACAGTATGTTAAGGATTGCAATTTCTGATAGAGATACAAGTATTTGCAGCCAATATTGGAAAACAAAAAATACCAACCTAGTGGAAGGGGGGGGGGGGCAAGTCCCCCCAGCAAATACAACATTATTGACCACAATGTTTTATAATGGCATTGTGTTTGTGTTTGCTTATTTGCAGCCAACTTTGGAGAAAAAAAAAACGAAACTACTCAAAACCATTTCTTGCTATGTGGTGGGGTCAATAACATTATTGACCACAATGTTTTATAAGAATATTACAATGTGCCAGCAGCTAGGTTAATATATTGATGCCAGCTGGCGATTATTACAGACCGCGATCGTTTGTGCATGACTATATTATAAAAACAAATTGGCTGTTTTTGTAATGTTACCAACCACTTGACGAAATGCTTCTCTGGCAAGATTATGGGAAAAGCCTTGGTTATAGGTTATTTTGGGTGGTGACAACTCAATAACAGAAATGAGCATTAAAAAACCTTCGAAACGCATTGTGTTTAGTCAGATGTAATTTATTTATTGGCCTACCTCAATTTGACACGCCGTACATACAAAAATATTTTAATTTAGGGTTACATTTATGACATATTTTTAAAATTCCGTTTCGGGATCTGTAATTCGCCTATATAGTTGAATTACAGATGACGTTACGCGTCGTAATTAATTTAATTTTATATTTATAAGACATTGTATCGAAAGCCGTAATTGACCTATATAGCTCAATTAAAGATTTCGATGCAATATGAAATTATAATAATTACGAAGTGTATCGTCATCCGTAATTGATCTACATAGGCCAATTATAGATTTCGATGCGTAAAATTAAAAATATCAACTGAAATTTCGATGTGTATCGGATTCTGTAATTGACCTATATGGGCCAATCACAGAATTCGATGCGGAAATTGTAAAGTATGACGTTAAATTGCGAAATTTTATTCTGCATCGGAATTGTTAATTGAGCTATATAGGTAAATTATAGATTTCGATGCAATGGTTTTTATTTACGAAATGAAAATAATTATGATGTGTATCGGAATCTGTAATTGATCTACATAGGCCAATTATATATTTCCTTCTTCTTCCTATATATTTCGATACGGAAATTTTAAATATATGACATGAATTTGCGATTTTTTTTAATGTATCGGAATCTTTAATTGAGCTATATAGGTAAATTATAGTTTTCTATGCAATTTTATTTATTCACGAAATGAAAATAATTACGATGTGAATCGGAATATTTAATCAACCTACCTAGGACAATTAAATATTTCGATACGGAAATTTTAAATTAATGACGTGAATTTGCGAAATTTTTTAATGTATCGGAATCTTTAATTGAGCTACATAGGTCAATTATAGATTTCGATGCATTGGTCGTTTCGAGGCTTTTTGTGTTTCCCCACCCAAAAACCCCTATTACCCAGGCTTTTCCCGTAAGCTTGCTAGAGGAGTATTTCGTGACGTCGTTGATGACGTCACTGAAGTCTCCATTTTGTTTTAGGGGAATTTTATCCGCAGCTGGATCGCAATGTATAGTAGTCCCAAATCTTCATCTTGCGTTGATAATAAGTTACTTTCCAATTTGCTCATGAATGTCAAGATACTTTGCTATACAACGATCAAGACATACAGTTTCATCTTTTCCTAAATCTGCTTCTCTATATTTAGGAGGGATGCTTTTTTTTATGGCATGCAGCAGTCATACGAGTATACATGTCTGACATCATCTCGATCTCCAGTTCCTGTACCAACTGCAACTTGGCATTATCCAGTTGAGGGATGTTATCAGCCATTGCAGCAAACAAATGTTAACACTCGCTCAAGGACTAGCCTGTAAACTTCCGATAGCTGGGGTCGCATTCTCCTTCGTTAGCTTCACGCATACATTCCCTCACTTTCATACTCTCATAGCGATGAGTGTCGATAGATTTCTTTGATAGTACAAATCCGTATACACACAACAATTGCAGTGAGAATGGCCTCTCCAATACTTCGCAACTTTGCCCAGACTCGGGTAACTGTACCTGTTTTCGTCACTGAGCCAATATTCACTCTCGTATATAAGTACATATAATAAGGATGTCAAAGGGGTCTTCCTCAACGCACGAAGTCTTACGAGATTCTTCATACCTTCTTTGCCTATAAGGAGCAACTTTTCGAAATCATGCGTGCGATGTAATAGGTGATCCCGATCGTCAAACATCTCCTGTGAGTTGAGCTGTCTTGACGCGGTGTATTGCTGCTTGCATGTGCTAAGCAGGAATGCGAGTTAATTATGTGCATAAGTGTTATGTTCCGACATTTTAAAATGTTACAAGTGTGTGATATAGTTGGTAATTGGGGATAATACTCCATTGCGATGCCGCCGCGATAAAATTCCCCTAAAACAAAATGGCGTCTACCATGACGTCATCAACGACGTCACTCCTCTAGCAAGCTTACGGGAAAAGCCTGGGTAATAGGGGTTTTTGGGTGGGGAAACACAAAAACCTTCGAATTCGCGGGATTTTTTTACGCATTGTAATCTACAATTGAGCTATATAGCTCAATTGCATATTTTGATGCGTATAAAAATTTCGTGATTTCAATTAATATTTTCAATTTCCCGCATCGAAATCTACAATTGGACTATATAGATCAATTGTAGATTCCGATATACCTCGTATTTCTTACAATTTTTTTACGCATCGTAATCTACAATTGTGCTATGTAGCTCAGTTGCATATTTCGATGCGTATAAAAATTTCGCGATTTCAATTAATATTTTCAATTTCCCGCATCGAAATCTACAATTGGACTATATAGCTCAATTGTAGATTCCGATATACCTCGTATTTCTTACAATTTCATAATTTAAAAAACTTGCATCGAAATCTACAATTCACCTAAATAGCTCAATAGCATATTTCGATGCGTAGAAAAATGTCGCGATTTCAACTGATATTTTCAATTTTCCACATCGAAATCTACACTTGGACTATATAGATCAATTGCATATTCGCGATTTCTTACAATTTCATAATTAAAAAAACTTGCATCGAAATCTACAATTCACCTAAATAACTCAATTGCATATTTCGATGCGTAGAAAAATTTCGCGATTTCAATTGATATTTTCAATTTCCCGCATCGAAATCTACAATTGGACTATATAGATCAATGGTAGATTCCGATACACATCGTAATTCTTTAAATTTCATAATTGAAAAAACGTGCATCGAAATCTACACTTCACCTACATAGCTCAATTGCATATTTCGATGCGTGGAAAAATTTCGCGATTTCAATTGATATTTTCAATTTTCCGCATCGAAATCTACAATTGGACTATATAGGTCAATTGTAGATTCCGATACACATCGTATTTCTTACAATTACATAATTTAAAAACCGTGCATCGAAATCTACAATTCACCTACATAGCTCAATTGCATATTTCGATGCGTAGAAAAATTTCGCGATTTCAATTGATATTTTCAATTTTCCGCATCGAAATCTACAATTGGACTATATAGATCAATGGTAGATTCCGATACACATCGTAATTCTTAAAATTTCTTAATTGAAAAAACGTGCATCGAAATCTACACTTCACCTACATAGCTCAATTGCATATTTCGATGCGTAGAAAAATTTCGCGATTTCAATTGATATTTTCAATTTTCCACATCGAAATCTACAATTGGACTAAATAGGTCAATTGTAGATTCCGATACTCATCGTATTTCTTACAATTTCATATTTTAAAAAACGTGCATCGAAATCTACAATTCACCTACATAGCTCAATTGCATATTTCGATGCGTAGAAAAATTTCACGATTTCAATTGATATTTTTAATTTTCCGCATCGAAATCTATAATTGGCCTAAGTAGATCAATTATAGATTCCGATACACATCGTAATTCTTGCAATTTCATAATTGGAAAACCGTGCATCGAAATCTGCAATTCACCTACATAGCTCAATTAAAGATTCCGATTCGTAGAAAAATTACAAAGTATATCGGAATCTGTAATTGATCTACATAGGCCAATTATAGATTTCGATGCGGAAAATTAAAAATATCAATTAAAATAGCGAATTTTTTCTGCGCATCGGAATCTTTAATTGAGCTATATAGGTCAATCACAGATTTCGATACAATGTTTTATGATTATAAAATTAATAAATTACGATGTTTATCGTCATCTAAAATTCAGCTATATAGGCAAATTACGGATACAGATACAACATTTTAAAAATATAACCTTATATCGGAATATTTTCGTAAATATCGCCGACATAATTTAACTAAGTAGACCAATTACCCATTCCAATACAAAATCGTGTAAATGTAACCCTCGATTAAAACATTTTCGTATGTACGGCGTAAGTTATGCACAAACGATCGCTGTCTGTAATAATCGCCAATTGGCATCAATACGGTACATTAACACATTACCCAGGCATACACAAAGCCAACCTAGCTGCTGGCAGACGCATTAATTTCCATCAAAACCACAAACACAACATATCGCTAACACATTGTAATATTCTTATAAAACATTGTGGTCAATAAAGTTATGGTTTTGTGTAGTTTCGTTTGTTTTTCAAAGTTGTCAATAATATTGTTTTGGCTGGGGGGGGGGGCTGCCCCCCCCCCCCCACAACCCCTCCCCCCCCTGGTTCGGTATTTTTATGTTTACCAATATTGGCTGCAAATACTTGTATCTCAATTAAAAAGCACTTATCCTTAACATGCTGTTTAATAACGCCTCACAGACATACTGTATGAACCATCAAAAAATTACCTATATAGGTTCTTGTAAATGCCAATTTCAGCCTATATTTTACCCACCCATTCCTATTTTACAAGGCGTATTCCCCCATACAGTGCAACTTTTCAATTACCAGCAACAACCAAAAGAAATAAATGAACAACTTTATTAACACTCACCAATGGATCCCACAGACCGTATTATTCCCCATGTAGAAGAAGAAGCAGTAATTATCGTTCACACAATGAATCACATAACACTTTCGTCAATTGATTGCGACAACTTACGGAAATCAACAATTTTCGTAGAAATCGCCAACACAACCCGCGAACAAGTCACTGCTAATATTAAAACGCTAACGAGTAACGCCATTCACGAATTCAACAATTTCATTACAAATCGCCAACACAATCCCGCACACGACACTGCTAATATAAAACTCTTGTTCTATAAATTATTCACAGGAATAATAATTGTTAAAATTACGTTTACCAACCGCTAACAGGTGAAAAAATGGACGACTTCTTCCAACAACACCACGCGCGAAACTGACGTATTAATCAGCTGACAAGCATGCGCACCGACTCCCGGCAGGCAAAGCGTCAATACGTCAGCCGCGACATCACGGTGACGTCACGGAGATCCCTAAATATTCCCCAAACTCGGCCGCATCGCAATGGAACAATGAACCGGTAATTGTTTCTGTAACGTATGCGATTTGCTATTTCGTGCTCACGCTCCTAGTTTGGTTAGAAATGCTGGGGACGAACACTGGATTTAAAAAACACGCACTTTACCAATGCTCGTCATTTCTGACGAAAATTGGCACATTGTCTTATCTCCTTGTAAGACCTAACTAACAGCGGCAATATACTTATGGCATAGCTCTGAAACACCCTGCATTAATTAAATTGTTGATTGATCATCTTGTCCAATAGTCGGATCTCTAGATCACATGCGTGACGAACACTACTGCACGATAATGTTAAAGTTTGCATTAACCTTTGAGAACCAATAAACATTTACAGTGTGCTGTTATTATGTAGATCTGTCTCTTTGACGGCCATAGGTCTACGCTGGCTGAGTGGCTCAGCGGTAACGTTCTCGTCTGCTATTGCAGGATCGAATCCTGGCGCAGTCATCTGGAATTTGAGGGTGCGCAAATGCGAGGGAGCCGTGTCCGTATATTTACTGGCACGTTATGATCCCCTTCGGGGCAAAATTCCGGCACCCCGGGGGCTCTAAAAGCCGCAGTAGTTAAAAGGGACGTGAAACAAATAACATTATTATTATTATCAGTAAGTCTAGGCCTAGGGTTTTTAGGTGAGCTTAAGGAGATTCTTTTTAAGTTGAGATGAAAAATATATTCTAAGACTAAATCTTTGCTTTCAAGTAATATTAACACAAAAAGTGATAAAAATTTCCAGCATAACTCAACACATTGCTAGCGTTTCGCCCCAGCGTGCCAATTGGGCTCTTCAGTTGGTAAAGGCACACCTACCAAGACGCGTAGCAGGCACACACTACGAAGGCCATGCAAGACGCCTCGCCACATATGTAGCCACGTCACGAGCATGCCAGTGCACCACGAGAGTAAAGACTCCACTCCAAAAACAATAAACCTTGATTTGGCATTGAATATCATCAAATGTTCTCGAAAGAGAAACAAAATGAGTATTGTCCGTTGAGCCATATGTCTCCCTCAAGTCCAACCCCTCCTCCACGTGGTGAGAGACGGGCAACGGCATGAAGTAGGGGATTGCCTGTAGGGGTGAAGTACAGTGGGGACTTTGTGTGCCCCGGGACCGCTACGGTAGCTGTGAAGGCTCTGTGGGAACCGTGAAAAGTGACGGCTGACGGGGCTCTGGTGAAGCTACGATAGGCTTAGCAAGCCAGTAGTGGATATCATATTTGCTTTCAAACCAGGAACAGGCCTCGGAAAGGACGGATGCAAACGACGACGACCCGGATATGCTAATGGACTACGAGTTGGGACATTAAACATACAGACACTGACAGGAAAAGTGGAGGAGATTGTAGATGTGATGGAGAGAAGAAAACTGGATGTACTGGGCTTGGTGGAAACAAGATGGAAAGGAGAAGGTCGCAGAGAACTGAGGAAAGGGTACCGGTTGTACTGGAGTGGGAACAGTGAAGGAAGGAGCAGCGGAGTAGGAGTAGTTGTGAGAGATAGAATGAAGGAAGTGGTAAAGGGAATAAGTGACAGGATCATGAAGATCAGAGTAACTGTAAAGGGAAGAAGCCTGGAGATAGCCCAGGTATATGCCCCTCAAGTTGGATGTACAGCTCAAGAGAAGGAAGACTTTGAGGAGGAGCTACAACAGCAGTTGAATGGTCAGAGCATCATTGTCATGGGAGATTTGAATGCACATGTAGGAAGTGAAAGGCAAGGATATGAAAATGTATTGGGAGCAGAAGGATGGGGTAGCAGGAATGAAGAGGGGAGAAAGTTGCTGGATTTGTGCAAGAGAAACGGTTTAGTAGTAGGCAACTCCTGGTTCCGGAAGAAAGAAAGCCACAAGGTAACGTGGTACAGCAGTGATTTAACAAAGGAATCTTTGGTAGATTACATGCTGTACAAGTGGGAAATGAAGAGAAGTGTCAGAGATATAAAGGTAATACCATCAGAGGCCTTAGATAGCGACCACAGAATACTTGTAATGAACCTGGGAGTTGTTAAGGATAGCAAGAGGACAGAGTACCAGGAAAGGAGAATCAAAGTATGGAAACTCAAGGAAAATGAAGTCAAGGAAGAATTCCAAAAGATAATAAGGGAAAAGATGCCAACAGACAATCCTAAAACAGGGGAAGAGGAATGGAAGCAATTCAAAAACACAATGGTGGAAGCTGCAGTGGCAGTATGTGGAAGAACAAGCAACAGAAAGCGGTGTAAACAGACACCATGGTGGCATGAGAGAGTAAAAGAAGCTGTGGGAAGGAAGAACAAGGCTTTCAGAGTGTGGTTCCAGGAAAGAACTGATCTGACAAGGGAAGATTATAAGTTAAAGAAGAAAGAAGCAAACAAGATTGTCGCAGAGGAGAGGAAGAAGTGGATGGTAAAGTGGACAGAGATGATGGAGGAAGACAGCAGAGGAAATAAGAAAGTACTTTATGGGATGGTCAAAAGTAAGAGAAGAGGTCTGCGAGAGGATGTGGTAATGATGGACAAAAACGGAACTGAGGTACACAACAAAGAGACACTCAAGACAGTGTGGAAAGAGTACTTTGAGGATTTGCTAAATCCAAATGGTCATAGGGAGGAAGACAATGTATTGGAAGATGGAGAAGACAACACAGGAATGGAAAAGGACCTGACTTGGAGAGAACTGGAAATGGCTATAGACAAGATGAAAGGAGGAAGGGCACCAGGTGTGGATGAAGTGAGTGTTGAAATGGTGAAGGCAGCAGGGGAGGTTGGGAAACAGTGGCTGTACCGTGTGATGAGGGTGATATGGAAGGAGAAAAAGACCCCAGAAGATTGGAAGAAAGGATTAATTGTCCCAATATTTAAGAAAGGAAGCAGAAAGGAGTGCAGAAATTACAGGGGAGTCACACTCATACCTCACTGTGCCAAGATATATGAAAAGATATTAGAAAGTAGAATACGAGCCAAAGTGGAGAGAAAATTGAGAGAGGAGCAGTATGGATTCAGACCTGGGAGATCAACAGTGGATCTCATATTTTCAGTGAGACAGCTCCAGGAACACCACTACGAATTTGGAGAGGATCTGTTGATGGCTTTCCTGGACATCGAATAGGCCTATGATAGTGTGTGTAGGGAGAAGGTTTGGAAAGCAATGGAAAACATGGGAGTGGAAAAAGAGACGGTAGGCAGAGTGAAGGAGATGTATTGTGGAAGTGTGAGTTGTGTGAAAGTTGGAGGGGAAAGAACAGACTGGTTCAGACAAATGAGTGGCCTGAAACAGGGTAGTGCACTGTCACCCCTTCTCTTTATTGTGGTTATGGACAAGGTAATGACACGGATAGCAGGAAAGATAGGAGAAGATAAGATGAAGGGAATGGTGTTTGCAGATGATCTCATGGTCTGGGGAAACAAGGAGGAGGAAATCCAGGAGCAACTGAAGGCTTGGGAAGAAACAGTGGGAGAGTACGGATGGAAGTTCAACATCAGTAAATGTGAGATCCTGTTAACGACCAGGAAAAAGGACAGACCAATGAGTGGGATAACACTTGGAGGTGGACAGCTGAAGAAGGTGGAAAGTCTCAAGTACTTGGGAAGTATAGTGGAGGAAAATGGGAGAAATGACAAAGAGATTACGGAACGTGGCAGACAGGCAGAATCATTTCTGAGAAGCATTAGGAGCTTAGTGTGGAATAAAGATGTCCCACAAAAAAGCAAGGAAGTGTTATACAGAAGCTACTATATCCCAATACTGACCTATGCTTCAGAAACGTGGACAATGAAGAAAAGAGACATAAGCAGAATACAGGCAGGTGAAATGAAGTTCCTGCGAAGTAGGATCGGAGTAACAAGAAGAGACAGGGTGAGGAATGAAAAGGTCAGGGAAATGGTGAAAGAGGAGCCCCTGCAAGGTAGGATTGAGACATCAAGACTGAGGTGGTATGGACACTTAAAGAGAATGGATGAGAAGAAGATTCCCAAGAGGATACATGAGATGCAGATGCAGAAGAAACGACCAAGGGGAAGACCAAGAGATCGATGGCTGAAAGGAGTGGAGGAATGTGTCAAGAAGAGAGGCGAGGACTGGACCAGAGTGACAGCGGAGAGATGGTGGGAAGAAAGAAATAAGTGGCGAGGCTTATGTTCCAAACAGACCCAGCCTGGGGCTGGAAACTGTACAAGATGATGATGATGAGCCATATGTGGCCAGGCGTCTTGCATGACCTTCTCAGTGTGTGCCTTATACGCGTCTTGGTAGGTGTGCCTTTACCAACTGAAGAGCCCAATTGGCACGCTGGGGTGAAACGCTAGCAATGTGTTGAGTTATGCTGGACATTTTTATCACTTTTTGTGTTAATTGATACACTCCCTCTTGTGAGCAGAATGACCGAGCCCATTTGCGGTATAACCCAGAAGAATGTATCGAGACTACAGCATCTAGCATAGGCCTAGAAATAATACACTGACACAAACTGCAGTAACAACTTCTATTAACAAATAACACTTACATACATTACATGACAACAATAATGACATGACATTAAAGACATGGAAAATACAACATTCATTGGTACTTGCCCTATATTCTAAACGACAGATCAACATTCACAGTAATCCCAAGTTTCCAAACAAGCAATGACAACGGCATATAATCTTTCACGACTTTCCTTCACTTGCATCGACTCGTCTTGTTACTATTATTCCCCAAATCGTCGATAGCTCCAATACAATGCTCATGTTCCAACACATGTTAGTAGGCCTGAATACATTTATCTCTTCCGATAATCCAAGACCCTTCAAAGCAAGCATTATCAATCCAACGTCCGCTCATTCCCATAAAATACTTGTTGACTTCTTCACAATATCAATATCAGCTGCTCGATACATATACATGCTTAAACACATGTCAAGATGTCGTAATTCATATCCTTCAATATAACTCTTGACTATCCTCGGCAGCAAAATTTTATTAACGTCTAAGCCCTGTCATGGCTTCCTGAGAACTTCTCTTGTTCACTCCTCGGCTGACGGAAGACTACTGTTACCGTTTGCCAACAGAAGATTCACAAAACAAAACCCAACAGCAACAACCCCAATACATCATCCAAGGTTAAGGCTACCAAAGCAACTCATCACATATACCTAGGCCTATCTTATCACTCCCGGCTAACATGATTCTTACTCGACAAGTAATATTTTACATCTGAAAGTCAATGCTGTTTCTACCACATAATACAGTACAGATATTTTCTCTCGGTGACACGAACAATCACCGTATCTCAGGTCACTTGGATACATAACAGGCCTAGCATCAAACTCAACTACTGTCTTCTTCCACGGAGATCCAAGCCTAACCTAAATATTACAAGATCCCGGCACACTTCGTACTTGACATTCAACATAATAGACAAATGACAACTAACTCGGCGTTCTCTCACAGGACCGGAACATCAGCTGCATTCAGTAGAAAGACAAATATAAGTTCTTACCTTTCGGTGCAGCTCTCTAGCGGGAAAACAAGAGAACCGAAGTCATCACACCAGGCAATCAATATTGAGCATATACAAAGACGTTGCAAGCGTAAAACAGTGTCGTAATACCGGCACAATTATAATGGCTCAACGGACAATACTCATTTTGTTTCTCTTTCGAGATCATTTTATTATATACAAGTAATATGTCGAAACGCACATCTCTCAATTAGCCTACGATATTCAGCAATTGGAAGCTGCTATTACGGTCGTTGAGGTGGACGGCATGAGTATAACAACGGCCGCGGAGAGGAATGGTGTTCCGAGAAACTCCCTCTCGGACAAAATTAAAGGGAAAAAACTAGAGAGAGGAAGAGGGGGCCAAGTTCCTTTTTAACAAAGGGTGTTAGTTCAATGGGTTATCTCACTAGGAAAAGCGGGGTTCCCAGTAACAAAGGACAATTTGCAAAATAGCGTCCAGTGCCTCACAAAAGAATTGAAGAGGGACTCTTCTTTCAAAGATGGGCGGCCAGGGAGGAAATGGTGTGCTTTCCTAAAAAGAAATAACCTACTGTTATTTCGTGGAAAACTACTTACATTCTATCTTGTCAGACCCTCCGCGATTGTTCAACACAGACGTGGTGTTATACCATGATCTGGTCTCAATTTTTATGTGACTAAGCCTTCCATCCCCCGTCAAAAAAAAATGACCATGCTATAACAGCCCGGAAAATGACCATTCACTCTTGAACACCGGCCGGGGAAGCCGACATCAATGCACGTTCTCGTGGTTATATTGTTCGAATTTCAATTATTATTGTATTTCTAATGCACTTTAAGTTAATACAAAAATAACTTATAATAAATGTGTTTAGAGCAGAATTACGATATTTTCATGTCTTCTACCCTCCATTCCCGCTTCCCGATGCTGTCTTTTTTGTTGTTGACAGAAATGCATTATAAACAGCAGACAAGGAAAACTAACAATGTGACGGCAGTTGGTGCAAACGGGTGACGAATATAGGAAAAATCCAAAGACATCGTGCCGAGGACTAGGGCAAAGTCACACTTTCTACATGTCCGTAATTTTTCCTAAAATGAATATTTTCAATATTGAAAGTCTCCTAGTGTTTGAGTAGAGTTTGAGGTTGGGTACAGTGCTTCTGTTGTTTTAATTTACCAAAATGTATGAGGTGTATATATTTTCTTGACTAAATCTGTCTTAACATGACGACCATTGGTGCATTTACCTTACTCGGGTTTACATTATCCTCGTGAATATACAAGATACATTTACAATCTAAATAGCAAACAACACAGTAAGGTAACTGTACCGGTTTTCGTCACTCTCGTATATAAGTACAAATAATAAGCCTGTCAACGGGTCTTTCTCAACGCACGAAGTCTTATGAGATTCGTCATACCGTCGTTGCCGATAAGGAGCAACTTGGCGAAATCATGCGTGCGATGCATAGGTGATATCAAGCATCAAACATCTCCTGTGAGTTGAGCTGTCTTGACGCGGCGTATTGCTTCTCGCATGTGCTAAGCAGGCACGCGAGTTAATTATGTGCATACGTGTTATTTTCCGATGTTTTAAACTGTTACAAGTGTGTGTTATAGTTGGTAATTGTTTCTGTAACATATACGATTTGCTATTTAGTGCTCACATTCCTAGTTTGGTTAGAAATGCTGATGACGAACACTGGATTTAAAGAAACGCAATTTCCAATGCTCGTCATTTGCGACGAAAACTGGCACAATGTTATTTCTCCTTGTAAGACCTAACAGCGGCAATATACTTATAATGTAGTTCTGAAGCACGCTGCTTTAATTAAATTGTCATTTGATCGTGTCCAATAGTCGTCATAGCTGACGCGTGACAATCACTAGTGCACGATAATGTCCAAGTTTGCGTTAACGTTTGAAAAGATAAATTAACCTTCGCGGGAGATTAACCTCGCTACTTCCTGCTCACGTTACTGTACGCGTCACAGTTGACGTCACTCTTCGTGTGTGCTTGCTACCCAGTATAACTCTCTTTAATCAGTTGCCTCCATCCACTCACTCTATGGTACGTTCAGCACATACATTCAGCATATTTAAGAAAATCACTTTCACTACAATATCTATGATTCTGGCTTATTATACTGGCCCATTCTTCCCACTTATACAGTAGAACGTCGTTTATCCGGACTAATTGGGACCAAAAGTGTTCTAGATAACAGTTTTTCCGGATAATCTAACATGCGTTTATTACATAGGAAAAAATATGCAGAGAACATTATGGTGATAACCACCAAGCTTCTCATTTAGCTGCAACGCTTTCTCACATAACAGAGGTCCAGAAATGGGATCTCCCTTTACTTCTTTTCTGAATAAACCATAAGTATGCCGCTTCTTCCATGTTTTCATCCGTAGCTGGTTTATCTTTTTTAGACCCTTCTTCACTATCTTACTCTGATGCATAATTCTGAATTTTACCTTTTCGGTCCATCAAATCATAAAATGTGGATTTTCCAACACTGGAAGTTTTCATTAGACACTGCACACTCCCACCTTTATCCAGTTTATTAATGATCTCCACCTTTTTTTCAATCGATAAAACATTGCGATTTCGTTTTTCCCTTTTGCCACTCGTAGAAGCCCTTTACACAACGCAATACAGTACAGTTCGCACACTCATATACTGTAACATGTTGAAACATTTTAGAGTAAACAAACGGTAGGAGACAGCAATTGAAAACGAGAACCGACTCATTACCGTAAGCAGCGCGCACTTACGCGTAACAACAGTAAGCGCACGCTGCTGTCTTTTTTTTTTTTTTTTTTTGCTCGTCCGGATAATTGACATTCCGGTTGTTTGACGTCCGGATAAACTATGTTCTACTGTATTTGGAAAATTATACGCCTGAATAAGGGCTGCCGAAGTATTTGTGATTTTTCATACAACAACACATATTTTCAAGATTTTATAACCATCAAGAATTTTAATTGACCACAGTTTGGACACAAAAGAAGCATTTTGATGATCATGACTTTAAGCAACTGCTTCAAGAAGAGACAGTGAATTTTAAATGCCATTGTTTATATACTTTTAATGAACTGTGACAAGTTATCTTAAGCTTTCAGTATTTTAAATTTTGTTTTGAGTGTACTGATATATAGTGTCTTTATATCAAGCCCCTATGTTTTCGCGCTTCATTCATTTCATTGTCATTTCATGCCATCTTCCCCACTTGAAACACTCTCACCTCCCCGCTGGAGTTGATTTAACTTTTACTACCCCCCATTAACACAACCCTACAGAATTAACTGCCTTTAAATACAGGCCACAAGTGATTTTAACATATAACTTATTTCCCGACTTTGAATGGGCGCCAAGGTTGACCTTATGGGTCTTCCTGAATAAAATAGAATACGATAAATAACTGTTGCCCCGACTATGAAACCTCTTTTTCCCAGGCGTAGGGCATTTGGCATGTGTTCGCTGATGTTTCCAGGATCAAGCAAGACAGGAATATAAACACACACATGAATTTTAAAGAAATAATCTATTGGCTGTACTATACACATATACACATAATATACAACACGAAAATGCCCTTCAATACACTTGTAATAATTTTTGTACAGTATCATTGTTCACTAAATTTATGCTCCTTGAGCAACAAAACACCTGCGATCATTACAGACCTTAGGCATATCAGCCCCCTATACATATTTCACTTGTACACAAATCTACACTCGTCAGACTTTCACGCATATCATCTGCCTATTCTTTTGCACTTTGCACAGTTTGAGCACGAATCTACACTCGCCAGACTTGTTGATTTCAACGCCACGACATCTTCCATGACTTCCACAACAGATGATAAAGTGAGGTTATGTTTGTCCTTCAGGGCGTGATATAATCAGCCACCCATGGTCTATGAACTTAACCATGTTGAAAATATGTAGTCATCCAATAGCACAAAGCTCAGTGGATGTCTAGTTACAGTCTCTGCTGTTCGATTACTGGACCATGCCAGATAAATCGACCCTGGGCGCAAGAAGACTTGGACTCAGCCAAAAGCAAGAAGACCTGATCTCTAGCTGTTCGTTACGGAAACCATGTCACGTAAAACGACCCTGAGCGCTAGTAGATCTGGACTCTGCCAATAAAGCAATAAGACTACTTCAGAACCCTCAACACGTCATTATAAACACTGGCGAACGAATACATCTACACCACGATTCAGCCGGAACTACTTGCTGTGCGCTGCACTCCTAGCGGAATATCCGTGACAACACATGAACATTTGACAGTCGAAATTCACTCTGACGTCACTCAGTAGTTTTCCACTCGAAGTTTATACGAGTTCATGCTATTTATAGCCTAGGAATTCACTGAACTTGCCACAAGGAGTCGAATTACTGCCTGACTTTTCCGGGTATGTAACTTTCTAGTCCTCGAAAATACCGATACATCGTACCTTATAGTACAGCCAGAAATTGAAAATTGAACATTACTAGTTCAAAATGAAATCATTAGCCCCAAATCAAAATGAAATAATGCTTCTGCTCAAAATAATACAGTATTATATGTCCATGATTCCCGAAATCGCAAAAACCCCGTATTTTATAATATCAAATATCCAAAAACCGATAATTAATAAACAATGACTCTAGTCGGCCCTGATCATACAAAGACGAATCCGTCCACAAAAATACACAGGCACAATAAAAATCACCGCTTCATCCCCACTTTAATCCAATATAATAAGATACGAATAAAATACCCCAAACTAACTGCACAAAGCAAAAACCCGAGGGTGAGCTAATGTAACTGAATAAATTCGGTTACACACTTTATCATGTTTTTGTGCAATGGAGCAATTTTATGAATGTTGGGCCCGTCACTTTGTAAGCTGATGAAGGGATTTTATGTAGGATCTCGAAACATGTCCTTGTAATTTAGAATATATGTGATCTATGATTACATTTTAATAAAAGTATTGACTGGGCAGACCTGAAGTACAAGGATAATTATTTATCTTTTCACTTAAACTTGTCAATACGGAACAATGTCAAATGTTAACGACCTTGAAGTTAACATTTCTGAAAACGTTTCAGAACCAATAAACATTTACAGTGTGCTGTTATTATGCAGATCTGTCTTTTTGACGGCCGTAGGTCTAGGCTGGCTGTGTGGTTCTGCGGTAACGTTCTCGCTTGCTGTTGCAGGATCGAATCCTGGCGCAGTCATCTGGAATTTGAGTGAGCCCTGTCAGTAGATTTACTGGAATGTTAAAGATCTCCTTCGGGACAAAATTCTGGCACCCCGGCGTCTCTAAAAGCCGCAGTAGTTAAAAAGGGAGGTAAAACAAATAACATTATTATTATTAGGGTTTTTAGGTGTGCTTAAGAGGATTAGTTTTAATTTGAGATGAAAAATATATTCTAAGACTAAATCTTTGCTTTCAAGCAATAATTCGAATGCACATTTCTTAATTAGCCTACAATACTCAGCAAATGGAAGCTGCTATTAAGTTCGTTGAGGTGGACGGCATGAGTATTACAATGGCCGCTGAGAGGAATGGTGTTCCGAAAAGACGCCCTCTCGGACAAAATTAAAGGAAAAACTAGAGAGAGAGGAAGAAGGGGCCAAGTTCCTTTTTAACAAAAAGTTCAATGGGTAATCTCACTAGGAAAAGCAGGGTTCCCAGTAACAAAGGACGAATTGCAAAATAAGCGTCCATTGCCACAAAGGAATTGAAGAGGGACTTCCCTTTCAAAGATGGGCGGCCAGGGAGGAAATGGTGTGAATCTTTCCTAAAAAGAAATCCATGCCTGTCTTTACGAACCCCTCAAAATTTGACAGTAAACCATGCTGCAATTACAGAACATCAAACTAAAACCTACAGTTATTTGGTGGAAAACGACTTAGTCTATCTTGTCATACCCTCGGCGATTGCTCAACGCAGACATTATGTTATGCCATGTTCTGGTCTCACTTTTTATGTGACTAAGCCTCCCATACCCCGGCAAAAAGAAGATTACGGCATAACAGCCCGGAAAATGACCATTCGCTCTTGAACACCGGTCGGGGAAGCCTACATCAATACACGTTCTTGTGGTTATATTGTTCGAATTTCAATTATTATTGTTGTATTTCTAATGCACTTTAAGAAATACAGCACAAAAATAACTTATGTGTTACCAGAATTACGATCTTTTCATGCCCATATGTCGACCCGCCATTGCCGATGCCGATTTTTAATTTTTTTTAAATAATAACTGTTACTGCATTATTCGTAAATGTTAGCCTCCATGTCAATAAATCGGTGCCTTTTGCAACAATATTTACAGAAATTCATTATAAACAGCAGATAAGGACAACGAACAATGTGACGACAATTGGTGCAAAAGGGTGACGAATATTGGAAAAATCTAAATACATCGTGACGATTACTAGCGCAAAAGCACTTTTTTTAATACATAATTTTTCCTAAAACGAATACTTTCGACATTGAGAGTTTCCTAGTGTTTGAGTAGTTTGAGGTTAGTTACAGTGGTCTTGTCGATTTAAATTACCAAAAGGTATAAAGTATATATATTTTCTTGACTAAATCACTCTTAACATGACGACATTTGGTGCATTTACCTTAAACATTTACTTTTTGAGATATTAAAGGTTTCAAAATTTTCAAAATGATTGATGATTAACCGGACTCATAAGAATTAACATTAGACACTACATTCCCAATGAACTAAATAGGCGAGTTTTGTTACAATTCTTATTTTAATAATTATGTACCTTAAGTCATTGTCGCAGGTTCGCCAGCACTAAACGAATCTGGGGACTATTATTGATTGCAATACATTTGCATTTAACATTCCCCTAAAACTAAATGGCGGCGTTGATGATGTCATCAACGACGTCACGAAATACTCCTCGGCAAGCTTACGGGAAAAGCCTGGGGAATGGTGGGTTTTGGGTGGAGGAAACAGAAATTAGCATTTACAAGAAACCCTCGAAACACGATGTGTATCGCAATCTGTATTTGACCTATATAGCTCAATTACAGATCGAAATTTCCGAATGTCAGCTTATATTTATAAAATTTGGTATCAGCTAATATTGATAAAATACGTATCCCCATCTTCACTTTACCCATATAGGTGAAGTAAAGATGGGGATGCATATTTCATAAATATGAGCTAAAAAGCCAAGATTTCATTATGTATCACTTTCTTTACTTCACCTACATAAGACAAGTAAAGGTGGGCATACATATTTCATAAATATAAGCCGAAATGCCAAAATTCCAATGTGTATCTCTATCTTACTTCACCAATGTACATACAGTAAAGATGGGAAGACATATTTTATAAATATAAGCGATAATATGAAACTTTGGAAAACAATACTCATTTCATTTCCAAGTGTTATTTTGAATGCCAATTTCTGTTTACGTTTCACCAACTCATAACCCTTAATTCCCAGGAATTTTCCCATAAGCTTATCAGGTAAACATATAATACCCTTCGTGATGTCGTTGATACTTCATCAATACATCCATGTTGTTAACACTCCGTTACACTTTAATAATTGTAACGCTGTTACACGCTTGGCGGGGATTCCCTCATTATGCCCAAATACTTGAAAAAATTGTCTCTTATGTTGTATTGAAAGAGAAAGGGCCTAAAAATCTTCCTCACGGTACTGTTGCTTACTTAAAGTTATTTATTTTTTGTTAAGACCTGAATTAAAATGAACGAGAAGGAGATATCATATTCCCTTGCTCATATTCCTGATTTTATGGTACGTCCTTACACGCATAGGTGGGGATTCCCCGCAGTGTTCATTTTACATCTTCATATTTTTCCAGCTTTTTACTGTACCGTATAATAAACACTACAGTATAATTCACATCAATAAGGAAAAATTAAAATACACAAAGGGAAAAGAACTAAAATGTATGTGCTGTAATGTTTTCTCATATTCGTCGAGAGCACTAGCAGTTTGCTTCATACTTAGTCGTCATCATCCATCCCGGGTTCATTGCATTGTTTGCAGGTTGTTGTGGTGTGTTCCCTGCAGATCGGTTTGTTACAATTCTGGCATCTACTTTTAGTCTTACTGTTCTTCTTTGAGGGACAGTAGTGACATCTCACATCCTGCTGTGTTTGCTGGTCTCTCTCAGGCTCATCCAGAGCTTGTTTCAGTGGGAAAGAAAATATGTCACATATTCTGGTCTTCATCGTATTAGAAATATTTGATTCATACAATCTGCGCTTGCAGGCAACAGTGCCTTTCCCAGACTGTATAAAAAGTCTTTCCTTGGGTCTTTACTTCGTGCATTGTGCCTGAAATTCACGAATGTGTTTACACCTCCTACATTCAACATGAAGAAAGAAATGCATAGAAGCCATCTGGTTGCCATTCTGGCTACATAATATTTCTTCTGTAAAGCGTCACTCATATCTACTCCAATTTTTGTGTTGTTATAGCAAGTGATTATCTCTGGTTTTTCAGCATCACCACTAATTTCATCTATGCTGTCATCATCGTGCATAGTCGAGATTAGTAAAACTACTTTGTCCCTTTTAGGTTTGTATGAGACTAGAGTAGTTGAACTAGAAAACCCGAATATGGAGCTGGGAAATTTCCTGTTTTTGCATTTCACGCTAAAAATTCCGGAATCTCCTTCTTGTTTTTCCGTATTGTTCCTAACAATGTGAGTTCTTTTTTTTGCAAGAGGCTCTCTGCCAGTGGAACCCATATAAAATAGTTGTCACAGGTCACGTTACGCCCAGTATTTTCCAAGTGTTGCACCATCCGGTGCACCACAGCTGTGGTTGGTTGTCGACATGGAATGGTCCTGGAGGCTTATTTCTCACAAAAATTTTCATGTTAGAGGTATAAAATGTCTTTGCATCACAGAAAGCCCAAATTTTTATGCCGTATTTTCCCGGTTTGTTGGGCATGAACACCCGCAAGCTGCAACAGCCTCTGAAATTTGGTAATATCTCATCTACAGTCACGAAAACACTGTGGCTATAGTTAGATTTACAGTTATTCACAAAGTCTTCGAATGCTTCTCTCACACAGAACAGATTATCAACTTGTTTCCTTTGCGGCCTGTTACTATCGGACGTATCTTCAAAGCGAATCATTTGCCGTAAGAATCTGAATCGATTGACTCCCATAGGTAAACGAAATAATTCAATTCCAAGTCCGTCATTCCTCCATAAATCCTGTAGGTTCTGGTGGGGTGATTGTGAAGCTCCTGCAAGATAGAGAAGACCTATGAAGGCCGCCATTTCAGCGAAGTCCGTCTCCTTTGCATCTCTTTCCCGAACGTAGGATTGCTGAACAGATCTTATTTTGATATTAGTATACTCTATCTTGTTCATCATATTATCTGGAAAAAACAATTTAACACACTTTTAACATTCCGAGACAATCGAATCGGTCCCGATAATTTTGTAACAATGTTGCACTGCCTGGTTCGACATTTCCCTTTCACTGGTACTGTACCTGTAAATCCACAAAGTAGCCTGTTGGAATATCCATTGACCCAGCTGGATCGCCTATGTCTAAACAGCACCGGCCAATTACTACATTAGAAACCGCTCCAACATGGCCTTTAGGGATTTACATACAGCAGTTACGAGAATATTGTGGATAAATAACAAACTACACGGGGCACGCTTACCTTTACTTACGTTCTCGGGGACTGGGAACTCAGCTTCGCCTACAATACATCCACAATACTCTAGTCCTTATATTTAAAATGAATCACACACCAACACCGACAGATAACTAACTGAATAAATTTATTAACAATGGTCAACTAACCTAGTATATACAAAATAACAATAAACTAATCGAACAATAAAAGAAAAATGAAACCACACAATCATTCACACTTCCTTTCTACTACACATCTTACTACAATGCCATGCAAAAATATCAGCATAAAAGCCTTGGCTTGTTTAGGCCTACACTACGTAAAAAGAAAAACGTTTAAGGAAGGTTCTTACATTCATGGCATTCCTGACAACTGGTTACATTCACTAGCCCGCGTCTGGAAACGCACGTGCAATGGCCTGCTTTATCAATGAACGCTAGCACCACGCTGCATTCAGAACTTTTTACATTTTATACAAGTCTGTGAATCTTCACCTGTTCATATTGTCACACCGCTCTCCAATCCTAACGGTGAATCATTCTGGCTAGCCCGCATTGAGACTGCTTTGTGTGCGTTTAAAATACACGTAAAATTAACATTCAGATCTTACAAAAATGCTCATAACTTCTATGTTTATTTAACAATCATTCTGAATTTTTTAATACACTCATTCGCACCCCGAAATTGTTCTAGACCAATCCGGTTCAACAATTACTCTTAACAATGGACAATCATTCATACAAAAACATCCGCTCACAAAACACACGCTATTCCAAAACATTCGATTATTAAATCCTACCAAAATTATTTAACTAATTAAATCATTTCCGAAAATATTTACATGTAATTTGTTCATAATAATAGGCACTTTTTAACGTTGTTAACACGTTACTTTCGAGATTCTGGATTCTCAGTTACAATACAACTCTCAATTAATTATTTACACTGTTTTCCACATAATCATTCTCTAACACTCCGTAGTTTTGATATACTGCTCACACATCGTCTTATATAGGTTTCATTACAGTCTAATACAGTCGACTGATTAAGGTTAACTGTACGTAATTACATAACTTCGGGTTTAATAAAATATAATGATTGTATCATTGACATGAGTAGACAATCGTCCTCTAGTTGTATTTCTGCTAAAACCCTAAACTTAAGAAACAGCAACAACACAGCTAATACGTTACTTCACATGAAAATGGACTACTTGTAGCCTATACAACGACTCTTATCATGATCCATGCCTTCCTTATCAAAGAACAATAATTTCATTGACTTCCCTTAAAATGCGGAACTTCCTTCGCATAAGCGCTCCATAGCTCTACAAATCCTCATATAACAGTATCATCATCATCATTTCCCCTTATCCAGCTCCTGCCGGGTCGGGGTATTTATGGCACTTCCCACTTTCCTCTTTCCTTCCACAATTCTTCTTCCACGATCTTGTCCCAGTCCAGATTCCTTTTTCTCACGCTGTTCTTCACTGAATCGATCCACCTTGTTCTAGGTCTTCCCCTTGCTCTCTTACCCTTGCACTTGGCCTCCAGCATCTGTCTTGGTATTCTATTTTCCTCCATCCTCTTTACATGTCCAAACCACCTTAGTTTATTATTCTCAATTCTCTCATTTAGTTTTCCCATCCCAACTTCCTTCCTAACATCTTCATTCCTCACTCTGTCTTTCCTTGTCTTACCTATCATACTTCTTAGGAATTTCATTTCGCTGGATTGGATTCTACTCTCTTGCCTGCTCGTCAGGGTCCAAGTCTCAGCTGCATAAGTTAATATGGGTACATAGTACATTTTATACATTACCTCCTTGCTTTTCCTTGGTACTTCCTTATCCCAAACAAGTTTTCTTACACTTTGATAGAATGCATTGCTCTGCTGTACCCTCCTGCCAATCTCCATGTCCAACCTACCAGTTTGCATCAATTCACTTTCTAGGTATTTGAACGTGTCCACAATTTCCAAACTCTGACTTCCAATTTTCACAGTGCCCTTTCCATGTCTTTCCCCTCTTGTCATCACCATGGTCTTGCTTTTCTCTATACTGATTTTCAGGCCATACTTCTGAATATTTTCGTTCAGTGCATCTAGTTGTTTTTGCACTTCTTCGGTGTTCCTTCCCCAGACCACAATATCGTCTGCAAATAATAGTAACTTCATTTCTTTATGTCCATATGCTTCCTTTGTTTCCTTTACAATTTCATCCATTACCATTATGAATAAAAGAGGTGACAGCACACTCCCCTGTCTTAGTCCAGTCTTGTTCCTAAACCAATCTGTCTTTCCAACTGGGGTCAGTACCCTGCTAACACAGTTGTTGTACATTGCTTGCACCATTTCCGACATTTCTCTTCCCAGTCTCTTCTTAACCATGGTTTCCCATACCTTCTCTCTGGGGACACTATCATATGCCTTTTCTAGATCTATGAAAGTCATGATCAAATCCTCTCCATATTCCCAGTTCTTTTCCATCACCTGCCTCAAGCTAAAGATTGGGTCCACTGTGGATCTTCCACTCCTGAAGCCATACTGTTCCTCTTGCAACTCTCCTTCCACCTTTCTTCTCATTCTTCTTTCTAATATCCTTTCCAGTATTTTTACTATCTGTGATATGAGGGTGATCCCTCTATAGTTATCACACACTTTCTTGTCCCCTTTCTTAAACACGGGTATTATTAGCCCTTTCTCCCAGTCTTCTGGTACACATTTCCGTTTCCACACACACTTTAGCAGTCGATACAGCCATTGCATACCAACAGGTCCAGCAGCCTTTATCATTTCGACACTGATTTCATCCACCCCTGTTGCTTTTCCCATCTTCATTTTCTGTACTGCTAATTCCACCTCCAGCATTGTTATATCATCTTCAGTTATAGAGTCGTCAGGCTGTGTCACTTCGATCTCACCAGTACAATTGCTCACATTCAATAGCTTATCGAAATACTCCTTCCATCGTCCCTTTATCTCTTCTGGGTGTGTTAACAACTCTCCATCTTCCTTTTTCACCAGCTTTGTAGTAACTCTTTCTTTCCTCTTACTTCTTAGAAGCCCATACAGCATCCTTTTACTGCCACTTATATCTGTTTCCATTCTTCGTGTAAATTCTTCCCAACTTTTCTTCTTTTCTTCTCCTACCACTTTCTTACACCTCCGTTTGCTGTCGTGATACTTCCTTTTGCTTTCTTCTGTTTGATCTCGGTTCCATTCTTTCCATGCAGACTTCTTTTCTTTCACTGCTTTCCTCACTTCCTCATTCCACCACGGTGTCTCCTTCTCTTTAACTCTTGTTGACGTCCTATCACAAGCACTCTCTGCTGCACCAGCAAATGCCTTTTTAAAGTGGGACCATTCCTCTTCTACATTTCCCACTTCAGTAACTGGGATTTGTTGCTTCAATCTCTCCTGAAAATCTTCCTGTACAGCTTTGTCTTTCAATTTCCATACTTTTATTTTACTTTCTCTGATCTCCTTTAGGTTTTCCAATTTTCCCCATCTAAATTTTGCCACCACAGCTCTATGGTCCCCATCAAATGCTTCTCCTGGTAAAGCTGTCACATCCATCAGCTTTCTGCGATTTGTCCTTTCCACCAGGAAGTAGTCAATTACTGATTTTGTTCTTCTATCACCCCACCCATATCTCGTAATTTTCCTGCTGTTTTTCTTCCGAAACCATGAATTACCCACTATCAGTCCATTCCTTTCACAAAAGTTTACAAGTTCATCTCCTTCCCGGTTCTTTTTCCCATATCCATATGGTCCAACGACTTCTTCCTTTCCTTGTCTCTCAATTCCGACTTGTGCATTCATGTCTCCCATGATCACCACTTCTACATCTGAGATCACTTTTTCTACATCCTCCAGGAATACTTCAATATCTTCTTCTCTGTTTCCAGTCTGTGGTGCATACACTTGTATGAAGTCCATCACGTCATTCTTCATCTTCATTCTAATTTTCATTATTCTGTCACTCACACACTCTACCACTTCAACATACTCCTCCAGTTGTTTCGAGGTTATCAGTCCCACGCCATTTTTTGCCTCTTGGCAATTTCCTCAATTTCTTCCTTCCTTTACCTTTCCATTTCACTTCACTCAGCCCCATCATTCCAACCTTCTCCCTCTCCATGAAGTCTACCACCTCCTCCACCTTGCCTGTCAGGGTCATGACATTCATGATTCCCACTTTCATTTCGGTTACTGGTCGCCCATTTCTCACAGTTCCCCCAGTACCAAAGGAACTGCGCGTCGCCTGCAGGGTACGCCCTAACCTTTTCCGAATCATTGGAAGTGCCATTTCCATTTTAGGCTATTATTACGATGGGGTCGCCACTCCCAAAGGCATTTTATGAAGCTACTGCCAGCTATTATTCAGGCCGCCCCTAACATGGAGAACAGACGCCCTTGCAGCCGCCCCTAACATGGGAAACAGACGCTGCCGATTGATGCTGTACTCATACTATTCCCTGAGTACTGGGTTGCCTCTTCCGCAATCTCCACCGTTCTGAAGTCCATCTTCTCCGCTGCAGATTCCGTTGAGGTCTTCGCACGTAACCCTGTGCACGGGGCCTATGTTATACCCCATAGGACTGGGTCCTCACCAGAACTTAGCCGGTACTGTAGTTCCATGGTATATTACAGTACCGTTGCCCACCCCCGCGACGTGGACGCGCCTGCAAGAATTATCCATGTAGCCAATTAGGATTGACTCATGGACCGGGTTAAGGAGCTGTCTAAATCCAGCCTCCAAGGCCTCATATAACAGTATATATGGCATAAACAATTATCATCCACTATGTTAAACAATAACCAAAAAGGATTAATTGTTGTTAACATTTCTTCTGTAGGAACTTCTCTCAAATAAAGGCATGACCCTCAGTATCGTTTCACATGACTACTGATCTACAATTATACATACTTAAGTTCTTCAAACGAAACTTCCACTCGTAATGAACGATATTAGACTGTTGTGATTGACCTCCTAAAGTTTACTCCACAAAAAAATAATTAACTATTAACTCGTCTGTCGCAAATACATGTAATAAAATTAATACTCCTGTCTCATCTCACTTATCAAGCTTTAAATTGTTTATCGTTTTAATATCAGGTCTACATAATGACGTGATGTTACACAAATAGTGTAAAATAACACACATGTTATTTATAGTGTCAAATAGAATTCAGTCTTGACCGGGATAAACTAGCTTTGAATTCCTAGCCAAAGATTTGAATAATCTTCTATCAAAAGGTATTTCCTCTAACATATTAAATGAACAAAGCTCTCAGCTTTACAAATAATAAAAAGGTTTGTCAACGTCGTAATGTTTTTCCACTCTACACAAAGAATGTGTATAGGGATTAAGATTTCGGTCTTATCAAACGACTAGTATTTCCTAGATCGTCGACAGTTTATGTACAATAATGATATAACAATATCATTCGATGTTTCTTCTGTTCTTGAATTTGATGTTGTTACATTAAAGTGCTCAAATTAAATTTAAAAAGAATTTAATTTGAAGCTATGACACAATGTCAGAATACTTGGTTTAAATCAAATTATTAAAATTCGAGAGTCGAAAATAATAGTCTTCTATTAGACAATATGATTCCTCAAACAAAATTTTTAATGTCAGTTCCACAACTAATCCGTAGAATAAAATTGAAAAATTGATGAAAGGCAATCATCTCCTAAATAATCTTGAAGCATAAAAATCTTAACACACATCTGAAGTGTAAAATACATGAGAACAGTGAAATACATGAAATGTGAAAATATGGAGTAAGATCGTTGGCTCAGGATGTCACTAATCAAGCTCTATACTAAATATAAGAGACACTGCTACCTTATTTGGACGAAAACTTGAAGATCTATGTAAGTATTCACACAATACTTTAGATGTTTCCTCAGTTCAAGATACTGAGATGGATCTGCAATCGAACCTCGGATCTGCGACCTCAGACATAGGAAAAACGTTCCCTCTCCGGAATTCACCAACATTCGCCTGGGCTCGAACGACATCCTTCTGGCAAATTCTTCTTTGGTTGCTGGGCTACCCCTAGCATCTTGACAAATCTCTTCTGTAGAATCTTCATTCTCCATCGCAAATATGTATCAGCCTCATCATTGGAATATAATTTATAGAAATATTCATATAGATGGTGAATGAAATATTTCTATTGCTAATTGATGTTACATTAGTGTTCGTGGACTGACGAAAATGTACAAGATGGAATGTACACTACGTCTGTATTCAAGAATACGTCGTCTAACGAAGTTCCATCGTTGTATCTTAACTTCTGTTATCGAATATGTCTCTGGCGCATGACTATTTAGTTCCTCATATCAACAATGTTAATTATGTTGAATGAAACCACTTGAAGAATAATGATAGTCATTATGATAATGTTTATTTGCTGCGCCAATGTTAAAAGTTCTCCGCTACTGTTCACTTGAACTGCGTTCGCCAACTTCACGTTGCAATCTAAAATGCTATTCAGCTTTATTTCCATCACATTTGAAAATCTGTCTTAACAGGCTTTTATTGTCGAAACGGTAAATTTTAGAACACTCGACTTTCAACAGAATGTAGTATTCGAACTGTTCTTTATATATATTCACTTAGTTGAACTCAAATCTCAATTATATAAGAGATATACTAATTTCAATGTTCCTCACAACTTCACTTAAAATGGAAGTGCGGTAATCTCCAACGTTCTACCTAATAACCTAGCGTCTCCACAAGTCGACAGTCGTCGCACTCCGACAAAACTTTGGGATCTCCGGTAACCCAGTAAAAACACTTCCTCACTCTTCAAAGACTGCTGGAATAAGAACTTCGATCCATGGATCTCCCCCTCCAAGTCGAAATTTTGGCGGCCATATCAATCTCCCACCATAATTTTAGCGCGTAGATTACTAATGGTTATTACTGCGTAGTTTAACCGATCTGCGGTTTCTAAAGTATCAGACATAATTTCTTTTAATATTCTCTTCATTACCAAATAAGAAAATCTTCTTAGGGCCTAAATGCATAATTTCACCAAATTATGTAGTTGAAGTCGATCCAGTCTTCAATAAGACCTCTTCTCATTGGCTCTGGGCTGGGATACAAAAGCATAATTTATAACAATATTTATAATATTAATTTCCAAACTCACTGTTGCTATGCCAATTTTAGCCTTCTAGAAGAGTTTAATGTGCAATATATCACGTGATCGGGCTCTCCCACAGCCTCGAGCTTGTAACACTACCCTCCTGTGTCTCTATATTTGCTGGTTAAATTTTATCATGGGGACGGAAAATACTCTCATTTTGTCCCAGAATAATTCAATTTTCGGGGGCAGTACATAACTCCATGGAGTGATATTATCTTTTTCCAAATATGTGCGAGCGTCAGCCAAATTTGTCGTTTCGTCATCACTACAAAGGCTCTCCTCTGAGTCGCTGCCCTGTGTTACATTATTTCTCAGTTCCTCCTTATCTATATCACTGTCTTCAGAATTTTCTCCTTCAAATGTTGGATGTAAAACGATAGGTGCATCTACATCACTATCTAACTCGGCTAGCAAGTCCCCGATGCGTTGTTCTTCCTTTTCAAAATCCATCATATGCTCTAAAGCGTACCTTTCCTAAAAAGGAATGTAAAAAGAACAATGAGTAATAGGTGAAGGTATAACAAGAGCAACATCAACGGAAATCAAGAATATAACTTACAATAGTCACACGCATAGGCGGGAACTCGCCGCCCGGGAGAAGAATAACAATCGTCTGCTCGTGTACATGGCTCGGCAGTGACTAATAATGACTCCACACTGCGCGGACGATGTCCTGGAGTTCCATCCTTCACCCATTTTAATAAAAATAAAAATTCACTAAAATGTTTAAACAGCTGGGAATCGCCGCCCTGCGTGTAACGGAGTGTTAATAAGGCTTTCCGTACATACACGAACCTAACCTGGGGCATACGCTCCAGACCCCCTTGCTTTTAGCACAAGCAGTAATGTACTTGTTAATAACGCTTCCCAGGCATACACGAACCTAACCTTGCTTGTGGCACAAGCCGTAATATACTTGTTAATATCGTTTTCCAAGAATAAATGAACCAGACCCGCTTGCTTGTAGCACACGCATTAATTTCCTTCTTAATAAGGCTTGCCAGGAATACACAAATCTAAGCTGGGGCTTACTTTCCACACCCCCTTAGTTGTAGTATAGCAGGAATCTATCTATATATTTAAAACACTAAGGCGATTTTTGTTACATCGAGAATGAGATAACGTCTTAACCGATGGGCTTCGTAATGCATTCTAACGAGAGCTCTTGGTATGTAGATTTGCAGAGTGTCTTTAAAATAAACAAATATGTTACAGAATATTTTTAAATTAATAAAGAAAAGTTCAGAAATCTTGCCAATCGCGCATGCGCACAATCGCCTTGCCTCATGACAGTCATGGCGGTTAAGAGTCCACCGCGTTATAATTTCATAGTTATGTATAAGAATTATAATGGAAGGGAACATTGTTTATGACGTTTCCATGATATACACTGGAATATAATTATACCACACAGAAAATGTTGAAAAACGTAAACTGACATCAAATTTTGAGTGTGCATGATGTTCAACTACCTTAATATTGGGCGCCAATGCCAGTGGCTCGGTAGCTCATGTGGCTCCGCCGTAGTTTCATAATATGAGCATCGCTCAATGTAAGGGGTTCGAATCCCACCCTTCGGCATGTTTTTTTATTTCCGTATTTTCCTTTCTTGCAATTGCTATTATATTGTCAAAACATATTTAACTTTTGGCATTTCCGTAAACTAAGGAATTCTACGTTCCCATCTCAATTTAAACCGCTATGGTAATTTCATTGAAACGCTTTATAAGTTCCAACATTTGACAGATTAAATTTGCAATAACGGTAGGCTATTTATCTTTATTGTTACAGAAGTTTTTGCATATTGTTGCACATGGGATAACTGTTAAGCCGACTGTGAATCAAGGATTGTACGAATTCCAACACATTACGAAGAATATATGCAGTGAATCCACCCGCCTGGGCGACTTACTTCCAAGTGTCTTCAAATCGCGCCATGTGCTACGGTACTCATTTGTTTTCTTCAGTTCTTTCTTTGCCTTATAAACATACAAGGCATGTCCAAAATGTTGTTACATGAAATTCCACTAATGAACTGTACCTTTACCAGTTATACGTTTTTTTTCTTCGTGTGGTCTCCTCAGAGACCTAGTGCAGGTCTTTCTATTCGACGCCCGTGGGCGACCTGCGCGTCGGGATGAGAGATGGAATTGATTAAGGTGAATGAAATTGGAGAAGGATGTGGAAGGAAGCGGCCGTGGCCGTCAGAAGGTACCATCCCAGCATTTGCCTGGTGTTGAAAATGGGAAACCACGGAAAACCATTTCTAGGACAGCCGACGGTGGGGCTCGAACCCACGCGTCTACCGAGTCAGCAGAGAGCTTGGCCCCATGACCTAACACTGCGCTTTAGCCAGCGTAGCCACTACTGTCGGTAGTTATACGGTAATAATATACAGTAGGCCTACGTTGAAATTCTGATATTAAAAATGTAGGCCTATTTTTGCTTCCATTGTTTTCCAAATTAACTTTTATATTTCAGTAGCAGATGCCGGTGCAGTCGAATGTTGGAACCGCCATTTGATTATGCATCGTCGAAGGAGTTTGATTCCCACCTCGGGCATGTCATTTTATTTCCCAATTATTCTTTCTTGCAATTGGTATTACATTGTCTAAACTTATGTTACTTTTATTATTCCCGTAGGACAAGGAATTCTCCATGATTTACGTTGCCATCTATATATTTAAAACACTAAGGCGATTTTTGTTACATCGAGAATGAGATAACGTCTTAACCGATTGGCTTCGTAATGCATTCTAACGAGGGCTTCTCCATGATTTACGTTGCCATATACTTTTAAATTATTAAATAAAAATGGCCACAATCGCTTTCGCCATGAGAGAAAATTGGCGAACATAATTCATTTGATGGACTCGGACATCGTGGTCACTCAGACCCGTCTACTTTGGTGTGTGAATGTAAAATTTTCTCTGATAACCTGTGTTAATGTGATGGCTGTGTTGATGTGCGCATTTGTAATTAATGTGGGGAATGGGGAGTTGATGACCGAGGCTTTAAGTTAGGAACTATCCCGATATTTGCCTGGAGTGGAATTGGGAAACCACGGAAAACCACATCCAAGATTGTTGAGATGAGAATCAAACTTTGCTCTTCTTAGTTTTGCCTCAAGAGTGCATGCACCCCGTTCCAGCCCTCAGACCAGAATTCAATTTTTTGGCAGAGCAGGGATCGAACCTGGAATCTGGGGCGATAGCTCAGAATGTAGCCTTAAGAGTGGGCTTCCCTGTGTTAATACGATCTTTGACAAGCACTGAACATATAATTCTAAAAGTCCCTTCATTACGGTGGCTGGCGAAGTGAGTCTATGCTCATTCCAGTAGTAGGCAAAGTGATTCTATGCTCCCTTGCATAATTTACTGTCATGGAAATGCCAAGTATTGTACCTTCAACAGGTGATGGAAATTGATTATTTAGAGCAGTTTCATTCTGTTTATTTCAAAATGAAGATCCTCATCCTGAGTTGCGTTTGCAAGCAAATTGCAAAAATTGCAAGGATTTTATTATTGGCGATCAGTCTCATCGCATTCTTATCAGCAACCAACTTATAATATCGTATGGCCTCGGGTGCCTGGTGCAAGCTTTGTTAATTGACACCCAGAGGGTAGCTTGCATGTCGAATTTCGTCGTTCCTTTGAACGCTATGAAAGTCAAGGAGGTTAGATAATTATCTAAACTCCTTGACACTACAGCGCTTTCAAGTAGAGAATGGAGGAACTTTGTGTTGGCGGAAAATCCCGAGATTAATTTTGCCATTGAACACGGCCTACTGAATTAAATGGGTTCTTTAACATGCCAACAAAGTATGACATGAGTATCGTGATTTTTGTCGCCTTCAAAAATCACTTACCATGGCCAGGGGCGAACCTGCAATCTTGGGGTTGGTAGTCCCACACTATAACCACTCACCCACCGTGGCAAGCTAGCAACCAACTTGAGAATGGAAGTCTCTGAACTTCATTGTATAAGTGAATATTATTGTTTATTGATTATTTGTTTAGAGTACATAACAATGAGTCTAACCACGCTGTTGATTTTGGCAATGGAAGTATTATTTGCCATTCAATATTCGGCGGCTGCGTTGATGCAGGCCAATATAGTGTTATTTAATATGACGTTAATTTGGGGAGAAATGCTGCTATAAATAAACCCATTTGACGGAATAGAACATTGCCCGCAAAAAAGTGGGAAATCTGAGAAAAATACGAAGCCAATTTTAAAATCCAATATAAATATGGCATTTCAGGAACAATTCCAGATACTATGCCGTTACAGTCTAGGGCCCTTGACGAACAAATGTAAACATTTTTCTGCACTGTATTTCTCTTGCGAGAAATCTACACCTGGTTACTTTGTCCTTTGCTGTTGTAATGGTAAAATTGATCTGACTAAATATAAACTATTTGACCGGCTGCAACAATTATTTTTCACTGGAGATGATATCTCAAGGAATTTCAGAGAGAATAATCGGCAGTACAATGCTATGTCCTTCGTTTCATTTGGTGCCAATGTTACTGTGCCACATGCATACTGTCCACATTGTTTTAAAATGTATGGAATTGCACATCATCACATTTCTTCGTTAGATTCCAAAATTATAAGCGACGGTTTGTAGCCAGTTGTATTAGACTCCTCAGAGTTCTTGAATTCCTTGGATCTAAATGACTTGCCTCCACATACTCCAAACGCTTGACCCATAGTTATGCTGCTGAGAAATCTGAACGTTTCCCAAGGGCTCCTAAATGCAACCATATTGCTTGGATTTGAAAATAATAAGTGCAGTTAAAATTAGGCAGAGAGGTCTAATCCTTCGACTTGATTTAACACCATCCGATAAAACACTATCATTTTCTTTTAAGAGGCAATATTTTCCAATTCGTTTGGCATACTTTATCACAATCAATAAAGCTATATGGGAAACTCTGGAACGTATGGGTCTCAATTTGACTCTCAATTTTTCAGTCATGGCCAGCAGTATTTTGCATTGTTGAGAGTGCAATCTTTTGACGCCCGTATAGTTTCAATAGACCCAAAAAAATAATCGTACAAAGAATGTACAGTAGGCCTATATAAGAAAATTCTACGGTAAATATTTTTCTATCGACCGTCGTGTTTTGACGGGTTTCTACTAGTTTTCATTTAAGGTAGTAGCGACCAATCGTTTCGCCCAGACCGTTGTTTAACCAAGTATCGACCAAGGGCCTCAGAAGAGTACATTGCAACTTAACTTTTCAATGAAATTCAACAACTAAAAGTAATGTATCAACATTTGTAACTCATCAGTCATCAGCACATGTGATGGATGACATTGGTATGTAATGACACACTATTTTAAACCACAAAGAGGGGACTAAATGAAGACAATGGAAGCCACAACATCAAACGTCTACATCCCTATGTCATAAACTTCACACTAAAAATCCCCCTAGATACGTAGACATTATGGTATATAATCCTCCTGGGAATAATCATAAATATGTCATAATCTAGCCAGACACACATGCAAATTTTTGCATTCTACCTAATATTCACAAAACATAGATATATAGTCTATATTCGCAACTTCCAATATATGCACCTAGATACAGTAGTAGTTGAAAACATGTATACCCTTCATTACTTCACTTATATTGGTCTGGTAATGATCCTGACACACATGCAAATTTATTAAAGATCAAGAGTAGGAGAACCTCCCTTTTCATAACTTTTAACATGGTAGATTATTGAAAATATAGTATTTATGATTTACATACCTTTCTTGGAGTTGTTGGGAGTCGTTTCACAATTTCAATTGCCACTGCTGCACTGGAAATAATTACTTTTATCGTAAATAAAGCATTATTGGTCGTGTTCGTTTAAACAAGGTCCGCCATTTTACATTGACATCGGACACTACTTCATACCCCGTGTGACACGTTGCCAACATGAATAATGAAATAAAAGGCGCAAAACCGTGCCGTGCTACCAAACCACCATTGGTCTGGCCAAAAATATTGGACTAGGCAAAACCATTGGTCTGCCAGATGCGATATGGTACCGAATGCTGGGGTTGGCATTATTGACTCCTTCACAAACATTCACAAAGATGGCTGTTAGAGCTGCAATTTCAACTATATAAGTCGTGCTCGTATCTGGGTGGGTTGGTGGGTCCATGGCAGCGGACGAGTAAACATCTATTACTATATCATCTTCAGATACCATTACTACAGGTATTTTGGCCAATTTCATTACTTTATTTTTATTTTTATAGAAAGGTTCTCTGGAGCGCCACCACAAATTTTTGCATTCTACCTAATACACAAAACATGTCTCCCCATTTTTACTAGACAATTGTACTAAATATTAAAATCCTCCCAATCTTGCCACCTAAGGATAGTGGGGCTACTTGCTAAAATGAATCCACAAAGACAGTTACACCAACTTCACAAAATATACACATTTATTAATAAAAGCAAGCTTCCAATACCTGGATCTCTTGTACAATATCAGCAACATCTATCATTCTTCTCCACTTACAAGTTCTTCTTTTCTGGTCGTACTCTAGCAAGCATCAACTTTCAATACTTCTGTATACTTGGACAATCCTAATCACAGTACTCATCATTCCTCCATCATCTTTATTTCGTCATCATCAACTATCAAATACCTAAAACCCTTTCTTCATCATAAACTAATAATACCTAAAACCTTTCTTCATCATAAACTATCAATTTCCAGACCAGAGAGCATCACTTCTTCCTCGAAGCCAGCCTCCATTCTGCAAGGCATCCTTTACTATCAATAATATTCCCATGGAAACCTTTCCCAAGTCAAAGCACACCTTGCCATTAGACAAAGCCACCTACCAGCAAAAGCAAGACCACCACCAAGAATCTCTATGGCGCTGAACACATAATATTCTCTGTGGTGGTCTTCCAATAAGTGGCCATGGCTGGCAACCAGATAAAAATAATAAATAAAAACAAAAAGAAACTAAACGCACACTCTGTAACCTACTCTAAAGTTCGGTTACACAATTATAAGTCTAATACAGAACACTATTATATCTCTTTTCCAAGTGTTATTGTAAATGCCAATTTCTGTCTGTTTTACCCACCCAAAGGCCACTATTGCCCAAACGTATTCCCGTAATCTTGCAAAATAAACATTTTGTGTATTTCGTAATATCGTCAATGACATACAAGGAAGGAAGACTAAATTAAACAATGGTAGAGTGAGAAACTTGTTCTTCTCGGGGCAAATGGAATCAAAACAACATCAAATGGTTGACAAACAAAAATCCTCATGTCCCAACTGCCTAAAGTAATATTTTCGGCCAGACCAATGGCTTTGTCTATGGCTTTAGAAGAGTACAGTGCAACTTTTCAATTGAATTCAACAACTAGAAGAAACGTATGAACAATTTAAACTCACTGCCTCCAAATCACAAACCCCAAAGTCACACACCCCTGTCCTCTCAGGACGAAATCTAACGATACACTGTCGACTGACAAAGTGGCGGACACGGCCACTTCGTGCAACAACCGAGCATCAACGTCATCCGTGACGTCACCAAGGACCCTAAAAATTGCCCTAGACGAAATTGATCGCAATGTGTAATTGACCCAAAATCTGTACCTTATTCTCTTCTTTGAGGTGTTTTCAGATATTTCCACAAGGATGCAGGACGACGTGGAGAGGGAAAAAGGCACACGTACATAAAAGACTTGATTTTTGATTATGTACACATTACAGTATGATATTGTTACGGCTGTGAGTTTGTGTCATCACTCGCCGCATGAGTCACAACTGCCCCAGGGCTGGGCTGTGCCCTTCCTCCTGTATTGCGTGCGCCTTATGCAATAGGGCTACTAGGACAAAGGGATAGTCCAGAATATTCGTGACTGGACCAGCGATGGAAACCTCGAGAAGCCGTGAACCCTGGATGGATCTAGAAGCATTTATTGAGTCACCGGCCTGCTATATAAGAGCGACCTGTCAAGCAGTGGTTGTTGTTGTGTTTTACGAGCTAGTGCGAGCGATTATCTTGAGCGACAGAAGTGTGGTGACTTGCGAAACCCCTAGTGAAGCTGATTCTCTTGACACCGAGGAAGTGATTGTGGTGCTTGTGAAACAGTGTATAGTACAGTGACAGACCTAGTGCAGCTATTTCCAGCGAGCGTACGGGAGCGGACTCATTAGCGAAGTGGATTAACTGTGGTCTGTTGACAAGTGAAAGGGAAAGTATTCTCGACGTGAGGAAACTGGAGTAAAATGATTGCTGTTGAGTAGTGTATTTTTCTGGCTGCAATAAAATTAATTATTTCTTTAAGCAGTAATTGGTGTTGTGCTTTATACCCACCGTAATCCAGTTAACAAAGGTGCCACTAGGGGGTGGCACGTAACAACTGGTGTCAGAAGCCGGATTACGAACTCAAGCACAACACCTGACGGTCCTGGTTTCGAAACCCGAGCAGGTCATTTTCTCTAATTTTCCTGTGAGTGCATGCCCTTTACAAGGCAAACAACTAAAATGGAGGCGCAATTGGCAGCATTGCTAGAAAAGTTAAATGGCATAGAAGACGGCCAGAAGAATTTAACCAAGGAGCTAACTGCCAAATTAGAAGACGGCCAGAAGAAGCTAGAAGACGGCCAGAAGAAGATGGAAGACGGTCAAAATAAGTTAGCGGAGGACCTGAAGAAGATGGAGGACGGCCAGAAGAAGTTAGCCGAGGACCTAACTGCCAAACTAGAAGACGGCCTGAAGAAGATGGAAGACGGTCAAAATAAGCTAGCGGAGGACCTGAAGAGGATAGAGGACGACCAGAAGAAGATGGAAGACGGTCAGAATAAGTTGACACAGGACCTGAAGAAATTAGAACTGGGTCTGCGTGAGGAAGTCACGGCAGTGGAAAAGAAGTTCGACGCCTTACAAGTGGAAGTTGCCGAGCTGCGCCAATGCCCGCTGATGGGGGTGGAGGAGAAATTCAATGTCTTACAAAAGGAAGTTGCCGAGCTGCGCCAACGCCCACTGACGGGGGTGGAGGAGAAATTCAACGCTCTACGAGAGGAAGTTGCCGAGCTGCGCCAACACCCGCCCACCGTTACACCGGGAATATCAGGAACGGGACATAGCAGAGTGACGCCCCCAGCCTTCGACGGAAAGGTCCCGTGGAGCACCTACTTACGTCAGTTCGAGGCAGCCTGTTCCATAAATAACTGGAACAACACAGAAAAGGCTACAGCTCTCATTGTAGCGCTGAGAGGTGACGTCCTTAACGTCCTTCAGGCCATCCCGACTGGATCCCAGGACTACGCTTCCCTGATCGCCCATATGGAGTCCCGATATGGAGATAGCCATCTTCAGCAGGCCTATCAGATGCAGCTCCGGACCCGGGTTCAGAAGAATGCGGAAACCCTGCAGGAGTTCGAGATGGACATCGCACGCCTCGTAATGCTCGCCTACCCAACAGCGCCGGCCGACTTTCTGGAGCAGATAGCGATGCAGACTTTCACCGACGGGCTACGGGACTCGGACACTCAACAGGCGCTGCGTCTCGCGCGCAATAAGACCCTGGCAGATGCGCTGAGCCACGCACTTGAGTTCGAGATGGCAAAACAGGCATCCAGAATGCACGCGCGGGTGCGTCAAGTGGACGTCGACGAACCAGCAAAAACCAACGAGACCAAGCCCCTGGCCGACAAATTAATGGAGGCGCTAAGCCGTTTCTTCGATAGTCGCGGTACCACCAGCAACGACACAGCCGGAAGACAACCGGAGAGGCGGCCCGGAAGAGGACTACCGACCTGCTGGGCCTGCGGTAAGCTAGGCCACCTGAGCAAGGACTGCGGTGATCGCCGCCGCCAAGGGTTTCCGTCGGGACAGTCAGTCGTAGGGAAACCGCGCGGCCCAGGAAAGCAAGTATCAGCCAGCCTAGGGGGGCAAAGGTTGGCTTGTGGCAGTCGTCAAGTCCCGGCAGTCCAAGTTCGTGTGACGCAGTTACGGAGGATAATAGCAGCCTGATGGTCGACGGAGTCGTCAACGGAGAGAGTTGGCCCATGCTAATTGACACGGGTGCATCAAGGACCATCGTCAGCCCCACCATGATCCCGAAGTGGAGAGTTCAACCCTCACAAAGGAACCTCCAGCTAATAACCGCGACCGGAGAGACCGCACCGGTACATGGCGAAGCATCACTGGAGTTCGTCATTGGTCGACGGGCGATAAAGCATCCAGTGCTTGTGGCCGACGTATCAAATGAAGTGATCATTGGACTGGACTTCCTGGACCAGAACAACATCATCTTGGATCTGAGTACCAACACTCTGCACTTCGGAGGTGAGGAACTTGCTTTGCAACCTGCGCAAGGGTCCATCGCCGCACGTCGAGTAAGGCTGAGAGAAGACGTCATCGTTCCCGCCAGGACGGAGGTCAGCGCTGCCGTAATTGTCGACGGAACTGCTGAGGGAGTGGCTGCTGTCATCGAGCCAAAATATGAGGACATCCAGACAAAAGGATTGCTAGTTGCCAAGACTCTCATCAACACGACGTCTCGGCCGTACGTCCGCCTGTCCAACCTGAACGACTACGACATTACGGTTCACCGGGACACCAACCTAGGAGTCTGCGAGCCCGTTACCTGGATTGCCCGCATCACAGATACGACGGACGGACACCTGCAGACGGACAACCGAAGAAGACGCGCCCTGCCAGAAGAACTACAGAAGCTGTACAAAGGATCCCAGGACCATTTAGACGAAGAGCAATCACGCCAACTTCAGGACCTGCTACGCGAATTCCAGGATGTCTTCTCCGTGGGGAGCAAAGACTTCGGCAGGACAAGCTTGGTCCAGCACAGAATCGACGTTGGGGACAGCGCACCGATTAGGGCCCCATTCCGACGTGTCCCGCTCGCCAAGCAAGACGAAGTCGACCTGATGGTAGAAGAGATGAAGGAGCAAGGGGTGATCGAGCCATCACATAGTCCTTGGAGTTCTCCGGTCGTGCTTGTGAAGAAGAAGGACGGTTCCACCAGGTTCTGCGTGGACTACAGGTGGGTGAACGACGTCACGAAGAAGGACAGCTACCCTCTACCCCGGATCGAGGACACGCTGGACACCATATCAGGGTCAAGATGGTTCTCCACCTTGGATTTGAAGAGTGGCTACTGGCAGGTGGAGGTCCACCCTAAGGACCGCGAGGAAACGGCGTTCTCTTTGGGCAGCGGGCTCTGGCAGTTCACCGTCATGCCATTCGGTCTGTGCAACGCCCCTGCGACCTTCGAAAGGCTAATGGAGTCCATTCTGAGGGGACTACACTGGAAGACCTGCCTGGTCTACCTAGACGACGTCATCGTTCTGGGGAGAAGCTTCGAGGAGCACTACAGCAACCTGAAGGAGATCTTGTTGAAGCTACGAGCTGCCCAGCTGAAGTTGAGCCCCAAGAAGTGTCAGCTCTTCCAGAAGCGGGTCCAGTACCTTGGGCATATCGTCTCCGAGGAAGGGGTGCGCACCGACCCAGAGAAGACCGCAGCTGTGAGGGAGTGGCCAGTTCCGAAGGACAAGTCCCAACTACGAAGCTTCCTGGGACTCTGCACTTATTACCGTCGCTTCGTGAGAGGATTCGCCGACATCGCCAAACCTTTACATCGACTGACTGAGAAGGACCAACTCTTCACGTGGACAGCAGAATGCCACAGTGCCTTCGAACAACTCAAGCAGGCTCTGTGTACCGCACCTATTCTGGCCTACCCCAGACCTGGAACAAGGTTCATTGTCGATACCGATGCCAGCGACTTTGGCATAGGGGGAATCCTGTCGCAAGTAGTGGACTGCGAGGAGAGAGTAGTGGCTTACTTCAGCAAAGCCTTGTCAAAGCCAGAAAGGAACTACTGCGTCACCAGGAAGGAGCTGCTCGCCATCGTGAAGACCATTGAACACTTCCACAAGTACCTGTACGGGAAAGAATTTCTCATCAGGACCGACCATGCATCCCTGCGGTGGCTCCTGAACTTCAAGCAGCCCGAGGGTCAACTCGCGCGGTGGTTGGAGAGACTTCAACAGTACAACTTTGAGATTCAGCACAGGAAAGGCCAACTGCATTCTAACGCCGACGCCCTGTCACGAAGACCGTGCCCCGAAGACTGCACCTTCTGTGCCCGAAGGGAGGAGGACACCGGGATACAGTGCCGAAGGACTACCGTGGAACTTCAAGGGAACTGGAGCCGCGAATCTTTCTCGCGGGCACAAGCAGAAGATGATGACCTGGGACTGATAGCCGAATGGAAGGGGGCCTGTGTCCCCAGACCCGGGTGGAACATTGTGAGTGACTGCAGCCCAAAGTTGTAAGTCCTACTGGGCGCAGTGGGACTCGCTGATTGTAAGGGATGGCCTCATCTGCCGCGCCTGGGAGAGCACAGACGGGAAGACATATCGGGAACAAGTCGTCGTTCCAAAGGCTATGACGGAGGAAGTCCTGAAGGATGTTCATGGAGGATCATCTGGTGGACACCTAGGGATAAAGAAGACCCTGGAGAAGCTGAGAGAGCGGTTCTACTGGATCGGATGCCGAACAGACGTGGAGAACCACTGCGCGAGGTGCCACGATTGCGCAGCCAGCAAGGGCCCAGGACGAAGACGACGGGGTCCACTGAAGACCTACAACGTGGGCGGCCCCATGGAGAGAGTGGCCATCGATGTTGCTGGGCCATTCCCGTTAAGCGAGGCAGGGAACCGCTACATATTAGTCGTCAGCGACTACTTTACCAAATGACCGGAGGCGTATGCGCTCCCTAACCAAGAAGCCGCGACGATCGCAGAGACCCTGGTGAAGGAATTCGTCAGCCGGTACGGAGTACCCCTGGAGCTGCACTCCGACCAAGGGAGGAACTTCGAGTCGCAGGTGTTCCAGAACCTATGCCAGCTGCTGGGAATCCGGAAGACAAGGATAACGCCGCTACACCCTCAGTCCGACGGGATGGTAGAGCGATTCAATCGCACCATCGAGAACCATCTCCGAATAGTTGTCAGCGAGCACCAGAGGGATTGGGACAAGCATCTTCCACTATTTCTCCTGGCCTACCGCGCCGCCGTGCATGAAGCCACCGGGTGCACACCAGCCCGGGCCATGTTTGGGAGGGAGCTCCGTCTACCCGTCGATCTTGCCTTCGGCCGACCTGGGAATGATCCGATCCCGGTAAGCCAGTATTGTCAAGAACTGGTCGACCAACTGGAGGACGTGCACGCGTTCGCGAGGAGGAAACTGCGGATCGAGACCGACCGAATGAAGACCCGATACGACCAGCAGACGGATGCCGGAGGATTCCACGTGGACGACCTGGTCTGGCTCTTCAACCCATTACGGAAGAAAGGCCTGTCACCCAAACTGCAGAAGTCCTGGGAGGGCCCGTACCGAGTCGTGAAACGGATCAACGATGTCGTCTACAGGATCCAGCTGAGCCCGAGGGCGAAGATGAAGATCGTGCATCGAGATCGCCTGGCAGCCTACGGAGGGACACAGACGGACCCATGATTGATCGGGACGATCAGCCTTTTTAGGAAGGGGGTGGTGTTACGGCTGTGAGTTTGTGTCATCACTCGCCGCATGAGTCACAACTGCCCCAGGGCTGGGCTGTGCCCTTCCTCCTGTATTGCGTGCGCCTTATGCAATAGGGCTACTAGGACAAAGGGATAGTCCAGAATATTCGTGACTGGACCAGCGATGGAAACCTCGAGAAGCCGTGAACTCTGGATGGATCTAGAAGCATTTATTGAGTCACCGGCCTGCTATATAAGAGCGACCTGTCAAGCAGTGGTTGTTGTTGTGTTTTACGAGCTAGTGCGAGCGATTATCTTGAGCGACAGAAATGTGGTGACTTGCGAAACCCCTAGTGAAGCTGATTCTCTTGACACCGAGGAAGTGATAGTGGTGCTTGTGAAACAGTGTATAGTACAGTGACAGACCTAGTGCAGCTATTTCCAGCGAGCGTACGGGAGCGGACTCATTAGCGAAGAGGATTAACTGTGGTCTGTTGACAAGTGAAAGGGAAAGTATTCTCGACGAGAGGAAACTGGAGTAAGGTAATGATTGCTGTTGAGTAGTGTATTTTTCTGGCTGCAATAAAATTATTTCTTTAAGCAGTAATTGGTGTTGTGCTTTATACCCACCGTAGTCCAGTTAACAAAGGTGCCACTAGGGGGTGGCGCGTAACACTATGAATGGAATAAATTCGGTATGTGAGTTTGTCAACCAGGAGTGGGCCACGCATGAGAATCATGCACTCCACATTCCAGCGGCTGGCGCATCGCTTTCTGTTTAATGCCAACACACATGGAAACCTATAATATCTCAAAATGTACTCGTCGGATGTATAAAATAAGCACATCACTGAACTTGTCATTTGATTCTTAGTTGTTCCAGAAGAGAATTAGTATAGTTCCATTTAAGAAACCAAAGTTGCTGCCAGTTCCTTGGTAAATACTTATTTGCTGGGAACGAAAAGGACCATGTTGTATGAGTCCCTTAATACGATTTAAGAATTTGAAAACAGAATGGCTATATCTTAAAACGGTTCTGTAGATATTTGAGGTGGTCCTCTTAGCTGAATCACCCTGTATATAATTGTTACTATTCACTGCAAAGTTGTTTTAGTAACACTGAATGAAACACGAACGTACGATAAAATTTTGTAAATTACATAAATTAGCGATAATACCCTTTCAAATGATGGAAAATAAATAAGGTAATTATTTAGTAATAGATTTTAACTCCTCCACTGACTATAACCCACCCGCCATCCCCTTTTTAGATCACGACTTATATAGTATAAGTTCAGCTGTGTCGGCCATTCTGCGCGTGAATTATCAAATACGGGGTTCCCAACCCCGTGTTTACAGTACTACTGTGTACATAAGCGGTACTTTAAAACAAAGTAGCATCCAGTTCATTTGCTTGTGCATCGAATTCTGCTAAATGGCTTTTGGTCTTAACAATGATTGCAGCCTAACACGTCCAATCCAATAGTTTTTTGACATTGGTTACAGCCTAACTCTTCCAGATCCATGGTTTTTGTTAATCGTTGCAGCCAAACGTGTTGTCAGCAGTGCCCCGCTAGCTTCCCGCACCTCATCCCGACCATTCTACCCTTTGTTTTTTCCAATCCAATGAGTTTTGACAATGGTTTTAGTCTGCGAGCCACGTTAGCTTGATATACACCTCTGGTTTTTGTCACGCACCATTAATCTTTAACTAGTGTGGTGTATTTTGTATCCCACATGTTGGCAACAATGTGTGCGCCTTGTTGACAATTGAATGAGAATCATGAAGAACAATAAATATACATATTTACGTAATTTAGCACTTATTTCATGTGCAGTAGTGATCAGGGTTACTAATTTGAATTGGTAATGTCCCCCAGAAGATGAAACAAGGTATGTAAAAGCCACAATGACATTTGATGCAAGCGTAATAGTCACGTTCTGGTCTCATTCAGAATTAATGTTACATTATTAATATGATTATCTTTGCGATGGCAACGACAGAGTGGATAGATAGCGGTTACGAATTGAGACATTCAGTTACCCGTTTAGCTATTTACGGGTTTCATCCTAAGTGCTGTCAACGTAAGACTTATCATTTACCAGATTTAAACGGTGTGTGCTTGTGGTGTGAGCAGCGATGTGATAGATATCATATCTCTTATTGTCAGAAAAGAATATGTCTTTGACTGAATTAAGTAAGAAATAATTCATATCAAGAGGTGAAAGGGCGAATAGGGTATGTAATCTTAATGTTGATTTAACCCGTCTCCTCCCAGCTGAAAGGGCGAATATTGTAGCCTATGTAATATTATTGCTGATTCGCCCTTTCTCCTCCCAGCTCCTGATATGTATACTCTGTAATTCCTTTGGCCATTCGCCGTATTAAACATATCTTTGCACATGTCAAGGAGTGATATCTGTCACATTCATATTTTCAGTCTATGGTTGGCTGATGAAATTTCTTGTTCATGCATACTTTATAGTGAAAGCCATGCAGTACAAGACATGTAATTGTGTGTCTTAGCTCATAGTTCACTGGAGGTGTGCGTTGCTTTGCAGAGTAGACGGCAGCACAATCCTTCTATGAAAGGCTCTCTTTTCGTCTCATATGCCATTCTTGATTGTGAATATATTGATATACAGAGGATCCTTTTTCAGATAGGTGGACTTGACTTGTTCTAGCTTCTGTAGATGATTCTGTAACAGTTCAGGAGTGGTGGACTTGCTACAAAACTACTTTAATAAGCCGAAATACCTTTTGTAATGAAATTGTGGAAATGCTGTGGTAATAGATGTTTTCTCATTACCAGTCGAGGAGACGTGAACCTACCCTTGACACTCACAACTACGTTAATACGGATAAGACATGCCTTTCATACCTTTCTAGGGCACAATACCAATTGAAATTGCCGTCGATTATCAATAGTGCACTGGAAATACGGTATGTGCTAAATTACATAAATGTGTGTGTTTGTTTCTTGCTTGTTGAATGCGGCAGTCATGTTCCTCAAGCGCTGAGCATTCATCAACTGTTACATGAAGTATAACACAATTTTCACTCGCCAAATCAATACTTTACTTTACTAAAAATACTATAGGTACATGTTTCGGAAACTTGATATGTTTCCTTCTTCAGCCCATATGTTGGTGTGAAACATCATATGACATCGAAATCCTAACCAAAAATAAAAATACAGTTCGTATTTTTCTCTTGTTCTTCTTCTTTTGTTGAGCCGGTGTCATTAGACATATTAATGTCAACCATGGAATAAGTACTTATTATTTGAAGTGAAGAATGAGTTACATGGAAACTTGAAATATTTATTCCTTGTAAGGATGATTGGGTGTGGCATCAAGAAATTATGATCAAGTCAGGATATATGTAGGAATTCCTAGCTTCTGTAGATGACTCTGTAACAGTTCAGGAGTGGTGAACTTGCTACAAAACTACTTTAATTAGCCGAAATACCTTTCCTAGATATATTCTGACTTGATCATAATTTCTTGATGCCACACCCAATCATCCTTACAAGGAATAAAATTTTACGTTTCCACGTAACTCATTCACTTCAAATAATAAGTGCATATTCCATGGTTGACATTAATATGTCTAATGACACAGGCTCAACAAAAGAACAAGAGAAAAAGTACGAACTGTATTTTTATTTTTTGGTTAGGATTTCGATGTCATATGATGTTTCACACCAACATATGGGCTGAAGAAGGAAACATATCAAATTTCCGAAACATATACCTATAGTATTTTTAGTAAAGTAAGGTATTGATTTGGCGAGTGAAAATTGTGTTATACTTCTTGTAAACATGGTCAACACGGAACCTGGAACGAGTGCGGTTTATAACTGTTACATGGGCGGAGACATGATGACACATTCTCGTCACGGTAGTGTTGCCAACATGTCATCATCACTATCATCTTGTACAGTTTCCAGCCCCAGGCTGGGTCTGTTTGGAACATAAGCCTCGCCACTTAGTCCTTTCTTCCCACCACCTCTCCGCTGTCACTCTGGTCCAGTCCTCGCCTCTCTTCTTGACACATTCCTCCACTCCTTTCAGGCATCTATCTCTTGGTCTTCCCCTTGGTCGTTTCTTCTGCATCTGCATCTCATGTATCCTCTTGGGAATCTTCTTCTCATCCATTCTCTTTAAGTGTCCATACCACCAGTCTTGATGTCTCAATCCTACCTTGCAAGGGCTCCTCTTTCACTATTTCCCTGACCTTTTCATTCCTCACCCTGTCTCTTCTTGTTACTCCGATCCTACTTCGCAGGAACTTCATTTCACCTGCCTTTATTCTGCTTATGTCTCTTTTCTTCATTGTCCACGTTTCTGAAGCATATGTCAGTATCGGGATATAGTAGCTTCTGTATAGCACTTCCTTGCTTTTCTGTGGGACATCTTTATTCCACACTAAGCTCCTAATGATTCTCAGAAATGATTCTGCCTGTCTGCCACGTTCCGTAATCTCCTTGTCATTTCTCCCATTTTCCTCCACTATACTTCCCAAGTACTTGAGACTTTCCACCTTTTTCAGCTGTCCACCTCTAAGTGTTATCCCACTCATTGGTCTGTCCTTTTTCCGGGTCGTTAACAGGATCTCACATTTACTGATGTTGTTCCATCCGTACTCTCCCACTGTTTCTTCCCAAGCCTTCAGTTGCTCCTGAATTTCCTCCTCCTTGTTTCCCCAGACCATGAGATCATCTGCAAATACCATTGCTTTCATCTTATCTTCTCCTATCTATCCTGCTATCCGTGTCATTACCTCGTACATAACCACAATAAAGAGAAGGGGTGACAGCGTACTACCCTGTTTGAGGCCACTCATTTGTCTGAACCAGTCCTTTCTTTCCCCTCCAACTTTCACACAACTCACACTTCCACAATACATCTCCTTCACTCTGCCTACAGTCCCTTTTTCCACTCCCATGTTTTCCATTGCTTCCCAAACCTTCTCCCTACACACACTATCATAGGCCTTTTCGATGTCCAGGAAGGCCATCAACAGATCCTCTCCAAATTCGTAGTGGTGTTCCTGGAGCTGTCTCACTGAAAATATGAGATCCACTGTTGATCTCCCAGGTCTGAATCCATACTGCTCCTCAATTTTCTCTCCACTTTGGCTCGTATTCTACTTTCTAATATCTTTTCATATATCTTGGCACAGTGTGGTATGAGTGTGACTCCCCTGTAATTTCTGCACTCCTTTCTGCTTCCTTTCTTAAATATTGGGAGAATTAATCCTTTCTTCCAATCTTCTGGGGTCTTTTTCTCCTTCCATATCCCTCATCACACGGTACAGCCACTGTTTCCCAACCTCCCCTGCTGCCTTCACCATTTCAACACTCACTTCATCCACACCTGGTGCCCTTCCTCCTTTCATCTTGTCTATAGCCATCTCCAGTTCTCTCCAAGTCAGGTCCTTTTCCATTCCTGTGTTGTCTTCTCCATCTTCCAATGCATTGTCTTCCTCCCTATGACCATTTGGATTCAGCAAATTCTCAAAGTACTCTTTCCACACTGTCTTGAGTGTCTCTTTGTTGTGTACCTCATTTCTGTTTTTGTCCACCATTACCACATCCTCTCGCAGACATCTTCTCTTACTTTTGACCATCCCATAAAGTACTTTCTTATTTCCTCTGCTGTCTTCCTCCATCATCTCTGTCCACTTTACCATCCACTTCTTCCTCTCCTCTGCGACAATCTTGTTTGCTTCTTTCTTCTTCATCTTATAATCTTCCCTTGCCAGATCAGTTCTTTCCTGGAACCACACTCTGAAAGCCTTGTTCTTCCTTCCCACAGCTTCTTTTACTCTCTCATTCCACCATGGTATCTCTTTACACCTCTTTCTGTTGCTTGTTCTTCCACACACTGCCACTGCAGCTTCCACCATTGTATTTTTGAATTGCTTCCATTCCTCTTCCCCTGTTTTAGGATTGTTTGTTGGCATCCTTTCCCTTATTATCTTCTGGAATTCTTTCTTGACATCCTTTTCCTTGAGTTTCCATACTTTGATTCTCCTTTCCTGGTACTCTGTCCTCTTGCTATCCTTAACAACTCCCAGGTTCATAACAAGTATTCTGTGGTCGCTATCTAAGGCCTCTGATGGTATTACCTTTATATCTCTGACACTTCTCTTCATTTCCCAGTCGTACAGCATGTAATCTACCAAAGATTTCTTTGTTAAATCACTGCTGTACCACGTTATCTTGTGGCTTTCTTTCTTCCGGAACCAGGAGTTGCCTACCACTAAACAGTTTCTCTTGCAAAAATCCAGCAACTTTCTCCCTTCTTCATTCCTGCTGCCCCATCCTTCTGCTCCCATTACATTTTCATATCCTTGTCTTTCACTTCCTACATGTGCATTCAAATCTCCCATGATAATGATGCTCTGACCATTCAACTGCTGTTGTAGCTCCTCCTCAAAGTCTTCCTTCTCTTGAGCTGTACATCCAACTTGAGGGGCATATACTGGGCTATCTCCAGGCTTCTTCCCTTTACAGTTACTCTGATCTTCATGATCCTGTCACTTATTCCCTTTACCTCTTCCTTCATTCCATCTCTCACAACTACTCCTACTCCGCTGCTCCTTCCTTCACTGTTCCCACTCCAGTACAACCGGTACCCTTTCCTCAGTTCTCTGCGACCTTCTCCTTTCCATCTTGTTTCTGCCAAGCCCAGTACATCCAGTTTTCTTCTCTCCATCACATCTACAATCTCCTCCACCTTTCCTGTCAGTGTCTGTACGTTTTAAGTCCCAACTCGTAGTCCATTAGCATATCCGGGTCATCGTCGTTTGCATCCTCCTTTCCGAGGCCTGTTCCTGTTTTGAAAGCAAATATGATATCCACTACTGGCTTGCCAGGCCTATCGTAGCTTCACCAGAGCTCCGTCAGCCGTCACTTTTCAGGGTTCCCATAGACCTTTCACAGCTACCGTAGCGGCCCCGGGGCACACAAAGTCCACACTGTACTTCACCCCTACAGGCAATCCCCTACTTCATGCCGTTGCCCGTCTCCCACCACGTGGAGGAGGGGTTGGACTTGTGGGAGACTGTTTCCAACATGTAAGATATCAAATACACCACCACCTGAGGTCGGTCACATGCATGTCTAAAGCCATTGGTCTAGAGAAAGATTATGCTTGACTATTTCCTCTGTGCGTGATAAAAACTAGGGGCGCATATATGGCTAACGCGGTCCACACCTAGTAATTATTGGTCTAGAGAAAGATTATGCGTGATATTTCCACTGTGCGTGACAACCAGGGGTGCATTTATGACTTACAAAGCCGCCTATACAATTAGTACCGTATGGGTGGGGTTTCGTTGGGGTTGGCGATAATGTACTTGTGCACTAAAATTCCACCTGAATCCGCTATTATATGATTGGATTATGAACAAATGCAACATTGCCTACTCCTCGATAATCTTTTTCCAGACCAATGGTTTTTGCCTAGACCAATATTTACTAAGTAGTGCGTCGTTAGCTAATATATACACACCTGGTTTTTGTCACACACAGTGGAATTACTCGCACATCAATAACCTTTATCCAGATCAATCGTATTGCCTATTAATGCTGTTTCACATAATTAAACAACAGTGCCCCACTAGCTTCCCGCGGCCAAGACCGCACCTCAGCCCAACCATTCTAACCTTCGTTTTGTCTAATCCAATGGGTTTTAGCCTGCGGGCCACGTTAGCTATAATTATATACATCCCTGTTTTTTTTCGCACACCAATAATCTTTGATTAGTGTGGTGTATTTTGTATCCCATATGTTTTTATCAGTAATGTGACAACAATGTGTGCACATCTCTAACAGTTAAGGAGATCTGTTGTGCCAAACAAATATGGCAATTGTTATTGAATGAACAAGAAACAAAAACACATATTTACATAATTCCACTGCAGTAGCCATAGTTACTTTTGCTTTAAGGGGTGGAACAAAAGAAGTTGAAGTTTGTAGTTTTACGTGACCGTTAATCGTGCGAACCTGAGCCATGGAACTTTCTTTTTATATGGAATCCAATCCACAGGACATAGCATTTCACTTTGAAAATCTCACATGCATTGACCGGGAATCGAACTCAGTCCGCTGTGGTGAGATGCCAACAGCTTGACTGCTGCGGTACCACGCCCCCAGGGGTGGAACAGCAAGGTCATCTACAGTAGTGATACTGATCAGTTTCCTGACGTCACGTAATTTTTCAGGTGAAAATTCCACCCCATTGTCACCGGGATTGGAACTCGGGCCGTCCTTGTGATTGACGAGTAGCTGGCGCTTCTAAAGTGATTACAATTTCTGTGACCGCAGTAGTAGCTTGGTTACTGATTTCAAGAGCCTGGTTAAAACCAAACTACAGGGTGATTCAAAAAGAATACCACAACTTTAGGAATTTAAAACTCTGCAACGAAAAAAGGCAGAGCTAAGCACTATCTGACGGCGAATTAAGGGAGCTATAAATTTCATTTAGTTGTACATTTGTTCGCTTGAGGCGCTGTTGACTAGGCGTCAGCGTCAGTTGATGCTAAGATGGCGACCGCTCAACAGAAAGCTTTTTGTGTTATTGAGTACGGCAGAAGTGAATCTACGACAGTTGTTCAGCGTGCATTTCGAACGAAGTATGGTGTTCAACCTCCTGATAGGTGGTGTATTAAACGTTGGTATAAACAGTTTACCGAGAATGGGCGTTTGTGCAAAGGGAAAAGTTCTGGATGGCCGAGAACGAGTGATGAAAATGTAGCACGCATCCAGCAAGCATTTGTTCGCAGCCCAGGAAAATCGACTCGCAGAGCTAGCAGAGAGCTGCAAATTCCACAATCAACTGTATGGAGAGTCCTACGAAAAAGGTTAGTTATGAAACCTTATCGTCTGAAATTGGTTCAAGCACTGTCTGCAGCTGATAAGATTAAAAGAATCGATTTCTGTGATTTTATCCTTGCTCAAATGGAAACAGATGAATCTTTCATTTCAAAGATTGTGTTTAGTGATGAAGCAACTTTCCACACTAACGGGAAAGTCAACCGTCACAATGTCTATATATGGGGCACTGAGAATCCGCGGGAAACAATTCAGCATGAACGTGACTCGCCTAAGGTGAACGTTTTCTGTGCCATTTCAGCCAATAAAGTTTTTGGTCCCTTTTTCTTCGAAGGTGCTACTGTAACTGGACTACAGTATCTGGAGATGTTAGAGAATTGGCTGTTCCCTCAGCTCGAACAAGAAGCACAACAATTCATATTTCAGCAGGATGGAGCGCCACCACATTGGCACTTATCTGTCCGTAACTACCTGAACGTCAACTACCCGAGGCGATGGATTGGCCGCCAGGCAGCCCGTGACAGAGCACTTCATCACTGGCCTCCAAGAAGCCCTGATCTTACCCCGTGCGATTTTTTCTTATGGGAGTATGTTAAGGATATGGTGTTTCGGCCACCTCTCCCAGCCACCATTGATGATTTGAAACAAGAAATAACAGCAGCTATCCAAACTGTTACGCCTGATATGCTACAGAGAGTGTGGAATGAGTTGGAGTATCGGGTTGATATTGCTGGAGTGTCTGAAGGGGGCCATATTGAACATCTCTGAACTTTTTTTTGAGTGAAAAAGAAAACCTTTTTAAATACTCTTTGTAATGATGTATAACAGAAGGTTATATTATGTTTCTTTCATTAAATACACATTTTTAAAGTTGTGGTATTCTTTTTGAATCACCCTGTATATCAGAGTTAAAACCAAAGTATACCAAACGGAATGCCAAAACGTGCCTATTGTAACTCTTTAAGGCTGGTGCAATGTGTGACATGTATACATTTTCAGGTGCTAACCAGTACATGAATTTTATAGTTGGATTTGTCTCAGGTGTATTATCTACAAACAATTGTGAAGCACTCACATTAAACAGTGAGAACATCCCATTAAGAATCCTCTACCCCTCTGAACACCAAGAGTTCATAAAATATCATGCCTACAGGTTGCATATTCTGAACATTCCTAGTTTGATTTTTAGTACATAGCCTATGCCTTGTTATCATTATTAACGTTTGGGGTCATGAGGCAACCTCAGGGTTCGACACCGCAAGGCGTTCGTCATCCATAGTTGTAGACATTTCTATTCTTGGAAATCGCTGATATTTTTGTGTTTGGTAACGAAGAAAAAACTGAAATCAGTTCATTTGTTATGGCCTCATAGCTGTTGTAAATGTCTCTTCAAATAGAATTTAGAATTTTGCAGAATAGCAAGGACTGAAGGAAATTAAGAATAACCTGTATGCTCTTTCGAATGCTTTATATTGTATTATGCAGAATGGCTAGTTGAAACGGCAAATTTTGCGTCCGTTTAAGTTTTGTCAGGAGAACGGAACCAGGTACGGATATACTGTATATGGATTCTCCGTTAGATAACATTAATAGTGTGTAACGTATGTGTGGGAGGTAGGGGGAGGGGGATTTTTGAGGTTAAATTCTGGTGTGGGGGATTTCGCACCCTACTGTGCAGTATTGTTTTGTAGTCTACTTAAGCTACGGGAATGAAATATATTCCCAAGAGTGTACTAGACTTAATACTTTATCAAACATAGTGTAATAATTTTAACTTACCTTGGTGACCTCCGAAAGAATGGAGTGGTTTGGGTCAGGAGATATGTCTCCTAAAAACAAACCTATAATATTCGTCGCAAATTACTCCACATCTGGAACATCTATATTACGAACCGACTTCAATAGAAGTTCAGCGTATTCGAAGTTTATAGAAACCTATTAAAACAAAACAAATTAAAGCAGTACCAGCTCAAGATCCAACAGGAATTCGAATCTTAATGTTCTGTTAAACTTTTGTTATTAAAAGGGACGTAAAACCAATAACATTATTATCAACTTTTGTCCATAACATACGAGAGCCATGCAAAGCTCAATTGGCCATCCGGACATTTTGATGTTGAAAAGTGAATTATGTAATGACAATTTCCTGGAATTGTGTTGGATTTCTGTACAATATAAATTGACTTTGTTTATGAAGTGAGTGTGTTGCAGTGTTAGCGTTCGCATAAAACCATTGATCTCTCTTAAAACTGACCCTTAGTTCCACGATAACACAGGAAGTGTCTAGTAGGCCTACCTGGTTGTTACTGTTTATAATTGTTAATGTGGATCAAATCATGTCTTATTCTGTCTGTCAAGAGTCGCTAGCACGATCAAGTCATCGATACAGTTCTGCGTATGCTGTTATTCTTTTACCTTCTTCCTGTGGCTGCTTTAAACGATTTTGTTAGATTTCTCGCAAACCTAGGTTATTCTTGGGACTTATTCTGTTGTGCATTATTGTAAGCTAAATTTAATTCTGATATTGGTTTGCGTTCATATTGCTGCCTCGTTCTTGATTCTAGAGCAACATGGAGGAAACAGCTTTCGTCACATGCGAAGCAGAAGAATCGCCCCATGCTGTGAGTGTGGTTTTATTTCTACTGTTTTGAATGGCAGTAGCCATTTTAGTTAGCTGGTTTACTTCTATTTTTTACCCAACCAAGACCGACTACAATGTTCGCACTCTCAAGCGACACTGAATGAGACATCATTTGTACGATAACATTTCCTTAAGTGCTGAATGATGTACTAATAGATATTTACTCCCCCGGAGTCCATAACCCACCCACTATCCCTTATTTAGATCACGACTTGGTGTAGTAAAATTCCAGCAGTGTCCTCCATTATATGCGTGAATCATTGTCAAATACAGTGTTGCGAACCCCACGCTTATGGTACTACTGTGTATTTAAGCGCCTCTCTGTAATTAGTATTTTTTTGCAATAGTAAAATTTGTTGAATCCAGACCAATGGCTTTTGTCTAGACCAATAATTGTTGGATAGCGTGGCCCTGGGGGCCGGGTTAGCCATATATACACCCCTGGTTTTTGTCACGCACAGTGTGGTAGTCACTCCTTAACCCCTCAAGCCGGTTCACCGTACACTGTACGTCCGCTGGACTCGACTCTTTCAGCTGGTTCAACGTACCACAAACGGCCAGTGCAGGCGGAAGTTAGAATGCCTGTTACACATGAACCACCGCTGCTTCGCGGGATCTTTTTTCACGTTATGAACCGAGAAGTTATGTACTTTCATGCCATCTCTGTTTCATAATTAGAACTAATACGAAGTTGGTCGATATCCGTTGCTTTTGTCGACTCATATCGATCAGGGAAAGAACATGAAACGCGCCCTATTGAGTTTCAAGTTAGTTGCTTAAGAAGGTACCACAGTCTCTCCTGCCACCTCGAGAATGTTTTGTGAACTATGTCTAACTTGACAATTTTTGCCACTTATGAAGGGAAAGCACCGAAAGCAAATACTACGTAGATAATTTTTTGCTTCGTACGCTAGAGGCTACTCAGTTGCAGAGAAATGATTGCCGGGATGTCTCATTATCTTATGGGTGTGGAGATTATTCGTTTGATAGATGACAGTAGTGGAAGTGATGTATAGGGAAGCAATATTTTCGGTAGTGATACGGACTAAGCACAGCATGATGTTATTGGAGAAGTGGCAGACAGCACTGATGAAGAAGAAATAGCTTCAGGTGTAATAACAACGACCAATTTTCAATGTTTGTGGCTAGAGGTTCACGAGTATGCCGGGAACAAGAACGCATTTCACGTCTTTTAGATTCCTTTTTGCTGTTTTTCGACGACAAATTGATTGAACTAATTGTTTGAGAAACAAATATGTACACGACAGAATGTATAGTTGGCACGCCCTTGAAACCAAGGTCGCACGCCAAGAAGCGGGAGCTAGTGACAGGGGGCAACATTTATGTGTTCTAGGGGCTTGTAATGTTGATGGGGAAAATGCAGAAACCTACCCTAAAGAGCTATTTCACCAGGGATGAATTTTTAGAAACCCCTATATTCCCTCAAACAATGCCAAGGGACAGATTTAACTAATGTTGCGATATTTACATTTTGTTGACAGTTTTTTTATACACGGGATACATATACAGGGCCTACAAAGCTTTTCAAAATTCAGCTTTTCCTGGAAATTATACCCGAAAATTATGTATACGTATGTAGAGTGAGCATTATCATGTAAATATCTTGCTTTCATTGTAAACATACCTGAAACAAATACCAAAAGTCGAAATTATCAAATTATTATATTTTTGTAAATATTGCGTGCGATCATGGACAACCCTGAAAAGCAGTCATCACATATATTACTGAGAAACATTGGACATGATCTTGGCAAGTATTCCTAAAATTTTCATTACGTTATATTTCGTAGACTTAACATTATTAATTTTTTACCTTGTTGGTGTCTAAACCACTGCTCAGCTTCAATTTTAATACCGCCCGAGAAGTGATTACCTCCGGATTAAATAGCCGGCCTGAGGGGTTAATAATCTTTATAATTAGTGTGTTGTATTTTGTATCCCACATGTTGGCAAATAGTGATCTCAAAGTGTGTGCTTTGGTGACAGTTGAACAATCCAGATGCGCTGTCGAACATGGCATCAATTGTTAAATTAGCAATAAAAACACATATTATGTACTGAACCCGTATACCCTGGTGAAGTATCTGCCAAAATCTGGAGATGAAGGTGGATTGTAGCAACTTATGGTCCCTGGCTAGAAGAACTACTAAGGAGCAACTGGCAAATAAAACAGGAGAGGACGAGGTACACTAACTATTAGTGTGCTATAGGACTATACTACTGGGTTTTTGGGTCTCTAGCTACTAATGGAGAGTGAGGAACTTGAGAATCTTGGGCACAACGGAGAGTAGGTGTGGGTATGTGAGTCCTATATTACTGTTACGTGCCACCCCGCTAGTGGCACTTTTGTTAACTGGATTACGGTGGGTTGAAGCACAACACAGGTTGTTTCTTTAAAGAAATAATTAACTTTATTGCGGCCAGAAAATGACACTACTCATCAGCAAATACAAGCAATTGGAACCTTACTCCAGTTTCCTCAAGTCTCTTCCTTGAGCGCTCTTGGCCCTTGTCAACAGACCACAGAAGTTAATCCGTCCTAATGAGTACAGTGGCCTTGACAGAAACTACCTGCTCCTCTCCCTTATGAAACGCACACCCACAGAAAGCTCGGTCCCCTCACTGTTGAAGCCGCTTATATAGCAGGCTGGTGACTCACTGGATTCTAGAATCGTCCAGGACACACGGCTTCTAGAGATTTCCTTCACTGGCTGGGTCACGAATATTCTGGACATCTCTTTCACTTCGCAGCCCGTTGCTTAACGCGCACGTAATACACTGAGGCAGAGCACACACACAGCCTGGGGGAGCTGTGACTCATGCGGCGAGCGACAACACAAACTCACAGCCGTAACACCACCCCCTTCCTAAAAGGCTGATCATCCCGATCAATCATTGGTCCGTCTGTGTCCCTCCGTAGGCTGCCAGGCGATCTCGATGCACGATCTTCATCTTCGCCCTCGGGCTCCGCTGGATCCTGTAGACGACGTCGTTGATCCGTTTCACGACTCGGTACGGGCCCTCCCAGGACTTCTGCAGTTTGGGTGACAGACCTTTCTTCCGTAATGGGTTGAAGAGCCAGACGAGGTCGTCCTCGTGGAACCCGCCAGCATCCGTCTGTTGGTCGTATCGGGTCTTCATTCGGTCGGTCTCGATCCGCAGCTTCCTCCTCGCGAACGTGTGCACGTCCTCCAGTTGGTCGACCAGTTCTTCACAATACTGGCTTACCGGGACCGGATCATTTCCAGGTCGGCCGAAAGCAAGATCGACGGGTAGACGGAGTTCCCTCCCAAACATGCCCGGGCTGGTGTGCACCCGGTGGCTTCATGCACTGCGGCGCGGTAGGCCAGGAGAAATAGTGGAAGATGTTTGTCCCAATCCCTCTGGTGCTCGCTGACGACTATTCGGAGATGGTTCTCGATGGTGCGATTGAATCGCTCTACCATCCCGTCGGACTGAGGGTGTAGCGGCGTTGTCCTCGTCTTCCGGATTCCCAGCAGCTGGCATAGGTTCTGGAACTCCTGCGACTCGAAGTTCCTCCCTTGGTCGGAGTGCAGCTCCAGGGGTACTCCGTACCGGCTGACGAATTCCTTCACCAGGGTCTCTGCGATCGTCGCGGCTTCCTGGTTAGGGAGCGCATACGCCTCCGGCCATTTGGTGAAGTAGTCGCTGACGACCAATATGTAGCGGTTCCCTGCCTCGCTTAACGGGAATGGCCCAGCGACATCGATGGCCACTCTCTCCATGGGGCCGCCCACGTTGTAGGTCTTCAGTGGACCCCATCGTCTGGGCCCTTGCTGACTGCGCAATCGTGGCACCTCGTGCAGTGGTTCTCCTCGTCAGTTCGGCATCCGATCCAGTAGAACCGCTCTCTCAGCTTCTCCAGGGTTTTCTTTATCCCTAGGTGTCCACGAGATGATCCTCCATGAACTTCCTTCAGGACTTCCTCCGTCATAGCCTTTGGAACGACGACTTGTTCCCGAGATGTCTTCCCGTCGGTGCTCTCCCAGGTACGGCAGATGAGGCCATCCCTCACAACCAGCGAGTCCCACTGCGCCCAGTAGGACTTAAACTTTGGGCTGCAGTCACTCGCAATGTTCCACCCGGGTCTGGGGACACAGGCCCTCTTCCATTCGGCTATCAGTCCCAGGTCATCATCTTCTGCTTGTGCGCGCGTGAAAGATTCGCGGCTCCAGTTCCCTTGAAGTTCCACGGTAGTCCTCTTCCGGGCCGCCTCTCCGGATGTCCTTCGGCTACATTTTTGTGGGTGGTACTGCGACTCTTGAAGAACCGGCCTAGCGCCTCCATCAGTACATCGGCCAGGGGCTTGGTCTTGCCGGCTTTGGCTGGTTCGTCGACGTCCACCTGACGCACCCGTGCGCGCTTTCTAGATACCTGCTTTGCCGTCTCGAACTCAAGTGCGTGGCTCAGCGCATCTGCCAGGGTCTTATTGCGCGCGAGTCGCAGCGCCTGTTGGGTGTCCGGGTCCCGTAGCCCGTCGGTGAAGGTCTGCGTCGCTATCTGTTCCAGAAAGTCGACCTGCGCTGTTGGGTAGGCGAGCATTACGAGGCGTGCGATGTTCATCTCGAACTCCTGCAGGGTTTCCGCGTTCTTCTGTACCCGGGTCCGGAGCTGCATCTGGTAGGCCTGCTGAAGATGGCTATCTCCATATCGGGACTCCATATGGGCGATCAGTGAAGCGTAGTCCTGAGATCCAGTCGGGATGGCCTGAAGGACGTTAAGGGCGTCACCTCTCAGCGCTACAATGAGAGCTGTAGCCTTTTCTGTGTTGTTCCAGTTATTTATTCAACAGGCTGCCTCGACTGACGTAAGTAGGTGCTCCACGGGACCTTTCCGTCGAAGGTTGGGGGCGTCACTCTGCTATGTCCCGTTCCTGATATTCCCGGTGTAACGGTGGGCGGGCGTTGGCGCAGCTCGGCAACTTCCTCTCGTAGAGCGTTGAATTTCTCTTCCACCCCCGTCAGTGGGCGTTGGCGCAGCTCGGCAACTTCCTTTTGTAAGAAGTTGAATTTCTCCTCCACCCCCATCAGCGGGCGTTGGCACAGCTCGGCAACTTCCACTTGTAAGGCGTTGAATTTCTCCTCCACCCCCATCAGCGGTCGTTGGCACAGCTCGGCAACTTCCACTTGCAAGGCGTTGAGTTTCTCCTCCACCCCCATCAGCGGGCGTTGGCGCAGCTCGGCAACTTCCACTTGTAAGGCGTCGAACTTCTTTTCCACTGCTGCAACTTCCTCACGTAGGCCCTGTTCTAATATCCTTTGGCTCTCCTCTAATTTCGTCAGCAGACACTCTTCCAGATTTTTCTGGCCATCCAGAAATTTGGCGGTTAGATCCTCTGCTAACTTATTCTGGCCGTCCTTCAGGTCCTCTGCTAGCTTATTCTGACCGTCTTCTAAGTTGGAAGTTAGGTCCTCGGCTAAACTTTTCTGGCTGTCTTCTAGCTTCTTCTGGCCGTCTTCTAATTTGGCAGTTAGGTCCTTGGTTAAATTCTTCTGGCCGGCCTCCATTTTGGTTTCCATGCCATTTAACTTTTCTAGCAATGCTGCCAATTGCACCTCTATTTAAGTTGTTTGTCTTGTAAAGGGCATGCACTCACGGGAAAATTAGAGAAAATGACCTGCTCGGGTTTTGAAACCAGGACCGCCAGGTGTTGTGCTTGTGCTTGAGTTCGTAATCCCACTTCTGACACCAGTTGTTATGTGCCACCCCCCTAGTGGCACTTTTGTTAACTGGATTACGGTGGGTTGAATCACAACACAGGTTGTTTCTTTAAGGACACCGTGTAGAGTTCGCCTTGGAACTGACCACAATATTTCAATAAATTTTGAGGCCATCTTACTTCTATACCATTAATTTCAAAGCATTGAAACTTTGCACATGCATTTAGTGATATCTCCTCAACTCAGGGAAAGAATATTGGTAAGATCCAAATGCCCAGTTTATGTAAAATACATTTTAAATTTTACCTGATAAATAATTTTTGAGTATGTTTCAATCTCATTAGGTACACTTTTCTCAGAAAGTAGCAGACAGAGATCAACTAAACTGCCCACATATGTCGTATAGGCCTTGATTTACACAGTAGGTGAAAGATTTTATTCATTAGATTATTATTTGGCCAATTAAAAAATATTATATTTGATGTACCAAATTTTGGTAAATGTTTTGAAATATTTAATTTTTTATAATTTTTTATCTGTTAATATCCAGTTAATATCCAAAATCTTTCACCTACTGTGTAAATCAAAGCCCATACGACATATGTGGGCAGTTTAGTTGCTCTCTGTCTGCTACTTTCTGAGAAAAGTGTACCTAATGAGATTAAAACATATTCAAAAATTATTTTTCAGGTAAAATTTAAAATGTATTTTACATTAACTGGGCATTTGGATCTTACCAATATTCTTTCCCGAGTTGAGGAGATATCACTAAATGCATGTGCAAAGTTTCAATGCTTTGAAATTAATGGTATAGAAGTAAGATGGCCTCAAAATTTATTGAAATATTGTGGTCAGTTCCAAGGCGAAAGAAATAATTAACTTAATTGCGGCCAGAAAATTACACTACTCATCAGCAAATACAAGCAATTGGAACCTTACTCCAGTTTCCTCAAGTCTCTTCCTTGAGCGCTCTTGGCCCTTTCACTTGTCAACGGACCACAGAAGTTAATCCGTCCTAATGAGTACGGCGGCCTTGACAGAAACTACCTGCTCCTCTCCCTTATGTACACCGACAACAGTTACTTACGATCACTTGCTGCAGGCTGTTCACAAGCTGGGAGAAACAATATCACTGGATTTTGTAACTCGCACGGCACTTCGTCACCACACTTCTGTCGCTCAAGAAAACACGCACTAGCTCAGAAACACACACCCACAGAAAGCTCGGTCCCCTCACTGTTGAAGCCGCTTATATAGCAGGCTGGTGACTCACTGGATTCTAGAATCGTCCAGGACACACGGATTCTAGAGATTTCCTTCACTGGCTGGGTCACGAATATTCTGGACCATCCCTTTCACTTCGCAGCCCGTTGCGTAACGCGCACGTAATACTCTGAGGCAGAGCACACACACAGCCTGGGGGAGCTGTGACTCATGCGGCGAGCGACAACACAAACTCACAGCCGTAACATTACCTCTATAGCACAATATGTCTACCTAATTAACTGCAAAGGATAACTCAACTGTTCTATAAAATGTCTCATATACTTAGAAAACGTATCTGCCTATTTATTCGTAAAGGGCATAATTTCAGTGATTAAAATAAAATTAACCTTGTTCAAAAACATAAAATTAACTCTCGTACTGTCCCTAATTAGATAAAAATTAAATAAGTGAAATAAATAATGCTCCTGGCATAAAAACTCATGTGCCCTAAAACTCAGCAATTCTTCTAGGTTTGTGCCGTGTCTTGTGTGGGGTTTCGCCTAGGACACCAAGCTAGGCTCATCGGCGGGCTCTTGGTGTCCCCGCCCGGACCCCCACAGGAGTGACGAACTGCGCGCCACCTCCCTTTATATAAGGTGCAACTGCACCACTTGACTACGAGAACTAAAAGCTCAAGCAGCCTTAACCTCCCTATGAAGGCTTCCAAAAAGATGGTATATTGGCTTTCACGACCGGTGAATTAAAACTCAGCAATTCTTCTAGGTTTGTGCCGTGTCTTGTGTGGGGTTTCGCCTAGGACACCAAGCTAGGCTCATCGGCGGGCTCTTGGTGTCCCCGCCCGGACCCCCACAGGAGTGACGAACTGCGCGCCACCTCCCTTTATATAAGGTGCAACTGCACCACTTGACTACGAGAACTAAAAGCTCAAGCAGCCTTAACCTCCCTATGAAGGCTTCCAAAAAGATGGTATATTGGCTTTCACGACCGGTGAATTAAAACTCAGCAATTCTTCTAGGTTTGTGCCGTGTCTTGTGTGGGGTTTCGCCTAGGACACCAAGCTAGGCTCATCGGCGGGCTCTTGGTGTCCCCGCCCGGACCCCCACAGGAGTGACGAACTGCGCGCCACCTCCCTTTATATAAGGTGCAACTGCACCACTTGACTACGAGAACTAAAAGCTCAAGCAGCCTTAACCTCCCTATGAAGGCTTCCAAAAAGATGGTATATTGGCTTTCACGACCGGTGAATTAAAACTCAGCAATTCTTCTAGGTTTGTGCCGTGTCTTGTGTGGGGTTTCGCCTAGGACGGTCGTGAAAGCCAATATACCATCTTTTTGGAAGCCTTCATAGGGAGGTTAAGGCTGCTTGAGCTTTTAGTTCTCGTAGTCAAGTGGTGCAGTTGCACCTTATATAAAGGGAGGTGGCGCGCAGTTCGTCACTCCTGTGGGGGTCCGGGCGGGGACACCAAGAGCCCGCCGATGAGCCTAGCTTGGTGTCCTAGGCGAAACCCCACACAAGACACGGCACAAACCTAGAAGAATTGCTAAGTTTTAATTTCACCGGTCGTGAAAGCCAATATACCATCATGTGCCCTAGTTTGAAGGAGTAGGAAATATATATTGTTTGAGTTATCTAAATGGAAAATTATGAAACTAGCGATCGTCACCGCTATAACAATATTAAAATTTTACTCTATGCGGGTATCTCCTTAGTCCTAATCAATCCATATTCTAGCTAATATTTAAAATATTCGATCTATGACTAAACAAAATATGCACGTTCCATACCTGCCAAGTTTTCCGGGTATCTCTGAAGGTTTCCGGATTTTTGGGGTGTTTTCCCATTGTCCGGATTAACATTGGTTTTTTTTCCGGACTTACAACTCTCTGCCTTGTTTCCATTCTCTGCATCCAAATCGCATTTCAGGTTTGATTTTCGATAATAGCTGCTATTCTGAGATGCGAGTGTTTGAAATTTGACCGTTACGTTTATCGATAATGCCGTCCCACAGATTATTGCTGCGCTTTTGTCATTAATTCCATGCGTTTGACATTACGTTGAAAGTCAATCAAACTATCGATAATCACGTCTCACAGATTATCACTGTATTCGTATTACTCTTTGTGCTTCGACTGTTTGTTAGCAGGAAGGCTTTGTTTGTTGGTTTTAAGCGGCATTTGCTGTAGTCCTGGTATTCATACAATTGTGTGACAAAGTTTTGTGCGATTTAGTGTTTTCGTGATGAATTCAAGTAAGAAACGATATCATCAGTATTTCAGGGAGGCATTTTCTGCAGAATTTCCTTGTATTAAGCGATCACGGAAAGGTGAAACATTCGCATTCTGTTCCATGTGTTCTTGTGACATAAACATTGCTTATGGCGGAAGAACTGAATTAATAAATCACATTAAATCCGATAAACACGTCTCCAATACGAAACTGAAGGAGAGCAGTAGGAAAAGTGCTTCACTTTTTACCTCTTCTGGAACTGACCTTGATGTAATAAGAGCAGAATGCTTGTTTACTTCATTTTTAATTGAACATAATATCCCGTTATCTGCTACTGATCATGCTGGTGCACTTTTTAAGAAAATGTTCTCAGGTTCAGAAATCGCAAAAGATACGGTTGTGATCGTACGAAAACTTTGCATTTTTTAAAGAAATGGGGTACAGATTCAAGAAATGAACTCATTAGTTGCATGCAACGTGAACCATTTACTTTGGCTACAGATGGGAGCAATGATAGTGATGCTAAGCTTTATCCCTTAGTCATCACCTGTTTTGAGGAAAAGCGAGAAAAGATAGGTCGGTGCTGTCTGTCCCAGCCTTGGTGGGTGATTCAACGGGATGTAATATTGGGAATTTGTGTTAATTTCGCAGTTAGAGTATTACAAAATACCAATTGAAAATTGTGTAGCGTTTTGTTCAGGCAATGCTCCAGTCAAGATCGGAAAGAAGAATGGGTTGCTGCTGTTTTAAGGGAAGCATAGCCAAATGTCTTTGTGCTCGGTTGCTCATGTCATTTGATGAACTTGGTTGCTGAGAAAGGTGCAAACAGCTTGCCTGTTCAAGTTGATGAACTTTTAGTCAACATCTTCTATTATTTAGAAAAGAGTTGCAAGAGGAAGGAACGCCTTAAGAAGTTCCAAGAGCTTCACGACAAGGAAACAAAGAAGATATTAAAACATGTCTGCACAAGATGGCTATCTTTAGGAAAGTGTCTGCAGAGACTGTTAGAGCAGAGGGATCCATTAGTTGGGTTCTTTAAAGATGAGGTGCGTCTTAGTGCTCAGTGTGCATCAACAAGTAGCCTCACATCATTTGCAATCCCAAAAGCTGAACTTGGTGATTCTAAAGACCATGGAAAGAGAAAGGCTACCAAGTCATCAGAATTGGTTGCCCCCAAAAGATTTGCATCTGACACTCCTGTGTTGAAGAACAAAAATATTAATATTATTCAAACCTGTGAAGAAAAACTGTTTATTTCTATCTTCAAGCTTAAACAAGGAGTACTGTGGCTTCCTGTGTGCTGTCAGTCCTTTATTTAAGAACCTCAACTCTGCACTTCAGAGCGCTTCCCCTCAAATTGATTAACTGTTAGAACTAATGATGAACCTATTACAGCAGCTTCTTTCCAGGTTTGTTAAACCTAAAGTGATAAAGAGTTCCCTGTTATGGAAAGTTCAGTACCATTCTGTTGAGAATCAGAGAGACAATAATGATCTAGTTATTGGTGTTCGACAATGAACCTGGTGAAGAAACTTAACGATAAAGACAAATCAACATTCTTTTCGTCAGTCAGGGCTTACTTCTGCTCTGCATGTGATTATATCATAAAACAAGTTTCCCCTCAATGATGAAGTGCTGCAAAGGTTGCAGAAGTTTCCAAAATTGAAGATGCCAAGTTCTCTTCTGTAGAATTTCTTGTAGAAAGGTTTCCATCATTGCTGCCAAGAAAGGGAAGTGAGTCAGCTGAGGATGCAATGAATTTGCTTCAGAACCAATTTGTGGCACTGTAGGTTGAAGACTTTGCTACTGTTGAGAGTGAGAACTTGACGGACGACACTAAATGGGCTCGCTTGATGAGCATTCGTGGAGCTGATGGTGTTCCCAAGTACGATAGGATATCCAGGCTAATGCTCTCTGTTTTGACTCTACCACACAGCAATGCTCAGTGTGAGCCTGTTTTCAGCCTGGTGAAAAAAAAAACGAAATCAGTTTAGGTCCTCCATGTCCAATGACACTGTTGGATCCATTTCGGTTTTCAAAATAAGAAATAGTGGTCCATGTTACATGAATAGTTTTCCTCCAGAATTTCTGATGAAAGTGAAGGAAGCTACTCATCTCCATCTCTCCTCTCCAACCTGTGATGGAATATAGCCAGTGTTCTGTGACTTGCAAGATCAAAGTGCAGAAAAGCTCATGTTTGTGTAGTGTGTGAACTGTTCCCAATTATATGTGTTCTTGATGTAATTGCAATATTTTTGGAAACTGGCACAACAAATTAGATAGTATGACATCACGAAGAGTTTGTAATCTCTTTCCCTGTAGTCTTTTCTCTCTATGTTTTAGCATCTTGCGACGCCTGTGCGCGTTAAATTTTTGCGTTTTGGGATCTTCTGGATTTCTGTTTTTGAAAGTTGGCAGGTTTGACAGAAATGTCAATTTTGTATTGACTCTTCTTCAGCGTTGGTCCCGCGTGGCTGCAGGGTCCGCTACATAGATCTGTCGTCTCCATTTTGCTCTGTCAGAGGCCGTATCAGGATGGAGATTCACACTTCCGAGGTCTTTATGTAGCATGTTACACTAACGTTGCAGAGGTCATCCTTTTGGCCTTCTCAAGTTTGTATCCCGCCTTGGCAATAGTTTCACCTCCTGCCTGTAAATCGTGTCCAAACCAGCGCAGATAGGCCTATGAAAAACATGAACATATTATCCAAGTGCCAGTGTAGAATTCAGATTCACCACTCCTGAGCAAAATAAAAGTAACATTAATTCTGAATTGAGATAAGAACGAGACGTTTACACTTGCTTCAGACGTCATTGAGGCTTTTACGAACCTTGTTTCATCTTCTGGGGGTGTAACCTAACATTTGTAGGTTACAGAGACTCCTCCTAGTTTCCTTCAATTTATTTATTTGTTTTTTATCGGGTTGCCAGCCATGGCCACAATGGTAGACCACCACAGAGTGTCTTATATGTTCTGGCCATAGAGATTCTCGGTGGTGGTCTGGCCATTGCTGGTATGTGGCTTTGTATGTAACCAGATGGCCTTGGGTGTTATTGAAAAGGTTTCTGGCATGGCAGAAGGTGAAACGGTTTGACTGCCCCTTACTGTTGGGTGATAAATGTAACTGTTTACCTTTGCCTAAGCTATGTTGTTTTAATGGGCGCCAAGACCTCAATGCAATGTTGAAATCTAAATTTGTATTTAACAACGTCTAGCTCTGGCAGAACACATTCAAGACTCTATTCACTCAGATCGTGGTATGATTTGATCATTAACCCAACAAACAATTGTATCAGGAGAAGGAATTGGTCTATATCTAATGCTACCTACTGAAAGCAAAGATTGCATTGTAAAAGAAATGAATTTATTATATAAAACAAGTATAGCAAAATTAATAATAATAAGTATAAAATTTAAATTGGAGCGTTGTGATTTGAATATTACCGATAGAAAATTACGTGAAAACGGAGTCTGATAAATTGATTTTACTCTTATTTCCAAGCTATGAAGTTACTGAAATATGAAATATAAAACAAAGAAAAATGAGAGATTGCGTATTTCTGCGTCATTTGCGCTTACCACTGGAAATTGCCAAAGCATTTCCCTCGTACTGGATGATGCTGTGTGCTTCCCACAGTCGCCTGGACGTCGCCATCTTCTTCGTTATATGATGATATTCTGGTAGATTAGATAATTCTATGGTCCGTACATCGAACCCAAACACTCGTATAACCACACTGGTTAAGTTTTACCAAAGTTAGTCTTCCACTCCACGGAACATCGGAGCGACACGCACTTGCAACCGTACTCCGCAAGTTCTACCCAGATAGTTACTAACTCCACTGAACATCGGAGCGACACGCACTTGCAACCGTACTCCGCAAGTTCTACCCAGATAGTTACTAACTCCACTGAACATCGGAGCGACACAAACGCGCACCCATACTCCTCAAGTATTTCACAGATTGTCCACGTTCCACGGCGCGTCGAACGATATATCCACACGCCGGCTCCCCCACTCTTCAGTCCCAACTAGCTTACGTCGTCTCCACTGATTGGCTGACCCACCACGCGATCTTCCCCTTCTCTGGGTCATTACTCTCGGCGGGAGGGTTCCGTTCCAACAATTCGCCTTTCCTGGACGATGCGAGCCCGCTTGCGTAATACTTTCCGACAAGATTAAGCGCGTACTTGAAATCCCAGTGAGTCATCTCTCTCAAATACCCTAACTGACAAAAACTCCGTAAAATTCCGTAATCATGTAATTTTCTTTGATATTGTCGTTCGTAATAATTTGCTTGATAGCGTTTTCTAAGACATAGAAAACCTATCTGAATGCTAATAATTTTTATAAAATGCTCCGAAAATACCTTAATAATAATTATAATAAATTAATAATAATAATAAATTAACATGAAAAATTATCTTGGCTGAACAATTTTCCGCGTAAATAAATATAGAATGGCTTCCTACTGACTTATGCCAGTTGCATAAAAACCCCACGAAAAACACGTTACATATTCGCCTCGGATCATCGGATGATTTACCGTGACGACGGTCCATTATCCGATTATCCCAGACACGTTAATAAACCCCATCCAAAATACATATTACATAAATGAAATCACCCTAAATCACAGATATATATACACTCATAATTTTTCTTCACGCACTTTGCGTCAAAGTTTGTTGTCACTACGGATTGCACTTTGCAACCAGTCCAATATTTCTCATATAAAATAGTGTTTCACGGATATTTCCGCCTCTCAAATTCCTCTATGTTGGAGAAATAGACATAATAAATGTGTGAGCACTATGTATTTTTGATGTCATATCACACGCATTGAAGGTGTTCTGATATATTTATATCACCATAGAACTTCCTAATTTCACTGGAGGTCCCTTCCTTATGGTGACATTTAATTCCACTTATCACTGAGCACACGATCACACTATTGTGGCAGCGCCTCGTGACCATAATACTTAATCTCTCTTAAAAATGATTAAATTAATATTGACTTCTGAAAAAAAAAACAGTAAATGTGCATTACATATAACACCAAATATTTCTGTGCCGTAATCGCCCTGTCTTGTTAAGTTCCCGTAGACCATATTCTACTTAATACTAGTTCTCAACACAGATCAGTTCTTCTCACACAAATAATACCTCTGTACAAATTATCTTAAATTACACACTTACAAATCTTACATGGCGAGGCCGTAAACAGAAATCACGTGTGCTGATATGTATGAGTTTCATGAAGGACTGTCTCGCATTCTGATGGCCCATCTTTTGCCTCGTGGACGCCTTAAGCAAAAATACCATGTACAAGCGCTCACCCATCTCTTGGAGGCAAATGGGAATTCACCAGCGCTACCAAATTCTGGCCTTGGTGTATCGAGACATTTTAGTGCTCAAGAGCATCCGACAATCCCGTCATATTTCCCTGTACCTTAAAAACTCTCATTTACTTACATACTACCCCCCTGTGTGACTTCTGATACGCCTGCCTTGAAGACCAGATCTTCCACACACCAAATACCACACTTACTCATTTGATAGGCTGGCTCGCCAGCTAAACACACTCACTTTATGACACATATTTTCGTAGACTATGTATATTATACGTTCCGTATAATCTGTTTCCCTCACTATTCTCCAGCACATATGCTGTTTTCCCAATACGTTTGGAAACTAGAAATGTTTCTGCGTCACCTGCTTCCAACCTTGCAAGTGGCTCCCTTAAACGAACGTCATCACGTTGCTCTACTAGCATATTTCTCAGTGTCTGTAACGATGCCCTGTTGCTACTGTCCACACATGCTAACCCTACCTTCCTATGGTGTCACACCTCTACTCGACACTCTATGACCTAAAAATGTCACTTCTGACTGACAGAATGACGACTTAGACAGCTTCAAAGTGAACCCTGCCTGATCTAACTTCTGAAAAACTATATCTAAATGACGTAGATGCTCCTCAAAACTGCGTGAACTAATTACCATATCATCTATGTAAATGGTTACAAACTCTCCTGTGTCATCCCCTAATGCGATGTTTAAAGCCCTAATTAATGCTGCTGAACTACTCTTTAACCCATAAGGTGTTCTACAAAATTGATAAAGGTTATATTTATGACTAAAAGCTGTAAATGGTCTATCTTCGTACATAAGTGGCACTTGCCAAAAACTGGAACTCAAATCTACGCAAGTGAAATACTTCTTCCCCTCAAATGTTTGCATTAATTCCTCTATTGACATAGATTTCAGCTGATCTGAACTAATTCTACTGTTAACCAAACGAGCGTCTAAACAAATACGAACAGTGCCGTCGGTCTTGGGTACCGTGATCAAAGAATTAACATATGGACTGTTAGAGTGCTCAATAATCCCATCTTCAAGCATCTGATTCATTTGTGCCTCAACTGCACTCTGATAAGCGAAAGGTACAGGATATATATGTCCTGTGAATACTGACCTATCAATAACGTTCAATGAATGTGTATAGCAATTGGCCATACCAATGCGATCCTCAAAAACTCTCCTATTACACAATAACACATCATAGAGCCGAACACATTGTTCATCCTCTATATTTCCCTGAAATGCAGCCTCACGTAACGAGTCCTCTAGACTTCCGTTCGTAATCACACTGCCCACAAAACATGGAGAACCCCGCTCTACGGCTGGCGATATCTCATTTAAAGTACAAATCACACCTACAATACTACTTCTCTGAATATGGTCATTGAACGCTACTTCTACTTCAGAATCTCCCCATTTAAATTTCAAACTCCCTACATCATAACATAAGTTACCAGACACTCTACTTAGCCACTCTGAACCCAAGATAACACTGAATACTAAATTTGGAATTACAAGGCAAATCTGCTTCTCTACATGATTATTAATTTTAATGTCTACTAAAACTTGCTTAGAAATTACTTTAGACCTCTTCACAACAGCTGTGATAACAAAAGTGCTTTTAATTGGCATCTCCTCAAAATTTACTCCAGTTCCTTTCATTTTATCATAAAATGCACTACTTATGCAACTCTTCATACAACCACTATCAATTAAAACATCTGTGTACGCCTCGGACACGTTAAATTTAACTATGGGGCTCTTACTAACCACTTCCTGAATAATACCTTCATCATTTAGTTCATGTAATAATTCATTTCTTACATTTAGGTCATAGGGTTCCTGTATAATTGTATGGACAGGGCATGCTACAGACTGAGATTCTGACCTTACTTCGCAGCCTGGTTCGCGTTTAAAGAACCGCTACAGCTGGCCGTAGTACTACTAACTACTGAACTGGTCTGCTTGTTCTGGGCTGTGTTGTCATTGTTTGGCTGTATATTACTACCACTAGGCTGTCCTCTTCCTTGACCCCTATTCTGGTTGTAATTATTGTCATTATAATTTCTTCCTTGATTTCCCCTGAAATCATTGTTTCTCCCTTGATTTCCCCTGTAATCATTGTTCCTCCCTTGATTTCCCCTGTAATCATTGTTCCTCCCTTGATTTCCCCTGAAATCATTGTTCCTCCCTTGATACTGATTACCATAGCCATTTCCTCTGTTCTGATTTAGCTGATTATTATTATTTCTATTTTGAGCGTTGGCTCCTTCGCCACCGTTCCCTTGAACTTCCTGATGCCTGGCTTCATTAGGTCTATTATTATTATTACCCTGGTTCCTATTGAAATTGTCCTCATAACCCCCTCTCCCTAGTGCATCAAATGTGCTTAACAAATTTTCTACTTGTGATATTGTCTTTACATTCTGGATACAAGCAGCCTCCTTGATCCTATAGGGAAAGTGCCTAAGTAGCAACCTTACCACATCACTTTCCTCCTTCAACCCATCCAGATATTTACACACTAATACCTGCCCTAAAAAGTATTCGGTCATGGTGGAGCTTCCTTTAGGGTTATATTTACCACACACTACTCCCTCACGATGCTGCGACTGAATAACCTCATTCCAGAACTTTTCACAGAATTTCATTTTAAAATCATTCATATCAGTAAACTTGTCTCTGTAGACAGCAAACCAATTCCTCGTTTCCCCCACGAACACTTGTTCTAAAATTTCAACTACCTGGCACCACTCAATACTACCATTTTCCAACCTCTCCCCGAATTTATTTTCTATAGTGTCCATGAACTCCATTGGGCACCCCTGTCGATTGCTGAACTTACCCAGTTCTACCTCCCTGTGTGTGCTATTCACCAAAACTGGCCTATTCTGACTATTTTCTTGCCTGATCCTAGCTTTTAATTTTAACTCTAATTCTGCGATTTTCTCCTCAGCCTTCCTCTCAATACTGTTTACTGTTAATTTAATGTTTCCTTCTGATTCTTCTACTTTATCATATAGCTTTGCTTGTTTCTCCTCAATCTTGCTAATGCTCTCTCTATTACTCTCTCTTAAATCATTTACTTCTGCAACTATTTGCGAGTGGACTTTCTCAATTCTACCCCCCAGCTGTTCCTTAACCTCTTTAGTTGCTACCTGAATTTTGTCAATTTCTCCCCCCAATTGCTTTTTGACCTGCTGTGTTTCCAGTTGCACTGGTTCTTTTAAATTTTCAGCCTGTGTACTGATTCTAATTTCTAACTCCTCCTGTACTTTTCCTAATTTCTTGTCTACATCTGCAATGATCTCTTTAACCTTCTCTTCCATTACTCCTCTGATTTCTCCTCTAATCTGCTCCATTTTCACACTAATTTCCTTGTTGTTCTTATCTAATTTTGCATTATTCTGTTCTAATTTTTTATTTAAAGCTTCTGTACTTTCTTTATTTTCCCTACTGTTTTGTTCTAATTTTGCATTATTCTGTTCTAATTTTGCATTTAAAGCTTCTGTACTTTCTTTATTTTCCCTACTGTTTTGTTCTAATTTTGCATTATTCTGTTCTAATTTTGCATTTAAAGCTTCTGTACTTTCTTTATTTTCCCTACTGTTTTGTTCTACTTTTGCATTATTCTGTTCTAATTTTGCATTATTCTGTTCTAATTTTGCATTTAAAGCTTCTGTACTTTCTTTATTTTCCCTACTGTTTTGTTCTAATTTTGCATTGTTCTGTTCTAATTTTGCATTATTCTGTTCTAATTTTGCATTTAAAGCATCACTACTAACTTTGTTCTGATACATGAACTCGAGAAGTAAAGTTTTTAATTCTCGTTGGCCGCCTACACTCCCTGTTTCAGTATCGGGATTTACCTCCGCTACCCCGGTACTACCATCACTCGACATACTGCTCGTATCATCATTCTCCAGTTGATGACCACTACGTAACCTCATCTGTCTTTCTTTCTCATCCCCCATAATGATATACACTGATAAAGACAAATAACCCCCAAAATACAGGCACAGAAATATATACCCTTCTCCTTCCACAAATGTTATTAGGTTTTCAGCCCCAAGTTGTCGGCGACAAATGAAACGGTTTGACTGCCCCTTACTGTTGGGTGATAAATGTAACTGTTTACCTTTGCCTAAGCTATGTTGTTTTAATGGGCGCCAAGACCTCAATGCAATGTTGAAATCTAAATTTGTATTTAACAACGTCTAGCTCTGGCAGAACACATTCAAGACTCTATTCACTCAGATCGTGGTATGATTTGATCATTAACCCAACACGTGAGTATATTAGGCGGCCGCGCCCGGGGGGACCCGTCAGTTGGTTACATCTCTAGCAGCGGACGGGGACACCACAGCAGCCCCCAATAAATTCTATAATGTGTCGACCAACTCACCGCCGGAGGCGGCGACCACAATTGTTTCAGGAGAAGGATTTGGTCTATATCTAATGCTACCTACTGAAAGCAAAGATTGCACTGTAAAAGAAATGAATTTATTATATAAAACAAGTATAGCAAAATTAATAATAATAAGTATAAAATTTAAATTGGAGCGTTGTGATTTGAATATTACCGATAGAAAATTACCTGAAAACGGAGTCTGATAAATTGATTTTACTCTTATTTCCAAGCTATGAAGTTACTGAAATATGAAATATAAAACAAAGAAAAATGAGAGATTGCGTATTTCTGCGTCATTTGCGCTTACCACTGGAAATTGCCAAAGCATTTCCCTCGTACTGGATGATGCTGTGTGCTTCCCACAGTCTCCTGGACGTCGCCATCTTCTTCGTTATATGATGATATTCTGGTAGATTAGATAATTCTATGGTCCGTACATCGAACCCAAACACTCGTATAACCACACTGGTTAAGTTTTACCAAAGTTAGTCTTCCACTCCACGGAACATCGGAGCGACACGCACTTGCAACCGTACTCCGCAAGTTCTACCCAGATAGTTACTAACTCCACTGAACATCGGAGCGACACGCTCGCGAACCCATACTCCTCAAGTATTTCACAGATTGTCCACGTTCCACGGCGCGTCGAACGATATATCCACACGCCGGCTCCCCCACTCTTCAGTCCCAACTAGCTTACGTCGTCTCCACTGATTGGCTGACCCACCACGCGATCTTCCCCTTCTCTGGGTCATTACTCTCGGCGGGAGGGTTCCGTTCCAACAATTCGCCTTTCCTGGACGATGCGAGCCCGCTTGCGTAATACTTTCCGACAAGATTAAGCGTGTACTTGAAATCCCAGTGAGTCATCTCTCTCAAATACCCTAACTGACAAAAACTCCGTAAAATTCCGTAATCATGTAATTTTCTTTGATATTGTCGTTCGTAATAATTTGCTTGATAGCGTTTTCTAAGACATAGAAAACCTATCTGAATGCTAATAATTTTTATAAAATGCTCCGAAAATACCTTAATAATAATAATAAATTAATAATAATAATAAATTAACATGAAAAATTATCTTGGCTGAACAATTTGCCGCGTAAATAAATATAGAATGGCTTCCTACTGACTTATGCCAGTTGCATAAAAACCCCACGAAAAACACGTTACAAAGGTAACCATGGAGATTTTGTTGATGTGGTTGCTGCCAGGTAAAATGGAGGCTGGTTGTTTTTAAGTAAAATGTGATGCTCTCTGATCTGAAAATTGAAACTTATGAAGAAATAAAGAGGCTGTCTAAAGAAAAGTGTGGAGGAGAAGAAATATAATAGTTGTTAATGCTGCACAACAGATGCAGGTAATGGAGCTTGCTTTTTATAAATTAAAAAAATAGTGGATTTTGGGAAGATAGTAAGTTAACCTGTTCTTTGTGAGATCTTTTTTTTTTCTTTAAGCAAGTATATTGCCCCACGAACCTGAGGTGACTAGCTCAAAGTACCATATTATATCTATTACAGCGGACATAACCAATTCAAATTAGTAACCCTGGTCAATACTGCACCTGAAATATGTGCTAAATTAAAGTAAATATGTGTTTTTATTTATTGCTCTTTTAACAACGGCAGCCATCTTCCGACAGCGCTTGAATCTTGTTAAACTGTCAACAAGGCACACACATTGTTGCCAACATGTGGGATACAAAATACACCCCACTAATTAGAGATAATTTGTGTGTGACAAAAACCAGGGATGTATATAGCTAATGCGACCCTCTGGTTAAAACCCATTGGATTGGACAAAACGAAGGTTAGAATGGTTGGGTTGAGGTGCGGCCTGGGAAGCTAGCGTGGCACTGTTGACAAAAAGCCATTGAGTAGTACCGTAAGCGCAGGGTTGGCAATACAGTCTTAAGACGATTATTCACGCGCATAATGGCGGAAACAGCTGGACTTTTACCTTTACTTTAAAAGGGGACGGTGGGTTATAGTCGATAATGTTATTGGTTTTACATTCCTTTTAACTCCTCTGGCTTCTAGAGACGCCGGGGTGCCGGAATTTTGCCCCAAAGGGGATCTTTAACATGCCAGTAAATCTACTGACACGGCTCCCTCACATTTGCGCACTCTCAAATGCCAGCTGACTGCGACAGGATATGAAACTGCAGCCTTGGGGCCAGCAAGCGAGAACGTTTCCTCTGGGCAACGCATCCAGCTGGGTTATAGTCAGCGAGTAGTAAACATCTATTACTACATCATTTTTTTATTATTTATTTTTCGTCATATGATAATGTATTTTGGATAATTTATCTGGTATAGAAAATTTATCGTTCGTTCGTCTCTCATTCAGTGCTACTAAAGGAATTTAGCAGCTTAAATGGCTCAATTGTAGGTATGTACTTTGTATTTTTTCTATGGAACTGAAAACTTTCCTTGCTGACTTTGACAATAATCTTAATTTTACAAATAATTGTAGCAATAACATTGTGTAGCTTCACAGCACTTATGTGGGAAATCAGGTATTTCCATGAGAGAATTGACAAACAGTGTACCGGTATTGCATCTATGATTTTGAGAATGATCAAGCATAATTTTATTGTATGTTGCTGTGCAAATAGTCCACATTTTTATTCATTGACCACCTCGTGGTGTAGCGGCTAGCATTCTTGGCTGTTGCCTCAGTGGTTTGATTCCCTGTTCTACAAAGTAATTTAATTCTGGTTTGAGGGCTGTAATGGGGTACACTGAGCTTGGTGAGGCAAAACTGAGAAGAGGTCATCGAGAGACGTTTATTCGCGAAAACATCTGAAACTCAACAAAAACCTCTAATTTCTGCTGTTGACCCCTAAATCTGGCGACTATCTCAAATTGTCGTCCAGAAATAACGCGCAATAATTTAATGTCGCAATCTTGTGAAATGATACCGTTTCGGAAAAAAAAAAAAACTAAAAGAAAATCGAAATACAAATCCATCCGTCTCTTAAATTTGCGACATTCAGTATGGTTAATTCGAAATTCCGTTGTATGTCGATTTTTTCTTCTAACTTCGGTCCCATCGGATTTCTAATCTAACCGGTTATCACGAAAACTTGGTATAATTCGTGACTCGAATTCGAAAGAAAATGTGCTCTCTTGTCGTATTATTCGTGCAATCCTTAGAATAATTCGTAAAATTCGATATTTACTTCGAACGTTCATTCTCCAAAATCACATCTTCAAGATGGCCGGCTTTCGCATGACTTGCATGCAGGAATCTCGTCAAACGGACCGAGATCGACACCAGTTGCGTAAAGTCATAAAACCTGTGCCCGATCGGGACTTGTGACCACGAGGTCTGCGGGAATCCTGTCAAAGGTGATTGGGCATCCATCACGAAACGTTCCGAAATCTACTCGCCACCCTTCCCATGGCCGTATACTAAAAAGCGTACGGGGAGTGAGAAGTGCATCAACCCACTTAGAAATGACAGCCTACGTAGCATCGTGATACTCATTTCTCCTCGTGATCCACTGTGAACTCCCTACCACAGCAAACGGACAGTGGGGATCATGGCGCCAACCATACATGTGAACTGCTCGTGAATTTTAACAATGCCCAACCTCGAGCTTGCGCTTTTCTTCCAGGACAGATACACAGGCAGACAATCATTGAAAGGCCGGGTGCGTAGCCAATTGCGTAATATCGCGTTCTCTCCGCGAGGACAAATTTGAATCTTGTAAAATGGTAGAGAGCGGCAGCGATTATGATACATCGCCATATTTCTCCGCATTCGATGACAACTGGATTCTTGTCAAACGGACAGCAAGCGGCGCCGATTGCGTAATAATGCTATATTTGTGCGTGCCCTACCTTAAGGACAAAGGAACTCTCGTCGAACGACTAATAATGACACCGATTATGTAAATCGCGATTTTTCTCAGTGTTCTATCGTGAATACTCTGGGAATCTCGCCAAATGGCTGAGATCAGCATCGATCGTGTAACATCTCGATATTTCTCCGTACTTGACTGCAAAGAATTCGTTGACGATCACATAACATCACATATATTTCTTCATGCTGTACCGGTCAAAGGAAATCTCCCCTAACGGCCAAGATCAGAGCATCCTCTTGGTAATCATAACAACTTCTTGTGCAGAAGGAGGTATTCGATTTGAAGACGCCACTGCATTCGAACACAACAGTATGTGCTTATTTGCCTACTGGGGCAGTCATCTTCTTTCTGCCATGCAGGGATTAGAAAGCTTTCCATCCGATGAAGAAAATTTATTTCTGTTGAAGGAAAAATAGAAAAATAAGTTACTCCTTCTGTATTTCAATGTATCACCAATAAAGTTCTCTAAAAGAAACTCTGGTTTATGAATTAATGAGGCACTTTTAATCACTTGAGAACGTTGAAACATGATTTAGGTCATTGATGTGGAAAACAAGATTCTAACTAGTTGAAAAAATGGTTCAGCATGTATACTTAGCAGTCTTTCTTTAAGTCCCAATTTCAAATGAATTTTACATATTAATGTGGGGTTTTCAGCTTCCTTGGTTCCAAATTTTTAGTGTGTGTAGAATTCATGCCTATTTTCTTTTTTATATCTATAACATTGTTCGACCTTGACTTCCATTAATATAATTATTATAAATAGTGGCTGAGTGAGGTGGGGTGAAGATTCCATCCACCTTTATATGCTCAATCCAATTTCAATCCGATTTGTTTCTCGAAGTTCTCATATTGATCTTGGTTTAGTTTCCGTTTATATTGGTGCACGGAGAACTCCTGGTAACATCCGAGGAACATTTGTGATTTAGTTTAACTGTATCTTTCTCTCTTATTTCCAGCCTGATGTCGTTACTGGAGATGGTGGGACATTACTTTTATGTGGGGGCACAAATTGGGACCTGGTAGGTCGAAAGACTCCACCTAAAGGTTCTAAAGGTACCACTGGAAAAAATCTATGGCTACCTCATAGATTCACACCATTAAGTGGTGTCAAAGTTCGATTGGTGGCTTCTGGCTGTACTAGCGCTCACAGCATTATCGTTACAGAAGAAGGACAAGCAATGGGTTTTGGTATGTCTCTGTTTTACTCAACCATAGCGATAAAAAAAAAATTGCAAGGAAGCCATTTGGGCTTCATTTGTGTAAATCAGGGCCGATATGTTAACTTTTATGATAAGACTTTTTGTTTTACATTCAGGTCGAAATGAAAAGGGCCAACTTGGTGTGGGTGATATGAACCGTCGTGACGTCCCAACTGTAATCGAAGCCTTAAAATCGCACAATGTTGTTGCTGCTGCCTGTGGACGTAACCACACATTATTCCTGACAGGTTAGTTTGTGACACATGCAGTAAGATGGTGATGCTAATGCTCATTTTGTACTTATACAGTGTGTATCTGAAATACTGTATCTCCTCACATAATTGTTGCATATTTTTAGCCTAAAATTCTTGGAAGAAAAGCAAGGTATGATGATTATGCAAAAAATATTCATGTTCGAAAAAAAAAACTTTTTTTAAAATGTGTTGTATCATTATTTGCTTAAGTTGTAATCCTGTGTATTTCATTTTCATTAAGATCACCATATAATTCTTGTATTTTCTCATTGTGAACACCATGTGCATAACATCACACAACGCGTCTTTGTTGTGAGGTTTCCAAGGAAGTGGCTGATGCTAGACTGGTGCTGTATGTCGAATTTTTAAATTTAGGCAGGGTGTCTTTTGCGTAAGATTCCACCAATAGCAGTTGCCCTGTTTTCATATGGGTCTAGCAGCGCTTCGTACGGTGCCTTATTGGAGCTTGTCATTCCAAGGCCAACTTGTGGAAGTGACAGGTCCATTCAAGTTTCACTCCACTGGACTGGCGATGAACACGATCGCTGGGTAGGCGACTGTATGCCTCCAGCTCGTGTGTCATAACCTACAGGCACAGAGACGAGAATCCTTTCTTCTGACAAGGTCATGCCAGGTTATAAGGTCGCAAATACATGTGTAACTGGGGTGTGCTGCTTGTCTCTCACCAAGTTGAACTGGGTTTGATTCCCAGTCAATGCATGTGAGAGTTTCGAAGTGAAATATCATGTCCTATGTAAAAATGGAGGAAGAGGCTGATGACCTCTCTATTCTGTCCCTTAAAACAAATAAATTGATAAAAACTGAGGTCCCATGGCTCATGGTCGCAAGATTAACCGTCATGTAAAACTAAAAGTTACCTTTCCTTCTTTTAATATGTGCTACCGATCTGTGCACAGTTGCTAATGTGCTAAGTGATGATTATGCCATGAAATTTTATAAACCAATGTTTTGTATTAGAAAAGTAAGATGCGACGATTATGCAATGGCAATGAATATGCAACTGGGAGAATGAGTATTGTTAAAGGTCATAGAGACAGAAAGTTTTTGTACCTGTGCGAAGAAATTTCAGGTTGTCAGAACCACTTCCTTAGAGCTAGCTCCAAAATTGCAGAGATCGTGTTCTAGGATTGGATATTAATACAAAATAGTGCATTATAGATTCACAGTAAACACTTCCTTTGAGATAAACTTAATTTGGAACTTTCAGTACAGTATCAAAGTCTTGAAAATCATGAAGTTGTACCTTTTGGTCTTTTGTTGAGAGTCTCCTACTTTTCCAGTTTATATTCCTTTGCAATATGCAGTGAATTTAGATTGCTGGGAGTAGAAATTGACTATTCTATGTCATCCCTCAGATCGTGGAACTGCATTTGGTTGTGGTGAAAACAAGATGGGCCAGTGTGGCCTTGGAAATCAGCATCCAGTTGTCCAGACTGCACAACAAGTATGTGGTTCAATATTGAGTTTGTTTCTTTACTAGTGTCAATTGAAGTAATGGCTAGATGGCCCTACAACAAATCTCACTGAACTTATATCTACCTTCATCCTCTAAAATTTTGGTTGATTTTAAATCTGCTACATAAATCAATTTAAGAAAGGTGTTGGGCATTAAGTTTGCTTAATCTAACTAAATGCTAAAAGATTATCATGGTGAATGTGTTAATTCTTATCATCTTGAATGTGTTAGTTCTTTTACTGGTAATGAAAGCAATATGCTGTAATTATGATTGATTTATTTATTTGTTCATATTTTTCCTGACTTCCCATCATCCTGTGTGTTAATTCTCCTGGCAGGACATGTAAAAGGAATAAAATATTACAAACACCTTCATGGTGATAAAGTTCATGTACAGTACACTGGAATATTAAGTACACCATGTCCTATTGTTTCACTTAGCAATGTAGTAAGCTTCACTGCCGTTTGGCATCGGTAAGTGAAACATTGTTATGTGGTACACTCAGGGATGGTAAAGAGAACTAAATTAAATTTAAAAGGCATGAAAGTAGATGGTTTAAACACCCATACTTTTCAATCTTTACATTGAACAAGCAATGAAGGAAATTAGAGAAAAATTTAAAGTGGGAGTGAAGATTCAAGGAGAAATAATTTCAACTCTGAGATTTGCTGATGACATTGTCATCTTGGCCGACAAGCCTGAGGATTTGAATGAGTTTTTGAATGGTATGGACTCCGTCTTACGGAAAGAATTCATGATGAAAATTAATAAATGTAAAACAAAAATACTGGAATGCAGCCGAAATAAATCAGAAACCTCTATGGAGATCAAATTGACAGGTGAAAAGCTGAAAGAAGTAGGAGACTTCTGTTACTTAGGAAGCAGATTAACCAGTGATGGACGAAGCAAAGAGGATATAAAAAGTAGGTTGGCTCAGGCAAAGAAAGCATTTCTACAAAAAAGGAATCTGCTGACATCGAATATAGATTTAGGTATTAGGAAGTCATTTTTGAAAGCCTTTGTCTGGAGCGTGGCGCTCTATGGAAGTGAAACTTGGACTATTGGTGCAGCAGAAAAGAGGAGAATAGAAGCATTTGAAATGTGGTGTTACAGGAGAATGATGAAGATCAGATGGGTAGATAGGGTTACAAACAAAGAGGTATTAAGACGAGTGGGAGAGGAGAGATGTTTCTGGCGACTGCTAATGAAGAGAAGAGATAGGTTGGTAGGACACATACTAAGACACCCAGGAATAGCAAGCTTAGTTATGGAAGGAAGGGTCGAGGACAAGAACTGTAGGGGTAGACCAAGGTTAGAATATGTTAAACAGATTGCCTCAGATGTAGGGTGTGGTAGCTATGTAGAGATGAAACGATTAGCTCAGGACAGGGAGGCATGGAGAGCTGCATCAAACCAGTCAAAAGACTGAAGACTCAAACAACAACAACACACAAAAGTCTGGAATGAAATTATATGTGAAGAGGAATTAAAATAAAAGTATTGTAATTGGAACAGTATTGAAAGGAACGAAATTAAACGTGAATCGTAGAACTGTATTAAAGAGAAAATGGTTTAGTGAATGTAATTCAAAGAGGTATTAAATTAGGAATAGAATGTGAGGAATGAAATGCAAGTAGTGAAATGTAAGGAGCGAAATTCGAAACAAAACAATTTCGGGAATTAAAAGGAATTAAATTATATCTGGAATTAAACTTTTTCCTGAAAGTCGGAGTGAAATTAAATTGAGAATGAAATTAATGAATAAAATGTGAGGAGTGAAATGTGAATAATAAAACTCCATAATAAAAAAGAATGGAGACGAGCTGGTGCACCATCCCATAGACTAGGACCAAAACTCAAAGGGATAACACTAGACTGGCATTTGCGGATGACATGGCGTTAATTGCTCCAAGCATTTCTGATGCCCAGAAACAACTTGAATTACTCCAAGAACAAGCAGCAAAAATCGGCTTACAGATTTCTTTTAACAAAACAAAATTTATGACGGATATTAAAACTGCTCCGAATACACTCCGCATCGGTATGTGTCAGGTCTCCCGAGTGAAAGACTTAAAGTATTTAGGTGAATGGATCAAAAGAAAAGCTATAGAAGCAAGACTACAGAAAATGGGAACTGCTTTCCATTTGACAAAACAAGTTTATAACAAAAAATACCTCTCGTGGAATTGTAAAATTCAACATTATAAAACAGTAGTCTTGCCTGCAGCCCTTTATGCAGCCGAGACACTTAATCTACAACATAAAACACTGAGAAATCAATTAGAAATTTTGGGATGGAATTCACCTTCCGAAACCTAATGCTGATATCTATTTAAAAATTACTAAAATAACAGACACCATCCGTATGAGAAGGATCCAATTCGTGGGACATTTGGACAGAATGGACCCAACTAGGTTAACAAATAAAATCTATACGTTTTTGCAGAAAAAGGCAAGAAGGTCCAATTGGTACAAACAGGCAGAAAAGGACTTGGCTGAATTAGGTTTTCCCAATCTCAAGGATTGAGAGGAAATTAGGAAAATTACTAATACACGGGGTTTTGAGGCAGAAGAGAGAAGACCTACCAGACACGTCTGGTCGCAGCAACGAAGACTAGCTCAATCGTTGCGCATGAAGAGTTATTGGGCAAACATCAAGGCCAAGAAGTGTTGATTCCGCGTGGTCCTAGGAGACCCATTCGCGCAGAAGAAGAATAAAAAAGAACTAAATGCACGGAGTCAAAACTTTTAAGTGAATTAAATCTGGAATGAAAATAATTCTTGAACTCTGAATAAAATTATATGTGGAATGAAATTAAATGTTGAACATGGAATGAAATTAAATGTGGAACGAAATTATACCATGAGGTTGGAATTAAATTAAATGTAGAATAAAATTTAATCTTGAGGTCGGAGTGAAATTAAATGTGGAATTGAATAAAATTCGCAGGTTGATTGGGATTGAAGGAATGAAATTAAATTTTGGGCTTGAATGGAATTAAATGTGGAATGAAACTAAATCCTCAGGTCGGAATGAAATTAAATGTGGAGTAAAATGAAACCTTGGAGTCGGAATGAAAGTAAATCCTCGGGGCGGAATGGAATTAAATGTGGAATTGAAATAAATCTTAGTGTCTGAATGAAATTGAATCTCACACTTGGAATGAAATAGAATGTGGAATAAAATCAAATCTTGATGTAGGAATGAAATTACATCTTCTACTCGGAGTGAAATTGAATGTGAAATGAAATCTTGAGGTCGGAGTGAAATTAAATCTTGAGATCGGAGTGAAATTAAATCTTGAGATCGGAGTGTAATTATATGTTGTGGTCGGAATAAAATTAAATCGTCGATTGGGAGTGAAATTAAATTTGGAATGATATTAAATCTTGAGGTCAGAGTGAAATGAAATATGGAACTAAATTATATCTTGATTTTGGTGTGAATGAAACCTGGAACTAAATTAAATTTTGAGTTCAGAGTGAAATGAAATGTGGAACTCAATTAAATCTTGAGGTCGGAGTGAAATGAAATTCATACAATTCAATTCTATTCCGGCCGGAGTGCAACTAAATGCATACAATGTAATTCTATTCCTGTTGGAATGAACATTTAATTCTATTCCGGCCAGAGTGAATTTAAACCCAAACAATTTTTTTATACTCCGGCCGGAGTAAATTTAAATTCATAAAATTTAATTCTATTCCTATTGGAATAAAACTGTAAACGGACATTTAATTCTATTCCGCTGGAGTGAAATTAAATTCATACAATTTAATTCTACTCCAGCCGGAGTAAAATTATATTCATGCAATTTAATTCCATTCCGACCGGAGTGAAATTGAATTCAAACAATTTAATTCTATTCCGACCGGAGTGAAATTGAATTCAAACTATTTAATTCTATTCTGGTCGGAGTGAAATTTAATCTATACATTTGAATTCGAACGAATATTTAATTCTATTCCGGCCAGAATAAAATTAAATCCATACACATTCATTCCAACGAGCATTTCATTCTATTCCGACGTGAATAACATAAATCCATAGAATTTTATGATGTATAAATATGAAGAGAAATGCAATCCTTAGAAGTACGATTTATTCACCGCGGAATGGCACTCTCAATGAAGAGTTTGTCTTATTCAATCCAATGAATGAGAGGTCGAATGCAGGTCTTTTTAGTTGACGCTCGTGGGCCATCTGCGCGCCGTAGTGAGGATGAAGTGACGATGAAGACCTCACATACACCCAGTCCCCGAACCATGGGAATTAACCCCAGGAGAATTTATTTTATTTATTTATCGTACGGCTTTTAGTGCCGGGAGTGTCCGAGGACATGTTCGGCTCACCTGAGTCTGTAGCTGCTTCCAGCGGATACCCTAAAGGGTGAGCTACAAGTTCCGTTCAATTTCAAGTAGTTTTAACTTTCGCCACCAGATATCAATGATACCTAGCGGTGAACGTTGGAACTTTGATAGAGCGTTCTGACGAAATCTAACCTAACAAATTTTGCTTTACACAAGTTTAGTCTGTGAAAGGATCTTTTACATGCCATAAATCTATGACATGGGACCGCCAGCTTTACTTCCCCTCTGAAGGAAGGCATACTGAAGGATTTTTAACGCTCGTAAAACCCTTGATGGCCCAGCCGGGAATGAAACCCGCGACACGTTGGGCGGAATCCTAGCGCAGTAACCATTTAGCCACGGAGCCATTCACTGCAATGCAATTCTTTGATATAATGTTAATGCCACGTCCTGTGGTTCGGAAGGTGGTCCCGTAGCTTATAATCACGAGATTTACAGTCACAAGATGTATAACACAATTTAACTCGCCAAATCAATACTTTACTAAAAAATACTATAGGTACATGTTTCGGAAACTTGATATGTTTCCTTCTTCAGCCCATATGATGTTTCACACCAACATATGGGCTGAAGAAGGAAACATATCAAGTTTCCGAAACATGTACCTATAGTATTTTTTAGTAAAGTATTGATTTGGCGAGTTAAATTGTGTTATACATCTTGTAAACATGGTCAATACGGAACCTGGAACGAGTGGGGTTTATTTACAGTCACGTAAAACTACAGGCTGCCTTCCTTTTAAAGTGTCCACCTCCTGCTGTAGCGGCTAGAATTCTTGACTGTCACCCCGGAGGTGGTATTTCACTTCAAAAATCTTAATTTCATTGACCGGGATAGAATCCGGTCCGCATTGGTGAGTGGCAAGCATCTTGGCATTTCACCACCAAGCCCCACTCCTGTTCCACATTTTACCGTAAGAGGTATGAAACATGCGCAAAAATCTCAATAAAAAGAAAAACAGCACATTGTTCTTGGAATTGTCTTTACTTGTAATTGAGCACAAAGCAAAACATATTTTTCTACGTTCAGTAGACCGGTTGAGACTCGGACAGGAAATTTTTATAATTTACAGTATGTGTATACTAAGTTCGACGTTATAATGGAATTTGCTGGCAAAGTTGGATGGGTAAATTATGAATAAGGCCATTTGATACCCGGAGTGCAGTAGGCGGATGAAAGTGGAACTAGGGGCAGATGACCTCGTAGTTCCGCCCCTTAAAACAACAATAACTAACAAACTAACTGAAAGTGGAACTTATATGGCCAGGATTTGGTACACACATCATTGTCTAACCATCCCTTATTATTCAACGGGGTCGGGGATGAGATGAGATGAAAGTCTATGTGGGGTGATTTTTACACCCGAATGCACATTCTGACGCCAACCTCAGGAAAGAAGTTGATGCGAAGTGAAATGAATAAATATGAATGAAACTGGCCAAGGATGTGGAAGGAAGCGGCCGTAGCCTGTCAGAAGGTACCGTCCCAGTGTTTGCTTGGAGTTGAAAATCGGAAATCACGGAAAACCATTTCACGTCCGCAGAGAGCTTGGGCGCATGGCCTAGCGCTGCGCGTTAGCAAGCGTAGCTGCCGCTGTCGGTCTATTTGGTGTACAAATGATTCCTAATAACAAATCCTGTCGGAGATGTTGAATGCTTGTGTAATTATTCACGCACTCATCATGTTGAATTCGTAAATTGTATTGAGGTAGTACTACGACCTCACAAAGTTTCATTGCAATCGCTCTAGCCGTTTCGTGTTTATGAGGAGACACACACGGATACAAGGTGATCTCACAAGTCTTTGTTTTATAAGGCGGCTTCGGTGGCGTAGCATGCTGAGCTTCTGTGCCCAAGATTGCGGGTTCAAATCCGGCTGAAGTCGTCGGATTTCTTAAGAGCGTTAAAAATACCTCAGTATGCCTTCCTTCGGAGGGGAAGTAAAGTCGGCGGTCCCATGTCATAGATTTATGGCATGTTTAAGAACCTTCCACTAATTACCTATGTGTGAAGCTAAATTCTTTAGGTTAAGAATGTAAGCAACGCTCTTAGGTTCCTACGTTCGTAGCCAAGAGTGGACTGCGGTGGCGTCTGGTAGCTAAGTTCTGAACTAGTAGTCGTTGACGGTGGCGTTTGGCTGCAAAAGTAGGACCTATTTGAAAAATTCTAAAGTCTGCAGTTCTTACTTGAATTTTAAAAAGTCCTCTCGGCACGCCGGAAGGCGGAGGTAGATTTCACCGGGCAAACTTGGGGATAGGCGAAAATAGGCAGAATATGCAGGTTTTCATAGAAAGATCAGATCTCATTTATTGCGAGAAAGTTTTTATAATTGGAGCTTAATTAACTTTGTTTTTCATCATTTTATGCATATTATAAACATTTTATTGTCTTATGGGGACGGTAACCTTCTTGTCATTTGGGGTTCATTTTTAAACTTGTGGTCACACTGTCCTAATGCAAGGTTTCGACACTGATGTGTAACTATCTGTCTGTTAATTCTTCACGCAAAACTATATCTCCCGCAGAGATGTTGGTTGGTTCCTCAGTTTCGGGGCTGCGACAACGCGGACATGTAACCCCGTGTACTTTGGGTGAGTGTAGAATCTGTCTGATAAACGGTGTGAATTGTGATGGCTGTATTAGTCTGTAATTCAGGTAAGGACTGCAGACGGTCAATTTCAAGCAGTAGTTCCTAATTTTGCTACCAAATACTACCATCAACGACACCTAGCTGTGAACTTGGCTACTAGATGCCACCGCAACTCGCAACGAACGTTGGAACTTCCCCTCCAAAGGAAAGCATACTGAGGGATTTTTAGCGCTTTTAGAAAATCCGACGACTTCGGCCGGCTTTAAACCCGCGACCTTGGGCATAGAAGTCCAGCATGCTACCCGTTAAATCACCTAAGCCGCTTCACACTTAGTCAGATGGAAAACTGAATGAGATCTCGTGCGAGTGCATTGTCATGGCAACGTCTGATGGCTCATCCCTCATCAATTTAGTAGTGTTGTCATGGCAACCTCTGATGGCTCTTGGCATTTTCTTATAATTCCGAAATTATTTTTCTCATCCCTTGGCGTAATGGTGGGTCATATCAAAAATTCTTTCAGACAAACGTTTTAGGTAATTATTAGGGGAATATTGTCCATTTTGTACGGTTTTGATATTGTGCCTATTAAGAGAGATACGATTAATGTTTCCCGAAAAAAACACTTTTTCTCACCCCTTTGGTCAATGGTTGGTGCTATCAAAAAACTTTTCAAACATACATTTTTCGGCCTGATCCGACATATAGTATGAACTTTGAATGGATTCGATATTTCAAATATTAAGAGAGTTATAGCGATATTTCACTTTTTCGAAAAAAGCGCCCCATTTTCACCCCCGTCGACCGATTGTGCCCATTTACAAACTCGACCGAGATTTTATAGGGATACATATTATGTAAAAATTTCAAGTGATTGGTGCAAAATTGCGGTAGTTACCGTGTCCACAAGAAAGTGATATATATAGATAGATAGATACATATATACATATTGTTACGGCTGTGGGTTTGTTTCATCGCTCGCCGCATGAGTCACAACTGCCCCAGGGCTGGGCTGTGCTCTGCCTCAGTGTATTGCGTGCGCCTTATGCAACAGGACTACTAGGACAAAGGGATGGTCCAGAATATTCGTGACCCAGCCAGCGATGGAAGCCTCAAGAAGCCGTGAACCCTGGATGGGTCTAGAAGCATTTATTGAGTCACCGGCCTGCTATATAAGAGCGACCTGTCAAGCAGTGCGTGTGTGTTTTTCGAGCTAGTGCGAGCGTTTATCCTGAGCGACAGAAGTGTGGTGACGTGACTTGCGAAACTCCTAGTGAAGCTGATTCTCTTGACAGCGAGGGAGTGAGAAGCATACAGGGGACTGCCTGTGTTTTGAGCGAGTGTGATTTCACTGAGCGACAGAGGTATTGTGGCGAAGTGCCGTGCGAGTTACGAAATCCTGTGACATTGTTTCCCAGCTCGTGGACAGCGAAGCAGCGTGTAGCAGGTTATCGTAAGTAACTGTAGTTTGTGTACATAAGGAAGAGGTGCAGGTAGTTTCTGTCAAGGCCACCGGACTCATTAGGACGGGTTAACTACTGTGGTTTGTTGACAAGTGAAAGGGGGCAAGAGCTCTCCATAAGGAAGAGACTTGAGGAAACTGGGGTAAGGTTCTAATTGCTTGTATTTGCTGATGAGTAGTGTATCTTTCTGGCCGCAATAAAGTTAATTATTTCTTTAAAGGAACAATCTGTGTTGTGCTTCAACCACCCGTAATCCAGTTAACAAAAGTGCCACTAGGGGGGTGGCACGTAACAATATATATACATAAATTATATATAAACTTTTGAACTGACGGTGGTTTTGGGGTCTAGGGGATGTGAAACGCGAAGATATGTCGAAATTTTCCGGAAGTCGAAACATGGTACCCATTGCAATAGTTAGGTATTAACATTATATCGCATTCGAGTGATTGGCTCCGTGGCTAAATGGCTAGTGCGCTAGGCTTTCGCCCGAAGTGTCGCCGGCTAATTCCCATGGCTCGGAGACTGGGTGTATGTGAGGTCTTCATCATCACTTCATCCTCATTACGGTTCGCAGATGGCCCACGGGCGTCAACTAGAAAGACCTGCATTAGACCCCTCTGGAGGGCATACGATCACTATCTATCATTCATTGGATTGAATAAGGCAAACTCTTCGTTGAGAGTGCCATTCCGCGTTGAATAAATCGTAATTCTATGGATTAAATTTCTCTTCATATTTACACATCATAAAATCTATGGATTTATCTTATTCACGTCGGAATAGAATGAAATGGTCGTTGATTTTAATTTCACTCTGACCGCAATAGAACCAAATGTTCACTCACAGTTTAATTCCGACAGGAATAGAATTATATTGCATGGATTTAATTTCACTCCGGCCGGAATAAAATTAAATATTCGTTCGAATTAAATTGCATGGATTTAATTTCCCTCCGGCCGGAATAGAATTAAATAGTATGAATTCAAATTCACTCCGTGAGGAATAGAATTAAATTGTATGAATTTTAATTTCACACCTGCCAGAATAGAATTAAACATTCCTTCACAGTTTTATTCCAACAGGAATAGAATTAAATTGTATAAATTTAATTTCACTCTGGCCGGAATAGAATTTAATTGTATGGGCTTAATTTCACTCTGGCCGGAATAACATAAAATTGTATGATTTTAATTTCACTCAGACTGGAATAAAATTACATTGTTTTAATTTAATTTCACTCCAGCCAGAATAGAATTAAATGTTCGCTCAGTTTCATTCCGAGTGGAATAGAATTAAATTGTTTGAATGTAATTTCACTCCGGCTGGAGTGGAAGTAAATGTTCGTTGGAATTTAAGTGTATGGATTTAATTTCACTCCGGCTGGAATAGAATGAAATGTTTTTTCACAGTTTCAATCGAACGGAATACAATTAAATTGTGTGAAATTAATTTCACTCGGGCCGGAGTAGAATTAAATGCTCGTTCGAGTTAAACTGTACTGATTTACCTTCACTCCAGCCGGATTAGAATTAAATGTTCGTTCAGAGTTTCATTCCGAGCGGAATGGAATTAAACTGTATGGATTCAATTTCTCTCTGGCCTGAATGGAATTAAATTGTATGCATGTAATTTCACTCCAACAGGAATAGAATTAAATGATCATTTGCATTATATTCTATGGATTTAATGTTACTCAGGGTGGAATAAAATTGAATGTTCGTCCAGAGTTTCGTTCCGAGAAGAATAGAATTGAATTGTATGGATTACATTTCACTTCGGCCGGATAGACCGAAATATTTTGTTCGAGTTTCATTTCGACAGAAATATAATTAAATTCCATGCGTTGAATTTCATTCCTGTCGGAATTTAAATAAATGTTTTATTCATAATTTAACTCCGAGAGGAATAAAATTAAAGCGTATGGATTTAATTTCATTCCCACCAGAGTGGATTTCAATGTTTCCTTTAGAGTTTCATTCTGAGGAGAATTAAATTAAATTCTTTGGATTTAATTTTATTGTCTTAGTAACAAAATTGAGCGTCTCATTTAACATTTCATTCCGAGAGGAATAAAATGCAATGCAATGGATATAATTTCACTCCCTGCGGAATTCAATTGAATTTCATTCCGAGATTTATTCTGAGAGGAATAGAATTCAATATTTCATTCCCAATTTAGTTCTTTGAAATTATGTTTCACTCCAGGTTTTATTCTATGCTGGAATAGTATTGAATTGGCTGAATTTAATTCCATTCCTGCTCCGGAGTGAAATATAAAATTTCGTTCACTTTACCATACTTGGGTACACTGAATATTCTAGTATGCCTGTTAAAAGGCTATTTTGCAGGTGTAACAATGGGAGAAAAACAACTTCCTAAGTTGTATAACACATAATCTAGTTCAAACAAATGATTATATTTTGTGAAAAAGCATCTTGAAAAGTACTACGAACATATGTGGAACACGTTTTGATGAAGTTATTTTTACAACTTCATCAAAAATATTGCTAAGCTTTACAGGTAATTTGTTTGCCGGTAGAACCTCCCTATGAATACGAGTCCTCTTCAATATTTTGTGCAACGGCCTTCAAGTAACCTGTTTTATAGCCACTACTTTATTCAGTATGGAAATGGTTGGAGACGTTTACTGGGAAATTATCATTGATATTGAGGCGATTCTATATTAAGTAACTAAGTGTTAAGAAAGCCTATTCACATGTGTAGGTTGTACAAAACTGTGTTAAATGTTTCAATACTTTCAGAGATTGTGGTCTTGTTGCACAGTCAGCCAAAACTCGAATAATCTTTCATTACTATATACTGTAAATTTTTGAGCATTCCATTACTTGACAGATCTATAAGTTAATCTTGCTCTGCTTCAGTCAAAATTAGGTTTTACATTTTGCTTGTGCTGGTGAATGGATTTCTAACCTAATTGTTTGTAGGGTCTGGAGCAGGAAAATACTCTCTCAATGAGACTGCTAAGGTCTTAAATGTACTCATATAAATATGTTTTTACTCTTTCAGATAATTTCTTATGAATAGATTCCAAAAACCTTTGTACAGTAGGGAGGTTCGTAAGTGTATTATTTTCGGCTCGGTTGGCCTGGACTTCAAACTTGGTAATTATTGATTCAATCCTGTCCTTTGGCTTGGACTCCAAACTTTGTAATTATTGCTTCAATTTTGTCTTCTAATCTGAGGATATCCCTTGTAGACTCAAATTTAGCACATTTAAATGCTCAAAAATATCTGTTCAGCAAGTTCCATCAAATAGTTAAGAGGATTTGAAAAATTTGTATCTCATTGTGCAACAAGGGCCGAATGTGCCGGTGGGCAGACATTAGAGAACAATCCCTACCGTACTGTAGAGATGAGCAAGGGCCTTGATCATCCTATCTTTTCTTTTGACTTGGAATTTGTTCATCTCTACAGATGAATTGTTCTCTAGTATCTGCCCACCGGTTTTTCCATTTGATGGAGTTATTACATTAAAGACCAGTTTTCCACCCAATTCAACACAGCGTGGATAAAGGAAACAGAGTAGATCTGATGTATAACATGATTTTGATTCTCCATGATCAAATGTGGCAAACGTTTCAGTAGACCAGTACAATACAGTGACAAGAAATTCAACTTTCTTGCAACCCTAGCCATGCTAAAATACAGCTTTTCTCGATTAAGACATTATGAATGTTTCTAAATATTTAAAGGAATTTTAACATGTTAATGTATTTTAAGACTTTTTATTTATTTTACTCTTATACCAGGAATACATTTTGCATGAAGTGGATTCCACCACGCATATACCAAGTCTTAACCATAAATACTGTCACAACTTTTGAGGGTGGCTGTACTTTCCCCCTTGTAAGGGCCTCCACATTCCTGTGTTGTAGAACCAGCTATGAGTCATTCCGAGTGCAGCTGCAGTGGTGAAAAGTACTTTGTGTTCGTTTTTAAGATGGAATGGGGCGATCACGAAAATTGTGTTGCTGTGATCGCGTTGCACAAGGTAGGCAAATCCCCAGGTGAGATTTTTTCAAATTCTCCAGAAACTCAAAATAAGCAGAAGTTTTGCTTCCTTGAGACAGTAACTGTGAAAGACCGAGGCTGAGTAGGTAGACCACGTCATATTCGAACTCCAGAATTGATGAAAGCAGTAGCGGCTTGTGTGCGAAGAAATCCTGTGCGGAGACAGTCTGTGATGGCTTATTAGCTCAAATTTCCAAAATGTTTGTCTCGCACATTGAGCAGTGACCTGGGGCTTTGTGCTTACAAATGACGGAAAGGACCCCTCCTCACAAATGCGCGGAAGGTTCTTAAAATCAAAACACTTACCGTCGAGTTACGCGGTAAATGTCCACCGAATAATCCTTTTTACTGATGAAGAAATTTTCAGTCTTGAGGAGACTTCTAATGCCGAAAATGACAGGGTATATGCCACATGCTCTGCACAAGCTGCTGAAAAGGCTCCAAGGATCCAGAGGGGCCATCATCTTAAATTTCTTATGGTGTGGCGTGAGCAACGAAGGTACCACGGACCTCCATTTCTGTGAGAAAGGGGTCAAAACGTCGGCCAAACTGTATCAGGAGACAGTGTTGGAGCCACTGGTCAAGAAACTCGACAACACCCTCTTCCATGGAGAACGCTGGAACTTCCAGCTCGATACGGCCCAGCACATAAGGCTCGCACATCTCAGGAGTGGCGTGGGGCCAATGTTACGGACTTTATTTCGTCCTCGGATTGGCCTTCTGCAAGTCTGGACCTAAACCACCTGGGCTACAAATTGTAGTCCAAGCTCCTGGAGATGGCTTGCAAGAAGAGACATCCAAATATTGAAAGTTAAAATTTTTCTCTATTGAAGGCAGCAGCAGATTTTTCAGATTTAAGTGGCGTGTAATCCAATTGATGAGTGGCCACAAGAGACTTACGGACTATGTTCGTGCCGAGCATGGCCATTTTCAATAATTGCATGTTATTTTGATTTGTTACACATCCATTTAACTAATATCATTCGGATATTAAAATGTTGCAAACTATTTAGTGGAAATTTATTGGAAACTTTGTGACAGTATTTATAGTAAGACCAGGTATGTAATCTTTAGTACTACGCACATTTCTTCATACAATATTTGCATTTTTTACTTTTAAGCAGTGTTTTATTTGGACTGTTTTCATACCTGACATCGTGTACTGTATAATGCTCAAGGCTGAAGAAGGGGAAAATGTTCGTCCCCCTCGGTGAACCTGAGAGGAATGTAGATTGCAGACGATGAGGAGTGATGTGTGGGGGGGTTCCTGGTCCGTGTGTAGTAACAGAACCAAATTCATTGGTCAGTGACTCTCTCACTCATTCACAACACCACAGTGGTTTAGGCAAGGGCCCTATGTTAGCTTGTATTGGAATAGACAGGAATTCCAGATAACACGGCGGGCTGTTGACAGGTCCTTCTCTTCCGCCTACCGCGTCACCTCACCCTGCAAATTCATAGAGATTGGAACCGAGCAATACATGAAGCCATGACATCCTTGCAAAATCTCTTGTTTGCTTTATGATTTAATAATGTACTAGGGGATCTGTGTGAGAAATCTCGCTTGTACGTAAAACAACCACCCGATCGGCTTGACTTATGCGGGTCTATTGTTTATTTGTTTAAATGCACTTTTTAACAAATTGTCGTTGTTTATGAAATCAGAGTGCAATTTGTCACCACTGCGGGTAGTTTTCTTTGTTTTGGATGCACGATTGGTTACTTGTGTGCGCCCCATGTGTATAGACTACCCGCCTGGCTTTACTGTTATGTGGGCTGGACGCAACACAGTTCTGGCAGGGCTATTATCTTGTTTATTTGTTTAAATCCACTTTTTAAACAAATAAATACATTTCAGTTGACTTTTCAAGAAATGCAAAGCAATGCACATTCACCACCAAGTAAGACAACTACTCTGGGATACACAAGTGCCACTCAAAACCAAGGTGACGTTCAAATCATACTACACACCTGTCCTCGCATAGAGCCTGGAAACCACCACACTAACCAAGAAGGACAATTTGGAACTCCAAGCAGAAATGAATTTCCTGCATACTATGATCCAGAAGGCCAGGAAAGACAAGATCAGGAATTATAAAATCAGAGAAGAGGTGAGAATAGAAGACTCTATACTTCAAAAGATCCAGAAGGCTAGAATGAAGTGGTTCGGCCACGTGAAGAGAATGAATTCCAATAAAACTGCAAGAAGGGAGTATAAAAGAGACCTAGGAGGGAGGAGATCAGTTGGCAGACCTAGAAAACAATGGACAGATCTGGTGAAAAAGGATGTACAGGAGATAGGCCAGGATTGAGAGAGGATTGTGAACGAAGAATGGTTCATGGATCGACAGAGATGGAGGGGGCTCGTATACCACATCCGGGAAACTGGAGTTGGTCAACGATGATGATTATGACTAGGGCTCGGATCGATATGCTCGATAAAATCTCCAGATATGCTCGAAAACCATGTGTTTTATGCTCGATGGATATGCTCGAAAAACCCATTATATGCTCGAAAAACCACTATATGCTCAATAGATATGCTCGAAACCCCCATTATATGCAGTTAAATATGCAGAATATGCTCAAAAAACACCGTTAAAAACTATAGAAAGGAAAGTGAAACGAAAAAACCAATAACATACTCGCATTCAAGTTTTTCAAGTATATAGTCTATGAGAGAAGTGCTCTTATAAAATTTACAGTTTAAAAGTTCATTTACAAAATCTTCAGAATTAGGCAAGTCAATGAAGTAGATCTGCTTTAGTCTGTACAACAAGAAATTTTCTATGTTTTCAGTTTTGAATGATTTTCTTCAATCAGTCAATAAAAGTTTCAATGACGAGAACGACCTCTCTAAAGGTTAATAACCTGCGGTTCTATTATTCGCTCCAGATAGGCTTTGCTATAATTATTTCTGTTTTCGAACCTTAAGGATGGTCAGGGCCCGAATTCGGGGGAGAATTCGAAGAAAAACAAACTATTTAGACGAAACCCACAAGAATATGCATTTATATGCTTCTATTCTGAAAACCGCGGTTTTATGCATTTATATGCTCGATAAATTCAATTCTGTTGGTCCCAGACAGGTGAAAATACCACCCTAAGGCTTCTTTCAATGTTGTCTATTCAGGAAAAAAACATGCAAATATGCTCGAATCCGAGCCCTAATTATGACTATTGAGATGATTTGGAAGACTTTGGCCCAAACCGCACCTTCTTACTCCCTCTGGTTTAAAAGCTTGAAACTCAGCAGTTTTTCTAGGATTATGCCATGTCTTGTGTGGGGTTTAGCCTAGGAACACCAAGCTGACTCATCAGCAGACTCTTGGTGTCCATACCCGGACCCCCACAGGAGTAGCGAACTGCGCGCTACCTCCCTTCTTATGAAGGGCACCTGTGCTTCTTTACTGCGAGAGCTAAAAGCTCAAGCAGCCTTTCACCTCCCTATAAAGGCTTCCAAAAAGATGGTATATTGGTTTTCACGGCCAGTGAATTAAAACTCATGCAATTTTTCTAGGTTTATGCCATGTCCCGCTGATGAGCCAGCTTGGTGTTCCTAGGGGGAAACCCCACACAAGACACGGCATAAACCTAGAAATATTGCTGAGTGTTAATTCCTTGGCCGTGAAAGCCAATATACCATTTTGGGAGCCTTTATAGCAGTGGTTCTTAACCGGTGGTCCGCGAGTGCCTCGGGAGGGGTCCGCGGGAGAAAGGGTCCACCAGCACATATAGAAAAGTGGCCAATAAATGGGGATTTCTGAAACTATGTGCGTTAAACGAGATTTGTCCGAATGTATTCGCGGCAATGACTGTCAGGGTTTGAATTGAAATATCTTTAAAATAAGGGTTATCGAGGAAGGGTTACAACTGATAAGGTGTATTGGGGGGAGGGGCTGGTCCGTACATGATTCAATTTTAGGCTGAATGGTCCGCAGACTTCAACGGGTTCAGAACCACTGCTTTATAGAGCCCGCTGATGAGCCAGCTTGGTGATCCTAGGCAAAACCCCACACTAGACGCGGCATAAACCTAGAAAAACTGCTGAGTCTTAATTCACTGGCCGTGAAAGCCAATATATCATCTTTAAAAGCTTGAGTTTTGTGAAACTTACTCCTTAGCTTTTTACGTATAGGATGATGATTGTATTCCTGCATTCACTGTGAAAGAATTGTTGCCTGCATTTTAAAATTTTACGCCATTAACATTTCTCTCCTTTCTACCCTTTCTCTATCTACACCTACCAAATATTACTTAGATATCATGAAGATCTCGATGACTAATGTTATATTTCTTATCTTTGTAGCTCAGTTATAAAGGACCACCCATTGTAAAAGTTGATTGTGGTGCTGAATTCAGTGTGATTTTGGATTGTAAGGGAGTTCTTCATTCTTTTGGTTGCCCAGAATATGGCCAACTGGGTAAGTTTTTGTTTCATTTGTTTTATTTCATATTCTATGCTGGGTTATAAAATTTTAATGAATAATTATATCTTTCAATTTGTACCTTGGAATAATATTTTAATAATATTGTAATTGAGATGAAAGCTATATGGTGAAACCTCGATTCAGGTGGTCAAGAAAGAAATTTGTTGGATGTGGGAAAACCCGATAAATAAGGAATTGTGTTCAAAATGCTTCAAAATCCTGCTACTAACAAATTATTGCCTTTTAGAGGCCCCAGACAATATAGACGAGGTTAAAGGGATCTACACCACTTTCTAGCATTCACTCTTTACAAAATGAATACAGTAAAACTTCACTTACACATTTTCCAGGGGACCAAAAGGATAAACTTAGTAAATAAAAACTGCAAAATGTATGTGACAATATGGGTTTTAGTTAATAAGTGAACGACAATAAATAATAATACAATTGTTTAACTATAATCGGCAATATGTAGAGATACGGGAAAATCGCAATTGCAATAAATGCGAATTTTACTTTTTTCTCCTTTTTTCAACTACCTGGTAATTAATATGACTATGTATACCCAAAATTTGCGAAACTGAATGTGCGACAAAGTGCGATAACTAAGGGTTCTTGCGAATTATTCCCATAAATGCGAAAAGTGCCGAATTTACGATTAATGTTTGATATTATGTTTTATTACATTTTCGCGCCGCAACTTTGAAATTTGCGAGTTCCCAGCAATGAAAATATCGACTATATAATCGATATTTACGAGTAATAATCGATATGTACGAACATCGATTATTGTCGTGAAAACAATCGATTACGGTAAAAATTAATTTGAAAATGGTCCTGTTTTATTATTGCCGATTTGCTGCATAATATCCACCGTTTATCACCAGTAAAACGATGATTTTGGGGAAATTATTTCGTAGTTTCAGTTGGTTGTGCTAATAAAAGGAATATTCCAATCATGTGTGCCGATTCTTTTTAAAACTTAGAGCAATAAGGTTATGCTTATATAGGTTTATATCGCGCCGGCCCTCATTTCTTGTATTTGAAATGAAAATGAAAACTCTCAAGTACGTATCGTGATATGAATAGACAATTTTTGTTAGGCGTTCTCTTTGCTTTGGGAAATGTTGTATAATATGATGAAAGTATTCTCTATCATGTGTGAGTTATAGGTAGGGATTGGAATTTTTCGGTGATTTCAGAGTGAAAAAAGCGGTATTTTAAAGTGGCAAATTCGGTGGTTTCAAGTGCACTTTTCGGTACTTTAAAAATCATAAATTTTAGGCGGGATTTTTTAATATCATGGATAACATGCATAACATAACACATTTCAGTCATCCTTCAAAGTATACTTCAGTGAAGAGATCCAAATTCTCGTGACAAACGGTGACGCATATCATTTAACGTGCTAGTGTAAGCTGAAATACAAAAGTTCACAGCGTTTGAACAGGGGATCCAAATGGTTTTCAACACAGATTCTGAGAACTTCGGAAAAACAAATGTCATTCCTGGTAAAACTCCAACAATGTCTGTCTTGGTCCTGTCATGCATCTGCTTCTTGATTAAAGTTTGCAGTTCTTTGTATCCTCTTAACACCTCACTTTCTTCCAGTGTTCCACAGAATGGCAACTTCTTAATTTTCTTTGCAATGTCCTCATGGTTGTTCATTGGCAATATTTCTGCTGGATCAAATGCACACATTTGTAAATCCTGTTCCCAGAGTCAATGGATCTCAAACTGATTAATTTCCCAAGAGCATGCGACCCAGCATTTACTACATGTGAATGTATTTTCCCTTTTTTTTTAACACATTTCCACAACCCTGCAACTGCTCCTAATGTTGGTACCGTACTTTCCAGAAACAGCAAGTTTAAGGGCTTGCTGAATTCTCCGTAGATGTCCATCAAGAAGGTGAACAGTTGGATGTGGCCTTCTAATAAGGGGATGAGTTCAGTGATGTCTGTGCCAAATTCTTTGAATCTCAAGTATTTCGTCATGTGAAACATTGTTGAGAAAATCAACACCAGAATTATCAGTCCCTACTACTTCACTCATAAATTGCAAAATATCTTTCAAGTACTCTGACAGGCACACTACAGAATGAAACCAAGAAGACCACCTGGTTGATACTGGTTCCGGAAACAGTGGCACATTTTGATCTGGATACTTGCCATCTAGATATTCATGTCTGAAAGGCTCACTATATGACGCCACGCGTCGAGTAATTACTAAGATGAAGGGGCAGATGACCTTGCTGTTCCAGTCCTTAAAACCTCAATAACTAAGTACTGTAACTTACTAGGATGACTTCCCAGATTGATAGAGATCGCTGTATGCAGAAAGTGAGGCCCGCTATCTACCATTAAGTTTCCAATCATTCCGTGTTTGTTGGATGCTCCATGCAGTCAAGTCATGGGAGAAGATTACTGCTACTACACTCGCACAAAAACAAGCGTTTGTCGGCTTCTGTGACGACGATATTTTAAACGGGCAAGGTGGTCTCACTACGATGACATTAGGGCAAAACCTGGATGAATGTCAAGATTCAGAAGAAAGTGACATCCAGTAGTTAGACTTCGATAAAGACAATCATGGTTTCAGACATGAAGATATTGTATGGAATTTGACTGTCGGTGAGGTAAACTGAGATCCAGTACATAGAGAGTGCAGGAGTGATGCAACGGAAATCCCGAAAGTTCCCAGTCAAGCTAGTGTGTCTATAGTCGCACTTATCTCTTATATAGAAAATCAAGATGAATTTTCATTCTCATATTATTGTTTTCTTCAGAATTGTACAATCTAAAATTAGAAAAAATAAACCATCTAAGAAACAAAAAGTGATGACAGTCATTCTTCTTAGTTTTTAATATTGGTAAAATCCACATAGTGTGTCTTACACTACTATGTTATAAAGTTGTTTTTTTTTTTTTTTTCGTGTTCATAAAATACATTTCAATATGTTTAACCAATAGTTTTCTCTTTGCTAGGCTTAAAAACATTACTGTGGATAATTCGCGGTTTTCAATAATTCGCGGAAATTCGTGCATTAATTACCGCGAATTATCGGAAGTGCACTGTAAATAAAAATAACAAAAAAGCTAAAATTCGCGTTTTCATGCGAAATTCATGCATAATTCGCGAAATTCGCGTCTTCATACGAAATTCGCGAAATTTCGCGACCTCAAAAACAATTTTTTTCACCATTTTTAGGGTTATTAAAACATATTACCATCTGTGTATTACTTCATTTAATAATTCGCGAAATTCGTGATCGCGAATTTTTCCTATCCCTAGTTATAGGTTATGTTACATGTCGTCCGGTGATTTCTCAGTGAATTCGGATACTGTTTTACAGATTGTCAGTCAAGAGTCGCAGTGTGGTCAGGAAATAATGGAGTAAACATACATTTTATTATTTAGTTAATTATCCATTGTGTGATATTTACACAAAGTTAAGTATATATGTATGATTCACATTATTACTTCCTTTTCAATGAGGGCCATGGATGAGGGGCATTGAATTTCTATTTGCCGGTGGTTTAATGGTCAAATGGCACTTCTTGAATCCTACCTCATAAGATAAGTTATTAAAAGAAATGAATGGAACTTGGCAGGGAGTTAGTAGGAAAACCACACAAAAGGATTTCATAGACATCCTCAGAATTTGAACCAATTCGTCCATCGAGTCCAGGACAGCCTGGTATTGTCGTCATTCCACCTGCCACACAGTAAACTTCGTAAGACAAGCATTGTTGCCTCACCACAGCTCGCTTTATTCTAACAATTGGCACCTTGGTGCCAGTGAACTAATACAACTCTCCGCCGACCCTCAGAATTTGAGTTGCTGCACACCACCTGATATTGTTGATTGCATAATGAGAACATGACCTTTGTATCTTTTGAGCATAGCTTAGGTACCCTCGTCTCACGTCATACAACCAACAGACAGCACTTGAACTCAATTAGCCAGGCTGATGCCTTTATTTTCAGAGATCTCACATTTCTGAAAAATGTATGATGTCAAGTTTCTACATTTCTGTAATACTGGTATTAGGATTTTAATACTTCTAACACTCCCTTAGTAAAAATATAAACCACACACACAACAGGAGACTTATATTAAATACTTATGCCGTTTATCAGAAACGCCCATATTTCCAATCCTGCACATGTTTGAATTAGTTTCCGTGTATATTATTTTGAACCTGTTTATTGTACCTGGTGACGAACTTTTAAATGCTACAAAATGCTAATTTTTAAATTTCAAAATGCTCCAAAATGCTATTTTTCAAAATGAAAGTGCTACAAAATCAATTTCAGAATGCTATTTTCTCGTATCTTTAACAATATGTAACAATAAAACTGCAAGAGAAATGCACCCAAATAAAGAAAGAAACAACTACAAAACAAAGAAAATTGAGTCACTTTACGAAGTAGTGTAGTCTGTTATCTTGGCTTGTTTTTTGTTGGCCGCGGCCACGGCATGAAGAGTATTTTCCAACCGATATAATTCGGCCATTATTTCCTCAGATACGTTATGGCGCGTCACAAAAAGTTTGATAGTCCGTAGAGCATTGACAGCATCATTAAAATCCACTGTTTATGCTGCGGCTCTTCGTCATCGTCATTAATAAGATGCTGTAGTGTACCGTATTTCCTCGCATAATCGTCGCACCCCACTCTTAAACACTGAAATAGGTTTATAAAATTTCATCGCATAATCGTCGCTTACCATATTCGTATTTGTGCGCCCGTCAGTTGCACAAACTGCCGCGAGCTAGTAACTTGGCGTGAAACGAGTCCCTGCCTTAGTGCCTGTGAGCTTGACCGCGTGATGTGAGCGGGCAGCATCGTCGCTTAGCACATTCCGCTACTTTAAAACCAGGCGTGACCTTGTCAGAAGAAAGTAATCTCGTCTTCATGTCTGCGGGCTATGAAACGCGACGTGAGCGGCCAGTATCGTCACTTAGCACATTCCACGACTTAAAAAAAACAGGCATGACCTTGTCAGAAGAAAGTAATCTCGTCTTTATGTCTGCGGGCTATGAAACGCGACGTGAGCGGCCAGTATTGTCACTTAGCACATTCTGCGAGATTATAATATGACATGACCTTGTCAGAAGAAAGGAGCCTGTCTCTCTGACTGCAGGCTTTGACTCACGCCACAGATTAGACTCTTGCTATGCGAACAGTCGGCCTACGGCACGCTAAACAACTATCGCGCTCAGCGCCACTCCAGGGGAGTGAAACTTCATTGGACCCGTCGCTTCCGTGAGATGGCCTCGGAATGACGAGATTCAATGAGCCACCATATGAAGCGCTGCTAGCCCTAGTTTACCTACGTGGAAACGGCACAACAGCTATTGGCGGAATCTTACGCAAGGTGCGTCTATCATCAGCCACTTCCGTGAAAACTTGGCAATAGATACCCGTGCGTGATCTTACGCACGTGTTGTCCACAATGAGAAAATTAGCGCACAAGCGTGCAGCAAATAGTGATACTGTATATATTTAAAAATTGTGGTTTTCTTCTTTGAACTTAAATATTCTTCGTATAATAGTCGCATCCTACTTTTCCCCATGAATTTTAGGCTAAAAATATGCGACGATTATGTGAGGAAATACGGTAAATTAATTTATGGATATAATTTGCCTGAAGACACAACATTATTATAACACAGAATCAATCGTGTATTTTTAATGGTTTGACGAGAAGTCCTGAAAAAGAACCACTAATAAAAATTATGAAAGAGAAAATAATCATCATCATTATCTTGTACCGTTTCCAGCCCCAGGCTGGGTCTGTTTGGAACATAAGCCTCGCCACTTAGTTCTTCCTTTCCACCACCTCTCCACTGTCACTCTGGTCCAGTCCTCGCCTCTCTTCTTGACACATTCCTCCACTCCTTTCAGCCATCTATCTCTTGGTCTTCCCCTTGGTCGTTTCTTCTGCATCTGCATCTCATGTATCTTCTTGGGAATCTTCTTCTCATCCATTCTCTTTAAGTGTCCATATCACCTCAGTCTTGATGTCTCAATCCTACCTTGCAAGGGCTCCTCTTTCACCATTTCCCTGACCTTTTCATTCCTCACCCTGTCTCTTCTTGTTACTCCGATCCTACTTTGCAGGTACTTTATTTCACCTGCCTGTATTCTGCTTATGTCTCTTTTCTTCATTGTCCACGTTTCTGAAGCATAGGTCAGTATCGGGATATAGTAGCTTCTGTATAACACTTCCTTGCTTTTTTGTGGGACATCTTTATTCCACACTAAGCTCCTAATGCCTCTCAGAAATGCTTCTGCCTGTCTGCCACGTTCCGTAATCTCTTTGTCATTTCTCCCATTTTCCTCCACTATACTTCCCAAGTACTTGAGACTTTCCACCTTCTTCAGCTGTCCACCTCCAAGTGTTATCCCACTCATTGGTCTGTCCTCTTTCCTGGTCGTTAAGAGGATCTCACATTTACTGATGTTGAAGTTCCATCCGTACCCTCCCTCTGTTTCTTCCCAAGCCTTCAGTTGCTCCTGAATTTCCTCCTCCTTGTTTCCCCAGACCATGAGATCATCTGCAAACACCATTGCTTTCATCTTATCTTCTCCTATCTTTCCTGCTATCCGTGTCATTACCTCGTCCATTACCACAATAAAGAGAAGGGGTGACAGTGCACTACCCTGTTTCAGGCCACTCATTTTTCTGAACCAGTCTGTTCTTTCCCCTCCAACTTTCCCACAACTCACACTTCCACAATACATCTCCTTCACTCTGCCTACAGTCTCTTTTTCCACTCCCATGTTTTCCATTGCTTTCCAAACCTTCCCCTACACGCACTATCATAAAAAAATTAATTTATCGGCGATCGTAACACACTTCCGCTTTCTTCCGCTCATCTTAACGTAAGCTTCAGACGCTGTCTAGCTGTGTTTTATGGCTGCTTCTTGTATTTTGAGAGATCAACATCTTGGCTAACACAAATAGCAATCGCTACTAATTATTACCCAAGAAGCTGATCTTCTTGTTCCCGTGAACACGCTGGCCAGCGAGTGTCGCTCAAAGCCATTGTAACATAAATAGCGCGTACTGCATTCCTTGCACCGAGCAATGTGACGGAACTACAGTCTGTAGCAAATGTTTGCATTCAAACATACCTTCACAGAACACGCAACATATAGATGATGTTTTATATTGCAAGGGACTTAAAATATGATCGTATAAGCGTGAAAAACGAATAAATGTGAGATGTATATCGGAAATAAATTAACATGGAAAGTATATGGATTTTGCCGGAACCAGGGGAAAAAACATTTAGGTGTAGAAAACGTATAAAAGAAGTTTTACTGTATTATGTTATTTTCTGAAATTTCACCACTCTTGATTAATATTGTATGGTGTATTTTTGATGTAAGTTATGAAATCAGTTGATTGGCCAGCTTCAACCTATTATTTGATAGATTGGAAGAGCACCTCGAATTCTCAACCTTGGTGTCAAGTGAAAACAAGAACTGAGTTGAGAAGAATCGTGGTTGTGCTGTGGGTAAGAATGAGTAGCATAGTATAAAGTGAATCTAAGCACGAAAATGAATTGAGTTGATAGTTCTGATTTCGACCAGTTGTCAGCAATATTACAATGCATTGTTTGAAACAATGAGATGTATTCAAATTACTCAGACTCAGAAATTTGGCACAACGAAGAATTCAGAGACAAATTAGAGCTGAGTGGTATTGTTTTCATGTATGAACAAAGCATAATTCTTTCTTCATGTATTAACGGCATTTAAAACAATATTCTTTTCACCCTTTTACAATTGTGATACACATACATGAATTTTCGTCACCGACCAATAGTGTCACAAAAATTAGTGTAGCGCCTTAGGCATATACTTGCTCAATGCATACCATATGTGTAAGCATGGTGCGGGCTGCTTAATCCGTGCAAAACTAAAAAAATCTTGGCGGCCCTGTGGTGTTAAAAGAGTCTCACTTGGGGGTTCGGGTTCGATTCCTGTCTCCGGCAGGGATTGTAGAAACTGATGTGAATGCTGGAGCGGGATGAACTCAGCCTTGTGAATACAATTGAGTAGCTGTCTGACAGTTAGGCAGCACGTCGGTCAAGAATACCAAGATTAACAGCCGAGGGGACCCGACGCAATTGCCATGCGTCTCTCCACAATCTGTAAGCCAAATGGCGGGCAAGCGGTCGCTTAGTAGGCCAAGGCCCTTCCTGGGCGGTGGTGCTACTTTTTTTTGTTTTGTTTGAAAAGAATGACGATTGTTCTGAATGGGAACTGTGCTAAGCTGTGAATCTGAGCACAAAAATGTGTGGAGTTGATTGGTTATTGGCTATTTTAATGATAAAGTATCCATATTGATCTGAAATCCAAGATTACTATGTTTTTCCTTCTCAACCGATGATTTATTAGTGGCTGACTGAGCAGCTTGAATGGAGAGTCCACATTCAGATGTTAACATATCACATTTAACACAATAGTTGTAGACAAAACACTGCTTATTTATGTTTACAGTTCTTGTTTACGGGCTTATCACTAAAGTATTTCACAGCAGTAGTAGTCACACATTTGTGAATTTTGTTGGAAAGTGAATATTTGTTGGGGGCATTGTGATTTTTCAATATTGTAGACTTGTAGCAGATTAGTGTTGGATGGCTGCAACCGTTCGTAATTAATTTTGTGGGGTTTGAAGAATTTTACCATGGTGTGTGCTGGATCTGACAATGTTTGGTTGACAAACAAATCGTGTCTTCCATTTAATCCTCCTATAATCTGTGCAAATGTGGTCAAGCTGATTGCCTCTCACCACGGGTCCGATTCCCGGGCAATGCATGTGATATTTTTGAAGTAAAATGCCATGTCTTGGGGGTTCGGATTCCACGTTAAAAGGAGGTCCCGTGGCTCATGATCGCGAGATTAGCGGTCAAGTTAAACTACAAGCTTCGTTAACCTTGGCCATGACTGCCTTGCAGCTCATCTGAAACGAATCAACATCCTGAGATCTGAAAAATGCACACTTTGTCACGAACCTGGAAGTAAAATGGATAAGGGGCACCTGCTACATTGCAGCAAACTTGATGTGATTGCTAGAACTTAAGGAAACCTCACAACTCTATTGGAATGCAAGAAAGCTGATGGTTTGGAATCCGGACTAGCCATAAGAAACAACATATTTTTAGCCTACTTTTCACATTTTGCAAAAATGGGGAAAAAGTAGACTTATGAGATCGGGCAAATGTGTGTCTGTCCTGCTGAGAGGTCCAACTTTAAATACATGTAACTTCTTTACTATCATTTGGATATCAACCAAATTTCGTGTGTGCTATGTGTACTATAACAGATTTGACTATGCCGATTCTTAAGAGTAACCAGGGCTGCCAACGGTTAATAAATACTGTCTCTATTTTTGTTACCCTAATATCAATATATCAGAAAGTATGCAAGCCAATAGTTCTAAACTATGCACACGTATAGTACCTGGCATTCTAGATTAATTTGGAGCAACTAATAATATTGGCCTATGCCAGTGCTGCCAACATGATTCTAAGCCTGTTGATAGGTCCAATTTTAAAATGCAAGTAACTTCTATACTAATGGATTTCATTCAAAATTGACACAACAATAGATCATATTATTTCAGATTATTTCTGATCAATACATGTATTTGATTTAATGTTCAATCTCCGTCAATCAATACATTAAATAAGTGCTACACCGCACTAGTTGTGGGACATGTTTCGAACCTTAAAAACGGTCCTTCATCAGCCACAAATGGACGCCGTTAAAACATTACATATAAAAAAACACTGAACAAAGTAAAAGAACATCATGCATGTACACATAGTCACTCATAAAACACAATACAGTCCAGAACAAATTAAATATAATACACATTAAAACTTTAAAATCTTATTATATAGTTCATGAAACCCTGTCCATCTTTGTTTCATGATTCATGATTTATTAAATCCTGTCCACTTCAAGAGCTTCTCGCTTGGCGTGGCACACAATGAGACGTTGTTCTTACAGTCAAAAGGTGTCATTATTTGGACGAAACAAACACTCAAACATTCCCATTGAGCGGCTTGAGAATGAGAACTTCATTTCCAGAAAACCCTCTGTGGACAAGAATAAAATAAAATGAATGAACGCGCAACTGATCAACAACAAGATTTGCCGCGGGAAGAAGAAATCTTACCTTACAAGTGCTTGCGACAGCCTGCTGGCTAAGGGCCAGGCGATGAACTGAATACTATGTCAGGTCAGCCGAGGTCGTAGAGAGGATGGAGGGGCGGGAACTCACTGCCGAATGATGGGTGGGGAAGCACATGGGAAGGGAGGAAAAAAGGAACAAGGGGGGGGGGGTATAATCCCGCCTACCGCTTGTAACTATGGAGGTTTTTTTAAACGTTTGTTGCTGGCGACATAATTTGTCAAAGATTCATATAAAATATTGCTGTCATAGTTAATTTCATTTAAATTGTGTGACGGATTAATTCTTAAAGCCAGATCTATTTCCATCTGTTCCAAGATGTTAAGCTTGGCTCCTTTACTGCAAAAATGTAGAATTTCCATATCGTTTTCAATTTTGGAAAAATTATGGTTATGTTCTATCATATGACTATTAATGGCCGAAAACTTTTTATGTCTAGCGGCGTTAAAATGCTCGTAGTATCTTACGTTGAAGCTACATCCGGTTTGACCGATGTAGTCTGAAGGACAATCTTTGCATTTGATTCTATAGATGCCTGATTTCTGAAATTTATCCTGTTTATTAATGGAGCTAGAATTAAACAAATGACTCCTAGTGGTGTTAGCTGTACTGTATGCTATTTTTAACTCATATTTCTTTAATATATTAGTGATGTTATGGGTCAGTTGGTTTATGTACGTGAACGTAACATAAGAACTGTCTTTTTCTACAGGTTTCAGTTTGGTGGGAGGTTTGTTTTTTATTTTCCTTAACATCCAATCAACATAAGGTATTGCTTACTGAAACCGTTGGCCCTCGCTATTTGTTGTATGGTGGAAATCTCATTATTCCGATCTTGTTCTGATAGTGGTATACTAATAATAATAATAATATTAGTGGTATACTAAGAGCTCTATTAATGTAGGCTCTGAATGCGGCTCTTTTATGACTAGCTGGATGGTTAGAGTCATTTCTGATGGTGGAATGTGTTTGAGAAGGTTTTCTGTAGATTTTATAACGCAGTTTAGTGTTATCTCTGATGACAGTCAGGTCCAGAAAATTGACGGCTTGCTTAATTTCAGAAGCTGTGGTAAACTTAATGCTGTTGTCAATCTGCTTGAGTTCTGCTGTGACGCTACTAATATTGCTGACTTTATTATCTATTATTAGGAATATATCATCTACATATCTAGCCCAGTAGCTAATGCCCTTTATTTTACTAATGTTGTTGTTCTCCAAATGGTCAATGTAAATATTGGCCAGTATTCCTGAAAGTGGGGATCCCATGGCCAGACCTTCAACTTGCTTGAAAATTTTCTGATTAAACGTGAAACAATTATTTTGAACGGTAAATTTTAATAAATCGATACATATACTGTATTCCATTAGTTTTTCCATCTGTAATTGTTTGAAGTTGAATCGGGATTTCCTAGGATTCAGCCCATAAAGCACAAATGGTAGCAAACAAAGTTTCCTAACGCGTATTGTTCCATTGGTTGGCCACAAGGTCGTCACTTTTCTGCGTGGGGGTGGTGGGTTACCCCCTCCCCCCTTCTAAATACGCGGCTGAGGCGGACTAGGATGTCGTCAACTCGATCATGCTTTCAAGTTGCTCTTTATTTAACATCTGTAATTTTTGTCACAAGTATTTGCGAGCTGGTACAGATCACTGCTTTACTCCGCACCTCAGTTTCATTAGTGATTTTTAAAACGCCTCCACTACCAAAATAGCGGCTTCGGTGGCGTAGTCGGTAGCATGCTGAACTGCTGTGCCCAAGATAGCGGGTTCAAACCCGACCGAAGTCGTCGGATTTTTTTAAGAGCGTTAAAAAATCTTCGGTATGCCTTCCTTTGGAGGGGAAGTAAAGCCGGCGGTCCCATGTCATAGATTTATGGCATGTAAAAGATCTTTTCACAGACTAAACTTTGTGGTGTTTGAAGCCATATTTTCAGTGTTGCCTGAAAAGCACTAAACTCTTGCAGACTAAACTTGTTTAAAGCAAAATTTGTTAGGTTAGATTTCGTCAGAACGCTCTATCAAAGTTCCAACGTTCACCACTAGGTATCATTGCTATCTGGTGGCGAAAGTTGGAACTACTTGAAATTGAACGGAACTTGTAGCTCGCCCTTTAGGGTGTCCGCTGGAAGCAGCTACAGACTCAGGCGAGCCGAACATGTCCTCGGACACTCCCGGCACTAAAAGCCATACGATAAATAAATAATAATACTACCAAAATGATGATCTTGACTGAACTGAGGAATAAATAATGGACTCAACTGTACCAAGGAATAAGGAAATGGAGATATTGAAAATTTCTTCTCAAGGAACTTGCTCTTTTTTGAAATTCTGAATTTTTTGTTTAATGTTATAATTAGTTTTATTTCAACCGTGCTCGAGCCGAATTTGCCTCGACTCGTGGCAGTGAATCACTACCCGTCGCACCATTATTGTTTACAGGTCCAGTAGAGTCTCGATTATCCGACCTAAACTGGACCTCGAGTACATCGTCGGATCACCGAAAATGTCGCATAATACAGAATGACTTTGATAAAGAACTAAAACAAATAGGTAGGCTATACTGTATTACTAAAACAATGACATGTTTTACGGTACTCTTAGGGGCAGATGACCTCGTAGTTTCGCCCCTTAAAACAACAATAACTAACTACGGTATTCTATTTACTGAATTATCAATTCATTGTAGCCTACATGCAGTATTGAACAAAAACGTTCCAAATGAGTTAAGCAAAGAAACTTGTCCACAATGTCTGTTTGCCTGTTGATTCAAGTTTTCTTGCTGCGAGGTCTCGCCATTGACGAAAAATCAACATATGTTAATGCCATATCCAATGAACTCATTCGCTCACTGTGAGATATCGTTTTTTCCTTTTGTTCTGCAATACCTCGCTCTTCTTCTTCTTCTTCGCCATCCACATCCACATCTTCGTCAGTGCTTTTACCACGGCTGCAACCTCCACACCGGGTGTCCCAGAATTTAATGTACACCAAACGTTCAATTAAGTCTGCCCGTGTTGGATAAGCGAAGGTCGGTTGAGCGGGACTTTACTGTACTTGTTGTTATCGCTTGTCCGTTTTGATGCTCCGTCATCTCTCGCATTGTTTCTGTCGCCCGTGTTTTGTACGGTATGTACTGCACTGTGAAGTTTTCAGTGTTTACTGTTTGTTAGTTTTACGACATTGTTGTGTGTTCGTTTCAGTACTGTACAGTAATTTGTTTACTGTACATTGTGTGTACTGTAGAGATGTGTGTGTTTTTTCAACATGTCAGGAGTGAAACTTAAACACGTTACTCTTTCATTAAATGAAAAATTAGCATTGCTACGAAGACTGGACAAAGGGGAATCACTCAAAAAAATTGCCAAGGTACTCAATGTATAGCGGCTTCGGTGACGTAGTCGGTAGCATGCTGAGCTTCTATGCCCAAGATAGCGGGTTCAAACCCGGCCGAAGCCGTCGGATTTTTTAAGAGCGTTAAAAATCCCTCAGTTTGCCTTCCTTCGGAGGGGAAGTAAAGCCGGCGATCCCATGTCATAGATTTATGGCATGTTAAAGAACCTTCAATTAATTACACCTGTGTGAAGAATCTAAACAACGCTCTTAGGTTTCTACGTTCATTGCCAAGAGCCGACTGCGGTGGTGTCTAGTAGCTAAGTTCTGAACTTGGCCTAGTCGTCGTTGACTGTGGCGCTTGGCGGCAAAAGTAGGAACTATTTCATGGTGTCCACACGCAGGAAAAGTCAGGAATTTTGTTTTTGGTCAGGAAAAAGTGTGAAAAAATGGTGTGTCAGGAAAAACTGGCGAAAAGTATTAGAAAGTCAGGAATTTTATATTAACCATACAGTATTTTTGTGTTTTACAGCCATATTTTGATGTTACTAGTTCAACTAATCTCTGAAGATAAAAAGCAATAACTCACTGGACTTCTTCTTCTTCTTCTGCTTTTACGACCTCATTGGACCACTTCAGTCAATCATTTCTTGGTCCTCTTCTTCAGTAAGTTTCCTTTCCGAGTCGCCCAGTAGCTCTTCATTCGCTCTGATCTTCTCAGGCGTTCCTCATCTGTAAAAACCCTTTTTACTGTATTATGTTTGTCTATTTTAGCCTGAAATCTTATTTTTATATCTCAGTTTTTTTAATTTTGTTGTTTTGTTTTGCAAGTCATCCAAGGTTATTTCCAATTCTTTCATATCTTCTCTAATTTCCTTAATCCATCCTACTTGTTGTTTCATATTCCAAAGTTTCACTACAATTTTTCTAGATAACCTGGTTTCTGGTGTCCTCATGATGTGACCAAAGAAAGAAAGCCATTTCTTCCGAATAGTATCAGTGATGGGCTCCAGTTCTCTGTATACCACTTCATTTGGTACTATCCACCACTGTCCATCTTCCTGATATTTTTTATTTATGCATGTTCTAGCTATTCTTCTTTCTACTTTTAAATTTTTGTCGATTCTGTTTTTCTGAGTAACTTTAAAAAGAGTTTCACTTCCATATGTCACCTCTGGTTGAACCACCGTCTTGTAATGTTTTAATTTTGTTGCGATTGATAGACATTTTCTTTTATATGCAGACCATGTTAATTTTTGGGCTTTTATCATTTTTATTAGTTCTTTCTTGCCATGCAGGTTTCTCATCCACGTTGTAAGTTATAATTTCTCCTAAGTATTTAAATTGCTTCACTATTTTAACTTTCTTGTTATTTACTGTTATGTGATTGATTACAAGTGGATTTGCTACCATTATCTCTGTCTTTTCAAATGATATCTGAAGTCCAATTTTTTGTGCTATATTTTGTAGGCTTATTATTTGATTTTTGGCTTCTTGAATATTATTAGCCAGTAACGCTAAGTCATCTGCGAATCCCAAGCAATTTAAGTCTATTTGATCTTTCTTGGTTCCAATTCTTATGTTCCTAGGATTTTCCCTGTACCATTCCCTCATACATATTCTAAAGCACAGTTGAAAAGTAGAGGCGATAAACCATCTCCTTGTCTTAATCCTGTTTTAATCGTAAACGGTTCAGATATTTCTCCTCTGAATTTTACTTTAGATTTGGTGTTTGTTAGAGTTAGTTTTATAATTTTTATTAATTTGGGATGAAGTCCGAAATTCCTTAGTATTTTCAGCAATGAAAATCTATGTATACAATCATAAGCTTTTTTGAAGTCTACGAAGGTTATGACTTGCTGTTTTTGTCTACGTTTGTAGTAGTCCATTACTAATTTTAAGGTGATTATCTGTTCTGGGCAGCTTCGCCATGGCCGAAATCAACCTTGATATTCTCCTATTTCCAGTTCTAATTGATCTTTACAACGATTATATAGAATTCGTGACATGATTTTATATGTGATATCCAAAAGGGAAATTCCTCGATAGTTGTCAGGATTTGATTTTTCTCCTTTCTTGTGTAATGGATGTATTATAGCAGTAGTCCAATGGTCTGGCAGTTCAAATGTTCACTATGCATTGGTGTAATGAAATCTTTACTGGTTCTGCTGCATATTTCCACAATTCTGCAAATGTTTGATCTTCTCCACTCGCTTTGTAGTTTTTGAGCTCTCTCAGCGCTTTGTAGACTTCTTGGATTGTGGGCGGATTTATGTTTTCTGATGGTGTTTTAATAGTGGTGTCTGTATTTATTTGAAGCAGTTCTGGTGGATCTTCGCAATTTAGCAACTTGTTGAAAGTTTCTGCTAAAATTTCTGTATTTCTTTTATTACTATGAGCTAACTCGCCATTTTTGTCTTTTAACATTGATGTTGGAGGTTCTTATCTTTGTAGTTGTTTGCTAAAAATTTTGTAGTAATCTCTTGAGTTGGTTTTCGCGCTATTTGTTCCGATCATCAGAAGTATATCCATTGGTATAGCCGTTTAACCCCTCGTATTATTTTTTGAGTTATCTTCCTTTGTTTTATGAGATCCAAGTGTGATTCATCTGTTTTTTGACTCGGATACCATAACCAGGCTTGATGTCTATCTTGCACTGTATTATCACACTCATCGTTCCACCATTGGTGTTTCTTCCTTGGATTTATTGGGGCTACTTGTTCAGCTATTTGTTTCAATTCGGGAACTATTTCCTCTAGATCAGGGGTCTCCAAACTTTCCAGCCTTAGGGCCATACTGATTATTCCAGTAAGTTCCGAGGGCCAAAACCATATTATCATTGCTGCCGGTGGTAAAAAGTGAAATAGTCCACTGATGAAAAAAAAAGTCCGAAAAAGTACGCAACGTTGAAAAAAGGCTGCAAATCGGACTAAAGTCCGCAAAACGGCAACACTGCATATTATTAATTTTCCTGTCTTTATCTGTAATTTCTAGATTAGTCGTAGAGTACGAGCCATGAGGAGTAACGTGACACGACATCTGGTGGACACAAGCGGAAATAGGTAGTACCTTCTATCGCTAACAGATGGCGCTAATAGCACGTACAGAGTAATCTCGTTGGTTCGAGAGAGTTCTGGTGTATTCCACTCACTTCTAGATGGCAGTAATTGGAATATATAAGAAGGCTAGTTGCGCAACCACAAGTCAGTTCCTATGACACTGTTGTGAAATAAAATAGTGCGTACCTCCTTAAAACGTGTTTGTGCGTGTTAAAGTTTAAGACATCTTTGTAACAGTATTTTGATTTGAATTGTTGCTTTTGTGTGTGATTTAGTAGTATGGAAAAGAAGCGAAAAATTGATAGTGAATGCAGAAAATTCAAAGATGAGTGGAACATTCAGTATTTCGTAATTGAGTCCAGTAACAAGGCGCTATGTTTGATTTGCAATGAAAGCATAGCCGTTCTCAAGGAATATAACATTAATCCTCATTATGAAACAAAACATTTTCAAAATTACTCAAAATATACTGGAAGTTTGCGGACAGAAAAATTCGAAGCTATGAAGCGCGGATTGAAATCGCAGCAATCTTCATTTACAAAACTCAAAACCGAACAAGAGGCTGCAACTCGTGCCAGCTTTCGTGTGGCTCTTGAAATTGCAAAACGTGGAAAACCATTCACCGATGGAGAAATGATCAAAGAATGCATAATTGCAGCAGCCGAAGAAATGTGCCCTGAAAAGGTAAATTTATTAAAAACTGTCAGTATGTCAGCAAACACTGTGGCTCGAAGGGTAGAAAACATCGCTGAAAATATATCCTCTCAACTGTTCGACAAAAATGGAGATGTTGAGTGGTTTTCTTTGGCCTTGGATGAGTCAACGGATGTGTCAGATACTGCTCAGGTGTTGATTTATATTCGAGGAGTAGATAAAAGCTATGAAGTGCATGAAGAACTTCTTGATATGTATAGTATTCATGGCACAACTACTGGTACAGATATTTTTAAAGGAGTTGAAATGGCCATTAATCAAAAGAACCTTCGATGGAAAAACGTGAAATGTATTACAACTGATGGAGGCAAAAACATGAGTGGGAAAGATAAAGGAGTGGTCGCTCTTGTGTCAAAGGCTGTAGAAAATGACGGTGGTTCAAAACCATTAGTCTTACATTGTATCATTCATCAACAGTCTTTGTGCGGAACATGTTTGGATATGTCTGAAGTTCTGAAACCAGTCATATCAACTGTTAATTTTATGAGATCTTTTGGGCTGAATCACCGACAATTCCGACAATTTATTGAAGAGATTGGAGAAAATGACTTACCTTATCATACTGCCTTACGTTGGCTTAGTTGTGGGAAAGTCCTTCAGCGCTTTTTTGAACTTCGAGCAGTGATCGAAATTTTTTTGAATGAAAAGCATCGCCCTCTTACTGAATTACGAAACAACGCATGGCTGTGGAAGTTAGCATTTTATTTTGATTTGACAAAACATGTGAACGAACTGAATTTGAGATTGCAAGGAGAAAACCAGCATCTTCCTGATTTATACACTAATATCAAATCATTCCGGAAGAAATTGATACTGTTTCAATCACAACTACGAAGTAAATGTTTTTCACATTTTAAAACATGTGAAATATTCAGCCACACCACTGAGACTGAGTTTCTTATCGATTTTGCAATCGAAACTTTGAGTGCTTTGAAAATAAATTTTGATACTCGTTTCTCGGACTTCGATGTCTTTGCGAATCAAATTAAGATTTTTCAGGATCCTTTTGATACTGACATTGAAACCCTAGCCCCGGAACTTCAAATGGAAATGATTGAACTACAGTGCAGTGATATAATTAAGAACAATATCAAAACTCATCTTTGTTGGAATTTTATGAGTCTTCCACTGACACAATTTGATAATTTGCATAAATTTGCTCGTGGGCTGTTTTCTGTTTTTGGTACTACTTATTTGTGTGAGAAGACCTTCTCCAAAATGAAGTACACAAAAAATGTTTACAGATCTAAATTAACTGATGAGCATCTTAAATCTCTTTTAATAATTCGTACAAGTAAAATTAGTCCACAACTACAAACTATTTTCAGTGGAAAATCTCAATTACATAAATCTCATTAGTATTTCATATGTCTGCATGTTATACATGTCTTTACTCATTACAATTCTGTGTTTCTTTATCCAACTTATCACAAAAACAATAACAATAAGCCTACAACAATGTTATGAGTAGTTAGCCCATGACCATATCAATGTAGATGTCATATTAATAATTATTCAACATAAAATTCGAATACTTCAGTAAACTAAATTTAATTTGCTATAAAAAAAATATGTTCTCTAAAAGGAGTTTTGAAGTATGCTAGCTCTCCGCGGGCCGGACAAAATCTGTCCGCGGGCCGGATGTGGCCCCCGGGCCGTAGTTTGGAGACCCCTGCTCTAGATCATCTGTTATTTTAATATATCTAGTTCGTTCTTTGTGTCCCTTGTTATTTATTAGTTTATGAGGGTTGTATGTTCTCTTCTTTTTTAGGTGAGTTTTTTTCTTTGTCAACGGGGTAAATTTAATTTTAATCTTGATCATGTAATGATCCGATCCAGTGTCTGTTCCTCTCAGAACTTTCACATTGTAGTTCTCCCTGTGATAGTTCTTATCCATACAAACATGATCTAGTTGCCATTCACCTTTTTTCCAATCTGGATGTTTCCAAGTTTTGAGTTTATTTGGTCTTCTCTTGAAGTAAGTTGATTTGGAGATCATATCATGGTTCCTGCAAAATTCCACCAGTCTTATGCCATTCCTGTTTGTTCTTCTCTGTGCTGGCCATTTTCCTATTATGTCTCTATATCTTTTTTCCTTTCCTAACTGGGCATTAAAGTCTCCAATTAAAATTTTGGTGTGACTTTTATTTATGTTTGTTGCTGTCTGATCTAAAAGCTCCCAAAATCCCTCCACATCATCTTTGTGTTCTTTCTTATTATTCCACATTATAGTAAGTTTCCATTTTTACAGTACATCATAGTAAAAACCTCTTTTACTTATTTTTGTATGCTTTTTTGGCATTGGCGTAGGGATGTGGCAACCCCATCTCTATAGTTTAGGTTATTAAGAACTTTGATTTATGTATTATTGCATTATAATTTACTTTATTTTGTATTTTAAATTAATAAAGAGGCAAACGTTGGGCAGCTATGGGGATGGTGGAGGCTGCAAATAAAAAAGATTTATATGTATATATATTTGTTCAATAAACCTTTTTTCCGATGTTAGGATGACTTCCGAGCCAGGAATTTTGTTGAAAAATGGTTTGGAAAAGTCAGGAAAATTGACATTGAAAATTCTGTGGACACCATGTATTTGAAAAATTCCAAGTTGCAGTTTGTACTTAAATTAAAAAACAGATAACACACACTAATACAGTCATCACAATTAACACCGGTTATCAGACAGATTCTACACACACCCAAAGTACACGGGGCTACATGACCGCGTTGTCACAGCCCTTAAACTTGACTCAATGTAGGCATTACTAGGATAAAAGATTGGAGAAGAAATCGGAAAGACATGGTATCATGTACAGTGACGATAAATGGTTAAAACTCTCTTAAGAATCGCAAAACATTGAAAAAGCCTAAACTTGAACTGCTTGATAACGCATTGTGGGTGTGGTTCTACCAAGAAAGAAGCAAAGGAACCCTGATACCTTGAGTTCAGAGATTGTTTATTTTAATGTAAATCCATATTTTTCTGTACTTTCTGATAATCGACCTTTTTTGCATTCCGATCATACCCTCAGTCCCAAAGGCGACAGATTACAGGGGTTGTACTGTAATTTTATCTTCGTTAAGAGGGGTAGTTGACCTTGCTGTTCCGTCCCTTAAAGCAACAATAACTAAATGACTAACTGGATGAGTGGGTGCATTGCCCAACAGTAGAAGAGCTTTACGTGGCAGATCATGTTTGTAAAAAACATTTTTTACTCAGTACAGACTGATTTTAAACAAGTAGTTCCGTGAAGAACTATACAGCCTATTTACATATATCCTACTTATGTTAATTGCCACTATCAACATACACAATTTCAGTTTGATTGCTGTAATAGATTCGTAGATATTGAGAACCGACTAAATATTTCGGATGGTTGCCATGTTGGATTTTATATATGTAGGTCCTAGAGTTATGTACTGTTACATGCAGATTATTGTGAACGTGTAGTATTCAAACTTCAATCGCATAATTAGGACACAAGAAGAAACAAGGATATTTTAAAATTTTTCACAGCTGCCATCTTGAGGTTATGGAAACAATTGAAATAAATTAGATGCCAGTGGATTAACATTCGTATAAGGATTTACTGTACCAAGTTTCACTGCACGCGGATGGTTAAATTGCGAGAAACGTCCATGTGAATATTTATAATTCGCGTCACCGCCATGTTGGATTTGTGATCACCAGGTTATTTAAAGTCCTATAGGTGAACTTAAGTTCATAGCCCCTATGAACATTAAAGAATGCAGTTTGATTGCTAAAATAGATTCGTAGATATTCAGTATCGTCTAAATATTTCGGATGGCCGCCATGTTGGATTGTTAAATGTATAGGCCATAGAGTCATGTACCATTAAAGGAAAATTATTGCGTAGGTTCATTATTCAAACTTTCACTTCGATCGCATGACTACATCACAATAAATAAAATCTTAATTTTAAAATTCGCACTGCCGCCATCTTGAGGTTATGTAAACAATTGAACTAAATTAGATACCAGTGGATTACAATGTGTATAAATATTTCCTGTGCCAGGTTTCAGTGCGCTTGGAACATTAAATCGCGAGAAAGGTCTATTTAAAATTTTCAAATTCGCTTGGCCGCCATGTTCGTTTTGTAGTTAACCGGTTTTTGAAAGTCTTATAGATGGACTTCCAGTAGTGCCCTTTATCTCCGTACAAAATTTCAGGGTTTTACCGCTAATAGTTTCAGAGATATAGAATGCCGGTGAAATATTTCGCACATCCGCCATCTTGTGATTATGTAAACAATTGAACGAAGTTAGATGTCGGTGCATTACAATGTATATAAACATATACTGTACCAAGTTTCATTGCGTTTGGTTGGTCAAATCGCGAGAAACGTCTATTTAAATGTCGCAAATTCGCTTGGCCGCCATGTTGGTTTTGTAGTTACCAGATTTTCAAAAGTCACATAAGTGAACTTATAGTAGTTCCCTCTATCACCATAGAAAATGTCAGGGTAATATCGGTAATAGTTTCGGAGATATTGAATGCTGGTGAAATATTTCGCACAGCCGCCATGTTGGATTGGTGAGTCGTAACAAAATTTGAAGGGCACGGTCGAGGTCGCCGGGAATAGTGCTATGAACTTTCCAAGTTTCATTGAAATCGCTCCAGCCGTTTAGATTTTATTAGGGGGACACACACACACGGACAAAAGGTGATCTCATAAGCCTATTTTTTCAAAATTGAAAATAGGCTAAAAATGCAGTAACATTTTCAAGTTCAGTCCCGTTTCATTACAATTATAAATTTGCAATGGGCTTTATTGAGTTTTCTGAATTATTCCATCAAATTTTCTCATTAATGAACTAATGCACTTGAATCGGCTGATAAAATCTCCCCTAAATGTTTAATTGCATAACACCTTATCACTTTTTCTAGCAGCCTAGCCAACCTATGCTCGCAGTAAAGTCTTTTTCTCCATCTTGAAAACTATGAGAAAATCTAGTACTTTGGCTTGTAACATAATTCCAAATGAAGGACTGCCCTAACCTCTCATCTGCTTAAACCATAAAACTCTTGACATTTGTTCTTAGTCACTATTTTTCATAGTCTTCCTCTTCTTCAAGAGCTTCTTTTCACCGTTGCTTGAGCATGCCATGCCATTTTACGCCTCCAGTTCCCTACTGTCACTTCACCAACACCCAAATTGCCTAGCTCGTTTTTCAAGGTTTTGCCACGATCTCAACGTTTAATAGCACAAAGCTTGTTTTCCAATGAATGCATCACTTTTACACTCATTGTAGATCCACTGATAGACCAATCTTCACTCATTGTTTGACACTTACCAAGCAACTAAAATCAAGCCGAACAGCGAGGTAGAGTGGTTATGAGGGTTGAGGGTGTGACTCATGTGGTCAAAAAGCTCGTGATTTTCACCGAATCCATAATTTTATTTTTTCCCTTAGTTTAAGCTTGGCTAATATGGAATCTCTGTCAATTGTGACTACTGTATTATAAATTAGATTCTGTAGAAAGTGTACAATGTGTAAAAATCTAAGTATGATCCACAACATTATTTATTTATTTTTTATATTAAATGGTTTTATAAGTGTTTGCTTGTTTTGTTTCTAGGTAATAATACTGATGGTAAATATTTTGTGACCAGCACCAAATTGGGTTACCATTGTGAAACTACACCAAAGCGGATAGTATTTTATGTAGAAAAGGCAAAGGATGGTCATGTGATTCCTGTGGAAGTTGTAGAGATTATAGACTTCTCCTGTGGATCCAATCATTCAGTGAGTTCATTCTTATTGCCTTTCTGTACATATTTAACTTCATGTTTTAATGACACCACAACTATGTTGTAGTTTTGAAGAAAATAAAAATGTCTTACAACAGGATAGAATACAAGGAAAATCAAATAACTCTCTAAAATATATGTATTGTATTATAGAATACCGAAATGTGTTATATTATCGATGTATAAGTGCCATGCCTGAACACGTAAAATTAGAAACAAAATACAATGCATTCGGAAGATCCGGAAGCCATCCATTGTAAAAACGGGCTTAAGAGGTTAGTTAACAGAATGTCCAGTGGCTGTAGTATTGTGGTGAGTTCTTCAGGATTCACAGCAAGAGTTGTATTGTGATTAGTTAACTAATTTTTAACCAGTTATGCGAGATGGCGAAGAAAACTCCGGTATTAACATGGCCTTCTTCCATAATTAACGCTCCAGGTTGCCAACCCCTCTCCATTCGAATCCAATCCTGCATTAGCTCAGTCATCATTCATCCCTCTTCTTAAATGCGGATGTACATTCCTGGAGGGAAGTGCCATATTGGATGTTTTTTCTCTCTTAAATATGAGAAGTGGAAAGTTTTTTTTTTTTTTTCCAATAGCTGAGGTGCAGTGGAATTTCTCTCCTCCTGTTTTCCTAATTATGAAATTTGATATGCCCATTTCATTTAGCATAGTGTTCTGTAGCCTAGTAAGTCGACAAAATTTGACGACTTTGGCCATGTAGTTTTCCTGAAGCCACCGGGAAAGAGAGCCATTCCATCGTTTATTACCTAAATAGTGTCAAGCGCTTCTCTCTCAGCATTGTGAAACTTTCTAGATGTAGGTCTACTGGAGCTTTCAATAATTTGTATTTTTGATAATGCTAATAACAAATCAATCTGGAACCTACAATTAATTGTCGACCTGCAGCACGCACTTTATCACTTTATGTTTGAATCTAGTCGTACAAATATTATATTCCCCCACCATTATCACTCCTCAGTCCCAAATATGTTCGAAAGAGTACACTCTCCAAGCTGGGCCACGAATAACTGAGGATAGTTGTTACTTGGCAGTGATAAGCTGGTCAAGTAGTTGTAGTGATAACTCACAGAATTAGGAAGTGGTATTTCCGTTGTGACGGCTGTTCTTTGTGCAAGGGTGGCAGGGATGTATAAACACACACTCTACCACAACTTATGACTTGTGAGTTTTGATTGAACCTCAGTTGGTCAACACATAGTTTATTCATGCTCAATTATATGAGGTGGGAAATTTGAGATTCAACCTGAAAATACATCAACAAAGTAAAAACAAACCAATTTGCAGCACACCCACCTGTGGGTCAAAGCCATTAGGGAGATCCAATGAAATGTGGCTTCTTATCAGTAAGATACCTGAATTTGAACAGAAATACTGTTGCTAAGTATTGTTCTCTCTGTGGAAAGGGGTTTATGTTAAGATATCACCCCAACTGGGAAATAGCATTGGATTAGGGTTAGGGCACACAGTGGACTATAATAGGACTATATGGAAGAGACCAAAAGTTACTTGACTGTTGATACATTTATTTGATTGTTTTAACCATTTGGATAAATAGTGACAATTATTTGAATTAAAAATGATTATTTAAAAGAGGCAATTAAAAAATGCCTGTTTCTCCAGGAAACTCAAAACTATCTTGCAAGTAGCATTGACTATAAAAAATGAATGAAGAAAGAGTAATAACAGGCAACTCGATAAAAAAGTTCATAGCGAAAAATCCATGACAACAAAGTTAGAAATAGTAAAGGCTTAGCCTTGTATTATATAAAATGAGTGATTGGTTACCACCAGTTCGATACTTGATACAGGGAGTATCTTCCATAAGTAATCCTACGGAGACCCCGCTGACGATAGCGTGAAGCGATGATGATTGTCCAGGCAGGACAAGTTAGTTCATCTAGAATCCAAGGTCAGAGTGTAGACCAAGAATTGGCTGGCCCGCGTAGAGTGGGTCGTGAAGTACAGTGAAGTTGTTCACTAAGAAGCCGTGATGTGGCTTCCAAAGAAGATAGATGATAATTCCTCCAGCGAAACATAACCAGCAGTGCCAGGCCTCTTGGGAATGACCTGGGTTAGCGGGTGCAAGCAGTTACGATTCCATCGTGCCGAGTTGTAGAGAAATTAAGTGACGAAGCTGTCGCCTAGATGAAGTTTGTTGACCCCGGCCTGCTCAGCCCGACAAAGTCCAAGCAGATAAGCATGCCGCGTAGATAGCTTCAGGTCAAACAGTGTTGGTAAACAGTGCGCCGAGCAAGCTGCACTGAAGTGGTCAGGCAGCCGTGGGCAGGTGAAGACAGGCCGCAGGACGGCGAGGCGGAGAATATATAGTGGAAATGACGACAGCAGCCGAACATTCCAGAATGAAGGAGGGGTGTCAAACAGCCAATCGGCGCAGAGCCCCATGCACGTTGCGAGGGTAGCCGCTGAGGCGAACACAGTACCTCATGAAACAGTGTGACAGTATGGTGCGTCTAGAAAGACACTTCAGAAAAAAGGTGAGTACAAGAATAATAAAGAACAACAATTCGTAAGTTAAATAAATAATCAGAACACCGCGTTCATACTGCAATTATAACGGAAAAAAAATGGAGCAGAAAAATTGAACGTGTGTTTCAAACCGTGCGGGAAACATAGCCTACAAAAGAAACATTCGCGAAAGCGAACATGCTGGGAGGGGCGAGAAAAAATTGCAGTAAGAAAGCGCAGAAGTTAGGCCTCGCGTGGCAAAGGAGCAATCATAGTGATTGGCCTGAGAAAATGGCCAGCAGAAGTCTGCAGTTTTACCACGCGAATCCTACCATCTCTGCCAGGAAAGCACTCAACAACCCTACCCAAATTCCAGACAAGAGGGGGACTAGGGTCTTTCAAAAGGACCAAGTCCCCAACCTGAAGGTTAGAGCAGGAAACACGCCATTTACCACGCTGCTGAAGCAAACTGAGGCATTCCAACCTCCAGCGGCGCCAAAAATTGTTGCGCAAACTTTCAATTTTGCGCCAAGAAATGGCTAAAGAAGATTGAGAATTAGAATATAACAAAGGGGGAGAGGCAGTCAAAGGACCACCGATAAGAAAATGACATGGCGTTAATGGCAGAAGATCTAAAGGATCATTAGATAAGGGTGATAAAGGACGAGAATTAATTATGCCCTCAATAAAAATGATTAAGGAATTGAACTCTTCATGAGAAAGGGGGGTGTGGCCACAAACACGTCTAAGGTGCTTCTTGGTGAGTTTCACACAAGACTCCCACCGCCCACCTTGATGAGGTGCATAAGGGGGGATGAAGTGCCACTTGAAATTTCTCTGGTGAGCATAATCAGTAATCCTTTCCAGCGCTGAATTTTGAGTAAGAGCTCTCTTAATTTGCTCAGAAGCTCCGATAAAATTTTTAGCATTGTCTGAGAATACTTCTGAAGGAAGACCTCTGCGAGCAGAAAATCTGGCAAAAGCTGCCAAAAAGTAAGCAGTAGAGGCGTTGGTAACTAGTTCTAAGTGAACTGCTCCAGTGACCATACATACAAACAGCGAAATATAGAGTTTTCCAGAAATACATTTTTTGGCCTCAGGAGAATTTTTTCTGTAAACAAAGGGCCCGGAATAATCCACCCCCGTAAAGGTAAAGGGTCTAGCAGGCGCGGATCTAAAATTGGGAAGATCACCCATGAGCTGAGCGGTAACTTTAGGGTTGGATTTAAAACATGGAATGCACTTCCGGATAACAGAGGTAACTTCATGGACTCCGTTTATGGGCCAATACCTTTCACGAATGATAGAAAGTAATGTACGAGTACCAGCATGAAGATGCTGGTAATGATACTGACGAATGATTAAGGAAGTGACATGATGCTTTGAGGGAAGAATAATTGGATGTTTTTTATCCTCAGAAAGATCAGCCAAAGATAAACGTCCTCCTACTCTTAATAAGAGGGGGCGTGGTGGCTCAGCGGTCTAGCTGTATGCCTCTCACCAAGGCGGTCCGGGTTCGATTCCCGGTCAATGCATGTGAGATTTTCGATGTGAAATGCCATGTCCTGTGGTTCGGATTCCACGTAAAAAGGAGGTCCCGTGGCTCATAATCACAAGATTCACGGTCACGTAAAACTACAATCTTCCTTTTTTTTACTCTTAATAAACCATCAGTATCCAAAAAGGGGGCGAGTGAGGAAAGCCTACTCGATTTCTTAAGGGATTGACCTTGGGACAACACCTGGCATTCTTCAGAGAATATTTCTTGTTGAGTAAGCCATAAGATTTTTGTAGTGGCTAAACCTAATTCAGAAAGGGTTAAATATGGCTTAGGAAAAAGGGGTTGTTCTACCACAAAATATTTCCATCGAAGGAGATAAGCCATAACTCTCACCAATTTATGGAAAGAGGAATATCGCTGCAAGAGAAGGGGAGAGTCGGAAACGAGAAGAGAAGATCCAGTAATCTTACCAGAATCCGGCAAGTCTGATAACTCCGGAAGAGGAAAATTTGGCCAAGCGGAAGGTTCTTGCAGAAGCCAACGGGGACCGTGCCAGTATAATGTCAGGTTAGCCAACATAAGAGGGGAACATCCCCGAGAAATGACATCTGCAGGGTTCTCCTTGCCAGATACATGATGCCATTGTTCAAGATTAGACAATTGTTGAATTTTGGACACTCTATTAGCTACAAACACCTGCCAATGCGAGGGAGGTTTGGCAATCCATGCCAACGTGATGGCTGAGTCACTCCAAAAGTAAGTTTTAATAAATCGGATTTTCAAAGATTGACGGATTTTGACCGATAATTCAACCGCCAGAAGAGCAGCACAAAGTTCCAGTCGTGGCAAGGATAAAGATTTAAGAGGGGCCACCTTCGACTTAGCGCAAATTAAATTGGAAAAGAAATATGACTGGACAAAATTACGGCAAACAATGTACGCACAACAACCATAAGCTTTCAATGAGCTATCGGCAAAGATGTGAAGTTCATATCCTCCACAGGAGGGAAAGGGAATAATCACTCGCGGGATAATAACATTAGAAAGATCTTCCAAACTATTTCTGTAAGAAATCCAATTTTTTTTCAACTCGGAAGGAACTGGTTCATCCCAACCAGTTTTCAAGGACCAAAGGTCTTGCATGAAAAGCTTTGCTGTGACGATGATTGGCGCCAAAAATTGGAGAGGATCAAATATCTTTGCAATCTCAGACAAAATTTGCCGCTTAGTTTGCGGTTTGATGTCACTGAGATTAATTTTGAAAAAGAAAAAATCCTTTTGAGGACTCCAATGGATGCCTAGAGTTTTGATAGAATTATTTTCATGAAGAAGCTCTACTGAGTCGTTATATACTGAAGTTAATGGAAATCTAGAAAGAAATTCTTCCGAATTAGAGTTCCACTTGCACAAGGAAAATCCGCCTCCCAAAAGCAAAGCTGTCAAATCTTTAGAGACTTGCAGTGCTTCAGATACTGACTCAAAGGAATAAAGAAAATCGTCAACGTAAAATGATGATTTTAACACTTCAGAAGCCTTAGGAGAATACAACGGGCCATCCTGTTCAGCAAGTAATTTCAACGTACGTATGGCTAAAAAAGCAGAAGGCTTTAGTCCATAGGTTAATGTCTTTAGCCGAAAAATCTTGACGGGTTTAGTAGGCTCGTCGCGCCAAAGAATTCTCTGAAGGTCGCGCTGTTGTTGATCGACCAAAATCTGTCTATACATCTGCTTGATATCAGATATCACTGCGATAGGAAACAAGCGAAAATTCATTAAAACAGAAGAAATGTCAGATTGAATAGGAGGGCCTGATAATAATGTGTCATTCAGAGAAGTTCCATTGGCATCCAATGCAGAGCCATTAAAGACCACTCTTATGTTTTCCTTTAAAATCTCATTCTTCCAAACTGGATGATGATTGAGGTAAATGACTTCAGATGGGGTATAGGAAGCATCATCTTTCTTGGTAACAACCTCCATGTGATCAAGTGCCTCATATTCCTCCATAAATGTGGAGTATTGAGCTTTAACAACAGGGTCACGTTTAAATTTGCTTTCCACAGCATAGAGTGCTCTAAGAGCCCTAGGGTGTGTTTCAAATAAAAGAGGTGGATTATCCACTCGGGGCATTGTTACGACAAATCTACCCTCTGAATTGCGTTTGGTTGTTTCGCGAAACAGTTTTTCACACATTTCATTTTCAACTGAGGAAGGCGAAACTGAATCTATAGTTTCGATTTTCCAAAATCTTTCTAGGTTGTAATCGAGACTTGTATTGACAAAATGACATTGTGAGAAATTTTGGAACGACTTACGAGGGACCTGACCCGTTACTAACCAACCTAGCTTGGTATGATGAACAAACACTCCTGGTGATATTTTAACCTTAGAGCTAAGGAGACATTGCCAAAATACTTGGGCACTGAGAAGTATGTCTACTGGAGCGCTCGTATTAAATGTTGGATCTGCCAACTGAATGTCATGAGGAATTTGCCAATTTCTAATTTCAAAAGATGTACTAGGGGTATTATTGCCAATAGTATCAATGGCAAGACAATTCAACTGAAATGTTGTGGTACAATTAACAGCATCTTTGATGTGAACACGAACAAAATGCAAAGATTTAACATTGCTATTGTTAATACCGGTAACCTGAATTAATGTAGGTTGTTTGGGAAGACCAAGTTTCTTAATGAGACGCTCACTTATGAAGTCATGGGTGGCGGCATTGTCCAATAAGGCACGTGCTTCAAGCCATCTACCAGAGGAATCTTGAACTTTTAATAACACGGTTGATAGTAGCACCTGGGAACTACGAATAGAGCTAGAGCTCTGAGTATAAGATTGCGCATTGGCTCCTGGGGATGTATCTTTAGAACATCCAGGGGAAGGAGCCTGACGTGGCTTTTCAAACCTATGAAGCAAGGTATGATGTTGAGCCTTGCAATGGGAGCAAGTATTTTTAGATACGCAATCAGGCACCATATGCCTGGTTGACAGACAGTTGTAGCAATATCTTTTTTGAGCTATTAATTTGCGTCTTTCGTCGGTAGAAAGGGCTTTAAAGGCAACGCAGGAATATAACCTGTGAGGCGCTTTACAGAGAATACAATCTGTTGAATTATGTTGAACAGTAAAGACAGCAGATTTGTTTATTTTAGTACCGACTGGCTTCACAACATTAGATTTGTTATCTGCACTTCCTGACATATGACAGGCTACGGCTGATAAAACCTGACATCTATTATTTATAAACGTAAGCAATGAGCCATAGGTATATGAAGTGTCATTTGTTAGTTCCTTCTCCCATGCTTTTAAGGTTGATGAATCAAATTTAGAAGTAACCAAGTGAACTAAGAATAGATCCCAATGCTCGACCGGTTGATTCAACCGTGCCAATGCTCTGACGTGTAGTTGGACCGTGTCACTTAAGGCTCGCAGTGTTGACAAGCTGTCAGCTCGCAATGCGGGCAGGTTAAATAAGGCTTGAATATGCCTCTGTATGCATAATTTTTCGTTGCCGTAACGGCCTTTAAGAAGCTCTATAGCAATGTTATAGTTTTCTCCTGTTAAGGGGAGTTCTCTTATAAGTTGAAGGGGTGGTCCCTGCAAAATGGATTTTAAATAATGAAATTTCTGAATTTCTGGAAGTGTGGCATTATCATGTACTAATGAACTGAACAATTCAAAGAATGATTGCCACATCTCTTCCTTTCCTGAAAAATGCGGAATTTCAATTTTAGGTAGCAATGGTTTGATACCATTCCCATGGTCGCTAATTCTTCCTTGAGTTTCCTCTACCTTCAACGCCAGGGTCAAAGTTCTAACTAATGCCACAGCCTGAGCGTGTGTATCAAAGTAATTACTTTCTACTTCTTCCCTATCTGATTGATGTTCTGGACTTTTAATTTCAATTTCAAGTTGCACGAGATCATATTTCTCGTACGCCTGTTTAAAAGCTTTTAAACGCTGAGATATAATATCAAGGTTTTGTTCCTCTTTCGGTAGAGTAGCTAAATATTTTTGAAAACGGGTGAGTTGACCTTTGTAGGCCGCCCGAGAGTTTAACAGTTATTAATAACAGTTTATCATCTATAATTACTGGCATGGCTGGGAAGTTGGAATGACTCACTTACCCAAGCTGCTTGCGGCACCAGACAGACCTGCTTTCCAGAAAGAAACCAGTTGTGTATTATGCTGGGATTGCTTCCGCTTTCCCGCAGATCTCCTGCGCTAGCCACGATAACTGAAATGTATAAGACAAATATTAGATTGCACAAGTGTTTTTTTTTTTTTTTTTTAGAATAGAATTTGTGGTCTCAGAATGGAGGTTCTGGGTTCGATCCCGGGTTTCGGCACCATGGAAAGGGGTTTATGTTAAGATATCACCCCAACTGGGAAATAGCATTGGATTAGGGTTAGGGCACACAGTGGACTATAATAGGACTATATGGAAGAGACCAAAAGTTACTTGACTGTTGATACATTTATTTGATTGTTTTAACCATTTGGATAAATAGTGACAATTATTTGAATTAAAAATGATTATTTAAAAGAGGCAATTAAAAAATGCCTGTTTCTCCAGGAAACTCAAAACTATCTTGCAAGTAGCATTGACTATAAAAAATGAATGAAGAAAGAGTAATAACAGGCAACTCGATAAAAAAGTTCATAGCGAAAAATCCATGACAACAAAGTTAGAAATAGTAAAGGCTTAGCCTTGTATTATATAAAATGAGTGATTGGTTACCACCAGTTCGATACTTGATACAGGGAGTATCTTCCATAAGTAATCCTACGGAGACCCCGCTGACGATAGCGTGAAGCGATGATGATTGTCCAGGCAGGACAAGTTAGTTCATCTAGAATCCAAGGTCAGAGTGTAGACCAAGAATTGGCTGGCCCGCGTAGAGTGGGTCGTGAAGTACAGTGAAGTTGTTCACTAAGAAGCCGTGATGTGGCTTCCAAAGAAGATAGATGATAATTCCTCCAGCGAAACATAACCAGCAGTGCCAGGCCTCTTGGGAATGACCTGGGTTAGCGGGTGCAAGCAGTTACGATTCCATCGTGCCGAGTTGTAGAGAAATTAAGTGACGAAGCTGTCGCCTAGATGAAGTTTGTTGACCCCGGCCTGCTCAGCCCGACAAAGTCCAAGCAGAAAAGCATGCCGCGTAGATAGCTTCAGGTCAAACAGTGTTGGTAAACAGTGCGCCGAGCAAGCTGCACTGAAGTGGTCAGGCAGCCGTGGGCAGGTGAAGACAGGCCGCAGGACGGCGAGGCGGAGAATATATAGTGGAAATGACGACAGCAGCCGAACATTCCAGAATGAAGGAGGGGTGTCAAACAGCCAATCAGCGCAGAGCCCCATGCACGTTGCGAGGGTAGCCGCTGAGGCGAACACAGTACCTCATGAAACAGTGTGACAGTATGGTGCGTCTAGAAAGACACTTCAGAAAAAAGGTGAGTACAAGAATAATAAAGAACAACAATTCGTAAGTTAAATAAATAATCAGAACACCGCGTTCATACTGCAATTATAACGGAAAAAAAATGGAGCAGAAAAATTGAACGTGTGTTTCAAACCGTGCGGGAAACATAGCCTACAAAAGAAACATTCGCGAAAGCGAACACTCTGTATTGGTGGGCATGTAATGATAAAGGTGGCAGTGTCAACCAAAATATTGAATTACCACTAGAATTATCCTATTAGGTTCTAGATTTTAAATTGTAGCCTCTTCTTGGATAAAAGGTAACTGCAAATTTGTCAAAATGAAACCTGCATGAAGACTATTATAAAGACTTTTATGCATATTTCTTCAGTGTTCTCTCTAGGCTGACATGGCTGATTCTCATAATAGTTGGGATTGGAGGGATGTTGACAATCTTTCAGAATGCTCCGAAGGATTATTGACAGGAAAATGGCTACTTATTAGTTTTGGATATTGCAATAATTTCTTGAAAATTGAAATAATAATGAGAGTCTCTTAAGTGACTGCTTTATAAACTTTTAGTCCTAATGATTTATTTAGAAGCTGCATGAAAAAATTGAAACTTTCAGTTTACTATCAAGGATCGCTGTTGATTCCTCTAATGATAGGAGTCATTCACTTTTACCGTACCTAGACCAGGTGGGGCTGGTGATAAAGGGCCCTTAGGCAGAGCCTCTCTTGAAAGTTTCTATAAACATATCTCTTTAATATCTGCCACGTTGGGTGAGTGGTTATCGTGTCGGACTACCAACCCAAGTTTGCAAGTTCACTCCTGACCGTGGTAAGTGATTTTTGGCAGGCGGCAAAAATCACGGCCCGCATGTCATATATTGTTGGCTTGTTAAAGAACCCATTTGAACTCAGCAGGCCGTGTTCATAATGGCAAAATTAATCTCGGGATTTTCCGTCAGCACGAAAGTTCCTCCTTTCTCTACTAGAAAGTGCTATAGTGTCAAGGAGCTTAGATATCTAACCTCCTTGACTTTCATAGTGCTCCAAGGAATGACAAAATTCGACATGCAAGCTGTCCTCTGGGTGTCGAATATCAAAGCTTGCACTCGGCACCTGAGGCCATATGATATGATTAATATTAGTATCTCTTTAATAAAGGTATTTATAAAATTAATTAGAAGCATTTGTATATTTCACTAACACCATTCAGCTACAACAGTCAATATATTTGGAACTATCGCTAAAACTATGTTCTTCAGATGGGTAGTAGCGCTGTTAGGCGCAGCCTTGAATTTTTCATTACTTCCTGTGTAACAGGGCTGGGAGGTGTGGTTTAGAAAACTCCATTCATTTCCATTGTAACCGTGAAGGCTCAGGCGACCAGAGCCTAAGCCAGGCTTGCCAACACCCACAGGATTTTTGTATTTAGTATAATGTATTCAAAGGTGTTCAAGAAGACTCAACCTACCCTCTTGAAACTTCCTCTTTTCCCTCTTCCACTCTCCGAAGGACCATTAATTGACAAGTTGCCAGAAACACTCTTAGAAGACAAATAAGTGATGTGACAACTCAAATGGTATCCCTTGAAGTATAATTAAAATATTTTCGCCAGAGACCACCATGATGCAAAAGGGGTAGCAGTACCATTTACCGAGATGTAAGGGAAGTACCGTATTCAGTTTGATAACCGGCCACGCTTTGTGTGTTTGTTTCCATATATTCCTCAAGTTCTGTTTCACTCTTGGATTGTGTTGCAGATCAAGTCTCGGGCTGATAGTGTTTTGGAGGTACAGTAAATTGTGGTTGTATTGTAGGGTACAATTGCCAATCAGGCCTCCTCTGATCGGGTCTCATTCGGATTGGGAGCAGGTTGAATTAGAATTACGAAACTAGGTAAGTCAGTCCGTTGAAATAGAAAATTAAAATTCCATTGGTTCATAGAATAGCATAATAGGACCAATCTATTTATCAACAAGAAGTATATTATGAGTTCCCGCCCTATCCCCCTCTCCTTGAAATATTGTACTCATTAAATATCATGCAAAGGCGTATGCGTGTCGTATGCATTGAATGCAATAAACCAACATTTGCCATTGAGCTAAGCTGGTCAGTTACTACATAGCTATAAATTTGCAGCCTTCCCCAACCCTAAAAGCACGAGCCGCGACTGACCTAGACTATTGTATGTTGCTGGTAATTCTTTGAAACTGGTAGTGGCCAGCATATTGACCTTCACTCCTGCCCATAACTATTGACTCGAACACTAGGGCTTGGAGACTGGTGTGACTAATACTCAGTCTGTAAACTGGCTTCCTAGGGCCAGGATTTAGCAGTCGTGTCCTACTGTGACCAAAACTAGCTTAAGACTGCCTTACACTCATAACAGTCTGATATCGCAGTTTGATTTGTCTTGACTGTTAAACAGTGAGCAGTTTTCTGAAATTACACAAGGAAGAAGCTTTAAAATATATTATCCAATAAAGTACTTATAGATTTGAGTCAAGGTTTTGGTATATATATATTTTTTTAAGAAAATATAATTTTAAGAAATCCATATTAATTGTGTTTACTGTGTAATTTTTCTGAATCCAGTCTCACATTCAACAAACATGAAACAATGTTATAATAATAATAATGTACCTAAACAAGTTAGATGTATCATAAAGTGGTGTAATGAAAGAATTAAACATATCTTAAAAATACTCCACTCTAATAAATCGGAATATTGGATGGTCAGTTCAGCTGAACATATAAGTACAGGGCTTCCAGCAACTCACTTTTCTCACTGTCTGATAAAATTACTCACTATTCTCATTTATTTTGCAAAACTAGTCACATTCTGCGTTAAAAATGGTCTCGTGCACAATCAGATTGCTAGAAATGACCCAAAATATACCCATGAATGGTAGTTCATTTTTCTGCCACCGGTGCCTGAACGCGCTGCCAGCAGAGAGTCAGGCGGCCAGAAAGCATAAAAAGCTTCCATGGTGCAATACCACTGCCGAAGATTTTAACAAAGGGTTTTTTAACAAAAGATCACATTTATATTTTAGTTTTACGATTTATCCATTATTTCCAAGTGTCCGCTCTAACTACATGAAAAATCATAAACAGCACTCAGAGATATTGACATAGGCGCAATTTGGTTGACGTTTTTGGAGGGCTAATTTGTTTTTTAGATACACATTCTTAAAAATTTTGTCTATTTCAATACAGTTCTGTCACTTTTTTTTTTTTTGGGGGGGGGGGGCTATGGTTGATTTTGGGGAGCTTAGCCACCCCAGCCCGCCCCCCCTAATTGTGCCTACAGATAACAACAAAAGTTAAAATCATAGACCAGATATAGGGCCATAAATGCGAATAATGCTATGAATTTACTCACTTTTTCATATAAAAACTCACAATTTTTTCATTTTTTTAAAGATAAAAACTCACTATTTCACTATTTTTGGACGAGTGAGTGGATGGAAGCCCTGTATAAGTATTTTAAACTGAATATAACTATATTATGGCACCTGACTGCCAAACAACTCTGTAGAAAAAGTAGTCAGCTGCAACTTTTGATACAAAATAATATATTATGATTTACTGGTCAGTATAAGTTTTAAACACCGACCATCGTAATCAAATGGCCTAAGTAATGCTCCAAGACTTGCATTTGGAAGTTCGTGGCCTGAAACTCGGCACTCACAGCGGCCACCCCAAGTGTGTGTTCTTCCAGCTTTTCAAACTCTCTGCAGTCAAATACTAGGATTGTACTTCATCTCAAGTTCCGAGGCAGCTACCCTAATAATTAGTTAGACACACTGGTAGTGTTATCCCTTATCACAATAGCACAGATTATCAGGAGAAATGTATACACACAAAATGCTCAAGGCTGATGCCCTTAAATGGAACCCCTAATTTTTAAGTATGTCTAGCTAGCAAGCCACAGCCACAAAAAGTTTCATAATGACGCACTCTGTCGAAAGCTTACAAGCTAACATGTTAAAACGTGAACAGAAATATAGGGAATACGGTATGAAAATCAGCATATCAAAGCCGAAGGTGATATGGTAGGGTAGAAACTCAAGAAAATAGAAGGCCAGGTAGGAGAAACTATTGGTGCAGGTGCCCCAGACTTGGGCTTTTGTATTCTCTCTGGAGTGTAGTATATGAAAGAGATAAGAGTCAAGGTGCTGAAAAGCTAATGCAGTGAGTTGTCAATCGCAGTCTACTGTATTCTCCAAGAAAGAGGTGAGTGTAGTGACAAAACTTTACATCGCTCAGTATTTAGACCAATCTTGCTGTGTGGAAGTGAGAGCTGGGTATATTCAGGAAATCTCATACATAAGCTAGAGGTAACTGATATGAGGATAGCACGAATGGTTGCTGGGACAAATCAAAGGGAGCAATGGCTGGAGAGTACACACTCATAATGAAGAGATAAAGGTCAAGTCAGAAATGAGAAGAAGCTGCTCGTATGAGCAGACTCAGATGGTGGGGTCATCTGTAGAGAATGGGGGAGGAGAGATTACCCTAGCAGGTTAATAAACTTGGCTATAGAAGCAGAGGTAGACCTAAGAGGCATAGTTAGACTTGTTGACTACCGGTAACAAAAGTAACGAAAAAGTAGCTAATTTTACAAACTAGTTACGAAAGTAACGAAAAGTACCTAATTTTTATGTCTGGATAGTTGGAGGTAACTAAAATTCACTGAGGTCGGTTTAAATCATTTAAACTCGTGCCGCTAGGATCACATATTGCGATGGAGCGAGTTCCATGGAAGCGGCACCGATAGCGTAATAAAGCTATATTTTCCCATACCCAACCTCAAGGAAATGCATACTGAGGATAACTTGAGTGGTATACATCGGTTCAATGTATATTTTTGGCATTAAGAAGAGAGTTTAGTTCTGTGTGAAATATTTTTCTGTACTATTAGAGACCCTGATTTTTGTAAGACGTTTATTCGCGAAATCTTCCGAAACTCGACAGAAACCTCTCATTCTGTTAATGACCTCTAAATTTGGAGACTATCACATTGAAATCCAGAAATAACGCAAAATAATTTAACGCCACAGTCTTGCGAAATGATAGTGATTCGAAAAAAGGAAAATATTGCGAAAACACATCGATATACATGTATTTTAAAAATCTATCAGTCTCGTAAGCTTGCAATGTCCAGTTTGGTTATTTCAAAATTCTGTTATATGTCGTTTTTTCCTTCAAACTTTGGTTCCATCGGATTATAATCTAACCGGCTATCTTGGAAACTTTTATAATTCGTGATTCAAATTCGAAAGAAAATGTACTCTCTTCTTGTATTATTTGTGCAATCCTCTCAGAATAATTCATAATATTTGATACCTACTTCGAACGTTCATCCCCCTAACTCACATCCTCAAGATGGCCGGCTGACCGCACAACTTGCCGCGGGAATCTCGTCAAACAGACCAAGATCGACGTCGGTTGCGTAAAATCATAAAACCCCAGCCCAATTGTGAACTTGTGACCACGAGGACTGCAGGAATCCTGTCAAAGGTAATTCGGTGCCCATCACGAACATCCCGAAACATACTTGCCTCTTTTCTCATGATCCGTATATTTAAAAGTGTACGGGGAGCAAGAAGTGCATCAACCCACTTAAAAATTATATTGAATACGTAGCTTCGCGATACTCATTTCTCCTCGTGATCCACCGTGAACTCCCAACCACAGCATAGAGTCAGCGGGAATCACGGCGCCCCACTTATGATTGGCACTGACTATACGACATGTCCATAACTGCTCGTGAATTTTAATCATTAAGATCAATTGGATTAATATCCATTGCTTAGGTCCGTATTGACAATTCTAGATTTGATTAAGATGGATTATTTAACATACAATTTTCACAAGAAGAGCCCAATATCACACCAGGGCGAAACACTGTCATCTTGTTGAGTTATGCCGGAACATTTATCACTATTTGTGTTTAAATGGATTATTTAACTCCGCCCAATCAATACTTATTGATTGGGCGGAGTTAAATAATCCATCTTAATCAAATTTTAATCATGCCCAACCTCAAACTTGCCTCCGCCATTCTGCTAGGGGACAGAGAGACAGGCAGACAATCATTGAACAGCCGGGAGCGGTGCCGATTGCATAATATCACGTTCTCAGTGTCCAATCGTGAGGACAACGTCCATCTCATGAAAACGGCCGAGAACGGTGGTGATTGCGTAACACCACAATATTTCTCCGCATTCGATGATGAGGACAACTGGATTCTTGTTAAACGGACAGCAAGTGGCGTTGATTGTGTAATAAAGCTATATTTATCCGTGCCCAACCTCAAGGACGATGGAATTCTCGTCAAACGGCTAAAATGGACGCAGTTTATCTAAATCGTGATTTTTCTCTGTGTTCTTCCTTGAAAACTACGGGAATCTTGGCCGACGGCTGAGTGTAGCGTTATCGTGTAACATGTCGATATTTCTCTGTATTTGACTGCGAAGACAGAATTCGGTGACGATCACGTAACGTCGCATATATTTCTTCTTTACCGCGGGGCAAAGGAAATCTCGCCAAGAGCAAAGCAACCTCTTGGTAATCCTAACAACTTCTTGAACACAAGACGGCATATTAGCGGAAACAGCTCATTTGATATTAAAAATCTATTTTTTATTTAATTTTATCATCATCGGTGTTCTGCCCTAGGACAGGTCCTCACATGGCAGCTCTCCAAGCAAACCTTTCTCCTGCTACTCTCTTTGTTGTTTCATACAGGGAGCGGCAAAAAGATCTGACGGTTTTTAAATCACAACAACACAAACATTTTAAATGATACAAACTCTTTTATTACTTATAACAGCAAGGTGTACATGTCAATTAATGAAAAACATGAAAGAACAATAGATTTTAGATGGCCATCTTTTGCCATGCATTCTTCCAGTCTTGCACTGAAGCTGTCAAACGTCTTCTCTTGCGTCTTGCATGGTCATTAGGCTTCAACTGCTGGACAATAACCATTTTATACGGATGAAAATGCAAATCGAAACTCAATATTTGTCTCACTGTTCGATCAGACATTTGCAAAGCAGCAGCTTGTTTACGAGCCGGCCGCCGTCGACTGGTTTCCACAGCTTGTCTCACTCGCTCAACATTTTCTGGTGTCCTGGCTGACCTTGGACGGCCTGTCGCCGTACGTTTTAAGGCTGAACCTGTAGCTCTAAAATTACTAACCCATAACAAAATTGTGTTACGAGATGGAACGCGTCCTCTTCGACCCACATTAAAGTGTAGACGGAACTGACGCTGAGTAACGACGCAAGACTCACCACTTTTAAAAAATGCCTCGACAACAAACGCACGTTGTTCACCTGTCCCCAGCTCCGTGGCTACTGAAATGGCATCACATAGGCTCATCATCGCGCCAATCCCCACCACTAACTCGCTCAGCCGTACAACGACATAAACCGTCAGATCTTTTTGCCGCATGGCAAAAGATGGGCATCATTTGAAAGACGTTATCTTCAAATCTTAAAAGTTAAAATCTATTGTTCTTTCATGTTTTCCATTAATTGACATGTACACCTTGCTGTTATAAGTAATAAAAGAGTTTGTATCATTTAAAATGTTTGTGTTGTTGTGATTTAAAAACCGTCAGATCTTTTTGCCGCTCCCTGTACTTTGCGTCGATCCTTATACTGTCAACCATTTGGAATCTTCTCTGTACTAATCGTCTTCTACCTTTCACCGTTCCTTCCATTGCATCCATGAGTAAACAATTTCTTCTCATCCAATGACCAAGCCAATGTGATTTCCTCATCCTGATTACCTTTAATATATTTTCCACCTCCCCAATTCTTTTCAGCACATCTTCATTTCGCACTTTCTCTTCCCATTTTATCCCTTCCATTCTCCTCCATATCCACATCTCAATCGCCTCCAATAGCACAAATTAATTTTGTTTACCGCTTTAAACACAGTTCATAGTTGTTTTTGTGTTCTTTTTCACTTCATGATGAGCTTCTATGGTTGCAGACGCATCATTAAATAAAAGGTATCTAAAATAACTAAATGGTATCTAAAAGGTAGCTAAAAAGTAGCTAATTTTTACTAGATCTTTACAGTAAACACCCTGTTAGAGTTAGCGTTAGATGATTTCAAAATGAGAGGTGTAGAAGCAGTGCCTAATGGGGGATCATGGTGGCAACTCGTTTGCAAATTGAGTCTTGCAGACTAGACTGGATGCTGAAAGACACAACAGTCTTAAATGAAAATGAATTGTTTTTTTATATTATTTTCATGATTATTATTATTTTAGCTTCCTCGAAAATATGACGTTCCCTGTAGTACTGTTCAGCTTCTACTTTACTACGATAACAAATACCCTAAGCATTATTGACTTTTCCATAAGTAATAAATATAACTGCCAAACCATCTATCCTAGTTTTTTGTTGCAGTTACTGCATGCATTTTGATGGTCATTGAATCACAGGTTCACTTAGGAACTGAAAGGGGTTCAAATTAAATAGTACTGTAGGATGGTTGATGAGTCAAACTGCCTGTCATCACTGCTGTTATGGAATGAGGTGTGCTGTGCATGTGAACCCATTTCCCCAAGTTCAAATACTGATATGTCTGTCTGTTACCATAGGTAGAGTTCGTCTACTGAAAGTTTGCACTTTTTTTTACGGGTCTCGCAGGAACAATCAGTTCTACTGAATAGATCAATCCGCCGTGCCACGTGCATTCCAGCCAATGAGCCATCATCCACATGGCAGCCAGCAATGGCCGTTGTATTCCGTCAAGGGGTGAACAGCTGTTATGAGTTGCCTGAACCTACATTCATCTCGCAATATCAATTCATTGCACTTTTTAATGGAAAATTGTATTTCTTTGTGGCATTTATCTAATAATCGTTCTAACAGCACACCTAAAACCCACTGACGACTCGCTGGCAGAATGTTGCATCATTGGGCACGCTGTGACACAGCAGCTGATAACTTAAATGTTAGAGTGGAATTATTTTTAGGCTCATCATTTCACAATTCAAGGAAAATGCTTACTAAGCTATGGTGTAAGATGTCCGATAAGATCATTACTTAACCTGTTGGCTTGATATTAAAATAAAACTTACAAAATATTTCACCATGTAAGTTAACTTTTAGGCCTGATTTTTTGCACAAATATGAAAATTATTCACCAGGGCAATGTCCTTGGAGAAATCAATAGTTCTGCTGCCTTTTCTTTTACCTTCAAGAAGAGAGAAATAAAATAAATATCTTGAACAAGAAATTCCGTATCTGCTTCCGACTTGATAGTCAAAACAAAGATGTCTGACCTGGAGACTTCTCGGGCTACATATTTACTCAACATTTAAGATAACCCCCCACTATAAATTTATCTGAAAAGTCAACACACGTTCAAATGGAAATAATACTTTCAGACGACTTTGCACAATATTATCAATATAATTATCACGTTATTTGCAGCACAGGCGGATGAACACGGTAAAGCGTCTATTACCAACCACACACCCTCCCACGAGCACGTGGTATAGTTCATCTACTGTAAGTTTGCACTTTTTTGACAGCTAGGTTTGCCAACCTTCATAAGGAAAGACTGAATTTATAACCTGTTGTCCATAACAAATATATACATGTTTTAATCACATGTAAGTTTTTCAAGTTATTTTTTCGCTTGTCCCAGTAATTGTGAATATATTGGCAACATATTATGTCGGCCAGACTGAAAAGTTGCATTATCAAAGTGAACTATCACGTGCTCTTGGCATGGGTGTGCGGTTGGTAATGGAAGCTTTACCGTGTTCATCCGCCTGTTCAAATAACGTGATAGTTATATTAAATAATAATTATTATAATTTATAATATTGGGCAAAGTCGTCTGAAAGTATTATTTCCATTTGAACGCGTGTTGACTTTGTAGATAAATTTATAGTGGGGGGTTATCTTAAATGTTGAGTAAATATGTAGCCCGAGAAGTCTCCAGGTCTGACATCTTTGTTTTGACTATAGAGTCGGAAGCAAATACGGAATATCTTGTTCAAGATATTTCTTTTATTTCTCTCTTTTTGAAGGTAAAAGAAAAGGCAGCAGAGCTGTTGTTTTCCCCAAGGACATTGCCCTGGTGAATAATTTTCATATTTATTTGTGCAAAAAATTAGCCCTAGAATATGAGTCGTTGCGTAGGCCTAAACGTTAACTTACATGGTGAAATGTTTCGTATGTTTTATTTTAATATGCATCCAACAGATCAAGTAATGATATTATCGTCTTAAGGACATCTTACACCATACCTTAATAAGCACTTTCCTTGAGCTGTAGAATGATGAGCCTAAAAATAATTCCACTCTAACATTTAAGTTATCAGCTGCTGTGTCATAGCGCGCACAATGATGCAACATTCTGTCAGCGAGTTGTCAGTGTTTTTTTTTAGGTATGCTCTTAGAATGATTATTTGATAAATGCCACAAAGAAATACAAGTTTGCTTTAAAAGGGGCAATGAATTGATATTGCGAGATGAATGTAGGTTTAGGCAACTCATAACAGCTGTTCACCCCTTGACGGAATACAGCGGCCATTGCTGGCTTCCGGCTGGCTGCCTTGTGGGTGATGGCTCCTTGGCTGAGATGCACGTGGCACGGCGGATTGATCTATTCAGTAGGAATAATTCTTCCCGCGATACTGTCAAAAAAGTGCAAACTTACAGTAGATGAACTATAGTTCAGTTGGATAATGCAACTTTTCAGTCTGGCCGACAGAATTATGTTGCCAATATATTCACACTTACTGGGACAAGCGAAAAAATAACCTGAAAAACTTACATGTGATTAAAACATGTATATATTTGTTATGGACTACTGGTTATAAATGAGTCTTTCCTTATGAAAGTTGGCAACCCTAGCTGTCAAAAAAGTGCAAACTTACAGTTGACGAACTATATGATGGTATCTATGAGGCTAAGTCACTAGGCTATCTCTTCAGATGATTGTGTTTGAGCCCCACCATCAGCAGTCCTTGAAATGATTTCCCATGGTTTCCAATCCTTCAACTTAAGGAAAATCTTGGGACGATTCTTTGGCTACTTCCTTTCAATTCCTTGCTTAGTTTCATTCATCTACATTCATTTCAATTCTCTTTAATACCTCTTTATGCTTCAGGAAAAGCATTTTGCTGTAAAAATCATTCACCTTATTGAAACTCCGCACCTCATATCAGACTACATAGAAATGAGAAGAGGAGGCATAAAATTAAAACAATATTCCAAATATATTTGAAATGTATTGCTGCACGCTGCATTTAGGTTGTGTAAAGTTTTTCGACAATTACTGTTGTAAGGAGAGCATGCAATTTACACCCTTTCCAAATCTTTTCTCATGTTTTAGATATTTCAAGTTATGTTCTATTGGTCATGTGAATTGCATTTTATTGATATTGGTAATGGTTTTGGGAATGGTACTTATTAATAGAAGCTGTTTAAGAAAAATCTAAAGGATTTGAACTCTTTCAGGTTGCAGTAGACATCAAGAAACGGGTATTCTCATGGGGATGGGGTGGATTAGGACGCTTGGGACATGCTGAGCAAAAAGATGAATTAATTCCCAGGCTCATCAAGTTTTTCGAATCCCAGTCTCGTGGAGTCAAGTCTGTTCATTGTGGGAACTCGTACAGTTTGGCCATAAATGAACTTGGTAAGTACATTTGTAATTGAATAGTTTGTGAATGGTAGAAATGTGAGTTTGTATATTGATTATTCACAAGGACTTGGCTCCTTAAATCTAACAAAAGACAAATTCTTCAAATTATGCAATTAAGTTAGTTATGGATAGGTTGTTTTGTTTTGTTTTTTACTGTAGGAATTTTGCATTAATTTTGGGTTTATCATTACGTTCTCTCCACAGATTCCCACTCTCAGTCTGGAGCAGCTGACCTTGATGTTTTATCGCTTAAACAATAATCACTACCCCTATCACACTCGTGATCTACTTCTATGTTTACACTAAGTAAAACCTGAATTTCCCGCCGAATCAATACTTTACTTAATAGAAAACTCTATGGGTACATGTTTCGGAGACCCTCTGTCTCCTTCCTCAGCCCTCTTTTGGTACTACAAACATCATAAAACACACTCGAAATCCCCAATAAAACAACATAAAACACACATCATCAATTACAAAACCACAACATATTAAAAACTACGAGCTTGACTGCAAGCGAGCAGCTGTGTTATGTCTCAGGTGTTGTTCAGTTGAAGTTGACCTATGTGAGGGTTGTGGTATTGACAAGGTCACATATGTCCGAATATTTGGAGCTATTCAGCAATTCATGACGAATAAGACGAGGTGTCATCTTGTAAATGTTCCTCGACCAAAACCATAGTAATGATTATTCTATAATCGATGCCGCCGACCGTCAGCTAACCATCATCTAAGAAGCCCTGAATTGACTGTCTTCAATTCTCTACTAGCTATCTAATTGGACTGTTATTCATAAACAACAGTCGCTTCACTACAGCATGTTGTTAAGTACCTAGATAGGGAACACCATAATATTTGTTGTCCTACCTCAAACAACAAGTGTCCATCGACACTAGGCAAATTCTGGATGTTTTCAACAAGCCCATACTACGTACGCAAGAGTCTCCATAGAATGGTTACATGTATTTTAGAGTTAGAAGACACTTTGAACAATTAAGTGATTGTGCATAAACAATATTTTAATGTGTCCAAAGACACAAATTAAACAAGGACTGAATGACTGAAAATGCAAGGAGCATTACATGCTTTATTTATGGTTGTTGAATTTTAATTAGTGTATTTTTCAAGCTCGTAGTTTTTAATATGTTGTGGTTTTGTAATTGATGATGTGTGTTTTATGTTGTTTTATTGGGGATTTCGAGTGTGTTTTATGATGTTTGTAGTACCAAAAGAGGGCTGAGGAAGGAGACAGAGGGTCTCCGAAACATGTACCCATAGAGTTTTCTATTAAGTAAAGTATTGATTCGGCGGGAAATTCGGGTTTTACTTATTGTAAACACGGTCAATACGGAGCCTGGAATGAGTGCTGTACCTAATAACTTCTATGTTTATATTTTGATACAGTATCCGTGATTTTGATTGTCATTGCCATTCTCTATGATAGTAATCATTTTACATTCTTATAAAATTACTTCCGAGAATAGCTCATCATAAGCCAATCACTGTTACGATGCCGTGCCTAGTAGGCCAAACCCGTACATTTATGTTTCGGTGCAGTGCTCACTTTGCCAAACCCTTAAATGTACGGGAAGTGTGATTATGGTTTGAAATTTTGTGTGAATGGTCAAAAAGGTTCTTTTGTGCAGTTGTTCTACTTCTTTGCCCTTGTTCATGAAGGAAACTGCGTTCTTTCACGGTCTTTTGTGTGTGTGCTATGTTGCGAGTGTCTTTGTCCAACATGGCGTCTGGAAGTAAACAATCTTGCCTTCCCGATGAAGAAATGTTTCTTGGTAAATAGTGATTCTAAATGTGAGTTTTTCGATGATGAAGAAGATGGATATGCTGCTAGTGATATTTTACTTCAGCAAAACACAGTCTGTAGTGAAAGTGACGAATACCATCCGGAACAAATGTCGCCTACCGCTAAGAAGAAAAAAGAAACACCACGGAATACAAATCAAGCCCCTTTATTTTCTTTGTTTGCAAGTATGTTCTTCCTATAATTCATGAATTTTGTGCCCCCTTTCAGCATCGGAAGCCCGAAAAGAGGTCCGACCCCGAAAGAAGACGCAGCGCCCCTTTCCCCGTTCCAAAATACTACTGCTATCGCGGAAGGGGAGGAAGAGGACTAACGGAATAATCCGGGAAGTGGTGTCTGGGTTGGGTACACAGAGGTCCGATGTGGGACGCTGGGTTTCACCAAGTCTCGTAAAGAAAAATGATTAAAAATCAAAATGAAATACAGTATATTCTTAAGGAGGGGGGGGGGGGAATACAGACCTGTGGGCAAGCTTGGAGGGAAAACAAACACTCCTATCGGAAACGAAACCCCGTTGGTGGACAACAATGCACACATTTGCATCTTCAAACTTATCAATATCTGCATTAGCAGAACGCCAAATAAATCAATTCGATTAAAGTCAAATGAAATTCGAGCGAGGCGCGCCATGACACGTGATGGGCTCCATCTTGACAACGCCGTACAGCTTTCCCCGGAGCGGCTAGCTGGTGAACCATGTCTTATTTCCCCGTACAAATACAAACCGATATAAAATAAGTGAATTAATTTACGTATTTCACAGTCATACAGCATAACTTTTTGATGTATAAGGATTACAACGCGACCAAGAACAAAAAAATTATACTACTTTCTTTCTTGAACACACAAAATTTTGAAGTGCCGCCTGTGTCTTCAACTAGTTGTACGTTCCGCTGCAGCGCAGTTCCGCATATGCGCGGTAGACGCTCTGTATCAAGGTGAAGAAATGTGCGCCATTTGGAGAGCGCTGTCAGCCACGTACGCGTTGTTGAGCATGTTTACTCGTACAATGTCGGTGTTGATTGAAAATCCCGCCGCTTGTGAAATCAGATCTGTGATTCGTTTTCTGAATGCTAGGAAATTGAAACCAATTGAAATTTATCAGCAAATTTGCGAAGTGTATGGACCAAATGCGATGAGTGATTCAATGGTGAGAAGATGGGTCCGACAGTTCAATGAAGGACGTAGTGAAGTGCACGAAGAAGAACGAACTGGGCGTCCATCTTTGGTTGCAGAAGAACTGGTTCACGCGATTGATGACAAGATCCGGGAAAACCGCAGGTTTACAATTAGTGCTCTCGCTATGGAATTTCCCCAAATCTCACGATCACTAATTCATGAAATTGTTACCGAAAAACTGAACTTTGGGAAACTTTGCCAACGTTGGGTACCAAAGATTCTTATGGAGCAACACAAAACAAAACGGATGGGTAGTGCACTTCAGTTTTTGACCCGTTACAATGAAGGCGGCGAAGAATTTCTGACACAGATAGTCACAGGAGATGAAACTTGGGTTTCTTACGACACCCCTGAAAGTAAGCGGCTATCAATGGAATGGAGGCACACTTCATCCCCAGCAAAGGTTAAGACGAAACAAATCTTGACACCTCGGAAAATGATGTGCACAGTGTTCTGGGACTGGAAAGGCATCTTACTCATCGATTTCTTACCACGTGGTCAAACAATCATCGTAGATGCTTACTGCGAGACACTTAGGAAATTGCGCCGCGCAATACAGAATAAGCGCCGAGGGTTGCTGTCAAAAGGTGTTGTTTTTCTTCACTACAACGCACGACCACACACTGCAAATGTGACGAAAAACCTCCTACAGGGATTTGGCTGGGACGTGTTTGACCACCCTCCGTACAGCCCTGACCTCGCTCCTAGCGACTTTCATCTGTTCACACATCTCAAGTCTTTCCTTGGCGGTCAACACTTCAACAATGACGACGAGTTGAAAGAAGATGTTTCCAGCTGGTTGAAGACACAGGCAGCAAACTTCTATGAAGAAGGTATCCAAGAACTTGTGCCACGCTATGACAAATGCCAGCAAAAGTTCGGCAGTTATGTGGAAAAGTAGTTTAAGAGGTGTAGAATGTTGTGCAATAAATAATTTTTCTGTATCTGTACACAATTTAATTTTATTACCAAACGGAACTTACTTTCTGGACGTGCCTCGTATATTGTGTTAACATTTGGATTCGGGTTTGTGAGATAATAATTCTTAAATGTGACGCATGGTTGAAACACTCTTAAAAACGGGCACTTTTTGTGTTCCAACTGCGATAAAAAATATCAAAATATAAATTAAAAATTCCAAACCTACATGAACTAACGTAAAATAGATCGACGAAAATGATGTTATTGGATTTTATGTAGGTCTATTGGTTACTTCACAAACACCCTTCAAACTCGAGTACACATAATATTTTGGTCGACAGTAGTGTGTGTATATTTGTAATTGAGGTACGAAGCAGCCATGGCCTTAAGTTAGGTACCATCCCTGCATTTTCCTGGAGTAGAAGTGGGGAAACACTTCCAGGATGGCTGAGGTAGGAATCTAACCTGCCTCTTCTCACTTTTGCCTCACAAAGCTGAGAGTACCCCGTTCCAGCCCTCGCACCAGAATTAAATTTCTTGACAGAGCTGGTAATCGAACCCTGACCTCTGTAGTGACAGTCAAGAATGCTAGCCACTACACAACAAGGTAGACAAAGTACAAGTGCTGTGTTTTGTGTCTGTGCTTTTGAAAATGTTGATATAGAAGAAATTCATGTGACTATGGAAATGAAATTGGATGCTTTACAGAGATTGGACACAGGGGTAAGTAATAATAAAATTGCCATGGATTTAGTTGTTGGCCGAACTATTATAATAGGGTGGAAAAAGACAAGTTTCAAAATCAAATCTTGATGTGTGGAAAGAGCATGTAACTTATAGTTTAAATGAAAGGAGAAGTATGAAAGGTGGCAAAGATGAGAAAGTTAGTTAGGCACTTAATTTTTTGTTTGGGCAGCTAAAGGAAAACAGAACACCCATTTCAGGACCTATTTTGCAAGAGAAAACACTCAAATCCTACGAGGAATTTCAAGAAGGAGAACCTGGACTTACCGCTAATATTGGCTGGTTCGTCAGGTGAAAGAAGCGCTACAGCATCACATAGTTAAAAGTTTGTGATGAAGAATGTCTGCTGACTTTGAAAATGTTAATAAATTCAAAGAAAATTTCCATGGACTAATTGAAAAGGAGGGTACATACTGCCTGATCAAAAGTATCCAGATACCCCTATGTAATGTGTAATTGATCCCTAGATGTCGTAAGAGGTGAACCCGCCAGTATAAAAGGAGGTAGTGAGTATTGTGTTACCCAAGTCGACTGTTAGTGATTTGATTGAAATGCGAAGGAACAACTGCAGCTAAACCAAGGCAGGCCTCATTTAATGACAGACAGGGACCATTGAGCATTGCAGAGGGGGGTTGTAAAATCTCGCAAGAAATCAGTGGATGGAATCAGTCGTGAGTGCCAAAGAGCTACCATAAGTCCAGCCAGCACAATGACTGTGTTCAGGAGTATAAGATGATGGGGTACAATGGTTGAGCTGCTGCTCATAAGCCAAACATTTCTGTAATCAATGCTAAGCGCCACTTCGGGTTGTGTAAAGAGCGACACCACTGGACAGTGGAGACTAGAAATTAGTGATTTAGAGTGTTGAATCACGCTATACACTGTGGCATTCCGATGGAAGGGGTTAGGTTTGAAGAATGCTCGGAGAATTAATATTATAGCTTTCAGTCGTTGAAGCTTGTTATAAGGCAACACTGAAAAAATGGCTTCAAAGCTATCATTGCTTGGAGAATGTCACCAGTCATCATGTGCAGTGCCAACAGTGAAGCACGGAGGGGTGGTGCTGTGGTATGGGAGTGTTTTTTGTGGTTTGAGTGTGGTCTCCTTATTGCACGTAAGAAAACTCTTTATGAGGAAGGATATGAACACATTTTAAACCATTGTGTACTGTGTATGGTGGAGGACAAGTTCGGAGATGATGTTTGATTGTATCAACATGACAATGCAGCCTGTCATAAAGCTGCATCTGTGAGGTAATGTTTTGTGGACAATAACAATCCTGAAATGGACTGGCCTGCCAAGAGTCTGGACCTGAACCCAATTGAACATCTATGGGGTGAGTTAGGATGTCGACTTCGCTCCTGACCCCAACGTCCAACATCACTTCCCTGGTTTCAATTCTTGAGGAAAAATGGGCTGTCATTCCTCCACAGACATTCCGACGCATCATTAAAAGTGTCCCCAGCAGAGTTTAAACCATCTTGAAAGCGAAGGGTGGATTCGCCCGTTTTGTATGTCCAATAATGATAGGTAACGTGACACTAGTAAGTGCAATTTCAGATAGGTGTCTGGATACTTTTGATAAGATAGTGTATCTGGAGATCAAATTTACAACTCTGATGAATCTGCTCAAAAGTTTTGAATAAACCCCAATGGCAGCACAGCTCATGAAGGGCCTCGGCCTACCAAGCGACTGCTGCCCAGCCATTTGGACCTACAGATTGTGGGGTGATGCGTGGTCAGTGCATCAGATCCTCTCTGCTTTAATCTGTTAAGGAGAGAGTTACAATCTTGGCATGCATCACTGTAATAGGCAGCCATAAGCACAAACTAGCACTTGTTGGCAAATCGGAAAAACCTTGGGTATTAAAATGGGATTGACACCTGAACTGCTGTTTGGTATGGGAATCAGTCAAATGCATGGATGAATGGAGCCATTTTTAAGGACTGTTTTTATAAGGAGCTTGTTCCATTGTTAGAAAGGTTTCTAAAACCGAAATACCTGCCAAAGAAAGCAATTCTCATTGGGCGCGTTCAGCGGGCTCAGCAATCTGCTAACCTGCTAGGTAGCTGCTGACTTGTTGCTAGGCTAGCAAGCGTGAGCCCGCCTGAACGCTTTGCTACAAGCTGACGCGGGAACTTTGAGCAATGCACAGAGTTCCTTTGAAGCTACCATACTTATTGGTCTATGATCTATGATAAATACATAGAAAATAATAACTTTTAAGCGACAGAGCTGTAGACACTCTTGTTAATGCGCGGCGCTAGGCCGTGGAGCCAAGCTATCTGCGGACTCGGGAGACGTGAGTTCAAATCTCACCATCGGCCGTCATGTAAATGGTTTTCAGTGGTGTCCAATCCTTAGGTCCAGGCACATACCAGGACATTACCTTCTAATAATACCCAAAATTGTTGAAAACGGGAATAATAAGGGGTTGACATCCTGACGATAAGAATAACTCTTCTTTTGAAATTCAATTTTATTGTAGGCTTGTCCACTAATTATTAGTCTTATTAATATTAGGCTGATTTCTTATTTAAACATCCGCCTAAATTTGTAAACAAATAAAAATTGTCTCTCCTACGTGTTACGTGCGGAAGATGACCTCGCTGTTCCACCCTTTAAAACAACAATTATCATTGAATACCCTACTATCAAACAAGCCAATTGTTTGGGGCAACATAACCCACAAAATTAACATGTAGGCTATTATTTCCATAAAATCCAATCAAACAAGTTTGTTCATATTACTGTAGCCCTTAGTGGTAAAACACAGCAATGTATGTAAATAATTGTAGTGCAAGGCTATTGGCAAATTATTTTGCTTTAGCTGAAAATTAAGAAAATGGGGGATATCACTATGTTGCCCCAAGCCCTTCAGTTATTTAATTCCCCCATATATTTCAATAAGGTAGCATATCAGATGCGATTAAAAATTTATATACAAAAACTCTTTTCTACAAAAATGTGTCAAGTAATAAATAACTTAATTCTTGAAATAATTCTTTAAAGGGGCAGATGACCTCATAGTTCCACCCCTTAAAACAACAATAACTATTTCTTTAAGGTTTGGGTGATAAAATATTAATTGTTGCTCCTCTCCCAAACTAATTGGAAAGAATGATCTTGACTGACTGAAAAGCATTCTGTTAATGAAAATTTAATAGGAAGTTTTCACAGCTAGGGGAGACGTTCTCTATTCAGTCAGCTAAGACCTGACCAAGTTTTAGAAAAAAAATTGTTGAGTGTCTCCTTTGTAATCTAAGAAAGAATCAATTTTCAGTCGCTAAACACAGTATGTGCCCGATTAATTTGTCACACTAACTGGAAAGAATTTAATTGGCCACATTGCTGTGTTGACTGACTGAAAATAGATTCTTTTAATATTATAAAACTTGGGGTAGGGCGGATACTCACCATAGAATACTGTAATATTGGAATGCAAGAGAAATGTACATGTCCTTAATGATATGGATTCAAAATAAGGTTGAACATTTGGAATGGTTTCCCTCTGTTGGCTCACAGATGGACAGAAAATATTTACTACAGTAATATTCAATGCCAGCTATTTGTATTGAATTGTGCTCTTACCTGGTAATCTATCCATTTGTTTATCCACATTTTGTAATAAGGGTATAAGATAGGGTGTCCAGAAAAAGAATTGAAATGAACATATTTTTTAAACCATTAATTTAATTAATATAAATTTATTCAAAATTCAATGTTAATTTTTCTCTTTTTAGACCTTGGTTCCATCCCATCACCATTTTACAGACACTTAATGCAACAGACAATAAAAAAAACACAATTAGAAGAGGAAAAAGTTTCATAATTTTAAATATAAATGAGACAGCATGAAATTCACGAGTAGGCTACTCACACATCCCAAGAGAAAAGATTCGAGTTCATCTTGGCTCTATTATACAACTTCAACAACACTGAAATAACATTTCAGTTCAACTCTGATCGAATTTGGGGGCGACAGCCGAGAACACTAGTCACTGTAACACGAGGTGAACAAGTTTATTTATAAAGGACCTCCTTCATGTGGACTTGTGACCAGCAGGCAGAAGCAATGAAGTACAACCCAGAGGTGAAGTTGCCTAACCAACACTAAACCTAATTACCCTAAATAAATATTGCAAATGGCATTGCTACAAATAGAAAACGTAAGTAGGTTGTACAATTTACGGCTAAACCAACACTTCTTTTTCTTCACAAATTAAACTAATTTTTCCCATCAAATCATTCCTCTTATGAAAATGGAAATATTTGTTGCATTGTTGGGACAGTTCATTCCCTCTAGCAACTGCCTGCCGTAGGCAGCACAACTTCAACTTCTAAGCCCCAGTGTCAGCAAGGACTTGTCTATGTAGCTCCATCTTTGCTATACTTGGTCTGCTTCTTAGATCGCTCCTTCCCCTTGGGGACTTCGAACTTGAAGAGTTGCTGGGGCAGATTGTGTGGCTGCTTCCACTGGTAAGGCGATCTCCCTCAACTTTGTCGATATGGTCAGTCGAGGGTTGAATGTCTCATCGTTGGAAAGAATTGCTTCAAACAACTTGTAAATCTCTCACTGGACTGAATCAGAATATGTTGAGCGACCGGAATCCCGGATTTTTGTAAACGTGACTTCCATATTGCAGAATATACATCCCCATCAGGTGCCTAAATAAGAAAGGAACACATAATTAAAAAAGAAGTGGACTGCCCATACAAAAGGTACGGTACTTCAAAATGGAAAATTCTTTTTTGCCCTAGGGGAACAAATTAGAAATTAGGAGTATGGGTAGACAAGTATTTTAGTCGAAGCACTGCCCAGAGTTGCTATACCGTACACAGCTGCTTTTGAGACCATGGGGAGTGTCGGTGATGGTGCAATGATGTCCCTGACAAGAAAAATGTACGTTGTCATGCATTTAATAGATATAAAAATTGGTCTAGCATGGGTGAGTTGAGCCAAAATTTCCCCTTTTCTCTCAATGGCAACAGGTGGAATAGCAACTAGGAATTACTCCTAGGATCACCAACACATTCAAAGAAACTTTTTAAATGAAATCCTTTTGATTGGTAGGCTCAAACACCAAATCCATAATGAATTTACTGCTTAGTATACAGGTACCTTCCATGGGGAGCATAAGTTTGGAACTCATAATATAGCAGTCTCGAGTCATACTGTTATATGGTCAGTGGTAACAGTAACAAGTCGCAGTTGAACTTTATAAAATACTGAAATTAGCCAAAATACCTTTTCAAATGAAAAATAAATCAGAAAATGTTGAAGTAACTTAATAGATGTTTACTCCTCTGCTGACCATAACCCACCCACCATCCCACGTTTAGATCACGACTTATATAGTAAAATTCCAGCTGTGTCGGCCATTATCCACGTGAATTATGTAACGTACAGTATTGTCAACCCCAACGTAGCCCCATTCGTACGGTACTAATCGTATAGGCCATCTAGGGTAGCGTTCTGTGAGGGGTTCAAATGAAAGTAACAGTGGTTTTGACAATGGTTACAGCCTAACACGACCAATCCAATGGATTTTTGTCAATGGTTACAGCCTAACTCGTCCAGATCAATGGTTACAGTCAAACATGTCATCAACAGTGCCCCACTTGCCGCACTTCAACCCGACCATTCTAACCTTTGTTTTATCCAATCCAATGAGTTCTGCGGGCGCGCGTTAACCATGCATACACCCCTGCATGCACAGTGGGGTTGTCGCATACATAATCTTTAATTAGTGTGGTGTATTTTGTATCCCACATGTTGGCAATAATGTGTGCACCTTGTTGACTCAACGAGATTCATTTGTTGCCGTCGGAACATGGCTGCCGTTGTTAAAAGAGCAATAAATAAAAGTACATATTTATGTAGTTTAGCATATATTTCAGGTGCAGTAAAGACTATGGTTACTAATTTGAATTGGTAATGTACCCTAGAAGATGAAAGCCACAATGACGTCTGATGCAAGTATAAAAGCCACGTTCTGGTCTCATTCAGAATTAATGTTTCATCTTCTAGGTGACATTCCCAATACAAATTACTAACCATGATCACTACTGCACCGGGAATATATTTTAAATTACGTAAATATGTGTTTCTATTTCTTGATGATTCAACGACAGCGGGCGGATGAGGTCTCTTCAACTGGTACCAAGACTTGCACATACTGATGTCACTACTGTTACCAACATGTGAGATACAAAATATACCACATAGGCCTGGTCTGGATAAAGATTATTGATGTGCGAGTACCCTACTGTACGTGACAAAAACCAAAAGTATATATACGGCTAACGTGGCGGGCCACTCTACCTAATAATTATTGGTCCATGCAAAACCCATTGGTCTGGATCTAACAAATTTTACTATTACAAAAAACAATTACAGTGAAATATTACACGCATTAATAACTCAGCAGCCAATTATTACACACATCAAATACGCACGTGGTGGGCGTTACTCAGTAGCTGTGGAAGTTCCGTTTAGCGGGTGGGAGGATTACAGTACGGTACCGCCTATATACACAGTAGTACCATATTCGTGGGGCTGGCAATACTGCATTTGTCGATAATTCACTCATAGAATGGCAGACAGTTGTAATTTTGCTATATTAGTTGTGATTTAGAAAGGGGATGGTGGGTGGGTTATGGACAGCAGAGGAGTAATCATCTATAATCACATCATTTCCTGATTTATGTTTCATTATTAGAAAAGGTATATTGGCTAATTTCAGTGGTACTTTAGAAAATGTTAGTGTATGATGAGCTCTCATTCAGTGATACCGAGTGGTTCCTCCCACCATTAGGTAGGGTGGTCTTAATATTGCGATACATATCTTGATGAGGGTAGGTGCCTTCGGTTGCATATAGTTCAAAGCAGTGGAAAGGCAGCAGACCACAGCAACATCGCCACTGCATATACTGTACATGTAACTACCATCGTGTAAGATTGAAGTGATTTAATGATTTTTAAAAAAGTATAATTATATGAACACCCATGGGTCAAATATAATTTGCTGTGACCATCACTAAGGATGATAAAATGATTTCTTCAAAACACCACCCTTTAAAACTAGGCAGACTTTGCAACTGTCAAAGATTTTTAGAACACCAATTTTCTACAATAAACCAAAATTCTAATAGAAAAATTAGATGTGTTAAGAAGTGCCCAACTGCCACTCAAGTTCCCAATTAAGGTTATCTCCTAAAGGACTAAAAACTGACAGTGACCAGGGTGCCACCAACCACAGAAGTTAGCCTACGGTACCTACCTTGCCTTCTGGTCAAGTCAGCTCCACCATCGCTGGGAGGCCAACCTTAGCAGAATTTATTTATGTACAGACAAAATGAATGTTACAGTGGTACCGGTATGTAATTGTACGAAATATGAACCCTGCTTGCTCTACTATACTGAAATTCAAGACTTTACCACCTATTCGACAAAAAAGCTTGTAGGCATAGGCCTAACGGTATCAGAGCTGAAATGTAAATTACTGCAATAAAATTCTACGTCTGGTATCTGATGCATGTAGAAAATGCGCAGCATCTTACCCATGGGAATTCATCGCCGAAGCTACCTCTTCCCACAAGACTTTCTGGAACGGTACTTTTGAAAAGATCGTTCCTCTTCCTATAGGCCCTACTCAGTCGTCCAAATGTCCCCAAATTAACCACATAATTACCATTAAAGCAAAGTTTAGCATGTTCTGCAAATACCATCCCAAGTGCAATACTAGTTTTAAAACTTACCACCAAGAAGTAGGGGCCGATTTTCTAGATTATACAGCCATCTCCATGTTTCTGCAGTTTTCTTGAATATAATTAGTGGCAAACTCGTGACCTAACATACAAGGAAGAGACATCAAAATGCTCAGAAACAGAAAGTCAGAATAATTCCATAAATAACTCATCAGTAGCCTACTCACACATAATTTGGCCATGGGAAATCCGAAAGTAGGCTACATTTAAAACATCTTTCAGCCCAAAAGTATGGTTAACAGAGTTAAGAAATGCTTCTGTTCTAAATATCGCGTTCATGCGCTACTGGTACAAAGTGGCATTTAATTTCAACCCGATTTAACAGCGGGAAGACTGTAATAGGTTTAAATCATACACAAAAATAGATAAAGAATACGAGCCGGATTTGCCTTCACCAAACCAATTCCTTAATACAACATAAAATAACTAATAAAAGTCATCATCCTTCAAGAAAACAACTAGACCTAGGCCTAGTGAGTTGAAAGTTGAATTTTAGAAGCATAAAAGGTCCAATTACAACAATTATGCTATTGACAAACATTGTATTATATTACCTGTCGCCATTCTTGAGTGTAGATCTTCGTCTCTAGAATTTAAGAAACATAATAGGTTCAATCGCTTAACGTGCAGAACTTGATCAATTTGATTCCCCGCCATGCGCCGCAAGTCAGCAGAAACAAGCCAGCAAGCTAGCAGAGAAAAAGTTTGCTGGCTCTGCTGAGCCCTTGCTACCTACGTCACATCCGCTAGCAAGCCCGCTGAACGGCAAACTCAGAAACTGCAAACCGTTTGCTGGCCAGCAATGAGCCCGCTGAACGCGCCCATTCTCAACAGTACCTCGTCCTATCATGATGCAGTACAGTTATGAGATGAAGATGTAAGAGAATTGTTTCTACCTCCTTACATGAGTTACTGTAGGTGTGACACCTAATGGACCAGGGCATTTGGAAGTATTAAGGGGATAAAGACATAATTTTATTTTCTCGTTTTAGCCATGAAGGAAGGCTCTAACAAGATCGATAAACTAAAGAAAATTGACATGTTGGATGTAGTGGGGTGGATATCCGAATCTTGGAATGAATATAACAGTACAGAAAGAATATGAAAATATTACAGAGTCAAAATATCAGACTAAATACACAGGTAGTAGTTGATAGATGAATGAAAATCCACAGCCTGCTTCCAGTTTCCGACTGGGTCTGGGAATGGAATGAATGAAGCCCCCATTTAGCGGCGAGGATATGAACTGTGCCGGCTGCCGAGGCCTGACGCACTCCTCTGGGTCAATGATTAAATGAATGACAGATGAAATGAAATGATAGTGGAGAGTGTTGCTGGAATGAAATTGTGACAGGGAAAACCGGAGTACCCGGAGAAAAACCTGTCTGCCTCCGTTTTGTCCAGCACAGATCTCACTTGGAGTGACCGGGATTTGAACCACGGACCCAGCGGTGAGAGGCCGGCGTGCTGCCGCCTAAGCCACAGAGGCTTAGTTGATAGATAGTGTGCATAAATATGGTAATGACATGGGAAAGAAAAAGATTAAAAAGGAGCTATCTTTTAGTCACAGGAAAAGGCAGAATGCTAGGAAAGCTGACTATGGGAAAGGCAGAACGCTAGGAAAATTGACTAAACGTACAATGGAAAGTACTCCCAGAAAGTAAAAGTGAAGTTAAGATAAAGAATAATAGCCATTATTGCAGCCAGGTGGCCATATATTACATGTTACAGATATGTGCACTTACTAGATACTATGCTTCAATTCTAGTCCTTACTATAAGCCGCTATTGACAAAGTTCTCTTGGGGCATGTTGTGATATGGTACCTTCCACATTCGTTCCTACACAGTTAAGAAAATAAAAAGCAATTTAAGTATCATAGTGGAGGAGGGATACATGCCACAATTAGACCAGACAATTGTGAGCAAATACACAGTTAGAGAATACTGGTACTTAAAAATATATAAAATAAACCAGAAACATATTGCATAAAATGAGTTACAGAAATAGATGGGCTATAACAAAAGATACAGGGAACATGACATTGACTTCCGTGAATGTAATCGCAATCAAACACGAGAAACTCCAAGATAATCTTGGTGATATTAGAGTGAGGGTACATAGATCACCTTGCTGATCCAAAAAAGAGATGAGGTAAGTCAGGTTTGAGTCTGACCTAGATTGCATACTTGCCGTAGTAAAGCACCGTCTTCAATTGGTCATGTGGAACACACAAGAACAACGACAAGTAACCATCATCAGAAATTCAATAGAGCATCAATCAGTGTGTGGATAGGGGCAGAGGACCTTGCTGTTCCGCCCCTTAAAACAACAATAACTAATGTATGAATGGAGGCAGTGTGGAGACACACCATTGAACCACACCCAGACCTCATGTCAAAAATTGAGGGTCACAAACAAAAAGCCACCAGGCAAACTCACCGCTCATGTAGTACACTTAAGAGAAGGAGGGAAAACACATTAAAATATGGAAATGGCGCTCAGAGAAAAATGTACTAACAAAATAAGCTTTTCAGTTACTCACCTAAATATAATGTGCTTCCAAGAAGTTGAATGTAGCACAAAATAAGCTACACCAAATAAACACAGGAAATTAGATCAATTTCAAAACGGTACGTATGTCACTCTATAATGATAGAAAGTCAACACGTGTGGAAAGGCAAAGTGCCTTCCATGCTAAATGCGAACTTTACATAACAAACGTCACGCCTGGTTGATGGACACAGGGGAATTGTTAAGTGCGACGCCTAACTAGACGCCAGATAGGCAAGCTGGAAGGGAAGGACCAATCATAAATTAATAAAAGTTACCAATGGATTTCAAATAAAAAAGTGCTTAACCAAAGATTGAATTTAATGCATGCACCAACCAACAGGGTGGGTGGTGGATTGAATTAAGAAATGTCAGATCGAGGAAATTATAAATACAAATAATATAAATAGATTATAATGAAAGAACTAAGAAAGGGGTTCAAGCTTCATTGAGATGTATGTACTCATATCACATCTATCTCACTTTCACATGACATGATGTTGCTGACGGATGGTAAGAGTCATCAGCCCGACCCATCAAAGCCAGTTCATCTCTGAGGAAAGGAAGTGACAAGAGATTGGACAGGTTTTTGCATTTATATCGTTAAGGGTTGAATCCATCATAAATACAGTATTCTGGCAGCCAGTCTATCTGCAAGATCTCCTGGCTATCACATGATGACAAGAACACCTAATGGAAACGGCTCTTTTCAGAGCTCCTTAACAAGAAACATTGGACCTTCCATCCATATTTTACAACTCAACATCGAAAATATCAGCAAAGCCAAGTGTGACTTTCTGTCGAAAGTTCTGCTGGATAATAACATAGATATTGCTGTCATACAGGAAACACATACTGCCAATGAAGAACAGTTCCAGAAGAGGGGTCGTATTGCGGGTTATACAGCTCTTGGAGTGACTTACCATGATGTCTACGGTGTTGCTACGTACGCTCGGAATAACATCCAAGGAGCTTCACTTCTGTCCCAAAGTGTAGATGGAGACATCCACAGTGTAACGATACGGCTGAATAATGTCACCATTGTCAACATTTATAAACCACCCAGCACATCTTGGCCCGACGCTGTCCTACCAACTGCTGAACATCCTGCAGTCTATGTGGGTGACTTTAACAGCCACCATGAATCATGGAAGTACTCAAAAAATAATGAATGTGGTATTAAACTCGCAGAATGGGCTGAAGTGAACAATCTTCATCTAGTTTTTGATGCCAAAGATCATGGCACCTTCCGATCAGCTGCATGGGGTAGAGATACTAATCCTGACTTGTGTTTTGCCAGCTGCAATGAAAATGGATATCCTCTGCACATCATACGAAAAGTGATTGGAAACTTCCCTCACAGTCAGCATCGACCTGTAATATTAGAAATTGGCACCTCAATCCCAATTGTAAGATCTACACCACATGCCCGGTGGAATTTTCGGAAAGCTAATTGGACTACGTTCTCTGCTGAGCTGGATAAATCTGTTCGCTGGATCCAGCCAAAGCACCAAAACTACAAACGATTTTTAGGTGCAGTAATGTCAGCAGCTAAGAAAAGCATGCCGAGAGGGTACAGGAAGGAATACATCCCTGGTTGGAGCGCAGAGAGTGAGGCACTTTACAATGACTTCCAACAAAGTGGAGACTTACATGTTGCTGACCAACTCCTGTCAAGTTTGGATACCAACCGAAGTCAAAGATGGGCTGAAACTGTAGGAAATATGGACTTCACTCACTCTAGTCGAAAGGCATGGAGCCTCCTTAGAAAACTCGGAGAAAGCGCACCAGTTGTTAAAAACCAGCCTGCGGTGACACCTGATGAAATAGCGTCTCACATCGTTGCAACATCTCGAGTTCCAGCAGATAAGAAACACACCAGGTACATCAGACGGCAGCTTCGAGCTCTGAAATTAACAACACCTCGCAAATCACTCTCTTGTGCCTTCACATCTAACGAAATAGATGCCTCACTCAAGGATCTGAAGTCCGGTAAAGCTCCTGGTTTCGATGGAGTTCACCCAGAATTCCTCATACACATGGGTAATAATGCAAAGAGATGGCTGGCAGAGTTCTTTACGGACATTTTAAACACTGGGGAAATCCCATCAGAATTCAAGAAGGCAAAGATAATATCTGTCCTGAAACCAGGAAAACTCTCTAATAGACCTGAAAGTTATAGACCGATAGCCCTTCTTAGCTGCTGCTACAAACTGTTTGAGAGGCTTATCTTTAACAGAATTAACTCCACAATCTTGGCACACATTCCTGCAGATCAGGCAGGTTTTAGACCAGGTTGCAGCTGTTGTGATCAAGTACTATCACTCACATCATATATTGAGGCAGGATTCCAAAAGAAGCTTAAAACATCTGCTGCGTTTATAGACCTCACTGCTGCCTTCGATACTGTCTGGAGAGAAGGTATGATCTACAAGCTCCTCAAAGTCATACCCTGCAGAACCATCGTTCAGGTTATCAACAACATGCTAAGTGACAGGAGATTCCAGGTGTACTCAGGCAACAGTAAGAGCACAGAGAGAAAACTCAAGAATGGTTTACCCCAAGGATCAGTTCTGTCCCCTCTACTGTTCAATCTATACATCTCTGATCTTCCTGAGACAAATTGCAGGAGATTCTGTTATGCTGATGATCTTGCACTAGCCACACAGCACCAAGATCTCAAGAAAACTGAGGAAATCCTCACAAGGGACCTCTCCACTCTAGAGGTCTATTTCAAGAAATGGAGACTCAGTCCTAGTGCAAGTAAAACAGAAGTGTCATGCTTCCACTTAAATAACCGACTGGCTAACAGCAAATTGAACATAAGCTTCTGTAACCGAGTTCTTCGTCATAACTGGTTTCCTAAATATCTTGGTATAACCTTAGATCGCACTTTATCATTCAAGCAACATCTATTGAACTTATCAAAGAAACTGAAAACTCGGAACAACATTCTTCAGAAACTGTGTGGGACCACTTGGGGATCTACTGCAAGCACTCGACGACATTCTGCCCTTGGTCTGGTTTACTCCAGTGCAGAGTACTGCTCTCCAGTATGGTTAAATTGCCCGTATACCCGATATGTTGACACGCAGCTAAACAACAGCATGCGCCTTATTTCAGGCACAATCAGATCCACGCCAATCCATTGGCTCCCGCTGCTCACGGGAATAATTCCACCTGATCTGCGCAGATCGAATGCCCTATTAAGAGAGTACCAAAAAATCTGCAGAAATCCTGAACTACCCATACAAGAAGACATCCCTGCACTCAATCTTCAAAGATTGAAGTCACGCCATCCACCTTTGCGTGATGCTACCTACATGGCTCACAACAACTTCGACGCTGTGAAAGTTTGGAAAGACCGTTGGGAAACTTCCACAGACTTGTCCCTACACAACATCTTTTCTGGTGCGCAAATTGCTAGTGGATTCCATCTACCACGCAGGCAGTGGGCCACTCTTAACAGAGTTCGGACAGGCCATGGAAGATGCAGGGACTCACTCTACAAGTGGAACTGTTTAACGTCACCAGAATGCGACTGTGGTGCTCCACGGCAAACCATCGCTCATATCGTCGGCAGCTGCAAGCTGAGAGCCTACTCGGGTAGCTGGGCTGATTTCTTGATCCCATCAGAGGCAGCACTAAAGTGGATCGAAGGACTGGACATTTCTATTTGAAATTGTTTCTTGTTATTGTATCATATTTAATTGTATATATGTTACTTATGCCATACGCTAATAATAATACAGTATTATTGACTGGGAATGTTCACAATAAAATGTCCTCTCTCCACGATTGATGTGAAGTGATTGATTGACAACTTGCGGCTTCTTACAGCCTTCATGGAGGTTCATGCTTTAGAACTATGTTGAAACATCCATGTCAGGACATGTCACCTCGTGATATTCTCAGATCAGCAAGTTAATCAGCGACCTATTCTAGCACATGGCATTGCAATGTCAAAAGGATACAGATTGCACAATCAGCTTACTGCTGAGATTTGAGGCTTCATGTTAACCCCCTCGCCTGTTGTATTACATAAATAATTTGTAGCCTAGTTTTATTTTAGGGATGCCTTCTTTCATGCCATTCGCTCCAGTATTTTTAACGCCAACCCATAACAAAAAGACGAAGATCAAACTAAGAGTATATTTGGTCACTATACACCTTATTCATGCAAAAGGGTTTATTAACATTGGAGATGTAGATCTGGAATTAGTAGAGCACTTAAAATATTTAGGAAGTGAATTGAAGTACGCCCCCGAACAATGCTGTATGGCACATTTTACAGGAGAGGCATAAAACATAATATCACAAGAATAATTTATAATTGAATCCTTATATCAAGGAAACAGGCACATTACATCATCACAATACATGTTTACTCTTAATCAGCTGTCTATTACTAAATGTTTCCAAACTAAAGTAGTTTTATAGAAAATTTAAGTGGAACAACGATGTATGTTACTTAGTGGAACAATGCTGTATGTTTCCTATTAATTAACTTACTGTAACCTCCCTTAAAGGATAAGTTACCTTGTTTGCACTCTCCCCCCATTCCTAATATATTACTACTGCTACCCATTATAAAGAGGGGAGGGAAACCGGGTCCAAGCCCATTGTGTGAAAGCGGGCCTCGCTCCCCAAAAGCCGGAAACAACTTTTAATTAGCCTGGTAAATAAATACGTACAATACTGTATAATTAACAATAGTTTAATATCACCAGAAGAAAATAACCTCAAACCACATTAATTACACTACAATATACATGCAAGAACACCTTTCAATAACAACAAATACTTTCCTCCTCCATGCACTACACTAATGCATGCTCAAAATCAGATGTACTGGTACTCACTGGTTTTCAGTTCATCCTCTCCTTTTATAACATTTAGGTTCAGTACTTACCGCCATATCATGGGTAGTGGCATATATTAATTTATTTGGTAATAGAATCAGTTTGAGCAGGAAGGAATAAATATTTTCAGCAACCTGGCCGGTGCTTGGAGGTCTCTCCACGGAGCATCGAAGTATAACCTGTTATCAGGTCTCGCAATTAACATATCAATCTTCACCTTCAATACACTTCGAAGACGCAAGCAGGTCAAAACATACTTCAGCTTAAAGCGCATATAATATCTTCAAACCCCTTGCTAGTATTTACAGGCCAAAGCATTACGATAACATGAGTAAGATCCGTCAAACAACTCCACAAGTCGGCGCAAAATCAGATATGTGTAACGTTTAAAAAAAAAACATTCTCGTTCATGAAATGCTACCTAAATAACACAACTACTTCGCTTTCCCCCAATGCAAAATAGGAAATCAGCAGCATAATATAGAGACTCCAATCGCCAAGAATATCGACGTTCAACTCTCTTTTTCATTAACAATCTAAATCCATATTGCAAAGAAACCCGTCATGCCAACGGAGATAACCAAAAGAAAGGAAAACCATATAAGATCATAGGACCTCATTGGCAAGAAACCGCACTTCCAAGATTTAAAAAAAAAAAAAAAAAAAAAAAAAGAGAGAAACAAAACAACCCTTCTTTAATCAAACACCGAGAATGTTTCTCGTACACCCATACGCCACTGTTCAAAATTTACATAGGTTCACAGTTAAGGTAATGCGAAGTAAGGAGGCGATAAAATATTAAAATCGACGCAAATCACAATTCAGTTAAGTTCACAGAATCAACTTCTCATCGGCACTAGTAGTTTTACGATTACGCCCGTCAAAGATTCTAATAACCAAGTCTCTCATTCTTGACAACAGTCCGACGTTCTCCCTTCTTTTTTATATATATATTCTTAACTCCGCCGTGGTACCAACATGCCCTCGAACATCGCCGTCTGCCAACTTGAAGATCCAATTTTCTCTTCTCGCCCGCCGACAGATAACATTCACCAAGGAAATCAGGAATTAGGAGACGTGCCAATACTGACACGTTCCAAATGGGTTTTAGGAGCAGTTCAAATCATAGGCTATGATTATCAGTGAAGTTGATGGATGGAAAATGTGTTGTAGGAGACATGTCTATCCTGACATGGTCCAACAGGGTTTAAGAAGCTATCTGGGTACCAAAATGTGACATGTGGGGCAAGGTATTATTAACCAGAATGTGACAAGCGCTAGCAACCGTCACACTTACGAATAATACGTGATCTAAACAAGAGTTTAGTGCTTTTCAGTCGGTCAACACGAATGTACCCAAAAGAGATGGGTTATGCCCTAATCCTGAAATAAATTACATGAGATTAATAAAACACTAGGATGACCAGTTTCGATCGTCAAGCGATCATCATCAGATCCAATACACTTAGGCTATAAAATCTATGTTTGAAATACAGGTGAAAATATTTACAATATGTACAATTATTTAGTTGCAGTATTGGTACTGCAACTGTCAGTGTATGCTAAATGCAGTATATATGTTAGGTGAAATGCTAAATGGTGATGGCTATCCGGAGATTGTACTTTTGCGAGATTATATGGTTGTAAACTATGGTTAAACTATACAATTTTAGGCTAACTACTTATCTGATTGTCTTCCGTACTACAGCTATTCGCAGTTTCCGTGCTCACTTGAACTCGCTGTGCGGTCGACTGCGGTGGTTATCTTAACGACTGGTTTTTCCCTGCCTTCCCCCCCTGTCCCTACGTGCTGTGGGGAGTGATCGCGATGTGTTTATGTGAGGTGTTGCCAACCTAGATAAGATGTATGTTATTGAATGAGGTGGATCTACAACTATTAAAGACCGTGGATTAGTCCTCGCCACGCGTGGAGCATAACCCATTCGAACTAAGCGTTGACGGTCTTATGAGACGTCCCGGCACCTTTAATACTGCCTCTAATATGGGCCTTGGTTTATTGCAGAAGAAAAGTACATCGTACACCTGATCCAGATAACATTTACCTATTAAAAAACCCCTAATTTCCCCCCCTTTTTTATCTAGCTTGGCTGTGTCGCTAAATTGTGTTTTGTTTCCGACAGGGTGTGTTTTTTAGTAGCGTGAAGAGGGGTGAGCTCTCCATGAACGTGTGTTCATTTAGATTGTTGGGATTGTTTCGTTTGGCTAGGTGTATCTCGATTGCTTCCTTTATGTCAAGAGCTCTGCCTTTCGATTCGTGATGGATTATTTTAAGGTCCGACTCTATGTTGGTAAAGCTATGCCCTGCGTCACACATATGTTCGCACACGGCTGAATGTGTTCCGTATCTTATCGCATTTCTATGTTCATTATAACGTGTGTCTACTCGCCTTCCACTCTGCCCGATGTAATTAGCTTGACAATCGGTGTCTTGGCACGTTATAGAATATACCCCTGACCTTGAATACGGGTCACGTTTATTTAGATTACCATTTAGGAGGTGCCTAGCGGCTGTGTTTTTCGTCGTGAAAGCTATCTTTATGCCTTGCTTTTTGAATAGGTTAGTGATTTTATATGTATTCGCATTCACATAGTTGAAACGCGCAAATTTTTTCTCATTACTGTCCGGTTTGGGAATCGTTTTATCTTTATTTTTATGTTTGGCTAAAATTTGATTTATTTTGCTTGGCGAGAAGTTGTTTTCCTTTGCTATTTGCATAATAGTTCTTATTTCCTTATTATAGTTGTCTTTTGACATGGGTATGTTTAAAGCCCTGTGCACCATTGAATTGAAACCCGCTAGTTTGTGCGTACTGGGGTGATTAGACTGATTGTCGATTGCATGCGAGGTTTGTGTTGCTTTCCGGAATATGGAATATGAAAGGTCGTTGTCTTTACGTTCAATAGTTATATCGAGATAATTTATTTTCCGGTCTATTTCGGATTCCTTACTGAATTTGATAGAATGGTGAAGGCTATTAATGGATTGGAGAATTGTTTCTTCGCTTGTTAGTTCAGTATCGTAGATGCAAATTACATCATCTACGTATCTTTTCCATATTACTATTCCCTTTGTTGAAGTCTTTTCTAAGAACGCATTTTCTAGTGCATTGATGAAGATGTCAGCGATTAACCCACTTAGTGGCGATCCCATTGCTAGGCCTTCTCTCTGTGTGTATATTTTATTGTCGAATTGAAACACGTTTTGGGTGAGAACGACCCTCAGTAATCTCACAATCTCTTCAATTTCTTTTACCGAATTGTTGGATTTTAAGTTGTTTTCGATAGTGTTGATTGCTTCAATAATCGGAATATTGGTGTACATGTTAGTTACGTCGAAGGATACTAGCCTGAAGCTAGGTTTCATTTGTAGGGTGTTCAATGCTGTTACTAGTTCTGTTGTGTTCTTTACAGAGTTGTTTTTGTCGTTTGAAAGACGGCATTTTAAGATTTTTAGTAACTCTTTGCTGATTTTGTAATTAGGGGCATTCCTACAATTGACTACAATTAAAACCGTACCGAACACACCAGCCTCGATCATTTCAACTAAACAAGCCTAAGTGCTTTGGATAAAAAACGAATTATGATTTGCATACATAAGAAAGCAAAAAATTAACCAACAATTATACGATATTCAATTGCAACTAAGTAATTTCTGGCACGCAGCCCAATGGGACAGCTTCACCGAACACCTACATGACACCATCGAAATCAGAGCAACGAGAAAGCATGAAACGCTAGAAAATAAATTAAGAAAACTAGGAGAAACACAGAACCATCAATCTAACGAACAACACACGAATAACAATGAATTCAATTTCCACAGCAGAGTAAACAACAGAACGAACGTAACCTTTTCTCAAGGTGAAATGAATATGTTAGACAAAGGTTTGAAATACAACTGCACAGACGCACACACGAACCACAAAATAAAACGGTTAATCACAGATATTGAGATAGCCAGTCACAAGCTCCCAGCAGAAGACAGGGAATTAACCAAAAATCTCGCCACCAACGAAGCCAAAAAAATCCTCAAACGAGAGGGCGATAGCAATAACATTCAAAACAACAAACAAATCAAAGTAATAAAGTCGTTGAAAAAAATAAAAGAACATGACTTAATCATCACAAAAGCAGATAAGGGAAACACTACAGTAATTTTGAACAAAACAGAATACATTGAAAAAACAGTCGAATTCCTAAACAACAACGAAATCAAGGAATTAACAAAAGACCCCACCAACAAATTCCAAAAACAAATAAAAAGTGCGCTAAAAGAAACAGAATACATACTGACCAAAGCCGAAAAATCAAAACGAATAAACATGAACCCGAAAATACCGTCATTGAGGGGACAACCAAAAATACACAAAAAGGAATGCCCAATGAGCCAATAGTCAATTGTAGGAATGCCCCTAGTTACAAAATCAGCAAAGAGTTACTAAAAATCTTAAAATGCCGTCTTTCCAACGACAAAAACAACTCTGTAAAGAACACAACAGAACTAGTAACAGCATTGAACACCCTACAAATGAAACCTAGCTTCAGGCTAGTATCCTTCGACGTAACTAACATGTACACCAATATTCCGATTATTGAAGCAATCAACACTATGAAAACAACTTAAAATCCAACAATTCGGTAAAAGAAATTGAAGAGATTGTGAGATTACTGAGGGTCGTTCTCACCCAAAACGTGTTTCAATTCGACAATAAAATATACACACAGAGAGAAGGCCTAGCAATGGGATCGCCACTAAGTGGGTTAATCGCTGACATCTTCATCAATGCACTAGAAAATGCGTTCTTAGAAAAGACTTCAACAAAGGGAATAGTAATATGGAAAAGATACGTAGATGATGTAATTTGCATCTACGATACTGAACTAACAAGCGAAGAAACAATTCTCCAATCCATTAATAACCTTCACCATTCTATCAAATTCACTAAGGAATCCGAAATAGACCGGAAAATAAATTATCTCGATATAACTATTGAACGTAAAGACAACGACCTTTCATATTCCATATTCCGGAAAGCAACACAAACCTCGCATGCAATCGACAATCAGTCTAATCACCCCAGTACGCACAAACTAGCGGGTTTCAATTCAATGGTGCACAGGGCTTTAAACATACCCATGTCAAAAGACAACTATAATAAGGAAATAAGAACTATTATGCAAATAGCAAAGGAAAACAACTTCTCGCCAAGCAAAATAAATCAAATTTTAGCCAAACATAAAAATAAAGATAAAACGATTCCCAAACCGGACAGTAATGAGAAAAAATTTGCGCGTTTCAACTATGTGAATGCGAATACATATAAAATCACTAACCTATTCAAAAAGCAAGGCATAAAGATAGCTTTCACGACGAAAAACACAGCCGCTAGGCACCTCCTGAATGGTAATCTAAATAAACGTGACCCGTATTCAAGGTCAGGGGTATATTCTATAACGTGCCAAGACACCGATTGTCAAGCTAATTACATCGGGCAGAGTGGAAGGCGAGTAGACACACGTTATAATGAACATAGAAATGCGATAAGATACGGAACACATTCAGCCGTGTGCGAACATATGTGTGACGCAGGGCATAGCTTTACCAACATAGAGTCGGACCTTAAAATAATCCATCACGAATCGAAAGGCAGAGCTCTTGACATAAAGGAAGCAATCGAGATACACCTAGCCAAACGAAACAATCCCAACAATCTAAATGAACACACGTTCATGGAGAGCTCACCCCTCTTCACGCTACTAAAAAACACACCCTGTCGGAAACAAAACACAATTTAGCGACACAGCCAAGCTAGATAAAAAAAGGGGGGAAATTAGGGGTTTTTTAATAGGTAAATGTTATCTGGATCAGGTGTGCGATGTACTTTTCTTCTGCAATAAACCAAGGCCCATATTAGAGGCAGTATTAAAGGTGCCGGGACGTCCTCATAAGACCGTCAACGCTTAGTTCGAATGGGTTATGCTCCACGCGTGGCGACGACTAATCCACGGTCTTTAATAGTTGTAGATCCACCTCATTCAATAACATACATCTTATCTAGGTTGGCAACACCTCACATAAACACATCGTGATCACTCCCCACAGCACGTAGGGACAGGGGGGGAAGGCAGGGAAAAACCAGTCGTTAAGATAACCACCGCAGTCGACCGCACAGCGAGTTCAAGTGAGCACGGAAACTGCGAATAGCTGTAGTACGGAAGACAATCAGATAAGTAGTTAGCCTAAAATTGTATAGTTTAACCATAGTTTACAACCATATAATCTCGCATAAGTACAATCTCCGGATAGCCATCACCATTTAGCATTTCACCTAACATATATACTGCATTTAGCATACACTGACAGTTGCAGTACCACATATTGTAAATATTTTCACCTGTATTTCAAACATAGATTTTATAGCCTAAGTGTATTGGATCTGATGATGATCGCTTGACGATCGAAACTGGTCATCCTAGTGTTTTATTAATCTCATGTAATTTATTTCAGGATTAGGGCATAACCCATCTCTTTTGGGTACATTCGTGTTGACCGACTGAAAAGCACTAAACTCTTGTTTACTAAGGCAACACTGAAAATATGGCTTCAAACACCACAAATACGTGATCTTGTAAACTGATAAACCTAAAAAAAAAAACAACAACAAAGAAAAGCCACAAAAATAACATAATACATGCAGCAATTCACAATTCTGTAGCATGTAAATACTGTAGTTACTTATGGTAGCACACACTCCTTAAACCAAATCAAATTTTACAAACTTATCACTTCATAATGTACGGTATGTACAACTTCTAACTTTTGCATATTTCTGGGTCACACACCCGAGGCTGAGAGATGGTATTCTATTAAAATCCAAAATAATGAACTGTAACTATGGATAACATACGGTGAGGTTATGTCTATGTAGCCTAATACTGCTAATCCAGTACAGTAGGCTATATTAAAATTATAATCAATCTTTTACAGGGTACCCACGTTCAATATCAGTAATAATATTTGAAATGAACATCAAAATAGCACATGAATATCATACACGGCAATCAGAGACTGGATTATGTGCAATGTAGTATCAATAAGACAATACCGAGTTGTTCCAGTCACCTGATCTGGAGGGGTTTTTCCAGGCACCTCTTTGCCTCTTCGGCTTTTGTATGGCTTTCCAGAGTCCCTTAGCTTCTTCCGTTTCAGATCACTCCACTCACACATGTGAATTTTATGTTTTCTTGATTTATTTACACGTTTTAGATCGCTTGGTGAAACATGTATTCTCCCAGCATCCGCCATCTTGTTTGCTATACAGCATTGTTCCACTGAAGTAGTTCAAATGTCTGACTACTACTGCCACCTGGGGATAGATATTCGACATCCAGTGACTTTTTCACGTGTAGGCTGTTCCATACATCAATGTTCCACTAAAAACTCAACTTCACACAAAACGTGCCATACAGCGTTGTTCGGGGGCGTAATTCTATTGATGGAAAATGCAAGATTGGATATGGAGATTAACAAGAGTATACGATGTGGGAGTGTTTTCTATCATCAGGTTCGGAGTTTGATTTGGGATAAAGACATACCACTGAAGGCCAAAGAAGTGATGTACAAGACCTACTACTAACCAATAATAAATAACGTTTGGAGCAGAAACTTGGCCGTTTTTTTTTTAGCGTATGGCTTTTTTTTTTTTTTTTTTTTTAGTGCCGGGAGTGTCCGAGGACATGTTTGGCTCGCCAGTTTTGTAGCTGCTTCGAGACGGACACCCAATGGGTGAGCTACAAGTACCGTTGGGGAGGAAAGTTGGAATGGAAGGTCGAGGAGTTGGAAGGCAGCGGCTGTGGCCTATAGTTAGGGACCAACCCCGGCATTTGCTTGGAAGGAAGATGGGAAACCACAGAAGACCATCTTCAAGGTTGCTGGCGGGGGGATTCGAACCTCCTCGCCTCCAGGATGTGAGCGACTGCCAGCAGTCATGCCGTAACGACCACGGCTAACTCACCCGGTACTTGGCCGATGACGAGGAGAGATGAAATTAGAATACAGGCAGCCGAAATGAAATTCCTGAGGAGTATGGTACAGAAGACTAGGAGAGAGTGAGATATGAAGACATTCGAAAGGAAGTGAATGTACAGAAGCTGAATGATAATCTAGAGCAGAACAGATTAAGATGGTATGGACATGTGAAAAGGATGAATGGGGAAAGAATGTTGGTTGGTTCCTCAGTTTAGAGGCTGCGTCAACCCGGTCATGTAGCCCCGTGTACTTTGTGTGTGTGTAGAATCTGTCTGATAACCGGTGTTAATTGTGATGGCTGTATTAGTGTGTGTATCTGTTTTTGATGTGTAGCATCTTTCCGCTCGGTTGCTGGATAGTTTTGTGGGAGTGATTTTGAAAATTGGGGACGGAAGTAGATCGGAACGATTGAGCTGGCAGTGGTGGATCGAACGGAAGTATGCACTGCCCGATCGATAGAACGGAAGTGTACTAGCTGGCAGTGGTGGAAAACGGAAGTATGCTCTGCCCGCTCGATCAATCGAACGGAAGTGTACTAGCTGGCAGTGGTGGAAAATGGAAGTACGCACTGCCCGCTCGATCGATCGGAAGTGTACTAGCTGGCAGTGGTGGAACGAACGGAAGTATAAGATGTACTGCCAACTCGATCTATCGATCCAGCGGGCAGTGGTAAGACCTAGCTGGCAGTGGTACGAGAAACAATGAGCGTGCGGTGTCTGAAATTGATACCATGACGTACTCTCAGCCATGTGGAATGTATATGACATACTGAACGGAAAACGCTCATGCGAACTCTGGTGTCAAGTGATTGAAACAAATGACATGGTACATGTTCGAAGCCTTCGTATCAGTATTTAAATGGTAAAATGCCTTAATATCAAACATTGTAAGTAGACGGCATTGCCGGTATTATGTTTCTGCACAATGGCTATTCAGATATAAACCCACATAATGGTAATGCAGTCATCAATATAATATAATCGTTGTGGTTATACGAGAATTGAGCAAGCCTTCATGAACTATTACTGAATACATTCTCTTGACTCACAAGAGGGCCTATTCATAAGGCATTAGAACTCAATTTCACGCAGGAACATTATCGAAACAAGCAAAATATAAATGAAACTTAATTCCGTAATGCAGTGTTATTGGAACGTGGAAATAAGTCACCATCTTGTGCACAAAATTTGCGTAGTTGAAATAGCCGTGGGGTTAGTGCTTATGGCTGTGAATCTAGAGATGTTGGGTTCGAATCCCGGACGGGATAGATTTTTTTGCTACCAGATTATCATTTTAAACGATACTTATCATATCAACATATAACAGAATCCATATGAAATTACGTGTTAGTCTGTGAATGAAGAGGACCTGTTTATAAGGAATTTACTGTTTATAAGGAATTTAAGGTTATGAGCGGTGTCGCTTCTGTTAATCTAGTTGATCTATATCGTATTCTTTAATTAGTTTATTCGAAGAAGAATCCATTGCAGGTTCCGTGTTGACGTTTAGAATTGAAGAGCTCGTTTCCAAAACTCACTAAGTCAGTTTTGGACGAAATTGAGAAATCCGTTGGATCTTGTTCGTAAGGTGTAGACCTATGTATGTTACTAATATTTTATTCCAGAACTCACTTTGTCATCGTAAATTGTAACGTAGGATATTGCATTTTTTTCCAAAAATGTACTAAGTCAGGCCGTGATGTCTTCCAAACTCTGCTAAGTCTAACGCGCCTGTTTCCCGCCAGTAACCTCTTGGCTGTTTCATGTGTCGTATGTTGATGAGCTGTGTTTAAGAGAATGTTTCTACATTTTAAGAAAGTGTACAAGATGAGTGACTTTGATTTAGAAGGATTAAAGAGTCCTCTAGAAGATTCCGGTCGAAGCAGGAAGAGAAGAAAAGATGTAAAACACCTGGGATAAAACAAAACGCAAGCATGCAAGAAACAGTTCAAGTGCTCACCCGGCATCTTGTATCGCTTGTAATCATGCTGGAAGACCGAACTATACATGCAAGGTAGGAAGGATTGTTGAGTCATGAAGACATCACTCATTTCCGTGACAAACTGTATGACAACAAATCAAAAGTAGAGCAAGATAACTTCCTTTTAAAATATATTGTAACAAAAGAACCAAAATCACATTGACCAAGAAATGTAGGCAATCCCCGTGCTAGGTTATTAACACAATATTTTATACGGAGGAAAGCCGGCCAGATTGTGCTCAATCTTTCTGTTCGGTAACAGGAATGAGTAGATTCAGATTGAATCGTTTATCTAAGAACTTCAATGCTACAGGTGAACAATGTAAAGAGAACAGGGGCGGTGGTCGCATTAAAGCCAAAGACATGGAAACTGAGGTTTCAATTGTTAATTTCATTAAGACATTGAAGTGCAGAGAAAGCCATTATGGGAAGGCAAAGAACGTACGAGTTTACATGGACCCAACAATTTCTGTCAAGAAGATTTGGCGATTGTGGAGAGAGGCCAGGGTAAGTGCTTTAAAATCAGTCGCATCTTATAGCAAATTTCATAGAATTTTCCAAACACGATTCAATATCGGGTTTGGGCACCCGAAAACCGACACATGTTCATACTGTGAAGAATTACAAATTAAGATACAAAATAATTCTACATCACCAGCCGAAAGGGCTGACCTGATGGGATGTTACAGATTGCACAAATTACAAGCCAAAAAATTTTATGAAATTTTGAAGCGAGAGGAAGATAATGTTCTGAAAGTAGCATTTGACATGCAACAGAACCAGCCCCTTCCCATGATTAGAATTTCCGATACTTTTTATGCTCGACAGCTTTGGTTGTACAACCTAACTTTTATAATTCATGAAAACGTCCAAAATGTGGAAAACCCATTCATATATTCTTGGACAGAAGATCAGTCTGGAAGAGGATTGAACGAAGTTGCATCAGCCTTGCATAACTTCCTACACTGTCTTGAAGAGAGGGTTCATCAAGAAGCAAAACCGGAAGTCATTAAATCTCAGAAAACATTGAGACTGTTCTCAGACTCTGCCACAAGTCAAAACAAGAACTCGACCATCATGGGCTTGCTAGATTATGTAAAAAAAAGTGACATTTTTAATAATGTGGAACACATATTTCCTATCAGAGGACACAATTTTTTGCCGAGTGTTTGGAAGAATCGAAAAAGTGTACAGAACTCGTGAAAAACTATTAGAGCCACAAGATTATCATGCTATTCTGGAAAAACATGGAGCTGTTAAACTTTTAAAGAGAGATTGGCGGCTACTTGATTTTAAAAGGAGCGCCAATAATATAATGAAAACTAAGCTCCCATTCTTGATGAGGAAGAAGCGTGTTCTTCTGTACAAAAAAGGAAAGAAAGAAGTGTTTGCCAAGAATACCTACAATGGAGACTTCAATGAATACGAAGTGTTAAAGAAGAAATCAGTCCATTCTTGGATGAAATCGTACAGATTGGTCCATGTAGCAGAGGAATGCAATAAAATATCTTCAGAGAAGAAGGAGGTTGTTGCAGCACTTCTGAAGTTTGTTTCTCTGTCCGAACAAGCTCAGTTGTACTACAATAAAGCTCTGAAGAACTTCGGTGATGATGCAGATCTGGTTGATCACACAGAAATACACTATGCTGAAGAAGAGCCATTTATGTAGTACAAAGTTAAGGCTGTGCAAGTGCGTTTGTTCTTGGAATTTATTTGCTATATATTTGTATTTTTTTTAATGGCAGGTATTGGACAATTTAATAACTTTTTTCTGTTCCTCATTGATTTTCAAGAGAAGTTCGAGCAATCTAGAATAAATCACTAAAATCGCATTGCTTTACGTGCTTGCTTCCGATCTACCAAATGTGTAACTTAACATGTGCAAGTAGATGTTTTATTCCAGAACTCTCTAAGTCTGTAGTTCTTTTCCAGAATTGACCTAAGTCAAGTGACCTAGTTTACTTTTGGAAAAAAATTGGCATTTTAATGTTAATAACTTCAAAATAGGGTTTTGGTTCGTTATCATTGTTCTTCATATTAATTTGAAAAACGTCTCTTTACTTAATAATGAAGTAATATTGGCAAAGTAGGCTCCGGTTCAAAAAATGTCTGTCCTGAAAAATCATCATTTTTGACTTAGTTAGTTTTGGAAACGGTCTTCAATTGAGTATAACAAATTAGGCGGAAACTTTGAAATTTGTTATACTCAATTCTTTATTTAGGCTAGTGCTGGTGGAAACTACAAATCATCTAATAATAAAATGAGTTTCGTATTATAAACTACAATATCTGTAAAACACTCCCTTTTACAGTAGATTAATATTTGTGCCAATAATAGTATAAAATACCGGTGTATCAACAATTTCACGTGAGGTTTCTTCTATGTCAGATGTTACACATCATATGCGACTACTGTAAGGCTCGTATTTTTTTAAAATTTAAGTACAGACTGCAACTTGGAATTTTTCAAATAGTTCCTACTTTTGCCGCCAAACACCCCCTTCAACGACTACTAGGCCTAGTTCAGAACTTAGCTACTAGACGCCACCAGTCGGCTCGTGGCAACGAACCTAGAAACCCAAGAGCGTTGTTTACATTCTTAACCTATCCAATTTAGCTTCACATTGGTGTAATTAGTGGAAGGTTCTTTAACGTGCCATAAATCTATGACATGGGACCGCCGGCTTTACTTCCCCTCCGAAGGAAGGCATACTGAGGGATTTTTAACGCTCTTAAAATATCCGACGGCTTCGGCCGGGTTTGAACCCGCTATCTTGGGCATAGAATCTCAGCATGCTACCAACTACGCCACGGTGATGGAGAGACGGATGACTGGAAAGAGAGGACAAGGAAGACCTAGATTACGGTGGGTGGCTTTGGTGAAGGACAGTGAGAGAGAACAAAACCTGGAGTGGAGTTCAGTGGCTGTGGAAGGATGGTGGACAAAGTGGAGGGGTGTCATATTTGCTCCAATCCAGCCCAAGCTGGAAAGCGGAAATCGATGATGACACCTCATTCGAGATAAATACAAAGTTTTAGCTGAAAATTCCAAATGTTCAGACAGAAAGCTTACTTTATTTATAGAGATATTAGGTTGCCACTCATGCATTAAATACACGTCCGAACACTCCCTGCTTTGTTACATCTCTTTTATAGTTTACAGTGTGGAGCGAGGTAAGTTTGTTTTCTTCGTTCACAGATCTCCACATGAAGTGTTCAAACGTAGAGATGATTAAATAAAGGTAGCATATTATAAAAATACAGTTTTAGTATGGAATTACAGTACAGTATATCAATTTAATTTTAAGAAGCTAATGTGAAGGTGTGTTGATTGGCTCTGGTTTACAAGAAAGTTCATATAAAAGCTGTGTATCCTACTATCTTCTTTAATAACATTATTGTGTATTTCGCTTTTTCAGGAGCTGTGTACTTGTTTGGACAGACAAAGAGAACAGGTGAAGCCAATATGTATCCTAAACCAATTCAGGACCTAACAGGATGGGCAGTTCGTAGTGTCGGCTGTGGGTTTACCAGCATTGTGATGGCTGCAGATGATAGTCTCATTGCTTGGGGTCCAAGTCCAACATATGGAGAACTGGTACATGATCTCTTTTTCACTACAATCAAGTTCATTTACTTTATTGTGTGAGAGCCTCCTGTGCTCTAAATTGACAAGTACCATATTTACTTGCATAATAGCCACACTTTTGACATTAATTTAGTGTCTCAAATTGGGGGGTGCAGTTAATATGCAAATCCTGCCTTTACGAATAAGGCTTGTAACAATCAAGCATTCATCATCATCATAGCTTGCCACGGTGGGTGAGTGGATAGCATGTCGGTCTACCAGCCCCAAGATTGCAGGTTCGCTCCTGGCCGTGGTAAGTGATTTTTGAAAGCCGGAAAAATACGACACGCATGTCATACGATGTTGGCATGTCAAAGAACCCATTTGAATTCAGTAGGCCGTGTTCATAATGGCAAAATTAATCTCGGGAGTTTCCGCCAACACAAAGTTCCTCATTTCTCTACTAGAAAGCGCTATAGTGTTCAAGGAGCTTAGATATCTAACCTCCTTGACTTTCATATTGATTCAAGGAACAACAAAATTCGATATGCAAGCTTCCCTCTGGGTGTCAAATTACAAAGCTTGCACCCGGCACCCGAGGCCATACGATATTATTATTATTATCATCATGCACAGTTTCCAGCCACTGGCCGGGTCTGTTTGGAATACAAGCCTCTCCAACGTCTTCTGTCTTCCCACCCTCTCTCAGCCTCCACCCTTGTCCAGTCTTCTTCACGCTTTCTTCAACCCCCTTCAGCCACCTGTCTCTCGGTCTCTTTCCTTTCCACTTTGTCTCGTGTTTCCTCCTGGGTATCCTCTTCTCCTCCATTCGTTTTACATGTCCATACCATCTAGGTCTAGATTTCTCTTTACCATCCTGTAATGGTTCCTCCTTCATTAATTCTCTGGTCCTCTCATTTCTTATTCTGTCCATCTTTGTAGCTCCAATACTGCTTCTCAAGAACCTCATCTCCCTGGCCTGTATTTTGTTCTTCTCCCTTCCTTTCATAACCCAGGTCTCCAAGGCATACGTCAGGATAGGGACATAGTACGTCCGATACATGACCTTTTTGCTGTTCTGAGACACATCCTTGCTCCATATCATGCTTCTCATCCTCCTCCTCTGGAATGCTTCTGCTCGTCTCCCCCGCTCATTTATTTCTCTATCGTTTCTTCCATTATCTTGTATCAGGCTTCCCAATTACTTGAAACTTTCCACTCTCTTCAGCTGTTCCCCACCAAATGTTATTCCTGTTGTGGTTCTTTCCTTCTTCCTTGTTGTGATCACCATCTCACTCTTATTTATGCTAAATTTCATCCCATATCCTTGTATTATTCCTTCTCACACGTCCAACTGTTCCTGTACTTCCTCCTCCTTGTTTCCCCCAATCATCATCATCATCATCATCATTTCCCCTTATCCAGCTCCTGCCGGGTCGGGGTATTTATGGCACTTCTCCACTTTCCTCTTTCCTTCCACAATTCTTCTTCCACGATATTGTCCCAGTCCAGATTTCTTTTTCTCACGCTGTTCTTCACTGAATCGATCCACCTTGTTCTAGGTCTTCCCCTTGCTCTCTTACCCTTGCACTTGGCCTCCAGCATCTGTCTTGGTATTCTATTTTCCTCCATCCTCTTTACATGTCCAAACCACCTTAGTTTATTCTTCTCAATTCTCTCATTTAGTTTTCCCATCCCAACTTCCTTCCTAACATCTTCATTCCTCACTCTGTCTTTCCTTGTCTTTCCTATCATACTTCTTAAGAATTTCATTTCACTGGCTTGGATTCTACTCTCTTGCCTGCTTGTCAGGGTCCAAGTCTCAGCTGCATAAGTTAATATGGGTACATAGTACATTTTATACATTACCTCCTTGCTTTTCCTTGGTACTTCCTTATCCCAAACAAGTTTTCTTACACTTTGATAGAATGCATTGCTCTGCTGTACCCTCCTGCCAATCTCCATGTCCAACCTACCAGTTTGCATCAATTCACTTCCTAGGTATTTGAACGTGTCCACAATTTCCAAACTCTGACTTCCAATTTTCACAGTGCCCTTTCCATGTCTTTCCCCTCTTGTCATCACCATGGTCTTGCTTTTCTCTATACTGATTTTCAGGCCATACTTCTGAATATTTCCGTTCAGTGCATCTAGTTGTTTTTGCACTTCTTCGGTGTTCCTTCCCCAGACCACAATATCATCTGCAAATAATAGTAGCTTCATTTCTTTATGTCCGTATGCTTCCTTTGTTTCCTTTACAATTTCATCCATTACCATTTTGAATAAAAGAGGTGACAGCACACTCCCCTGTCTTAGTCCTGTCTTGTTCCTAAACCAATCTGTCTTTCCAACTGGGGTCAGTACCCTGCTAACACAGTTGTTGTACATTGCTTGCACCATTTCCAACATTTCTCTTCCCAGTCTCTTCTTAACTATGGTTTCCCATACCTTCTCTCTGGGGACACTATCATATGCCTTTTCTAGATCTATGAAAGTCATGATCAAATCCTCTCCATATTCCCAGTTCTTTTCCATCACCTGCCTCAAGCTAAAGATTGGGTCCACTGTGGATCTTCCACTCCTGAAGCCATACTGTTCCTCTTGCAACTCTCCTTCCACCTTTCTTCTCATTCTTCTTTCTAATATCCTTTCCAGTATTTTTACTATCTGTGATATGAGGGTGATCCCTCTATAGTTATCACAGACCTTCTTGTCCCCCTTCTTAAACACTGGTATTATTAGCCCTTTCTCCCAGTCTTCTGGTACACATTTCCGTTTCCACACACACTTTAGCAGTCGATACAGCCATTGCATACCAACAGGTCCAGCAGCCTTTATCATTTCTACACTGATTTCATCCACCCCTGTTGCTTTTCCCATCTTCATTTTCTGTACTGCTAATTCCACCTCCAGCATTGTTATATCATCTTCTGTTATAGAGGCGTCAGGCTGTGTCACTTCGATCTCACCAGTACAATTGCTCACATTCAATAGCTTATTGAAATACTCCTTCCATCGTCCCTTTATCTCCTCTGGGTGTGTTAACAACTCTCCATCTTCCTTTTTCACCAGCTTTGTATTAACTCTTTCTTTCCTCTTACTTCTTAGAAGCCCATACAGCATCCTTTACTGCCACTTAGATCTGTTTCCATTCTTCGTGTAAATTCTTCCCAACTTTTCTTCTTTTCTTCTCCTACCACTTTCTTACACCTCCGTTTGCTGTCGTGATACTTCCTTTTGCTTTCTTCTGTTTGATCTCGGTTCCATTCTTTCCATGCAGACTTCTTTTCTTTCACTGCTTTCCTCACTTCCTCATTCCACCACGGTGTCTCCTTCTCTTTCACTCTTGTTGACGTCCTACCGCAAGCACTCTCTGCTGCACCAGCAAATGCCTTTTTAAAGTGGGACCATTCCTCTTCTACATTTCCCACTTCAGTAACTGGGATTTGTTGCTTCAATCTCTCCTGAAAATCTTCCTGTACAGCTTTGTCTTTCAATTTCCATACTTTTATTTTACTTTCTCTGATCTCCTTTAGGTTTTCCAATTTTCCCCATCTAAATTTTGCCACCACAGCTCTATGGTCCCCATCAAATGCTTCTCCTGGTAAAGCTGTCACATCCATCAGCTTTCTGCGATTTGTCCTTTCCACCAGGAAGTAGTCAATTACTGATTTTGTTCTTCCATCACCCCACCCATATCTCGTAATTTTCCTGCTGTTTTTCTTCCGAAACCATGAATTACCCACTATCAGTCCATTCCTTTCACAAAAGTTTACAAGTTCATCTCCTTCCCGGTTCTTTTTCCCATATCCATATGGTCCAACGACTTCTTCCTTTCCTTGTCTCTCATTTCCGACTTGTGCATTCATGTCTCCCATGATCACCACTTCTACATCTGAGATTACTCTTTCTACATCCTCCAGGAATACTTCAATATCTTCTTCTCTGTTTCCAGTCTGTGGTGCATACACTAGTATGAAGTCCATCACGTCATTCTTCATCTTCATTCTAATTTTCATTATTCTGTCACTCACACACTCTACCACTTCAACATACTCCTCCAGTTGTTTCGAGGTTATCAGTCCCACGCCATTTTTTGCCTCTTGGCAATTTCCTCAATTTCTTCCTTCCTTTACCTTTCCATTTCACTTCACTCAGCCCCATCATTCCAACCTTCTCCCTCTCCATGAAGTCTACCACCTCCTCCACCTTGCCTGTCAGGGTCATGACATTCATGATTCCCACTTTCATTTCGGTTACTGGTCGCCCATTTCTCACAGTTCCCCCAGTACCTAAAGAACTGCACGTCGCCTGCAGGGTACGCCCTAACCTTTTCCGAATCATTGGAAGTGCCATTTCCATTTTAGGCTATTATTACGATGGGGTCGCCACTCCCAAAGGCATTTTATGAAGCTACTGCCAGCTATTATTCAGGCCGCCCCTAACATGGAGAACAGACGCCCTTGCAGCCGCCCCTAACATGGGAAACAGACGCTGCCGATTGATGCTGTACTCATACTATTCCCTCAGTACTGGGTTGCCTCTTCCGCAATTTCCACCGTTCTGAAGTCCATCTTCTCCGCTGCAGATTCCGTTGAGGTCTTCGCACGTAACCCTGTGCACGGGGCCTATGTTATACCCCATAGGACTGGGTCCTCACCAGAACTTAGCCGGTACTGTAGTTCCATGGTATATTACAGTACCGTTGCCCACCCCCGCGACGTGGACGCGCCTGCAAGAATTATCCATGTAGCCAATTAGGATTGACTCATGGACCGGGTTAAGGACCTGTCTAAATCCAGCCTCCAAGGCTGCAAACCCCATTGCTTTCATCTTTCCTTCCCCAATTACTTGTGTGCCACTCGGGTCATTATGTCATCCATCACCCCAATGAAAAGTAACTGACAGTGCACTTCCTTGTTTCAGGGTGTTTCTCTGTTCCAAGCAGTCCGATCTCTCTCCTCCCACTTTCACACAGCTCACGCTTCCCTTGTACATCTCCTTCATCCTCCGTGTAGTCCATTTTTCTACTCCTCTGTCATCCAGGGACTTCCATACTTTGTTTCTGCAAACCCTGTCACTTTATGCTTTATCAATGTCCAGGAAGGCCATCAGTAGATCTGTTCCATAGTCATTGTGCTGTTCTTATAACTGCCTTACAGCAAAAATCAAATCCACTGTGGACCTTCCTGCTCTGAAGCCATGTTGTTCTTCCCTCATCCCTCCTTCTATGCTTGTCCTAATTCTCTTTTCCAAAACTTTCTCGAAGATCTTTGCACAATGACTCATCAGTGTTATTCCCCGATAGTTTCTGCATTCTGTTCTACTACCTTTCTTGAAGATCGGGACAATTATTCCCTTTTTCCAGTCCTCTGGGGTCTTCCTTTCCTTCCATGCTGTCTTCATCACTCGGTACAACCATTGTATCCCCATCTCTTCCTGCTGCTCTCACCATCTCCACACTCAACTCATCCGCACCAGGTGCCTTCCCTCCTTTCATCTTCCTCACTGCATCTTCCACTTCTTTCCATGTCAAGTCCTTTTCTGTTTGCAGTCCATCTTCCTCTTCTCCGATTTCTTCCTCCTCGCCGTGATTTCCATTTGGGTTCAGAAGTTCTACAAAATATTCTTTCCACATTTTCTTCAGTTGTTCCCTATTTTTTATCTCTTGTCCACTTTTCACCATTCTAACATAATCCGTCAGATCCTTCCGCCCCTTACTTTTACCATCCCACACAGGACCTTTTTTGTACCTTCACCCTCCTCCATCATCTTGGTCCACTCTTCCATCCATTTTCTTCTCTCCTCATCCACTACTCTCTTTGCCTCCTTCTTTCTTTCCTGGTACTCTTCCATTCTCTCTACCATCCTATTTTGATACCCCCACATAAGAGCTCTATTCTTTTCCCTTACTAGATCTTTTGTCTTCTCATTCCACCCTGGTGTTTTCTTCAACCTCTTCTTACTACTTGTCCTCCCACATACTGCTTCTGATTTAAGAAGACACTAGTAGGTACTACTAGTGTCTTCTTAAATCTAGCCCATTCCTCTTCCACCCCTCTTTCTTGATCTGTTGGAATTCCTTCTTTTACCATTTTGAGGTACTCGACCCTTCTATCTCCTTCTTTCAGTTTCCATATCCTTATATGTCTTTCCTGGTTTTCTGTCCCTCTCAGGTTCATTACCAGCAATCGATGGTCGCTATCCAAATCCTCCGATGGTATTACCTTGATTTCTGTGATGTTCTTATTCAATTCTCTCTCATACAGGATATAGTCAACCACCGACTTCCTGGTCAAGTCATCACTGTACCATGTGATTGTGTGGCTCTCACTTTTCTTGAACCAGGAGTTCCCAACTATCAGGCTGTTCCTTTGACAGAAGTCCAACAGTCTCTTTCCTTCCTCATTCTTCTGCCCCAACCCTCTGATCCAAGCACACTCTCATACCCTTGTCTTTCTCTTCCTACATGGGCATTCAGATCCCCCCATTACGATCATATTCCTTCCTCCCAGCTGCTTCTGCATTTCCTTTTCAAACTCCTTCTTTTTTAGAGTGCAGCCTACCTGTGGAGCATACACTCGTACTATTTCCATAGTCTCTCCCTTCAGTGCTACTTTCACTTTCATCATCCTATCACTTATTCTCTTCACTTATTCTTTTAAACCATCTCGTACTACTACTCCCACTCCATTCCTCTTTCCCTCTTCATTCCCACTTCAGTATAGTCTATAACCTTTTCTCAGTTCCCTCCTTCTTTCCCCTTTTCACTTTGTTTCTGCCAATCCCAATAAATCCAACTTCCTTCTTTCCATCATATCTACTATCTCCTCCACCTTCCCCGTCAGCGTTCTTATGTTTAAGGTTCCAAACCTTAGTCTGTGTTTACAGCCGTGTCATCGTCTATTATATCCGCCATGTCCGAGGCTCGTTCCCTTCTTGAAAGCCTATGGTTTCATCCACTACTGGCTTGCTGAGCCTATCGTAGCTTCACCAGAGCCCCGTTAGCCGTCGCTTTTCAGGTTCCTGTAGGACCTTCACAGCTACCGTAACGGTCCCGGGGCACACGAAGTCCCCACTGTACTTTGCCCCTACAGGCAATCCCCTACTTTGTGCCGTTGCCGTCTCCTACGGTGTGGACGAGGGGTTGGACACAATCAAGTGTTATAATAAGTAAATATCGGTACTAGTACACGTGTTCATGTTATATAGCAGAGGAAATATGTTTTTAAACAGCCATGATTTCGTAACAGCCTCGCTAAAAACACTTTCTTCTTTTCCTCACTCAAATATTTTCCCTCTTGTCATGCGACAAAGCTGATGCAAAACATCAGTCAGACCAGCTAAATTGTGAAGGTACAGTGATACCTCTATGTATCGTTTTCCTGGAGTGATCGTTCAAATATTGCAGTCGCGAGAATTTTCGTATTCAACCTGAGTTACAAAATCTGCTTTTATCGTTCCTTGAATTGTCATTTTCCTGTGGCTGTCATCCAGAAATCTTGGTCCGAACAAACATTGATCCGCTGTTGATCGTTTCCAAGCACGAGTATTAATATTTACGAAATAGCATTTCTTGTAGAATGTACAATATTTTAGGAACATCCTTCTAACTTATTCTTGTGAAACACGTCTCTATGCGTGTGCACAGCAGTAAGAGAATCTATGCATGATTTTGTTTTATTAGGTGCCATAAACTTAATTGTTATTGTACATACAATAAAGCAGTTTCGTAGAAATATCATCATCATCAAGTTTCCACTCCAGTTTCCCGGGTGTGGTTTACGAGCGCTCTCCATTTTGGTCGATTCATGTACCACTGCTCCTTCAAGACTTCATCCCAGTTGATTCCCTTGGATGTGATATCTTCCTTCACTTGGTCCAGCCATCTCCTCCTAGGTCTTCCAACAGGTCTCTTTCCAGTAATCTCAGTATGTAACCATTGTTTTGCAATTCTTCCTTCTGCCATACGTTTGACGTGACCAAACCATCACAAACGTGCCCTAGTTATGGTCTCCTTCAGGGACTGATTTATTCCAGCTTGTTCTCTTATCCTCTCATTTCTTACTTTGTCTTTCCTAGTTTTTTGAAGCATGCTTCTTAGAAACTTCATTTCTGAAGTCTGCTGTCATCTTTTTTGGTAGTTGTGCATGTTTCCAACCCATAAGTCAATATAGGGACAAAGTATGTTCGAAACAGAGTTTGTTTTGATCTTAGTGGCACTTGCCTATTCCTGAGTAGATGTCGAACTTGCTGATAGAATTGACTTGATTTCTGAATACGGTTATTTAATTCAAGCTGTAGTCTGTTGTCACTTGATATTAAGCATCCAAGGTACTGATACTGGTTTACTGTTTCCAATTGTACACCCTCCAGCATTATATTATCTTTACTTCTCTGTCTGTTAACAGACATTGCAGCAGTTTTTGTAGCACTTACTTTCAGTCCATATTTTTTCAAATGATCATTCCAGACGTTCAGCCTTTCCTGGACTCCCAGCTCACTATTTCCCCAGATAACTATATCATTTGCAAAAGCAAATGCTTGAAGATCCATATTGGTTCTCGGCTTCACTTCCTTTATGATTTCATCCATGATGGTGATGAATAGTAATGGTGAAAGGGCACTGCCTTGTTGCACTCCTCGATGTGTGGAACCAATCTGAATATCCATTTCCTACTTGAACACAGCTGTAGCAGTCATCGTAAAGCATTTTTACTCTCTGAATGAATTCCATAGTCACATTCTTCTTTTTAAGACACTCCCATATAGTTGTTCTGGGAACACTATCGAATGCTTTTTCGATGTCTAAAAACACAAATGTCAAATTACGATCTTTCTCCCAGTGCTTTTCCAATATCATTTTCAGTGCGAATATGAGGTCTATAGTTGTCTATCTTTCCTAAATCCATATTGTTCTTCTTGCAGTTGGGATTCAATAATTTTCCTTAATCTTTTCTCAAGAATCTTCTCAAATATTTTTAAACCATGAGACAGTAAAGTAATACCTCTATAGTTGTTGAACTTTTTTCGACTTCCTTTCTTAAACAGGGGAACTATAACTCCTTTCTTCCAGTCATCTGGTATTATTTTATCCTTCCATATTGCCCTTATTACCCTGTATAGCCATTGAATTCCTTGTGGGCCAGCAGCTTTAATCATGTCTGCACTTAGTTCATCAAAGCCAGTAGCTCGTTCATTGCGCATACTTTTAAGGGCTGATTCTACTTCACTCCAAGTTGGTGGCGTTTCTTCAGATATATTATCACTTGACTGAATCTGTGCATTAGGACTGGAGTCCTTCTTTATACCATTGTATAAATTCTCAAAATATAATTTCAATATTTCTCTTATTTCTGTGTCTTCCCTAGTGATGCTCCCATCTGGTTTCTGTAAAGCCGTTATTTGCTCATAACTACTCCTGGTATTTTTAACAACACTGTACAGCAATTTGGAATTTGCTTTACTATCTTCTTCCAATTTATTTGTAAAATCAAACCAAGACTTTTGCTTTTTTCTGCTACTATTCGTTTCACTCGCAGTATACAATCTCTGTATGCCTGTTGTTTAGTTCATCTTTTCCATCTCCTTTCTGAATTTCTTTATCTCGAGCCTTTCTTGCTTCATTTTTCTTCTGAACTGCACTCTTTACTTCATTATTCCACCAGACTGTTTTTCTTTCTTTTACTTTACTATTAGTTTTGCCACATATTTCTACAGCAGCTCCAACAAGACATTCTTTGAATCTGTTCCACTCTGTATTTCCTCCTTGTGTTCTGTCTCTAGGTATTTTGGAGGCCACATTTTTAGTATACATCAGTTTGTTTTCTACTTTTTTCAGTTCCCAGGTTTTAATCTTTGGTTTTTTGGTTTTCCGTGGTGTGTGGATTTTTACATTTTTGATGATTGCCAGAAGCAGTCTGTGGTCGCTATCTAAGCTCTCACTTGGAACATCCTTAACATCACAAATAGTTTGGCCAGCTTTTCCATCAGATAGTATGTAGTCTATTAAGAATTTGGATTGTCCATCCCAACTATACCTTGTTATTTTGTGAGATAATTGTTTTTGAAACCAGGTGTTATTTATTTTTATGCCATTTCTCACACAAAAATCTAGAAGTTGTTCACCTTCCTGGTTCCTGGTACCAAAACCATGCAGACCCAACACATTTTCATACCCAAGTCCGTCTGTTCCCACTTGTGCATTCAGATCTCCCATCACTAATACATTTTCCACTCCTTCAGTAGCTTCCTCCAGGTCAGATCGAAATTACTCCTTTTCTTCTTCATCACATCCAGACTGTGGGGCATATACCTGTACAACTGTTAACACCTCCTTATTGAAAGAGACATCCAGTTTGATGATTCTGTCATTTACATAGATCACTTCACTTACAGCATCTATGAAATGAAAATGAAAATCCACAGTCTGCTTCCAGTCTCCGACCGGGTCAGGAATGAAATGAATGAAGCCCCTATCTAGCGGCGAGGATAAGAACTGTGCCGGCTGCCAAGGCCTGACGCACTCATCTGGGGCAATGATTAAATGAATGACAAATGAAATGATAGTGGAGAGTGTTGCTGGAATGAAATTATGACAGGGAAAACCGGAGTACCCAGAGAAAAACCTGCCTGCCTCTGTTTTGTCCAGCCCAGATCTCACATGGAGTGACCGGGATTTGAACCACTGACCCAGCGGTGAGAGGCCGGCGTGCTGCCGCCTAAGCCACGGAGGCTTCGACAGCATCTATATCTTCTCTCAATACAAATCCAACGCCATTCCTTGCTTCGGTTTTGTTACCCATCCAGTGGAGTTTATATCCTTTCCTCAGTTGTTTTACTCCTGTGCCTTTCCATTTTGTCTCACTGATGCCAAGGATGCAAAGTTTCCTCCTCTCCATCGTAGAAATATGTGTATGATTTTTCTGCTTACATCTATGGAATATTGTTGCACAGCCAACAGGAAATATTACATCAAATAGTGATGCTTTCAGCAGCTCTTGTCTAGTTCGGTACCCATGACACTACAGCCCATAAAGGGCCTAGGCCTACCAACGACTGCTGCCCAGCCATTTGGCCTGCAGATTATGGGGTGACGCGTGGTCAGTGCATTGGGTTCCCTCGGCCGTTAATCTTGATCTTCGGACTAGGTTGTGCTAGTACGATAGGGTTATTAATTCTGGAATTGGTACATATAGGGTGGCAATTTTTATCGTAATCACATGCGAAGGCTATACCACGTTCGTTGACAGTGTGCATTCATCTTATTTGAATATGTGCACACCAAAGCTCAGCTGTTCGCCTAAACCACGGGACACACTCGGCCTCGTTAGGCAAAACTGAGAGGAGGTGGGATTCTGGAAGTGGTTTTCCATGCTTTTCCACTTCTACTCCAGGCAAGGATGGTTCCTAACTTAAGGACACTGGGTTGTTACAATGGCTTATTTTACATAATTATATGACCAAATTTTAAAAATATGTTTTTGTCAATTCAGTTTGTTCAATGGTTGTTAGTTTTACACTAAACAAAGATCTAACCTTTCAAACCCACCTGCTAACAATAAATATGAAATATTATTGTCTGATTTAGTACAGGGTGTTCAAAAACAAGGTCACAGAAAACAAACCCACGAGTTAAGAGTTTAGAGATTCTGGCACACTTTTCTCAGGAACTACTTATGTTACAGGTCTGATGTTTTGTAATGTGTTGGTAACCATGTAGTTTTATAGAATGAACCAAAATATATTTAAAATAATCTGTATCTTTTCAATTTATAAATTAAAAAATCATACATTTTAATAGGCAAAAATATTTTTTGAGTTTGTTAATTTTTAAACGGCTCAAAATAATTATTCTAGAAAATACAATCCATTCATTTTGTCAAACCACATGTTCTTTACATTCTAATAAAAAATTAAGTATCCTTGACTAGAAAGTTTCAAGAAAAGTGTACCAAACTTAAGGAAATATAATACTAGAATTGTTTTCTGTGACCTTGTTTTCGAACACCTTGTACAAAATCAGACAATAATATTTCATATTTGAACTGACCGGAGTTACATACAATTAAGGATCGAGGTCCGAACCCCTGCTACCGTAAATAGTACAACTCCGAATTGGAAGCAGAAGGACTGGGCCAACTGCCAACATAACCCGAGGTACACTTATTTGATCCGTGTTGTCGAGTCAAAGTTTAAAAGAAAACACTGGTACTCGGGTGTATACAACATTCTATTCATAAAACAGAGTACATTTACAATATGAAACAAATAAACTATGAACTATATAAAAACAAGACATGGAAATCACATTGATCTGTATTAAGTGGATGAGCCTTACGTAAGTCATTATACAATCGTAGTATTATAAGGTTGCCCTTAAACCAGTTCCTATCAGATGCAAGACGAAGTATAGGACAGTAGTCAATTAAAATATTCCTAGCATTTTCCTTATTTAGTTTAAGATGAAAATCCTCAACTGACACTAGACGAACAGAGCTACATATCTCACATGCAAAGGTATATTACTTCACGACTAACACAAAATCCGCACATAACCTTGGCCAACTTTACAAACAGAAACTCTATGCCGATATATAATCATTTATAATAGTGCCGATAATTTTATTAAAATCCAACTCCTATTAATAGCATAAACACAAAGCTCAGTAATTCAGTTCATCAAACTGGTGACATGGCTGCCGTCGTATAACTAATGTTCAACATATCAGCTGTTCATCGATAATGGTAGGTCGCTACCAACAGAAGATAATTTCTAACAAGGAAAAAACTAAAGCAATCGTCATTGCCTGAGATCTCAAACTATCCTTCATGCTAAATAACATATTAAACAGATCCTTGACAGGATATCCTACAGTGGGTTAAAGTGGAGGAAAACAGTACATCACTTTACCGAAGTAAATAAAACCTAATAACCACATAACAAAATGATAGTCGACCCTAACACGGTATCACAATGTAGGTGACTCGATAAATCATAAAATACACTTCAGGTGCTGACCTCACATATCATCAAAACATAATACAGCACTATGTACCTTTCCAGTAGACATCTTTGTTTACACTCACAAAAATTAGCAACATTCCATCGAACACAATATTGCTTATTTCCCTCCGACATTGAATGTGACATCTTACAGTGATCGCAATCACAAATAATAAGCGAAACATCCTTCATACGGCAGGTCCTTCCTTCGATAAGATGATCATTTCCAGGATACCAAATACTATATCATCCTTCATGTGAGACCAAACCAGTCTTCCTGATTTCTTCATGACAATAATAAATTCCAATTTAAGGTTGTTATTTCCTTCTTACATGGTACTGTCATTCCTACAATGTAAATGAAACTGGGCTGAAGCTTGTGAATAGCCCCAGGCTATATCAGCCTCCTCGGGAAACTTCACCTATGTCCACTACATCTTATCAGATCGATGAATAAAACATATCTCTTTTTAGTATATCCTTAAAACTTACTATCGTTTTGACGACCAATAACAAAGCGGACCTGCCATCTTGGTAAACAGACGACAAGAACACACTCTATAGTGTATCGCCACAAGCAGAAGACTTCCTCCTTACCTGTTCGGGGGTGCGCTCTGTCGAGAGCCAGCATAATCACTTCATACTCGCAGGGACTAAATATACAAATCAGAGGGTGGTGAGGGTAGAGACATGCCCTGTGTCGTTAGTTACGGCACAATATTTATTGTTAGCAGGTGGGTTAGAGAGGTTAGATCTTTGTTTATTCCAACCATTGACCAAACGGAAATAACAGAAATTTGTCTTTAAAATTTGCTCATTTAATTGTGTAAAATAAGCTATTGTCACAACCCAGTGTCCTTGAGGCCATGGCTGCCTCCTTCCCAATTCTATCCCCAATTTGCAAATACACACACTAGTAGAGTCATCACAATATCACAGGTTATCACACAAATTCCACATACACCCAAGCACACGGGGCTACATGACCATGAAGTTTCAGACCCTAAAATAAGTAACAACAAAACCTCTTGAATCGGGATATAGCTTGACACATTATCACGCTTGGTTAAACTGTAACTTTGTCAAATAAATTATAATCATCTAAATCTTCTTTTTTATTGATGTTTCTAATTTCTTATATTTATAGCCTTTTATATAGATGGTTATGCCACTCCTAGATATTTTTTTGATTCAAGTTTTAAGTTTATCCTAGTTCATACCCTGCCCCAGAACATTTTGATATTTTTGCCATTTGTATTTTGTGTTAATTTGTATTTGTCTCATGGGCTACTAGACCATATAGAAAGTATGAATAAATAAATGAAAATATTATTACACTTGCCCACACTTTCAGAATGTTGTAGCGGTGCACACAAAATCACGCTCCATGTCTGCAATGCAGAGCTGTAGTCATAAGATTCAAGGCTCAAATCTCAGTGCTGACAGCAGCCATCCTGACTAGTTTATCCTATGGTTTGTCCACTCTTACTTATTTTGAATCCTGGGTCACCTACCATAATCTTAGACTAATAATTACAGTTGCATACACCACTATAGTCACCACAGACTCACGTTCACGAAACTAATAACCGTAGATGCCCCCATTTGAAACTACTACTACAGTGTACTTCCGATAATTTGCTTGCGGATAATTCATTTTGCGGTGAATTCGCGGGTCTCCAAAATAATTTTTTTGAATAGAAATTCTCGCAGCAACTAATCATCACGCTAAGTAAAGCAATCTCTCCGTCGTTTAAAAGAATTTTTATGTGATGCGTTGATTCAAATTCATTGAGATTCGAAAAGACTGAACTGAGTTTCTCTGCGATGTAACAGTAGGCCTACTTGCGCAATCTTCGAAACATACAAGCATGTTGCCGCGAGTGGTATAGCACAGATTTCCTTTATCTTCGAAGTCCAAAGAATACAAGAGGAATGCACTTTCACTCGGAACCTACCCTCCCTTTCCCAACAGCAACACCCCAAGATCGCTGATCTATGAGTTGTGAAGGGCGGATGCGCGGACTGCGTAAACAGTGATTATTGCCTAATGGCGCAAACCTACGTGACACTGAGAACTTGTTTGTTGGATGCAGTCTGCAATCAACAAGTCATGGGAGAAAAATACCACTAACTTACTATGCTCGCACAAAAGCAAGCTTTTGCCGACCCCTGTGACGACGATATTTCGAACGGGCAAGTTAGACGTCAATAAAAACGATTATGATTTAAGACATGAAAGCAAATAAGAAATTGCACGGAATTTGACTTTTGGTGAGGAATACGGAGATCCAGTTGATACCGAATGCGGGAGTGATGCAATGGAAATCCCGAAAGTTCATACAGTCAAGCTAGTGTGTCTATAGTCACACTTATCTCTTATATAGAGAAACGATATGAATTTTCGCTCTCATATAATGTTTTCTTCGGAAATGTGCAACTGAAAATTAGAATAAACGATCTAAGAAACAAAAAGTGATGACTGTTTTTTTTCTTTTTCTTGTTAGATATTAATGTAGGCATAATCCACATAGGCCTACCTCTAGCCTAGCATGTCTTATAAGACACTGTAATAGTGTTATTTTGCGTGTTCACAAATGCAAGCCTACCGTATTTCAATATTTTAACCAACAGTTTTGTTTTTACTAAGGCTTAACAAAAATAACTGTGGATAATTCGCGGAAGTTGGTGCATTAATTTTACCGTGAATTAATGAGGGTGCACTGTACTTACAAAAACAGTCATGAAAACGTTCTTGCTACTAAAACATATGTCCTGTTCTGGTACACAGTTGAAGTTCTTTATTTATTTAAGTGGGATTAAGTGTTGATAAGTGCATTCTGTAATATTTTACATTGATAAGATATGGTACAGGAACAGTTGGACGTGTGGGAAGGAATAATACAAGGATATGGGATGAAATTTAGCATAAATAAGAGTGAGATGGTGATCACAACAAGGAAGAAGGAAAGAACCACAACGGGAATAACAATTGGTGGGGAACAGCTGAAGAAAGTGGAGAGTTTTAAGTATCTGGGAAGCCTGATACAAGATAATGGAAGAAACGATAGAGAAATAAATGAGCGGGGGAGGCAGGCAGAAGCATTTCGGAGGAGTGTGAGAAGCATGTTATGGAGCAAGGATGTCCCTCAGAACAGCAAAAAGATCATATATCGGACGTACTATGTCCCTATCCTGACGTATGCCTCGGAGACCTGGGTTATGAAAGGAAGGGAGAAGAGCAAAATACAGGCCAGTGAGATGAGGTTCTTGAGAAGCAGTATTGGAGCTACAAAGATGGACAGAATAAGAAATGAGAGGACCAGAGAATTAATGAAGGAGGAACCATTACAGGATGGTATAGAGAAATCTAGACTTAGATGGTATGGACATGTAAAACGAATGGAGGAGAAGAGGATACCCAGGAGAGTACATGAGACGAAGTGGGAAGGAAAGAGACCGAGGGGAAGACCGAGAGACAGGTGGCTGAAGGGGGTGGAAGAAAGCGTGAAGAAGAGAGGAGAAGACTGGACAAGGGTGGAGGCTGAGAGATGGTGGGAAGACAGAAGACGTTGGAGAGGCTTGTGTTCCAAACAGACCCGGCCAGTGGCTGGAAACTGTGCAAGATGATGATGATGATGATGATATGGTAGAATGCTAATTAGTATAGATATTCCAAATGTATGATACATGCAAGCAGAGAAATCTGATAAAGCAGTGCACCAGCTGTCCATATCTTAGCTACAGTACTTAGATGCTACCTACCTAGACTGCAACAGATATCAGCTGATTTCCTGCGTAACATTCCCTATAATTTCCAAGTAACACTCACTCGTTTGTTTGGCTGTTATTAATTCTTATAGTGTTAATGTGAACAGTTTTTTTATAGTTGTGTATTCTCTTTCAAAAGGGCCTTGGTGAACATCGCAAATCCACAACCACACCAATGGAAGTGAAAGCTTTGGAAGGAATCTACATTCAGCAAGTTGCTTGTGGTATGGGTCATACTTTATTTATTGCGAGAGATCAGTCTGAGCAGGACAAAGCTAAACTGGGAAAACTCCCAGAATATACTCCTTAAAACACTGGGTTTTACAAAAAACAGTCTTGGAAACTTTTTTGCTACTAAAACTTTATATTGTCATGTTCAGGTATAGTTCAAGTTTTTTAAAGTGTGAAAGGATTAACAGTGTTGATAAGTGCATTCTGAAATATTTTATGTTGATAAGATATAGTGGAATGCTAATTAGCATAGGTATTCCAAATGTATGATACATGCAAGCAGAGAAATCTGATGAAGCTGACAGTACAGTGCACCAGCTGTCCATATTTACTGTGTTATAGATTATTTTCTGAAATACTTTTTAGAAGTAGTAATGTGTTGTATCAATGTTGGCTGTCTGCCAAGAAGAAAATGAAAATTCAAGGATGGTACTAAATGTGAATTCTTTCTTTTTTAATTATTATTAATCTATTATTTATTTTTTATCATACTTCCATAGGTAGTTCATAATCAGTAATTAAAATTAACTGTTCTTTCTGAAAAGTTTGTTCACGAGCTTCTGACAGATACAGAGAAGATACTAAGAGAGTTCCATTGTAATCTTGGATATAACAAGATTATCATTTTATTTTTATTTTTTTAGAAACCTTGCAGAAATTAACATTTCTTCATCTGAAATTTTAGGCAACCAGTGATCATTGCCTTAAATATTTATTTTCATATCTAGCTGATCATATTAATAATTATTGAGAAATCATAACTGTTGCTGATCTGTCCTTAGTAGGGTACTCCATCTACCAAAGAGGAAAATAGAATATATAGAATGCCTCATTTGTTGAATTGGAAAAAGTAACTAATACATCAGTTAGTAAAAAGCAATCCAGGGTGGAGAAATGGTGATTAGCCTTATATTTCAGTAATTACTTTCCAAATGGTGCATGGAGAAAATACTATTGGGACTACAGTCACATTTTGCGACCCATGTTCTTACACCTCACAAGCATATTTACTTTGATGTAAAGGGTTAATAAATAAGCCAAGAGCATAGCCTAGATGAAGAATTCAAAGTGTAGAAGTCATTTCTCTTCCTTTTTGTAATTAACTGATTATATAGAATCTGTGCTACGCCCTGCAAAAAGTTCTCGAATACAAGTTTTGTAAATAGTTTCGACATATATTGTGTGAACTCAAAACATGTAACATGTTGATGGTCCTGTTTTTGATTTCAGACAAAGGGTGTTGTTTTATTCCCTACTTATGTGATTTACCCTGGCATTGTATTGTCTTGAATGTTGGTTGTGAATCACTATTGTGAATTATTGTGAGAAGTCTATTTGTGGTGAAACCTCTTTTAGTGTATTCTGAGTTCATGGATTCTTCCAGTTTAGGTTCTTATTGCATGATCTCATTTGCATTAACTATCTTACTAAACCTCAGGGTTATCCTCAATTTAAAGTTCAAACGAGTTAGGCCTTGGACAAACATTCAATGGGTTTTACTATCTGTGTTCAGTTGACTGAAGGAATTTTAATAGCATCAATTAATGGACAGGAAAAGGAGGATAGAAAGAAGGATCAAGGACAAGAACACACTAAGGTGGAGGGAGAGATAAAAGGGGCAAACATACAAAAAGGACAGAAATAATCTCCACAGCCAGACACACCACCGTCTTCAAAGGTGGGCATGCTGGACTTCAGTTCAATCATTGGCTCATCAATGCTATACACCCCTTATAATCTTATGACATGCATTCTTCTATCATAAACGATGATGCTTCCTTGGTGGTAGTGTGACTGCATTGTGATCCCAAGATCGCTGGTCGAGGAGAGTTATGTTGTTCCTCCACACTTAAAAAGAATAATAATAATACAATCGGCAATGGGTGGGGAAAGCGGGATTAAAACTTGGACAATGATCGGAAGGTGCAGGTGGAAGGAGAGATAAAAAGGACAAGAATAATCTCCACAGCTGGTTACAGATTAATATTAATAAAACTTTAAGGGCTTTCACAAAGAGGGCAAGCTGAACAGTGGATGGGCGGTGGAAAGGAGACAGGCTGTCAGGGAAAGAATGCAACAATACTGGCTTGTATGAATATGTAACAGTTGTTTGATATGGTCCCTAATGGCGGTAAACTAAATAAAAAAAGTAAAATAATAATCGCATGACCTACACCTACCTAGTGTAGGTCATTTTAGTTGGAGCCATTTATTCGATGTTTTGTTTATCTCTGACACCTGACAGAGAAACAGGAACTCTGTTGGACAATCTGTGGTTTATATTTAAATAATTTTGTCTTTTTATCACCAAATGGGAGCCAGATATCTTGGGATCATGAGGCAGACACTGTACCACTGAGTATGCATTACCCACATAATAGATTTTCATGTTTGTGTCCTTTTTCTATCAAAGGCAAGTTTATAGGGGTCTATAGCATTGAAAAGCAATTGATTGGATTGATGATGCTGATGACACTGTCTAGTGTGAAGATTATCCCTGTCCTTGTTATATGTTTTCTCTTTTCTCTTTCCCTCCACATCCCTGTCATTGTGTTTGTCCTTTATGTTTCTATCCTTTTTCTGTCTAGTGATTGAGTGTATGCCCACCTTGTTGTTTTCCTTTACTGGAATTTTTATATGAATTTGAGGTAGTGAGAATGCTAGAAATGTAATTTTGTTTGTTTTTAGTTTCTATTTCTGGTTTATACACTACTACCACCACCACAGAAACACAGGTTATTAGACAAATATAAACACCCAACTACACAGGGTTGATGACCAAGATGTTCCAGGCCTGTAAAACGAATTAACAACTGTTTTGGATTTCATAATCCTTTTCACCACAGAGAGTGTTAACTATGTTTAGAATAAGAAAATAGGCAAAGAGCTTGTGTACATGTATTGAAGAGAGAATATCTTCATTAAACAAGTTCTTTACCTTGACCTCGAATTCTTGTGCAATACAGAAATATGTAAGTGATCCTGTGGGGGAGAAATTGTAAAGGAAAAAGTTAATTCAGTACATCATTTTTTTCCCATTTGTGACTGTGAGAGTGTGTTTGTTTTTGAGTGTTCTTATTTACCGTATTTATTTATGTACTTATTTATTTCCGCTGCAGACCAAAGTGAGTTCCAGGCTGTCTTACTTTATAGCTTGAAAAGTGGTCCTTGAATTCCTATGGCTTATATGAAAGGTATGAAAGGCAAGTCGTCAACGACTGACAACTTCAGGGAAATGTGTATTGAAAGATATACAATTGTGTGGAACCTTGGTTCAACATTCGTTATGGGATGGGGAGAGAACAGGAGTGGGGAAGTATTAACAATAATTCAGCTTGAATATACGAGTACAATAAAATATAAATTAATTATAAACTACTGTTAATTACTGATTTTTACATCTGTATTGTTATTTTTTTATAATCCTCTTCTATTTACCTGGTGGTCGAAACTGAATAATACACCTGAAATGTTTGTGATATTCTGTACTTGGCCGCTATCAGCTTCTCATCTATGCTTTGGGTCAATCCAATGCAAAAGGCTGTGGCAAATGTTGGCAGTTGTTTAGTTTCAGACTCATTGCTGTCTTTCAGGTCTTCACTGCTCTTTGAAACTTCACTTGCTCAGTCTCAGATCTTATGCACATTCAGCAACCTTCAGATGAGTATCACTACATATTTTTTGAACCCAGGTTCTCCCAGTCATCAAGTCTTCAAAGCCATTGACCACTTGTCTTAGCCACACTTCAGAAAACAATTGAAGACTTGAGAACAATAAGTGAGTTATCGACCAAAAATCAAATTTTTACTTTTTTATTTATTCTTGCTATGTTTGCCACACTGAATCTGAATCTGCCATTGGTTTACCTGTAAACCCACTAATAGTTAGAGAAATAATACACAGGATTTCAAGAAGGCCTTCATTTTACAGTACTATTAATACGGTAAAAGCCTCATGCATATTACTAGAATGGGTTATGGGCCAATCAGCCAACAGGAATCAAGTTTCCATGTCACATGGTGTAAACCGTTAAAATGGAGAGTATTGCAGATAAGCTAGGGAAAATTGATAAGACACTCCCTCCCATGAAGAGGAAATATGCAAGAGTCATTTCAATTAATCCTGCCAAACTTAAGGCCTTAAAAAGTCAAATGGCTACATTCCACACATCAAAAAACTGTTTTGGGATATGTTTTTCGGAGATCAGGAATCCAGTAGGCCTAACTACCAGGGTTATGCTGCTGACAGTGAAGATGAAATACAAGCAGGTTGGGGATTGAGAAGAACATTCACAGCAGTAAAAATCTAATCTAATAAAGGGTTACTTTTAGTAAGTAGAGCGTTCAATAAGTAAGTTACACATGTCATCCGGCGCATTGCGCAACATGAGTGGTGCATTGTCCGAAGAGAGGGCATGTGTAGATGCTTATTGTCAACCATTGACGTCGCTGCGCATGGAAAGTTTTGCCAAGGCATTGGTCTCCTGCACGACAATGCAACACGGGCTTTGCTGCATCATTTTCGATTGAAGGTATGGAAGCAACCGTCATACAGTCCGGATCTGGCACCATGCGATTTCCATCAGTTCGGCAAGCTGAAGGACCATCTGGGTGGACAGCAATTTGACAATGATGAACAGGTCCAAACAGCGGTTCTCCGATGGCTCCATGACCAAGGAGGGGACTTCTGTCGTCAAGCTATTGAACAATCAGTAGACCGTGCCGACCGTTGTTTCCAGAGACTTGGTGACTATGTCGAAAATTAGTGTGATGTATCCGTGTCCCGTGTCATTCAATAAACTGTACTTGATCTGCCATACTCTGGTGTAACTAACATTTTGAATGCCCCTCGTACAAACACCAGTTCTATTAGATGTAATATAATTATATGTGTTAGTTTGTTTTATTTTACCAATAACAATGATGCTGAAATTCATGAGTGTGATTTAGTACTGAAGAATGTTTGTCAATAACCCACTTATAGTTCTTAGCGTAAAGCAAAATGTAGCTTTATTTTCTTTTACACATTTCTGAGAAGATAGTGCCGGTTTGTAGTTATCATTCTGTTCAAAAATTAATACACTCCAATGTATCATAACATGCATATTAAGATACTTGTTTTTCATCTCCTGAAAAGTATACATTTGGTTGATAACCGATTTATTGTTCTCAGGTCTTCAATTTGGAATTAATTTTCACGGCCAAGAAATCAAATTTTAGGATCTTGCAGTGTATGTCGCAGGGTTTTTGCTAAGGTACACCAAGTCAAGCTCATCAGCAGACTCTCATTAAGTTACACCATGCCTGGACTGCCACTGGAGTAGTTGACCTAAACATGTCCATGATTCAATGTCTCTCAGTGTAGCGAAGGAACTCTCTTATTTTTTTTGAAGAGGAAATGTTACTTGCCAAAAAGTACTGCCAACATTTCCCATATGTCCAACAGTGCTTGATTATCTAACAGCCACAGTCTAACACCAGCTGCTATTAGTACTTCCTCAAATAATCCCCTCGGGCCTGCTTTTATTCTTCAGGCTCCATATCCATATGGACACAACGCGGTAGATTTTTGGTTAACCATTGGCCTTAAAACCCAAGAGGGAGGGGCAATATAATAATAATATTGGTTTTACATCCCTTTTAAATATTCTTGTTTTTAGAGAAGGGGCATAATAGCACAGCAGTCAAGCTTCTTAGTGCGTCAGGCCTCGGCAGCCGGCACGTTCATATCCTCGCCGCTAGATGGGGGCTTCATTCATTCCATTCCTAACCCGGTCAGAGACTGGAAGCAGGCTGTGGATTTTCATTTTCAGTCAAGCTTCTTACCAAAGCAGACCTGGTTCAATTCCCAGTTGGTGCATATGGGATTATGATCATAAGGATAAGAGCCACATAAAACTGCAAGCTTGCTTTTCAAAACCCTATGTATCCTGGCTGAGTCCGAATAATCTTGTGTAATTTTATTGGCACTTTAATTTTAAAATCCCCTCCTTGGCAAAAGTCTGGCACCTTGGGATGTCTAAAGCCACAGCAGTCAAAAGTTAACCCTTAGGCATCTCATGGTGTAGTTATTAATGTTGCCTACCTGGAGGGATGGTTTGATTCTCAGCTCGGCCAAAAATATTAGACTCTGGTTTGAGATATTAGAATGGCATAATTGACATGCAAGTCACCCAAGTGGTGTCGATTTTGAAGATTTTCACTTGGTTACTGGGCCACAAGAGAGTACTTTTACTTAAAAAGGTACTCCCATGATTTTCAAGTTTCACTTGCTGGAATAAAATACTTGCAACTGTTTGAAAAAACATCCTTTCATAATATTTTCTTTAATCTCCATAAGCAACATTGTAGATTGTTCTTTTTTGCTTTCCATTTTTTGTTTCCACAGGGTCTTTGTGGATGTTGCGATAAGGTTTCTCACACTTGGTCAGATGTGACTCATATAATTTGTTACAAAACCAGCACTTCTAAACACCTCCTAGTCTACCATACCATCGTTAGATAACTGCTCTTCTCTCTCCTTCATTTCAGCACCATTTAAACTCTTGGTAGGCTAATCAAAGATAGATACAACTGTGTCAAAGTTGGTTTGATCTGGATGTAAAGTGGTAAGTTAAGTCATGGAAAAGCTATCTACAAACCCTTTTTTTTAAATAGTGGTTCATTAAAGAGGAGCTTTTAACCACTTCAACAAGCCCAATAGAAAAGGCAACCCTTGTGAAAAATGGTTTGCTAACACCAAGAAGGATCTACAAGAAATGAACATCACTGATCAAGACGTGCGCAACAGAACCACTTAAGATGCACACATTTGAGCCTAGAGCCAGAAACAGCGACCAACAAGAAACAACATTGGACAGCTGAAAAGAAAGAATCTGTAAGCAAGAGAATGAAGGAATACTGGTGCCAAAGAAAACTGAAATCGTGAAGAGTTATTTACGTGGTCCTTAGTTGGCCAAAATCGATTATGATGATGAAAGAGGCGCTTTAATATAAATTAATGCTGAAACAAGCATAAACTATGTGTGGAACTTTTAAATGCCGTGCTGTTATACACATTAAGGACGCATTTCTAATAATGCTTAGGGGCATGGTGGTGCAGTGGTCAAACTTCTTGCCTCACCTGGCCAATGCATGTGAGAGTTTCAAAACGAAATATCACATCATATGGTTTGGATTCCACATAAAAATGTAGGGCCTGTGGCTCATGATCGCGAGTTTAACGGTCGTGTAAAATTACAAATTTCCTTGCAAGCATTTGGCTATATTTACAATAAATACTCGGCCAGAATCTGATTTGAGCCTTGCCATCTGATTTGCAAAGAGTTCACATCTTGGACTTTTTCTGGGTTAGTTGTGGCATTATTTTTAGATCGGACTGATCCTATGGCCTAGTGAACTGGTGCCAAAGAAAACTGAAATCGTGAAGAGTTATTTACGTGGTCCTTAGTTGGCCAAAATCGATTATGATGATGAAAGAGGTGCTTTAATATAAATTAATGCTGAAACAAGCATAAACTATGTGTGGAACTTTTAAATGCCGTGCTGTTATACACGTTAAGGACGCATTTCTAATAATGCTTAGGGGCATGGTGGTGCAGTGGTCAAACTACTTTCCTCACCTGGCCAATGCATGTGAGAGTTTCAAAACGAAATATCACATCATATGGTTTGGATTCCACATAAAAATGGAGGGCCTGTGGCTCATGATCGAGAGTTTAACGGTCGTGTAAAATTACAAATTTCCTTGCAAGCATTTGGCTATATTTACAATAAATACTCGGGCAGAATCTGATTTGAGCCTTGCCATCTGATTTGCAAAGAGTTCACACCTTGGACTTTTTCTGGGTTAGTTGTGGCATTATTTTTAGATCGGACTGATTCTATGGCCTAGTGAACCATTTCACATTTTGTTCCCTCTGATAATGTATGATCAAGGGGAAGTACATGCCTCATCAAGCAAAGATTATTTGGTAACTATTTTACCGTATATACCCGAATGTAAGACGAGGTTTTTTCCCACTTATTGTGTTATAAAAATTTGGGATCGTCTTATATTCAGGGTATTAAAAAAAAAATTTTTTTTAAATTATTGTTATTTGCAATGTAGTATGTGGTGTTGGCATCTTGTAACTCGCAACAAATCAATACGTTTATGAAGATTAAAATATGGTTTGTTATGTTTAATTACCATGCATATACGAATAGCGTACATTTTGAGGTTAGGATTTACGAATACACGTCATTTTAAGCAGATAAGTTATATGTTCTAAAGCATACTGAAATATGTTTTAAAACAATCTTTACAAGAACAACCAGTCAGTTTTACGAGCAGTAATTGAGTGATCAACATATCTTAATTTAATAACGTCTCCCATTCTTGAACAAAGAAATTATAGAGTATGTCTTGTAAAAGCGGGCAGATGGATTTCCGATAACACGAGGCATTATAAAAATGAAAGCACGGTCTTAAGGGCATATATTGTGCAAGTTAGCGAGTATTTTTTGAAAAAATCTGTAAGAGGCAGTTGATAACTAGGCCTCGTCTTATATTCGGGGTCGTCTTACATTCGGGTATATACGGTAAATTATTTCTACTGCTTCTAAGTGATACTCTGTGTTTTCTTTGTTTTTCTAATTATCGGTTACCATTATAAAATTCAAGGTCCTTGAGGTCATTCATGGTTCCTGAACTGTTATTTGAAATAATCTCCATTTGATGTTCTTGTGTTTGATGTATAAATGGTTTACCCCATTTCCATTCACTGTACAATCAAAAGTATTTGGACAGACATGTGTGGTGGGACAGGAGAGTACTTTAAAAAGATAACAAATACATTAGGATTGTCAGCAAGATTTTCAAATTCTCATGTGTGAAACACTTGGTCATTTCTTGTATTGAACTGCATATTCTTGATTAACCCTTCAGGCCGGCTATTTAATCTGGAGGTGTTCCCTTCTCTGGCAGTATTTAAATTGAAGCTCAGCAGAGGCGTAGACACCAACAAGGTAAAAAATTAATAATGTAAAATCTATGAAATATAACACAATGAAAACTTTAGGAATACTTACCGATAACATGTCCAATGTTTCTCAGTAATATATGTAACGACTGCTTTTCAGGGTTGTCCATGATCACACGCAATATTTACAAAAATATAATAATTTGATAAGTTCCACTTTTGGTATTTGTTTCAGGTATATTTACAATGAAAACAAGATATGATAATGCTCAATCTACATAATTTTCGGGTATAATTTCCAGGAAAAGCTGAATTTGGAAAGTTTTTAGGCCCCGTGTAGAATTGTCAACAAAATGTAAATATCGCAATATTAGTTCAAACCTGTCACTTGGCATTGTTTGAGGGAGTATAGGCTAGGGGTTTCTAAAAATTCATCCCTGGTGAAATACCTCTTTAGGGTAGGTTTCTGCATTTTCCCCATCAACATTACAAGCCCCTAGAACACATAAATGTTGCCCCCTGTCACTAGCTCCCGCTTCTTGGCGCGCGACCTTGGTTTCAAGGGCGCGCCAACTATACATTCTGTCGCGTACATATTTGTTTCTCAAACAATTAGTTCAATCAATTTGTCGTCGAAAAACAGCAAAATAGAATCTAAAACAGACGTGAAATGCGTTCCTGCTCCCGGCATACCCGTGAACCTCTCGCCACAAACACTGAACTGCGGTCGTTGTTATTACAGCTGAAGCTATTTCTTCTTCATCAGCGCTGTCTGCCACTTCCACAATAACATCATGCTGTGTGTACATAGTCCTTATCACTACCGAAAATATCGCTTCCCTATACATCACTTCCACTACTGTCATCTATCAAACGAATAATCTCTGCACCCATAAGATAATGAGACAGCCCGGCAATTATTTATATGCGACTGAGTAGCCTCAAGCCTACGAAGCAAAAAATTATCTACGTAGTATTTGCTTTCGGTGCTTCCCCTTCGTAAGTGGCAAAAATTGTCAAGATAGACATAGTTCACAAAACATTCTCGAGAATGCAGGAGAGACCGTGATACCTTCTAAAGCAACTAATTTGAAACTCAATAGAGCGCATTTCAAGTTCTTTCGCTGATTGATATGAGTCGTCAAAAGCAACGGATATCGATCAACTTCGTATTAGTTCTAATTATGAAACAGAGATGGCATGAAAGTACACAACGTCTCGGTTCATAACGTGCAAAAAGATCCCGCGAAGCAGCAGTGGTTCATGTGTAATAGGCATTCTAACTTCCGCCTGCACCGGCCGTTTGTGGTACGTCGAACCGGCTGGACGAGTAGAATCCAGCGGACGCATGATGAATAGAAGGAGAAAGTGAGGAGACTCCTGAAGTTCAAGCGCGCCTCGCCAGGCAGCGCTAGAGTGGGCAAGTTCCACACTGCCGGGGTCAGCTGGTCTTAGGGATGGTGCTAAGGGAAACGAATTACTTTGTAACTAATACTCTTTTAAAAAGTAATTAGCGGTTACAATTAAAATAGCACGGCAGGGCACAATGGAAAATATAATTCACGGAAATAAGAACTACGGTCTTCATTGCATGTTACGGAACGCACAGATTCCTGGAGTATACAGTCGGAGAAAGCCCAGATCTTTCTCGTAACATCTGCAGGATTAAGGATGTGAGATTGTAGAGAGCTTGTCTTGCCACTGACTCCTAACGAATTCCTGGCCTTTGTATTTGATTGACTACCATCACAAGTAAAGCCAGCCACCCTCGCCCCAGCCTCTTCTAACTGCAACATCACCTAGACTATATTAGAATTTTTGCGAGAAAAACCCCTGGAGTAGCATTTTTGCTTGCATAAACAACAACTGGCTGCACCCAATTATGCACGAAAGGTACGAACTTGAACACTAGAGCGTGATTTGCAAGTACGTTCTTCTGGAGGTCAGGTGTGTGTCCACCTAAATCAACTAATCCATCTACTTTATCAGAAAAGCTATTTAACTCGATTTCTTCTCTTAGCTTCTCTTCTTCGAAAATTACAACACCGTAACGTGAATTATCATTCTTTTCTTCCTTAAAATAGTCTTAAATAGCATTTATACGATGCGTATTAACTCCGTAAGGGCACTTAAGTCCTTTACAAAGTTTTCTCAAGTGACTTTCTGAAGGCACAGGCAAGAGATTATGTCGCCGACAATGACGGGATCCTTTCGGTGATTTTATTCTCAACAATGAACACTCTAAAATGAATTCATTGCTGTACCTCATTCCATTGGGAGATTTTTCCTGGCATTTCTTGCTAAGGTGTTCGTTATCAGGGGCGGATCCAGAGGAGGGCGACCGCCCAGGGCTCCGCGGTCCTAGGGGCCCCGCGCCATGGATTTTTCTACATTTAATTAATTAATTAATTAAGTATACTTTTCATACTAATTTATAATTCATCTTCCTTTCTTCAGTGCAGCTATGACCTCTCGAGACCGTTTAGCAAGTTAAGATTTCAGTGAAATAATTCAAGTCTTCAGCCGGGAAAAAAGTCGCAAAGTAATATTTTAATATTTCATTGTTTACATAATCTTATTCAAAGCGACTTAAAGGTTTCTTTCATATTATTAAAATAATGTACTGTAGTGTATTCAAAATATTGTAAATATTCTTTATTTTATTATTATTATTATTATTATTATTATTATTACCAAACTATTTTCCATTTTATTCGATAATTTTTTTTCTATTGTTGTGGGCCCCACCTTATCATATCGCCCAGGGCATCGCAAGGCCTGGATCCGCCACTGTAATCGTTATCTTTGTAATTAAATGCCTGTGAAATTCGAACCTGCTTCTCCAGCAAATTAATTCTCGATTTTGCTGAGTTGAGGCGGGATCTAACTCGAATTAAATTACGGTTAGCATTCTTTAGGCGCCTTTTGAGCAATATTATAGTCTTTTCAGCATCAGTAAGTACACTAGAATGACCCAAATTCTTATCAACATTGGACTGACCTTTTAATGCCTCATTCGTTGCTCCACTCCCATCTTCAATCTTCTTTCTTCTTTTTCTGGTGGTGTCGAGATTCTTTTTCCTGTTGGGAGCTTTACGGGACTTATTCTTACTACTTCGGTAAATTAGGGGGGAAATGAGGCACTGCTCCAGGACGTAACTTCCACCACACACGAGAGATTTCCACTTCTTCACCATTCACTATAAAATTATATGATTTTACTATCAAATCAGCAGAGAAATGAATTTGACAAATTCTACTACTACGCGTTAACTTCGTATCCTTTCGTGGAATAGCTCTGGCCCATTTTTCAAATTGATTTGTATCCTTCGGTGGTGAAAAAAATCGTATATCGTCAACTACTCGACCATACCCTGACTTACAGCCAGGTACAAAACAATAAGGCATGTTGAACTATTAAATGAACCAAGCCACATAAGAAATATGTTTGAAGTACACAAAACACAAAACGCTGATGTACACAAGACACAATGAACTGAATTTAAGAACTGAAAGCAAAGAAAATTCAATTTAATTCACACAAATATCTCACACAGTAACTTCTCGCGCACTTTCTACGACCCGGCTCGACGGAAACACAGCACGTGTTGGACATAATCGCTTACAGTGCTTGTAGCGGCGGGACCAGAAACTACCGTGCTAAAATGGCGTAGTCCTCACACTAGGTCCTTCTATTCGTCATGGCGGACGTACAGTGTACGGCCAACCGGCTTGAGGGGTTAATACTAAAAATGGACTTACCCAAACATACAATTGTTGCAGGAATGACATTCCGTATTCATTCTCAGGTGTGTTTGTTATTAACTGTTTTTTTATCCCTGCATGTTAATAGATGTACAGTAATCAGGCAGTCATATTCACTGTTATCAAACTGTGCAGAAATACTGTACACAGAAAGAAAGAAAAAAAAAGGGCAAGTAATTGTAAATGTTTCTCCAGGTGAATGGTAGTGAAATGTTCCCTGTTACCTTCATTGATTGATCCTGTACAACACATTAAGTTTTGTTCTTATTTTAATCTATTATAATGTTTCATGGAGATATTGCCCATTTAAGATTTGATTGCCGCTGAACATTGGCAGCGCCAGTGTTTGTTGTTGATTGTAGCAGCTGCCCCGCACAGTGAAGCGGGGAACACAGCAATGACAGAATGCATTCTACACATAAGTCGAGCAGCATTGCGCATCACAGGAGCTCATGTCACCATGGACAGTTCAACGATGACAGGCTATTGGAACTGAGTCATATCCTTCTCACGCAACTGTACCTGTCAATGAAGCAGGCTGACGTGTGACACAAGTAAACAAAGAATAGTTCCCATCTCGACCGCCGGCAATCAATTCGTGAAAGGGTAATATGTGCAACAAGATTTAGAGTATGGTGTGTATTGTTAATTATTCAGTGATTTAAAATGCTTGCAGTATTATACCAGTCTTTGGGAAAGTATTTTGGAATTGATCTCTTAAGATGGCCTTTTGATAGGCATGTTGTCATATACGTATAATTTCAGCTCGGTACAGTATTACAATTTATTGCATTAAACTTGTATTTTTATTAATTAATTAATTAATTAATTTGTGAGGTGTACTTAAATATTTCATACATGGAGAAAAAAGAAGGAATAGGACAATTGTACTGTCATGTTTTATGTATCCTCTCTATTTTTTTATTGTTTTATAAAATTATTTTATAACTATTTTCATGCTAAGGAAATTGTCCTTATTTTATATTGATGTAATATTGAGTTTTAATACTAAAGGTATACAGTATTTATGATCCTTATTTTGTTTGTTTTAAAGCCTCCTATTATTGTAACTTGATAATCTATTTGTTGGCCTAAAGTGTGTGTTTTCATGGATTAGGTATGTATAATGTGGTTCTTAATTTAGTATAGTGCTTGGGTCAATAATGCTCACAACGTGATATCAGATGGTGACATTTAATTTAGAGTGATTCGTTCATAGAAGTGAGCAAAGCACATGGTTAGCAATAAACTTCTGAACTTTATCTTGCATTGGTGAGCTACAGTATACCGCCAAGTTGTTGGTTGTGTTCCAATAGTCTCGTTAAAGCAATGTTGGTATTAAAAAAAATGCAGTATCGAAGAAACTCAGCTTCAATATCGTAGTTACATCGATTGTTTCTGAAGACTTAGATTTACCATATTTGTGACTACGCATCATGGTTTGGTTGAGATTGTCACTGGCAGTACACATGACATGTGAATTTTCTGTATATAATCGCTAAACATTTTTTACATTCATAGTTTTGTGCAGTTTCTATTTTTCTGTATCACAAAAGATTAAAGAATCAGCAATATAACTGCGTGATGTTTAATTTTCTCTCAACCGTACTTACTTTCTGTGACAGGATTGGTTCCCTTCTTTAAATTCAAAACCTACTATTTGAGGCAGTCTATTCAAAAACTTGGCCATTGTCAGTTATAGGAAGAATGGAAAGCTAAATATGAAGTACAAATATTTGTAGTTAAGATTAATTGGACGTGGCCCATGACCGAGTCAAGTGGAGACAGCGGATTCAAAAAGCGGACCCTGCCACGAGGTGGGACAAACGCTAAAGCAAAAGAAGAAGAAGATTAATTGGATAATTCATAAAACAAGAGCTGTCAGTGATTAAAAAATTAAAAATAAAAAGAATGGAAATAAAAAAGATACGAGCCTTACAGTAGTCGCATATGATGTGTAACATCTGACATGTTATCCTACTATGAAATTGAGATGAAATGTTTGTGGAGTCATCTGACATGTTATCCTACTCGTATAACTTACTACACAGCTTGGACATTCTTAAAATGTTAATTGACGCTCCGTTTTCATACTGGTATTGATGAATGCATAGATTGAATTGGAGATATGCTACTGTCACACTTGTTTGAACAAACATCACATATTATATTGTAAATTTATTAAGAGGAGGAATGAAACCAAAGTCTCTAGCCTATCTATAAACTACTAGAAATAATGTTCAATACAATCAAATTTCCCAACTCCTGCTTGGTTCAAACTATTGTAATTAAAATTAGATAAATCGTAATTTCATGTAGATTCTGTTAAAATGACGCATAATTTTATGATAGATATTGTTAAAATCTATAATCTGGCAGCAAAAATAATTGCCGGGACTGGGGTTCGAACCTGAGACCTCATGATTTGCTGACCAAGATGCTATCACGCAGCCATTACAACCACAGAAACTTAGAGGACACAGGATGTCGAGCGATGCGGGAAATATATGGGAATTTTAGTTCCCCGGGAAATAAACAGGAAATTCTCACGTGATGCGGGAAATCTTGAAAAGTCTCATAATGCCAGACTTTAGCCACCGAACGCTTGGTAGAGTCCTCCCGTTCAGCCTTCTATTTCCCCTGCAGACCGCGCTGCCACCTGCAATTTGCACAACCGATAGAGCGCTAAGCGCGATGAGAACCCAGCCAACGTCGAATGCACGCTTTGCCTGGCCGACCGCCGGCCTTACACTATCCGCGCGGGGCTTTGCGCGCTTCGCTCGTTGCTGACAATGACATAAAGGAATCAGTCCGCATTGTTATTCACAGAGGAGACCAGTTGTTTTTTCGACCTGGGGTTCTCGATAAGAGCATCCCTTAAAGAAGCTAACAGCTCAAGATCTCAGCATGGGTGCCCGCAGGGAGGGGCAAGGTGGGGCCATGGCCCCCCCCCTGGAATTCCGAGAATGTTGATATACGGTCATTGTTACCAGTTATTTCATAAATTGAAGTTTCTGATAAACAACTGACAAATGTTACAATAGGAAACTTATTTAATGTTGCTGACGTAATATGTATATTCAAAACATATGTGGTTTTAATGATGTCATGTACTAGACCACCAATGGAAACATAGGTCCATTTTTAGCATACTTTTATCATTTTGCTAAAATGAGGAGAAAGTAGACTTGTGAGATCGATCCGGGAAAATGTCTGTGTGTCCCCATATCAACTCCTAAACAGCTACAGCTATCGAAATCAAATTCGGTAAGAGTAAAGATCTGTACCTGAATATCTTACGGCCATATTTGAAATTGACTTCAGTTCTACCAACTGCTGAAAAATCGCAATTGAAATTTGAGCTCTTTGTTGGATATCTCAGAAGTTACGCATACGAACTATTCCAAAATTGGCACACATATAGATAACATCATTCAAGATTAATTTTCAGAAGTCCATACATTCCAGTGTTGCCAATATGATTCTAAGCCTGCCGATATGTCCAATTTCTAAATGCATGTAACTTCTATCCTATCGAATGGATTTCAATCAAATTTCGTATTTACTATGTGTATTATAACAGATATGACTGTGCATCCTAAAGAGCCATCAGGGCTGCCAACTGTTAATAAATGCTCTCTATTTTTTAACCCTAATATCAATATATCAGAAAGTATGCAAGCCAACAGCTCTAAACTTTGCACACGTATAGTACCTGACATTGTACCTTAGCATGGTGTAACTCATATACATCAGTGCTGCCAACACGATCCTAAGCCTGCTGATAAGTCCAGTTTTTAAATGCATATAACTTCCATACTAACAAATTGATTTTCACCAAATTTCGTATGTGCTTTGTGTACCACGACAGTTACAACTATGCATATTCTTAAGAACCAGCAGGCCTGCCAACTGTTAATAAATGCTCTCTCTATTCTCTTAATCCTAATATCGATATATCAGAAAGTATGCAAGCCATCAGCTCTATAAACTTTGCACATGGATAGCACCTGACATTCTAGATTAATTGGGAGTAACTAATATACTTCAGTGCTGCCAATATGATTCTAAGCTTCCTGACAGTTTCAATTTTTTCAATTATTTGTAACTTCTGTACTAAGAAATGAATTTTATCCAAAATTGGCACTATAATAGATCATAATATTTCAGATTAATTCTGAGCATCGCATAGGCTACATGATATTGTTCCCAACATGATTTTACGCACACTGATAAATCCAATATCAAACAGAATGTAACGTCCATACTATCCATTAGAATTCTACCAAATTTTTTATTTGCATTCTATACCTTAAGAGATGGAACTAAGAATATATTCAGAGATGCCAGGGCTGTCAACTGTGGTAAGTTACTCTATTAGGCTACACTATTTTAGGTGTATTTCAAACTGCAGTTAATTACTTAGAAATGTTAGTATTACCAACTTGATTTCGTCATTATTATAGATAGGTCTATATAGATTGGCATCAATCTTAAATGTTAAGGAAAGTAGGCTCTTTAGTTAGTCACGGAACTACTTGTTCAATATGCTGAGCCCAAGGTTGCAGGTTCGAAACCTGGCGCAGTCAGCTGGCATTTGAGGGTGCGCAAATGCGAGGGAGCCGTGTCAGTAGATTTACTGGCACGTTAAAGATCCCCTTCGGGGCAAAATTCCGGCACCCCGGCGTCTCTAAAAGCCAGTGTAGTTAAAAGGGACGTAAAACCAATAACATTATTATTATTACTTGTTCAATATGGTTATGCCTAGTGTTAAAATATCGTATGTTTGCCCAACACTATCAAACTTGGTTAGGCGAGCTACTAGCCTACTTTCGCCACCTCACTTTGGCAGTGATGATATAGAAGCACGTTCAGGAGATATTTTTAGCCTATTTTCATTTATGCAAAAATATGCTTATAAGATCACCTTTTGTCCGTATGTTTGTGTCCCTCCCTAATGATTTTGAAACTGCTGGAGCGATTTCAATGATACTCAGTAAGGTCATAGCACAATTTCGGCCGACCCTGACCGTGCCCTTCAAATTTTATCATGTCTCACCAATTGAACGTGGCGGCTGTGTGAAATATGTCACCGGCATTCTATATCTCCAAAACTACTACTCATATCACCCTGAAACTTTGTATGGTGATAAAGGGCACTACTAGAAGTTCACCTATGAGACTTTCAAAAACCTGTTAACTACAGAACGAACATGGTGGCCATGCGAAATTGAAAATATTTAAAAAGACTTTTCTCGTTAACAATTCAAACGCAATAAAACTTGGTACAGCAAATGTTTATACACATTGTAATGCACTGGCATCTAAGTTAGTTCAATTGTTTACATAACCTTGAGATGGCGGCTGTGCGAATTATTTCACCGGCATTCTATAGCTCCGAAACTATTACTGATATCGCCCTGAAGTTTTGTACGGTGATAGAGGGCACCGCTAGAAGATCACCTATAAGACTTTCAAAGACCTGTTAACTACAAAACGAACATGGCAGCCTAGCGAACTTGAAACATTTAAATAGACTTTTTGCGCGATTTAAGCGGGAATGTAACCGATGAGGGATCAAAATTTTGAAATATGCGTGTTTTGTATGTATGGCCTTTTTTATACTTTGTGTAATAATTTCAAGCTCATAACTTAACTGGAAGTATTTTTAAAATAAATTTACTTCTGATGATGCATGCCTATAGACAAAGTTTCTTAAATGTGAGTAAAAGAACATATCCAACTTTCAAATGACGTTTTCTCAATATCAATTTTTCCACGACTGAAATTTTCAGGGATTGTTTATTGAGTAATTATACACATATTTATGTAGAATTATGCGTCAATTTAACCATTTGTAGAATTTGCATGCATTTGTATTCATATTTTCACAGGTTCATAGAATCCGAAATTCAAAACTACTACTAAACTAGTTAAAAGCTCAGGCCACGATCTTTTATAGTTATGTTGTAAAGTGTACCTAATTAAGAGTATGTAACAAACTTTTTTGCAGTGACTGTACTGGTGCCATTTTGCCACCCAAGTTTGTTGTTGCTTGCCACGTAATAGATCGAACATCATTAGATAACTGTACAAAGTTTTAACGCTCTATGTTTTACTTTGTGAACTCGGTGAACTTCTAAAAGTCAGCTATGCATTTTTGGTTACATCGTTCCACCCAAACGCAGTGAAAATGTGTCTATACACATTGTAATGCATTGGTATCTAATATAGTTCAATTGTTTACATAACCTCAAGATGGCGGCTGTGCGAAATTTTAGAATTAAGTTTTTATTTCTTGTGTCGTAATCATGCGATCGAAGTGAAAGTTTGATTAATGAACCTATGCAATAAGTTTCATTTAATGGTGCATAACTCTATGACCTATACATATAACAATCCAACATGACGACCTTCCGAAATATTTCAACGGTTCTCAATATCTACGAATCTATTACAGCAATCAAACTGAATTATTTTATGCTCATAGAGACTATGAACATAAGTTCACCTATGGGACATTCAGTAACCTGGTGAGCAAAAATCCAACATGGCGGCGATGCGAAATATAAATGAATGTTTCTCGGGATTTAACCATCCGAGTGCAGTGAAACTTGGAACGGTAAATTCTTATACAACTTTTAATCCACTGGCATCTAATTTATTTCAATTGTTTTCATAACCACAAGATGGCAGCTGTGCGAAATTTTAACATCTTGTTTTAATTTCTTGTGTCTTAATCATGCGATTCAAGTTTGAATACTACTCCTACACAATAATATTCATGTAGGACAGTAAGATCTGCCTAAACCGGTCCCTTTACATACCGGAAACCTGAACAAACGGAAAACAAAATTCGGAATGGACGTATTTCCTATGTAAAATGACACTGCAAACCGGAAAACTGCCTAACGCGGAAACAGAAATAAATTCCGGAACTGTAGTCGTAAATAACCTGACTGAGACTAATTATCTTATCCATAATACAAAGCTATGTGCTGAATTTTGAGCGCGACTGTACTTGCTCCTAAGTCCTAGGAAACATTAACTCTCATTTTTTCTCGAGGATGAAACAGGTATGCTACATTTCACAACATGTGTACCATTACTTCCTCCTACCCTCCTGTAATACACACAGTTTCCTTCTGAAAAATGAGAGTAGAAGGGTGAACTGGAGTAATCTTCAAAGGTGTTCTTTTTACTGTGCACTGCATTTATTTGCGTACTGTAATCAGTGACAATGACTTCTAAACATAAGACACTTCCACTGGAGGAGAACATTATAGTTACTGAAGAACACGAGAAAAACAAACGTCCGGCTAAAGAATTAATTGTGTTACCATTTAGACTTTCACGGCCCAAAATTCAACATTATGAATAATTAATTGTGTTGTTTAAAGTGGGAAAAACACAAATTATTTCATAGTAATCCTATGCGAAATACAGTATTTCTTTGTAGTGTATTTGGTCTTATTACAACACAACCCTTTTTAAAACGGAACAATAAATCTGGAAAGATTGCGTTCCTCTTTAGGCAGGTTTTACTGTAGTGCATAACTCTTAAGACCTACATATATAAAAATCCAACATGGCAACCATCTGAAATATTTAGACGGTTCTCAATATACACGAATCTATTACAGCAATCAAACTGAAATTTTGTATGTTGATTGAGGCAATTAAGGCGACACTCCTGAGATAAACCCATATTTTTACCTAATGCATGGATTTTCACAAAACTTTGTGGGAATGTCACCCAAACAAAAGTAGAGATATCACAAACATTTGTTTCATATACAACTAATAGTTTTTCCAAAATAATTTTTTTAGACTTTTTTTGTGGAATTTTTAATTTCATTTTTTTTTTTTCATAAATTTCAAATGACATGTTAATGGAAATTTGGAATTAAGTAGATAATACATCTACATCTTTAAAAAACACTACGTTTTAGACAAGGACGTTAAAAGTCGGAGACATGACAGTGCAAAGGGATGTTTTCAAAAAAATCAAGAGAGGAACGTGGAGTAAGCGGCAGAGACTAACATCCCTCTTCGCAAAGTTGACCATCCAGCTTTTCGGGAGTACTTGACAAAGTAAGTACCAAGGTTGTATATAATGTATTTAGTTTTATCTGATTCTTATAAACTGCGACAGCCATGAATTTCACGAGGTCATTTACTTAAGGCGACACTCCTGAGATAAACACATCTTTTTATCTAATGCATGGATTTTCACGAAACGTTGTGGGAATGTCACCCAAACAAAAGTAGAGATATCACAAACATTTGTTTCATATACAATTAATAGTTTTTCCAAAATAATTTTTTTTGGTTGAAATTTTATTCCATTTTTTTCATAGATTTCAAATGACATGTTAATGGAAATTTGGAATTAGGTAGATAATACTTCTTTAAAAACACTACATATCGATTTTTCTGTAAATAATTTATACAGTGAGATATTATAGTACTAAATTTGTGTTATTTTTTTGTTCAAAAAACTTTAGACTTTTAAATCTCTACTACTGGTAAGAATTCTGCAATCAAGAATTCCATACGCAGGTTGCCTAATATAGCTGTGATACATATACCATACAAATTTTGTTACATTTGGCAGAATATTATGGGAGAAAAATGGGATTTAAGTGTAAAATTTCAATTGGCAGGAAAATTAAAGCAAAGTTCAAGTGAGGTTATCTTCCTACCTAATGCATGGATTTTCACGAAACTTTGTGGGAATGTCATCCAAACAAAAGTAGAGATATCACAAACATTTGTTTCATATACAATTAATAGTTTATCCAAAAAATTTATTTTTTATTTTTTGGAATTTTTAATTCCATTTTTTTCATATATTTCAAATGTCATGTTAATGGAAATGTGGAATTAGGTAGATAATACTTCTTTAAAAAACACTACGTATCGATTTTTCTGTAAATAATTTATGTGATGAGATATTATAGTACTAAATTTGTGTTTTTGTTCAAAATTCAAAATTTTTGGACTTTTAAATCCCTACTACTGGGAAGAATTCTGCAATCAAGAATTCCATACGCAGGTTTCCTAATATAGCTGTGATACATATGCCAAACAAATTTTGTTACATTTGGCAGAATATTATGGGAGAAAAATGGGACTTAAATGTAAAATTACAATTGGCAGGAAAATTAAACTCAAGTGACAATATCTTCCTGATCCAATACCTAGAAAACGCCTGAACCGTATGTTTTCCTTCCTTTTGTTTCTTAGCAGCTTTTGTACAAATATTGGTAATTCTGGAAGCTTGTCTAGTATCTTGATGCACAACTACAAGAGGTTACTTGCGCACGAACTTCACAAAAGTAAACAGACTGGTTACGCCACAGAACTCTCAAGAAAGAAGGAACATACAAGAATAACAAAACTTATAGTTGTCGGCATTATTGTAGTGACATCAGGAATACCAATACAAGCATACAATGTTGCTCAATGACAGTAGAGTCATATACTGAAATATTAGTCCTTTGCAGGCTTTATAAAATCATTCAGAAACATGGTACATACCTGCCAACTTTTACGGTTTATCCGTAAAATTTACGGAAATTGCAGCATTTTACGGTTTTACGGATGAACGGTGTCATTTTACGATTTCGCGGACAAAAATTTGAAAAGATAATTTACATTCGATAATACCGCACACTTCCGTACAATCGATTGTTTGCGTGGGTCGAAGGCAAGTCCACGATAGTCGATAACTCGTTCTTTGATATGATTCGTACTTTTAACCGTGTGATGTTTGTGTCTTCATTGTAATTGAATTTGAAGCCGGGATAACCGTTCTTCCATGTGAATCTTAGGTGTCGACAGGCTCTGCTTCGCATATTCTTTGTTCCGCTCCGTTCGCTCGTTGCGATTTAAACCATATTCTTTGACCACGTGAGTTGTTCATTGTTCGCGAAGTTGGCGTTCCTTGAATGTTTTCGTCTTTTAAGGTTATGGCATATTTTAATGAAGCGTTCGAGTTTTTGTGCTATAACTTCGTGCTTCGCAGTTTCCTGTATTCCTTGGACTAATTACATTCGTTCCACGTGTGTGTTTGTTTTTTATTTCTACCATGTGCATATTCTTTCTTCACGTTGACAGTGACGTAATTAGGGCCGAGTGTCTGTTTACTTCCTTTTTGGTGGAACACAATGTGCCCTTAAGTGCGGCTGATCATGCTGATGCTTTATTTAAGATGTTTCCAACATCAGAAGTTGCAAAGAAATATAGTTGTGGTCGCACGAAAACGACATGCTTTGTAAATAAAATGGCAAAAAATGCATCATCTGAAGTTGTTAAGTGCCTTCAGAACGGACCGGATACAGATAAATCCCTTTTCTTTCCATCAGTGAGAAACTACTTTTGTACTGCCTGTGACTACATCATCAACAAGTTTCCACTCAAGGATGACCTGTTAAAGAATGCTCAAGTTGCTAGGTTAGACAAAATTGAAGATGCACAGTTTTCTTCCATTCGTTTTTTCTTGGAAAAGTTTCCTATCATGTTATGCAAGGAAGAGAATGAAACTACAGATGAGGTGGTGAATGACCTTCAGAGGCAGTTCACAGCTCTTCAGGTAGATGACACTTCGGCTGCACATCAAGATGCTGCAAGTGATTCCAATTGGGCACAAATATCAAGAATTCGTGGAGCCGATAGACTTCTTAAGTATAACCGAATTTCTAGAGTAATGCTCTCTGTTCTCACCATACCCCATAGCAATGCAGAATGTAAACGTGTTTTTAGCCTTGTGAAGAAAAATAGAACACAGTTCAGGTCATCCATGTCCAATGAATCTCTGGAGTCTATTTCTATTTTGAAGACCAGGAGTTCTGGTCGCTGTTATGACAAAACATTTTCTCATGACTTTTTGCAGGAAGCTAAAAAGACCACAACCATGACTTTAAAGTCGAACTAGCATGTGATTTGCAGTGTGTATTATATTATTTCTTGCCTGTGTTACGTTAAACAAGTTTTATTGTGTAAAGCCTTTTTCAATTATCGTATATCAGCTTAATCTATCAAGGAAGTCCTGTTATGTGTGCTCCAAACCAATATTCACCACGCCTGCTGCTGATTAACATGGATTTCTTCTGGATTGTTATGTTCATCTACAAATTATGTAAGTAGATATGATTTCATTGAAGTATCCTGTTTAAAGCATGAATTATTGTATTTTGTAGCCCAGAAGTATTATTATTTTCGTCAAGCCGGGGGTATATCGAAAATCGTTCTATTTTTTGTCGCGCGTGAGTTTTACTGATAGCCCTTTTCAAAAGTTGGCAGGTATGATGGTAGATCTTGCAGCTCTATTCTGTAGAAATAAATGCAGGAGGGGGGGGGGGGCTGTTGGCCCATCCCCGGGATGTGTAACTGCAAAGAACAGGGATATTTTATTGATTTGATTGAATGAAAACATGACAATAACATCATAAATAATCTAACAAGCAGATGCCACGCCCAGACTGACAAACAAAGCATTATTAAGGTGATAAATTGTTTGAATTCAATGGAATAACTTTGTGACAAGAAAGAAGAAACCCCATCCTTTCAAATTCAGTAAAAAAAAAAAACACCAAAATGAACAAAATATCGACTTTTATCTCCGGAGTGTCGCCTTAACATAAGTAGGATATATGAAAATAGGCTGTATAGTTCTTCACGGATCTACTTGTTATACATTAACACCGATAGCGGATTTCAGCCCCTAAAACGAGGTTTTCTTTGCTTACTAGTAAAACACTGGTCCTTCAAGGTTTTGCTTACAATATTGGGTCATTGACAGTATTCAGACCCATAATCACGGGGAAACAAACAGGGCAAAGGACGGCAGGTTTTAGGGGTTGAAAAAATTCTGGAAAGCTGTACAAAACCGCTTGGGCATTACACGCCAAGTTATTAAAGATAACACACACAAGAGAATTATTCATTGTCGCACATTTGCAATGTTGATTATTAAAGGACATGCAAAACGGGATTGTGTTAGTCATCTTGGTGTTCTTGCTTTTGAATCTGACTTGAAAGTGAAATTGGACTAATAAAATCGTAATCTTGTTTGCAAATGACAAGGCAAGAAGGAAACTCCTTGTTATGTAAATAATTGGTTGTGTAGGATATATTTTAAAATTTAAATTCTTTGAATTAAGTTTTTTTTATTTGTAATTTTAGTAAACACATATTTATAGTATTTGCCACTCATAGTTAAATACACGCTCAGTGAAGAAACAGGCCCATGTTTTAAGTCGGAGGTAGCAAAGATTATTTTAATTTTTATTCTTTTTGCCCAGGGGCTTCAGAAGCCCTAAATACGGGCCTGACTGTGTTGTGCACTCGTCTAATTTTGAGCCGTTCTGCTTTACTGCGATCGTTATTCGTGCTGCGAAATGCTGTATATTTTTATTCAAAGTGTGCCATAGTACTGTGGTCTATTTCTTGAGAACAGAGCAATTATTGCTACTAATGAACAGCAATCTGCCATTGTTGTAGATTCTTAACCTGTAGTGTTAAATCTTCTAAGACTGAAGCAATTTATAGGCTAATAGTTAAATTGTTCTGCGGTGTTTTTGTGCCGTTATCAAAGCGACTGGGATTCACACTCTCAATCGAATGTAGACGATAGATCAGTTGAGACAAAATGGTGAATTCAATACTGATAGACTTCGTAATGTTGTAGGCTGATTCCAATGGGCTCTTCTTGCAAGGCAATTTTCGATGCACAAGAACTAGCCTACTTATATGAGCGGAGAAGCTAATTTTATCGTAATTTAATTGGGCTTATAGTCGGATTGACCGACTGAAAATTACACTTCAATATAGATCAATTAGGTGATAATGCCAAAGTTCAAGGGGCGGATTGATAATGATGGGCTTCTGAAAGAAGAAAATTACAGAACAGACATTGGCAGGGTCTTTACTTAAGGAACATTTATGTGACGTTCTTAAGTATGAATGTATAATAGTAAATGATCCTGCGATGTTCGTCGTTAGCAAAGCAACTAAGTAAGAAGTAAATGATTTAGTGAGTTTTATATATTCTATGTTCGACCATGGCAAAATGTAAATATTATATGTCAGAAAACTGTACTATAATGAGGCTCATTATAGCCTAGTACAAGTTTTCATTATGATACAGTTTCTCCCACCAATCAGAGCTCAAGAAACAGTGTGACTAATTAGGTAAGGATAGCCTCGCACCTGTGCTGACTTCCACGGCGTCCTATTTTTAAGTTCACTTCGTGGCTAGTGTCATAGTGGGGTATTCGAGATGGCCATGGTCGAATACACGGTATTCTCTGCGCCCAAGGCGCTCTGTACAGTACATAAAACTGGCAAAATCTCGACAGATATTTATGAATATTTATGTTCAAACTTTAAATACATAGTGTGATTATCGTCGAATATAAACAGTCTTATGCAACTCGCCTAGAATGGTAATTAAGACACGAGTATGTTTATAAAGCGAGTTTTATAATTTCCATACGAGATCATCCGATCTCTACCAAATTTTGCAACACTATACCTTAATGTGGGAAGCGTCTTTTGACCAAACCTCAAGGTCATCAGCCAAATAGTTTCAAGATGGCGGATGTATGAGTCGTGAAAGTATTATAGCCAAACCGTAACTTACGATTCAACAAGGCCTGGCCTTACCAAATACACTCATCGTACATAGGGAGCTTTAAACTGTTCTCAAGGAGGCGACCGGTAGGATATTAGCATTTTAAAATAGAATATTTTTTGCAGTAGTGACTAATAGTTCAGTCTGATCATGCCGTTGTCAAAAAGGCGGCAATTTTTTGCTCGTAAATCCATATATTTCCGTAAGTTTATATCCTTTTAAGAATGTATTGAACAAAATAATATATTATTTGGTATCAGATGGTTTATAAAAACGGCAGGAAACTCTAATGAATCATTCATTGCAAGACAAAATGTTCTAGGCAGTTATACAGGGTGGTCGAGAAGTCCCTTTACATGTTATAACAAAGGGCAATAAATTTAGACATATATTATAAATATTTAATATTAACATTGTTTACATATTGTTGAGATAACAATTTCCCGCCGTGAGCCGAGTCTCGCACTTGACACGCTCACTTCGGTTAGCGTGGGAAAGTCGTGTCACGTGGTTCGCTGCGTAGCTCGCTGCCTTCAGTCGAAAGAGTTCAACCATGATGGATACAAGTGTTTTCACTGTTAAGGAGCGTTTGGTGGCTTCTGTTTGGGTTCACGAACGTCAGAATACGAAGAAGACAATGTCAGACATTTTGAAGGACTTCGCTGTGAGGTTTGGAAAACCACCGCCATCACGACCAAAGTTATTCGCGTGGGAGAAGAAAACCTTTGTGACAGGAAGTGTTCTCGATGCACCTCGTAGTGGAAGGCCTACGACTCGTATTGAAATGTGTGCCGCTGTGGCCAGGGCCGGATTTGAGAGTATGCAGCCTATAGGCTAAAGTCCATTTGCCACCCCCTCAATAGTTCATATTTGCTTAATACATTTGTTTTATACAACAAAAGGATAGAGTTCATTGGCGTTTTCAAATTTTTAAACATAAAGTTCATTTAGTTTAGATGAAAAATCCACAGCCTGCTTCCAGTCTCCGACCGGGTCAGGAATGGAATGAATGAAGCCCCCATCTAGCGGCGAGGATATGAACTGTGCCTGCTGCTGAGGCCTGACGCACTCCACTGGGGCAATGATGAAATGAAATGATAGTGGAGAGTGTTGCCGGAATGAAATTTTGACAGGGAAAACCGGAGTACCCGGAGAAAAACCTGTCTGCCTCCGTTTTGTCCAGCACAGATCTCACATGGAGTGACCGGGATTTGAACCACGGACCCAGCGGTGAGAGGCCGGCGTGCTGCCGCCTAAGCCACGGAGGCTTATTTAGTTTAGATAAAACTACAAATTTAATGGCTTACATAATAAATGTTATAATGAAATTAGTTATCTACTTGTTTTTTTACTTCCTTCTTTTAATATTCGTTAAAAAATGAAATGGGTTTCGAACTTAATTAATTAATTTGTTCTTGGAGATCAGTGATCACTAATTTACACATATTTTTATATTTCAATGCTAAATGACTATCTATTGTGTAATTGAAGAACTGCGTTCAATTCGAATTAAGTTGTCCTACGTGGTGAAATGAAATTACACAAAATGTAGTTAATTACTGGTTTATTTGTTGAAAAATATACAAACTTCTCTAAAACAACTCACCCCACGCAATCTTGATGTTCAAATTTACATAGCTTTCTTACGAGATTTCTTAATGGCAAACTCGTTAATAATGTCCTCATATGAAAGTGTTTTTGTTGTATTTGCCTCAATACAAAGTAATGAAAGTGAGTTTAACCGTATTTCAGAAATACTAGTTCGCGGATAGTTCTTAACTCTTCTAAGGCAGGAAGAACTGTATAGGGACTAAAACATATTTTTAAGTAACTTGTATTCTTAAATTCGTACGGAAAATATTATTAACGTCGGAAATACTTCATTTTAGCTTTTGAATGAATTGCCAAACTGCCGCCCCTGAAAATTTGCAGCCTACTTAGCCTATTTAGAAATACCGCCCTGGCTGTGGCGGAATCGATTCAAAGATCGCCGGTGAAGTCAACCCGTAAGCGGTCTGCGGAATTAGGCGTCCCGCGATTGACGATGAAAGACCATATGCGCAAAGACTTGAAACTTCCATGATTTCGGCCATCCTCAGTGAACGAGTTGAGTGATCGTGACTTGGAGCAATGTGTGCATGGATGTGAAATGCTGCTCGCACGCTTCCCGCATGCAGATGATAAAAAAAACAACACGTTATATTCTCTGATGAGTGTGCGATTTATCGTAGCTCATGAAATCGTAACGTCTTTATTCGGGCAACAAGCAATCCGCACTTTTACGAGGATTTTAAGTAACCGCGTGTTTTGCTTTGGGCAGGGTTATCGGCAGACCATCTGCTTGGACCTTATTTCTTTCTGTGAACCAGCACAGCTACCTGCAAATGATTAACACGTGGTTGCTTCCACAATTAAGGGTTAAAGGTATAAGTGACATCGTGATACTTTAACAAGATGGTGCTCCACCACATTTTGCTGTGAGTGTCCGCAACCGGCTAAATGAACTTTTTCCAAACCGCTGGATAGGGCGTGGATCACGAGACCTTCCAGCACCACTGCCATGGCCTCCTCGAAGCCCAGACCTCAGCACACCGGACAATGCACTATGGGGAATAATAACAGAAAACGTTCATAAACGACGATACGTGAACAACGACCAACTGAAAGATGGAGTTTGCATGGCATTTGAAACTATCACCCACCGCATGCTGCAGCGGATGCATACAATAAAGTGGCAACGGATCAACGTCTGCTTCGAACATGGAGGAATGGAATTGTTAATTGTAACCAGACATTGTTTACTCCAAATAAATGTTGAAATAAAAGAATCCTGTTTTATTCATAACAATGTTTCCATGTCTGACTGTCCTATGCTATAACATGTAAAGGGACTTCTCGACCATCCTGTACTAAACCTGTTATTAACGCAGTGTTAGCATTGAGCGATTTTTAGCTTAATGATAGGGTCTCTGACTCATAACCTGGAGGTTCCTGGTTCAAAGCCCAAGAGGTGTTAGCATTGAGCGATTTTAGCTTAATGATAGGGTCTCTGACTCGTAACCTGGAGGTTCCTGGTTCAAAGCCCAACAGGTTCAAAATTTTTTACTTTTTTTTGGTATTGATTTATAACTACTGCATGTTATAATGTTACGCATATATGGTGTGTATTTGCAATCAAAAATGTTATATATATACTTATAACACCACATATTTCTACACTCGACTACATCGATTAAAATTTGTTGTCCTTGATCCGTGGTACAGTCTATTGTTGTTGTTGATTTTGATTCTTTAGGGATTTTGCGGCATCATGGTCTTGTAGCCCCGTGTAGAAGTTGTCTGGTAATCTGTGTCACTGTGATGTCTGTAGGCTTACTAGTGTGTGTACTTTTATACGAGGAAGAATTTCGGTAGGAAGCTGTTGTTCTTGTTGTTTCATTTGAGATGCATGGGCATCATTGTCATTTAGCCCCGTGTACTTGGGTGAGTGTTGAATCTTGTATGATAACCTGTGTTATTGTAATGGCTGTATTAGTGTGTGTGTATATATAATTCTGGTGAGGATTCGATCAATCAACGTATAATATCCGTATAGCACGTTGTATTTCAACAAGGTACTACAACCAACATTCAGTTATACTCCTTGGAAAGGACAAAGAGTTATAACCAGTGCTTTTTTTTTTTTTCTAAACAAAATGTAAGGGGTACTCTCAGTTGTAGTCAACAAAATTGCAATTTTTGGCAATTTGCAGAGACCGGTTATTACTTCATGGGCTGACATGTTAAATGAAAGGTTGAATTGTGTTCATTGATTAACTCATTAATTCATTAACTTTCAGCTTTTTCGATGCCCGGGTGGATGTAAAATACTCGTAGTTTGTTATTTTCTTCATCCTTCAAAACTAACCACACGCACAAACTAACAACCTACCCCACCTCCAAACACTAGCCTGCGTGCTTATAAGAACAGAACTTCCTTTTCACGATTGTTAGAGTATGTTACTTATTTTTGCCTAAGCAAGTAAATTTCTTTGAATAAGGCAGCAATTACACAAAGCTTTTGTCGAGCAGAAAATAATATGGCCTATTGTTTCGATTATGCTGCTGAGTGCCGAGTTGTCAACCGAAACAATCTGATTCAATAGATCGATCTAAATCGAGGATTACTCGAAATCTCCTCCAGCTGTTGTGAACAACGCATTGACGCCAGCTGATCGATGAACTTTCAAGTCGGAAGTTATGTTTGCCGGACTAGATACAAATGTACCAATATTTTTTCTTAAACAGTTTTCAAATGTTTAAGGAGTACGCATACCCCCACGTTCCCCCTGAAAAAATGCCCTGGTCATAACTATACCGATGTATTTAGGAGAAAGTAGGCTATATGTTCTTTACTGAACATCTTGTTGTGTTAATGGTATAGGTGAGAAAGAACCACCTTTAGTGATTGACAAATCTCTACGCAGAATGCAAATACATTTGCCATTGATAGCACAAATGTTTGTAGATATCCGTATTCATAGATGAATTCAAAGTTTAAATTGTACGCCAATCAGTACTTACGCAAATATATCTATTATATAATGTACATGTTTCAACCTGACATTGAGGTCTTCTTCAGCTCAATTAAGATTGCAATCAATTAAGAATAAAATAAAATACATGTACTTAAGTCTAATGTATTTTGGTATTTTGATGTGAAAAATGTTTATGAGATCATTTATAATTAATAATAATAATATCGTATGGCCTCAGGTGCCGGGTGCAAGCTTTGTAATTGGACACCCAGAGGGTAGCTTGCATGTCGAATTTTGTTGTTCCTTGAATCACTATGAAAGTCAAGGAGGTTAGATATCTAAGCTCCTTGAACACTATAGCGCTTCTAGTAGAGAAATGAGGAACTTTGTGTTGGCGGAAACTCCCGAGATTAATTTTGCTATTATGAACACGGCCTACTGAATTCAAATGTGTTCTTTGACATGCCAACATTGTAAAACATGCGTGTCGTATTTTTGCCGCCTTTCAAAAATCACTTACCACGGCCAGGAGTGAACCTGCAATCTTGGGGTTGGTAGACCAACACGCTATCCACTCACCCACCGTGTAATTAAAAGAATGAAACAAGATAATAAAAATGGATATCCTTACAATGTAATATTAATTGTAAATAGATAAAATGTAATATATTGGGCTTTACATTAAATTTTGAAAATATAGTTAGAAAAATAAGAAATTTTGTAATAGTAAGTGTAAATAAAATATAGAAATTTAAATAATTTAGAAAAACAAATGCCAAATATCTACAAATATTTAACTTAGTGCTTGAAATTAACTAAATCTTCCTCCGAAATATGGAGTGTGAATTTTGTATCAAGCACCAACCAGTTTGTGCGTCGTTTGAATTTTCAACCTACCGTGTTGTGTAGATGGAAAACATCAGTAGGATGACTAATTCACATAGGATCACGAGTGAACTGCTTTGTGTCCTGTGACTTTCCTTGGAAATTCAGATTCTGAATTGTTTGCTGAAGAAGACACTGATGACTTTAGTATTCTTACTCAGCTGGCTGGGATAAAAGACTTTGAGGAGTGGATGACTTGCTGGAATGCTACAATGATCTGAGAGAGAACTGGGAAGAGCGAGCATTGCTGGACTTCTTGGAAGGTAAGTTTCTTTATACAATGTTATTCTTTTGTTTATACATGCAAGATACAGTTCAGTACTTCAAGGTTATTTATTTTTTTCTTCAATCCCTGTAGATTGATCTGATAGCTTTCCCTTCAGAGATGATGATGATGATGTGAACAATGGTTCTGTTGGTGCAGAACTGCATCAGCATTCAATGTAGGCCTAATTATAGGAAGTATTATGTAACGTAGAAAGAATACAAAAAAAAAACCGCTTTGCTAAAAGAGTGTTCGAAACCAGAACAAATTAATGGACTTTCAAACTCACTCAGAGATAGTCTGCAAAATTAAATAGTTAAAAAAAGGATGTACTAACCAGAAACAGAGCTCAATTTGTGACCTTTTTAAATGACAGTGCTTAGATATAACCAAATTCTAAATAACTTGTACTAAATGTGAACCAATGCATATAAATTGTAATCTAATGTTTTACTAACAGTACCGTATTTGGCCCGAAAATAAGCCGCACTTTTTATTAAAATTATTTGGGTAAAAAATATGGGTGCGGCTTATATTCGCTACCTACACTTTTATGTCATGTACTGTTTAAAAAGGAATGCTCATTAGCAAGACGAAAGCAACAATACAGTGTAAGAGAAACTAGGGGCATTTAATGACAACAATGCAAACTTTTGGTTTGGCGGTGACATTGTTATTCCCTAACACGGTATTGTTTCGTAAGCTTGAAAAATCTACGGTAGCTCAGTCTCAGTAAGAAAGCCTCTTTAATGCAAAAAATGAGCGATCATTTACCGGTAGAGCGAAAAGTATCATCAAGCAAAGGAATTCGGCGTGCTTATGATGCAGCCTTCAAACTTGCAGTTGTGCGTTATTCCAAAAGCACAACCAACAGAGAGGCTGGAAAATACGGATGTCAGAAAAAAATGTTTACATGTTGGTAAGTACAAGATAATAAATGTGTCTTCCCTTAATCCGGATGCGGCTTATTTTCGGGCATAAACTCTTTTTCCTTTATCCTCTTAGAATATTAAGGGTGCGGCTTATTTTCGGGCCAATACGGTACTTTATTAGTAATACAGTATAAAATTATTTTTAATTTGAAGCAACCACCCCTCTAAAAGAACCTTTTTTTATGGAGCTGTCACTGGTTGCTTAATAAAGGTTTCACTGTAATTTACTGTAGTTGCATACTGCAAGATGAACAACATGGATTGTTCCCTAATAGATCACCATAGATCTCATTTTTGCTCCCAGGACCCTCTTTGAAAAGTACTGGGAGAAAAATAAGACAGTTATAACTAGAGACGTAGGCTTTTGAGATATAAATCCGTTTTAGGTTCTTTTAGGCTAGATTTCGTTGGTTTTATTGTGCCTAAAAATGCCTATTTCAAGGGTTTGTGCCTATTTGGAGTATGATGCCTTTTGACTGTATTTTAAAGTGCATTATATTGCAGCTGGTGTGCTCGACAGAATTATATTCTCATTTCTCAATATGTGTTTACCCCACGAACGGAGAATGGGAATTCTCGGAAGTCACCAGAAATAGCGCTTGGGAAATTTCCATTAGAAGAAACAAGGAACAATTTGACCTCGAAGCCTTCAACCCCTCCAACCTCGCAAGACACATGCGAGAACCAATCAACTGTGAATTATGTTGCACAACTCGTATCCCCCACCTCCCTCTCGATGCGAACTGTGTACGCATACGCTTTATCTTCACTTCAGATTCACAACCTTGTGTGATTTATTGTGAAGAAGAAGTGTGTCCGTGGCAATGCCGAAAGATAAATTATCGAAGTCTTACTGGCTGAAGCAGTGGATCATAGGGGATACCAATTTCACTTTGAAAGAATAATAGATTTTCAAAGTTATAGTTACGTCAATACGGACCTGAATAATCGACATTATGAACCAATTTCACTACCGATGGAAGAGTAGTCTTCTGCCAAGCTTGCTGTAAAGCGGTAAGTTCGTTGTTCCTTTTATGTTTTTGTGATTGAGAACTACGATCGCATTTCATTGTAGCATTTATAGGCCTATTAATTTATGTATTGTGGCAAGTTGTTTTGTTGCAATGCTGTATTAGACATGAACTCTCAATAATGTATATATAAAATGTAAAAGATAAAAAGATGTAATTTAACTTGTTTCTTCTTCTTTATTTTGCCTGCAGGTCATTCAGGCAATGTTTGAAGAGGGTGCTGTCTCCATAAGAGAAGCGAAGACAGCCTGTCCTGCCCATCGATTCCATCCGATTTGGCATTCCTTAAGGCAAATTTCAACCAGCTGCCGGGAGCAATCACAGAGTTATATAAGAGTGGAATACCCCTGGTCATGTTTTTTTTTTTTTTTTTTTTTGAGTCGTTTCGGCCATCAATGGACCACGATGTTCTTCACTCATATGATCACTGTAAAGCTTGTTTTCTTGTCTGCCAGTAGATCTTCATTCTTGACGAATGTTCAGCTCTCCTTTCTTCCGTCCACTTGCAGTGAGGGCGAGGCATCACAGATGTCAAAGGGTGTAGATTACTAGTTGATTTAACCGCCTTTCTGAACAGGTTCCTATCCCAAACCAGAGCTTGATTGATTCGAGCTTCTGTTAGGTCCTTTTTAACTTGCATCGACCATTTACAATAGGAATTTTTTTTAGAGATTGATGAGTGGATTCGATATGAAAGTCGATGATGCTCCATCCGCTCCAAATGTCCAAAGAAAGACATTCTCCTTTTTCTCATCACACTCACCAAATCTTCTATATGTTCAAATAATTCATTGTTATGTCTTCTTCTGTAAGTACCATTATCATTAACAGGTCCTAATATTTTCCTTAGAATTTTCCGATCCTTAAGTTCTAATTTTCTCAATGGGCCTTTGTTTGTCATCTGTAAGCATTCTGCAGCATACAGTGCTGACGGCCTAATTACTGTATTATAATGACAAAGTTTGACATTCCGGGACAAGCTTTTACTTTTGTAAATGTTTTTGCAGGTTTGAAAGGCACCTTCCAATTTGTTACATCTGCTCTCAATGGCAGCTATTTCTGAATTATTAGGGGTAATCCATTCGCCTAGGTATTTAAATTTTTGGACTTTTTTGATTTTTTGCAGACCAATCGTGATGAATTTTGAGGCATCTTTGACATTTGTGATAAAATTAGTTTTATGGAAGGCCACTTTAAGTCCAGTTTTAGCAGCTATGATTTGTAGTTTATTAAGTTGGTCAGTGGCCTCTTCCATTGAATTAGCGAACAAAGCAATGTCATCTGCAAAAGCGAGACAGTTTATATTCAGGTCTTCTTTTTTATAACCAATTCAAATACCATAATTATTTGGTAAGATTGTTAACCATTCTCTTATAATTTTTTCCAGGACACAGTTGAACAGCATCGGTGATCCCAGATCACCTTGTCTACAGCCAGTCTTGATTGCAAAGGCTTCGGACAATTCACCACGAAATTTGACCTTAGAAATGGTGTTTTCTAAGCTTGCTTTGAACAAATTAATTGATTTATTGTCTAGGCCAAACTCACGTAAGGTGTTAATTATTGTGTCTCTATGAATGCAATCATAAGCCTTTTGAAAGTCCACAAAAATCACAACATAAGGTTTTGATCGTACCGTACAGTAGGAAATTATGGTCTTAATGTTATGAATTTGTTCAGGACAGGATCTTGATTTCCTGAACCCAGCTTGATATTCCCCTAACTGACGGTCTAATATCGGTTCTGCTCTGTTCAGAAGAGCCCTTGCAAATATTTTGTACGTTACCGATACCAGTGAAATACCTCTATAATTATTTGGGTCGGATTTATCCCCTTTCTTATGTATAGGATGAATGATGGCAGAAGTCCAATCCTCCGGCAACTTTTCACTATGCCATATTTCTTCAATGGTTTTCTGGAGACAAATGATGGAGTCATTATCTGCATATTTCCATAATTCAGCCACAATACTATCCTCCCCAGAGGCTTTATTATTTTTTAGCACCTTGATGATTTGTGTTATTTCTTCGACGGAGGGTGGTGAACTGTCGTGGTATGCAATGCTAGGATAGAAAGCAAGTTGTTCAGTAGGTATGTCCGTGTTCAAAAGGGTTTTAAAATATTCTCCAAAAGCTTTAGCACAGTCTTTATTATTGAGATTAAGTTTACCATCAGATCCTCGGATGTGAAGAGTAGGGGCGACGTATTTGGACAGTTGGTGTTTAAAAGTTTGATAGAAATCCCTTGTTTTGTGCCTTTGAAAATCATCTTCAATTTGAATAATTTGAGATTTATGGAAATTTCTTTTTGCCAATTTTAAAATTTTACAAGTTTCTTTCCTGATGCAGAGAAAGTTCTCAAGGTTCACATCGTCTTTCTTGTTATTCCACTTGATCCAAGCTTTTCTTCTTTCCTCTATTGCGTGATCACATTGACCGTTCCACCATGGATGCTTGCGCGTTCTATCAAGAGGAATGGATTCCGAAGCCGCAGTAACAATGGCGTTCCTTAAAGTAAACCATGTTCCATCTTTTGGTTTGTTGTGGAGTGTTTCCGCAAAAGTGTTGTTATTTGACTTCAGACCACCGATGTTGTACTTTTGCGTTTTCATTCCCTTTTCAACATTCACTCTATTGTTCCTAAACGGAATACCTTTCATTTTAATAAGGGACAGATAATGATCTGAGTCTATATTCGCATTACGCAGGACCTTCACATTTTGGATTTCATGATCTGATTTTTTTGATATTGCCACATGATCCAGTTGAAATTCACCCATAAGTGGATTTGGATGTCTCCATGTCTTTGCTTTCCGAGGAAGATGTTTAAACGCAGTAGATTTCAAAACTAGGTTGTTATTTTTGCAGGTGTCAATCAGGTCATGTAGGATTGTTGAAGTAGTCATGGGAAGTTTGGAAGGAACCTCTGGGAAGATAGCCGCTGTAAGAGAAAAGTTTGCAGACCCTGCAGAGGAATCCAGGATGGGAAGCAGTGGTAAAGGTAGCCAGTGTGCTACGAGGTAAGGTAGATGAAGCAGTTGACCTAAAACCAGATGCAGTGGCTTCGTTACAGTTTTGCCCAATCACTTCATGTGATGTTGAGAGATCTTTCTCTCAATATAAAAACATTCTTCATGACAGGAGAACAAACTTATCACCAGAAAACAATGAGAAGTTGCTTGTTGTTAATTATTTTTATAGTAAATAAGTATGTTATCTATATATTTAAAACACTAAGCTGATTTTTGTTACCGCGAGATTGACGGAACGGTAGAACCGATTCACTTCATAGAGAAATCTGTCGAAAGCTGTAGGCCTGTAGATGTGCAGAGTGTCTTTAAAATAAACAAATATGTTACCATATATTTTTAAATCTATAAACAAAACTGCAAAATTATTGGCTCAAGCGCATGCGCAGAATCACCTTGGTTAATGACAGACATGGCGGATGTCCACCGCGTTTTAATGTAATAGTTATTTATAAGAATTATAATAAAGGAGGGGAATATTGATTATGAAGTTTCCACTATATAAACACGAATAGAATATTATAAAAGACGGGAAATGTAGAAGAACTTATACTGAGTGTTGAGTGTGAATATTGTTTAAGTAACTTAATATTGCACGTTTCCACCAGTGATTCGGTAGCTCAGACGGCAGCGTTCAAAGCTCTTAATTGAGGAGCCTATTTCCAAAAGTCGACATCTGACATTTTTTACAAAAAGTTGATTTATTTTATTTTATATTCCTCTTGGAGAAACGCATCAAATGGATGGTAGAAGATGTTCCAAAACACGATATTTGTGGTTAAAAATCAATATTAAAGTTTGACTTTATTTCCAAATCTCGACATCTGCTTTGTTAAGTTATTTCCATAATCCGACATCTGCACTTCGTTCCTAAAGCCGACATTTTGCATAAGAAAATTGATGCAACTTCCAAAGTGTGTTCCAATACTCGACATTCCTGTTGCTTTACTTCGAGACAGTGTTTCCCGCGAACTTTTGACTGTAGTACTTAGCAATGTCCGCGCCAATTAACTTCTTTCTAAGTGTTCCCGCCATGTTCTTTCTAGCGTGACAATGCACTGTTTCAACGCAGTATTTGTTGCCTATAGATAAACGAGGAGGAGATACTCGTAGCAAGTACAGTGAAAATAAAAATGTACCCCTTCCAAAATTACCAGATCAAGCCACGTATTACTCCAGACAATTGTATGTGTACAATTTTACAATCTGTGTAGGAACATCGCGCGAGTGTCAAACTATGCGAAACACCTTTATATACCAGTGGCTGGAATCTTCTCGTCCAAAAGGATCTAACGAAATAGCTTCCTGTGTTGATGACAGACTTATTCATCTTGATCTTACAGGTATCACAAAAGTTAATTTGGTTTCTGACGGCTGTGGGGGTCAAAATAAAAATATTATCATGATTGAAATGGTTTCCTATTGGCTGTATAATGATTCCCCCGCACAAGTTCAAGAAATGGAGATGGTATTTCCCATTGTAGGACACTCCTTCAAACCTCCAGACCGAGTCTTCGGGAGAATTGAAAAGGAGATTAAAGTGCGAGACACTATTGTAAAACCTACACTCAAATTTTCATGCAGTTTGGCACAATGAACACGTTAGGTGTTGATTGTCCGGTGTATGACTGGAAATGTAGCGTCCAATCTTCCTTTAAAGCACCAGGGTCATGGTATTTCAGAATTCAATCCTGCACGAGATTCGTGTTTAGGAAAGTAAAATCCTCTACTCTTCTTCGTGGAGAGCAAAATTATAGGGGTGACTTCCCAGATTTTAAAGGGATAACTAAAAAGGGAAAAACGGTAACTTTCGAGAAAGTTCAGTTGCTTCTTGGAGTAGCCGTCAAAGAAGAGAAGATGAATGAAGTGAACAAACTACTAACACTTCACTATGGGGTAGAGTGGAAAAATAACTAAGAACTTTAATATTATAAGATAGTCATGGATCCAGAAAACGTGACAGTTGACGTGGAAGACGATCTTGTTTGTGAACCCCAGGAGGAGGATGACGCCATGAGAATCTAATCCATGTGACTTATTGCTCCTTGTGTATTATTTTGTTACTGCATACTATTTTTTATCTAATATGCTAGAAACTTGTGTTCACTGGAAATTTTGTGTTTTTATTAAATTAGGAGTGCATAACAACATTATGTGGCTTAAAATGCTTGCTAAGCAAAATCCATGTTTTGTTCCAAAACTCGTCATATGCTAGAAGTTCGTTCCAAAATACGATTTTCCATTAACGTACTTCCAAAATCCGACATCTGCGAATTTTAATGCTAAATATCTACTAAACGAATTGCTGAATCTACCTCTGAACCTATTTTTTATGTTTATGTTAGAGTTTGTACCAAGAATAACATAACATTTCCTGAATTTTACCGTTTAAGCGTTTTTTTTTCGTTTTTCTCAATAACTTAAAAAATGCACATGTCGACTTTTGGAAATAGGCTCCTCAATTTATGCATTGCGCAATGAAAGCAGTTCGAATCCCACCTCCAACACATATTTTTATTTCCCAATTATTCTTTCTGCCTATTGGTAATACATTGTCTTAACATATTTTTCTTTTATCATTTCCATAAATTAAGGAATTCTCCACGATTTACGTTCCCATATACTTTTAAATTATTAAATAAAAGATGGCCACAATCGCTTTCGCCATGAGAGACAATTGACGAACATAATTCATTTGATGGACTCAGACATCGTGGTCACTCAGCCCCGTCTACTTTGGTGTGTGTGTCTCAAATTTTCTCTGATAACCTGTGTTATTGTGATGGCTGTACTGATGTGTGCATTTGTAATTAAAGTGGGGAATGGGAAATTGGCGACCGAGGCTTTAAGTTAGGAACTATCCCGGTATTTACCTGCAATGGAAGTGGCAAACCACGGAAAACCACATCCCAGGTTGTTGAGATGGGAATCGAACCTTGCCCTACTTAGTTTTGCCTCAAGAGTGCGCCCCGTTCCAGCCCTCAGACCAGAATTACACCTGCAGTGGAAGTGGCAAACCACGGAAAACCAAATCCCAGATTGTTAAGATGGGAATCGAACCTTGCCCTTCATAGTTTTTGCCTCAAGAGTGCGCCCCGTTCCAGCCCTCAGACCAGGATTACATTTCTAGAGAAATGGCTGATAAAGGATTCACCGTATTGTGCCCGTCAGAGGAGCTGCCAGGACAGCCAACAACCGAAATGACTTCACTAACATCTCATCCGCCGGACCTAATTGCCGAGAGGATCAGGTGAACTTCCAAACAGGCCAAAGCGGCACGAGAATCCATCATCCACGGGGATCGTGGTACATGGTGACAAAGGTCATAGACTGCCTAAGGAAAGGTTCACCTTAAAAGCTAGACTGAGAAAAGAAACATCCAGACTTATGTAAAACACCGTAAAGATTTATTTAAAATCAACAAACCCCTATCCTAGTTCGGAGGGTTTCCATCGGCTAATCCGCAAGCTAATCAAAAATCAAAAATAAAGAGCTGGTCCCTACCTGAGAAGTTACAGTAAACCCACGCGAAAGATCTATCTCACAATAATTAAAGCAACAACAGCAACACCAGGAAAAATGGTACGGCAAAAAAAAAACTAGGTCAAGTTACAAGATCAAGCTAATATCGGAATTTACATTTAACAGGGCAGCAAAACAAATCTGAATTAGGATGATACCATTTCCATATTTACATTTAATATTAATTCATCTAGCTAAGTCCTACCAATTAATTACAAAATTTACGGCGGTGACGTCCGTAATATCAAACAATTACAATCAAAGCTATGTGACAAGCCATAAAAAAAATATCTAAGACACTCTTACAAACTGGGTGCTAATCAGCACACAAAAGGTGACATAGAGGATTTGTACACTTTTACATCAATAAATCAATGAATGCAAGACCACAGTTTTATTCAAAGCCTACCTACACCTTGGTTTACTGTTTGTAAGCCATAGTCATTTAACGTGTGTAATTACGGTGACGACTGCGTAGTGAAGACTACGTCTAACATCGTATGGCCTGCGCTCCACCAGCTACGAACTAAAGGTTCGAGCAAGCCTCTGTCGCTACAAAAAGTGTCAGCTGTCCTAAAGTCATTTCCTCCAGGAAATACTTTCATTGGCACGGCTATGTCAGCAGGTTCCAAATGCAAATGAACAAGGTTAAATAGAAAGGATTCGTTAGTTATATTTTGTTTATCAAAATTATGCGTTTTATTATTAAGATGTCGGTTTAAATTATCGTTGGTTTATGGCGAATAACAGCTGACTAGCCTGGCAAAGAGCGTCTCCGAGAGATCATCTCTGCCAAAAAGCCTCGACTCAAAAGTCGGAATACAATCAACGAGCAATAACAACTCGGACACACAATAACACAAGTTACCAGCGGCACACAGCTCGCGTTCAATAACTCTGGGACGGGCCTGGACACATCAGTTACCCTCCCTAAATATCTGGTCGACGGGAACAGTCCCGGACATGGTACACAAAATACCTTCACACATGAAAAACCCTCATCACGGGGCTAGCCTCCAACATAAAATAAGAATCCTGACATAACTGTACTCGTCGAAACAACGGTACACGCAAAAGGCGTTTAACTAACAAATGACAATCTAAAGAACATGTGAGCAGATTCAGAAATGGACTCTGGGTTCCATGAGCTATCAATGCAATGAAAAATAAATGAATGCTACAAGCATTCTGTCCTGTGTTAACATAAGTCTGTCTCACTTAGAAGCAAACGCTCTCACTCGTGCGCTGGGAAATATTCACAAACCTGTCTGAGTCACAGCAAGTTGCAGGCTCGCTGCACTATTAGACACAACACGTTGACTGGGCCGGCAATTCAGGCAAGAAAATAACTATGAAACTGGCCTCATAATAATACCTTTACCATAGGTTATGAACATCAAAGAATGTGTGCATTAAGAGCACGCTATAAAGCTGAATACAAACATATAACTCTGTCTTTCATAGCAAAGACGTTTAAATGGAGCTCTTTGCTCTCAAAGATAAAATACTTCATTAGTTTCTTGTATCAAACATTCAAATAATCACGTGTCATCACACTTGACACTAACAAAATAATATTATGGCGCAAACTCCACTCTGCTGGATTTCCTTAATGATACGTTGGGAACTGGGTTCGATGCTAGGCTACAACGAAACATCCCTTTTACTTGCAAGGTCTACACTTGACCTGGATGGCTTCTGAGCACATCCTGAATGAAATATAAATGCAGTTACAAAACTGGTAATTACTGTCGATTACCTAAATGATACGACTTCTCTAATGAAGTCAGGGGCGTAACATTGACTGTCTGCTATGAGTGCAGTTAAAGAATTATGATTATGGCATCAGTTTGCCGTAACAGGAGTCTGCTAAGACTCGAAAATCACCCCAGATAGGGTTAAACAAAGTAGCCTTGGAATGACTACGGTCACGTTTAGCAATAGACAGGAATTGGCGTCCTATGACGTCCATCAGGTTGCACCAGGGTTGAACAAAATATCAAACCCAAGGGTGGCTCACAATCACTGTGGATAAATAACATCTAATTATACTAATTACATTCCCTACCTATGAAATGGCTGTCACTAAGTTCGGCTGATTTACAATCTACACTAATCTAAATATACCACCAATGACTAGAACAAAGAAGGGTTGTACAAACTCACGATATGAAAGAGCCCACACTTAGCGCTCTGTCCAGTGACAAGGGTTGAACAAAAGCACCTCTGGCTTTCAGGATTGGCATCGTCCGTATCAGAACTTCCATCTTGGCTCTCCTAAAGACCAGGGTTCGGTCTGTCCCTGTAGTTGATATCGTGAATGGGTTGGACATGCCTAGGAAAGGCATCCTCGATTCCTTCCTTCTCGTTCGACGTTCTTGAAGTTCCAAATCATGCTCGTTCCATCCGAGACATCTCCCTCATACCATAACGGTACTTAGCCCATTGTCTCCGACTCGAACATGGTGTTATAAATGTCGAACACGTGGTCGGTAATATTAGACATCATGTATTTCATTAGTACTTGAAAATTGCGGTGTGCTTTGTAGCTATCACAGGCGTTACACATATGTCTAGCAACACAGCCTCTACACTTTGCAGATATCATTAATAAATGGCCATGCACTGATCTGCTGTTTCACACGTGCACAGACCCTACTTTTGCAATCACGTGGCATCCGTGAAATTGGCGTCGAATTCATGCGGATAAATCCACTGCAGTAATTCATATACGATGCATATTCAGTGTAACACTCGTTTAATGCAACGTTACCGCGATTACATGTATATTTAACCCTAGGCTTCAGCCCGCCACAAATCACGTGGGTACAAGAAATGTGGTGCTACAGAATCGTAGAAAATTCACAATATGTTTCAAATAAGTTCACAATGCTATTTGTGCTGATCACTACACTTTACAAATCGTGATGCACAGTACGATGGTGCTCGATGACACTTGATAAAAATTCCTCGCTATAAAGCGGACTTTTCCCACGTCTTACACGACGGGTATTTCAACACGCCTCCACCGGGCGGATTCTCAAGACGTAGTGCACGGAACTGCGTTCCTCGTGGAATCAAGTCGTCAAACTAAGTCGTTGAGCGACTATTTACATCCCTTCTTGCGTATCTGCAATGATATTACCGTACCTTAAAGTGAAAAAACATTCTCCAAAATGTTTCAAAAATACTGAATGACGAAATGGAATATTCTGAGTCTCGTAGAAAGGTAAAGTTGATTAATAAGACCTCAGATAAATAATTAGCCGACTTCATCAAAGTCAAAAGAGCGATCCTTCGCTACTCCAAAGAGAATAGTATAAGCTCTCAGCTTCTGGTTGATTTCTGGGTGTGTTCAAAGGTAATACATCCCATCATAAATGTGTTGTCATGAAAAATATCACATGAACCTTAGCTCAGCGGGTTCATCTGCCTCTCCGTCGTTTCAAATAAAATGTAGGGAAGACATTTTTATTTGACTCAAAGTTCATTCATGAGTGATATTTTTTTTAGATTAGCTGCGTTGAAGGTTCCAATGCACTCTCCTGTTTGAATGTCTTCAATCACGTAACTTCCATTGTTCAGAGGTTGTCGGATACGACTGGGGCCATAATATAAAGACAGAAATTTCCCATTTATGCGGTCTATAGGACTTGAAATTCCGGGTCTCCTTATAAGAACAAGGTCTCCCGCGACTAGTGGTTCTCTGAATCTCTGGCGTCTGGTTCTTCTCAAACGTTTCGCAGCTTGTCTGTCCAAAGTGTCCCTTGCAGCTAAAAGTCTGCTGGCGTGTGATGGTTGTAAACAAGGTGGATTTACAATCACATGGTTCCATATTCTCATCGGCATCTGGTCCAAATGCAAAACCATGGGTATCTGACCAGTGCTCTCATGGACTGTTGAGTTAATACATTTTGCCATGATAACTAGGACTTCGGTCCAACGCCAGTGTTCTTCCTGACAATACAATCGACAGAATTTTGCAATAGTAGCCATTACGCATTCTGCTGGGTTGCTCTCTGGATGGCGAATAAAAGATAAAACATGACCTATCTCCAACTGGTTCATAGCATTGGCGAATTCTGCGGAGGTGAACTGTAATCCATGATCAGTCAACAGGAATTGTGGCTTTCCTGCCTCTGGTATCACTTGTCGTCTAATTCTCTGGATAATCTGGTGTGCGGTGGCTTTCTGAATTGGATGAAGCATCGTATATTTCGTGAGCACATCAATGGTTACAACAATGAAGCGATTCCCACGGCGGGCCTTTGGTATTGGGCCATAGAGGTCCTGTGCGTATAACTCTCTGGGTTGAGTTGGGAGTACAGGCCTAGGGGATTCCTTCAACAAGTGTGACGTGTACTTGTTCCGCTGGCATGCGTCGCAAGCACGTAAACACTGTCTAACGGTGGTTCCTAGTCCTTTCCAGGTAAAAGACTCCTTGATGGTCGCAATGGTCTTGTCAGTCCCACCATGTCCAATGGATAGATGAACCATAAGAATGACAGATTCTTGATATCTCCTCGGAATGACTGCACGCAGTTGAGTGTGGTCCACGTCCACAAACTTATACAAGACACGATGACAGATCAGATAGTCATCTGCAAGAGCGGCTGTCCTCGCATAGTGAGCATCCTGTGGATCCATTCGTCGTTCCAGGAAGCGGATAATGTCCCTGAGTTCCTCCTCACGTCGTTGTCCTTCTGGTAGATGACGAAGTCGGCGAAGGTGTTCCTCGCATTCTCCCTCGATGTCAATGGCATTCACGGTGGCTTCAGGATTCCGGCTGAGAATGTCGGCCAACACATTCTCTCTGCCTGGTCGGTAAACAATTTCCAAATCAAACTGTTGGAGAAACAGCGTCCAACGTGTGATCCTGTCGCTTGCCAGTCTTGTTCGTAAAAAGAAGGTCAGCGCTTGGTGGTCGGTCCTCACGATAATCCTCTGGCCTAACAACAGTTTCTGCCAGTACTCAAGCGCGTAAACAATCGCAAGTGCTTCAATCTCAGTGGTGAAATAATGAGATTCATGCGCTCTCAAACGTCGACTTAAGAAAGCTATGTAATGACGTTTCTTCTCATCATCCTCCTGCAATAGGATGGCACCTATTCCAATCGCAGATGCATCAGTCTCTAGAATAAAATTCCGGGAGTAGTCTGGATATTCTAACTGAATCGAATCAACCAGCATCTGTTTAGCTTTTCTGAAAGCCGTCTCGCCCTCGTCGTCCCAAGCCCATCGGCAATTCTTCTTCAGCAAACCTTGAAGTGGTGCGACAGTCTCAGAATACTTCTCACAATGAGCAGCAAAGAATTGGATAATTCCCAAGAATTGTCTCACGGGTTGGTGTCGGAAATGCAGCAACGGTTCTGATCTTCGCCGGATTCGGCCTGTATCCATCTCCATTAATTATGTGTCCCACAAATTTGATTTCTCTCTGGAAGAATCGACACTTGTCGAACTTCACTTTGAAATTAGCCTGTCGAAGATTCTCAAAAACAAGGCGTAAAGTTGCTGAATGTTCTTCCTCCGTTTCCGAGGCTATGATGATGTCATCCACGTAACATATCACCTTCTGTTTTACTTCAGGAGTCAGCTTCGCATCAAGTGCTCTAATTAATGCAGCTCCGGCATTTTTCACTCCAAAGGGTAGTTTTTGAAAGACATAGGTGGTCTGATCGAACAGAAACCATGTATACTTCTGAGTATGCTCAGACAATCTTATATGGTAGTAGGATTGTACTAAGTCCAATGACGAAAATACCTTCTTCCCCTTAAATTTTCTGAGGATGTCCCTAATCTTGGGCGGTCGGTCATGCTCAGGAGCTAGGCGTTCGTTTAAGGCACTGGCATCGAGACAAAGTCTCAGGCTTCCATCCACCTTAACCACAGGTGTTATAGGATTCAAGAAAGGAGTCGGTGACTTCTTAATTGTACCTGCTGCTTCCATTTCATGGATCTTCTTAGCAGCTTCCTCTCGGTGTTTCTCTGCGATAGGATAAATCTTCTTCTGGAAAGGGGAATCATCCAATAGTATAAGATCGTACTCGTAGTCCAATATCTCACCAGGTGTGGTGTCGAATATATCCTCGTATTCGTTTAATATTACATCTAGTTTCTCTCGTACGGGTGCTGATAATTGTTCTGCCTCTCCGTCGGCATCTCGTGTCTCCTCAATTTCCTTGCCATTTAAATTCTCAACAACGTTGACTTCGGATTCAAATTCCGGTTCTTCCTCTACTAAATTCATTTGGATGGGTTCGTTCGGTTTAAACTCCACCGTATTACGTCCCATATCAATGATTCCATCGTACTTCCGAATGAAGTCTGCACCCAATATGGCATCATGATGCAAGCCTTTCATCACTAGAAATTCGTGCAAATACACGTGGCTCGAAATTTTTAAAGTGCATAAAATCTGAACTTTGCACGTTACGACACGGTCAGGTATAACTCCTCTGACTCTTACTGCAGAAACTGGCAGCTCTGTCACCTCAGAGTTTGCTTTCAGTCTGGCATGGCAATCGGCGGAAATGACACTTATCATTGCCCCTGTATCGATGAGAATGACTACGTCACATCCATTCAGGGTAGCTACAATCTTCGGTAGACGCGTCAATTCGTAGTTGTGGTTCGTCGTACGTCTAATAGATCTTCCTGAATCGGCTCCCAGAGTAAGATAGTGGCAGTTACTCTGTGCTCAATCGAGTAAGAATTTACTGGGTTTTTGGCGTGTTTTTTTTTCTTCTCTTGGCGAGAAGTACCGGGCTGGCTTCGCTCCGTTTCTTCCGCCGGGATATTTCGTGTTTCCCGCGAAGTCGGGTTCTGATCTCCCCCTTCTTGGATTTCTTGGAGTCCTCGGAGTTGCTGAAGGTATTCACGACTCTCCTGTGCTCTTCCTCTCCAGTCTCGATCGACCTGGTATCTGGGGTCCCGATCTCGACTGTATCCTCTGCTGTAGCGGTAATCTCTACGGACACCTCCCTGCTGTGGGTTCCGGTTATTATTCCCTCGGCGGTCATCATCGTAGCGACGGTTGTCGTTCGTTCCTCGATCAAAGCGTCGGTTCCAATAACTACGACGGTCATCTCTCCGGTCTGTAGCGTACGGAGTGTTATTCCAATTTCTCCGACCACGATCGTATTCATCACGCTGGTCAAGGCTCTCTTGAGTCTGTGTTTGCTGTGGCGTCTGGCACACTTTGTCCACAGTCGTCAAGTTAATGTGTCGCTCATCACGTCTATCAGTCTTCTGTTGACGGTGTGTTGGAAACTGTTCAGTATTGGCGTCCAATCGCCGTAAGATCTGATCGCACTGCTGAAATGTAGATGCTCCTGCAGCGATCAATACTCGTTGCACGTCTGCAGGGTATTGCCAGACGATGGTATTTACAAGGTCTTGCTCTGACAGTGGGGGTTGCAAACAACGAAGTTTCGCAAGCTGGGTTGCGAAGTAGTTCGCATAGCGCGTTGGAGTGTTCGAGCTGTATCGGCGAGTGTACATCTCAGCTCTGATACTCTGCTGGATGTCGCTCGACCAGTAAGTTCTCAGTAAGCTCTGAAGTCTTGATAGCCTACGAATGAGTAGCGAAAGGCCCTGAACCAAGTGCTAGCTTGTCCCTCAAGCAAACGCTCAATGACTCGGAGCTCTCTCTCCGGAGTTACCATTGTGTCCCTTAAGTAGCTCTCCACATTCGCTAAGAATTCTACAGGAGTGATGCCACTTCCAGTGCCTGAGAATCGAGCTGGTTGCTCTTCTCGCGAACGGATGATTGTCACGTTCCCCTGCGTGTGCGCGGGTCTGAATGAACACTTCCAGTGCCTGAGAATCGAGCTGGTTGCTCTTCTCGCGAACGGATGATTGTCACGTTCCCCTGCGTGTGCGCGGGTCTGAATGAACTCGGCGTATAATTATGCGTTGGCGTACTTGTGTCCTGACTTTGTTGATTATGTGCGGGTTGGAATGGATTCGCGTTATAATTTAACGCTTGACTCTGCGCTGAACCGGTAACTTGGAACGGTTGTGGTTCCATGGGTGCGCTAGGTTGAAAGAGTGTAGGCATTATCCCTGCGGATTGCGGTCCTAGCGTTGCCTGAGAGTCTCCCATCTGTGGAGGTAAATGTATCTCCCTTGGTTGAGTCTCAAGTCGGTCGAGACGTCTCTCGATAATTTCGAGCCCTGGGATAGTCTTAGCTGCGACCTTGTTTCCCAAATCGTTGAGCTGCAACTCAATTCTCTCGACTTTACCTTTGAGGTTGGTGTCGACTTCACGAATAGCTGTCCTCAAGTTGTAACTGAGGTCTAACCTCTCGGTTATTGCGACTTCCTCAAATCTTTTCTTTAACGAGTCGATTTCCCCCTCGACTTTGGACATGTTGTCCTTGATCCGACCTACGTCATCCTTGACCTCGGCTACCTTCGCCTCCATAATAATTTTATGCTCATTAAGGTCACCCCTCAACAGCATTACATCGATCTTATTTTCTTCTCGATGAATGTCTACTGTCTCTCGTAGCCCTGTTACGGTCTCGGTTAATTCCGTAATATTCTTTCGGTTCGTATTCAATTCGTCCTTGACCTGGATCATACCATCGACGATCGTCTTGACATTATTGTCGACGGCGTTCGCTGCACTTCTCATCAGTACGAGTCCTATGTTCATGGTAGCCATGTCCTTCTTGACGTTGTCCATGAATCCCTCGACGTGAGTTAATCGAGTTCCAAATTCCTCTCGAGTATGGTCTAAGTCAGCCCTCATATCAACCTGAACTCTATTAATCGTAGTTTGAATCTGAGCGGTGTGCTCCTCTAAACGGGCTTGCACGTCCTCCCTAGCTCTATTCATTTGGTCTGTTAAATTATCAATACGCTGGTTAGCCTCCTGATGGTGTCGTATTACGTCAACCTAACAGCTGCTAAACCTGCCGTAAGATCATTTCTGGCCTCTATACTATGAGCATCCATGTCGGCCCTGACCTGCGTTAGATCAGCCCTAACATTATTAATTTCATCTCTTACCTGGTCCACATGACCACTTACATTATTGATTGACTGTGTGTTAACCTCAAGATCCTGTCTAACCTGGTCCACATGACCACTTACATTACCTACTTCCTGCCTGACAAGTCAGCAGTAATCTGCTGGAGATTGGCATTGACACCTGCCAACATCTCCCCAAATACAAAACGAATTGTTTCCTCATCCATGACAAGAAATTATTGAGAAAGAGAGGGAGCAATCTCTTATGGAACTTACAGCTATGATTAGTTACTTGGTGGTATAAAGCTTGTTTCATTTAAATAAACATCACGAGTACAGCTGGAGTATGCAAACTAAGTGCTTCTACATTTACAAAGACAACAGCGAGCAAAGCAAAGTATTACATTTACTCAGGATGAGGCATCATCAAAGAAAATCCTATCCATCATTTATCTAACCCGAAAGCCTCACCCCCATGGACTTGTATCAAACATGAACGCCATGTGGTTAATTGATCTGCAGTACGACTTTCTAAGTTCGTCCCAGTCCGGTCAATTTACCATAGATCAACATTAAGATCCTCTTAAATAACATGGAACTGACGGTCACCACGTTAACGTCGGCACATGAGTTGGGCGCCACTTAAATAACTAGAGTTATATGTGCCCGTCAGAGAAGCTGCCAGGACAGCCAACAACCGAAATGACTTCCCTAACATCTCATCCGCCGGACCTAATTGCCGAGAGGATCAGGTGAACTTCCAAACAGGCCAAAGCGGCACGAGAATCCATCATCCACGGGGATCGTGGTACATGGTGACAAAGGTCATAGACTGCCTAAGGAAAGGTTCACCTTAAAAGCTAGACTGAGAAAAGAAACATCCAGACTTATGTAAAACACAGTAAAGATTTATTTAAAATCAACAAACCCCTATCCTAGTTCAGAGGGTTTCCATCGGCTAATCCGCAAGCTAATAAATAATCAAAATTAAAGAGCTGGTCCCTACCTGAGAAGTTACAGTAAACCCACGCGAAAGATCTATCTCACAATAATTAAAGCAACAACAGCAACACTAGGAAAAATGGTACGGCAAAAAAAAACCTAGGTCAAGTTACAAGATCAAGCTAATATCGGAATTTACATTTAACAGGGCAGCAAAACAAATCTGAATTAGGATGATACCATTTCCACATTTACATTTAATATTAATTCATCTAGCTAAGTCCTACCAATTAATTACAAAATTTACGGCGGTGACGTCCGTAATATCAAACAATTACAATCAAAGCTATATGACAAGCCATAAAAAAAATATCTAAGACACTCTTACAAACTGGGTGCTAATCAGCACACAAAAGGTGACATAGAGGATTTGTACACTTTTACATCAATAAATGCAAGACCACAGTTTTATTCAAAGCCTACCTACACCTTGGTTTACTGTTTGTAAGCCATAGTCATTTAACGTGTGTAATTACGGTGACGACTGCGTAGTGAAGACTACGTCTAACATCGTATGGCCTGCGCTCCACCAGCTACGAACTAAAGGTTCGAGCAAGCCTCTGTCGCTACAAAAAGTGTCAGCTGTCCTAAAGTCATTTCCTCCAGGAAATACTTTCATTGGCACGGCTATGTCAGCAGGTTCCAAATGCAAATGAACAAGGTTAAATAGAAAGGATTCGTTAGTTATATTTCGTTTATCAAAATTATGCGTTTTATTATTAAGATGTCGGTTTAAATTATCGTTGGTTTATGGCGAATAACAGCTGACTAGCCTGGCACAGAGAGTCTCCGAGAGATCATCTCTGCCAAAAAGCCTCGACTCAAAAGTCGGAATACAATCAACGAGCAATAACAACTCGGACACACAATAACACAAGTTACCAGCGGCACACAGCTCGCGTTCAATAACTCTGGGACGGGCCTGGACACATCAGTTACCCTCCCTAAATATCTGGTCGACGGGAACAGTCCCGGACATGGTACACAAAATACCTTCACACATGAAAAACCCTCATCACGGGGCTAGCCTCCAACATAAAATAAGAATCCTGACATAACTGTACTCGTCGAAACAACGGTACACGCAAAAGGCGTTTAACTAACAAATGACAATCTAAAGAACATGTGAGCAGATTCAGAAATGGACTCTGGGTTCCATGAGCTATCAATGCAATGAAAAATAAATGAATGCTACAAGCATTCTGTCCTGTGTTAACATAAGTCTGTCTCACTTAGAAGCAAACGCTCTCACTCGTGCGCTGGGAAATATTCACAAACCTGTCTGAGTCACAGCAAGTTGCAGGCTCGCTGCACTATTAGACACAACACGTTGACTGGGCCGGCAATTCAGGCAAGAAAATAACTATGAAACTGGCCTCATAATAATACCTTTACCATAGGTTATGAACATCAAAGAATGTGTGCATTAAGAGCACGCTATAAAGCTGAATACAAACATATAACTCTGTCTTTCATAGCAAAGACGTTTAAATGGAGCTCTTTGCTCTCAAAGATAAAATACTTCATTAGTTTCTTGTATCAAACATTCAAATAATCACGTGTCATCACACTTGACACTAACAAAATAATATTATGGCGCAAACTCCACTCTGCTGGATTTCCTTAATGATACGTTGGGAACTGGGTTCGATGCTAGGCTACAACGAAACATCCCTTTTACTTGCAAGGTCTACACTTGACCTGGATGGCTTCTGAGCACATCCTGAATGAAATATAAATGCAGTTACAAAACTGATAATTACTGTCGATTACCTAAATGATACGACTTCTCTAATGAAGTCAGGGGCGTAACATTGACTGTCTGCTATGAGTGCAGTTAAAGAATTATGATTATGGCATCAGTTTGCCGTAACAGGAGTCTGCTAAGACTCGAAAATCATCCCAGATAGGGTTAAACAAAGTAGCCTGGGAATGACTACGGTCACGTTTAGCAATAGACAGGAATTGGCGTCCTATGACGTCCATCAGGTTGCACCAGGGTTGAACAAAATATCAAACCCAAGGATGGCTCACAATCACTGTGGATAAATAACATCTAATTATACTAATTACATTCCCTACCTGAAAGCCTCCGTGGCTTAGGCGGCAGCACGCCGGCCTCTCACCGCTGGGTCCGTGGTTCAAATCCCGGTCACTCCATGTGAGATCTGTGCTGGACAAAACGGAGGCAGACAGGTTTTTCTCCGGGTACTCCGGTTTTCCCTGTCAATATCTCATTCCAGCAACACTCTCCACTATCATTTCATTTCAATTGTCATTCATTTAATCATTGCCCCAAAGGAGTGCGTCAGGCCTCGGCAGCCGGCACAGTCCATATCCTCGCCGCAAGATGGGGGCTTCATTCATTCCATTCCTGACCCGGTCGGAGACTGGAAGCAGGCTGTGGATTTTCACATTCCCTACCTATGAAATGGCTGTCACTAAGTTCGGCTGATTTACAATCTACACTAATCTAAATAGGCCCAGCAAGCCAGTAGTGGATAAAACCAAATGCTTTCAAAAATGGAACGAGCCTCGGACAGGATGGATTTAATAGACGACGACACGGCTGTACACACGGACTAAGATTTGGAACTTTAAACCTAAGAACGCTGACGGGGAAGGTGGAGGAGATAGTGGATATGATGGAAAGAAGGAAGTTGGATTTATTGGGATTGGCAGAAACAAAGTGGAAAGGGGAAGGAAGGAGAGTACTGAGAAAAGGCTATAGACTGTACTGGAGTGGGAACGAAGAGGGAAAGAGGAATGGAGTGGGAGTAGTAGTACGAGATGGTTTAAAAGAAGAAGTGAGGAGAATAAGTGATAGGATGATGAAAGTGAAAGTAGCACTGAGGGGAGAGACCGTAGAAATAGTGCAAGTGTATGCTCCACAAGTAGGCTGCGCTTCTGAAGAGAAGGAGGAGTTTGAAGAGGAATTGCAGAAGCAGCTGGTAGGAAGAAATATTGTTGTTATGGGGGACCTCAATGCCCATGTAGGAAGAGAAAGACAAGGTTATGAGAGTGTTCTAGGACCAGAGGGTTGGGGTGGAAGAAATGAGGAAGGAAAGAGACTGTTGGACTTCTGCCAGAGGAACAGCCTGCTAGTTGGGAACTCCTGGTTTAAGAAAAGAGAGAGCCACACAATCACATGGTACAGTGATGACTTGACCAGGAAGTCGGTGGTCGACTATATACTGTATGAGAAAGAACTAAATAAGAACATCACGGACATCAAGGTTATACCATCGGAGAACCTGGATAGCGACCATCGATTACTGGTAATGAACCTGAGAGGGAGTAAGGAGAAGAAAGGGACTGAGAACCAGGAAAGACGTATAAGGATATGGAAACTGAAAGAAGGGGATAGAAGGGTCGAGTACCTCAAAATGGTAAAGGAAGGAATTCCAACAGATGAAGAAAGAGGGGTGGAAGAGGAATGGGCTAGATTTAAGAAGACACTAGTGGGTGCAGCAGAAGCAGTATGTGGGAGGACAAGTAGTAAGAAGAGGTGGAAGGAAACACCATGGTGGAATGAGAAGACAAAAGATATAGTAAGGGAAAAGAATAGAGCCTTTAGGAGGTGGTATCAAAATAGGACGGTAGAGACAAGGGAAGAGTACCAGGAAAGAAAGAAGGAGGCGAAGAGAGTGGTGGCTGAGGAGAGAAGGAAGTGGATGGAAGAGTGGACAAAGATGATGGAGGAGGATAGTGAAGGTACAAAAAAGGTCCTGTATGGGATGGTAAAAAATAAGAGGCAGAAGGATCCTACGGATTATGTTAGAATGGTGAACAAAGGGGGACAAGAGATAGAAAATAGGGAAGAACTGAAGAAAATGTGGAAAGAATATTTTGAAGAACTTCTGAACCCAAATGGAAAAGATGGTGAGGAGGAAGAAATCGGGGAAGAGGAAGATGAACTGCAAACAGAAAAGGACTTAACATGGAAAGAAGTGGAAGATGCAGTGAACAAGATGAAAGGAGGGAAGGCACCGGGTGTGGATGAGTTGAGTGTGGAGATGGTGAGAGCAGCAGGAGAGGTGGGGATACAGTGGCTGTACCGAGTGATGAGGACAGCATGGAAGGAAAGGAAGACCCCAGAGGACTGGAAAAAAGGAATCATTGTCCCGATCTTCAAGAAAGGTAGTAGAACAGATTGCAGAAACTATCGGGGAATAACACTGATGAGTCATTGTGCAAAGATGATTGAAAAAGTTTTGGAAAAGAGAATTAGGACAAGGATAGAAGGAGGGATGAGGGAAGAACAACATGGCTTCAGAGCAGGAAGGTCCACAGTGGATTTGATTTTTGCTGTAAGGCAGTTACAAGAACAGCACTATGAGTATGGAACAGATCTACTGATGGCCTTCCTGGACATTGAGAAAGCATATGACAGTGTATGCAGAAACAAAGTATGGAAGTCCCTGGAGGATAGAGGAATAGAGAAATGGACTATAAAGAGGATAAAGGAGATGTACAAGGGAAGCGTGAGCTGTGTGAAAGTGGGAGGAGAGAGATCTGACTGGTTGGAACAAAGAAACGGCCTGAAACAAGGAAGTGCACTGTCACCGTTACTTTTCATTGTGGTGATGGATGACATAATGACCCGAGTGGCACAAGTAATTGGGGACGGAAAGATGAAAGCAATGGTGTTTGCAGATGATTTGATGATTTGGGGAAACAAGGAGGAGGAGGTACAGGAACAGCTGGACGTGTGGGAAGGAATAATACAAGGATATGGGATGAAATTTAGCATAAATAAGAGTGAGATGGTGATCACAACAAGGAAGAAGGAAAGAACCACAACGGGAATAACAATTGGTGGGGATCAGCTGAAGAAAGTGGAGAGTTTTAAGTATCTGGGAAGCCTGATACAAGATAATGGAAGAAACGATAGAGAAATAAATGAGCGGGGGAGGCAGGCAGAAGCATTTCGGAGGAGTGTGAGAAGCATGTTATGGAGCAAGGATGTCCCTCAGAACAGCAAAAAGATCATATATCGGACGTACTATGTCCCTATCCTGACGTATGCCTCGGAGACCTGGGTTATGAAAGGAAGGGAGAAGAGCAAAATACAGGCCAGTGAGATGAGGTTCTTGAGAAGCAGTATTGGAGCTACAAAGATGGACAGAATAAGAAATGAGAGGACCAGAGAATTAATGAAGGAGGAACCATTACAGGATGGTATAGAGAAATCTAGACTTAGATGGTATGGACATGTAAAACGAATGGAGGAGAAGAGGATACCCAGGAGAGTACATGAGACGAAGTGGGAAGGAAAGAGACCGAGGGGAAGACCGAGAGACAGGTGGCTGAAGGGGGTGGAAGAAAGCGTGAAGAAGAGAGGAGAAGACTGGACAAGGGTGGAGGCTGAGAGATGGTGGGAAGACAGAAGACGTTGGAGAGGCTTGTGTTCCAAACAGACCCGGCCAGTAGCTGGAAACTGTGCAAGATGATGATGATGACTAATCTAAATATACCACCAATGACTAGAACAAAGAAGGGTTGTACAAACTCACGATATGAAAGAGCCCACACTTAGCTCTCTGTCCAACGACAAGGGTTGAACAAAAGCACCTCTGGCTTTCAGGATTGGCATCGTCCGTATCAGAACTTCCATCTTGGCTCTCCTAAAGACCAGGGTTCGGTCTGTCCCTGTAGTTGACATGGTGAATGGGTTGGACATGCCTAGGAAAGGCATCCTCGATTCCTTCCTTCTCGTTCGACGTTCTTGAAGTTCCAAATCATGCTCGTTCCATCCGAGACATCTCCCTCATACCATAACGGTACTTAGCCCATTGTCTCCGACTCGAACATGGTGTTATAAATGTCGAACACGTGGTCGGTAATATTAGACATCATGTATTTCATTAGTACTTGAAAATTGCGGTGTGCTTTGTAGCTATCACAGGCGTTACACATATGTCTAGCAACACAGCCTCTACACTTTGCAGATATCATTAATAAATGGCCATGCACTGATCTGCTGGTTCACATGTGCACAGACCCTACTTTTGCAATCACGTGGCATCCGTGAAATTGGCGTCGAATTCATGCGGATAAATCCACTGCAGTAATTCATATACGATGCGTATTCAGTGTAACACTCGTTTAATGCAACGTTACCACGATTACATGTATATTTAACACTAGGCTTCAGCCCTCCACAAATCACGTGGGTACAAGAAATGTGGTGCTACAGAATCGTAGAAAATTCACAATATGTTTCAAATAAGTTCACAATGCTATTTGTGCTGATCACTACACTTTACAAATCGTGATGCACAGTACGATGGTGCTCGATGACACTTGATAAAAATTCCTCGCTATAAAGCGGACTTTTCCCACGTCTTACACGACTGATTTTTCAACACGCCTCCACCGGGCGGATTCTCAAGACGTAGTGCACGGAACTGCGTTCCTCGTGGAATCAAGTCGTCAAACTAATTCGTTGAGCGACTATTTACATCCCTTCTTGCGTATCTGCAATGATATTACCGTACCTTAAAGTGAAAAAACATTCTCCTAAATGTTTCAAAAATACTGAATGACGAAATGGAATATTCTGAGTCTCGTAGAAAGGTAAAGTTGATTAATAAGACCTCAGATAAATAATTAGCCGACTTCATCAAAGTCAAAAGAGCGATCCTTCGCTACTCCAAAGAGAATAGTATAAGCTCTCAGCTTCTGGTTGCTTTCTGGGTGTGTTCAAAGGTAATACATCCCATCATAAATGTGTTGTCATGAAAAATATCACATGAACCTTAGCTCAGCAGGTTCAGTATCGTAGTGTGATCTTTGTTTTTGAGAATTAAAAAGTGGGGATTGAAGAACTTCAACAGGCGTTTGAGTTCGTTTGTTGTTTAAGTAACTTAATATTGCTTTGGAAGTCTGTTGACGGGGTGGCTCAGGGGTAACATTGCGGACCTAGAAACGAACTTTGCATAGTCGAAGGAGTTCGCATCTCACCTCAGACTTGTATTTTTATTTCCTAATTATTCTTTCTGGCTATTGGTACTTCATTGTATTAACATATTTTACTTTTATTATTCCCGTACAGTAATACCCTGTTTAGACGTCTCGGTCGCGATGCCGATTATCCCTGATCTGGATAATGTCCAATCGCGATCAACGGCATTTGTCATTGGTACTTGTTTAGACGTCCCATCATGAAACAACGGGATAATCTAGTAAAACAGGATGACATCGCTAAGGTCTGCCAACTTTCGAATTCCAAGTGTTATAGCAGCAATTTACAGTAGTTTGTTTCCTGCAGTTTTGAAGTATTTCAGTTATTATTTATACATAATTCAACCTGCTAATGTATATTCTTAAATATATACAAATCCTGAGGAGTCGTTGAGGCAAGGCCTACTCTTAGTGTGGAAATAAAAAAAATTTGAAATACCGTAGTCATGCACATGTCTAGGATATTTATTGCATAAATACTTCTTTATTCGTTCAGAGTCATTTGGCCCTATCGGAATCCCTTCTATGTCTATGTCAATAAATTTATGTCTTCGTTAATCGTCTTGGTCGACTTTCCCCAACGCTAATATTTTTTTTCAGCGTCTAAACACTGGCATGTTTGTCTCCATCCATCATTTTGTGTCTTTCAATCTTCATATATCTCATATCAACCAACATAAATACAACCATCATGGCCAACATTATGTACTTCTCGCTTTCAAATCACAAGATATACAAAATGGCCATCATTTCCACTGCCTACTTCACTCACACAGCAGGAGGATAGAAAACACCGACGATCGCAATGGCCGCGAACGCGATTATCTCGTTGTGGGAACGGGATCGGGCTGATCCTGTTGGAGGGAAAGTTGATCGCGATAATGTTATCCTGTTGCGTTTAGACGTCCCAACTTAATCTGGATCGGCGCCTGATCGTGATCGCAACCGGGATGTCTAAACGGGGTATAAGGAATTCTCCACGATTTACATTGCCATGTTGTTGTTTGAGTCTTCAGTCTTTTGACTGGTTGATGCAGCTCTCCATGCCTCCCTGTCCTGAGCTAATCGTTTCATCTCTACATAGCTACCACACCCTACATCCGAGGCAATCTGTTTAACATATTCTAACCTTGGTCTACCCCTACAGTTCTTGTCCTCGACCCTTCCTTCCATAACTAAGCTTGCTATTCCTGGGTGTCTTAGTATGTGTCCTACCAACCTATCTCTTCTCTTCATTAGCAGTCGCCAGAAACATCTCTCCTCACCCACTCGCCTTAATACCTCTTCGTTTGTAACCCTATCTACCCATCTGATCTTCATCATTCTCCTGTAACACCACATTTCAAATGCCTCAATTCTCCTCTTTTCTGCTGCACCAATAGTCCAAGTTTCACTTCCATAGAGCGCCATGCTCCAGACAAAGGCTTTCAAAAATGACTTCCTAATACCTAAATCTATATTCGATGTCAACAGATTCCTTTTTTGTAGAAAGGCTTTCCTTGCCTGAGCCAACCTACTTTTTATATCCTCTTTGCTTCGTCCATCACTGGTTATTCTGCTTCCTAAGTAACAGAAGTCTCCTACTTCCTTCAGCTTTTCACCTGCCAATTTGATGTCCATAGAGGTTTCTGATTTATTTCGGCTGCATTCCAGTATTTTTGTTTTACATTTATTAATGTTCATCATGAAGTCCTTCCGTAAGACGGAATCCATACCATTCAAAAACTCATTCAAATCCTCAGGCTTGTCGGCCAAGATGACGATGTCATCAGCAAATCTCAGAGTTGAAATTATTTCTCCTTGAATCTTCACTCCCACTTTAAATTTTTCTCCAATTTCCTTCATTGCTTGTTCAATGTAAAGATTGAAAAGTATGGGTGATAAGTTGCAGCCTTGCCTTACACCTTTCATAATACCAGCTTCTCTCTCATATCCTTCAGCTCGAATGACTGCTGTCTGGTTTCTGTATAGATTGTATATCACCCTCCTATCCCTGTACTTTATTCCAATAGATTTCAAAATGTCAAACAATTTAGTCCAATCAACGTTATCAAAAGCCTTTTCTAAGTCTACAAATGCCATGAACGTTCTCTTATCTTTCCTTATTCTACCTTCCAAAATCAGCCTAAGACTTAGTACAGCTTCCCTCGTTCCTACATTTCTCCTGAAACCAAACTGGTCTTCACCCAACTCCGTTTCTATCTGACTTTCAATCCTCTTGTAAATTATTCTAGACAGGATCTTTGAAGCATGAGTAATCAAGCTGATTGTACGGTAATCTTCACATCTGTCAGCTCCCACATTCTTTGGTATAGGAATGATAACATTCTTCTTGAAATCAGGGGGTACCTCACCTGTCTCATAAATCCTACACACCAAGTGAAATAACCTGATCAGACCTTCATCTCCTATGCAGCGTAGCAACTCAATCAGTATATCATCTATGCCTGGTGCTTTGTTCCTGCCTAAGTCCTCTAATGCTCTGTCAAATTCTGATCTCAATATTAAATCTCCTTTTACATCCTCATCAATTTCCTCCTCCCTTTCCATTACATGATTCTCAATCTCCTTTCCCTTATACAAGCACTCTATGTAAGCTTTCCATCTCTCAACCTTTTCTTCCCTATCTGTTAGAGGCTTTCCATTTGTGTCCCTAATATTACAGCACTTAGTCTTCTTTTCCCCAAAAGTATTCTTAATCCTTCGATAAGCTGTGTCTACTTCTCCTAATTTCAGACACTTTTCTATACCTGCACATTTCTCTTTCAACCATTCTTCTTTCGCTTCCTTGCACTTCTTGTTAACCTCATTTCTCAGACGTCTGTATTCTGCTTTCCCCTCTTCATCTCTTAGATTCTTGTGTCTCCGCCTTTCATCCATCAATTCTAGTATATCCTGAGTGATCCACGGTTTTCTACCTATTCTTTCTTTCCTACCAATGTTTTCTTCTGCGGATTTTGTTATTTCATTCTTCAAAAGTGCCCATTCGTCTGCAATTGAAGTTTGTTTAGGGGTTTTGATTAGTCCTTCCTTTATACTCTTCTTGAATCTTTCGTTTACATCCTTTACTTTCAGTCTGTCTATTGCCCACCTTTTTGGCTTTTGACTTTTCTTCAGTTTCTTCAACTTTAATCTGCATTTCATTACAACCAGATTGTGGTCAGAGTTTATGTCAGCACCAAGATATGTTTTACAATCCAAAATCTGGTTTCGAAACCTCTGCTTGACCATAATGAAGTCGATTTGGTAACGCCCTGTATCTCCTGGTCTCATCCATGTGTATATTCTTCTATTGTGGTTATTGAATAAGGTGTTAGCTATGACCAACTCATGTTCGGTGCAGAATTCCATCAGCCTGCTTCCTCGATCATTCCTTTCACCTAATCCGAAATCCCCTACTATCTTCCCTTCTCTCCCTTTTCCTACCACAGCATTCCAATCTCCCATTACTATAACATTTTCATCACCTTTGATATACCTCAGAATGTCATCTATTTCTTCGTAGACCTTTTCAACATCCTCATCATCGACTTGACTGGTAGGCATATAGACTTGTACCACTGTGGTGCACGTAGGTTTAGTATTGATTTTTGCTACAATAATCCGTTCACTGTATTGCTCATAATATTCCACCCTCTGTCCAAGTTTCCTACTCAATATGAGACCAACTCCTGCTTGGCCATTGTTTGATTTAGAGCTAATGACCCTATAGTCTCCTGACCAAAAGTCCTGTTCTTCCTGCCAGCGCATTTCACTAATCCCAACCAAATCCAACCTCAACCTACCCATTTCCCTTTCTAAGTTTTCTAACTTTCCACTTCCTAGCAGACTTCTAACATTCCACGCTCCGATCCGTAGAATATCAGATTTCCTCTTTGTCACTTCTGTGATGTTAGCCCCCTCTCGAGTAGTCCCCACCCGGAGATCCGAACGGGGGACTAGTTTACCTCCGGATTGAAATTTTACAAGGGAGGAGGCCATCATCACATGTAATTATGCATAGAGAGGTGCATATCCTCGGGAATAGCATTACGGCTGTAGTTTCCCGTTGCTTTCAGCCGTGCAGCAGAACGCAGTGTAGCCATTAGTTGGCTTATATTAGCAATATCTTAACCGTCTATTAGACTAGTAAAGAATTGATTTATTCTGAAAGGCTGCTACTCCCTTTCAGAATAAGTAAAGAGCAATTCTACTACAAAATACTAATCTTCTACTAACAATTAAATACCAAAATTCTACTAACGAAAAAAAATACTACCACTAAAACAGTCTGTCACCAGGCCCACTCACATGCACCCTCACCAGACACACTCACACACCACAGTCTAATAGAACAATGACATATATCTAATAAACAAATTAACTTCATACTTACAACTAAAACTAACTACATACTTACTGTACTGTAATTTGAATTGACAATATTTACAAAATTTAAAATGATAATCTGGTAGCAAAAATATCTACCCTGTCCCGGATTCGATCCCGAGATCTCTAGGTAGGTCGGTAGATACCCACAAAACCTCAAAGCAGACATTATAAAATTAAATTTAGATAATAATAGGTGTATATTCAAGCAATGTTAATGTGAAAAAAAGGGACTTTGACAATATCTTATACTGTATTATAAAAAGAAGGGACAAAATTAAGTATACATATGCGGTAATGTAGCAGGAGACCTGATCGGCCTAGGCTATTGTAACTTCAATTAGTTCCCATTTCAGTTTTGAGTGCGAAATAGTTGGTTTGAAAGTTGTACAAATTGGTTTTCCGTGGTTTCCCATTTCCACTCTAGGCGACAGCTGGGATAGTTCTTAAATTGAGACCACGGCCTCCTCGTTCCCAATCCTCATCCGAATTGCAACTAACTTAAGGTATGCACTCTAAAAGAATAGATTATTTAAACCTTCAGAAGAAACATTATTGACCAAAATAAACAACACCAAGTATACGGTATATAAACAAGGTCTCTTTGACTAATGTAAGCCGGAATTTTACCTCACAGGGGATTGGTAAATCTGCTGACGTGACTACCTCACATTTACCTTGGGCACAACAGGCAGTGATGCCAAAACATACTCAGGCGGCGTTCTTTCATCCCCATAATGCTACCATTCAGTCCCACCCAACTAGTTATGAGGGTTCGATGTCTGCTGCCTCTCTCTCAACAACAGGTCCCTCGTGATTCAAAGGTACTGTGGCTGTATAACTATTGTCTTTGAGAGAGAAACTTACGAGCCAACTTCCGCTTAAAGCCCCTAAACCTCATTAAACGGCAGCTCTGTTGGGCAAGAATCACTTATATAAGGATGAAGATTAATCGTATGTATATACGTTTGAAACCGCCTGGGACTCCCGGCATTTGCCTGGAGCAGAAGTGGGGAAACCACGGAAAACAATTTTCCAGCATTGGTGATGTGGAAATGGAATTCACCTAATATCAAATCTGTCTCACAAGGCTGTGTATACCACGCTCAGGCCATTACAGAAATCGAACACGGATCTCAGGGATGAAAGCCAAACATGATAAGCACTATTCCATGAGACGGTTGATAAAAGTTTGTTACCTTGGGCAACTTCTAGTAACCATAAAACGTCGGTCGATTTAGTCGTAGGTATGGGCGGTCTTATTAGCACTCACCCAAACAAAACAGATACCACTCAGCCTGAATGAGTCATAGAGAATATGAAAGAATGTAAAACATTTCAAGGTCTTTTAATAAAAACCTTAATGTTGAATTTTGCCCCTGTACTATAAAGTTAGGTTTGTCATGCACGTCAGTGGAACCTTATGCTTGCATGGTATTATAATTCATTCATTCGTTTATTTGCAATTGGGGGTGTGTCCCCCGGTGGCAAATTAGATATACATAACAAATAAATAATTGTACATAACAATTCACTAACAATTAAACTGGAGTATTTACACAAATAGTAAGTTTTTCTTAAACACACTTATATGTTTGGGAAAAGGCTCTAAGAATGCGGTTGCCATATACTTTTAAATTATTAAATAAAAGATGGCCACAATCGCTTTCGCCATGAGAGACAATTGACGAATATAATTCATTTGATGGACTCAGACATCGTGGTCACTCAGCCCCGTCTACTTCGGAATGAGTGTGTAAAATATTATCTGATAACCTGTGTTATTGTGATGGCTGTACTGATGTGTGCATTTGTAATTCAAGTGGGGAATGGCGAATTGACAACCGAGGCTTTAAGTTAGGAACTATCCCGGTATTTACCTGCAGTGGACGTGGCAAACTACGGAAAACCACATCCCAGTTTGTTGAGATAGGAATCTAACCTTGCTCTCCTTAGTTTTGCCTCAAGAGTGCGCCCCGTTCCAGCCCTCAGACCAGAAGTAAATTTCTTGGCAAACCAGGGATCGAACCTGGAATCCGGGGCGATAGCTCAGAATATAGCCTTCAGATTGTGCTTCCCTGTGTTAATACGATTTTTGACAAGCACTGAACATATAGTCTAACTCTTAAACTCCCTCCACTACGGTGGCTGTCGAAGCGAGTCTATGCTCATTCCAGTAGTTGGCGAAGTATGCTCCCTTGCTTAATTTACTGTCATGGAAATGCAAAGGATTGTACCTACAACAGGTGATGGAAATAGCTTATTTAGAGCAGTTTCGTACTGTTTATTCCAAAATGCATAACGTCATCCTGAGCTGCGTTTGCAAGCAAATTGCAAAAATTGTTGCTGGCATGAATAATTATAAGGATTTTATTATTGGCGATCAGTATCATCAACATTCTCATCAGCAACAAACTTGAGAATGAAAGTGTCTGAACTTCATTGTATACGAGAATATTATTGTTTATTTGTTTAGAGTACATATCAATGAGTCTAACCACGCTGTTGATTTTGGCAATGGAAGTATTATTTGCCATTTAATATTTGGCGGCTGCGTTGATGCAGGCCACTATGGTGTTATTGAATATGACGTTAATTTGGAGAGAAATGCTGCAATAAATATACCCATTTGACGAAAAAGAACATTAGCCACAAAAAAGTGGGAAATCGTAGAAAAATACGAAGCCACTTTTAAAATCTAATATAAAAATGCCATTTCAGAAACAATTCCAGATATTATGCCGTACAGTGTAGGGTCCTTGACGAACAAATGTAAACATTGTTCTGCACTGTATTTCTGTAGCGAGAAATCTACGCTTGGTTACTTTGACCTTTGGTGTAGTAATGGCAAAATTAATCTTACTAAATATAAAATATTTGACAGACTGCAACAATTTTTCACTGGAAATGATATCTCAAGGAATTTAAGAGAGAATAATCGGCAGTACAATAAATGCTATGTCCTTGGTTTCATTTGGTGCCAATGTCACTGTGCCACATGCATACGGTCCATATTGTTTTCAAATGTATGGAATTGCACATCATCGCATTTCTTCGTTAATGTGTATTCCAAAATTATAAGCGACGGTTGTATATATTAGACTCCTCAGAATTCTTGAATTCCTTGGAATTAAGAAATTTGCTTCCACATACTCCGAACGATTGACCCACAGATATGCTCCTTAGAAATCTGAAGTTTCCTAAGGGCATCTAAATGCTACCATATTAATTATAAGAAATATGTACGAAAATTGCATGAATTTGGAAATAATAAGTGCAGTTAAAATTAGGCGGAGAGATCTAACCCTTCGACTTGATTCCATATTAATTATATGAAATATGCATGAAAATGCTTGGATTTGGAAACAAGTGCATTAAAAATCAGGCAGAGAGGTCTAATCCTTCGACTTGATTTAACACCATCGGATAAAACAATCATTTTCTTTTAAGAGGCAATATTTTCCGATTCGCTTGGCATACTTTATCACAATCAATAAAGCTCAAGGGGGAACTCTGGAACGTATAGGTCTCAATTTGCCTCATCAAGTTTTCAATCATGGCCAGCAGTATGTCGCAATGTCTAGAGTGCAATCTTTTGACGCCCTTAAAGTTTCAATAGTGCCAAAAAATAATTGTACAAAGAACGTATATAAGAAAATTCTTCAGTAAATATTTTCTTATTGACCGTCATGTATTGACGGGTTTCAACTAGTTAAATTATAAGTTGCTTATAGTTAATTCTTTTTATAGTAATTAAATATGTTATTAAATTATAATAATTTTTTCATGCCTATTTTGTTGCCTATTTTACACGTTAGTGCCTATTTACATGCCTATTTTGACTATTTTAAGAGCCTATATGCCTGCCTATTTTAACTGTTTTTAGTGCCTATAATACTCATCTCTAGTTATAACTGTTCTGGACCATATAGCATGCAGACATATCTGGGAATGTCTATGGCGAAAGGGAGTACCAGAAGAGATTATATCCCATGTGAAAGAACTGTACCGAGAAACGATGAGCTATGTGCAAGTCCAGGTAGAAAGGTCACACTGTTTTGCCACGAAGAGTGGAGTCCAACAAGGAATTTGCCTGTCACCGCTTCTCTTCACTTTTGTAATGGATGAAATTATAAAAGCTGTCAAAAGAAGGGCTTGAACAACAAATGCTTTAGTCTTTGCTGATGATATGGTATGGGGAGAGACAGAAACGGAAGTGCAGGCCAAATTAGATCTGTGGCAGGAAGAAATTGAAAAAATGGGACTAATGATTAGCAAATCCAAGTCAGTTGGCTTGGTAATTAGTAGGAATACTGCAAGAGTCAATCTTAAAATTAAAAATGAAGAAGTGGATGTTGTTGTCAACTTTAAATATCTCGGCAGTTTTGTTTCTTCTGACAACACCATGAAGTGAGAAATCAACAACAGAGTACAAGAAGCTTCAAAATTTTATCACTCTGCGTTCACTACTTTGGGATCCAACATCCCCACTAGCTTCTAAGATTACCGTATACAAAACCTACTTTGTACCAATTCTAACATACGACTGGAAGCAGCAACACTGACAGAACAAGCAAACAGCCATCTACAGGCTGCTGAAATGAAGTTCCTCTGTTCCTGCTTACAAAAGACAAGGAAGGATAAAATAAGGAATGTTAATATCCGAGAAGAGCTTGGATTGGAATTAATGGAACTCTACAGACTACGGTGGTATGGCCATATGAAAAGAATGGTTCCAGAAAGAACTCCTCGAGCTTATTTTGAAAGGGTAGTTCCTGGCAAAAGACCCTGAGGATGACCTCGAGACATGGGTGAAACAAGTGTCAAAGGATGTAGAGAAGAGAGGTGTAAACTGGCAGTCTATATCCGAAGAACAGCTATGGATGGATAAAACAAATTGGAAGAGGCTTTTGCACTACCGCATCTGGCTTACTGGAGCGAAGACCTGATGATGATAATGACTGCACATTCCTCTTTCAGGTAAAGTTTACTCTATAATGAAACATTTGTAGAAAGCATTTCAATAAAAAGAGTGCTTAATAGTGACATAATATTACTATGATGTCTATTATATGTTGTGTTTGTCAGGTTTGCCTCATTCACAAGCTCTACTTGTACTGTTCTTTCTAAAGGCATAGGTCTATTACTAGGGGTGGTGATTTTTCGTAAAAATGTGATATAGCGCGAAATGTTCATGAAGCCTTGTACACTTGTATTTTCTTGATCTCTGAACCACTTTTAATGTTTCAAAAATGTGATAAAATGCGAAATTTACTAAAAATACAAAAAATATATTAAAATGTGATATAAATGTGAAATCGACGATTTTTTAAAATTGTCTTTCTTTCTTTCTTTCTTTTCTTTTCTTTCCTTATAGAAATTTAATCTGAGGGCTTTGTGCACCCTTGGAATGTTTATGATTCTGATGCACTTGTCCACCACTCCGTTCTCTGAGAAGGTGGTGTGTCCTTGGAAAGTTTTTGATTCTGACGCACTTGTCCACCACACCATTTGGAATTTGGAACTAATCCCCTCATCCCTTCAAAAATCACGTCTAGACCGTCACACTGAGTATTGTCTCTTTCATTCCCACCGCGTAGGTCAGCTAAGATGGTGAGATCAAAAATATGTATAAAACAGCGGGCAGAAAATTATAAATATGAAAGTTTTCATGTCAGTGATGGTGATATTTTAATCCATAAATTGTGTAATCAGCGCCTAGACTGACAAAAGAAAGACGTTTTAGACAAGGACGTTAAAAGTCGGGGACATGACAGTGCAAAGGGATGTTTTCAAAAAAAATCAAGAGAGGAACGTGGAGTAAAGCGGCAGGCCACCATTCAAATGATGCATGATAAAGTAAAAATTGTTCAAGATACAGTGAAAATGTTTTTGGAGACTAACATCCCTCTTCGCAAAGTTGACCATCCAGCTTTTCGGGAGTACTTGACAAAGTAAGTACCAAGGTTGTATATAATGTATTTAGTTTTATCTGATTCTTATAAACTGCGAGGTCATTTACTTAAGGCGACACTCCTGAGATAAACACATCTTTTTTTACCTAATGCATGGATTTTCACGAAACTTTGTGGGAATGTCACCGAAACAAAAGTAGAGATATCACAAGCATTTGTTTCATATACAATTAATAGTTTTTCCAAAATATATATTTATTTTTTTTTGGAATTTTTAATTCCATATTTTTCATAAATTTCAAATGACATGTTAATGGAAATTTGGAATTAAGTAGATAATACTTCTTTAAAAAACACTACGTATCAAATTTTCTGTAAATAATTTATATAATAAGATATCGTCCCTCCTCTGGCAAACTAGCGAAAGTGCAAAAATAGCGAATCTGCAATTTATATCATAGAATTACTATTAATATAAGATCTACAGTCTGGCAAAGTATTGTATCTGTAGCTCGTTCCGTTTGGCAACAATTAGCTCTTCTTTATTTACGAAACTGCATAAAATGGGATTTTGACAATGGAAAAGTAGCGAATCTGCACTTTGGTTAGTTTGCCGTAGTCAACACAATAGTATACAACAAAGTTTACTACAGCAAAATAACGAATGTGTCAGATTCGCTTGATATTGAGAATGTAATGATGCCAGATAGCTGCGAGGGACAACAAAAAATATGCGAACTTTGTTTGTATGTGTCTAGAAACAATCAAGAAACACCAAAAGCTCCAGCAGATTGATCACATTTATTTTGAGCCAGGGCACAGTTTAATGGAATGTGATTCTATTCTTCAAAAATTATATATGTCTGCAAAGGACCTCCCAGTGTACACTCCTGAAGTATGGGTTCAACAGATACGAAATGCATGCAAGAATCCATCACCCTGCAATGTTTCTTCATTGGTGCACACTGACTTGATTGAATTCAACCCGGTAAAGAACAGTTTTATGTCGGTTGAAGGTAAGAATCCTTTGCCTTTCCGAAAAGCTGTTTGCTTTTGATAAACAAAGGACAAACCAGGTACAGATCAGACAAAGACTGCTTATGAACATGCATTGTTTAGTAGGTTCGTTCTCAGGAATCGAAGAAGCTGCCAATCGGACTGTCAAGTAGTGAAACCTTACCCTCCAAGATTCTGCATCTCCGGTGCAAAATTAAAGGATCAGAAAAAACTTTGCTATAACCTGCAAATTCCAAAGGTTTATCATGCATTTTATGAAACCTTTCCGTCATCAGAAACGGTGAGAGATACACTCCCCGAACCGAATGTTTCAGAAGAATCAGATTTTGAGTAGATTGTGGTATGCTAATTTATGTATTAATTTATTTGTTACTAGCCTACTTTTCAGATTTTTCAAAAATTAGGAAAAAGTAGACTTATAAGATCGATCCCGGCAAATGTATGTCTGTCTGTCTCTGTGTGTGTCCCGTCATATCAACTCCTAAATGGCAATTGAAACCAAATTTGGTATGAGTGTATATATACACCTGAATATCTCCAGCCCATATGTGAAAATGATGTCAGTGCTACCAACTGCTGAAAAACCGCAATTGAAATTTGATCTCCATGTTGGATATCTTGGAAGGTATGCATGGGTGTTATTCCAAAATTGGCACACATGTAGATCATAATATTTTAGTTTAATTTCCAGGAGGCCATACATGGCAGTGTTGCCAAAATGATTCTATGCCTGCTGATAGGCCCAATTTTTAAATGCATTTAACTTCTACACTATAAATTGGATTTCAACCAAATTTCGTATGTACTATGTGTACATAAACAGATATGACTGAGCGTATTCTTAAGAGCCACCAGGGCTGCCAACTGTTAATACATGCTGTCTCTATTTTTTTACCCTATTATCAATATATCAGAAAGTTTGTGAGCCAACAGCTCTAAACTTTGCACACATATAATACCTGCTATTCTAGATTAATTTGGAGCAACTAATATACACCAATGCTGCCAAACATGATTCTAAGCCTTCTGATAGGTCCAATTTTTAAATACATGTATCTTCTATACTAACAAATGGATCTCATCCAAAATTGGCACAACAAGAGATCATAATATTTCAGATTATTTCTGACCAACACATTCACGACATTGTTGCCAACATGATTTTAGGTGCGCTGATAGATCCAATGTCTAACTGCATGTAATGTCCATGCTATCCATTGGACTTCAACCAAATTTGGTATTCTCTACCTTAAGAGATGGACCTAAAATATTTTCAGTCACCACGACTGCCAACTGTACTGCTCTATTAGGCTACATTATACCAGGTATATTTCGAACTAATTAGAAATTTCGATATTACCAACTAAATTTCGTCATTATTCTAGATAGGTCCATATAAATTTATCATTGGCATGAATCGTAAATTTTAAGAAAATTAGGCTCTTTAGTTCGTCACGGAACTTTTTTTTTTTTTTTATTGTGTTCAATTTTTGAAGAAAATTATTGGAATTTCGACTTTTTTCCCTTTAAATAAAAGTATAATGGTCTAAAAATTAATTCAAATAATTGTTTCTTTTGTAATTGTAATGCAGATTCGATACTTTGGAACAGTAATACTAGAGATATTAAGATAAAATCACTCTGGCAAAGTAACGAAACTGTCATTTATGCCCTTAAAATTAAGACAAGAGCTAACATCAATGCACCCTATAAACATGTTGGTTAATGAGTCTACTGAGTGTTAAAAGTGACCGAAAAAGAAAATAACTGGATTTTATACAAGTAGATGAAACTTGTTTTAGCTCTCCTGTAAAATTAAGAATTTTCCCTTTCGCTAGTTTGCCAGAGGAGGGACGATATTATAATACTAAATTTGTGTATTTTTTTTGTTCAAAAATGTTGGACTTTTAAATCCCTACTACTGGGAAGAATTCTGCAATCAAGAATTCCATATGCAGGTTTCCTAATATAGCTGTGATACATATACCATACAAATTTGTTACATTTGGCAGAATATTATGGGAGAAAAATGGGATTTAAATGTAAAATTTCAATTGGCAGGAAAATTAAAGCAAAGTTCAAGTGGCGTTATCTTCCTACCTAATGCATGGATTTTCACGAAACGTTGTGGGAATGTCACCCAAACAAAAGTAGAGTTATCCCAAACATTTGTTTCATTTACAATTAATAGTTTTTCCAAAATAATTTATTTTGATATTTCTTTTTTGCAATTTTTAATTCCATTTTTTTCATAGATTTCAAATGACATGTTAATGGAAATTTGGAATTAGGTAGATAATACTTCTTTAAAAAACACTACGTATCGATTTTTCTGTAAATAATTTACATAATGAGATCTTCTTCTTCTTCTGCTTTTACGACCTCATTGGACCACTTCAGTCAATCATTTCTTGGTCCTCTTCTTCAGTAACTTTCCTTTCCGAGTCGCCCAGTAGCTCTTCATTCGCTCTGATCTTCTCAGGCGATCCTCATCTGTAAATACCCTTTTTACTGTATTACGTTTGTCTGTTTTAGCCTGAAATCTTATTTATTATTATCATCATTTTAATTTTGTTGTTTTGTTTTGCAAGTCATCCAAGGTTATTTCTAATTCTTTCATATCTTCTCTAATTTCCTTAATCCATCCTACTTGTTTCATATTCCAAAGTTTCACTACAATTATTCTAGATAACCTGGTTTCTGGTGTCCTCATGATGTGACCAAAAAAGAAATCCGTTTCTTCCGAATAGTATCAGTAATGGGCTCCAGTTCTTTGTATACCACTTCATTTGGTACTATCCGCCACTGTCCATCTTTCTGATATTTTTTATTTATGCATGTTCTAGCTATTCTTCTTTCTACTTTTAAATTTTTGTCGATTCTGTTTTTCTGAGTAACTTTAAAAAGAGTTTCACTTCCATATGTCACCTCTGGTTGAACCACCGTCTTGTAATGTTTTAATTTTGTTGCGATTGATAGACATTTTCTTTTATATGTAGACCATGTTAATTTTTGGGCTTTTATCATTTTATTAGTTCTTTCTTGCCATGCAGGTTTCTCATCCAAGTTGTAAGTTATAATTTCTCCTAAGTATTTAAATTGCTCCACTATTTTAACTTTCTTGTTATTTACTGTTATGTGATTGATTACAAGCGGATTTGCTACCATTATCTCTGTCTTTTCAAATGATATCTGAAGTCCAATTTTTTGTGCTATATTTTGTAGGCTTATTATTTGATTTCTGGCTTCTTGAATATTATTAGCCAGTAACGCTAAGTCATCTGCGAATCCCAAGCAATTTAAGTCTATTTGATCTTTCTTAGTTCCAATTCTTATGCTCCTAGGATTTTCCCTGTACCATTCCCTCATTACATATTCCAAAGCACAATTGAAAAGTAGAGGCGATCAACCATCTCCTTGTCTTAATCTTGTTTTAATGGTAAACGGTTCAGATATTTCTCCTCTGAATTTTATTTTAGATTTGGTGTTTGTTAGAGTTAGTTTTATAATTTTTATTAATTTGGGATGAAGTCCGAAATTCCTTAGTATTTTCAGCAATGAAGTTCTTTGTATACAATCATAAGCTTTTTTGAAGTCTACGAAGGTTATGACTTGCTGTTTTTGTCTACGTTTGTAGTAGTCCATTACTAATTTTAAGGTGATTATCTGTTCAGGGCAGCTTCGCCATGGCTGAAATCCACCTTGATATTCTCCTATTTCCAGTTCTAATTGATCTTTACAACAATTATATAGAATTCGTGACATGATTTTATATGTGATATCCAAAAGGGAAATTCCTCGATAGTTGTCAGGATTTGATTTGTCTCCTTTATTGTGTAATGAATGTATTATAGCTGTAGTCCAATGGTCTGGCAGTTCTTCTTTGATCCAAATGTTCACTATGCATTGGTGTAATGAAATCTTTACTGGTTCTGCTGCATATTTCCACAATTCTGCAAATGTTTGATCTTCTCCACTCGCTTTGTAATTTTTGAGCTCTCTCAGAGCTTTGTAGACTTCTTGGATTGTGGGTGGATTTATGTTTTCTGATGGTGTTTTAATAGTGGTGTCTGTATTTATTTGAAGCAGTTCTGGTGGATCTTCGCAATTTAGCAACTTGTTAAATGTTTCTGCTAAAATTTCTGTATTTATTTTATTACTATGAGCTACCTTGCCATTTTTGTCTTTTAACATTAATGTTGGAGGTTCATATCTTTGTAGTTGTTTGCTAAAAATTTTGTAGTAACCTCTTGAGTTTGTTTTCGCTCTATTTGTTTCGATCATCAGAAGTATATCCTTTTGGTATAGCCGTTTAACCCTTCGTATTATTTTTTGAGTTATCTTTGTTTTATGAGATCCAAGTGTGATTCATCTGTTTTTTTACTCTGATACCGTAACCAGGCTTGATGTCTATCTTCCACTGTATTATCACACTCATCGTTCCACCATTGGTGTTTCTTCCTTGGATTTATTGGGGCTACTTGTTCAGCTATTTGTTTCAATTCGGGAACTATTTCCTCTAGATCATCTGTTATTTTAATATATCTAGTTCGTTCTTTGTATCCCTTGTTATTTATTAGTTTATGAGAGTCGTATGTTCTCTTCTTTTTTAGGTGAGTTTTTTCTTTGTCAACGGGGTAAATTTAATTTTAATCTTTATCATGTGATGATCCAACAAGCCTCCGTGGCTTAGGCGGCAGCACGCCGGCCTCTCACCGCTGGGTCCGTGGTTCAAATCCCGGTCACTCCATGTGAGATCTGTGCTGGACAAAACGGAGGCAGACAGGTTTTTCTCCGGGTACTCCGGTTTTCCCTGTCAAAAATTTCATTCCAGCAACACTCTCCACTATCATTTCATTTCATCTGTCATTCATTTAATCATTGCCCCAGAGGAGTGCGTCAGGCCTCGGCAGCCGGCACAGTTCATATCCTCGCCGCTGGATGGGGGCTTCATCCATTCCATTCCTGACCCGGTCGGAGACTGGAAGCAGGCTGTGGATTTTCATCATGTGATGATCCGATCCAGTATCTGTTCCTCTCAGAACTTTCTCATTGTAGATCTCCCTGTAATAGTTCTTATCCATACAAACATGATCTAGTTGCCATTCACCTTTTTTCCAATCTTGATGTTTCCAAGTTTTGAGTTATTTGGTCTTCGCTTGAAGTAAGTTGATTTGGAGATCATATCATGGTTCCTGCAAAATTCCACCAGTCTTATGCCATTCCTGTTTGTTCTTCTCTGTGCTGGCCATTTTCCTATTATGTCTCTATATCTTTTTTCCTTTCCTAACTGGGCATTAATGTCTCCAATTAAAATTTTGGAGTGACTTTTATTTATGTTTGTTGCTGTCTGATCTAAAAGCTCCCAAAATCCCTCCACATCATCTTTGTGTTCTTTCTTATTATTTTTATCATTAGTTGGGGCATGGGCATTTAGAATGGTATATGTTCTATTTACAGCTTTTAGAGTTAGTGTCGAGAGCCTAGGGGATAATGCTTAAAATTCTATGATGGATTCAATTATTTTGAGATTGACTACAAATCCTAAATTTGTGTAATTTTTTGTTTAAAACATTTTGTATTTTAAATCCCTACTACTGGGAAGAATTCTGCAATCAAGAATTCCATACGCAGGTTGCCTAATATAGCTGTGGTACATATACCATACAAATTTTGTTACATTTGGCAGAATATTATGGGAGAAAAATGGGATTTAAATGTAAAATTACAATTGGCGGGAAAATTAAAGCAAAGTTCAAGTGACGTTATCTTCCTGATCCATTGCCTATAAGTCACCAGAATCGTATGTATTTCCTTCCTTTTGTTTCTTAGCAGCTTCTGTACGAATTTTGATAATTCTGGAAGCTTGACTAGTATCTTGATGCACAACTACAAGAGGTTACTTGCGCACGAACTTCACAAAAGTAAACAGACAGGCTCCCGCCACAAAACTCGCGAGAAAGAAGAAACATACAAGAATAACAAAACTTATAGTTGTCGGCATTATTGTAGTGACATCAGGAATACCAATACAAGCATACAATGTTGCTCAATGACAGTAGAGTCAAGTACTGAAATATTAGTCCTTTGCAGGCTTCATTCAGAAACATGGTAGATCTTACAGCTCGACTCTGTAGAAATATATGCGGGAGGGGGGCGGCTGTTGGCCCATCCCCGGGATGCGTAATTGCAAAGAACAAGGATATTTTATTGATTTGATTGAATGAAAACATGACAATGACATCATAAATAATCTAACAAGCAGTTCAGCAGATGCCATGCCCATTTCTGCTGTGTGCAGACTGACAAAAAAAGCATTATTAAGGTGATAAATTGTTTGAATTCAATGGAATAACTTTGTGACAAGAAAGAAGAAACCCAATCCTTTCAATTTGTCATTAAAAAAAAATCACCAAAATGAATAAAATATCGATTTTTATCTCCGGAGTGTCGCCTTAAATACATTAAAAGTTATCATAAAATATCTGAAAATTAAAAATTCAATTAGGGGTGTCAAATAACACAAAATCATATTAAGTGGCTATATTCATTATTAGCCTACTTTCGATTTTTGCAAAAAACGAAAGTAGACTTACGAGATCTGCACAGGGCCAAAAATTGTGTGTGTGTACTCTGAATGTCTGTCCCCCCTATCAATTCAAACATGGTGAAACCGAATTGAACGAAATTTGGTACAGAGGTAGAACTAGCAAAGGGCACCTCAGTGTCATGTTTTATATCGCCGCCATCTTGGCGGAAACGTAATCGCGGCCACCCAAATGTTTAAAGCTTAAATCAAATTATGACCAACCTAATAATCTGATCTCGACCAAATTTTGCAACAACATACCTTTATGTGGGAAGCATATTTTGACCAAACTACAAAGTCATCAGCCCAATAGTTTGCAGATGGTGGCCATGTATGTGTGCAAATCAATTCCCCCTATCAATTCAAACATGGTGAAACCGAATTGAACGAAATTTGGTACGAAGGTAGCACTAGCAAAGGGCACTCCAGTGTTATGTTTTATATTGTCGCCATCTTGACAAAACCGTAACGGCGGCCACCCAAATGTTAAAAGCTTGAATCAAATTACGACCAACCTGATCATCTGATCTCTACCAAATTTTGCAACATTATACCTTTATGAATGGAGAATCTTTTGACCAAACTACAAGGTCATCACCCCAATAATTTGCGGATGGCGGCAATGTATGTGTGCAAATCGATTCCCCCTATCTTTTCAAACACAGAGAAACTGAATTAAACGAAATTTGGTACACAGGTGGCACTTGCAAAGGGCACCTCAGTGTCATGTTTTATATCGCCGCCATCTTGACGGAAACTTAATGGTGGCCACCTAAATGTAAAAAGCTTAAATCAAATTACGACCAATCTAATCATCTGATCTCTGACAAATTTTGCAACAACATACCTTTATGCGAGAAGCGTTCTTTGACCATGCTACAAGATCATCAGTCCAATAGTTTGCATATGGCGGCCATGTATGTGTGCAAATTGATTCCCCCTATCAATTCAAACATGGTAAAACCGAATTGAACTAAATTTAGTACAGAGGTAGCACTAGCAAAGGGCACCTCAGTGTCATGTTTTATATCGCCACCATCTTGACGGAAACGGAATGGCGGCCACCCAAAAGTTAAAAGCTTAAATCAAATCACGACCAACCCAATCATTTGATCTCTTCCAAATTTTGCAACCATTTTGTGGGAAGCATCTTTTGACTGAATACAAGGTCATTAGCCCAATAGTTTGCATATCGATTTCCCATATCAATTCAAACACTGTGAAACCGAATTGAATGAAATTTTTTACAGAGGTACAGTGTGTCCGCAAAGTCTCTCCGCAGCGCGTGTCTCGCCTTGCGGGACGTGTTGGGTTGGCAGTACATTCTGTTATGTTGTTACAAGGAAAAAAAATACATTAAATTAAGTAGATTAAGTACTCACCACTATCACACTGTGCTCCGTAAAGTTTCCATCAGCACGGAATACATAATCCACTAAAAGCACACGCTATTCAGTAGTAGCCGCTGCGGAGAGACTTTACGGACACACTGTAGCACTAGCAAAGGGCACCTCATATTAATGTTTAATATCCGTATAGCATGTTGTATTCAACAAGCTACTACAACCAACATTCAATTATACTCCTTGAAAAGGACAAAGAGTTACAACAATACCCATGCATTTAGGAGAAAGTGGGCTATATGTTCTTTACTGAACATCTTGTTTATTCATATTAATTATTGTAGCATGGCAGAGATCTTGTGCTTAAGTCGTTTTAGCTAATTTATTTATTTATTTATTTATTTTAATTTCACGTTCAGGTGCATGCTAGGATCTGGAGATCTGCCAAAGACAACTACGTTGCGACAGGAATATGTACACCGCTGTGGAGAAGCAATGAAAACTGAGATTAAGGAGTGCATACAAGGAAAGCTGAGTGTTGCAGTTGCAAATGAAACTTCAGATAAGCAGGGGAGATTTGTTTTTGCGGTTTTATTCCAAACAATGTGTGACAAAACAAACAAGACGTATTTCTAGGTATTTGTACCTTTCTTGACAAAGCAAATGGTACTACTTGTAGCAGAGCAATCATTAACACTTTGAAAGAATATGATATTTCATATGAAAATGTAGTTGGGTTTGTATCAGATTCAGCTCGATACATGGGGACATGCTTTGGAGCATTTCAGACTATAATTGGTGACCATCTTCAATGTTCTGCGCACAAGGGGAACTTAGTTGGAGATGTGATTTTAAAAGAAATGTCACAACTAAACCACTTTGTATCAAATTAAAAATGACTTTCCTACATTCAAGAAAAATGAAAAGTACGTATATGAGTTTTCTCGAGGGAAATTATCCAAATCTTCCAGCGATAGTATTTGCTTACCCCGTGCTCGCATGCTGGAATTCATGATTTCAATCTGTGGAATATGTCAACAATTATTTAGATGCTTTGCTGGTGGTATTACAATGTATATTTTTTTTTTTTTTTTTTTTTTTTATTCAATTAATTCCAAAGAGCCATAGGCTCGTACAGAGGAATTGTACAGTAATATGTGTGTTTACACACCAAGGAAGAAAATTCTGAAGGTAACACAAATTGATGAATAAGGACATAGGCCTATTATAAGGTTGATACCATATCTAAGATTGTTTGGACCAAGGTCCCTTAAAATGATAAGCACTTAGGATTTTTAATCTAATACATAACTTAACTTATTTGATGTATTAAGATGCATCGAATTCTTCCCACAATACTTCCATAGTTTTCCTCTTAAATACCGACAAAGTTGGTGCACTTTTTACTTCATCAGGAAGTTTATTATATGACTGTGATGCAGAGAACTTGAAACTATTTCTACCATATTTAGAAGAGTGAATGATATATAAGGCTACGTCCTTCGCATGCCTAGTTCCATAAGAATGATTGTCCGAGTTCAAGATGTAGGGAGAGCTATAGAGTATTGTGTTGTGTTTAATCTTGTATATTAGCATAGCTGCTCGGAGTTCTGCACTTATGCTGAGGGGTAGAATTTTACTTCTGATGTACAGATCTTTTACTGGAGTGCAGTAAGGAAGGTTAAATATGTTTCTAATAGCCCTATTCTGAATAGTCATTAAATCATTCAGTGTGGATTTCCTGCAGTGAGCCCAAATAACATTTAAATATTGGAGCTTGCTATGTACAAGTGAATAGTAGATTTGTTTTACAAGGTTTAGGGGAATAAGATACCGAAGTTTCCTTAGGATCCCTACTACAGGTGAGAGTTTCTTAGCAATTCGTTCAACGTGTTCAATCCAGGTCAGGTGTTTGTCGATGATTAGACCTAAATACTTTGCCTGATTAACCTCTTTTATTTCAATATTATTTATATATATTTTGCCATGTGTGATTTCTTTCATGCTTTGTTTTGAAATTACCATGTAATTGGTCTTATGTAGGTTCATTGTTAATTTATTGGCCTGGAACCATTGTGAGAGAGTATTTATATCTTGTTGCACATTTTGTATGATTTCAATTATGTCTTTCCCAGTGTAGAAGATATTTGTATCATCTGCATACAATTTGATATGCCCTCTCAAATTACATTCCACAATATCATTTATATACATTAAGAATAATGTAGGTCCAAGTATAGATCCTTGTGGAACGCCATGAGTTATATATTTTCCTGAACTTATGCATTTATTCAAAGCTACATGCTGCTTTCTTCCAATAAGGTAGCTTTGGAACCATTTTAGAGCTATACCTCGGACACCAGCATTTTCTAATTTTGACAACAGTATTTTATGATCTACTGTATCAAAGGCTTTTGTGAGATCAATAAATAACCCAACTGCCATATTATTTTTGTCAATAGTTTCTTGTAGCATTGTTATTAGGTCAATAGTTGCTGCCTCAGTACTAGATTTTTCCCTGAATCCATATTGCCTATTATGAAAGAATGTATTCTTGTTCAGAAATGAAAGCAATCTTGTTTTTACCACTTCCTCCAGAATTTTTGAAACTACCGATAAAATAGAAACAGGTCTATAATTATTTGGATTTCTTTTGTCACCACCCTTAAATATAGGAACTACTTTGGCCACTTTTAAGTCATCTGGTATCATGCCAGTAACTAAGGACTCATTAATCATTTCAACCAAGATTTTAATAAATGATTGCATATTGTTTTTAATGAAATTTGTCTTGATCCTATCTAAGCCACAGCTCTTTTTATTCTTTAAATTTGTGATGATGGACTTGACCTCTGCTTCATCTGTTGGATATAAGTAGAGGGAATTTGACTGCTTGTGGTCCTTACTGAGGATTTCCTTCTGTTCAGGAATAGCTTTTGCTAGACTTCCAGCAATGTTTGTGAAGAACAAGTTAAATGATTCACATAGCTCTTGATTGTCTGTGATAATTTTGTTGTCTGTTTCAAGTGAAGTGCATGTCTCAACTGTTGGTTTTTTGTTGTGTATGATTTCTTTGATAGTCTCCCAAGTTTTATTGGAATTGTTTCCATATGTTCTGAATTTTTCTGAGTAGTAATTTGACTTTAGTCTTCTTTTTAAGTTTGTTACACTATTCCTGCATCTACAGTATTCTTGGTTCATATCATTATTATTTTTGTGAAGGGGATTTTTGAGCTTTGCATGCAGAGTGTCTCGTTGTTTTATAAGTGTAAGGAGTTCAGCTGTGACCCATGGTAAGTTAGTAGTCTGTCTTTTATTGTTAGTTTTGTTTGTTATTTTTCTTTGACTATGCCTGTTCCTTAGATTCAATTGTTTGATGAAAGAGTTATATAGAGAGTTAACGGTACTGTTTGCATCATTATGGGAATCAGCGTTTATAGATATATTAGTTTCAGGAGTGTGTTGCCTATCCCAAGAGTCCTCGTGTGTTGTTGATTTTGTCGAGTTATGTGACTGAGTGTACGTGCTATAATTGGTCTTGGAAATATCAAGAATTAATATACTGTGATCACTAATATCATTGCTGACATTTGATATTTTATAACTTAATTCTGAATTGTTTAGTGACACGTGATCTATTAAGGTAGCTGCAGTGTCACAAAGTCGTGTAGCATATTTAGTGTTGCACTGTTTAAACCCATAGCATGCTATTAGATTAAGATATTTCCTTCTTAATTGATCATCAGCTAGGATATCAATGTTGGTATCTCCGAGGAAGATGCATAATTTATTGTTTATCTGGCTAAGAAAACTTTCAAATGAATTTAAGAAGGGTATGGCATTGCTTCTATTGGGGTTATATGCTGCAATAATATCAATGCTTTTATATGTTGGCCTATTACTTTTAACATCATCTCTGAATACCTCAATCCACATCAAACTATGATTCATTTCACACTTTCTTTTAACATTCACTTTCCATTTGTGTGATACGTAAATACCCAGACCCCCACCAACTTTGTCATCTCTATGAGCAAACACACTTGTGAAATTGTTGAAGTTATAAAAATCTGCCTCATTACTTTTCACCCAGGTTTCTGTAACTACCAATACATCTATCTGGCCTATCATTTGCAAGAGAATTTCAATGTCATCAAGCTTATTCCGAATACTTCTGCTATTAATGTACAAACACCTAACCTCTCCACCTAATTCTAATGAGTTTATGCATGCACTTATATTACAGTCCTGTTGCATGAACTCATCCAAACAGTTGTACTTATGTTCACTGCACTGTACTTCACCTAGGTGTCCACTTGTAGTCAGCGCTTTCTTCTCTCTAAACAATAAGATATCATCACTCGTTCTAGCAATTAGTTTTCCGAGAGTAAAAACTTGGCAACTCTGTTTAAAAGTTTTCCAAATTTCATTGTTCCTCTTCTATTGAGGTGGAGACCATCATAAGCAAGGTCCCTGTCTTGTAACCAAGAGTTCCCTTCTAAAAAAATAATGTTTTTTTCACTACACAACCAATCCAGTGTTGAATTCACGGCATTAATGTATCGTGGGTCTATGTCACGTCTTTGTAATACACCACTAACACACACTTTTGAACTCGGAAAGGCACTTTTCACTTCGTCCACGAGCTTGTCAATGTCATTCATAATGTGAGTTGGTGTTGGAGAACTGTTCAAGCAATTGGTCCCTACATGAATCATTACCACCTCAGGGTCTTCTCGAACCTCGTTTGCCCATACCTTTCTAGTTAATTGATCAGTTCTTATTCCTGGATAGCAATAGACTGCGGCATCATCAACTACTGGGCCTACATTTCGCAGAATTGAGTCACCCATGACAAGTACACGGGGACGTCTCCTTTTCTTAGGGTTATGGGTAGGTTTGTCGCGTCTGAATGTCTCGTTTTCAATACCGGTATCTTGTCTTTCTTCTACTTGGGAATCGGAACGGCTGAGGATTTCAAACGGATTCTGGGAGATAAAGTCGTTAGGAATATTCCCAGATTTCACCAAGTTAGGCCTACTTCTTGGAAAGCGTGCATTGGTTTTAGACCTAACCTCTAAATAGTCTGTCTGAGTAGGCCTATCTTCTTCTGCTTGTAGTCGTTCTTTAAGGAGACATATTTGTGACTGTGCATTTTTTAAATCAACCACAAGCATTTTGATTATTTCCTCTTTGGAGGCCAATTCTAATTTGAGGAGTTCAGCTTCATTCGCCGCTCGCGGCAACTCGTACTTGTTTCCCTGTTGATTTCGTTCACATCTCAAAAGTTTTTCGCCACTACATGATTTGTCTTCACAATTAAGACACACCTCTTCAAGAAATAAAGAATTGTTATCACATTGAACACTTACATCACCCGATTGGGAACAATTTTCAAGAGATAACCGTTTGTGACTTACATTTAACATCGCCATCTTGTTGGTCTTTAAAAGGTTTTTTTCAATCATTGGATGAAAATGTTTTAAACTGTAGTTCTTCATCCTTTCTAAACATTTTAATGATGAACATAATTATTTTGAAGTAGCCTACAGTGTCAGACTAAATTTGTAGCTCACATTGCAGTCACAATTAGTAAATGAATTACCCAGTTGGGGGGCCTCTTCCTACCCTTTTGCACATAAGTTGTGGGATGAGTTGTTAACTTTAAGCACTGCGCTGAAAAGGTGTGCTACAGGATGGCTACCCACAGACATATAGCAATTCATGGACTCTTTTTCAAATGAGATTGTAAATAGTAAAATGAAAAACGTGTTAATGAGTATATGTTTAAGTGCAACAAAAAGTTGAACAGTCACATGCAAGAAAATGCAACAAATGTTTTGTTTCAAAGAGGTTGGTAAGCTTTTTAATCCTGTCACTGCTGCTAATTTTTTTTATATAATGGGTCGTATAACAGCCTAAATAAAAAAATTCACGTGGCAGTATTATCAATAGATTTTAAAGACTTAGGTGAAAGTAAAAGAAACATCCCTTTTTTTTTTTTTTTTTTTTTTTTTTTTTTTTATCGAGTCATTAATATGGATAGTTTTGTTGAGGGATATAAATATTTTCATTCCCAACTGGTACACATTATGCAGAAAAATAAAGATGTAGATTGCCTGCAACTGCTGTTGGCTGCTAAGGTCAAATACCCGGAGTTTGTCCAAGCAGCTCTGCAATGTATTTAGGCAAGGCTTCATAACGTAACAGAATTGTCAGAAATAACGAATTAATTTTTGTTACGTTACTTCTTCCGTACCCAAAACAAATGGTTTATGAATAACGTTTATAGTGCGGCAACGAAATAAGGGGTTATAATTTTCCCTGGTTTGTGCTATTAACGTTATAACCAGCAGCGGAAAAGATTCCGTTATTTTAAAATGCGCTCCCGTTATTAACGTTATAAGTCTAGTAACGGTATGACAGCGATTTTGACTCGCGGCGCGCCATCAATAACGTTATTCAGGCAGAGTGATCGATTCGGTTATTTCAAAATGCAAACCTACTAATAACGTTATAAGCCTAGTAACGGTATACGAGAGTTTTTAACCTGTTATACGCTATCAATAACGTTATTCAGGGCAGAAAAATTAATTCCGTTATTTAGAAATGTGAACCCACCAATAACGTTATAAACTTTGTAACGGTATACGAGCGATATTTACGAGCTTTGCGCTGTCAATAACGTTATTCATGGCAGAAAAATAATTCCGTTATTTAGAAATACGAACCAACCAATAACGTTATAAGTCTAGTAACGGTATACGAGCGAATGTTACCAGCCATACGCTATCAATAACGTTATTCAGGGCAGAAAAATTAATTCAGTTATTTTGAAATGCGAACCCACCAACAACGTTATAAGTCTAATAACGGTATGCATGCGATTTTTACCAGCTATGCGCTATCAGTAACATTATTCTAAGCGGAGAAATTGATTCCGTTATTTCAGAAAAGAATCTCGTCAATAACGTTATGGAAGTGTCTATTTGCCCGCTTCCCGGACAAGCATGGAAGGTGACCGTGAACTGACGATGCTGGGCCATATGTAATTCCAGGCCAATTATTTATTCAAACATAGGATAATTACTTCTTGAAATATCAATAATAATCAACATAATGATTTCAATCTGAGCGCGTGCCCCATCAGACAGGGCAAGGCACCATGCTCGTTTCGATCGCGGTCACATTGTAGCCTACGTTAGAAACATGTTTCCTAAAATCAATACGATGGATCCCATTGATTCGAAATATTTCTTGTTGCTTCATATAGGGGTTTGGAACATAGCCTATTGTTCATCAGTCCCATGTAGTTGAAGTCTGATAAACTTTGTTATTTTTGGAGTTGGCAATGGCCTTGACTTAGGAACTATCCACGCATTTTCCTGGAGTGGAAGTGGGTAACCCCAGAAAAACACTCTAAGATAGCTAAGATGGGAATCGAACTCACCTTCTCGCAGTGTTGCCATATAAGGCAGAGTGTAACCTACACCCCAAACTTTCACTCCTATGTGACCAATAAGAGTATTTCTTTCCTAGATGAAACCTCCCGTTCTTGCTTTTCGTTTACTTGGCATCCTATTTTCATTTAGTAGTGATAGAAGCCATTTTTCAGTGATGGTTATTTCTAATGAAGAAAGCTATTCAGTCGGTCAACACGAAATTCGCGTAGACCGAATGAAAAGCTTTCTTTATTATTTTCATTTATGAAAAATAGGCTTATGACATCACATTTAGTCCGTGTATGTGCGTATGTGTGTGTGTCCCCTAATAAAATATAAACGGCTGGAGCGATTTCAATGAAACTCGGTAAAGTCATAGTACTATTTTGTCCGACCCCGTCCGTGATCTTCAAATTTTATTACAGCTCACCAATCCAACATGGCGACTGTGCGAAATATTTCACTGGCATTCCATATCTCCGAAACTATTACAGATATCACCCTGACATTTTGTACGGTGATAAAATGAACTACTAGATGGGACTCTCAAAATTCCTGTTAAGTAACAAACGAACATGGGGGCCAAGCGAAGTTGATACATTAAAATAGATCCTTTTTTTTTTTTTCGCGATTAAACCATTCGAACGCCGTCAAATGGTATAGCAAATGTTATACACCTTGTAATGCACTGATATCTTGAAAATTAAAATCCACAGCCTGCTTCCAGTCTCCGACCGGGTCAGGAATGGAATGAATGAAGCCCCCATCTAGCGGCGAGGATATGGACTGTGCCGGCTGCCGAGGCCTGACGCACTCCTCTGGGGCAATGATTAAATGAATGACAGATGAAATGAAATGATAGTGGAGAGTGTTGCTGGAATGAAATGTTGACAGGGAAAACCGGAGTACCCGGAGAAAAACCTGTCTGCCTCCGTTCTGTCCAGCACAGATCTCACATGGAGTGACCGGGATTTGAACCACGGACTCAGCGGTGAGAGGCCGGCGTGCTGCCGCCTAAGCCACGGAGGCACTGATATCTTATTCAGCTCAATTGTTTACATAACCGCAAGATGGTGCCTGTGTGAAATTTAAAAATTAAGTTTTAATTTCTTGCGTCCTAATCATGCGATCGTAGCCAACGTTTGAACAATGAACCTACCGTACGCAATAATCGTCATCTAATAGTACATAGCTCAATGGTCTACACATATTTAGAAATATTTAGACGATTCTCAATGTCAACTAATCAATGACAGCAATCAAACTGAATTGTTTTTGATACAATACTATTTTATGATACTTATTTCGACGCTATTTCCATCTAGCGTTAATTGCTCGAAATACTAAGAGATTGAATTTACCGGCTATCTCTCGTAAATATGAAATGCGCCCCAATGAGAATGTTAGCTTCACCAAAGAAACTTGCAACAACAAATAACAATATAGAGAGTGGGTGATTGTCACGACGAGAAGATGACTGAGAACACCATGAACGGTTTACAGTCTAGAAGATATTAAAATGTTTTAAAATTAAGTTTTGAATTACCTTGTTACGATTTAAACCTTACCCTTTTGGATATCCGTGTTCTTCGTGCTCATTTGAAACGACACCAAGATTGAGCATCGATATATATATTTTTAAGCTGTCGCCTAGAACGTCTAGTCATCTCATCAAAGCTAAGTCATTTACCGTTTGAAGTATCATGCATGAAAATGTAATTAGAATTTGCCGACTAAGAAAAACATCCTCCAATCTTTGGTGTTAGCATGACCCTTTATTATATAAATAGGTTCGGAGATCTTTCTGGTTTGAGGTTAAGTTGTTAACTTGTGTAATTGTTCCCTTGTTATTATATAAACGTAGTGGGCGATCGCGTTGGTTTTATTTTAAGGGGTTGGTATCTTTCGGGTTTTGTAATTTTGCCTTTTCACTCGCGTGTTGTTGCGTTTTGTTATGCTGGATAATGGAATGTTTAAGAGTGAATGCCTAGTGTTTTATTTTGGCGTTCTGCCATGGGGTTAGCTCGCTGTTTACGTGGATCTACCATGGGGTTAGTTCCACGTGTTGTTGTTGTCGGTTTCGCTGGATGATAATTGAGGGTTATTTTGTTGTTTCATGTATTTGTGTTTTGTGTATTTAATTTAAGACTACGTATTCCTCCTTAACATTCCATTATAAGCTCGTGTTCTTTCCTTGTGGGTGGGTAGATATTGTTTGTTTAACTTGGGTCTTGACTGGACAGTGGTTCCTTGTGTATGTTTCCTTGTGTTTCTTTTAATCCAGTCAAGAAACGACGCGAGAGCTCGTTATGTTATTAAATGAGATCTATCGGTTATTATTTCGGGTGGTAGTATGTGTGCTTCTTACATCTGTCCGGAGGTTGTGATTGGTGCTCATATCGCCTCAAGTTATGTAACTGAATCTTATACTTCGTTCGAGAAGAAGTCTTATTCTGGAAGTTCATGAAATCATTTTTGTTGGTTATTAATTTTGGGATTGTTATTTGTTTGTTTCTTATCGTGGTAAATGTTTGAACTGATCTATGTTTCGTAAGGGGTTGGTATGTCATGTCATGTTTTAGTGAAGTTCGGGTACGTTTTGTTATGTTCTGTGTGATGTCATTTGTTCTTGTACTGTTTTGTTTCTTGGGTTGTTTGTATATGATGTGACATACGTTATAGTATGGGTGGTCGGATAGACAGTTCTTGGGAAATGTGATTTCTTAAACCTCTCAGAATATTCCTTCTAACTACATTTATGTAGTTAGCCTGTGGTGGAACGAATGTATTATTTAATCTATTGTTAACTTGTTATTCTTTATTCCCCTTTTTCTTAAGTTGAGTATTTTAAGAAAGATCTCCAGCCTTCCGGTATCTTGAGTCATCTCTCAGTCAAGCTCTTATTTTGATATGTTTTGTTTTGTTTTTTTTTTGTTTTGATAATATGTGTACTTTATTCCAGCCCCATCAGCCCTCATTAAATCATTTCATGCGCTCCTCACGTTCCCCGTTTTGATATGTCTCTTTTCATTAAATGCTATTTTGCAGTTTTCAAACGATACTTTAAACGTGTTTTCATTTCATGATTCGTCACCATCTAATTCTAAATGTGAATATACTCGACACTGGTCGAGGGTCCACGGTTCCCTCTGAGTGAGTGGCAGTCCCCATCCTGCGCACATGCGGGAGTTCCTTACGTTCCCACCGTCTTGACACCGACTGTGTGCGTGGGTGGTAAGATCCCGATTGCACAGTTTTCATAACCACAAGATGGCGCCTGTGTGAAATTTTAAAATCTCGTATTTAGCCTATTTCCATTTATGAAAAAATAGGCTTATGAGATCACCTTTTGTTCGTGTGTGTGTGCACCAGGGCCGTGCAATGGGCAAGGTGAAGCAGTGCTAGCTCAATGGTCTACACATATTTAGAAATATTTAGATGATTCTCAATGTCAACTAATCAATGACAGCAATCAAACTGAATTGTTTTCATAACCACAAGATGGCGCCTGTGTGAAATTTTAAAATCTCGTATTTAGCCTATTTCCATTTATGAAAAAATAGGCTTATGAGATCACCTTTTGTTCGTGTGTGTGCACCAGGGCCGTGCAATGGGCTAGGTGAAGCGCAGCCCTATTCTGCCTATTTCTGAGCAGTGCAGAACGACATCACACTAGCACTGCAGCGCTTAGTCGCACAAGCACTGTCCATTTGACGGGGTGCTGCAGTACGTTTATTACTGAGCGCAGAGCCTGGACACTAGGCGCACTGGAGCCAACATTTTGTCATATGCTTGTGGTCTGCCGTGCTCATAACGTCTTTTGTGCCTGGGGAGCACAAACATACCATTGTGGGAAAGTCACACCTTAAAGAAACACACCGAAGACGTATAAAACATGATATTTGGACGTACATGAACCAGATCTGCAACAAAGATACAAGAAGTTGCATACGTATTAGCCTATTTTCATTTATGAAAAAATAAGCTTATGAGATCACCTTTTGTCAGTGTGTCTGTCTCTGTGTGCGCGTGTGTGTGTGTGATATGGTGTGTGCCCCCCCCCCCCCTAAAACTTCTAAACCGCTGGAGCGATTGCAATGAAACTCGGTAAGTTCATAGCACTATTCCACACCACCCCGACCGTGCCCTTCAAATTTTGTTACATCCCACCAATCCAACATGGCGGCTGTGCGAAATATTTCACCAGCATTCGATATCTACGAAACTATTACCGATATCACCCTGGAATATTTCACGGTGATAAAGGGAACTACTAGAAGTTCACCAATGTGATTTTTGAAAACCTGATAACTACAAAACCAACATAGCGGCCAAGCAAAGTTGCGACTTTTAAATAGATGTTTCTCACGATTTAAGCAACCAAACGCAATGCAACTTGGTACAGTATATGTTTATACACATTGTAATGTACCGACATCTAACTTCATTCAATTGTTTACATAACCTCAAGAAGGCGGCTGTGCGAAATATTTCACCGGCATTCTATATCTCTGAAACGATTAGCGATATCACCCTGAAATTTTGTACGGAGATAAAGGGCACTACTGGAATTTCATCTATAAGACTTTCAAAAACCGGTTAACTAAAAAACGAATATGGCAGCCAAGCGAATTTGAAAATGTTAAATAGACCTTTCTCGCGATTTAATGATCCAAACGCAATGAAACTTGGTACAGGAAATGTTTATACACATTGTAATGCACTGGTATCTATATTAGTTCAATTGTTTACATAACCTCAAGATGGCGAATGTGCGAATTTTAAAATTAAGTTTTTATTTCTTGTGTCGTAATCATGCGATCGAAGTGAGAGTTTGAGTAATGAACCCTTGCAATAATTTTCCTTTAATGCAGGGTGGTCCAACCTTTAGTTACCCGAGGGCCAATCAAACTTTAGTATAGGAATGTGAGGGCCAGAGACATTCCAGAAAGAAAACGTATTACATAATTATTTTACTAAAAAAAATATTAAAATGTATATTAAAAGAAGTTAAATATTACTATTTTAATATACCACTTCATTTTACAGTCGAGAAATCAATGTGATGATTGGCACTGCTTTCCTGATACAAATGTATCAATGTCCACTGTAATTTCAGTAAGGTATAGTCTCAGGTTCGATTCCAGTGAAGGACTTTCAATTCGATTCCTCGTTTTTTATTTAATTTGTTTGAGAGCAAAAAAAGCACTTTCGCACGCATACGTACTGCCGAACAGCAATAACACTTGCAGAGAGAATTTAAGCAGTTTAGGAAAACGTTCTTTAAAAATTAGTTTCCAGAAATTTTCAGAGACATCACACTTTTTAGTCTGGCAGAATGGGTCTGCCTGAAGATCACAAATTTCCATTTGAAGGTCACAGGGCACCTCACTCACTTCAATATCCATGGGGTTGAACAGTGCAAGTTTTGGTTTTAGGGAGTCAAAATCCTGGAATCTGTTCTGGAACTCTTTCTTGATATCTATTATTATTCCATGAAACATAGACTACTAAAATTTGTCACTTTTCTTCTTTCACTGCTGACAAGATAGGAAGTGTGTCATATTATTTGCCTTCAATGCAATTTGCATTACATCAAGTTTTTTGCGGAGGCCCTCAATATGTCCTTAAAGCTGGGAGACATTTTGCTTTCTGCCTTGTAGTTTCAGGTTTAAAGCATTTAGATGGGATTTTAAATCAGTCAGAAAAGCAAGATTATTTAAAAACTGGATTTCTTCCAGTTTTTTAATTCTTTCTAATACTCATGCCAAAAGTTTTCATTTTTTGAGAAAAGCAAGAATGTCATTCCTCAACCCAAAAAACTGTTGCAAGCACTTTCCAGCACTTAGCCAACGCACTTCACAGTACAATGAAATATCACCATACTCAGCTTCCAAATTGTCCGGGAATGCAATAAATGCTCTGTCTCTACAGTCTTTATTGCCTCCCCTTATTAAATTTACAGTATTTACAACAGTTTCCTTTGTCTCACTGAGCCTTATAATTTTTCCACATAGAGCTTCCTGGTAGATAATACAGTGGAAAAACAAAAAATTCAATCCTTTTTCTTTACACAGTCCTAATAAACCAATGTTAGGACCAACCATTGATTTAGGTCCATCTGTTGCAATGCCAGAGCACTTCACAAAACCTCCATATTTAGAAACATCATCCAGTGCGTTGAATATGTCAATACCTATTTTGCTGGTTTCTAATAATTTTAATTTCCAACAGTTCTTCATGAATTTCAAATTCCTCCTTTATTGTTCTGACAAAGATAAGGAGCTGGCCAATGTCAGCTATATCTGTGCTCTCATCTAGAGCTAGAGAGTAAAATTCATATATTTCCAAAATGCTCTTCAGAGAACTTGAAACTTCACTAGCCATATCATTAATTCTTCTACTAACTGTCTGATGAGACAAGGAAACAGTTTCAAAATCTTTAGCCATCCTATTATCTCCAAATGAAAATGTCATTTTTACAGCACATCTCTTAATGAGCTCACCTTCCCTAAAATACTTTTTACTTTCAGCCAGCTCTAGACATACCTCATAAGATCCCTTTAAACCGGCAGTGTTTGATGGTTGCTGAAATATATTCTTCTGTCTTGTTAGTTTCAGCTTCAAATCATTCAACACACAACTTCTGGCACTTCCCTGGTATTGATCGTATTTTGATTTATGAAAGCTGTTATAGTATCTACTCCTTCGAAACACCTAAGACTTGAGAACAGATAACACACTGTGGTTTTCGATATGTTCAACAAAAAGATAACCTTCCTGCCACTTTTACTGAAATTGTCGTTTCTCATCTTCAACACGCAACAACGATGACAACAAAGTCTCATCGTACTATATCTCTCGAACAACCTCTCTCGTCAAAAACAACCTCTTCGAAGAGCCCTGCACTCCCTCTTATAGGGAAATCCGCCGCGGCACACGAAGATCGCGAACGTATCGGCAGCCAACCAGTTGTCGCCTGGAGGCGGGGCCGCTTCTCGTGCCGTACGTATTTGTGGAAAGACAATTCTGATTACTGGCGTATTTTTTCGGGATCTTTCCTTTCCCGCCTGTCTCCTTCGTAACATTTCTGAATGAAGTGAAAATTATAGTAGGCACGCCACGGATTATAACTATCAAAGAGTGAAGGGCAAGGGCCAACAAAAATGAACATGCGGCCCGAGGGCCGCGGCTTGGACCACACTGCAATGGTACGTGACTCTATGGCCTATACATATAAGAATTCAACATGGCGACCATCCGAAATATTTAGATGGATCTCAATATCTACGAATCTATTACAGCAATCAAACTAAATTTTTTAATCTTCATTGGGGCTATGAACATAAGTTCACCTATAGGACTTTCAATAACCTGGTGATCACAAATCCAACATGGCGGCGACGCGAAGTATAAATATTCACATGGTCGTTTCTCGCAATTTAACCATCCGAGTGCAGTGACACTTGGTACAGTAAATCCTTCTACAAATGTTAATCCACTGGCATCTAATTTTTTCATTTGTTTCCATAACCACAAGATGGCAGCTGTGCGAAATTTTAAAATCTCATTTTTACTTCTTGTGTCCTAATCATGCGATTGAAGTTTGAATACTACACGTACACAGTACACTTCACGTAACAGTACATAACTCTAAGACCTACAGATATAAAAATCCAACATGGCGACCATGCGCAATATTTAGCCGGTTCTCAATATCTGCGAATCTATTACAGCAATCAAACTGAACTTTTGTATGTTGATAGAGGCAATTAACATAAGTAGGATATATGAAAATAGGCTGTATAATTCTTCACGGAACTACTTGTTGGGTTAGTTATTGTTGTTTTAAGGGGCGGAACTACGAGGTCATCTGCCCCTACTTTTTGGGTGATGTAGCAGGTGCAGCGAGATATAATAATCCTAAAAATGGAATCAAGCATATTGGTAATCATGCATGTGACAGTAACAGGGCCGGTATGGAATCAGGAGTGTTAAAATATTTTTTTAAAATTTGTTTACATAATGTCACAAACCAGCCGACGTAGCTACACACGCTAACGTGCATGGTCAGACTACACCGAACTAGAAATACCACACACAACCATTTCATACCTTGCCTCATTAATTTCATTTGTCATTAAATCCTCTCATTAGATTGACGTCATGAAGGGCATCTATCCGTAATATCATTCCCACAAGGAAACTGTCTCACCATATCCCCTTCCGCATAGCAACCTAAATAATTACGGGTAGAACAAAAAAACTACATTAGGACTATAAAGCTATAGTCTACAGTATTTCAATAACAAGATTCTGAATTCACCAACTGATTAGATTGGTGCTGTTCAGGGATATGTGAATTCGAGAAACGTGCGTTAGTAAATTTATCAGGTTTTTAAACTGAACAATATTCCGTCGCAATCTGAGGTAATTTATGTCTTTTATTCGTATTTTCAACATCGCCTGAAACAATAACTCATGGAATTTACCTACACATAAGATATACGGCAAAATAAGCAAGTTGACATGAAATCCTTCTTACTTTTGAAGTTTTAGGACAATTTTCGTTATTTCAACAGTATGGAGACCAAGAGTGCTCTTCATTGTAAAACAATTTTGCTCTGAAAATTACAAAATCTGTTGTCTGTCTTTCTACCAGCTTGTCGGTATTTCTTTCGGTTGTTTGTTGGTTTTTAGAACTATTCGGCTCTTTGGTTATGGTATGCGAACCATCTCTCTAACTTACCAGGGGCAATGTAATGCCAAAAATACGAAGAAAGGTGTACTATTATAGTTCGTGCTGAAATTACATGGCATCGTGAAATAGATTGCGCTGACAATGAAAGGGATCACCTTGTGGTGTAGCGGCTAACATGCTTGGCTGTCGCCCCGGTGGTCCGGGTTTGATTCCCTGGCCTGCCAATAAATTTAATTTCGGTTTGAGGTACTGAAATGGTATCGATGATACCTAAGTCATCAATGGGGGTGTTCATTTTGAGGACTTGCACCAGGTCAGTGAGCACAAGTTTTCCTTTTTTTTTTTCTACATTCTTATTATGCAATTCGAACATTCATATGGGAACTCGGAGAGAAACTCACCTCGTAGAGTTGTTAGAATAGCTTCCGTAAAATATTCTCAAAGGCCAATGCTACAAGTAGCCGTCGTGAGTTAATCCAATTGCATATTTATATGTAATCCACACATCGTATTTAAGAACATTTGATTTTCATAGCATTCTATGTTCTGGGCATAGGAAAACCTCGAAGCTAAATTCGCAATTTTCAGTGAATGAACATCCAAAGTATAGTAATCATCATTTAGGGACACCGTGCCACATATATACAGAGAGTGCAAGAATTGCTTGAAGGCAAGGTGACATAGTGCGTAATTTGTGTTTGAACAACGAATGAGGTTTTCATTACGGTGATGATAATGAAGATGGTGGTAACGATGAAGACGGTGATTTACTAGTTAGGAACCAAAGGAATACTTGAGAATTAAGCCTGAAGCGGATGTATGGAAAAAACAAAATGAACCTGCTGGTTGATTGCGAAAGTGTCTAATCACCATATTGTATGGAGAACAACTTATCCAGAAGTACACATGAAAGGGAGTAGTCAAGCACAAATAGGTGGAGGCAAAGGTTGCTCTTGTGTGAGACTGTATGCTGCAACCACTGTGGAGTGTCTGATAACCTAGCTCCGTTCAAACACCAAAATTAAGAAGGGAATCACCGACATAGATCTAAGATGCATCTGTAACATTTCAGACGCGATCCATGTTTTCGTGTCTTCCTCGTGTTAGAAGCAAAAGTACAATAGAATAATAATTGTTATTGGTCGTAAGGATACAAGATTTATGCTGGACCCCAACATCAGATGTGAAGTAACCATCGGCATAACAAGACAGGTCGTTTAGAGCTAACGATAGGCTTCAAAGAGAATTGAAAGCTTGTGGTACGTTTCGAATAAGGGAAAGAAACAACATCAACATTTTTTAATAACTTATCATGTTTGGGTATGCCTAACTTAAGTGTAAATGGCATAATTTTGCTATCAAATGAATCCATTCAATAATAGAGAATTGATCTGGGTCGCAGGAACTGACCTGGGAGGAGTCGTTGAGACTGGCAAATGCGAGTGAAATGCGTCATATATTGGGTTCAGCAAGAGAACCCAACTAGCCTCTTTCACTTCAACTTCAGCACGTAACCTACACGAGGTGCCCCCGTTAAACCGAGCAACCCAGTGAAAGGTTGGGTCCTTAATCCCAGCGGGAAGCTGGGTCGGTGAGCTGATCAGTGCTGAGGGCTTCAAGGCTTACTTCCTTGATAGTTAAAAACTCGTTACCTTTTAGGAAACCATTCCTCTACAATTCTCGTAGAACTCGAAGCATGAAGAAACGTTCACTCAGGAAATCTACCCCAGGTGGTACCCAATCCACCCCCACTCGGAGTCTGGGGAACCTGCACTTTCACGTTTTCCATCCCTATTACCTTAACACAAACAAGAGAAGAATAAGAAAAACCTCACCTACCTAGCTACAATCAACATTAACTCCCTTCTTAAGGTAGGTAAGCTAAAGCAAAGACTTGAAGTGCTCGACAAGTAAAAAATAAAGATAGCAGCGCTCCAAGAGACTCGGTTTATGGACGAGGATGCATTTGAGTCAGGTGCGTATAGGATCTACAAGGGGAAACCAGGTGAAAGAGTGATGAGGACAGTCCCTCACCTGGGCACAGGTTTTGCCGTACATCACAGTATGGTTGACCACATTTTGGATTTTTCTTCACCTAACGGAAGGACCTCCTCACTATAGTTCCGATCTCGTAACAAAGCCTATACCATAGTGAACTTCCAAGCACCCACAAATGACACCAACCGGAAAGACCTCGAGTTAGTGGAACACTTCTGGGACTCCCTAGAAGAAATACTAGACAAGATTCCACATAACCACTCAACTATACTCATGGGGGACTTCAATGCCCAAGTCGGCAGGGAACAGAAATACCGAAGGATAGTAGGTCTCTACCCAGCCCACAAGAGAACAAATAGAAACGGTGAGCGCCTCATAGAACTCTGTGACAAGTACCACTTGGTCCTAAAATCAACAGCGTCTACCTAGGAAAGTCAAGACTTGGAGAAGCCCAACTCCTTTGCTAGGTGAATTTCAGCTTGATCATGTGGCTATAGACAGACTATATCACAGGGAGATACAGAACGTCAAAGTACTGAGAGGAGCCAATATAGATTCTGACCATTACCTTTCACTAGTCAAAGCTAATTTTCAACCCTTGAGAAAGGTAGAAAAACCACCAAGGAGCTCTAGAATACCTCGATTCAATACTCAACGCCTACGTGATGAAAACTGTAACTTCCAACAAACCCTTCGGATGAATACACAGAAAGAAGGTTGGACAGCCCTCCAGAAAGCATTACTGGATGCCGCTCACGAAACTATTCCCGCTACGTCCAATAAAGGAAAACACCCTTGGTGGACTACAGATTGCGACAAGGCCATAGAAGAAAGACGTCGAGCCTGGATCAGGTGGAACCAGTACAAGAATGATTTCAACCTTGAGGCTTTCATCACGCAAAGAAAGGCAACAGCGAACACTGTACGTGGAGCTAAAAGGAATTACCTACGCACCCTGCTACAACAGGCAGAAGAGGACTTCAAGAGACACAACTCCAGAGACCTGTACAAGGGTCTTAAGAAACAGACGACCCAGTACACTGCCCCTACCTTACTTCTTCGTGGACCAGACGGCAAGATCCAACTAAATAACAACGATTGTACCACCGTTCTTGCAGATTATTTCCAGAAGCTCCTCAACACAGAAGAACCTAGTGCAAGATTAATCTTCCATGAACCATCTATCAGGAATCCCGATTCTCAACCGCCTGACAGAGAGGAAATAGAGAGTATAATCAATAACCTGAAAAATAATAAAACCTCAGGTGAAGATGGAATAGTAGCAGAGATGTGGAAATGCGCAGATGAACAGTCCTTGCAGAGCAAGGCATATGGACAACAGAGACCCTACCGGAAGGGTGGACATCAGCAGTAATTCACCCGTTACACAAGAAGGGAAGCAAGACTGATCTCAACAATTACCGAGGTATCTCCTTATTGCAGGTTACCTACAAGGTTCTTTCGAAAGCTCTGTTATCCAGAGTCACTAACCAACTAGACTCTCAATTAGGGGAATACCAGGCCGGCTTTCGAAACAATCGATCTTGCCCAGAGCAGATACAAAATCTCAAGACCATCCTCAGTTATAAGAGTCGTGGGGGACAACGCTGGGTAGTTGTCTTAGTGGATTTTCAGAAGGCATTCGACTCGGTGGACAGAGAGAGTCTTTTCTCCACCTTGTGAGAATTTGGCCTTGATGAAAAAATACTTAAACTAGTCCAGGCCACCTTGACAAACACAACATCTAAAGTCAAGTTCAGAGGTGAACTGTCCGAGAGCTTCCCCATCAAGACGGGAGTTAGACAGGGTGATGGACTCTCCTGCATCCTCTTCAATTGCATCCTGGAGAAGATCATAAGGGAATGGATGGTGCGACTAACACCAAGGACTGGTCTGCAGCTTGGATACAAGAAAGATAACCTTCATGTGTCATGCCTGGCCTTTGCCGACGACCTCGCCATACTGACCAACACTATAGAGGAAGCTACTCACCACCTACAGAGTCTTCACGATGTAGCGGTTCGGGCTGGCCTTAAGATCAACATTGGGAAGACTGAATTCATGACTAACATCAAGGAAGCCCCGTCCACAATTCCACTTGAGGGAGTCTTCATCCGAAAAGTCCCTGCGGTCAAGTACCTAGGAGAGTGGATCTCGGCAAACCAGAGTGAGAATCTGGCCATAGATACCAGGTGCACCAAGTTCGAGAGGGCCTACCACTCCTGCCGCAGCATCTACGCATCGAAGTTCCTCTCCAAAAACCTAAAACTCAGACACTACAATTCAGTAGTAAAACCATCTGTTCTGTACGCCTCAGAATGCCTCGTGATGGCCAGGAAAGGCCCACTCAGGAAACTTGAACTCAAGGAGAGGAAGATCCTGCGGAGGATACTAGGACCTATACGGGAAGAGGGAGGCACCTACAGAATTCGGCACAATGATGAGCTCTACAGCCATCAAGAAGACATTATTACTTGTATAAGAAAGAGGCGCTTGGCCTTCTATGGACACTTGATCCGCATGATCCCTTGCCGGCTCACCAGTAAGATCTTCACAGTGGTAGGAAGAGGGAAGGCCTCTAGGTCCAAGTGGATCTCTACGGTCAGGACGGATTTAGACCACCTAGGGATCCCACTTAATTCCATACAGGACCGCCAACAATTCCGGCAAGCCATCCGACAGGGAGTTTTTCCTGTATCACTGACAGCTAGGAAGAACGCTGGTGTCAGCAGACCACCATGGACGGAGGAAAGAAAGCTGGCTCATAGTCAGATGATGAAAAAGTACTGGAAGAAGAGAAAAAACAAAGCGACGAGGAGATACGAGCCCCGTGGTCCTCAGTAGGCCCAAACGACGAAGAAGAAGAAGAAGAAGAAGAGAATTGATCTACAATGTACTCGGGAACAGTATGAGACGTAGTCTATTGGTATCCAATAACATTTCATTGCCAATAATAATAGTCTAATAATAATAATAATAATAATATGAAGAGAAGAGAAGAACGACTTCGAGAAATCCAGCCGCGACAGGCTGGCCACGCGCCCCTGAACTGAGAGTTCCAGCGTAGACAGTGTGCGCCTGGGTCATATGGCCCTAAAAGCACTTGCCTGGCTTGCAGGGTACCACGACATACTATACACAGCTCACTCGCACACGTAGTTAGCGGCAGGCGGGGAGAGTCAAGGACACAGATTACCTACTGACATGACATGACGTCACGCACCTACGCCGGGCCTTGGTGTGCATCCCCACCCCTCCCCCCTCTTCCCCCACACCCCACCTACTAAAATCTAAGCGGCTGGAGCGATTTCAATGAAATTCGGTAAGGTCATAGTAGGCCAACTATTTTGGCCGACCCAGATCGTGCCCTTCAAAGCTTATTATGTTTCACCAATTCAACATGGTGGCTGTGCGAAATATCTCACTGGCATTCTATATCTCCGAAACTGTCACCGATATCACCCTGACATTTTGTACGGTGATAAGAGTCACTTAAATGACTTTCATAAACCTGTTAACTACAAAACGAACATGGCGGCCAAGTGAATTTGAACATTTAAATAGATTTTCTGGCGATTTAACCAACCGAACGCAGTGAAATTTGGTACAGCAATTGTTTATATTCATTGTAATGAATGATATCTAATTTTGTTAAATTGTTTACATACACTCAAGATGGCAGCTGTGCAAAATTTTAAAATTATTTTTTTATTTCTTGTGTCCCAATCATGCGATAGAAGTCAACGTTTGAATAATGAACCTACGCAATAATAGTCATCTAATAGTACATAACTCTATGGTCTACATATAGGGTCTTTCATATTAAGTAAGAACGACGAGCGGCGGTTTTGTTATTCGCTACTGCAGCGGGCTTGGCCGAGTTTCTGGCGCCCCACGGCCCCCTGCTGTAGTATTGAAAGCGCGCGCATAGTACAAACTTGACCTTGCAATAAGCGTGCAGGTGTTGTCAGTCGCCAGTCTGAACCTCAGATGGTAACATGTTCAGACAGTTATCATTGCAACATCGTATTTTTGTATGTAAAACTTATTTTAAGTACGAGTCGGCCCGGTGGGTAAGTTCAGCAATTTCCTGATGAAGTGTCACCTTCACTAGCACAGATTCACGTAATTGTAAATAAGTTTTCCACTAGGCCTACTGACTCAGTGCTCAATAAAGAACATAAAATACAAAATCAGAAACATTACAGTGGCAGAACTCACTCGCGTGAGCCAAAATGTGGTTACCGGATACAATGCCTGTATAACCCAGGAAGGACGACACTTCCAGCATCTTTTATAAGGTAATATTTCATACAGGATTGTACACACGCTTAAAGCAGGCGGCCACGGCGCGCCACAAGCTCGACCAAGGCCACCGCAGCAGCAGGAAAGGGGAGCGAAAGTCAAGTGAGAGAGTGATGACCTTACCCCTTACCTGACGGTATGGGATTCCTGAGCATCTAGTCCGATGTTGCGGTTGACTGTGACTGTGATGGCTAGTTCTGAATTATTGTTCAGTTCTGGATATTTCTGAGAGATCCTTTGAAATTTTACCAGTTTTGTACTTACGACTTCTAATTTTCCATGTTGTTTTTCCTGTTTTTAGTTCATCGATCCCTTTAATTACTTTTTACTTAGTTTATTTTACCTGCAACACCATTATTTTTAGTGTTCGTTAGGTGTTCTATTTTTGGCAATTTATTTTTGGACAGTATCTCTGGTAGATCATATACATGTACGAAGTACATATAGGTACGACTGATGGAGAGCATTACGGTCATCAAGTGCAGTTAGTTTTACATTTTAGGTGAAAAATGGAGCCACCACCAAAACCGATTCAAGGCAGGACTGGCATGTAAAACGAAATGTATCATCAATTTAAATTAGCGTCGCGAAATTAAATTGTACAAAGGAATAAAATTTCACTCCTGGCGCAAAATAAAATTAGTAACAGAATTTTAATTTCGCTGCAGAGGCGAAATAAATTCATTAGTCTTTTAATTTCGCTTCCGGCGCGAAATAAAATGCATTACTGACTTTTAATTTCGCTCCCGGTGCGAAATAAAATTCGTACCAGACTTTAAATTTCGCTCCCAGCGTGAAATAAAATCCGTTACAGACTTTTAATTTCGCTCCCGGCTACAAACAGAATTCTTAACAGACTTTTAACTTTGCTCCTGGCGTGAAATAAAATTCATTAAAGACTTTTCATTTCGCTCTTGGCGTAAAATAAAAACCGTTAGTCTTTTAAATTCGCTTCCGGCGTGAAAAAACATACAGACTTTCAATTTCACTCCGGGCACGAAATAAAATTCGTTACAGACTTTCAATTTCGCTCCCGGCTCGAAATAAATTTCATTACAGACTTTTAATTTTGCTCCTGGCCTGAAATAAAATTCGATACAAGACTTTTCATTTCGCTCCTGGCACGAAATGAAAACCGCTACAGTCTCTTAATTTTGCTCCCGGCGCGAAATAACATTTTTAACGACTGTTAATTTTGCTCCTGGTATGACAAAAATTGCTGGCCCCATGGTGTTGTGGATAGCGTGCCTGCTTCTCACCTGGAGGCCCCGGGTTCGATTCCCGTGATTTTAGAAACGGACGTGTGGGTTGGAACGGGGTGCACTCAGCCTCGAGAGTAGCTGTCTGAAAGTCACGAAAACCAAGATTAACGGCCGAGGGAACCCGATGCGCTGACCAATATCTGCAGATGCCTGGGCAGCGGTCGCTTGGTGGGCCTAGGCCTTTCATGGGATGTAGTGCCACGGTTTATTTTAATGACACAAAATTCCCAAACAGCATTTAGTTTCGCCCCCGGCGTGAATTTAAAATGCATGGAACATATCATTTCATGTCTGAAATTAAATCTGGTCTGGCATGCGAAACAAAATGGTTGTGGACGCGTTAACATTTTAATTTCGCCATGAGCGTGATATTCGGGTGCGAAATGATATTGATTGTAAGCGCGAAAATTAAAATGGAAGCAAAATGTAATTCTAAGCACAATAACATAGTGAAAGGCGACGCAAAACTAATTGCAGTGCGAAACGAAATACTGTACGTGGCACAGGGGTTTGCTTTCGTGCCATGGTCAGTATAAATGCGCTGAGGGTAAGAAGGAAGTAGTAAGGAATGCCAAGCCCCCCCCCCAAATTTACGGAAGTTTAAGAATAAAGAATGTAGAAATGAGAGGAATGACCCCTCAACCCTGTTGTTCGAGTAACCCGCCTCCGAAACAGAACTCCATATACGCCGCGGTACTACCACAGACGATTTTCTGTTATTTGTAACTCTTCAATCAGTCAACATTAATTTACCCGATAACTGGGTGGGGTACAACGTATATAAGATGTAAGTAACACTCCTGAAAAAAAAAACATGTATTAGATTTAAGATCACTAAAATTGCTGCATTATAATCGTGACCATAAACTAATACATATAATGTCATTTACATATTACTGTACATACATTGTACCCCTCCCAGTTATTGGGCAAATTAGTGTTGACTGACTGAAGAGTTACAACTGACAATTTGTATTGTAATTGGAGTTCGTCACTTATCTTGAATGTCTGTCCACACAGCACATTCGTCTTCTTGTTCGCTATAGAACAAGTAGAGGTACTTGTTGCCCCATTGCGTTATGAACGTCAGGGAGGGCCAGCCACGAGTCCGAGGTGCAGTCAACGACGATGGTGATGTTGATGCCATAGCACTGACTTTCTCCTCTACTGGAGTGATGACCATTGAATGACTCACGTTGCTGTTGCAGCCCTGCAGATTGTGCAGGCGGTGAACGGTAATAAGACTGCTACTGCTGCCAACGTCAGGACTTTGAACATCGCTCCGAACATAATTTCACTCTCGAAACGAATACATTTTAATTTCAGCAACGAAATGAAATGTTCCATTCATTTTAAATTCACATCGGAGGGCGAAACTAAATACCGTATGGGAACTTAATTTCACGCCGGGTGCGAAATTAAAAGTCTGTAACGAATTTTATTTCGCGCAGGGAGCGAAATTAAAAGTCTGTAACCGAGTTTTATTTCGCGCCGGGAGCGAAATTAAAAGTCTGTAACGAATTTTATTTCGCACCGGAAGCGAAATTAAAAGTCTGTATTGAATTTTATTTTGCGCCGCGAGTAAAATTAAAAGTCTGTAATGAATTGTATTTCGTGCCGGGAGTGAAATTAAAAGACTGCAACGAATTTTATTTCGCACCGGAAGCGAAATTAAAAGTCTGTATCGAATTTTATTTTGCGCCGCGAGTGAAATTAAAAGTCTGTAATGAATTGTATTTCGCGCCGGGAGCGAAATTAAAAGATTGTAACGATTTTTTTTTTCGCGCCGTGAGTGAAATTTTATTCAATTGTACAATGTAATTTCGCGTTGCTATTAAGTTTCGCGTTGATTTCGCTATGTCATTTCGCTTCGAATTAAGTTTCGCTTCGATTTAATTTCCCGTCGACAATCATTGTCGTTTCGCTCCCGAGTATCGCGCTCACGGCGAAATTCAAATATATTCGCCCCCACAGCCAAACATTTCGTTTCGCATGCCAGCCCTGATTCAAGGGCATACCACTAAATCCCAGGGGGAATTGTGACTACCATTGACCAAAATATTATGTGTACTCGAGTTTGAAGGTTGTTTGTGAAGTAACCAATAGACCTACATAAAATCCAATAACATCATCATTTTCGTCGTTCTGTTTTACGTTAGTTCATGTTGGTTTGAATTTTTTTAATATATTTTAATATTTCTTATCAAATAACATCATCCTTTTCGTCGTTCTGTTTTACGTTAGTCCATGTTGGTTTGGATTTTTTTTATATATTTTAATATTTCTTATCCAAGAACATCATCATTTTCGTCGTTCTGTTTTACGTTAGTTCATGTTGGTTTGGATTTTTTAAAATATATTTTAATATTTCTTATCGCAGTTGGAACACCAAAAGTGCCCGTTCTTAAGGGAGTTTCAACCATGCGTCACATTTAAGAATTATTATCTCACAAACCCGTCAACAGATCGATTCCAAATTTTAACACAGTATACACTGGAATGTTGTATAACTGGTTCATTAATTTTAAAATTTTGTATGGCCAAGAAACAAAGTTGTTATCATTTTGGTAAGGTAACTTTTTCTCGGCTCGGGTTGGTTTGAAAATGTAGTTCTTGGTCGCGTTGTAATCCTTATACATCAAAAAGGTATGCTGTATGATTGTGAAATACGTAAATTAATTCACTTATTTTATATCGGTTTGTATTTGTATGGGGAATTAAGACATGGTTCACCAGTTGGCGGCTCCTGTAAAAGTTGTACAGCGTTGCCAAGATGGGCTCCATCACGCGTCAAGGCACGCTTCGCTCGGAAGTAATGGGCTCCATATCAGCAACGCTGTATAGAATATCCCGGAGCGTCTAGCTGGTGAATCATGTCTTAATTGCCCGTATAAATACAAACCGATATAAAATAAGTGAATTAATTTACGTATTTCACAGTCATACAACATAACTTTTTGATGTATAAGGATTACAACGCAACCAAGAACTACATTTTACACCGACCCCGAGCCTAGAAATAGTTACCTTACAAAAATGATAACAAAATTCGTTCTTGAACACACAAAATGTTGAAATTAATAAACCTGTTATACAACATTCCAATGTATATTGTGCTAAAATTTGGATTCGATCTGATGACGGGTTTGTGAGATAATAATTATTAAATGTGACGCATGGTTGAAACACGCTTAAAAACGGTCACCTTTTGAGTTTCAACTGCGATAAAAAATTAAAATATAAATAAAAAATTCCAAACCTACATGAACTAACGTAAAATAGAACGACGAAAATGATTATGTTAGTGGATTTTATATAGGTCTATTGGTTACTTCACAAACAACCTTCAAACTCGAGTGCACATAATATTTTGGTCGACAGTAGGTACTGTACCAAGAAAAGGAAGCCAGGCCCTAAGAAAAACCTCTACACATAGGCCTACATAAGATTTTTTCCCTAGTTTATATTTGAAATTACGCTTGCATTAGAGAATGTGTAAAGTACTGAGCAGTTTTGATTTCACTTTAAATTTATTTGTACAAGTTGGATGACTAAACGTCACCCCACAATCTGCAAGCTACATGGCTGAACAGCGGTTGCTTGGTAGAACTAGGCCCTTCAACGGCTGTCGCGCCACGGGTTTAGTCTTTTTTTGAACTTCTAATATATAATTGTAAGAGTACAAGACCACGAACTATTCAGTGACAACTTTTTTCAGAAAAGAGAGTTCGTATTCAAACGGAAACAATGCGCTGTGTGGAAAAGTAAGACGTAGCCATTGTGAAAATGGAAAATTGGTCTCCATAGATACTGACGACAGTCAAGCGCATGTTCTCTAGGTGCAAGCGTCCTGCATAAATATCCACTTCCTTTGTACGCTCACAGAAAACGAAGAAAAGACCCAGCAGAGCTTGTGTATTGGCGTATTGAACGAAATAAAAGGTAAGGAACTGAAACAATGTTTCTTACAGCAGATGTTTATTGCCATTCATAAATTCCTTCTTATTTTATGATTTTTTTTTCCCTAGGAAACTGTCATCAGTCCAACATCTCTCATTGACTAGTTCACCTGTCAATCAACCTACCATTGTGGTTGCACCTGAAGTTCAGTTGTGTCTTGTGTTTCGCAGGGTTTTCCACACTCCCTCCAGGTAAATGCCGAGATAGTACCTTACTTGAAGACTCAGGGCACCTGCCCCATCCCTGGCTCTAATACAGTAACACACATAGTCAACTACATGGGACTGATGACCAAGATGTCCCAAGCCCCTACAATGTATTATTATCAACAAGAACAAGAATGTTTGAGGAAGTAAGAAAGTATCTGTATAAACACATTGTGTCAACGTTACATAAGCGTGACATTACTATAATTTTATTGCTCAGATATTGTTCCACGCCTAGGCACTTCTACATGTAACTCGCCGAACTACAATATTCGTCAACTCGGCGTGTTCATCATTTTCCTTGCGCTAGAGATCTTGTATAGCCACGCCGCTACTCCTACCACCCTTTTCAAAACAATTCCCAAACTAATGCCGACGATTCCAGTCACCCGATTTTATTTATGAAAAATGCATTGGAATCAGGAAAATGCATTGAATTGATATCAATTCTATTGCACTCTAGTATACATAGTGGTTTTGCAACACCACCTCTCTAGGTGGTGTTGGGTTTTGACATCGCAAATACGAGCTTCCATTCCAGAGAAATTGCCTCACTGTGGTGCTGCTACGTGGTGTCGGAATTACAAACTAAAAATCGGGACATTTAGTATTAATAGTATCTGGCTGCTGCACAGACTGCTGTGTTGCCTGCTGGAGTGTCCCTTCCCCGTGCTGTCCGATCGTGACGTCACAGTTCCCTCTTCATTGCTATGTAAAGTAGTCAGGGATGTTTCAGCTACGTTATCTGATGGTTGAGTTACTTCCGCAATGCTATATGTGTTTGTAGAATGGGGCTTGTTATGAAAGGCCTCTGATATGGCTGGATATTCAGGGGAAGGTACTGCAGTTTCCATGTCGGTAGTGTTGCTTAGCTTACTACTCCCATCTGACTCGCCCAGTACCGTGCTGTAGGTTTGTTGTCTGACATGAAGTACCGGGCGATTCTTTCTGTTCGGACAGTCTATTTGTAAGTGGGAGGTTTCTTTACAATAAAAGCAATACTTAGCTTGTCCTTCATATGTTAACAGAACTTTGCAATCATTGACCGTCAAATATGATGTAATGGGGTATTTAAGTTCAATTGTTACAATACGTATGCCATTACTTACAGCAGAAAATTCGTATACGTCATTCCAGCACTCGTTCCGTATATCCTTGAGAACTCCATGCGTAGAAAGCACGCGGGAGAGCCTTTCATTGTTGACTTCGGGAGGAGATTAAACAGACACGCACACGTTTTGTTAAAGAGTCTGAAGCAGTGATAGTTATCTTTGTGGTGTTACCGCTAGCTAGCCGGAAGGATTTCACACCTTCATGTCGAGATAATATGTTTTCATAAAGTAAGGTGTACACTAATTTAATGTACACTGAATTTTCCCCGTTGTCTAGTTGATTCGCTAGTACTTGATCTTTATTAAGCTTCAGGTCGTTTACTATCCACCTTGGCCTATGTATTTCAAGTGGTGTCGGTCTGTTGTTCCTTTCTTCAAAAGCGCATTAGTAGTGGGATGACGAGAGAGCTGCTTCCCTTCTTATTGAGCCACCCTCGTATCGGCCCCGAACCTGATATCTCGCTAACCAAACATGGGATTAGAACATACAGGGTGTCCTAGAACTCGTAGTGACGTCCCCTACTTTCCTATAGCCTCTTAATTTAATTAAAAGACCAAAACTAAAAGGTCATTCGCGAGTAGTGGGGTAGTGTTGGTTTCCTCAAGTTGCGCTCGTGCTTGAATATGTATGCCTATGTTGGGAAAGGGTTAGGTGGTGGGGGAGGAGTAGGGTTGAGTGAGGGGTCGTTTAGAAGGTATCTTTCCGCTCTAGGTGATGGTGAGGTTCATTTTTAAAATGGATGGAATTGGGAAACGCCATTTGGGGTAAACATGTTGTTTTTTTTCATTTTGGCGATGAATGTTTTTTTATACGCATGCGCACTTGAGGAGTTTTGTAAGAGGGCGGTCTTTTTAAATGATGATTTATAAATGAGTGTTTTTTTTTTGAATATGTATTGAAATAAACCCAAAAAAAAACAATAGGTCATCGGCTTTTTACTATCTCGCTAACCAATAATCGGATTTAAACCTATGAGGTGTCGTAGGACTCGTGGTGAACTCTCTTTTTCTATGGACGGGGTATATACACTCTAAAATAAAAACGTGGTAAGGGGGGGGGGGGAGCTGCTACACTTAGGAAGTTGTGAGCCCCCGCGACCTTAGAATGGAAGGAGCCATGCTAGGAGGGCGTGCTTGGATTCGTTTTTTTCGTCTCGTCGTGCTCTTTACGGGAATGTAGGTGTCGAGAAGGTGAACCTAGGGTTTTGGGTCTAAAAATGCGTTTTTCACATTTTTGCCGATTTTTGGAAAACGGGCCATACTAGGAGGGCGTGCTTGGATTCTTTTTTTTCAACTCGTCGTGCTCTTTACGCGAATGTAGGTGTTGAAAAGGTGAACCTAGGGTTTTGGGTCTAAAAATGCGTTTTTCACATTTTTGCCGATTTTTGGAAAACGGAAAACGTGATGATGACGTGTGTAAATGTTTTTTTTATACGCATGTGCACTTGAGGAGTTTTGTAAGAGGGCGGGCATTTTAAATGATGATTTATAAATGAGTGTTTTTTTTAAATGTATTGAAATAAACCCCAAAAAACTAATAGGTCATCGGCTTTTTTAGTATCTCGCTAACCAATAATCGGATTTAAACCTATGGGGTGTCGTAGGACTCGTGGTGAAATCCCCTTTTCTATGGACGGGGTATATTTACCCCAAAATAAAAACTACCCTTACCCGGGGGATGAAATAGTAATTTATTTTTGTATGCTTACGAACTTGGCGGTTTTTGTAAGAGGGCGGGCTTTTTAAATGATGATTTATAAATGAGTGTTTTTTTAATATGTATTGCAATAAACCCCAAAAAACTAATAGGTCATCGGCTTTTTTAGTATCTCGCTAACCAATAATCGGATTTAAACCTATGGGGTGTCGTAGGACTCTTGGTGAAATCCCCTTTTCTATGGACGGGGTATATTCACCCCAAAATAAAAACTACCCTTACCCGGGGGATGAAATAGTAATTTATTTTTGTATGCTTACGAACTTGGCGGTTTTTGTAAGAGGGCGGGCTTTTTAAATGATGATTTATAAATGAGTGTTTTTTTTATATGTATTGAAATAAACCCCAAAAATCTAATAGGGCATCGGCTTTTTAGTATCTCGCTAACCAATAATCGGATTTAAACCTGTGGGGTGTCGTAGGACTCGTGGTGAAATCCCCTTTTCTATGGACGGGGTATATTTACCCCAAAATAAAAACTACCCTTACCCGGGGGATGAAATAGTAATTTATTTTTGTATGCTTACGAACTTGGCGGTTTTTGTAAGAGGGCGGGCTTTTTAAATGATGATTTATAAATGAGTGTTTTTTTAATATGTATTGAAATAAACCACAAAAAAATAATATATCATCGGCTTTTTAGTATCTCGCTAACCAATAATCGGATTTAAACCTATGGGGTGTCGTAGGACTCGTGGTGAAATCCCCTTTTCTATGGACGGGGTATATTTACCTCAAAATAAAAACTACCCTTACCCGGGGGATGAAATAGTAATTTATTTTTGTATGCTTACGAACTTGGCGGCTATTGTAAGAGGGCGGGCTTTTTAAATGATGATTTATAAATGAGTGTTTTTTTAATATGTATTGAAATAAACCCCAAAAAACTAATAGGTCATCGGCTTTTTAGTATCTCGCTAACCAATAATCGGATTTAAATCCCCTTTTCTATGGACAGGGTATCCACTCCAAAATAAAAACTACCCTTACTCTGGGGGTGAAATAGAATTTTTTTATGTGCGCGCACGGACGGCTTTTGTCAAAAGGACCTAACTATACGTTTGTTAATATTTTCTGAACCCCTGATGGGATTTTGCCATAGGCAGTATGCTAGCCCTGGGGGGGGGGGGGGGGTGACGCCCCGTTTTTGAATGTATGATTCATTTTTGTCAAAAGGGCCTGACTACACTTTGTTCATATCTCGCGAACCAATTATGCTAGGAACTTGTCTGAAGGGTCCTAGCACTTGGGGTGACGTCCCCCGTTTGGGGGTGAAACTACCCCCTAAAATTGAAAAATCCATATCTTGGAAACGAAGAATACTAAAATTAGGTGTGATAGCTTAAAAAATAGGGGATGATATGGGCTTTTACCTCGATTGGTCATTTCACCCCTTAAACAGTAAATAGTCATGCTATGGGGAAAAAAAGTGTTAAACACCTAAAAATAATATATGAACCTAAGATCTTTTGTTTTTAATAAAAAAAAATAGCAGGGAGGTGAAAACAACCCCCCAAAATTGAAAAATCCATATCTAGGAAACGAAGAACCCTAAAATTTGGTGTGATAGCTTAAAAAATAGGGGATGATATAGGCTTTTACCTCGATTGATCATTTCACCCCTAAAACAGTAAATAGTCATGTTATGGGGAAAAAACGTGTTAAACACCTAAAAATGATATATGAACCTAAGATCTTTTGTTCTTAATGAAAAATAGCAGGGGGTGGAAATCACCCCCAAAATTGAAAAATCCATATCTAGGAAACGAAGAACCCTAAAATTAGGTGTGATAGCTAAAAAAATAGGGGATGATATGGGCTTTTACCTCGATTGGTCATTTCACCCCTAAAACAGTAAATAGTCATGTTATGGGGGGAAAATGTGTTAAACACCTAAAAATAATAATTGAACCTAAGATCTTTTGTTTTTGATGAAATATCGTAGGAAAGTGTAAACAACCCCCATATTGATAAATCGATAGCTCGGAAACGATGAAGCCTAAAATTAGGTGCGATAGCTTAAAAAATAGGCCAAGACACGCGCTTTTACCTGGATAGGTCATTTCACCCCTAAAACAGTAAATAGCCATGTTAGGAGGAAAAAATGTGTTATACACCTAAAAGCATAAGCGTTTTGTGAAACCATGCTTTAATGGACATGTGTATGGAGGATGATTGTTATTATTATTATTATTATTAGATAATTATGGATTAATGTGTGTATAGATAACTAACCAGTGGGGAGCGTGATGGCGCAGGTGCTTAGCTGCTCGTCTTTACCCGGACGGCTGGGGTTCAAATCCCGGTGCCAGCGGGGGTTGGAATTTTCACTTGAAAAATCACGTGGCGTCAGGAAGGGCATTCGGCCTTAAATCCCCGGCCAAAACCAAAATGAGCCTGGTTGGCTCCGGCGACTTAAAATAATAGGGAAAAGCCGAAGAAAGAAAAAAAGAAGAAGAAAAAAATGGTAACTCACCAGTAATAGTAAACATTGGTTTGATGTGTTGAAGAAGTCAGGATGGCCAACCCTTTGCCATGGTTCACGAATGGACCCCAAAAAGTTTTACCTGTCAAGACTCAGTCTACCCTGTTACAGCCTTTAGAAAAAAAATCGAACCGGGGCCTCTGTGGTCACAGTGGACTTATATTCACGATGCTTTTTAAACAAACATACGCTTGCATACTACCGCTAGCTTGAATCTGCACAGAGTCACTGGCTTTGGTTTGCGTAGTGTGCCTTAGTGATAACAGCACAGCGATCTTGTCAGCAAGTTTCATATTACTCGTCTGCTTGATAGTGGACGTGCTCTGCACCGTGTTATCATACAGGACATGACTAGATTGTTGTTAGGTTTGACAAAGGCTTAGTGAAGCTTATTGCAATCTTGAAATGAATGTCATGGTATAGTTGGGGTTGGAAGCCAAGACCTTAGGGTTGACAACCAAGTAGGTTAACCACTACACGGTGAGATGGTCAAATAATAATGTAACAGAACATATAGAAACGTTTTCTATAGTTTAACGAATTGGCTAAGAGCCATACCATGAGAGGTGTAGGTAATGGAAATTGAATCCTTAGCTGATGATTATACAGACAGCCAGTTTCAAAGCCATGAGAACTAAGTGAACAAAGAATAAAATTCATGAGCCAGTGAGGAATTCAACATGCTGTCCTTTGGACAAAAGAGAAGCGTTCTACAAACTTAACCACCAAGCTGTCCTATCGACCCTCAATGGTTTGGGTCATCGTAAAGATGAAAATTAAATCTAAGCTATAACTAAAACTAACTACACTCTTATATACTAGAAGAAGAAATTGAAAACAAAAGGGCAAATAAAGGACAGAAGGAATAAAAAATGGCCCTCAACCCTCAAGCATTTGGATTGAGGGAGTTGGAAGGAAGGAGAGCCATGAAAGGCAGATAAAAAGTATACTAGGAGAGGCATTGCCCCAGAGGTAATGGATAAAGAGGAGGAAAACTGGACTCAGCTCAGAAATTCCTTGGGGTCGCCAACTTCCAAACTGATCAGCCGTAAGCCCCTTGAGGGTGTAGCCATATGCAGAGTGCATCGCAAGTGGTGGGGCTATATACACCCTACCTTCTTGAGGGGGTTTGAGCAAAAGACAGGAAATATCATGAAAATAAAAACAAGGCTGCCTCCTCACACTAGTAGGATATCAGAAAAAATAAATAAACAAGAGCCAATGAAGTTGCAAAAGGAAGAGACTCCCTAGGTCTCGGATACCCTAATCATGTTGGGGTCGGTAGAGAGCAAGAGTTGAGCAAGTGTGGTCGACAGGAACTAAGACAGAGAGGAGCCTAGCACAAGTTAGTGGAAGCAATGACGGTCTCAGCTGGGACTCCGTGATCGTCAACCTACATGACACTAGATATGATGCCCAGGGGTGGAATTAAAGACCTCTTTTGTTTTATATCACTGGCTTTTAAGAACGCTAACACATGGCATGCCTTATAATGCAATACTGGTCCTAGGGTATGCAAAATTGTATTAGAAACTCAGCTAATAATAGTGTGCTTGCCCATGATTATTTTCCCAAGTATAGTACATGGGACTGATAACCATGATTTCCAAGCCCCTAAGTAAGACAAAAACAAATGATATTCATTTTCCAATGAGTTGGGGTGAGGTGAGGTGAGTTTTCTATACAACAAACTGATGTGGTTTCCCACATATACTCCAGGCAAATGCACATTTGATGTTAAGAATAGTGAAATGGTTTGCAACTGCCCAATGCTAGGACCTGATTAGTGGCTTTTCAAAAATGGAATGGAATGGAGTACACTTCCCCCAAAACCAACAAGGGGAGTGTTCGATCCCCCACAACAGCCATTCTTAAAGTCAATACAAATGACTATGCACTTCAGCTCATGACGCTCTCCTCTCTCCAATCCTATCCGTTGGTGGTGAAAGGCACACTCTAATACAACCATCATAGTGACAGGTTATCTGTTAAATACCTAACTATCCCCAGATTTACCTTGAATTTTCCTAAAATCCACTACATTTTCCGCAAATTGACCAAATGACACAACATTCCAGCAAAATTCAACAAATGACTACCAGATTTATTGAAATTCCATTGATTTACCTAAGCATGGTTTAAACTACCTCAAATTAATATAAAATTAGACTAATATAGATGAAAATTCACTAAAATTTACCAAACTTACCCAAAGTGGGCTACAAACCATGAAATTTATCCATTTTTTTTTTGTAAATTCACTATATGTACTCGAAAATTTCATAATATTGCCTTTACATGTATGCTTTTATTGTTGTTGTTGTTTCGTTTACCATACTCTCTGCAGACAAATACCTCAACATGAATTTCTCTTAGACTAGGAGCTCTACATTCAACATGATAGCTGAGTTTCATTTCCCATAAACTTGTCTCTGAGGTGGGTGTCAGGAAAGGCATTCAGCTGTAAAAACCACACTCTCACATAGACTTTCATAACCTCTTACGTTGAGGTTCCTAACGCTAACGACATTGAATGATTGAACGGTTTCCTTTTCACTATTCCTGTCTATACTTTCCTCTTTAAGGTTGCGAGATGTTTGCAAGATTCCTAAAATGCAATTAAACTTAATAAATACCTTAAGATGGTTTGATTTGTTTAATGATAATGGTGTTGATGATTGTTGTATACGTGAAGACTAATTTTTTAGGTCTTGACTGGCCTTGCAATAAGAATTGACTAACCACACATGAGTTACCTATGAGGGAAACATTTTAGCCCACTATGTTGGTTATTGACCAGTGAGTACAGTTGTAGAAAGCTGTTTATTATTATTTTTTGAAATCATATACAACAGAGGCTTAAACCTATAGACAAACCGTGTGACCATGTTTGTTAAACATGACATTATACCAGAGACAATTAGGAAACTTGTGTAGAGCTTATCAAAAATAATGTTGTGTAACAGTAAATGCTAGTCAACAAACAGTTATGCCATACTAAAAAATCATCATACAATACCTGAGAGAGCTCTTCTAAAAGTATTAATGCGTAACATGTTTCCACTCGCTTGCTATATATTTTTCGGCGTGGGAATGATTCTCAAGAAATGAAATGCAAATGGAACTGAAATGCAACACAAACGAAATAACATGACGTACTGTCGCTTATGTAGCTATGTGGAATGTTTATCACATATGGTTTACTTCAAGGTTTGGAGATCCCATTAAAGATATTCCTACAATATATGATCATGAAATGGTCATTCTTTGGTGTGAAAATATGAATTATATGATATTTCATGAAAACAATTATGATTTATTAAATGTTTATTAAATCAATTGGAATAAAGTACAGGGATAGGAGGGTGATATACAATCTGTACAGAAACCAGAAAGCAGTCATTCGAGTTGAAGGACATGAGAGAGAAGCTGGTATTCAGAAAGGTGTAAGGCAAGGCTGCAACTTATCACCCATACTTTTCAATCTTTACATTGAACAAGCAATGAAGGAAATTAGAGAAAAATTTAAAGTGGGAGTGAAGATTCAAGGAGAAATAATTTCAACTCTGAGATTTGCTGATGACATCGTCATCTTGGCCGACAAGCCTGAGGATTTGAATGAGTTTTTGAATGGTATGGACTCCGTCTTACGGAAAGAATTCATGATGAAAATAAATAAAGGTAAAACAAAAATACTGGAATGCAGCCGAAATAAATCAGAAACCTCTATGGAGATCAAATTGGCAGGTGAAAAGCTGAAGGAAGTAGGAGACTTCTGTTACTTAGGAAGCAGAATAACCAGTGATGGACGAAGCAAAGAGGATATTAAAAGTAGGTTGGCTCAGGCAAAGAAAGCATTTCTACAAAAAAGGAATCTGCTGACATCGAATATAGATTTAGGTATTAGGAAGTCATTTTTGAAAGCCTTTGTCTGGAGCGTGGCGCTCTATGGAAGTGAAACTTGGACTATTGGTGCAGCAGAAAAGAGGAGAATTGAAGCATTTGAAATGTGGTGTTACAGGAGAATGATGAAGATCAGATGGGTAGATAGGGTTACAAACAAAGAGGTATTAAGACGAGTGGGAGAGGAGAGATGTTTCTGGCGACTGCTAATGAAGAGAAGAGATAGGTTGGTAGGACACATACTAAGACACCCAGGAATAGCAAGCTTAGTTATGGAAGGAAGGGTCGAGGACAAAAACTGTAGGGGTAGACCAAGGTTAGAATATGTTAAACAGATTGCCTCCGATGTAGGGTGTCGGAGCTATGTGGAGATGAAACGATTAGCTCAGGACAGGGAGGCATGGAGAGCTGCATCAAACCAGTCAAAAGACTGAAGACTCAAACAACAACAAATGTTTATACGTTTACTGTATTCTTATTTAATGTAAGCACTCGAGGCACTATCGACCAAAATACGGCACTATTAGGAATATATATTGCATACTTGAAGGTTTGGTGATCCCATTAAAGGTATTCATACAATAAATGATTTTCAAGTTGTCGTTCTATGGCGTGAAAATATTTAATATATGATATTTGCTAAAAGGATTTACCACTGGAATTATTTTACAAGTAGTTATTTTAATGACCAACAGAGTTCACTGTTAAGAAGGTAGAGCCCTATGTGGAATGTAGGATAACATGTTATACATGATACGTGACAACTGTAAGGCTTGTGATTTTTAAGATGCCTTTATCCCTATATTAATCACCCAGTTTGCAATACTGATAACTGCAATGTTTCTGAAAAAAAAAATTGAAACAAAACAAAAATCAGCATTGAAAAACCAAAAAGTGGTTGAGCATATATATACTGGGGAAAAGAAAAGTTTTGTAAACACTAATGTCCAACAAGACTAATTAAATCAGTAACTGTCAGGGTGGCCGAGTGGTTAAGGCGTTTGACTTAAGATCAAATTTCCAAATATATAAGGAAGCAAGGGTTCGAATCCCTTCCCTGACATAACTATTGCTTGAACATGCAAGAAAACAAGAAATATACATAAACTATGTTTATCAATTTAATCAATTTTTTTTATTATTTTTTTACAAGAGATAGACACACAGAATACAGCTCTTTTTGTTTATCATTTCTTTTAAACAAAACACTTGTTGAAAATTATTTTTTAGGGGATGGCGGTGTTGCTACGTTGACCCATCACACAATAATAGCAGCTTTTCGAAGTTCATTTTCTATATTTAATAGCTCTTTCTCATAACCAATATGACCAACCTGTTTACAGGCATGCAAGAGCTGCAGACGTTCGACTAATATATTAGGATAGTTCCATTTGCTATTTTTTATGAATGGTTTCAGAAACTCGGGAAGCAGTTCATCATTATCACCATCATTATGATTATCATCCTCATCATTATAAAAAATTTCATAATGATGATCATTATCACCATCATTATGATTATCATCCTCATCATTATAATCATTTTCATAATGATGATAATGATCATCATAATGATGAACTGCTTCCCGAGTTTCTGAAACCATTCATAAAAATAGCAAATGGACCTATCCTAATATATTAGTCGAACGTCTGCAGCTCTTGCATGCCTGTAAACAGGTTGGTCATATTGGTTATGAGAAAGAGCTATTAATATAGAAAATGAACTTCGTAAAGCTGCTATTATTGTGTGATGGGTCAACGTAGCAACACCGCCATCCCCTAAAAAATAATTTTCAACAAGTGTTTTGTTTAAAAGAAATGATAAACAAAAAGAGCTGTATTCTGTGTGTCTATCTCTTGTAAAAAAATAATAAAAAAAATTGATTAAATTGATAAACATAGTTTATGTATATTTCTTGTTTTCTTGCATGTTCAAGCAATAGTTATGTCAGGGAAGGGATTCGAACACTTGCTTCCTTATATATTTGGAAATTTGATCTTAAGTCAAACGCCATAACCACTCGGCCACCCTGGCAGTTACTGATTTAATTCGTCTTGTTGGACATTAGTGTTTACAAAACTTTTCTTTTCCCCAGTATATATATGCCCAACCACTTTTTGGTTTTTCAATGCTGATTTTTGTTTTGTTTCATTTTTTTTTTCAGAAACATTGCAGTTATCAGTATTGCAAACTGGGTGATTAATATAGGGATAAAGGCATCTTAAAAATCACAAGCCTTACAGTTGTCACGTATCATGTATAACATGTTATCCTACATTCCACATAGGGCTCTACCTTCTTAACAGTGAACTCTGTTGGTCATTAAAATAACTACTTGTAAAATAATTCCAGTGGTAAATCCTTTTAGCAAATATCATATATTAAATATTTTCACGCCATAGAACGACAACTTGAAAATCATTTATTGTAGGAATACCTTTAATGGGATCACCAAACCTTCAAGTATGCAATATATATTCCTAATAGTGCCGTATTTTGGTCGATAGTGCCTCGAGTGCTTACATTAAATAAGAATACAGTAAACGTATAAACATTTAATAAATCATAATTGTTTTCATGAAATATCATATAATTCATATTTTCACATCAAAGAATGACCATTTCATGATCATATATTGTAGGAATATCTTCAATGGGATCTCCAAACCTTGAAGTAAACCATATGTGATAAACATTCCACATAGCTACATAACCGACAGTACGTCATGTTATTTCGTTTGTGTTGCATTTCAGTTCCATTTGCATTTCATTTCTTGAGAATCATTCCCACGCCGAAAAATATATAGCAAGCGAGTGGAAACATGTTACGCATTAATACTTTTAGAAGAGCTCTCTCAGGTATTGTATGATGATTTTTTTTAGTATGGCATAACTGTTTGTTGACTAGCATTTACTGTTACACAACATTATTTTTGGTAAGCTCTACACAAGTTTCCTAATTGTCTCTGGTATAATGTCATGTTTAACAAACATGGTCACACGGTTTGTCTATAGGTTTAAGCCTCTGTTGTATATGATTTCAAAAAATAATAATAAACAGCTTTCTACAACTGTACTCACTGGTCAATAACCAACATAGTGGGCTAAAATGTTTCCCTCATAGGTAACTCATGTGTGGTTAGTCAATCCTTATTGCAAGGCCAGTCAAGACCTAAAAAATTAGTCTTCACGTATATAACAATCATCAACACCATTATCATTAAACAAATCAAACCATCTTAAGGTAATTATTAAGTTTAATTGCATTTTAGGAATCTTGCAAACATCTCGCAACCTTAAAGAGGAAAGTTTAGACAGGAATAGTGAAAAGGAAACCGTTCAATCATTCAATGTCGTTAGCGTTAGGAACCTCAACGTAAGAGGTTATGAAAGTCTATGTGAGAGTGTGGTTTTTACAGCTGAATGCCTTTTCCTGACACCCACCTCTGAGACAAGTTTATGGGAAATGAAATTCAGCTATCATGTTGAATGTAGAGCTCCTAGTCTAAGAGAAATTCATGTTGAGGTATTTGTCTGCAGAGAGTATGGTAAACGAAACAACAACAACAATAAAAGCTTACATGTAAAGGCAATATTATGAAATTTTCGAGTACATATAGTGAATTTACAAAAAAAAATGGATAAATTTCATGGTTTGTAGCCCACTTTGGGTAAGTTTGGTAAATTTTAGTGAATTTTCATCTATATTAGTCTAATTTTATATGAATTTGAGGTAGTTTAAACCATGCTTAGGTAAATCAATGGAATTTCAATAAATCTGGTAGTCATTTGTTGAATTTTGCTGGAATGTTGTGTCATTTGGTCAATTTGCGGAAAATGTAGTGGATTTTAGGAAAATTCAAGGTAAATCTGGGGATAGTTAGGTATTTAACAGATAACCTGTCACTATGATGGTTGTATTAGAGTGTGCCTTTCACCACCAACGGATAGGATTGGAGAGAGGAGAGCGTCATGAGCTGAAGTGCATAGTCATTTGTATTGACTTTAAGAATGGCTGTTGTGGGGGATCGAACACTCCTCTTGTTGGTTTTGGGGGAAGTGTACTCCATTCCATTCCATTTTTTAAAAGCCACTAATCAGGTCTTAGCATTGGGCAGTTGCAAACCATTTCACTATTCTTAACATCAAATGTGCATTTGCCTGGAGTATATGTGGGAAACCACATCAGTTTGTTGTATAGAAAACTCACCTCACCTCACCCCAACTCATTGGAAAATGAATATCATTTGTTTTTGTCTTACTTAGGGGCTTGGAAATCATGGTTATCAGTCCCATGTACTATACTTGGGAAAATAATCATGGGCAAGCACACTATTATTAGCTGAGTTTCTAATACAATTTTGCATACCCTAGGACCAGTATTGCATTATAAGGTATGCCATGTGTTAGCGTTCTTAAAAGCCAGTGATATAAAACAAAAGAGGTCTTTAATTCCACCCCTGAGCATCATATCTAGTGTCATGTAGGTTGACGATCACGGAGTCCCAGCTGAGACCGTCATTGCTTCCACTAACTTGTGCTAGGCTCCTCTCTGTCTTAGTTCCTGTCGACCACACTTGCTCAACTCTTGTTCTCTACCGACCCCAACATGATTAGGGTATCCGAGCCCTAGGGAGTCTCTTCCTTTTTCAACTTCATTGGCCCTTGTTTATTTATTTTTTCTGATATCCTACTAGAGTGAGGAGGCTGCCTTGTTTTTATTTTCATGTTATTTCCTGTCTTTTGCTCAAACCCCCTCAAGAAGGTAGGGTGTATATAGCCCCACCACTTCCGATGCACTCTGCATATGGCTACACCCTCAAGGGGCTTACGGCTGATCAGTTTGGAAGTTGGCGACCCCAAGGGATTTCTGAGCTGAGTCCAGTTTTCCTCCTCTTTATCCATTACCTCTGGGGCAAAGCCTCTCCTAGTATACTTTTTATCTGCCTTTCATGGCTCTCCTTCCTTCCAACTCCCTCAATCCACATGCTTGAGGGTTGAGGGCCATTTTTTATTCCTTCTGTCCTTTATTTGCACTTTTGTTTTCCATTTCTTCTTCTAGTATATAAGAGTGTAGTTAGTTTTAGTTATAGCTTAGATTTAATTTTCATCTTTACGATGACCCAAACCATTGAGGGTCGATAGGACAGCTTGGTGGTTAAGTTTGTAGAACGCTTCTCTTTTGTCCAAAGGACAGCATGTTGAATTCCTCACTGGCTCATGAATTTTATTCTTTGTTCACTTAGTTCTCATGGCTTTGAAACTGGCTGTCTGTAACGTGATCATTATTCATTTTAACTTCAGCGTACGGTGAAGGATTGGAAAAGAGGCGGCCATGGCTTCTGAATGACAACTATGTTAGCGTTTGTCTAAAGTATAAATAAAAAAAGAGTTCAAACATCATGTAGAACATAAACTAATTTTAAATTCAGATGTGTGTCTCACAGTAAACACAATTATTCTCCGTTTAAAACAAGCCATACAATTCTTTTTCTAACATGATAGCTTATACGTGGGCATGGCTATAGATTACAAGTAGTATAATCATCAGCTAAGGATTCAATTTCCATTACCTACACCTCTCATGGTATGGCTCTTAGCCAATTCGTTGAACTATAGAAAACGTTTCTATATGTTCTGTTACATTATTATTTGACCATCTCACCGTGTAGTGGTTAACCTACTTGGTTGTCAACCCTAAGGTCTTGGCTTCCAACCCCGACTATACCATGACATTCATTTCAAGATTGCAATAAGCTTCACTAAGCCTTTGTCAAACCTAACAACAATCTAGTCATGTCCTGTATGATAACACGGTGCAGAGCACGTCCACTATCAAGCAGACGAGTAATATGAAACTTTCTGACAAGATCGCTGTGCTGTTATCACCAAGGCACCCTACGCAAACCAAAGCCAGTGTCTCTGTGCAGATTCAAGCCAGCAGTAGTATGCAAGCGTATGTTTGTTTAAAAAGCATCATGAATATAAGTCCACTGTGACCACAGAGGCCCCGGTTCGATTTTTTTTCTAACGGCTGCAACAGGGTAGACTGAGTCTTGACAGGTAAACATTTTGGGATCCATTCGTGAACCATGGCAAAGGGTTGGCCATCCTGACTTCAACACCTCAAATCAATGTTTACTATTACTGGTGAGTTACCATTTTTTCTTCTTCTTTTTTTTCTTCGGCTTTTCCCTATTATTTTAAGTCGCCGGAACCAACCAGGCTCATTTTGGTTTTGGCCGGGGATTTAAGGCCGAATGCCCTTCCTGACGCCACGTGATTTTTCAAGTGAAAATTCCAACCCCCGCTGGCACCGGGATTTGAACCCCAGCCGTCCGGGTAAAGACGAGCAGCTAAGCACCTGCGCCATCACGCTCCCCACTGGTTAGTTATCTATACACACATTAATCCATAATTACCTAATAATAATAATAATAACAATCATCCTCCATACACATGTCCATTAAAGCATGGTTTCACAAAACGCTTATGCTTTTAGGTGTATAACACATTTTTTCCTCATAACATGGCTATTTACTGTTTTAGGGGTGAAATGACCTATCCAGGTAAAAGCGCGTGTCTTGGCCTATTTTTTAAGCTATCGCACCTAATTTTAGGCTTCATCGTTTCCGAGCTATCGATTTATCAATTTGGGGGTTGTTTACACTTTCCTACGATATTTCATCAAAAACAAAAGATATTAGCTTCAATTATTATTTTTAGGTGTTTAACACATTTTTTCCCATAACATGACTATTTACTGTTTTAGGGGTGAAATGACCAATCGAGGTAAAAGCCCATATCATCCCCTATTTTTTTAGCTATCACACCTAATTTTAGGGTTCTTCGTTTCCTAGATATGGATTTTTTAATTTTGGGGGGTTGTTTTCACCCCCCTGCTATTTTTCATTAAAAACAAAAGATCTTAGGTTCATATATCATTTTTAGGTGTTTAAAACTTTTTTTTTTCATAGCATGACTATTTACTGTTTTAGGGGTGAAATGACCAATCGAGGTAAAAGCCCATATCATCCCCTATTTTTTAAGCTATCACACCTAATTTTAGTATTCTTCGTTTCCAAGATATGGATTTTTCAATTTTAGGGGGTAGTTTCACCCCCAAACGGGGGGCGTCACCCCAAGTGCTGGGACCCTTCATACAAGTCCCTAGCATAATTGGTTCGCGAGATATGAACAAAAGTGTAGTTAGGCCTTTTTGACAAAAATGAATCATACATTCAAAAACGGGGCGTCACCCCCCCAGGGCTAGCATACTGCCTATGGCAAAATCCCATCAGGGGTTCAGAAAATATTAACAAACGTATACTTAGGTCCTTTTGACAAAAGCCGTCCGTGCGCGCACATTAAAAAAATACTATTTCACCCCCAGGGTAAGGGTAGTTTCTATTTTGGAGTGGATATACCCCGTCCATAGAAAAGGGGATTTCACCACGAGTCCTACGACACCCCATAGGTTTAAATCCGATTATTGGTTAGCGAAATACTAAAAAGCCGATGACCTATTAGTTTTTTGGGGTTTATTTCAATACATATTAAAAAAACACTCATTTATAAATCATCATTTAAAAAGCCCGCCCTCTTACAAAAACCGCCAAGTTCGTAAGCATACAAAAATAAATTACTATTTCATCCCCCAGGTAAGGGTAGTTTTTATTTTGGGGTAAATATACCCCGTCCATAGAAAAGGGGATTTCACCACGAGTCCTACGACACCCCATAGGTTTAAATCCGATTATTGGTTAGCGTGATACTAAAAAGCCGATGACCTATTAGATTTTTGGGGTTTATTTCAATACATATAAAAAAAACACTCATTTATAAATCATCATTTAAAAAGCCCGCCCTCTTACAAAAACCGCCAAGTTCGTAAGCATACAAAAATAAATTACTATTTCATCCCCCAGGTAAGGGTAGTTTTTATTTTGGGGTAAATATACCCCGTCCATAGAAAAGGGGATTTCACCACGAGTCCTACGACACCCCATAGGTTTAAATCCGATTATTGGTTAGCGAGATACTAAAAAGCCGATGACCTATTAGATTTTTGGGGTTTATTTCAATACATATTAAAAAAAACACTCATTTATAAATCATCATTTAAAAAGCCCGCCCTCTTACAAAAACCGCCAAGTTCGTAAGCATACAAAAATAAATTACTATTTCATCCCCCGGGTAAGGGTAGTTTTTATTTTGGGGTAAATATACCCCATCCATAGAAAAGGGGATTTCACCATGAGTCCTACGACACCCCATAGGTTTAAATCCGATTATTGGTTAGCGAGATACTAAAAAAAGCCGATGACCTATTAGTTTTTTGGGGTTTATTTCAATACATATTAAAAAAACACTCATTTATAAATCATCATTTAAAATGCCCGCCCTCTTACAAAACTCCTCAAGTGCGCATGCGTATAAAAAAAACATTCACACACGTCATCATCACGTTTTCTTTTTTCCAAAAATCGGCAAAAATGTGAAAAACGCATTTTTAGACCCAAAACCCTAGGTTCACCTTTTCGACACCTACATTCCCGTAAAGAGCACGACGAGTTGAAAAAAAAGAATCCAAGCACGCCCTCCTAGAATGGCCCGTTTTCCAAAAATCGGCAAAAATGTGAAAAACGCACTTTTAGACCCTAAACCCTAGGTTCACCTTCTCGACACCTACATTCCCGTAAAGAGCACGACGAGACGAAAAAAACGAATCCAAGCACGCCCTCCTAGCATGGCTCCTTCCATTCCAAGGTCGCGGGGGCTCACAACTTCCTAAGTGTAGCAGCTGCCCCCCTTACCACGTTTTTATTTTAGAGTGGATATACCCCGTCCATAGAAAAAGAGAGTTCACCACAAGTCCTACGACACCTCATAGGTTTAAATCCGATTATTGGTTAGCGAGATAGTAAAAAGCCGATGACCTATTAGTTTTTATTTTGGTTTATTTCAATTCATATTAAAAAAACACTCATTTATAAATCATCATTTAAAAGCTCGCCCTCTTACAAAACTCCTCAAGTGCGCATGCGTATAAAAAAACATTCATCGCCAAAATGTCAAAAAACAACAGTTTACCCCAAATGGCGTTTCCCAATTCCATCCATTTTAAAAATGAACTTCACCATCACCTAGAGCGGAAAAAATACCTTCTAAACGACCCCTCACTCAACCCTACTCCTCCCCCACCACCTAACCCTTTCCCAACATAGGCATACATATTCAAGCACGAGCGCGACTTGAGGAAACCAACACTACCCCACTACTCGCGAATGACCTTTTAGTTTTGGTCTTTTAATTAAATTAAGAGGCTATAGGAAAGTAGGGAACGTCACTACGATTGCTAGGACACCCTGTATGTTCTAATCCCATGTTTGGTTAGCGAGATATCAGGTTCGGGGCCGATACGAGGGTGGCTCAATAAGAAGGGAAGCAGCTCTCTCGTCATCCCACTACTCGCATTTAAGAGTGTTTTTCAGGACATTCGCCACTTTCGTAAGTTCAACAAGCAGTTCCGTGACAAACTAAGGAGCCTATTTTTCTTAAACTTAAAGATTCATGCCTATGTTTAATCTATATGGAACTATCTACGTTAATGACGAAATTAAGTTGGTAATATCAAAATTTCTAATTAATTCGAAATATACCTGCACTACAGTTGGAAGCCCTGGTGACTTAATATATTCTTAGTTCTATCTCTTAAGGTACAGAATACAAAATTTGATTGAAGTTCAATGGATAACGTGGACGTTACATGCAGTTAGATATTGGATCTATCAGTGCGCGTAAAATCATGTTGGCAGCAATGTCATGCATATCTTGGTCAGAAATAATCTAACATATTATGATCTATTGTTGTGCCAATTTTGGATGAAATCCATTTGTATGTATAGAAGTTACATGCATTTTAGAATTGAACCTATCATCAGGCTTAGAATCATGTTAGCGGCATTGGCATAATATTAGTTACTCGAATTTAATCTAGAATGTCAGGTACTATGCATGTGCAAAGTTTAGAGTTGTTGGCTTGCATGCATTCTGATATATTAATATAAGGGTAAAAAAAGTAGAGACAGCAATTATCAACAGTTGTCAGCAGCTGGTTGCTCTTAAGAATACGCATAGTGATATCTGGTTATGTACACATAGTAGACTACATACGAAATTTGGTTGAAATCCAATTGATAGTGTAGAAGTTCTATTAATTTAAAAATTTGACCTATCAGCATGCTTAGAATCATTTTGCCAACACTGTCATGTATGGCCTCCTGGAAATTAAACTGAAATATTATTATCTATATAATTATGTGCCAATTTTGGAATAGCTCCCATGCATACCTTCCAAGATATCCAACATGGAGCTCAAATTTCAATTGCGGTTTCTCAGCAGTTGGTAGCACTGACTTCATTTTCATGGCCTTGAGATATTCAGATATAGATCTTTACTCATACCAAATTTGGTTTTGATTGCTTCAGCCGTTTAGGAGTTGATAAGGGGGGGGACAGGGACATGCACAGACAGACAGACAGACAGACATTTGCCCATATCGATCTCATAAGTCTACTTTTTCCTCATTTTTGCAAAATGTGAAAAGTAGGCTAAAAATACAATACCCTATCACGGTAAGCACTTCCGAGTATTTATTAACCTCGCGGCTAAACTCAGAACCTAACACGACGTAGGTCGCAAAGTGACACTTCCACTCTTTCTACTCTATGGAGTTCTCCAACGCAAAATGTATCAAAATGGTGCCATTCTCAATCGATGATGCCGTTTGTAATATATAAACGATATGCGAATAACGTTATTAGTCCGAATAACGGTATTGAGGGAATATTTTTCGATAGATATATTCAAATAACGTTATTTATAGTGAGCACTAGCATTTCGTTCCCGCGATAACCGAAATCCGAATAACGTTATTAGTCCGAATAACGGTATTGGGGGATTTTTTTTGGAGAGATCTATTCAAATAACGTTATTTCTAGTGAGCACTACCATTTCGTTCCTGAGATAACCAATATCCGAATAACGTTATTAATCCTAATAACGGTATTGGGGGAATATTTTTCGAGATATGTATTCCGATAACGTTATTTCAGGCGGGCACTACCATTTCGTTCCTTGGTTAACTGATATTCGAATAACGTTATCAGTCCAAATAACGATATTAGGAGATTTTTTTCGAGATATGTATTCCGATAACGTTATTTCAGGTGGGCACTAGTATTTCGTTTCTACGATAACTGATATCCGAAGAACGTTATTAGTCCGAATAACGGTATTAGGGGATATTTTTCGAGAGACTTATTCAAATAACGTTATTTCTGTCGGACAATACTATTTCGTTTCTACGATAACCAATATCAGAATAACGTTATATGACCCAATAACGTTACCATGCGATACAAATGACTTCCGGATATGAAACGTAACGACCACAATGTGACCAAGACCCATTTTGTTACATAATCTACCCAAACAACCATTTTCGTTATGTTAAGTTATGAAGCCTTGTATTTAGGGTCCTACCAACAGTGTAGATGCTGAACGATATTTCAGTAAATATAAATTAATTGTGACAGGAGAACAGGAATGACAAGAACAAAATGTTGAGGTATGTTCTATGATTTCATTTAACATTGTTACTGATTCATGAACTTGCAAGATCTATTTATTTTCCTTTTATTATTCTGATTTTCTTCGGTATAGATTTATCTATTTTGTGTGTTATTCTTTGTTTGTATTAATTTATTTTATTTTTCTGTTTGTTGCTTCAACCTATATTAATTTAAAATATAGCCATAATTTATTTTATGCATTTTATGTCACTATTAACCCTTCATTAATGTAATATTAATTTCACATTAAAGACATTATGATGTTTGAAGCCATCCAAGTGTATTTATTAATCTCATGTCAATTTTTTCAGGAGTAGGGAATAACCCATCTCATTTGGGTACAATCGTGTTGACCGACTGAAAAGCATCAAACTTTTGTTCACATTAAAGCTTTTATCAGAATTAATTCGAGATATATGTTTTTATTTAAAATGCTAAATGCACAAATCAAAATGCTAAATTTCTGATTTCAAAGTGCTAAAAATCACCACCCTTACATATTAACTTATATAACAAAAGACATACCGTAATTACCGTTTAGGGCTCATTCAATTTTTGTTTTATTTTTACCTTGCTTAGGTGATTACAAGGGTCCGGATAATTATATGCTTAACATTTCAGAAATATGTACAGTTGAACCTGTAGAAGAGGGGAAGAGAAAAAACTACTTGTAACTCAGAATTACTTAGAAATCAGACTTACACAATACATGACATATTTACTGAAAAACCAATGGAATTGACCTACAGGTGTAAATCCTAGCAAACAATACATAGGCTACATTAAGACAGAAAATATAGTACTGTATTATTTTGAACTTGGTCCAGCCTTAAAGAAATCAGATTGTTTGGCTTGTTTCACTTTTCTTGCATTAAGTGTATAAACCTCCTTTTGCAAACGTAGTAATGAATCAAAGCATTTTCACTACAACTTTTCGCACTGATGTAACGCCTACACACATCGATTGCGCTTAACACTTCACTTAGTTCAGGTGTTTCAAGATTCAAGTCGTCATCTCCATCTCCATCACTATCGCTTGTAGCTGGTCCGTCACCACCGCGTTGTTGGCATACATCAGCAATAATCTCTTCATCCCGTTGTGCCCCACATATAGCCAGATTATCATCGAAATGCACAAAAGAAAAGAAATCTGCACCCTCCGGTAGAGTTAGCTCATTGTCAGATATAATTTCGTCCCCATAATCATCATTAGAGGCAGCCTCTTCCAGTACGACACCAGCTTTACGGAAACAGTTACTGATTGTGGAGGATGACACCTGCTTCCAGGCATCCGAAATAAAGTCCATGGCTTGTAGTAAATTAATGGAGAGAGTTAAATTTCCTGCAGCACCCAGTGTTATTAAATGTTGAACCAGCATTCTTTTATAATGCACTTTGAAATTTGCAATGATGCATAAATAAAGTGGCTGTAGAACACTGGTACAGTGAGGAGGGAAAAGTTCCTCTCGGACATTCTCCAGGACGATTTGAGGTGGATGTGCTGCACATCTATACATAAGAAGGAGGCTCTTCTTCTGTTTCTTTTTCATTTTAATGTCCAGTTTTTTCAATCACTGTTCCATTAGAAGCACAGTCATCCAAGAATTTCTGTTGGATTCATATTCCGTAGGTTTTGTTTTCGCACCCTTAAAACAGCTCGGATTCTTCGATTTTCCTATCACAAGTAGAGGAAGTTTGTCCGATCCATCTCCTTTGGTGGCAAGAAGAACTGTTACGCGAACTTTACTTTTCTTCCCTCCATGGCAGGAGTCACCTTTTTCAGCTAATGTTTTATTTGGAAGGAGACTGTATAATAAGCCGGGCTCGTCACAATTGTAGATGTTTGTAGGCTGTTAACCGCTTATGGTACCCTGCAGAACCTCTTCTTTCCAGTGTTGCACCGTGACGTCGTCCACAGCTTTTGAGTCACCGCAAATTGTTCTCCCTGTGATTCCATGACGATATTTAAATCCTTGCAACCATCCTGACTAAGCCTTGAAATCAGCAGTGATACTCATCATTTTAGCTAAATCCATCGCCTTTGCCTTCAGCACATCACCACCAATTGGTAAATCTGCAGCCCGCTTTTGCTGGAACCATGTGAAAAGTGCTTTCTCCAAATCTACGTACCTCCCTTCTTGCTGACGGCTGCGCTTTGCTGATTTCGAACCCAGTTTTATAACACCACGTGCTCATTAAATTACAATTAGGCTATGCAAAACTCAGATGTATTTCACTGACACTTCATACGTTTAACAGCGAATTACGTATAAATACGGTTAAATTAATACGCTTTTAAATTACATTTTGCCGGGACCTAAAAGAAATTACGTACAAATACGAAATATGCAGAGCAGAGTTACGTATAAAGCAGGTTCAACTGTATTTATTTATGTGGAAAATATGTGATTAAGTTTCCAAAATATATTCTTAAATTTGTATCATATTTGTCCCCCAGTTACTCGAAATATAGTTGAAACCTCCAGCTGCTTGAATAATCAGTAATCCTGTCTACAATACAAATGTTCCCGCTTAACAAGCCGGGCGCTTGCCTCAGTTTCCGAATCCTACCATACTTACTGCAGATGCGCGATACGAAATCGTATAGGGTATGTGCTGTTTTCGAATTTCATTCTAAAGAACAGATAAAATGTCACTTCAAAAACTTTCTTAGCACTCGGTCAATACTCACAAGTTTTGCAGACCACTGTAATTTCAAGTAAAATTTCCCGTCAAGGTAAGGACTATTGGAGGCGTAATGAGACTGTTGACTTCAGCCCTCCTGCTATACTTAATGACCGGGGAATTCCTGTCTTGAAATACTACTACAATACCAGTGGCGACTGCTGATTTTTATAATGTGTAGGACGTAATATGATTGGCTTAACTTAAGATAATTATTATAGCTGGGCTAAATTGAGATATGAGACTCAGTCTAATATTAATTATTCAGTCGCACAGCACTATTACGAACACATTACACAATACAATATAATCGAATACCACTCCAAAGATGTGCACACGCTGAAAACAGACTATTCATTCTGACCGCGCGAAATTGTATCCAATAAGCCCATAGTGTTATTTAAATTGAGCCAATAGCGAGACTTGAGGATCTCAGTCGACGTCCCCAGAGTGCCATTAAACAGACCAAACCAGTCCCTTCCCCCTCAAGGGCTCCCATACATTTCTAAAGCTATAATCACGTGCTTTGATGATGCAAGGCTTTCTACTCCGGGCGGTGAAGGTGAAATGTAAAACTAGTGACAAGTACTGACAGTGACATTGGGATAGAGCCTATCGAGAGGGCGCGCAAGGTAGTCCCAAAGACTATTTTACAAAACAATCAATTTAATTTTTTTAAACATTTACAGCTGAGAGCTGACTGTAGGATGATCCTCACATCCTACATGGAGAAATCGCCACTGTACAATACAGAGACAAGGGTCTTCTTCTTCCTCCTCACCTTTTCCCGTTACGCAGGGTCGGCTTTCTTAATCCTGAGGCGCCAGTCATTTCGTTGTAAAGCATCATCAGCAGATAGGCCCAATACCCTCATGTCCCTTTGGACATTCGTCATCCATGTTGTTTGAGGTCTGCCGCTCCCTCTCTTTTATGTAGCCATGGAAAGGCACTTCTTCACTACATGATTTTCCGGTCTTCGCATAACATGTCCATACCACCTTAGTATGGTTTCTAAAAGTTTCTCAATTATAGGCACTACTTTGAAACTGCCTCGCACATGTTCATTACGGATTTTATCTTTGAGAGTAACTCCACCTGCCCAACGTAACATACGCATTTCAATGGTATGTAGCTTTTGCTCATGTGCCTTTGTAGTAGCCCATGTTTCACTACCATACAGTAGGATTGGTCTTTATAAAGTTTTATAAACTTGACCCTTCGTTCTTATGGGTACTTTCGGATCACATAAAACTCCTGTTAGTTCGCGCCATTTGTTCAACCCAGACTTGGCCCTATGGATTATATCGGCGGTTATCGTGCCATCTTCAGCAATGACAGAACCCAGATATTTAAATTTTGTTACTCTTCCTAAGGTTTTACCATCTAGTTTAAGTTCCATATTTGTTATACTGGGTTTATTGTGGTGGAAGTTGCATACCATAATATTCAGTCTTGGTTCTACTAATGCGCAGTCCATTAGACTCGAGAGCTCTCCTCCATTGGTCTAAACTCTCTTGTAGGTCATGAATACTGTCAGATATTAGTACCACATCATCCGCGTATGAAAGATTCCATGGTAAGGGTTTCTGAGTTTGTTTTGCTAGGTAGTTGTGGTAATATTGAAACAGTGGACTTAGAGCACTTCCCTGATGAACCCCCACTTTGATATCAAAGCTTTCGGACAAACCAGCTAGGCTTCTGACACATGTCTTTATATTGTTATACATATCCATTATGAGTTTTATGTGTAGTTCAGGAACGTTTTGTGACCTTGTAGAGACAAGGGTGCATTGACGAAATAGAGAAGCATATTAATGGAATTGCAAAGGGTCGTAAATGTGGGTAGCAGTCATCTAAGGAGTACAACCTACCACCAAACATAGGAAATGTGTATTGTTGTTGTTGTTTCATATGGCTAGCCCGGATTCCAATCCATCAGCTTTCTTGCGTTCCAATAGAGTTGTGTGAGGTTTCCTGAAGTTCTATCAGTAGTTATGAACAAATACGCCAGAGTATGTGTTTATTTATAAAAATGGCAAAAAATATGTAAATAAATAGAAATATTTAGTTAAATAAATATATTTAAACACATAACTATCCGGGCCTTAGTGGTAACAGTAAGCTGCTGCTAAAGTTTCAATTAGGTGCGTTTTTGTAATGTTCTCTGTTCATGACCCAGTCATGAGTTATTACCCAAGTGGTTATGCTCACCAAAACAACACTCTTGATAGCCAAAAACTGGCCATTTGATACTGGCTACCATATAGAAACCCCCCCCCCAAATTATGACATATTAGCTTACTGTTGCATGCACTTAGATTATGCTTATTTTGTTCCCAATCACAAGAATATTGATTTGAAGACTGACAATCATTTTGTACACTTCTCTCTAGCTATAATAATTTTGTAGAGCCTAGTTCAAAGGTTAATACTAATTTTGGTGATAAGTGTCTAATAGTCCTTTTACCTTCACCGACATTTAGTGGCTACTTTCTTCTAATAAATTTATGAATGATTAATTACAGTACATTTAGAGTAAGCTGCGAGAAAAAAAGAGAGGTTAGGTGGGTCCCTTGCGAAACCAAAATAATCATAACAAGCTGACATGCCAACATGGTGAGGAGAAAATATCTTAAATATTTATACAGGGTCTTTATTTTTGCTTGGCAAGGCGATTACGCTCGACCTTAGCTGGCTGTTACAGGTTGACGCGCGAGTGGTCTCCGGCCGTATTCCCACGCTCTTGCTGCGGTTAAAGTGTGAGCTCAGAGCTAATTGGTTGTTTTATAAAGCTACTGATTACTGTATATTGTATTTTGTAGTGTGTGATTGTATATAGTACTGTAATGCCTTATGTGAAATATTCGTTGCGTGAACTTGTATATCTGCACAATACGTACATAAAGTGCAGGAAATCGTGCGCTGGAACAAGACAAAAGTTTCGAGTGAAATTTCCAAGGAGACCCATTCCTATAAATCGGACAACTAAACAACTTGCTAAGAGATTCAAACGTACAGGTTCCGTAAACAATAAAAATAGACGTCGTTATTTCATTACTGAAGCTAAATCAACCGGAGTAACCGGAAACTTCATAAGGAGATGCCGATGGGGAACATTTTCAGCATCTACTGTAAACGTGGTGAATAAAAACGCTTGATACTGTTTTTAAGTACCGTATTCTGCCATACATATGCGGGCGCGGTCGCTGGTAACTGAGCCGTCACTGGCGGAGCGCGTAAGCGAGAATGTCCTTGCCAAGCAAATATAAAGACCTTGTTTCTCACAGCAGAGATTATTCAAAATAATATCTGCACATGGTTTGAAAACCATGATGTTCTTGGCCCCTAAAAAAAAAGCAACAGCTATTTGAATAAAAATTGTTTTTTATAATTGCCATGTATAGTGAGTTTGGCATTAATCTTCATCTACTCTTTTTTCTAAAACTTGCATATATCAAACCCAAGAAAACTGGGTCATAGGAAATATGCACTTACAAAATACAGTTCTGTACAAAGTTCTTGACTCAGTTCTTCCAATATTTACATCACTATATTTCTAGATTAGACCTACTATTTGTCACCACATGATGATTTACTACTGACAAACGGAATGGTTTGTTTTGAGTTTTTTATGGTTAATACTACAGGAGGTTCCATTTACTTCTCCTAGTGAACACTCTTTAATGATGGCAGCAAAACCTTCTATATCTTGCAGGGGTATATCTGTAAGAGCTTCAAGCCTTTGTAGAATCCAGCAGAAGTTATCTTGATGTAAATCAGCAGCACAAAGAATTACAGCTGATGCCAGGTATATCCTATCGCACTCAACTCCTAGAAATTCCATCCTAAAAATGGCAATATATCATAATTAGGCAACAACAAATTGCACAGTTGCTCAAACAAAGAATGAGCATACTCTTGGTAACTGCGTAGTTTTTCTATCTTGATATCCCAAGTCCAGAACCAAACACAAAGGAATGTACAGAATAATCGTCTAATATACAGAATAGAAGGTAACTCATTCACAGAAACACAACTTGTAATTGATCTTGCTGTGTGGACTACAAAGTCACAAGTTACGAGTTTGTAGCTTGTATTGATGTACTGCGTAATATCTTGAAATTCAAGACGAATGACTGTACAAAAAAAAAAGCCTAAGTAGGCTATAAAGAATCTAAAAAAAAATGCTAACCATGTCTTTGTCTTGAACATCAATGTGTTTAGCTTTAATTAATAACTTAAGTGGTACACATTGCTGTAATACATCTGGTAACGCAGCAAATTAGGCTCACGCCCAACACACTCGCAAAACAAGTGAGCCAAGTGATTGAGAGGAGAGGGCAATGTCATAATGTTGACATACCCAGTTGACTTAAAACTTGGTCTATCTGCTAGCAAATACAGTATGGACGCACTGGAATCTCAGAATGCTCTCAGCACGTGCTTCCATATCAGCAGTAGTCACAAAGCTGCTGCGTTGCAATTCATAAAACACATATTTCTTATTACAGGGTGAAAGCTACAGACATGTACAGAAGTGGTCAAATTGTTTGAATAGCTGTAATATTGGCTTTAAAGACACTCCAGGTGTGTCAATACCAAGTAGTCAAGATTTTTTTTTCTTACCTTATCTCTACTTAGTATAAAACGAAGCCCCCATTCTTGAATGTCACGGGTAATCTCGAGAACCACTGGATGGATTTTGATGCGGTTTCCACCATTCTGTAAAGGATATCTCGAGGAAGGTTTCTATAGAAAATAATTTATTTATGATCAAAGGAAGCCAAGCAGTAACGATTTCAGTGAAAAAGTTGAAAGAAAACTGGCGTCCGTGCGCTTTTTAAGTTTACGCTGGGCAAACCGTTAAAAATATCAATATACAGTACTATGAGTGTAAGGATTGTTCAGCATGAAAAGTTCAACAAAAAAGTCTGCGAGAGCATATCTCTATCTTCAATGCATTGCCTACTATAAGTGTGTTTACGTTTTCATTTCTTCCAACAATCTCCATTCAAATACTGAGGCGACAATGAGGCGAGCCTATTACCCCGGATACAACCAGCAGTAAACTGTCGAGTCGTGTTGAATTAAGACTTCAGAGAAGAGTGGTTGTGTTTGGAGTTTCCCTGGAAGTGCAACTCGGCTTTTCTTCATTTCGCCTGTGAACTTTTCATTCCGCAAAATACACAGTCAAGTTAAGAAGGGGGATTCGTGTTTCATGCAACTCGCCATTCTTAAATTACGTCTGACAAGAATTCGTTGCACATGCACCTCCATGATAATATAATTAATAGTCCAGTTTATGCCGAGACGTAAAACGGATATAGGTCGTAGTTCATCAACATCGCAAAAAAAAAGCGCTTATCACGTAATGCATTCATAACTGTTCCCGGGCGAAGCTGGGGCAGGTTGCCAGTGTATATATAAAATTTAATACAGTTCTGAGTGTGTTTGGTGCGTTAACACAAAAAAAAGTGGGCAAGAATTCGGAACAACTCTATTAAGAGTTCCCGCCAAGTAATGAGACTGAACAGCTCCAGTCACCCGTGTGCTGTGAACGAGTCCTCTCCATGTCTTTCTATCCATGAATAGTTGGTCTTCATGAGTGCTCTCCCAATCCAGCCCTTTGTCTGCCAAGTCACCCTTAATCTGGTCGATCCATTTCCTTTTAGGTCTTCCAACACATCTTCTTCCTTTGATGCTCAGATTGAAGTATGCCTTTGCCTTTTGTTCATCTTTCATCCGTTGGACGTGTCCATACCACCTCAGACGAGACCTCTGTAAGGTCTCTATTACAGTGGTATTAATACCTACTTCTGCACGATTTATTTCATTTCTTACTTTATCCCTTCTTGTCCTCTGAAGCATGGTACGCACAAACTTCATTTCGGATGCCTGAAATCTACTGTTATCTCTTTTAGAAAGGGTACATGTTTCAAGTGCGTAAGTCAGTATGGGTATGTAGTATGTTTTAAATAATATATGTTTACACCGTATAGGTACTTTGTTATCCCACAGTAGTATTCTGACTTGGTTGTAGAAGATTGCTGCATTATTTGTTCTGTTGGTTATCTCACACTTACTGCTATTGTCCAAACTCAAAGTGCTGCCAAGATATTTGAATTGGTCAACATTTTGAAGTTGATGGTTGTTCAGGTAGATGCTTGTGCTAGTACACCCTGATCCTTTTGCCATATCCACAGTCTTATTCTGACTAATTTTAAGCCCATATTCCTCAAACAACTTGTTCCAAATCTCTAGATTTTTTTGCACCTCTTCTGCACTTTCATCCCAAATCATAACATCATCCGCGAATACCAGGGCCTTGGTGGCATTTCCATACAATTCTTCTTTAAGTTTCTTCAAGATGTCATCCATTACAACAATGAACATTAAGGGTGACAAAGAGCTGCCCTGTTGTACTCCTCTTCTTGTCGTGAACAAATTGCTCTCTCCATTGCCTATTTGTACGCAGGCCTTTGTGTTTTCATACAGCATTTTTATTTTGTTGACTAATGTTCCTGGTACATTCCATCTTTCCAGGCATTCCCACATTTTTTTACTGTACAATACTGTCATAGGCTTTCTCGACATCTAGAAAGACCATAAAGAGGTCCTTACCTATTTTGGTGTTTTTCAATAAGCATTCTTACAGCAAAGATAAAATCAGTAGTGCTTCGTCCAGGTCTGAAACAGTGTTGTTCTTCTTCTAATAGGGTTTCTAGATGTCTCCGTAACCTTTTCTCGATTATGTTTTCTAAAATCTTTAATCCGTGTGACAGAAGTGTGATTCCACGATAATTTTCACACTTCTTTCTGTTTCCCTTTTTAAATAAGGGTATTATTACACCCTTAGACCAGTCCTCTGGGATCTTATTGTCATTCCAAATGGCCTGTAACACCCTGTTTAACAACTGCAGTGCAGTGATTTAATAGTTCCAATCGAGGCAGTTAGACGCAGATATGAACGAAAGGAATATTAATTAGGGAAGTTTCATAGACTAGAGCAGTTTTTCCCAGTGACTGATTGTTTGCTGCTGAAAATTAAGTGTATTTCCAGTGTTTTAGCTTTCTTTGTAATCATTATAAGTTTTTTTTATAACATGCAAGTGCAACAATCATATATGTTTTCATTACATTTCATCCACATCATCCATTTTTCATCAATTTTAATGTCACAATGACCGGCCAATAATTGTACTAGGTGATGAAGGGGAAGATTTTCGAAGAAAACATGTCCTAGTGTGTTAAATAAACATTTAAGTAATGACTAGACAGAACATAAGTATATTTTCAAAATTTAAACTCTGCTTAGCTGTCGTTACATGTGGAATTGGCAGAGTGTCCTTAGGTGACACATTTCTAAATGCAGTGGCTTCTTGACTTGAATTCCAGAAAGAGCAACTAGACACAGCATCACACTTGCTTGCAAGAGGTCCAGAAGGTGTTGAACTGCTAGCTTCTTCCATGTCTTCAGGAGATAGTCTGTCAGTTAAACGTGAAGGCAGGAAATCGCTTTGCTGAAAAACCTCAGGGTCTATTGGTCATATGTCTGTGTTTCTAAATCAATTTACTGCAGTTATCATTGTGGCTGCTCGTAGAAATGCATTCGCAAGCAATTTGGCAATCTGATACATCGTAACAACACGTCTTACTCAACCGCAGCCAGTTCGTAACCCCAACATCGTAATAGGTGCTGAGGGACTTCATTAAAGTTTTCGAAGAGACAAATATTTATGTCGCCTCATACAATCTTTCAACCAATCTAATCCAGCTTCTCCCTTTGTGGAATCAATCCTATGTTTCTTGTCGTTCTTCACTACTAACTGCTACGCAAGCTTTCGAAGATCAGTCGTGGATAGACCAAATAACAAACCTTCCATTTCTGGAGAATGGGGCAATATTATATCAAGATTAACGGAATGAAAATAGCTTAATTCATTTATGAATTATCACCACAAGCTCAAAATAAATACATTAAGGTACAGTCTAATAGATAGTGTTAAAGAACAAATGTATTGCAATTCTAGTTTGCCTGACCAAAGTTGAAGTTAAATAAGATCACAGGGGTGAGAAACAGTAAAACGGCCACTCCAAGCATGAAGACACCATAAGCTGATTGGTCGTGCATACTGTGTAACCTTCAACTGCCCTTCGAGCTATTTTTGTTTCCAGGTTAGTGGCAGCATCGTGGAGACAAATGAACCCCCACCCCGTCTTGCCCCCACTTCCCCTACTTCTGTGCATGAGTTACCTTACCATCTGATATGAATGTAAAGGTCCATGAGTAAACCCACCATTAGGATTTGACTAAGACAGTTCCTAAGTATATGCTCATATTTTGTTTCAGTGACTGTATATAATGATGTTAATTCTGAAAACACTTCAATTTCAGTTCATAATTATGTTTTTTTGTAATTTGTGTATTAAAATAATACCTGTCCTTTTTTGATCGTGTTGTCTTTGATGTGACAACATAATACAGACTGTCGTATATTGTCTGGTGGTTTATATAAACCAATCCAAGAATATGAGCACTTGTGGTGTACAACACGTCTCTGCCAGTTCCAATCTTTGCTGATGGTAACATGTAGATCAAATGTTCAATATAGACCAGAGGAGGTGATGTTGGAATCTTTAAGAGAAATTCATGCAGAATTAAAAACTTGCATTGTTACATGAAGTGTAAACAAATACACAACCTAATGTAAATTTCTCCTGCTGATTAAAAAAAGATGCCTGAACAATTTTTATTTTTTTAATTTAGAAAGTACAAAGGTTAGATGAAAATGGCAACATCACTATAATTTGTACCGAGCTTTATTGGCTGATGAAACACTAATTACCATTGCTTTAATGTTCTCTACCATCTTTTCTGCCACAGTTGTGAAAGGCCTTGTACACCACCGGCACGTCCAGCAGTGACTACCCCTTCTTTCTTGCATCCTAATGCTTCCCTTGAAGGGGGTCTTTCATCTTTACAAAGAGATCATAATTGCCTGCATTCATATCAGGTGAAAATGGGGGCTGCTAACCAAGCTATTAGACCAGGGCTGCCATTAAAGGATTTTGGGTTGAAACAGAATTCACAAGTTTCATGTGCAGATTTTTAAAAAATGTTTTTATATTTATTTCATTTACTTAATTATTTATTCCATGGATACTTGCATAAATATAGAGGAGAGCAGGTTATGCCAAATACTGAGGCAATAGATAGCTTTGAAGCTATTTTCAATGTTATGCACAATTATAGGTATTAGACTAATATAATTGAGCATAAATATGTGCTGACTGACTGAAAGTCGTCCCTGAATTAATGGCAAACAACAGATAACAGTTGGCACGATGATGTCTTGCTTGTTGCTGCTATCTAGCACATAAGTTTCTCTAACTAACTTCCAAATCAAACCAAGTCCAATTAGCAGCAAGACAGCATTATGTGAAGGTGAAATCTACTAGACTGTTTTTAACATGTGCTGCTGTTACAAAATTAACTAGGTACATACTGGTACTGTACATGGTTACTTTTCTTTATATGGATAGTAGCCTACCTGTAAAATTTACATTCATTTATACAATATATATACTTTGTAGAACTCTTTTTGACTGCTTATTACAGAGATTAATAAGAAAAAAGGATCATGGTATATAACAGGGCTATTCCAATTAACTTGTTTGGCATTGCTCCATTGATGATTGATAAAAATCATTTTATTAATTATAAGCATTGAACTATATATTGTAGGCATGCAAGAAAAAAGCACAATGTCTAAAACCCAAATTGTGTGTTCTTTCAACAGGGAAAATACTTCTTCAGAAAAAAGTCTCCACGAAATACTAGGTCCAGTTTTGACACAATGCTGTCAGGGAAAAGCATCAAGTACACTTGATGTCTTTTTGCCTGTACGCCTTAAAACACCTCTGAATGATTTGTACAAGTCTTTTACAGGTCATGCATATCAAGTACTAAACAATCCAGTAAGCAGTGATCGGTACTGTTTTGTACGTAGGTGATTCTGAAAATTACTCTAGAAATACTTTTGAATGTGGTATCACTTTGAGAAGAACTTCAGACAATCTGTGCTGGTTCTCGTGTATATTTAATTTGTAGAAAGTTTAGCACAATACATGCATTAATACAAGATTAAATCAGAAAAGCTCTGATGGTGGTTCTCGCATCCTCAAAGAAAATACCAGGATAGTACCTCATTTCAAGTCCCAGGGCACCTATCCCAATCCTAGACACAAATTATTAAAAACCAACAAACCAATACAAACATCACTCCGGCACAGACATATTCCACACTAACCAGTACCTGGGGTTGATGACAAACGAATGTCAAATCGCCAGTGATGGACGAAGCAAAGAGGATATAAAAAGTAGGTTGGCTCAGGCAAGGAAAGCATTTCTACAGATAAGGAATCTGTTAACATTGAATATAGATTTAAGTATTAGGAAGTCAGTTTTTAAACCCTTTGTCTGGAGTGTGGCACTATATGGAAGTGAAACTTGGACTGTTGGTGCAGCAGAAAAAAGGAGAATTGAAGTGTTTGAAATGTGGTGTTACAGGAGAATGATGAAGATCAGATGGGTAGATAGGGTAACTAATGAAGAGGTATTAAGACGAGTGGGAGAGGAGAGATGTTTCTGGCGACTGCTAATGAAGAGAAGAGATAGGTTGGTAGGACACATACTAAAACACCCAGGAATAGCAAGCTTAGTTATGAAAGGAACGGTCGAGGACAAGAACTGTAGGGGTAGACCAAGGTTAGAATATGTTATACAGATTGCCTTGGATGTAGGGTGTGGTAGCTATGTAGAGATGAAACGATTAGCTCAGGACAGGGAAGCATGGAGGGCTGCATCAAACCAGTCAAAAGACTGAAGACTCAAAAAACAACAACTTCTGAATTTAGGCATTTTTAAATATAATTTAAAAAATTAGTTTCAAAGAAAACCAAATTTTTCACACACATTTTTCAAATCCATTTATATCAAAAATAGTGTTTTGGACTTGTGCTTTTTCATTTTAAGCCCACACACACAATGATGTACCTTGTGCTCCGAGTTGGGCAAAATACCCCCAAAATGTATTTTAGATATAAAATACTCACAAAACAGTATTTTAGACACAAAATATATAAATTCATTAATTTATAACATATCTGAAAATATAGATAGTATTTTAAAATACAATTGAAAATACGTTCAATAAACTATGCTTCTCTCCCATTCAAACTGTTCAAAATACCAATAATGTTATAATGTTATTGACCTGGATGGATATGCGACAATGTGAAAGGCCAAAGGGTTCAAACCGTTCAAAGCCTTCTTGAAATGGTTTACCAGGATGGTAACCCAAGTTATGAAAAGGGAAGATAATAGGGGATTGAAATAGAAATCACCTACAGTAATGAATGCATTTTTGAATGTATTTTGTGTACTGTATTAGAAACTACAGAATACTAATAAAAAGTATTTTCGATACACATAACGATCTGCCCAACTCTGCTTGTGTTTGTGCACAATTTGGACATGACAATGAGTTATGATACAAATTAATGTTTTAATATACGGTATGTTGGAAAAATTGGAGTCAGATATTCTGCAGTTCTTGGAAAATTAAACTGAAGGTTATTAATGTGTTTTCATTTTTTTCTGCCAATAAAACTAAAACATACTGTTCACAACAAAATTATCCTTTAATATACTTTTCACATGAATTTTTACATTTTCTGTATGGAGGGTTTTAACTTATAATAATATTGAACTTAATGTTCGCTTATTGCCTGAGGTTGAGGGGTAATGCCGAACACTGTAGTCATTTATAGAATAATTCTTTCTACAGGGTGCTTAAAAAAAATGTATACACACTTTGAACTTCCATAGAAAATTTATTTACCGTTCTACAAAGTTAAATTTCAGGAAATTAGAAAGCTGAAAGTCCAATGTAAATGAAACATAAATAACAAATGTTAATACTGTTCAAATTGGCGACCTGCAGCATCAATACAATTCTGAGTACGAGTCACCACTGATTCTGTACATCGTATCAAAACGTCCAATGAGATTTCTCTACACACGGCTTGAATCTCATTCCAAAGAATGTCTAGGTTACGTGGTTTACGTTTGTACACCTCATCTTTTACTGTGCCCCATAAGAAGAAATCCAGTGGTGTAAGGTCTGGAGAGTGTACTGGAAACTCGATTGGCCCCCTGCGTCCTATCCACTGGCCCGGCAAATTTTGATCCAGGTAAGCTCGTACGTCCCTGTGATAGTGCGGCGGGGCACCATCTTGTTGAAAATAAAAATTATCATTACCGTATAATGCACGAATGGCAGGAAATATGGAATCAGCAAGCATTGTTAGGTAAGTTATACCAGATACAGTGCCTTCAAATCGAAAAGGTCCAATGAGTCCCCTTGAAGACAAACCGCACCACACATTTACCCCAGGCAAATTTACAGCTTTTTCAATTGTAATGTGAGGATTTTCTTCACCCCAGTAAACACAATTGTGCCTATTGACAATTCCATTAAGTTTGAATTGGGCTTCATCCGACCAAATGATGCTACCTGGTGTATTCTTGGAATACACGGTACGAGAGAATATAATTTTTAATGCTCTTTGCTTGTTCATTCCTTCCTCTTTATCAAACACCAACAGTGATCTTCTATTTTCTCTTTGATGGTCATGCCTCTTATGTCATTGTGAGTCTGTTCTAGATATATATCTTCCATGACCCACCTAGCGTCATCTAGCAGCGAATCTCTGAAACTCCTCAATTCTTCCTGGTGCAAGAGGACTTCCTTCTCCATCTGGCCACCAGTTCTCGTTGCTATCGCCAGCTATTATCTCCGTGAGCAAGAGAACTTCGTCTATTCTTTCACCCACCAGGCTGTGCTAGTATCGCCTTCTGTCAACTCTTTGAAGACCATTTCCTCAAGAGAATTTAAGTTTACAATATTGGTCATGCTTATATGTTTTCCTTTTGTCTCCTACCCCCACTCTTTTCCCTTCCTTGGACCCTCCGCGCTTCGCTGAGTGGGTCTCACTTGTAAGTCGGCAGTTGACTCGGTCAGTCAAGGCTCAACTAGAGCCAGTCTCCTCAAATCAAGAGACACTCTCTACATTCTACGCCATGTTGGCACATTAAGTATCTGTACCTTCGACATGCAATCAAGATAAGTACAGACTTAAGGTTTTAACCTCATCTTCATCAATTTTATTATCCACACGCTTTTATTGATTATTTTATAGACAGCGTGAGATTACTTCTTTGGGGCGGTAATCATTCTTCGCGGGATTTGCTATGTTGGGCTTTTGTCTGTCTAAGCCAACCTTACTAGAAAGTAGCTTTTCTTAAGCTATTTAAATGAGAGATCTTCTCACAACGTGGGATATTATCTAATACCCGCTGTCCATAAAATATTAAGCTCGTTCCACCGCTGGATTAACTTTGACCCCATTCTTCTATTAGGACTGTTCTGGAACCTTCCAGATTCTGTAGTCTATCTACAAGTCTTGCCGTCATGTATTTTTCACTCACTTGTGGGAATACTATTTAAAATGAGGAATCTTCCTTATAAATTACTGCAATAGCGAATTTTCTTCCACCGTTGGAATGTTCTATGGCTCATTTAATTGTAATTCACAACCTTCTCAAGAAATAGACTCTCGCCTACCTAGTGCAACCAGTTATTTTCATCATTGCAATAACTTTCTTTCCCATAAACTTTCGTGTTTCTACAGTGAACTTTTCATCTATTTAACAGACTATAGTGAAAACTAGTGCTTGTCCAACTTTTCTACCGCGTCGCGATCGTCCGTTTACATTAAATAAGGCCATGAACATTTAACCTCAATCCCAATTGATCTTTCCTAAACCTTCTACTAACAAACCATATTAATAAAATTGTAACTCTGGATCATTTCCAATAAGGTGTCACTCTAACGAAGTGCCCTTCCATCTTGCTTGTTTATCATTAATTAATTTCTGCATAACTACGTGTTTTATACACGGTTCAAGCTTACATTGTTTCTACCTTATAATCAGGGAAAACAATTCTTTCAACTCTTGAGTGAGTTATTTCTAGGTCTCACGAAATGGAAACTGACCCATTTGGCTCGTGATTCCTACTTAAACATAGGAGGTCGAGAACCTTCCTTTAGATTTTCTCTTCAGGTTTCACAGTAAGTGACCTGCCCTTATTTGTATAGTAACCAAAAGTAATTCAGCTTAAATATAAGAAGTTGTAGGAACTTCTATCTTATTTTTCATGTTTTTCTTATTGTTATTTTCGAAGTTGTCACTCTTTCTAGAATATTCTCTCAGGAGTTTCTTAAAGTACACACCTTGTACTCTATTTATTGTTAAATTTTAATTACTTCATTTGGTTTTTTTTCTTACAAAGATGTTAGAACATATATAAGGTTCGAAACCTCATAAATTGTTAATTGCCTGGCGCAAACGTTTAATGCTTTCTGAGGTCTGTGACCCCAAAATTGTTAACCAAATTGAAAATATATTTGTTAAAGTTATCAACTTCTCTTGCCTTGTTAAATAAATTAAATATTTGTTTTTGGATTTATCATTTCGCAAATACTACAGTTGGGCAAGATCCTGGCTTTCCTAACTCTTCCTAGGTTTATGCCCTCGTTAATACGCAATAAATCTGTTACTATTTGTCTTGCCAGACTATCACCCTTCCCCATAGTAGTCTTATGCATGCTTGAGAGGGAATACACTAAAGCCTTTCTTTGGCAAACCGCCCAAGTCTTAGCTGCGGTTCCCGTCAGCTTCGACCAGGTCCTTACCCACTTTAGGTATCAGAGAACGGATTTTCAGTGGCAACCGCCTCTAAGTGCATTTAAAGTTAAATTTATAACTTTTGTGTGACTCTCCTCCTATTTTTCTATCCTTTTTCTCCAGTCCGAAACCTATCTCCTTTTCTTAATCATCTTCCCTTGGTGGTTAGGTTATTCCTCAGCCAATAATCTACCCAAAATTTGGTGCCGAAACCCGGGAGAGTCCATTTGCTATTTCTATTCTTTGTCAAGTGTCATTTGACAATACCTTGCAAATTATTAATATCTGCTTTGAATCTTTCAGTTATAACTACATCGAGCAAAGCCTGTGAAGTGGAAAGAGGCCGCTCCTGTCTCCCGTGGTGTGTCCCGTTCTTTCTACTTATTCGCTGCTGCCAACTTGACAGCATCTCCAAGGTTCCACAGTTTCGTGAGTTACATTTCAATCTATTTTCTTTGTCATGGCTCCTACTGAAAAAGGTGAAACTCTCATTGCTAGACGTTCTTCCTATAAAGGGCAACTCACCAGATTCAGAAATTTCATCAACAAATTAAATCCCACTGAGTGTGATTTAGACATCCTGACACAACGCCTTAAGTTGTACGAACGGTCCTATGATTATTACGATCAAACTCAAACCGAGATTGAATCCGCTTGCCCAGAACTTCAATCGGATCGGGACGAGGTCGAACCCTTGTACTTTGAAGGGATTGCCAAGGCCCACCAACTGATCCGCAGTATCTCAGAACCGGACACTAGGGTCATCAATCCGGCCCAGTTCGCACCCGCTTCAGTTCACAAGAACAAACCGAAACCGTTACTTCCAAAAAATAAGCCTACCTCACTTCTCAGGCCAGGAAGGTGAATGGTATTCTTTTTATGAACTTTACTGCTCACTTATTCAAGAAAACTCAGACGTTGTCGACATTCATAAGTTCTATTTCCTGCGTGCGTCCTTGGAAGGCGAGGCCTTGGCCTTGGTTCAGTCACTGCCTTTAAGCGCAGATAACTACCTCATCGCCTTTAATCTCCTTAAAGAGAGATATGGTAATTTACGTTTGAGTGTCGCTCGCCACATCCGCTGTCTGTTCAACCTGCCAGTCGTCAAACCTAATGACGTCACCTCTTTAAGAGACCTGTTAGACTCTATTCAATTGCACGTGAGAGCGTTATATCAACTCAAGCAACCAGTCCAAACGTGCTACACTATTCTTATTCATCTAGCTACATCAAGATTCGATTTTTCAACATTAAAGGCTTGGGAGATCGAACTCACTCGCAACGAGGGACATTCGTTTGAACACCTCATCTCGTTTCTCAACAGCCTGTGCCAAGTCCTTACAGCACTCTCATTTCAGTGCGAAAATGTCGAAACGAGTCATAAGGGTCACATTTTTTAGAAAAAACTTGTCTTTTCAAATGGTCATCAGCCCCCATCTGTCGAGAACAAGCAAACTCGTTCCGCTTCTTTCAACCATCCAAGAGAACATATCAGGCCGCTCAACAAATCTTTAAAATGCACGCTCTGTAAAAAGTTTTACACATTGTACTCGTGCAAATCCTTTAAAGAATTGTCTGTCAAAGACAGAAGGAAGTTTGTCTTCAATAGCAAACATTGCTTCAACTGCTTGTCACCTAAGCATTCTTCTTCTAAGTGTACGTCTTCCAACCTCTGTTTCCATTGCAAAAAACCGCACCATTCTTTATTGCACGTTCATGATCAATCGAGGTCACCAGTACCCGCTTCTTCAAACTCCATGCAGAGCAGCTCCGAACAAACTAATGCTTCTTCCTGCATTTCTAACGCCGAAACTTCTCACAGTGCGCAAGTCCTTTTGTCCACTGTACAATTCGAAATCCAAGATAAATTTGGAAATTGGTTTCGAACCCGCGGTCTTCTCGATTCCGCTTCAACTCATAACTTTGTTTCGCAATCGTTAATTTAAAAAATAGGTCTTTCGTCATCGCCTACTCCCATCAATGTATCCGGCATTGACAATTTGAAAACTCAAGCCTTGCAGTCTTCAAAATTGAAAATCAGAGACGTTTGCCAAAGAAACACCAATCATAACTTAAACTGTCTCATTCTTACCAGTATTGGCAAGGACACTCCTAGCAGCTCTATTAATACTTCCGGTTTAAAGATTCCTTCGCACTTAAGGTTAGCTGATCCTCAGTTTAATGCTCAAGGTCCCATTGATGTACTTTTCAGTGCCAATGTTTTTTGGAATTGCCTTCGCAAACAAACACGTAGGTTATCTTCAACCGTGGTCGCCAGAGACACCGATTTTGGTTGGGTTATTACTGGTGAAATCCAACAACCCAGTCTTCAAACCAAATCGCAATGTCATTTCGTTACTGCTGATATAAATCCCCTTTCTGAAAAAGAGAACGCCTATGTTTTCGATCTCGATACTTTTGAAAAACACTTGCCGAAACGATGTCTTATCGTAAACAACTACGCCACCTTTGTAAGTTGTTTAAATGGTTTTGCCTTCTTCCCGCACAAAATGGCAATTCAAGTTCGCCTCACCTTGTGTTACTTCGTTTACCTTCTCATGTAATATTTTATAGCAGGTAATTGCTTAAACTTTCTATCGAAAACTATCCTCCCCTTGTGAAAAACCATGGCTATCAGTTTCCATCACTTCGCTGTAAGCTATGTTTCACTTATTTCGCTATTTAGAAGGATGGCCACGGCCGGCTCCTTCCCCCTTCCTCACAATTGGAAGCCGCTTTTGAAACCGCTTGAAAATCTGAATTCTCTAGCATCTAGGATAACTATTCTTACGCATAAACTCCTTCTCAATGTCCCGGCTTCTCTTCCTTTTTCGGAAGAATTAAGCTTTTTTTCTGTTGAAAATTGTCGGATTCCGTAATCCTCAAAATTATGGGAAATTGATTTCCTACTTTATTTCTTATGTCTCTAAATTGTTTTTTCACGTCCAAGCCACGAATGACTGCATGTCGTGTCACTTGCTTCGCTTTAAGCCACAGCTGATTGTGCTTGTGTTGTTTGTTTATTTCGAACTGCTTGTTTTTCAATCTTGTTTGTATACAAGCTTGAGTAAGGCCAAGTTGCTGTTCATTTCCTGTATGCTTGCCAAAGGTCAGAGCAAGTTTCCCTTATCTCAACTCTGGCTGACTGCCAACCATTGTCTTGCGAGTCGCTTCCGTAAGTTCAGAAGCTGTTCACCTCATTACCAAAATAAACTTGTTCCGGTCAAGGACTCTCTCAGATATTTATATTCCTTATCTCGCTGTACTATGTGGGTCAAGGCCGTGTTTGCCTGCCTCTCCCACTTGCTTACGCTCGTATTCTACAACTGCTTCGATTCTTGTTTCATAACATCGTTGCGTATTTTTCACGCGCTCATGTAATGCTCCTTGCTTACATATTTTGCAATCTTATTGTTCATTGATGAACAAACTTGTTTTTTTCTTGTCGTTACATTCGATGTGTTTTTGTATTTATACTTGTTATGTCACGTTTCTCGCTGACTTAAGTATTTTTCTGATCAACCCCTTTCATACTTATTATAACTTAAGGTCATTGTTCATGGCTACTAGATTGTTGTTACCTATGGCATTCTTGCCTCCTACTCTCATAGTTCCTTTGTTTATTTGGTATATTCTTATCCTTAATAGATGTACTTGTTTCTATACGCTTTGTTTAAACTTGTTAATTCTTCTTTCGCATCTTATCGCAATCTTTACTAGAGGTATACTTCTCGCAGCTTCTAGCTATTTTGTGATTGAAGGTGTTGTTAATTCTCGTTATTTAACTCCGCTTTCCAATGACCCTGATGACCTGCTTCCACTTACACCTGGTCACTTCCTTATCGGCACTTCTCTTTCTGCCCCTCCTCCTCTTCCCAATTCTTACAGGGATTCTAATCTACCTATCGTTTGGCGTAAACTTGAAGCCCTCCGTAATTCGTTTTGGAAGAGGTGGAACTTGGAATATTTAACTTCCTTGCAACGGAGACAGAAGTGGTTTCTTTCCAGTCCCGACATTAAAGTGGGGGACTTGGTCTTGGTTAGGGATGTTTCTCCCCCCCCCCCCCCCTGGTTTGGACTTCTGGTAGAGTGACCGAGTGTTATCCTGGAAGAGATGGGAGTGTCAGGGTGGTCAGAGTCTTGACCACTAATGGTCATATCACAAGACCACTTCTCTTCAATTGCTTCATTACCTTTAAATGTTTAACTGCTTATTTGTTCTCTGTTGGTGTTTTCCCCTCCCAGTATGGTGTATTCTTGGAATACACGGTCCGAGAGAATATCATTTTTAATGCTCTTTGCTTGTTCATTCCTTCCTCTTTATCAAACACCAACAGTGATCTTCTATTTTCTCTTTGATGGTCATGCCTCTTATGTCATTGTGAGTCTGTTCTAGATATATATCTTCCATGACCCACCTAGCGTCATCTAGCAGCGAATCTCTGAAACTCCTCAATTCTTCCTGGTGCAAGAGGACTTCCTTCTCCATCTGGCCACCAGTTCTCGTTGCTATCGCCAGCTATTATCTCCGTGAGCAAGAGAACTTCGTCTATTCTTTCACCCACCAGGCTGTGCTAGTATCGCCTTCTGTCAACTCTTTGAAGACCATTTCCTCAAGAGAATTTAAGTTTACAATATTGGTCATGCTTATATGTTTTCCTTTTGTCTCCTACCCCCACTCTTTTCCCTTCCTTGGACCCTCCGCGCTTCGCTGAGTGGGTCTCACTTGTAAGTCGGCAGTTGACTCGGTCAGTCAAGGCTCAACTAGAGCCAGTCTCCTCAAATCAAGAGACACTCTCTACATTCTACGCCATGTTGGCACATTAAGTATCTGTACCTTCGACATGCAATCAAGATAAGTACAGACTTAAGGTTTTAACCTCATCTTCATCAATTTTATTATCCACACGCTTTTATTGATTATTTTATAGACAGCGTGAGATTACTTCTTTGGGGCGGTAATCATTCTTCGCGGGATTTGCTATGTTGGGCTTTTGTCTGTCTAAGCCAACCTTACTAGAAAGTAGCTTTTCTTAAGCTATTTAAATGAGAGATCTTCTCACAACGTGGGATATTATCTAATACCCGCTGTCCATAAAATATTAAGCTCGTTCCACCGCTGGATTAACTTTGACCCCATTCTTCTATTAGGACTGTTCTGGAACCTTCCAGATTCTGTAGTCTATCTACAAGTCTTGCCGTCATGTATTTTTCACTCACTTGTGGGAATACTATTTAAAATGAGGAATCTTCCTTATAAATTACTGCAATAGCGAATTTTCTTCCACCGTTGGAATGTTCTATGGCTCATTTAATTGTAATTCACAACCTTCTCAAGAAATAGACTCTCGCCTACCTAGTGCAACCAGTTATTTTCATCATTGCAATAACTTTCTTTCCCATAAACTTTCGTGTTTCTACAGTGAACTTTTCATCTATTTAACAGACTATAGTGAAAACTAGTGCTTGTCCAACTTTTCTACCGCGTCGCGATCGTCCGTTTACATTAAATAAGGCCATGAACATTTAACCTCAATCCCAATTGATCTTTCCTAAACCTTCTACTAACAAACCATATTAATAAAATTGTAACTCTGGATCATTTCCAATAAGGTGTCACTCTAACGAAGTGCCCTTCCATCTTGCTTGTTTATCATTAATTAATTTCTGCATAACTACGTGTTTTATACACGGTTCAAGCTTACATTGTTTCTACCTTATAATCAGGGAAAACAATTCTTTCAACTCTTGAGTGAGTTATTTCTAGGTCTCACGAAATGGAAACTGACCCATTTGGCTCGTGATTCCTACTTAAACATAGGAGGTCGAGAACCTTCCTTTAGATTTTCTCTTCAGGTTTCACAGTAAGTGACCTGCCCTTATTTGTATAGTAACCAAAAGTAATTCAGCTTAAATATAAGAAGTTGTAGGAACTTCTATCTTATTCTTCATGTTTTTCTTATTGTTATTTTCGAAGTTGTCACTCTTTCTAGAATATTCTCTCAGGAGTTTCTTAAAGTACACACCTTGTACTCTATTTATTGTTAAATTTTAATTACTTCATTTGTTGTTGTTTTTTTCTTACAAAGATTTTAGAACATATATAAGGTTCGAAACCTCATATATTGTTAATTGCCTGGCGCAAACGTTTAATGCTTTCTGAGGTCTGTGACCCCAAAATTGTTAACCAAATTGAAAATATATTTGTTAAAGTTATCAACTTCTCTTGCCTTGTTAAATAAATTAAATATTTGTTTTTGGATTTATCATTTCGCAAATACTACAGTTGGGCAAGATCCTGGCTTTCCTAACTCTTCCTAGGTTTATGCCCTCGTTAATACGCAATAAATCTGTTACTATTTGTCTTGCCAGACTATCACCCTTCCCCATAGTCTTATGCATGCTTGAGAGGGAATACACTAAAGCCTTTCTCTGGCAAACCGCCCAAGACTTAGCTGCGGTTCCCGTCAGCTTCGACCAGGTCCTTACCCACTTTAGGTATCAGAGAACGGATTTTCAGTGGCAACCGCCTCCAAGTGCATTTAAAGTTAAATTTATAACTTTTGTGTGACTCTCCTCCTATTTTTCTATCCTTTTTCTCCAGTCCGAAACCTATCTCCTTTTCTTAATCATCTTCCCTTGGTGGTTAGGTTATTCCTCAGCCAATAATCTACCCACTACCCATAAATCCCGGTTCACGTATCACCATCTCCTGAACCCATTCACAAAATTGCAACCTTCGATCTGGATCGTCGTCACTTAGCTGTTGCACCCGCCTTGGAATGTACCACGATACTTGCCTCTCTTCAGAATGCGTAGCACGCTGCTAGCACTTACCTCACTTTCACGTGCCCCTTGCCTTGAAGATTTGTTAGGAGAGCGTTGAAACAGTTCCAAGACTGCCGTTGATGACTCATCACTTGTAGCTGTTCGAGGTCGACCTGAATGACCTTTATGCACATCACACACTGTTCCATGAACTTCGAATTTGTCTCGTATGCGTGTAATTGTTAATCTTGAAAGTGGTTCTGTATCATACTCCCTTCTCCACTGTCTTTGAACTTCATTTACATTCTCAAACTTCCAGTACCACTTAATAACCTGCTTACGTTCTTCAAAACTCAAACGTACGTCCGCCATGTTGATATTACAAATTCCAACTGACAATATAACATAGAGGGACGATTATGCTGCCACCCGGCGAAGAAATATAACATTAGCCTTGTAGAGCTTGAAAACTACGATAGTTTAAAGTGTGTATACATTTTTTTGAAGCACCCGTATGTTTGTAGAATTTGGCTTCAAAGCTTAGGTGTTCAGCAATACCCAGGTGTCCCCTAGAATTCGCGGGATGATACCTAATACTTCAGATATTGCGGGAGAAAGAAGAAATGCACTGCGGGCACTAAGCTGGCGTGAATCGTCTTTCATCTTGCCTGTCACATGAAGCAATGAGCTGTTGGTAGTATCTGGATGTGCCCTCTTCGGGACAAAGTACGAGGCGGCACCTACCAGTTGCTTTTTCCGGTCCTTGTGGCAAGTGTGTAAGTTCGCGGCTAGGAACATCAAAATAATACGATGTTTCGCAATTGGCGCCGCTCTGACCAAGTTTAATAAGATTCCAACTGTTTAGCTGACCCATGTCCACGATTGGGTATGGAAAAATAACTCAATTTGACACAACCAGCTCCGTTCTCGGCTGGTTTAACGGAATTAATTCTCACTGTCAGTAGTAAAATTATTATGTTGATGCAGTCAGGCACAGGGAAAGTCACGAGTGGGTTTTGTGACCAGCACTGATCCCAGCCCATTGGACAAGATGCTCGCTGACTTTATGCTATGCTAACGAGCTCAGGCATGCCATTTGGTCTGCCGGCCATCTTTAAGATACCATTTTGGTGGGTAGGCACTGAATATTTCAAAATATAGGAGAAAAATTGAATGAATATTATCCCTAAAAGTCATTTTTCATTCAAATTACGAATCGACGATGATGATTGTTTTAAGTGAGTGGTACAGAGAAGTTATCTACCCCTCGTACACTGACATAGTTGTAATTTCCTTAAAATTTTGAGGTACCGGTAGTTGCCTAAAAAGAAAATGGCCTAATATTAATAAAATTATTATTAATACCGTAATAATGACAACAAACAAAAAAAAGTAGGAAGTGAAAAATAAATATTAAGTTCTTTGAGTCAAATAATACTTGTAAATTTATATTGCTGACCCTACCCACATTCTCCCTCCTATACAGGAGATAACACGATCATCAGCCTCAGCAACATCAGTTAATATAAGATTGAACTTATCCTACAGACCAAGGTTTCTTCGTAGATCAGCAAAATGCACACACTTGGTTAAAATGTGGACCATAGTGACTATGGCTCCACAGCTAGTAATTGGTTGGAGGTCCTCCCTTTCTCCTCAGGTACAAGTGGGTAGATCTTGCCTGATGACCTATCCTTAATCTGCACTAAAAGAAAAATAAATGAACTCCCTCAGTCAACAATCACGGGGAGGTCTAACCCATTTTTGATCTAACACAAATCGCGAATGGGCAAGAAGATGGCGGGGATTCACCATCATGTGTCAAAAATACATCACGTCATTGAGGATTTCCAGACAGGATAGGCAACCTATACATGTGAAATACTCCTAAATTCCCCAGATTTTCACAAAAAAAAATCTCGTAGATTTGGTGTGATATGTGAATTTTAGCACAAAATTTGAAATTTAGGTGCTCAATGGCCAATGAGGTAAACGAGATGGATTGTGTGACCAGACAGGGTTCCCAACCTGTGACTGTGAAATTTGCCTGGGTATTCCCTATAAACCCCTAGTTTGAATTTTGGCACGAGATTTGATATTTTGGCGCACAATGGCTGACTGTTGTTAACTGGGTTGCCATGGTGATCCAGTGGTGGTCATTTTGAATATTTAAGGGGTTACCAACATGTCAGTGATGACATTTCTCTAGATTTTTTCTCAATGCCGTTAGATTTGAATTTAGCGCTCAATGGCCGACTTTGTAAACAACTGGGTTGTCATGGTGACCCAGTGGCGGTCTATTCGAATATTCATGGGATACCAACCTGTGAGTGATAAACATTTTCTAGGTTTTTCAAAATTCCTTAGATTTGAATTTAGTGCTAAATGTCTGACTTGATAAACAAAATGGGTTGTCATGGTGACCACTCATGCCCACAGCAGTCACAAGGTCTCTGTCCATGGGAGGCAACGTAACTTTACAAGCAAATTGATTCTTGTTTTCAGACAGTGTATGACATTCGGTAAACCATATCAAGTTTGTAAGAGAGAGCGTCGGTCTTTTTATTTGAGGAGAGGACACGTGACTTTACAAACAAGTTGATTCTTGTTTTGAGACAGCATATTATATCACGTATGACAGTCTACAAGCTATGGCTCTGTCTCACAATTCGGGTTGCCCGTCGTTTTGACGTAGCCATGGTCGACAATTTCAAAGATGGATGGAGAGACCAAAATTCCTGGGCTGTAATAAGATTCAATCACTTGGTAAAACAGTCTGTTTGGTAAAAAACAACCCATAAACTGAAAAATCGATATCTTTAAAACCAAAAATCTTAAAATTATGGACTATAGCTCTAAAAATAGCTATTGAAAACCCTTTCAACATGATGGATCATCTCATCCCTAAAACCATATCTACCAATGACAGAGGCAAAAATAGTTCTTGAACACTAAAATGACATTTCCTCAACAGTTAAATAAACGTCGGGCTCCGGCTGGACTGGAAACAAGGAGATTGAAGGATCTTCCAGTAAGCCAGCCATTTTCTATGGAGAACGTACGATTTAAATCAATCCTATTTTAAATTGTTTCGAGGACCTATCTGTATACTTGTTAAAATAAATGAATCTTCTAAAGAAACAATTATGTTCAATGGCTCTTTCAGGGTCCCAAACCAATACAGATGATTCTGGATGATATGATACTTCATGATAATACAAATATTTTTCATATTTGTCAAAAGCCTATTTTGCCTTATCTTTACCCAACCACTGTCATTACACTGGTATCTATAGAGAACCTGCACATATCACATGTAATATACAGTAGAACGTCGTTTATCCGGACGTCAAACAACCGGAACGTCAATTATCCGGACGTGCAAAAAAAAAAAAAGCTTAAGCGGATGTACAAGAAGGAAGTTTTACGTCGTTTACTGTTGGCAAAAGATGAGGAGAGTGTGATATCATTTTCAAAAAAACTTTCTATTAAGGACTACTGTTACTTGATAGCTGATGGATGGAACACTTTTAACACCACAGAATCTTCGAAATGCATTGAATAAGAGACCGTTAAGAACACAGACACTGTTGATGAAGATTTGGATGCAGTGACAAATGAGTTATTCCCCCAAGTTCCTGGGCTGGGTGTGGTGGCGCAGCGGTCAAGCTGTATGCCTCTCACCAAGGCGGATCGGTTTCGATTCCCAGTCAATGCATGTGAGATTTTCGATGTGAAATGCCATGTCCTGTGGTTCGGAATCCACGTAAAACGGAGGTCCCGTGGCTTATGATCGCGAGATTAACGGTCACGTTAAACTACACGCTACCTTTACCAAGTTGCTGGATTTTCCGACTGTGATAGAGAAGACGCACAAGCTTGGTTGGAAAGAGACAGTGACTCAGGTTTTCAAATCTAAGATGATGATGATAATGAAATTGCTTCTCTGGTGCAAGAAGTAAGTGAGGAAGACGAAAAGGATGAAAGCCTAGATGAGATAGATGAAGAAGGACCAAGTCATGAAGAAGATTTTACTGCATTAGAAACTGCACTATTGTAGTATGGTTGTACTATGAAATAAACACATGTTCGATTATCCGGAATACTTGCGGTCCCAATTAGTCCGGATAAACGACGTTCCACTGTATATATAATTCGTTGAGGCCATCTAGGACCACGATAAGTCTTGTTACTCTTGGCAATGTTCTTTGCTTTCCCCTGAGCCCAGAATTCCCTCATTCTCTATGAGTGGGCATCTTGCACTCCGCTGTCCAGGTGGTACCTTGTCTTCTTTTCGGTTTCGGTGTCTCATCTCGGGTCAGCCCATTAGTCACTATCTTTTTGCGGAAGAGATCTCTATTGAAGGCGTCGTCGGGTTTTAGATGCAGCATTTTGAGGTCGTCTCTGGTATTTATAAACCAGGGTATTGTGGTTTTGGGTTTGGAGTCAAAAAAATGAAAAATCTGTTTAGTCAGCCTGTTTCCATCCATTCGTTTGAGATGACCGTTAACACCGTGCCTGCCTCTTACAGATCGTTTCTGTATTTTTTTCTATTTCACTGTAGACGTCTTTGTTGGAATTTTTATAATGGATGCCATTCTTGTGATTTGATCCCATTATACCTCTAACGATTTTCGCTCTTTTTTCTCCAGTTCTTCGAGGAGTCCTTTATTAGCATTTAGGGATAGGGTTTCGGCTGCATACATAACTACTGGCTTCAGAACAGTTTCATAATGACGTACCGGTAGTTTAGTATTTTTGGACAGGCATTTTTTTGTTGTAGATTGAGCCCGATGTTTGATAGGCTATTTTGAGTTTGCGTAATCGTTCCTTGAGTGTTTTATGCAAAAAGTATGAATTCATATTTATTTATGGATGAAACTTTGACTCACAATTTATTATTCGTGAGTTTGTCAATTTAGACATAGTTATTCCGCAAAATCACGACTGGTTTATTTCCTTTTCTATGCATAACTAGGGTTAAAATTCTTTCGATTTGTGTCTTCTTCATAGGACGTTTTGGCAAAGGGAATTTTATCCGATTAATTGCACAAAACATGAGGCAGCTGAAATGTGGTTTTGGAGACGAATGACCCGAACAAGCTGGATGGAAAGAAAGACAAATGAGCTTGTTCTGAACCAAATTCAGGAGAATCGATGCCTGTTGAACACCATCAAGAAAAGGAAAGCAAAATTCATGGGATACATACTCCGACATTACAGTCTCCTCCAGGTAATTTTTGAAGGAAAAATTTTGGGGAAGAAACCAATGGTATCTCAAGAACATTGTCAAGGAGATGGAATGTGACTCGTATACCCACATGAAGAGAACTGCTGAAGACCGTAAGAAATGGCTGCAACGACAAGGCTTTTAGCCCTTAGAAGCTCATGATCATGATGAATTGCACAACACACGCAAGTTTTATGCGGATGATGCTGAATTTAAACTTTGCATGACTATGTTAATAGTAAGTTGATCTTCGTTGGACGGCACGCAGTTCCCGTCGCAGGCAGGTATTTTTAGCACATTGCATAATACATAATACAAGATGGCGGATGAAGTACATTCCGTAGTGGAAACTTCGCTAGAAAACCTACTGAAGTTAACGGAATCAGGAAGCAAGCTGAAAAAAGACTTACGTGATGACATCATACAGTCAGTAAGTATGTTAAGAAAAGCATTCAGAGAGTTAGAAGATAATATAAGATCAAAGGACATTGAAATTCTTGAACTGAAGTCTAACGCACAGAGGTTAGAAAATCAGGAACGAAGCAAGGAAACTCAAGCCTTTCCCGGTTGTGGAGACGGACAGGTGGTGCCATCTTCTGGCGGAAGACAGGAAACACCTCTGAATAATGTTCGAGAAGATGAGACATCTGGTGACCAACATCACCTACTTCAGGATGATGGGGCAGAGTCTCATGGCCCCATGGAAGGGAACAATGTTGTAGGCATAGAAGAGCTAAATCATAAAGTAGACTTGGTTATGGACTTCATAACCAACAAAATCAGTAATGTCATACAAACTCACATTATGAAGGCGCTTCACCAAGGAGAAAGCATGGACGTGTCGTCAAAGAACTCCTTCAACAGTCGACAAACTAACACGAGTGAAGGGGACCAACAGAAAGTCACAATGGACAACACCCCCTGGTCTCAAGTTTCTGGAAGAAGAAGAAATACAGTGCAAACATCACGTCCGCCGGTAGTTATTGGAACAAAACTGGGCGTTGACCTACAGGCCGCTGACCAAAGGGCTTGGCTGTAGGTAGGTAAATTGAAGAACACCGCCACAATAGATTTAATAAAGACTTACCTGAACCAAGGCGGAGTTGAAGGTCAAATAACTTGCGAAGAACTTAATACTCAAGGCGATAACAAGGCCTTTAAAATTGGAATACCTTTTCAATACTTAGAGGCAACTTTAGACTCAGGTTTTTGGCCAAAAAGGGTTTTAGTACGGCGATTTCGTTTCTCCCGTAGGAAATTTGATCCCCCCTCCCTTGAATAAAAATAGATCTACCAAGTTCATCCTATGGAACGCAGAAGGATTAAGGAATGCTCTTCAGTTTATTCCACCAGAAATGACACAGATACCGGACGCCCTAATAACGACTGAGACCTTCCTATTAGAACCTATAGATATCCCTGGATATTATAGTATACACATGCTCGCAAAACCAACGAAAGGGAGACCGGAAGGTGGTGTCTCTTGTTTTTTGAAACCTACAAATTGCACCATAAAAGCAACATATAAGGAAGAAAACTTACTCGTTATAAGGACTACCGACATCACTATTATTGCATTGTATATCAACCCCTACGCCTCCATAAACGACGTCATTGAAACGATTGCTAAAGCCATTTCAAAAACAACTGGAGAAGACAAAAATAGTATCCTAGCCGGCGACCTCAACTGCCGAATTGATAAACCAAGCCGGAAAACAGAGTTAGTACTATAAATGCTGACTGAGGAAGGATTTTCACTAGTGAACAAAAAGGAAGAAATGACCTACTTCTGCAACAACGGAGCGAGCGCAATTGATCTTGTATTTTACAAAGGCAATGGAATATACATCAAGAAACAGGAAGGACTCTGGAGATCTGGAGCAGCTCCCATAAGGAAACATATTCCAATAGTAACAGACATCATTATAATAGATCAGGCATCGAAACAACGCAACAGAAGGCAAATATCCAGATTAATTGACCAAAATCAGATCATCCCTGAAGATATTACCAGAGCAGAACGCCTCGCAAATGAAGGTCACATAAATGAAGCATTAAAAATAGTCACAGATTTAATACAATCAGCTAGTCTTCCTATGAAGAAAAGAAGGGCTCAAATCTGGTTTGATAAGAAATGTTATGCCAAGCGAAAAGAAACTCTACAAGCACTCTACAAGGCAAGGACTCAAGTCACGGACGAAAATCTCCAAATATATGCACAACATAGGAAATTCTATAAACAACTCCTACAAACAAAAAAATCAGAACACATTGAAAGAGAAGCAAAAAATCTAGCAAGGAAGGCCAAATCCGATCCCTTTCTTGCTCTACGAAGACCTGTAACATTCCGACCAAATGAAATTACCATGAGAGAATGGGAAGAACATTTTAAGTCCCTTCTAAATCAAGAATCCAAGAGATGTAATTTCTCATCAGATAGATCTTCTTCAGATGAGGATACGTTAATTATATCCTTGGAAGAAATCAAAGCAATAATAGATTGCGGAAAAAACAAGAAAGCTCCTGGACCAGACCTCATTTGCACAGAACTACTAAAGCAGTCACAGGACATACTCTTACCATTTTGGACCAATCTCTTTAATGCATGCATACGATTCGGGACCATTCCAGACAGCTGGAGAATTTCCACCATCAAAATTCTCTACAAGGGAAAAGGGGACACCAGTGATCCCAATTCATACAGAGGTATTGCACTTGAGAACAACATCTTCAAGGTATTTATGAAGCTTCTCACAACGAAACTAACACCAATAGCAGAAATTCCAGATTGCCAATTTGGTTTTATGCAAGGAAGAAGCACAACACAGGCAGTAACTTATCTTTTAAGTGAAGTGCAAGAATCTTTAAGAAAACCTAAAGGGAAATATTATACATTATTTGTGGATTATGCAAAAGCATTCGACTCATTACATCGGGAACTACTTATCCAGAAGATCAAAGGATTGACCAATGAATTAAGACCAATAACGACCTTACTGGAACATATACTGGCATACAACCTCTTAGAAATAGACGACGGTGTCACCACATCTCATTATATTAGACAGACGAACGGAGTTTTGCAGGGTGATCCTTTAAGCCCGTTTCTATTTAATATTACTACGGCAGACATTACTAGCATAATAAAGGACTCTCCCAATACCACACTCTTACTTTATGCTGATGACATGGTATTAGGGTCATCAAACAAATTAGAATTACAGAGTGTATTGTTTGAACTAGAAAAATGGGTCAATGAAAATCACCTTGATATTAACCTTCAAAAAACGGTTCAAATGACATTTCGAAAAGGAGGTAAACCTGCGCTTAAAGACACGCTCACATTGTACAACGAACCATTAAACGTTGTGAACAAGTTCAAATACTTGGGCATAACCCTGCAGACTACAGCCACATCCTTCAGTCATCATATACAAGAGAGGTCAGCAACAGCTATCAGAGCCATTTACAAGATTAAGAATCTACCATCGTTATCGCTAACTACAGCTCTGACCCTTTTCCATACGACCATCTCACCAGTTGTTACGTATGGTCTTGAAATAATATGGGATTTTCTCACATTTAGCGATCTAGAAAGAATAGAGAATGTTAAGTCGAGATTTTTAAAGTATATTCTAAGAGTTGGAAAGATGGCTCCCACAAGATTAGTCTATGAGTTAGCAAAGGAAACCTTCTTCATCGAAGACCTCAGACTGAAAGTACCTTTGCCGGCTACAAGATCCTCTACTGACTTTTTGGAGGCTAGAAGAGCAAAGAGACAAGAGATAGATCCAGACTTTTATATTACTGATGCCATGATGAACAGAACGTGGTCTAACGAGAATCAAGATCAAAGACATGTAATAACGAGACTCGCCATTCACGGATTCCATCATAAGATATGCTCCAACAGATCCTTCCATAATCCGAATGATAATTGTGTTTGCATTTTATGCAACGAAAGGTGTACCAGATACCATATTACGACGTGTCGCAAAAGATTAAAATCATTAAGTGATTATGGTAAAAATTAATGCCCATTCGGGCGATCCTTTTTCCTTTATTGTGTTTTCGGTTAGGATGTAACTTACAGTTCTTTGTTTCAATAAAGGAAATCTTTAATAATAATACTTATATTACTGTATAGACTATATACATGGCACCAACGCATCGCATACATTTGGTTTTACCTCTCTTGAGCATGGGCATTCAAGCATAAGCATCATATAGGGGATTCACATAGCAAACAGTTGTTGTTTTCATGCAATAACTTGTTTTCTTCCTTTTCTTCATAAAAATGGTGTTTGGGAGAAGAATTAATAAAATATTTCAAAAACCTTATGAATATGGCATATAAGCAGTATAGTATTACAAATATGATGCATTCATAAACAAGTAGTTTGGTGAAAATTTAATATAGCCTATTGTTACATTGCATCCCTGGAACAAGACCGTCACAAGTCAGAAAACATACTTACAAGGCAATTGCCTTTAAATCTATGCTAGCCTTGTAATGAAATGTAAATAAAATACCGTGTAACAACTTTTCTCAATGACGCTTCAATCTCTGGTGTAGAAAAGTTTCCTATTGTCATAATATGTTACCACAATATGATGGTTTAGAAGCAGAAATACCCTGTTGGCACAAGCATCAAAATCACATTTTGCTGACATCTGGGGAGTAAAGAAGAAGTTAGAGTTGTGGCAATTTTTTAGCATATGGAGCGTGCATTGCAATATTGAATGAGTAGTGTGTTCCAAAATCAGACATTTTTGACTTATGGAAGTCTTCTTTTAGGGGTGTTATACTGTTTATTTTCATCTCAAAATTCTCCCTTCAATTAAATAGCTTTTCTAAATTGTACCGGTAGACTTAAATAGATTTCATTTATGCCCTAGGCTAAATTGTAACCAAGTACTGGGCAATAATAACAAACTCATAACTCAATATCCAAATATTGTAGTAATTTTTTACAATAAACATGAAAAATACTATCTTAATGGACATTTATTTGCAATGATAACACAATCACCTGAGAAGAAATACTCTACAAAATTATATGCCAGATTATTTCACTCATAGCATGGATTACCATACTAAGTTTCACTGTTTGACCATAAAATCCTCCTTACAAAACTAAATCAATATGGTATTAGAGGTCTAGCTAATAAATGGATAGAGTCTTACTTAACAGGGCGTAAAACAAATAGTAAGCTTGAGACCCAAGGATGATGGAACCAAATTACTTAACCCCCTTAGTGCCACGCACCGATCAGATCGGCTCTCGCTGCTCGCGCCAAAAATGCCAAAGCCGATTGAATCGGCGTGCAGTTTACCTTATATTTGCAAATTTCTGTAAGCATATGTCCGTGATTATTGCATACTGTTGGAAAGGTGATAGATTTGAGTTTGTATTCACGCCCTCCCTTAGCGCTCCCCCAATCACGCACGTTCCCGCCAAAATTGCGGTGCAGTTGTTTTCTTCTTGTTGAAGTTTTCTGCCTACAGATGTATCGAAGAAATGTATACAGCTGGAAATGTAGTATTTCTTCGAATATGACTCTTAGGTGACCTTAATTTAGACTCAAAATTGATTTGTTAGACACACAAAATTGAAAAATTGAAAAATTTTCAGAATAACCTCCATTATAAAGGTTTAGATGCAGTATTTACTTTTATGAACATAATGTATGAAAGAATGGGTTATTGGTTATAATGCAAAGCAAAAGTAATGATTATATCGTCATTTAGACTTTCACGGCCCGTGTTACTATTCATAATGTTGAATTTTGGGCTTATGCCGTGTTTATTATATTAAAATTCGACGCGTTTCGAAAGAAACCATGCCTTTCTTCGTCAGGAATAATCTGGAATACGACAATGATTGCTAAGAGAAAGCAACAAAGAACATATAGAAGGTGCCCAAAGATGGACGCCATTATAGCCCCATGTTAGGGACAACGGAAAGCAGCAGTGAATTACTTTCTCAGGGTTCTGATAATAGGTAGCCAGGATTCACTAAGATTGTAGCCGGTGTCGCGGTTGAAATTATCTGGGTGTTTACGTATTTCAACCGCCTCCCTGATGATTCTGGGACGATATTGCTTTATACGGGCAAGAACATCCACTCCTTGGAACATGACCTCCTCCTACTTTCTATGGAATGGGATTTTTTATGAGCAGACTGATGGTGTGGCCATGGGTAGTCCTCTCTCTCCTGTTGTGGCTAATTTCTTCATGGAGAACTTTGAAGAGAAAGCTTTGTCGTCGGCTCCATTCAAACCGAAGATCTGGTGTCGTTATGTGGATGACACGTTCATTGTTTGGACGGAAGGTGAGGAAAATCTTAGCCATTTCCTGGATCACCTTAATCTCCAGCACCCTTCTATTTGTTTCACCATGGAAAAGGAATCTGACTGCAAAATACCGTTTTTAGATGTTCTCGTCACCAAGAAAGAGGATGGATCTTTAGGACACAGCGTTTTTCGTAAGCCAACACACACCAATAGATATCTCCACGCAAGTTCTCACCATCACCCTGCCCAGAAACATGGTATCCTTACAACTCTAACTACCCGGGCTAGGAGGATTTGTGAAGTGTCTTCTTTACAAGAAGAAATTAATACCTTGCGAACCACCTTTGAGAGCAACGGTTATAGCAAGGCTTTGATCTCTACGGTTCTGAAACCAACAAATAATAATAGGACGTCAGTTGAGAAAAGAGATGTAAGAGGAACTGCTTACCTACCTTACATACATAACACGACAGATCGCATTGCTAAAATCCTACGTCGGTACAACATACGGACTGTATTTGGAACTTCTGTTAAGATTAGGCAACTCCTGCGACCAACTAAGGACAGTTTGCCTAAATTGCAACAACCGGGTATCTACAGAGTTCCCTGTACTTGTGGCAAGGTTTACATCGGGCAGACTTCGAGAACAATATGCACTCGCATTAAGGAACATAATAGATGTATCAGGCTCATTCAACCTGATAAATCAGCTGTTGCCGATCATGCATTAACACCTGGCCATGATGTCATGTTCCAAGGAGTGGATGTTCTTGCCCGTATAAAGCAATATCGTCCCAGAATCATCAGGGAGGCGGTTGAAATACGTAAACACCCAGATAATTTCAACCGCGACACCGGCTACAATCTTAGTGAATCCTGGCTACCTATTATCAGAACCCTGAGAAAGTAATTCACTGCTGTTTTCCGTTGTCCCTAACATGGGGCTATAATGGCGTCCATCTTTGGACACCTTCTATATGTTCTTTGTTGCTTTCTCTTAGCAATCATTGTCGTATTCCAGATTATTCCTGACGAAGAAAGGCATGGTTTCTTTCGAAACGCGTCGAATTTTAATATAATAAACACGGCATAAGCCCAAAATTCAACATTATGAATACTGATTATATCGTTGAACATGTGATATTAATGATTTCTTTTCGAATAGTCTGCATGATCATTGAACATAGCTTGGCATTCTTGGCAAGTATTTCAGGAAATGACTTGGCACTTAGAGGGTTAATGAAACATTGTCCAATGAGGAAATTATTAAATTTGGAGTACCCCAGTGATTGGTTTTGGACCCACTACTCTTTCTTCTATATATATATATCAATGATATAACACAGAACGTTCATTCACATAAGGAAATTTTGTTTGCGGACGATACAACACTCGTAATAAAAGGTGAAACTAAACAGGTCATACAGCAGTCTGCTGACTCCGTTACAGGAGAGCTAACCAAATGGTCACAAGATAATCACCTCATAATAAACTATAAAAAAACAGTATGTCTAAATTTCCACACTATACAGAATAGGAATCCTGCGAAGCCCAATATAACATTAAATGGTCATCAAATAGAAAATAAATCAGAAACAAAGTTTTTAGGACTATGGATATAACATGATTTGAAATGGAATAAACATATACAATATCTGAATACTAAACTGAACTCGATGTGCTTTGCGTTACGTATTTTGAAAACCTGCACTAGCATGCACACATTAAGAAATACTTATTTTGCTTATTTCCATTCATACTTAAGATATGGGGTCATATTTTGGGGTATGACGCCAGATGTACTAAGCACGTTTAGGATACAAAAGAGGGCGATTAGAAGTATGGCAAATGTAAACACTAGAGAATCATGTAGACCTCTGTTTAAAGATTTAAGATTGTATCTCTTAAGATCTGTTATTATAATAAGTTATAAATAGTTATAGTATTAGTCTTATACAGAGTGTTACAAAAAAGGTACGGCCAAACTTTCAGGAAACATTCCTCACACACAAAGAAAGAAAATATGATATGTGGACATGTGTCCGGAAACGCTTAATTTCCATGTTAGAGCTCATTTTATTACTTCTCTTCAAACCACATTAATCATGGATTGGAAACACACAGCAACAGAACGTACCAGCGTGACTTCAAACACTTTGTTACAGGAAATGTTCAAAATGTCCTCCGTTAGCGAGGATACATGCATCCACCCTCCGTCGCATAGAATCCCTGATGCGCTGATGCAGCCCTGGAAAATGGCTTATTGTATCACAGCCGTCCACAATACGAGCACGAAGAGTCTCTGCATTTGGTACCGGGGTTGCGTAGACAAGAGCTTTCAAATGCCCCCATAAATGAAAGTCAAGAGGGTTGAGGTCAGGAGAGCGTGGAGGCCATGGAATTGGTCCACCTCTACCAATCCATCGGTCACCGAATCTGTTGTTGAGAAGCGTACGAACACTTCGACTGAAATGTGCAGGAGCTCCATCGTGCATGAACCACATGTTGTGTCGTACTTGTAAAGGCACATGTTCTAGCAGCACAGGTAGAGTATCCCGTATGAAATCATGATAACGTGCTCCATTGAGCGTAGGTGGAAGAACATGGGGCCAAATCAAGACATCACCAACAATTCCTGCCCAAACGTTCACAGAAAATCTGTGTTGATGACGTGATTGCACAATTGCGTGCGGATTCTCGTCAGCCCACACATGTTGAGTGTGAAAATTTACAATTTGATCACGTTGGAATGACGCCTCATCCGTAAAGAGAACATTTGCACTGAAATGAGGATTGACACATTGTTGGATGAACCATTCGCAGAAGTGTACCCGTGGAGGCCAATCAGCTGCTGATAGTGCCTGCACACGCTGTACATGGTACGGGAACAACAGGTTCTCCCGTAGCACTCTCCATACAGTGACGTGGTCAACGTTACCTTGTACAGCAGCAACTTCTCTGACGCTGACATGAGGGTTATCGTCAACTGCACGAAGAATTGCCTCGTCCATTGCAGGTGTCCTCGTCGTTCTAGGTCTTCCCCAGTCGCGAGTCATAGGCTGGAATGTTCCGTGCTCCCTAAGACGCCGATCAATTGCTTCGAACGTCTTCCTGTCGGGACACCTTCGTTCTGGAAATCTGTCTCGATACAAACGTACCGCGCCACGGCTATTGCCTCGTGCTAATCCATACATCAAATGGGCATCTGCCAACTCCGCATTTGTAAACATTGCACTGACTGCAAAACCACGTTCGTGATGAACACTAACCAGTTGATGCTACGTACTTTTGTGCTTGATGCTCGTACTGTAGAGCAATGAGTCGCATGTCAACACAAGCACTGACGTCAACATTACCTTCCTTCAAATGGGCCAACTGGCGGTGAATCGAGGAAGTACAGTACATACTAACGAAACTAAAATGAGCTCTAACATTACGTCAACATTACCTTCCTTCAAATGGGCCAACTGGCGGTGAATCGAGGAAGTACAGTACATACTAACGAAACTAAAATGAGCTCTAACATTACGTCAACATTACCTTCCTTCAAATGGGCCAACTGGCGGTGAATCGAGGAAGTACAGTACATACTAACGAAACTAAAATGAGCTCTAACATGGAAATTAGGCGTTTCCGGACACATAACATATTTTATTTCTTTGTGTGTGAGGAATATTTCCTGAAAGTTTGGCCGTACCTTTTTGTAACACCCTGTATACTTATTAGTACTTTTATTTTATAGATGTAAATTCTGACGTGTCCTATATCAAAAATGTATTGTATCCATGTATTTGATCAAATGGAATTAATAAAATCTATCTATCTATCTATCTGTAATTTGTGAAAAGGAAGCAATAGATTTATGTACCTGAAGGTTTAGATTAATAGTAAGGTCCACTGTGCTAAATTTCTTGTGATCCGATCATTCAGTCATGAGTTAGGTGATGTCATGGTTGAGGAATTGACATGTATGCCATCCATGATTAATCATCATCATCATTTATTGCATGTAACAGGCCATTAAGACCCATAGCAGAAAAACAAGGGAATAAAATTCTTAATTTCAATATAAATAGCAAGCATAACATAATATAACATAACACTACATTGTACTTTATAACAGGAAGAATGATTTCAGCATCTCAAATAATGGTTGCATATATTAGACCAACGATTTCTGTCCCTGGCATCTTCCACACTTGAGGCTGGATCCACCTGGTTCAGTGTCAACATAACTCGATCTTCTCATCTTGTTCTTGGTCGACCTCTTGGACGTTTCCCGGTGGTTGAAAATTGAACACAGGGTTTGGGAGAGTACCTTCTGCTCTGATAATAATAATAATAATAATAATAATTATAATTATAATATCGTATGTCCTCGGGTGCCGGGTGCAAGCTTTGTTATTTGACACCCAGAGGGTAGCTTGCATGTCGAATTTCGTTGTTCCTTGAAGCACTATGAAAGTCAAGGAGGTTAGATATCTAAGCTCCTTGAACACTATAGCGCTTTCTAGTAGAGAAATTAGGAACTTTGCGTTGGCGGAAACTCCCGAGATTAATTTTGCCATTATGAACACGGACTACTGAATTCAAATGGGTTCTTACATGCCAACATCGTATGACATGTGTGTCGTAACTTTTGCCGCCTTTCAAAAATCACTTGCCACGGCCAGGAGCGAACCTGCAAGCTTAGGGTTAGTAGACCGCCACGTTAACCACTCACCCACCGTGGCAAGTTCTGCTCTGATAATGTGTCCTAACCATTGTAATCTTCTTCTCTCTATCTCTCTACTGATGTCTGCCTTTTTATAACGGCGATGTAACTCCTCTTTACTCCATCTTTCCCAACTGTCAGTTTCTAAAATAATTTAATAATGCAGCCAAATGGCCAGTTACATTCAAGTTGATTCACAACAGAATTGAGACAATGATAAAATTCTATCTGAACAACACTTCACGTGATACCTCTCACAGGGTTTCCCACACATGCGACAAACACAGTCCGCACATTGCTCATGAAAACGTCTGGTCCTACAACACTTGTGATGGAAACCATGCACTGCAAATCTGGTCACAAGATGTCTGCGCTGATAATTTGCTTCTTTCCAGTCCATCGTTATTATGGCATCCGAGGTGTAAAATTCCATCCAAATATCTTTTTTCTCTGCTATGTGTTCTCTGACTACCTCTTTGAATGCCGGCATGGGCGGAAGTAGCATTTTCAAACATACATTTTCTAATAACATAGTTTCTTTAGATAGTTCGTAAACTAATCTAAATCTTGTGTACCTGGATACTCCCATTGTTGTTTTTAAAAAGCTCGCTTTAACCCTTTTCCAGCGTCTTTAGGTAGGTCGTCGTCAGCCTATCCCAAATAATCTCTATCCCATAAGTCAGAATAGGAATAATGTTGGCATCGAATAAAGCCTTGTCAGTCTTCAGAGACAGTCCCTTGAGAAGTTTAATGTCGTATATTGCTTTTACTGCCGCTGTAGCTCGTAATTTTATGTGTATCCTGTAGGAACGTACCGTAGTCTGCAGGGTAAGCCAAGATATTTAAAGTTGTTTACGATTCGAAGTGCGCGCTGCTGAAAAAGTAAGACGTCTCGTGGGGAAATCCGCCCACCTTTCCTGAAGATCATGAGTTCTGACTTTTGGATGTTCACCGATAAATTGTTAGTTTCCGTCCATACCTCTAAAGCATTTAACGCTTTTTGTACTTCCGAAATGTCTTTTGAACCCAGTACCGTATCATCGGCGTAAAGATATATTCTGATATTCTTCGCCTCATTTCTTATCGCATTTACGATATCATAGGTTGCGACGTTAAACAGGAGAGGACTGAGAGGATCTCCCTGTAACACACCATTGGTTTGAATAATCTCTTTGGATGTTGATACGTTGTCTGAGATTATGACTGTGTTGCTCTTCAGCATGTTATGAGCCAGTTGAGATAGGACCTTATTTTCCTCGACTAAAACATTAAGTTTCCATGAAATGATATTTCTATCCAATGTGTCAAATGACTTGGTGAAGTCGGTGAACGCGGCATGAAACTTTCCGTTTGGAAGACTGATGGAATTGTCTATGTCATCTAGTAGATTTCTTATTGCCTGCAATGTATTTCTGCCTCTTCTGAAGCCGAACTGCTCATCTGGAATTTTAGCGTCGTGTCAGTTCCTGGGCAGTAGATTGGGCCATAAATTATCCGCAGCATTTTTCTTTCAAATGCACATATACGAGTACGTTCTTCAAAAGTTCTTGGACATCATCAAATTTCAAACAAATTCGAAAAATTGATCCGGTTAGCTCAATTCAATTGCCAGTGTTTCGCCCCGGTGTACCATTGGGCTCGTCTGTTGGTATGGTACACCTCACCAAGACACTTGGCTAGTACATACTGTGAAGGCCACTGCAAGGCTCAAATGATGCCACGAGCAGTGCCAATGTACTATGAGAGACTAGCTCCCTTTTCAAAATGTTGCCTTACCTGGGCTTTCCATAAAGGAATTACTGTTTCCCGAAGGATACAGAAAATTTATTTTTCCAAATGAGCGTGATCTAATAACACATCATCAAATTTCAAAGAAATTCGAAAAATTGATCCGGTTAGCTCAATTTAATTGCCAGTGTTTCGCCCCGGTGTACCATTGGGCTCGTCAGTTGGTATGGTACACCTCTTTGAGTTCTTCGAGTCACCAACGTTTCACAACCATATATTAAAACAGGTCGTACTAGGGTCATGTATAGATGGATCTTGTTTTCCTGAGATATTAGACGTGACGTGAAAATTCTAGTTAGTTAGTTATTGTTGTTTTAAGGGATGGAACTACGAGGTCATCTGCCACTCTTAACACAGATCAAAGAATACAAAATGGAGAGTGGTAATACTTACAAAAGGGAATTTAGAACAAAAATACTTACAAAAGGAATAGATTGAAAAATACGCACAAAATGTAGGTTAGGTTCAAAATGCAATCTAGAGTCGAAATACTTACAAAATGCAATTGATATTCAAAATACTTACAAAATGCAAATGAGATTGGAAATACGTACAAAATGCAATTGAGGTTCAAAATACTTACAAATTGCAATTGAAATTGAAAATACACAATGCAATTCAGATTGAAAAATTCCCATTTCAGACCCAAAATACTCACTAAGTGCAATTGAAATTCAAAATGCTTACTACATGCAATTAAAATTGAAAATGCTTACAAAATGTATGATAGATTCAAACTACTCATTTGGATGGACAATTCTTACAAAATGCAATTTAGATTAAAAATACTTACAAAATGTAATTTAGATTCAAGATACCCACAAACTGCAATTGAGAATCAAAATACAGTACTTGTAAAATGCCCACCATACAAAATGCAATTTTGATTGAAAATACTTGCAAAAAGCAATTTAGGTTGAAAAAACTTACAAATTGCAATTGAAATTCAAAATAATCACAAAGCTTCGTCGAATCTCCAGACTCCCGACATTAATGAAAGACTTACAGAAAGCAATTTAGATTGTCAATCCTTACAAAATGCAATCGAGTTTGTAAACACTTGCATAATGCAATTTAGATAGAAAGAACGTAGATTGAAAATACCTACAAAATGGAGTGTAGATGCAAAAAAAGAAAAATCGCTTAAGGGAATTAAGATACACGAGGAGCCTATTAACAAAAACAGTGCGGGGATCTTAAAGAGAAAAGGAAATATAATGAAAAGAAAACAAGAGGTCTGACCCCTCGAAGAAGGAGGGACCAGGAAAGATGAGAATAGGGCCAACTAAGGCGGGAAAGTGAAAGACTCCCTAGATCTCGGATACCCTAATACCGTCGGGGTTGGAAAAGAACAAGAGTTGACCAAGGGAGGTCGACAGGAAAGAAGACGGAGAGGAGCCCGGCATAAGTAAATGGAAGCAATGCCGGACTCAGCTGGGGTCCCGTGGTTGCCAACCCACGTCCCACTAGATGTGAGCCCCTGGGGTACGTAAAAATCATGCCGTGGGAAACATGAGTAGAATTGGTGAATCTTTGTCTTATTTCCTTTTCTATTTCACTTTTGTTTGACAATATTGATCCTAAATATTTGAATGATTCAACTGTCTCAAATTGTGCACTCCAACGTCAATAGCAATCGGAATATTCTGTCGGCGTGATATAATCATTTTTGTTTTCGATTCATTAACCACCAACCCCATTTTCTTTGCTTCCAGTAGGAATCTTGATGTATCAGTCGTTATCTGATCCAAAGTGTTCCCCATGATCACCACATCATCAGCAAATGCTAGAATTATGTCGGATCCGACCATCTTCATTTCCCTATTCCAGCCAGTTCCGCGTTTAACCTTCTCCAATGCTATATTGAAAAGGACTGGGGCTAGAGGATCCCCTTGTCTTAGTCCACTTTGAATGCTAAAGGATTCTGAGACTTGATTTGCAAACCGCACCTGGCAACTAGAGTCAGAGTAACAGGTCTTGATCAACCTGATGTACTTCATTGGAATGCCCATCTCGTGCATAGCCGTCCGTAGTACCATACGGTTTATACTGTCATAAGCCTGACGAAAATCAATAAAGATTAAATGCAATTCCTTGTCAAATTCGTAGAATTTCTCCATGAATTGCCTCAATGTAAAGATGTGATCGATAGTAAACCGAACAGATACAAAACCACACTGGTATGAGCCTATAATGTTTCCCAAAAATGGCTTAAGTCAATTCATAATCAGTGAGGTAAAAATGTTATATCCAATCTCGAGTAAGGCAATCCCTCGGTAGTTAAAAGGTTGTGTGACATCACCTCTCTTAAAAATGGGGCATATCACGGCTCCTTTCCACTCACTTGGAATAACTTCATTCCTCCAAATATTAACAATCAATTGTTGCAGATTTTCCATGATCACTGATCCACCATACCTAATCAACTCTGCAGTAATTCCACTTCCTCCCGGAGCTTTGTTGTGCTTTAGAGATTCCACAATTTAGCTTATCTCTTCAATAGTTGGCTCAGGTACTTGCATTTCCGCCGTCATCATTGGCGCCTGTGCATTTATAGCATCCATCTCAACATCAACATTTACTAACTGATCAAAATGTTTTCCAAATAGATCTGCCTGTTCTTCAGGAGGTACAATTTCTCTATCTTCGTCCTTTAGTATTAGTGTCTGTTACTTGTAGATTCCCCTCGCAGGATCTCGATGCTTTCTTGGATTCCTCTATGCCGTCAGTAGTGCCTTACCATGATCCTGTTTTATTCCATGATTAATGGAAAATAAAATATAGATTTTATACCTGTAGTTTTAGGCTATAGTAGCAGTCCATTAAATCAAGTTTCACAAAGATCAGGTCATTCCATGACGAATTACAGGAGTCCATATCTAAGAATTGACATGCATGCCACCTATAATTTGTGGAAAGGAAGCAGAAGATTTATGTGCTTGAATGTTAGGGGGTCCGCTATATTTTTTTTCTGATCAGATCATTCAGTGATGAACTCGTTGAATTCCTGAGGAATTAATATGTGTGTGAGCTTTCTTGAGAAATACAATGTTGCTGTTCATAATACAGTACTTATAGATTATAGTTTTTGCTGATGGAAGTGTTGTCGATGTTTCACAGCCATAAAGCAGCATTGAGATTACAACAGTTTGATACTACATTAGCTTGGAATATACTGTAACTTCCTCATTCCTGAAGACTGATGTGTTAGTCATCTAAACACAGCATCAATTTTCTTCCCCACATTTTGTTCACATGTATATTGCTTCGACAGATACTTCCGGTAGGAAAAGTAGTCCACTTATCTAGTATTGAATCCAAGATGGAGATAATGAACTCCAGAAGACATGACTCGGGGATAAGTTTAACTAATTATGGTATTAGTATCAGGATTAGGTACATAGTGTTGGCAGAAAAGACTGACAAAAGATTTGTTAAGTTTTGTGAAATCTCTTCATTTTTAGCCTACTGTTTTAAAAGGTAAATGCCGAGCTTATCATGTTTCGATACCTGTACATCATCATGCAAGGATATTTATAAAGAATCATATTTACTTAAAGCCTAAAGAAACAAATAGTTCCGTGAAGAACTAAATAGCGTGTTTTCATGTACCGTATCCTAGTTATATTAATTGCCTCTATCAAACATACAACTTTCCAGTTTGATTGCTGTAATAGATTAGTAGATATTGAGAACCGTCTAAATATTTCGGATAGTCACCATGTTGGATTTTTATATATAGGCCTTAGAGTTATGTATTATTACATGAAGATTATTGTGTAGGTGATTGATTCAAACTTCAATCGCGTGATTGGGACACAAGAAATAAAAACGAGATTTTAAAATTTTGCTCAGCCGCCATCTTGTGGTTATGAAAATAATTTAAATGAATTAGATGCCAGTGGTTAAAATTTATATTAGCATATAAAGTACCAAGTTTCACTGCGCTCGAATGGTTAAATCGCAAGAAACATCCATTTGAATATTTAAATTTCACGTCGCCGCCATGTTGCATTTGTGCTCACCAGGTTATTGAACGTTCCATAGGTTAGCGTATGTTTATGGCCTCTATACACATACAAAATTTCAGTTTGATTGCTGTCATAGAATATTAGATATAGAGAACCATCTAAATATTTTGGATGGTCACCATGTTGAATTTTGATATACAGTATGTAGGCCATAGAGTTTTGTACTACTAGATGAGGATTATTGTGTAAGTTCATTATTCAAATGTTTATTTCGATCGCATGATTAGAACACAAGAAATAAAAAAATAATTTTCAAATTTTGCACAGCCACCATCTTGAGGTTATGTAAACAATTGAACTAAATTAGACATCGGTGCATTAAAATTTGTATAAACATTTGCTGTACCAAGTTTCACTGCGTTTGGATGGTTAAATCGCAAGAAAAGTCTATTAAAATGTTTCAACTTCGCTTGGCTGCCATGTTCATTTAGTAGTTAATAGATTTTTGAAAGACACATAGGTAAACGTCTAGTATTGCCCTTATCACCGTGCAAAATTCAGGGTGATATGATTAATGCAGGTATCCCTCGATTTACGCGATGAATTCGTTATGAGTAATCATCGCGTAATAAAAAAAACGCGTAAAGTGAATGTATTATATTTTGGGACTATTTCAAGGAAAAAATAAAAAGCAAGTGTTAAACAAATGCAACTTCAGAGTCTGGATAGGATGCCTTCAGTTCTTTAAACAGAGCTTTAGCTTTAGACTTGCCTGAATAACCATGGTAGGTATCGGGATAGAACGTATAGTTTGATGTTCAATTCATTGGGCCAACATTCGTTCCATTTTCTACATAATTGGCGCCCTTATTTGTTTTACCTTGGATGACGTCGTTCTTGTTGCACTTTTGCAGCTTTCTTTAATATGTTCTGCTTGAATTCTTATGGTTCTCTGAATTGATTCTGAGATTCCTGTAGCTCGGAAAATGTCCACAGTGCGCTCATTGCATTCATATCGCTTTATAACTTCCATCTTTTCTTTAAGTGTTGTTGATTTTCTATGCTTTTTGTTTTTGGAAGCATTTTGATCACTCTTTCTTTTCTCCATAAAGTTTTTAGAAACAATAAAACACAGCTTGTTAACTCAATGCTCTCTTTAATAATGAACACATGCCACCAATCAACACTGAAACAACGCAACACAGCTATTCAGCACATTCTTTGAGACTGACTACACACCGCCTTGCAGCGCTGAACACTCGATCACGAAATCGTCCCACAGGATGATTGTGAATCCGCAACCTAACTTGTAGCCTTTTTTAAAATTTTGTATAATTATGTGCATTTTTTAAATCGCGTTATAACGAAAATGCGTACATTGAGAACGCGTATAACGAGGGATGACTGTAGTTCCAGAGATATAGAATGCCAGTGAAATATTTCGCACAGCCGCCATGTTGGATTGGTGAGAAGTAATAAAATTTGAAGGGTACGGTCGGGGTCGGTCAAAATAGTAGTGTAACTTTAGATGAGTTTTATTGAAATCGCTCCAGCCGTTTAGAAGTTATTAGAGGGGGACACACGGACAAAAGGTGATCTCATAAGCCTATTTTTTTTAGGTAGATTTCATTAGAAAGCTAACTATTGCAAAGGGTACTGAGCCCTAATTCACCCCAGCCCAAGTTATGGACAGAGTCGAGGATCTAACCGAACTTACAATTTTTCGAGTATTAAGTGGAATTTGGAAATGAAAATTTATTTCATTAAAATAAATATTTTAGGAAGAGTTTGGAACCATTTAGAAACATTTTTTGAGAATTTTGGATGATTTTGGATTATTTGGATTTATAAGTTTTGAGGTGAATGTAAATTTAACCAAGGAAGTGTCTGAGCAAAGGAAGCTGGAAATTGTCATAAGCTTCAAGTTAGCACTCTCAAGACCGGTTTTTGTCTCCCAGGTCGACACAAACCAATTTTGTACACGACTTTGTGATAAGAGGCTAGGACAGGTAGAGTTTTGATAATAAACCTGCAGCCAATGAGGATTCAGCACATAATTTGTGTGGGAAACGCTAATTAATCATATTTCTTTATTAAGAGAGATTAGCATCCCCAGAGGTCAAGAAGAATATGTTACATTGATTATGAAGAAGAGAATTATATAATTTTGGCCCAGAGAAGAGTAATTAGCATAATTCTATTATAAGTGGACCGATTGCGAGGCTAGTTTGTCCGCGCGCGCGAACCACGGACACACAGCAGAGACTTTTTCTGATACCGTCGAGGAGAGCGGACCTGACGTGCAGCGCTCCGCAAAATTAACATTGAGTATCGACAAGCAGCATATTATATCAAGAAGCAAGCCAATGAAACAGCGAATAGAGAAGAAAATTGATATATAATCTACAACATTCAACAGAAGCAAGCAATTTCGTTTTCAAAACGAATCTACACATCGCAGCATTATAACTGCAGTATTTGAGGAGCATATTACTTTACATTTTCAACATGCTAAAATCTACGAGTCGAGGGGGATATTCTTATTCTGTACCCTCTAAGATGATTGGAATGATTCACTATAAATGGTAGAAGGATAATCTACACTATGACACGGGAAGATTCAGAGTGGATTCCGAAGTCCTGAGATCGACGTCACCACCACTGCGATTCCACCATGCAGTTTGCTGAATTTCAAAAGCTACTTTCAAATGTCCATAAAGAACTTGGAGAGATGTTAACTACGGACTCTCAAAGTTACTATTCTGACGCGGTGGAGAAGAGAGAAGAAGATGGTAAGCGGTGTTCAATGTTCCTGGTACGAGCATCTAGACTTGCAAGTGTCGTGAAGCCAGAAGATTGCTGTCCGCAGAGCACGAGTTCACTGAGGCCAGGTGGGCACCCGTCAAGCAGGCTCGGGGAGATCAGCTGCGAGGCGAGCGGCCGGCCCAGAGCACGTGTGGAATGCGACCGACACGCGCCAACTTCGGAGCGGAATATCGAGGCCATCGTTCGAGGTATTTTCATCGCAGACCGTCAGAAAGCTAAAGAATTGACAGCTCTAAGATCTCAGTAGTTTGTTGTAGTTTCTTGAGGATGTAGCAGGGTGATCCATTCATTATGTAGAAATTCTTTCTTATAACTCATGTTATTGTATGTCTATTTAGAAATTGTTAGTTAAATTTTTGCACGTCACCGTGTGTCGTTCAGCCGTGATGTTATTAGCATTTGGAAGTTAGATTACCGTTTTAGTCAGGTTTTATCCAGCGTCGTTTTTAACCTTCTCATTTTAACGAAAACTGTTCTATGTTAGGAAAATGCTTCGATCGTAACACATACGTTTTCACACCATGTTATGCGTTTAGATTGCTATAATACATTACTACTCACGATAAGATTTATGATGAGGCACTACGATACTGTAAATAACAAGTTTAACATGTATAAACATTTAGTAACAAATTTAAAATGTTATAAATAATAACATTAACGGAATATTATTCTAATTGAAGAACACATTATTATGTGACGATAAGTAAGTCACGGATAATTTATGTAACCACTATTTATGTCAACAAAGGATCACTACAGTGACAATTGAAGTCAGGCGAGGCCTATTAATGGCAACAATTATTTGTTATAACATTGCCATTGCGAAATGAAGATAAGAAGACTTGTAAGTCTATGGAAAGTCAGTAACATGTTTAAGCAAGTTGGTAAATGAAGATTTTGCTCATTCTTGTTTTGTAACAGAGACACGAAAGTATTATTATTGTTATTAACCTTTCCGACGAGGGGACTACAACCATTTTAAAGTTAACACTCAAGTAAACGTGGTATTGTTGTACAATGCAGTGGTTTATCAATAGATTGCATTATGATCAGTTACGTGGAATGTCAAACGAGAGATATTGTTGTAGACAAATGTATTGTCGAAGGTAATGGGCACGATGATTTTAAAATTAGAGAAGGAGGAGGTTAGCAGTGTTTCATGAACTGTGTACACAGTAGTGTTGCATAGTAGGATCACTAATTCTGCTAGAGGTTTGTAGACAGATGGGTTTGTTTTGAAGTATTCCGTGTAGTATTTTACGAGAGTTATTGTAGCAAGAGTAAGGAGAATTTGTGTCGTATTTGGTATCGCAGGAGACGCTATAAGTATGTGAAGTTCACGTTTTGGTAACGAATTGAGTATTGCCATGAGAGCAATTTACTGCTACAGGGTGTTAAGAAAGTCACTGACGTTTATGAGTGTGTGTTTGTATTGTTTTGTCAGTTTAGCGTTAATGCTATAGCCACGTCATCGTCGTATTAAGTTGGTGTAGTTCCGTCTCGATCTTTAATGTCATTATTATTCTTATGTAATGGATTTGTCTATACAGAGTTTTAACTAACTTAATTGTTCGTTAATATAGTTCATTTATTTTTTACTTATAACCAGAAGCTTATAGAATCTATCGTTCTGTGAACAAGTGTTTGTCTAGAAGTGAAGTTTGTGACAGGAGAGCTCATTAGATTGACGTATCACGTCAATGCTAGTCCAGATACGAATACCGCGTTGGACGCGTGTAATTCAACATTGTATATAATTGTTAGTTATATATTCCATTGTTATTTTAGATTTGCTCGCGTTTGTAAATAGCTGTATATTGTAGGGTATTTCAAGATTGTTATTATTATGAGTCGAACAGCTGATCGTAGATCAAGCTCACGAGTAACCAGTCACAGGATGACTAATAAGTTTTACTATTCGATCTTATTCGAAGATTTAGGAAGTGGATATTTCATCCACAAGAGTAATTGTTTGTTTTGCAAGTTTCATGTTTTATTATGAATGACAGGGATATTTCTTGTATATATTTATTTTTGGGAATAAATCCCAGGCACATGTCGTTTTCCTGTTTTGTTTTATAGAGCGCAGGAGACGCTATGAGTATGTGATGTTCACGTTTTGGTAACGAATTGAGTATTGCCATGAGAGCAATTTACTACTACAGGGTATATTTTCACTTCGCAATCGCCGTGCGATAATACTAGCAGTTAGTTACTAGAACTCACTTGGTCTCAACTTCACCGTTCACGTCCGAGATCCGAGATTCTCGTACTACCAAGTTATTTTGGAATTAGATTTGCTAGTAAATGTGTAAGTAATTGTAGTGTTATTGTACGTCCGTATGCGTCAAGGGTTTCCTAGTCATTTATCCAGTAGGGATGCGTTGAAGTATCTGGATTTAACAGTTAAGTTATCTGTGAGAGTGTCAAAAAGATATTTGATTCGAAAATGATTTCATTAAGATTCACTGGGTCTGGAATTTATGGTGCACCATATTAGGTTTTAAATACGTATCTTATTACTGCGCTACGCTTTGTTTTTTGTTTTTTCAACAGCTGATGAAGGTGATAAAATATAATTAATCCCCGAAACATGTACTGTAAACAAGTTAAATAATTAATTTTATCTGTATAGTATTGATTCAGGCAGATTTTCATTTCTTGTTAATAACTACTCCAAAAGGTAGTCCATGATAATAGTAAGAAATTAGAAAGGGAGATCAAACAGTCATCTGCCACAGTTAAATTCGAAATGAAAGCGGAATTAACTGTAGCACAAGTTGCCAATAAAGCCAACGTCACACTAGTACTGGAAGAATGTAGAAAGGCGCAGGAGAAACTACAGGAAGAGAATAGAAAGGCACGTGAAGAGGACAGAGCTGTCCAAGAGGAGATAAGGAATGCCCAAGAGAAGGCTAGAATAGCCCAGGAAAAGGAACAAGAAGAGGCGAAAGAATCCCAGGAGCAGATCAAGAAGGCTTTGGAGAAGGCCCAAGAAGAAGGGAGATTAGCCCAAGAACAGAGTAGATTAGCTCAGGAAGAAATTAGATTCTCAGTTGAACAAAGTAGGAAGGCTCTGGAAGAGACCAAATCTCCTTTCAATCAAGTGAAAGAAGATATGGACTCTACCAAATCGGAGATGAGCACACTGAGGGGAGACGTAACTAAGAGAGTAGTAGAAGCTAAACAACAGTGTAGCGATAATATTATTCATCTAGAAGCTAGAATTCAGGAAAGTATACATAAGGCCACCACTGAACAGAGAAACCAAAATGTTAGTATTACAAAATCCCTGAAACAACTTACTGATCAGCATGACAATCTTAATAGTATTGTTAGTAATTTACAAGGTAAATTAGAAGACCAGCAGAAATTAATTGCTGAAGGTATCAATGTTGATATTGAAGCTTGTATTGGTAAATCTGTTAACGATATTGAGGAAGATCTAATTAAGTTCAACAAAGAATATATGTATGAACTACATAATAAAATTTTAAAGGATGTAAAGAGAGTTGAAAATGAAGCGAAAACAATGATAACCTTAAATTAGAGTTATATAAACATGTTGAAGAAACCAGAGTATCGAGCATTACCGAACTTAAAGGAATTGTAAATAGAGCAGATTCCGGTAAGAGTGAGGAGTTATAACGCGATTAAAATGTAGTTGACGAAATAAATGTAGAATTAGCAAAGGTTAAGTCTAGCCAGGATGAGGAACTACTTTAGATCCGGAGTAGAATTAAAGCACTGTCCATTAATGAATCATGTGGTCACGACAAGCTCAAGGAAGAAATACGAAATAGGATCAAGGAATTATCTATTAATGAACCATGTGATCATGACAAACTTAAGGAAGAGATACATCTTGGAATAAGAAGAGATTTAGCGGAATTTTTTCAAAGGAGAGATGAAAGGCTTTAAGAGGAGCTAGGAAGACCTGAAGCACGTGAGGAAAGAATCGAAGAGGATATGGAAAGCATACTAAGTCATACGCACGATAGACCGCAACATACTCAGGACACTGAACGTATTCAAAGAGAATACAGAGGTTCAGATTGGTTGTATAACCAGGGAGGTCCCCATACTAATCAGAGCGTAATTGTACTGAAGAACATAGACGATAAACCGTCTCGCTTTAGCGGTGTAGGCAATTTTACCTCCGTAGAGTTCTTAAGAAGTATGCGTTTTACTTGGATGACAACAGGATACCACGTGATAGGGAGATGAGAGTGGTAGAGAAATTTTTGGAATCTGAAGCACTGATATGGCACCGCGCATTCCGTTACACATATGCGAACTTCGAACAGTTTGCAGATGCCTTGCAGAGGAGATTTTGGTCCAAGGAACTCCAGCAAGATATCAGAGCCGAGATCTATTCAAAGAGGTACGCACATTCAACCCCTACGAGGTATGCCACCCTCTTTACAACGCAGCTCGCCATGCTCCAATATCTTAATCCTCCTTTAGCAGAAAGCGAATTGATCCATGCGATATCCCGACAGCTTCCCAATGACGTCAGAAGACATCTGATAGCAGCAAATGTCGAAACGCTAGAGGATATGGCGGAAACATGCGCAGATTAGATCATACGAGTTCTACACCCAATTGTGTATCCCAAAATAACACCAGACCGAGGCACGAACACAGAGACGTTAACACTGTGTTAGTCGATCAAACTCAACAAACGGACGACAACAGGAGTAGGCCAGGTCCCACTAGAAACAACGACTTTGGGAGAAATCGCTAGGAACCACCGTATCGCCGTGGAAGAGGACGACGACCGTATCAGACAAGATACTAGAACGAAGGTCAACGTAGAAAGGGTTTCCATCGTAGTAGCGACCGCAGAAGGAACAGTTATTACGACAGTAATAACAGAGGTTCATGAGGAAGTTACCGCAGATATCGTAACTGGAATGATGATAATTATGCCCAGAGACAACAACAACAACAACCTAGGCAGCAGCAACAAAAACAACAGAATAGAGGCTGGCGCAACAACGATAACGTTAGGCGTTATTATCAGGAAAGAGATAGAGAAAGCCAAGAGTACAGGGATGGCTTGAGAGATAATGGAAATAGGAATAACCAGAGGAACGAGGAAGTCGAACCCCAACCCTCAACATCAGGTTTACAGCAACAGCAAAACATGAATGAAGGAGCAAATAGATCGACGTCAACGATAAGAAGAAAGTAGAAGGAGAGACAGCACTGTTCACGAACGAAAGGCATGAGATCGCCATAGATAAAGACCAGAGAACCAGGAGTAAGGATAGAGGACGACAGACCTATTGGAAAGTTCAACCACACGAAACTCAGAAGATTCTATCCCAGGATGCATTGAGGGATGAATTGGTCACAATTTTGGAAGCAAGAGTAATTAAAGTCCATGTCCAACTTTAATTAACGAATCAAAAGGGGAGCTGAACCCTAATTCACCCCACCCCAAGTTATGGACAGAGTCGAGGATCGAACCGACCTGACAATTTTTCGAGTATTAAGTGGAATTTGGAAATGAAAATTTATTTCATTAAAATAAATATTTTAGGAAGAGTTTGGAACCATTTAGAAACATTTTGGAGAATTTTGGATGATTTTGAATTATTTGGATTTATAAGTTTTGAGGTGAATGAAAATCTAACCAAGGAAGTGTCTGAGCAAAGGAAGCTGGAAATTGTCATAAGCTTCAAGTTAGCACTCTCAAGACCGGTTTTTGTCAGCCAGGTCGACACAAACCAATTTTGTACACGACTTTGTGATAAGAGGCTAGGACAGGTAGAGTTTTGATAATAAACCTGCAGCCAATGAGGATTCAGCACATAATTTGTGTGGGAAACGCTAATTAATCATATTTGCTTTATTAAGAGAGATTAGCATTCCCAGAGGTCAAGAAGAATATGTTACATTGATTATGAAGAAGAGAATTATATAATTTTGGCCCAGAGAAGAGTAATTAGCATAATTCTATTATAAGTGGACCGGTTGCGAGGCTAGTTCGTTCGCGCGCGCGAACCACGGACACACAGCAGAGACTTTTTCTGATACCGTCGAGGAGAGCGGACCTGACGTGCAGCGCTCCGCAAAATTAACATTGAGTATCGACAAGCAGCATATTATATCAAGAAGCAAGCCAATGAAACAGCGAATAGAGAAGAAAATTGATATATAATCTACAACATTCAACAGAAGCAAGCAATTTCGTTTTCAAAAAGAAACTACACATCGCAGCATTATAACTGCAGTATTTGAGGAGCATATTACTTTACATTTTCAACATGCTAAAATCTACGAGTCGAGGGGGATATTCTTATGCTGTACCCTCTAAGATGATTGGAATGATTCACAATAAATGGTAGGAGGATAATCTACACTATGACACGGGAAGATTCAGAGTGGATTCCGAAGTCCTGAGATCGACGTCACCACCACTGCGATTCCACCATGCAGTTTGCTGAATTTCAAAAGCTACTTTCAAATGTCAATAAAGAACTTGGAGAGCTGTTAACTACGGACTCTCAAAGTTACTATTCTGACGCGGGGGAGAAGAGAGAAGAAGATGGTAAACGGTGTTCAATGTTCCTAGTACGAGCATCTAGACTTGCAAGTGTCGTGAAGCCAGAAGATTGCTGTTCGCAGAGCACGAGTTCACTGACGCCAGGTGGGCACCCGTCAAGCAGGCTCGGGGAGATCAGCTGCGAGGCGAGCGGCCGGCCCAGAGCACGTGTGGAATGCGACCGACACGCGCCAACTTCGGAGCGGAATATCGAGGCCATCGTTCGAGGTATTTTCATCGCAGACCGTCAGAAAGGTAAAGAATTGACAGCTCTAAGATCACAGTAGTTTGTTGTAGTTTCTTGAGGATGTAGCAGGGTGACCTATTCATTATGTAGAAATGCTTTCTTATAACTCATGTTTATAATTTAACACTTGGATTTTCCGCCAAATCAATACTTTTACTTATGTAAAAAAAAAAAATAGGTACATGTTTCGGGGATCTTACTGTCCCCTTCTTCAGCCCTCTTTTGTTGTTACAAACATCGTGTCACATTCAACATCCCATAATAAAACAACAGAATACACAACATAAATTACACAACCACAACATATTAAAATTACTAGCTTAAAACTACACTTAAAATTCAATAAACAATCAAGGATAAAACTTGTGATGCACTTCGTATTTTTCAGTCCATCAGTTCAATTTTGAATTTGTGTCCTGGGACACAATTTTTTACATAATATGTATCCCTTTAAAAACCCGGTCGAGTTCGTTAATGAGCACAATCGGTCGAAGGGGGTGAAAATGGGGGGCCTTTTTTTTTTCGAAAAAAGTGAAATATCGCTATAACTCTCTTAATATGTGAGATATCGAATCCATTCAAAGTTCATATTATGTGTCGGATAGGGCCCAAAAAATGATGCTTGAAAAGGTTTTTTTGATAGCACCAACCATTGACCAAAGGGGTGGAAAAAAGTGGGTTTTCGGGAAACATTAATTATATCTCTCTTATCAAAACCGTACAAAATGGACAATATTCCCTGAATAATCTCCTAAAACTTTTGCCTGAAAGAATTTTTGATATGACCCACCATTACGACAAGGGATAAGCGAATTGATTTCGGAGTTAGAAGAAAATGCCAAGAGCCATCAGAGGTTTCCATGACAACGCTACTAAATTGATGAGGGATGAGCCATCAGAGGTTGCCATGACAACGCCATTCAACAAGACCACATTCAGTTTTCCATCTGACTCTGTGGGAAGCGGCTTCGCTGACATAACATACTGGTAGCATGCTGAACTTCTATGTCCAAGGTCGTGGGTTCAGAGCCGGCCGAAGTCGTCAGTTTTTTAAGAGCGCTAAAAATCCCTCAGTATGCTTTCCTTCGGAGGGGAAGTTCCAAAGTTCGTTGAGAGTTGCTGGTTGCGGTGGCATCTAGTATCCAAGTTCACAGCTAGGTGTCGTTGACAGTAGTATTTGGTAGCAAAATTAGGCACTGCTACTTGAAATTGACTGTCTGCAGTCCTTCCCTGAATTACAGACTACGGCGCGGTGCACACTGGAGAAACCTGTTTCATGCAACTGGTTTCAGGAAATCGGTTTCAAGAAACCAGTTGCATTGGAACATGCACACAGAAGCAACGGTTTTCCATCAGTTAGGATGGTGGGGCCATGATTTTTTTCTTGTTGGATTTCATGGCCCCACCTTCCTAACGAGGACCATGCCTCCAAAGAATAATGAACCTGAACGATACCGGTAACTAAATACAATTAAAATTCGGTAACCATGCCTGTAGCCTACAGGGACAGATAACCAAGTGTAACGGGTTTCTTTTGCTCCACGTTGAGCGTATAATTGTAACGGTTTCTCCAAGTTGGGGTGACATGTGTAATGTTTACTCTAAGATACGTTGTATTAATGGGCGCCAAGACCTCAACGCTATGCTGAAATCTAAATTTATATTTAACAACACCTAGCTCTGGCAGAACACCTTTAAGAATCTTCACACTCAGATCGTGGTATGATTTGATCATTAACCCAAATAACAATTGTATCAGGAGAAGGAATTTGGTCTTTATCTAATAATACCTACTGAAAGCAAAGATTGCATAGTATAAGAAATGAATTTATTATATAAAAAACAAGTAGTGGCAATTTTAATAATAATAATAATAATAAATTTAAATTGGAGCGTAACGATTTGAATTTACACTAGAGAATTACGTGAAAACGGAGTCGGATGAATTACTGATTTTACTATTATTCCCAAGCTAAGAAGTTACTGAAATACTGAATATGAAACAAAGAAACGAGAGATTATGTCGTTCTGAGTCATTCGCGCTTACCATTGGAAATTGCCGTGGCATTTCCCTCGTACTTGATGCTGAAGAGAGCTTCCCACAGCCTTCTGGACGTCGCCATCTTCTTCGTCAGTTGTGGAGATTGTTGTAGAAATGTTAAGTTATGGTCCGATCACACCGGAACCAACCACACGAGCAACCACAACGGTCAAGTTTTACAATGGTAATCGTCCTGCCTTCTCGGCGCGCAAACAATATATGCACTCGCCGAACCCCCTCTCCAGACCCGCCTTTCACTCGCCCGGTCTCCTATGATTGGCTGAGACACCACACGATACTCCCGGTACAAGGGTCAATATACTCGGCGCGACGATATCGATTACCGGTCCAGGTCATTTCGCCTTTTCTTGATGCAGCCAACTGGAAGTGCCCAACGGCTTGGGTCACGCTTCTCGACAAGTATATACCTGTAGGTGAATTCCCAATGATTCATCTCTCTCACAATAAACTCTAACTGACAAAAATCCGTAAAATTCCGTAATCATATAATTTTCCGCGATAATGTTATTCGTAATAATTCGCTTGATAGTTTTTCTATAACATCGAAAACCTATCTGTATACTTATAATCTTATAAAAAACGCTCCAAAAAACACCTTAATAATAATAACAAGTTACATGAAACTTATCTTGGCAGAAGAATTTGCCGCGTAAATAAATATTGAATGGCTTCCTACTGACTTATGTCAGTGGCGTAAAATACCCTCGAAAAACACGTTACATATTCGCCTCGGATCATCGGATGATTTACCGTGACGACGGTACATCAGGCGATTATCCCAGACACGTTAATAAAATCCCCATCCAAAATACATATTACACCAATTAAATCACCCTAAATTACATATATATATACACTCACAATTTTCTTTACGCACTTTGCGTCAAAGTCTGTTGTTATATTGGATTGCCCTGTGCAATCAGTCCAATGTTTTTCATTTTGATTAATGTTCCACGGATATTTCCGCCTCTCAAATATCTCTATGTTGGGAAAGATATACACTCATTTATCGGTGTGTATCAGCATGGGTAGTGTTGAGGAAGAGATGAAGTTGCGTAGTGGTCACCAGTTGGATAGTGAAGATACGAACAGTATGGCTAGTCTTGAAAATAAAAGCAGTACAGGGAAATATGACGGGATTGTCGGATGCTCTTGAGCACTTTTTTTTTAGCGTATGGCTTTTAGTGCCGGGAGTGTCCGAGGACATGTTCGGCTCGCCAGTTCTTGAGCACTAAAATGTATCGATACACCAAGGCCAGAATTTGGTAGCGCAGGCGAATTCAATTTGTCTCCTAGAGATGGGTGAGCGCTTGTACAGGGTATTTTTGCTTAAGGCGTCCACGAGACAAAAGATGGGCCACCAGAAGGCGAGACAGTCCTTCATGAAACTCATACATAACAGCACACGTGATTTCTGTTTACGGCCTCGCCATGTAAGAGCTGTAGGTGTGTAATTTAAGGTAATTAGTACAAAGGTATTATTTAAGTGAGGTGAACTGGTCTGGGTTGCGAACTAGTATTACGTAGAATATGGTCTACGGGAACTTAAGAAGACAGGGCGATTACGGCACAGAAATATTTGGTGTTATATGTAATGCGCACTTACTGTTTTTTTTTCTTTTTCAGAAATCAATATTAATTTTATCTAATACACAGAGAGATTAAGTATTATGGTCACGATGCGCAGCCACAATAGTGTGATCGTGTGCTCAGTGAGATCAGTGAGATTAAGTTTCACCAGAAGGAAGCGACCTCCAGTGATATTAGGAGGTTCTCTGGTGATATATATATATATATCAGAACACCTTTGATGCGTATGATGTGACATCATATATACACAGTGCTCACACATTATTTATGTCAATTTTCCCAACATAGAGATATTTGAGAGGCGGAAATATCCGTGGAACATTAATTAAAATGAAAAACATTGGACTGATTGGCCAGGGCAATCCAATATAACAACAGACTTTGACGCAAAGTGCGTAAAGAAAATTATGAGTGTATATATATGTAATTTAGGGTGATTTAATTGGTGTAATATGTATTTTGGATGGGGATTTTATTAACGTGACTGGGATAATCGCCTGATGTACCGTCGTCACGGTAAATCATCCGATGATCCGAGGCGAATATGTAACGTGTTTTTCGAGGGTATTTTACGCCAAGTTACATCATCCGATGATCCGAGGCGAATATGTAACGTGTTTTTCGAGGGTATTTTACGCCACTGACATAAGTCAGTAGGAAGCCATTCAATGTTTATTTACGCGGCAAATTGTTCTGCCAAGACAAGTTTCATGTAACTTATTATTATTATTATTATTAAGGTACTTTTAGGAGCGTTTATATAAGATTATAAGTATACAGATAGGTTTTAGATGTAATAGAAAACACTATCAAGCGAATTATCACGAACAACATTATCGCGGAAAATTATATGATTACGGAATTTAACGGATTTTAGTCAGTTAGAGTTTATTGTGAGAGAGATGAGTCATTGGAAATTCAGCTACAGGTATATTCTTGTCGAGAAGCGTGACGCAAGCCATGGGGCACTTCCAGTTGGCTGCATCAAGAAAAGGCGAAATGGCCTGGACCGGTAATCGACATCATCGCGCCGAGTATATTGACCCTTGTACCGGGAGTATCGTGTGGTGTCTCAGCCAATCATTGGAGACCGGGCGAGTGGAAGAAGGGTCCGGAGAGGGGGTTCGGCGAGTGCATATATTGTTTGCGCGCCGAGAAGGGAGGTCGATTATCATTGTAAAACTTGACCGTTGTGGTTGCTCGTGTGGTTGGTTCCGGTGTGATCGGACCATAACTTAACATTTCTACAACAATCTCCACAACTGACGAAGAAGATGGCGACGTCCAGAAGGCTGTGGGAAGCTCTCTTCAGCATCAAGTACGAGGGAAATGCCACGGCAATTTCCAATGGTAAGCGCGAATGACTCAGAACGACATAATCTCTCGTTTCTTTGTTTCATATTCAGTATTTCAGTAACTTCTTAGCTTGGGAATAATAGTAAAATTAGTAATTCATCCGACTCCTTTTTCACGTAATTCTCTAGTGGTAATATTCAAATCGTAACGCTCCAATTTAAATGTATTATTATTATTATTATTAAAATGCCACTACTTGTTTTTTATATAATACATTCATTTCTTATACTATGCAATCTTTGCTTTCAGTAGGTAGCATTAGATATAGACCAAATTCCTTCTCCTGATACGTTGTTAAATATAAATTTAGATTTCAACATAGCGTTGAGGTCTTGGCGCCCATTAATACAAAGTATCTTAGTCAGAGTAAACATTACATTTATCACCTCAAACGTGGGACGTGTTGTGGTTTTTCCACACTCTCCCCTGTGAAACCGTTACACTTGTCACCCAACAGTGGGGACACTAGTAAAAACGTTAACACAGCCCCGAACAACCAGACCAGTGCAGTAGTGAGTAGTACTACACCAAGCGGTAGCGGTACTTTAAACACGAACCAGGCTGCGATGTAAGGTCAGAATCTCAGTCTGTAACATGCCCTGTCCATACACTTATACAGGAACCCTTTGACCTAAATGTAAGAAATGAGTTATTACGTGAACTAAATGATGAAGGTATTATTCAGGAGGTGGCTAGTAAGAGCCCCATAGTTAAATTTAACGTGTCCGAGGCGTACACAGATGTTTTAATTGATAGTGGTTGTATGAAGAGTTGCATAAGTAGTGCATTTTATGATAAAATGAAAGGAACTGGAGTAAATTTTGAGGAGATGCCAATTAAAAGCACTTTTGTTATCACAGCTGTTGGGAAGAGGTCTAAAGTAATTTCTAAGCAAGTTTTAGTAGACATTAAAATTAATAATCATATAGAAAAGCAGATTTATCTTGAAATTCCAAATTTAGTATTCAGTGTTATCTTGGGTTCAGAGTGGCTAAGTAGAGTGTCTGGTAACTTATGATGTAGGGCGTTTGAAATTTAAATGGGGTGATTCTGAAGTAGAGGTAGCGTTCAATGACCATATTCAGAGAAGTAGTGATGTAGGTGTGATTTGTACTTTAAATGAGATATCGCCAGCCGTAGAGCGGGATTCTCCATGTTTTGTGGGCAGTGTGATTACGAACGGTAGTCAAGAGGACTAGTTACGTGATGCTGCATTTCAGGGAAATATAGAGGAAGAACAGTGTTTCGGCTCTATGATGTGTTATTGTGTAATAGGAGAGTTTTTGAGGATCGCATTGGTATGGCCAATTGCTATACACATTCATTGAACGTTATTGATAGGTCAGTATTCACAGGACATAGATATCCTGTACCTTTCGCTTATCAGAGTGCAGTTGAGGCACAAATTAACCAGACGCTTGATGACGGGATTATTGAGCACTCTAACATATGTTAATTCTTTAATCACCGTGCCCAATGCCGACGGCACAGTTCGTATTTGTTTAGACGCTCGTTTGGTTAACAGTAGAATTAGTTCAGATCAGCTGAAATCCATGTCAATAGAGGAATTAATGCAAACATTTGAGGGGAAGAAGTATTTCACTTGTGTACATTTGAGTTCCAGTTTTTGGCAAGTGCCACTTATGTACGAAGATAGACCATTTACAGCTTTTAGTCATAAATATAACCTTTATCAATTTTGTAGAACAACTTATGGGTTAAAGAGTAGTTCAGCAGCTTTAATTAGGGCTTTAAACATCGCATTGGGGGATGACACAGGAGAGTTGTAACCATTTATATTGATGATATGGTAATTAGTTCACGCAGTTTTGAGGGGCATCTACGTCATTTAGATATAGTTTTTCAGAAGTTAGATCAGGCAGGGTTCACTTTGAAGCTGTCTAAGTCGTCATTCTGTCAGTCAGAAGTGACATTTTTAGGTCATAGAGTGTCGAGTAGAGGTGTGACACCAGAGGAAAGTAGGGTTAGCATGTGTGGACAGTAGCAACAGGGCATCGTTACAGACACTGAGAAATATGCTAGTGGAGCAACGTGATGACATTAAGTATGTGTCATAAAGTAAGTGTGTTTAGCTGGCGAGCCAGCCTATCAAATGTGTGAGTGTGGTATTTGGTGCGGGGGAGATCTGGTCTTCCAGGCAGGCGTATCAGAAGTCACAAAGTGGGGTAGTATGTAAGTAATTGAGAGTTTTTAAGGTACAGGGAAATATGACGGGATTGTCGGATGCTCTTGAGCACTAAAATGTCTCGATACACCAAGGCCAGAATTTGGTAGCGCTGGTGGATTCCCATTTGTCTCCTAGAGACGGGTGAACGCTTGTACAGGGTATTTTTGCTTAAGGCGTCCACGAGACAAAATATGGGCCACCAGAAGGCGAGACAGTCCTTCATGAAACTCATACATAACAGCACACGTGATTTCTGGTTACGGCCTCGCCATGTAAGAGCTGTAGGTGTGTAATTTAAGGTAATTAGTACAAAGGTATTATTTAAGTGAGGTGAACTGGTCTGGGTTGCGAACTAGTATTACGTAGAATATGGTCTACCGGAACTTAAGAAGACAGGGCGATTACGGCACAGAAATATTTGGTGTTATATGTAATGCGCACTTACTGTTTTTTTTTTTTCAGAAATCAATATTAATTTTATCTAATACGCAGAGAGATTAAGTATTATGGTCACGATGCGCAGCCACAATAGTGTGATAGTGTGATCGTGTGATCAGTGAGATTAAGTGTCACCAGAAGGAAGCGGCCTCCAGTGATATTAGGAAGTTCTCTGGTGATATATATATCAGAACACCTTTGATGCGTATGATGTGACATCATATATACACAGTGCTCACACATTATTTATGTATATCTTTCCCAACATAGAGATATTTCAGAGGCGGAAATATCCGTGGAACATTAATCAAAATAAAAAACATTGGACTGATTGCATAGGGCACTCCAATATAACAACAGACTTTGACGCAAAGTGCGTAAAGAAAATTATGAGTGTATATATATATGTAATTTAGGGTGATTTAATTGGTGTAATATGTATTTTGGGATGGGGATTTTATTAACGTGTCTGGGATAATCGCCTGATGTACCGTCGTCACGGTAAATCATCCGATGATCCGAGGCGAATATGTAACGTGTTTTTCGAGGGTAATTTACGCCACTGACATAAGTCAGTAGGAAGCCATTCAATATTTATTTACACGGCAAATTGTTCTGCCAAGACAAGTTTCATGTACCTTATTATTATTATTATTTAGGTATGTTTGGAGCGTTTTTTTTATAAGATTATAAGTATACAGATAGGTTTTCGATGTTATAGAAAACACTATCAAGCGAATTATTACGAACAACATTATCGCGGAAAATTATATGATTACGGAATTTTACGGATTTTAGTCAGTTAGAGTTTATTGTGAGAGAGATGATTCATTGGGAATTCAGCTACAGGTATATTCTTGTCGAGAAGCGTGACGCAAGCCGTGGGGCACTTCCAGCTGGCTGCATCAAGAAAAGGCGAAATGGCCTGGACCGGTAATCGACATCGTCGCGCCGAGTATATTGACCCTTGTACCGGGAGTATCGTGTGGTGTCTCAGCCAATCATAGGAGACCGGGCGAGTGGAAGACGGGTCCGGAGAGGGGGTTCGGCGAGTGCATATATTGTTTGCGCGCCGAGAAGGGAGGTCGATTATCATTGTAAAACTTGACCGTTGTGGTTGCTCGTGTGGTTGGTTCCGGTGTGATCGGACCATAACTTAACATTTCTACAACAATCTCCACAACTGACGAAGAAGATTGCGACGTCCAGAAGGCTGTGGGAAGCTCTCTTCAGCATCAAGTACGAGGGAAATGCCACGGCAATTTCCAATGGTAAGCGCGAATGACTCAGAACTACATAATCTCTCGTTTCTTTGTTTCATATTCAGTATTTCAGTAACTTCTTAGCTTGGGAATAATAGTAAAATCAGTAATTCATCCGACTCCGTTTTCACGGAATTCTCTAGTGGTAATATTCAAATCGTAACGCTCCAATTTAAATTTATTATTATTATTAAAATGTCACTACTTGTTTTTATATAATAAATTCATTTCCAATACTATGCAATCTTTGCTTTCAGTAGACAGCAATAGATATAGACCAAATTCCTTCTCCTGATACAATTGTTAGTTGGGTTAATGATCAAATCATACCACGATCTGAGTGTGAAGATTCTTAAAGGTGTTCTTCCAGAGCTAGGTGTTGTTAAATATAAATTTAGATTTCAACATAGCGTTGAGGTCTTGGCGCCCATTAATACAACGTATCTTAGTCAGAGTAAACATTACACTTGTCATCCCAACGTAGAGAAACGTTACACTTTGTACGCTCAACGTGGAGCAAATGAAACCGTTACAATTGTTCCGCCCTTTAAAACAACAACCGCCAGTAGCCTTCGTATTATGTTCACGTGATCGCAATATAAACCACTATCGCATCCAAGCAGCATCCCTTACTTACCAGCCCAAAGAAAGAGCGCCCGATTCAGCTGACGAAAATCAATAGAAAGGACAAGGACACCCACATAATAAATATATAATCTGAAAGGGTATCAAGCACCGAGCATGTGCTTCAGAGATGAAAATGGAGAGTTAGGTCTGAACAATGAGGAGAACTGTCGTATCTTGGCTGAGTACTTTAAGAGATTACTCAATTGTGATGAACCAAAACAGAGGCTACTCATAGGCCGTCCTACTCTAGTAATGGCCAACTCGCATCCACCTTCTAAGACAGAAATTAAAATGATTATTGATGGTCTAAAGAATAATAAAGCAGCGGGAGAGGATTCCATTGTGGCAGAGCTACTAAAACTGGCAAATGAAGATACTCTGAATATATTAGCTGAGCTCTTTGAGGAGATATGGAGAACTGGTAGGATACCCACAGAGTGGTAGTCTGCGTTAATCCATCCTCTCCACAAAAAGGGGGAAAAGAAGGATATTAATAATTACAGGGGTATATCAATTGTATTTGTATCTTTTCCCTACAAGATCCTATCCAAAGCACTCCTGAACAGAATTGAAGATCATCCTGATAATTAGATAGGTGAGTACCAGGCTGGTTTCAGAAAGGGACGTTTTTGCCCGGAACAGATTTTTAATCTGAAAAACATCATTAGGTATAAGACAATAGGCAGGTATGACTATGTGGTCGTATTCATTGATTTTAAGAAAGCGTATGACTCAATTGACATCTTTCAATTGACCGCGAGTCGCTACTGAATATTCTGGAAGTGTTTGGAGTGGATTAAACGTCTCAAAATCTGATTAAACAGACTTTGACCGACACAGTGTCAAAAGTAAAATTCATTGGCGAGATCTCAGATCCATTTGCAATCAAAACTGGTGTCAGATAGGGTGATGGATTATCTCCAATCCTTTTCAACTGTGTCTTGGAAAAGGTAATTCGTGAATGGAGGAAGAGACTGAGTCGGGAAGAAGGGAATGAAGAACGATTCAGGCTAGGTCCCAAACTGAAAGGGGTGCACGTTGATTGTTTGGCTTTTGCAGATGACCTAGCTATTTTTGCCAACAATATTAAATCAGTAAAGATTAATCGGTTGTCAGAGATGGCTGAGAAAGTACGTTTACAGATTTCCTTTGAGAAGACAAAATACTTGACAATCATCAGTGATGGACCTGAATGGATGAAAACAAACCAAGGGAAGATTAAACATGTAAAGAAATTTAAATACCTGGGTGAGGTAATCCAACAAAATGGCCTAGAACAGGAAGCAATTAATCTTAGAATCTGGAAATTAGACCGATCCTATCACCTGATGAAAAATCTTTATAATAAGAAGTCGCTGAGCATTGGAGCCAAATTAAGACACTACAGCACGGTTGTCAAACCTGAAGCATTATATGCTTCGGAGACTTTGACTATGAACAGACGGGGACTAGTCGACCAGTTAGTCAAAAGAGAACGCAGGGTATTGAGAAAAATTTTAGGCAACAGATGGGTTGCCGGACACTTACGTTTGAAGTCCAAGGAAGAGTTATATAGAAAGATAGAACCAGTCACGGCAACAATAAAAAGAAAAAGGTTGTTGTTCTATGGACACATTTTCAGAATGTCCAACGATCGTCTAACAAAGAAAATTTGGAATTTCGTGAAACCAAAGAGGAAGAAATTGGCATGGTTCGAAGAATGTAACAAAGACCTTATAGAAATTGGTATTCCGGACTGCAAAATTATAAACAGGTGTGAATTCAGACACCTAATCAAAAATTACCAAGGATTTAAGGTAGGGGCAGAACCCAAAAGACGGAGGGGACCTCTTTCAGAAGATCGGAAGAAGGCGCTGAGTAATGGGCTCAAGAGATACTGGCAGGGCTGGCAGACGATCTAGAACGAAATATTGATTTTGATTGTTACTCCGTAGTCCATAGTGGCTCAATGGAAAAAGAAATATATGTGGGAAGGGATTTTGGCAAGTGAATAAACCGAACACGTCTTGAAGTAGTTTTAAGTATAAAAACTGCATTTAAACATAAGATTACATAAAATGAGATTGAACAGAGCTTGACGTGACATGACTCGACACAAAACTGTAACTGATCGTCTTCCTTTATCGCGACTTCCACTTGACTCCTCTACGCGGCGCTACCAGGCAGTGTTGAGGCTGGCGGGAAACCCAAAAACGTTTATTATCTTCCGATTCCCACAATCGGCCATCCTGCAGATCATCCGCCTCGGATGATGAGAAGTCTTCAGCCCAGGGTTTGAGGAACTCAGCACAAGTAGTTGTTCGGTTGGGGCCTAAGTGATTCCCTTCACGACAGAGGTCGTAAGTGTCATTCAGCTTGACACGGGAGATTCTGTAAGGCCCAAGGTACTTTTTCATCAATTTAAGGCCTGGTCCAAACTGGGTCCTCTTGATGTTGACGATATCGCCAACTTGGTACTGGCGAGCAAACTTGGTACAAGCGAGCAGGCCTCGACGTCGATCAAACGACACCCTGTTTACTTGATGCACTTTCTGGATTTGTGCTCTCGCTTCTTCACGGTGTTCATCTCTCCTGGTCTCAAACTCGTCTACCATCTCTTCATTGATCAACTCAACTATTCTCAGGTCATTTTCACAGCGCATTTCGAACGGCGTCTGCTTGATACTGCGGTTGTTAGTGGAATTCATGGCTCTTCGATCAGATTCAACGTGTTTGTACCAATCTCCAGGATTTTCGAATGACAACTTGGCCAGCACGGAGATGATCGTGGAGTTCATCCTTTCTATCTGGCCATTGGCACGAGGGAGTCTGGTCGTGATCAGCGAGTGGGTGATGTTGGCAGTGCAGTACTCTTCGAATTCATGTGAAATATACGCGGTTCCACGGTCGTTGACGATCTGCGCAGGATTACCAAATACTCCTTTTTGCACGTCCAGTTTCTCCGTAGTCTTTTTCGTGATCGTCTTTTTAGTAGGATACAGCCACACAAACTTTGTGAAGCTATCTGTTACTGCGAGAATATGCTTGTATCCTTTTTTTTTCATTGAATCCAAGGGTTCAAGATGGTCAGCATGGTAAGTGTGAAATGGTGTGCTTTATTTAAATAAGGGATGTAAGAGTCCTTGTTTCATCGTGATGCTCATCTCAACGCTGGTACTCTTCGCCTCTACCGATGCCTTTCCTATGTCCATCTCCTCGGCTGCTACTACGTCGATTCGGTACAAGTACGCGTCTGATATGTCCTTGGACATCTTGACATCGGTTGTGCTGGTGGTAGTTACGGCTTGGTCCAGCAAGTCGTTACCCATGATAGCTGGCAACTTAAGTAGCTCTCCAGACACCACATAGAAATCAATCAAGTAAGTGTCGTCGTCAACCTGGACGTCGGTTGGAAAATATCCTAGGGGACGCACCTCACTATTTCAGAAACCCTTGAGTAATATGGCGGTAGGCTTCAGCTCCGGATCGCCCATCTCTGTGTAAATGTCTTCACGGATTAGTTTGATTGGGCAGCCCGTGTCAACCAAAGCATTGCTCTTCTGGCCCTGGATCAACAATTTCTTCATCTTTGACTTGGTTCCCAAAGCGACGTTCACTGTCTTCTTCTCAGCATTCAACTCAGGTTTTGAGCACTTGGAAGCTATGTGTCTGAAACTGCTGCAATTGAAGCACTTTGGACCCTGACTCGTGTGTGGACATTCTCTGGACTCATGGCTGTTCTTCTGACCACAATTGTAACATCTCTTTAGAGACGAGGTCTGCTTCTGCCTGTTGTCTTCTCTTGGTGTATGTTTGTCGTCTTCTTATTTATCGTCACCTTCTTGTAGATCTTCAACTTGTCCTTGAATTCCTTGATGTCCCTTGCTCCATATAGAATCATCTTGGACCCAGTGTCATCCTCGATACCATCGATGACGTATTGTATCAGTAATTTATCATCGATTGTCGACCTGCTGGCTATTTCTCGCATCACTAGGAAATATTCGTGAAGAGTTTCAACTTTTGTTTTTCGTCGGTTGGTTAGCAGTCGATGAATCTCTGCTGCACTGGCATCATCTCGGAATTCTTTCTTCAGGGCTTTCTTCAACTTGTGCCCATGTGATGCCACGTTCACTCTGCTCAAACAACTTAGCCAGACCTGTCAGCGACTTTTTTGCAAAAACATATTTTTGCATCTCATCCCAGCCCATCAACGTTGCTGTTTCCTCGAAGTCCTTAATCCAACATCACATCGGATAGTTCTCGCTGCCGTCATAGGTTCTGACAGACCCCTCTACATCTCGGAAAGTTAACGCAAACTTGTGTGCGACTCCCTGGTTTGCAGTGTGCCGCGAGTCCACCACGTCGTGGCAGACTTCCCCTTCACTTGAGCTTTCTTCTCCAGTCTTCACTTTGTGTTTGGTCTTTGTTATTTTCTTTTGTTTACCTCCTATTGTTTTGGAGAGTTTCTGGTCTTCGGACGAGCTAGATGAATCCGATGATGATCCTGACGTGCTAGAGGTTGAATGTTTCGTGGATTTCATCCCAGCCATTTTCTCCTTTAACACACGTAATTCCTCCGCCAGTGCTTCGTTTGCCCCTTTCATCTTGCTCATCGCCTCTTTCTTTTTATAAGTCTCGTTTTCTTCTTCTTCTTCTCCATCTTTTTCGACTTTAGACACCCCCAGCCACGAAAGGTCCATTAAGTTGTCACAGACGCGTTGCACAAGCACGGCTTTCTCTCCCGTATATTCAATCTTTAACACTGTGCAAATGGCAATCAGGTCAGCCTCGGTGAATGCAGTCTCAATGAATTTCAATTTCACCAGGTGTTCTGGTGAGTCACGTTCAAACTCGAATCCTGGGAATTCTCTCAAGCGCTGCCTGTTCTTTCGATCACATGGCAGTTTTTCGAAAATGAGGTTATGTAACGTCTTAATCACGGCCGTGGGCGCTGTCTTAATGTTATTATTCACTTTTTCAATATCTTGTAAACACGCCACTTTGTCCGCCATTTTTCTTTGTATTTCGGCACTCGCGCTGAACACTTTTCTTTTTGTCGTCTTGGGTTTCAGGATCCTGGAACTCGTCTTTTGTAGCCTGCTCGAACCATCACGTCTTTGGAAGTTGAACAGCTGCTCGTCCCTATATTCCACGGACCCACGTCGTCGTCGTAAATCTTGCCAGAAAAATGTCTTCAATTCACGCCTTGTCGTCCTCCGTCTTTGGTTTTATCACTGTAGGCCTTGCCAAAATTGCCGTTCCCCACTCGAAATCCTTTGCATCTCGGACGAGCCCCCAAATGTGGGAAGGGATTTTGGCAAGCGAATAAACCGAACACGTCTTGAAGTAGTTTTAAGTATAAAAACTGCATTTAAACATAAGATTACTTAAAATGAGATTGAACAGAACTTGACGTGACATGACTCGACACAAAACTGTAACTGATCGTCTTCCTTTTTCGCGAGTTCCATTTGACTCCACTACGCGGCGCCACCAGGCAGTGTCGAGGCTGGCGGAAACCCCAAAAACATTCATTATCTTCCGATTCCCACATATATATATAACATAATAATAACTTAAATACGGTAACTGACCTTGCGGATCACGTGAGCAAAGAGGTTGCCTGATTCCCCACACCCTGTTATTCAGGGGCGTATATAAGGTGGGTGCCCGGGGGGTCCGAGCCGCCCCCGATATTTTTGTTACATATAATATTTGTTTATGAATTAAAACATTAAAAACTAATATAGTCTACTTATCATGTACTATTGTTACTATGCGACGTATGGCAACGTTGCAAAGCAAGGCGACGGTAGAGCGATGTAAACAGTGTGACTATCAGTTAGCTCTGATCTTATGTGTAACAACATAACTTCTTATTACTCTCCAGTGCCTTCGCTCTTTTGAACCTACCAAGAACAGCAACAAGTGCTTTTGAAGCGTGTGACAAAAGTTTTCTCCTAACTTTTATACTCTTATCAAACTTTTTTCAAATTTGCCTCTCTCTGTAGCTACTGGTACCTTCCGAACGGAGTTTGAGTTGGTTGATAACATACTTTAGAAATTCTACTTCTGAAAACAGACTCAACGGTCTAGAATTGTTACAGAGACATACATCACTGACGATGAAGTTATAAACCGATTTGGTAATGCTTCAAGGAACCTTGACTTTGTAACCGTACATTCCGGGGTCGTAGTTGATTATACTCCATTAGGGATACTTAAAAAAACATATTTCTCCATTTATTGTTCTTACTCTCATTTCAACTTCTCAAGCACACACACAATAATCTCCATGGATACTCTCAAAGATATACACTACTAATTAAATCTTGCAGTATGGACTCCTAACAAGAAGTCAAAGATATATATAAAAACAAAATAGCATCAAAAATAGGAATATAAAAATACATGGAGATCTTAAAAATATGAGCATGGCCTCCCCTACCTCACTACTTAACTATATCAAGGAAGCTATGCTTAGACCATAAATTCAATAGATGGCTAATGACGTCACATTGTTGAAACCAACATCTCGATCAGCTGACTGAAGGGAACTGCGGATAGTGATAATAGAATTATCCAATATGGAGCTCCTTTTGTATTCCTTGACGTTGCTTAGCATTCGCCATTAGCCAATTGTAGTCGGTCTTGAGCCATTACCCTTCAGTCAGCTGATCGAGATGTTGGTTTCACGTCACAGTACAGGCGCAGTGTGGCAATGCGCCCTCTATTTATGCTCTAAGAAGCCATGTTATAACCCCAACCTATAGTAGATTGATGCTGTTGTTGTTGTTGCTGTTTAGGTAGTCCCAAGGCATCGGAGAGAAGATATCTCTTTATATATACGCAGATGATGTAGTAATTGGAGCAAAGAGTTTGGAAGTTCTGCAGGAATGTATGGATCGTCTGCTTCTCTGGGCCGAGAGGAACAAATTACAGATCAACGAGAATAAAACAGCCCACATGGCCTTCCGTAAGGGAGGAATGATTTCGAATAGAGATAAGATTTATTACAGACCTGGAGATTTACCGATAACAACCGTCAAGAATTTTAACTATTTAGGGTTAATTTTCCAGACGACAGGAACTTCTTTCACAATGCATGTGAGAAATAGAGCGACTGCTGCACTAATAGCTATGAACAATATTCAGCATTTGCGTAAACTATCTTTAGTTACTGCTATGAAGCTCTTTGTTTCCACACTGACACCTATTTTAACCTACGGTCTGGAACTGATCTGGCCTCATCTGACCAAAACCAACTTAAAGGAAATAGAGCAAGTAAAGTCTATCTTCCTAAAGAAAGCATTGTATGTATCGACATTTACTCCGTCCCGGCCAATGTATGAGCTGTTTGCAGAGTTATTCTGTATTGAGCAAATCAGACTACAAATGCAGCTTCCATCTAGCGCTGCCTATCAGGAACTTCATGCAGAATTTCAATTAAAAAAGAAAGAAATATGGTTGGACTTCTATGGGACAGAAGCGATGTTATCGTCTGACTGGAAGAGAGCAGACTATGATTTACGACACACTGTGACGCGTTTCGCAGTCCATGGATTTCACTTCAGGTGTTGCGGAAGAAAAGACTTTCACACTCCAAATGCAGCTATATGCATATGTGAATTGTGTAGCGAGCCCTGTGACCGATATCATGCGGCATACAGTAAAAGAAGATTAACTTCCCTGACGCAATTTTGTAGCGACTGACAGTACCTGCATTGTATTTTTTACTTTTTCATTGGCCATTGGCTGCATTAAAACTATTATTACAACCCCAACCTACAATCCAAGAGATTGTATTGTGACAATTCGCCCCTCTGTGTGATTCTTATGTGGGAAACACATAAGGATCACACACATATAAAAAATACATAAATGAAAATAATACATTTCACACATACTAAGATATCACACACAGTAAGATGGCTTATCAATTATCATCATTTACAGAAGGAAGTCGAGGTTGGCATAAATCTCCCGAGTCACTTCCCAAATGGTCAAAATTCGCTTCCTCATCCACCTCGGAAAGTAACGATGCGTCAGTCCCAATAACTGCCGGCTCCTTCTGTATTTGTTCCACAGACATCTCCCCTTGACTATCTGGTGTAAGGATCCCTTTACTAGCAACTAAATATTCTGAATCTAAACCATCACCAAGCTGAAATCCACTTTCCAATATTCAATCTCGAAGAGCTGGAAGAATTAGTTCACTTGCCAAAGACACACCATCTCCACACTCTTCATCAGCTAAACTACCATAGTCGATGTCGTTACCATCTCGAATGCATGAATAATCATTTCCATCAACATCCAGATCAATCACTTTCCACCCATCATTGACACCATCGTCTGTCACATCTGCGCCTTCCACACAGCTCACACTCGGAACACACGAAGGCTCTCGTGAAACTTCAACCATATCATTCACAACATAATACCCATAATTGTTAACTACATTATTATCAAATGTATGGCGATACTGGTTGCAAACTGGTTCTCCATCACTAACAGAATCCAAAATCATGATGTTATCACTACTGAGAACTTTATCTTCTTCCTCAAAATCACTCCCTTCCCTTTTCTCATTCTTCCACTTTTCGTTCTTCCTGTTCATCTGTTTCACCTCCTTCTCCATTCTTCTTTCTTTCTCTGCCTTCCATCTCGTCTTTTTCTTCATTTGCCATGTCATCCCATACCTCGAACTCCTCATCTTCCATCTCCAACGTTCCTCTCTCCTTCCCTTCCTCATTTTTCTTCTGTTCTTTCTTGTCTGTCTCATACTATTCAACACTTCCTTTCTCTTCGTCTTACATCTCATCCTTTTCATCCCCATCTTCCTTTTCCAACGCTCCTTCACCTTATCTTTTTCCAGTATGTTGTCTTCTCCATGACTCACTCTTGTATTTTTACCCTCATCTTTAACCTCTTTTTCTTGACTGCTACTGTCCTCCTAATGACCAACCTTATCTGATTCTTCTTTCTCTTCTTCAGTTTCTGCCATATCACCTGCTTTCTCACGCTCTTCTGTTTCACCTTCTTCCTTATCCGTTTCTCCTTTCTCTTCTGCCTTTTCCTTTCTTTCACCTGCCTCCTCTCCTTCAGTTTCTTCCATATCACCTGCTTTCTCACGCCCCCCACATTGCTGATAATTTTCTTGCTTTCCTTTAAGTGAATCACTTATCTCATTCACTTCCTCCTCTTTTATCTTATCCTCCATTTGACATTCTCCTTCTCCATCTTGTCCATTTCCTTCCTCTTTCATTTCTTCTTCCTCTCCATTACCATCTTCTACACGCCCCCCAGCATCACATACTATCTCACTCAACTTCTTTCCTACAATGCATATGATCTCCACTCTGTGCTCTTGCAACTTCCCTTTCTCCTCCTCCTGCTCCTTCTTCTCTTTCCCCTTCTCTTCCACCTTCTCCTGCTCCTTCTTCTCTTTCTCCTCCTCCACAGCCACACTCAAAGGCACTTTCCAAGATTCTATTTCCTCTTTCACACCTCCTATTCCCTTACTTAACTCTTTCAAATACTCATCCTGCTTCTTCATAGATTCTTTCATAGCCGTAAGCATTTGGAGCAAACTCTCTCTGCTATTGGCAACTCAAACTAACACTTGGGGCGCTGCGGTCGGTCTGGATAAGTAGGGTAAAAACACTCAATAACACGCGTTTGATATGGGACACTTCTTATTTTTCGGTTATAATCAGTAAATGTGGTCCCTAAAACAATGGCAGTGTTATTTTTGATTGTATATATGTATAACTGTGTGATACACGTGATCTAATTTGTGTGTTCCACTGGATTTTATGTGTCAATTGCATATTATCAAGCATCGGTTGTCTGCTGGTATTTGTTTTTGAGCAGTTCGAGTCATGACGCTGTTACTTTAAAAGCTATATTTGAGTTTGCTCACTCTACCATAGACTGTAGAAATTATTTCCTGCTTGGTAGTGCGAAGGGATGAGTTTCACTTGTATTAAAGCTCGGGGGACACAGGAATTGCTTAATTTGGATGGTTTGGTGTTGAATATCGGACTGGTAGCAGGTTCTCGCAGAGTATATATTTACCCTGCGAAGTCAAATTAGGCCTATATGACTCGTAGTGGAATGGCTCGGATATCGCAGAGCGAGGTGATGGCGGTTGGTAGGGTAATTGGAAATGAACTAGGGAAGGGGAAGGATACCTGACTGATGAAGCTTGGCTGTAGTCGGCTGGTGTAGGCCTAGCTGTCTTGGTACGACTTGGCTTGGCGAGACTGTGCTTGGCTGTCTAGGTGCGGCTTGGCTCGGCGTAACAGTGAACAACCCGTCCTGTCGTCAGTGAGTGTAGTGGTGAGTGGTCCAACCCGCTCCTGTTGCCCGTATTTATTTGGTATCGTCACCTTTCGGCTATTGCTATTTACATCGTTTGGAAAGTGATGAAAACTTATATCCGCAGCCCTCTTATGCATCGACTTACAGCCGTAAACTGAGCAATATACGTTGCTTTTACTCATTTTACACTCCATCAACGAGTAAAACTTATTATGTATAAAGACACGAAGAATTTACCTCGATCTGCTTACGAATACAAGAAACCATATACAAGCAGTCACCACGTGACAAATGTACCCTACTTGGTAAGTTTCTAATTTTTACCGCTAGATGTCATATCAGATAGCTGGAGTTGCCAATTATGCATAATACGGCCGTATACTTCCTTTTTCCTGCACTGTAATCACTTTGTTAAAGTTTGCTTTTCTTTCTTCTTTTCCTTATTCGTGTCCGTATCCCTCTTTCGAACCTCACGTTGTGGCGTCATAATTGTAACCGTACAATTCGGGGTCATGGTTGATTATACTCAATGAGGGATACTTTTAACAAAAAAAAAACATCTTTCTCCATTTATTGTTCTTACTCTCATTTCAATTTCTCAAGCACACACACAATAATCTCCATGGATACTCTCAAAGATATACACTACTAATTAAATCTTGCAGTATGGACTCCTAACAAGAAGTCAAAGATATATATAAAAACAAAATAGCATCAAAAATAGGAATATAAAAATACATGGAGATCTTAAAATATGAGCATAGCCTCCCCTACCTCACTACTGAACTATATCAAGGAAGCCATGTTATAACCCCAACCTACAATCCAAGAGATTGTACTGTGACAACTTTATACTATAGTCATAACGAATAGAATTAGAAGTGATATCACTGGCCTAGTACGCCTGGTCCGCCGCAGCGCAGCGCTGGCTCCGATCTGTGATGTAAGTTAGCATTGGCGCTTACGAGACTTTTAAAACTTTGCGACCTGTTTTACATGTTAAAACACCGCAAGATATCCTCATAGGCGCTAATAAGTTCGACATCTCTACTTACTTTACTGTGCCCAATTATAATTTAATAAGTCGTCTCCTGTAATAGTCCAGTTTCGACAATAAGCGAAGACAGAGAGCAAGTTCAAAGTGCAATTAGGTTTGCCAGCTATCGGTAAATTAAAAAAAAAAGAACGGAACAATTAACCTCGCTATCAGAAAGGATTTCTTCACACTGTTACACATTTTACATTCCCTTAACAGACTTGCAACACAGAAAAAGAAAGCCGTACGAACGCAACTTTCAACTTTACCGTCGATTACTATAAAATTCAATAATAACCGTAATTTTCACTCCACAAACACCAAAATCAGTAAACTACCATCATTTCAGAAGAACTTCACATTAAACAGACATAGAAGGCATAGTCATGACCCCTTCATAGAGTAGGCTATTGTCTAAAACTGATCACGCCTCCTTCAGCATTACGGTACATATATGTTTTTTAACTCATTGTCTTTTTATTCTCATCCCTTTCTTCACAGAAGTAGTCTTTAATGGCATCAAGAGCATTTTTATTTACACCATACTGGACGAATACTTAGGCAAATTAGGAAATATATGTGGAACAGAATAGTCTTTCAATCGCCAGTTGGTTCTTGGGAGAAGTAATACTTCCTTCCCTTCTATCACAAATTTGTCAAATTTAACAATTAAATCTTCTGAAAAGTGAGCATCACAGATGTAGGACTTTTCAGTAAGTTCCCTATCCTTCCCTGGTATGGCCCCTTTGCACTTGATAAAACGTTCCTAATGTTTAGGAGGGTTGAAAAACCGTCTGACCTCTTTACAGTCCCCATAGCTAGATCTGCATCCTGGTACAAAAGAGCAAGGCATCTTCACTACTCACATTAAGCACTCATGAAAATGTAAGGGCCAAACTGCTGTTTAGTTACAATAAATAACAATAAAATTAACACACGAAGATAACGTCAACACACAACAAGAAATTAAATTCCATTTCAGTTAATGCTTCCTACAATAGCATTACAGGTATTAATACTATGAAGCAATAGTGTAAGTACTTGTATATCAATAAACGTTTGCACAGAATACCACCAAAACACTCCGACCGATTAAATACTTAATATATCGCACATAAACATATGTGGAAATCAACAATCTCAAGTCGACTGTAGCGCTGCGTAGCGGCGAGTGCCAACCCGATCCGTATTCATTACACGAGCGGCTAGGTACAGAGATGATCCACTGTTTGATTGGCTAGGGGCTGCTGGGTTCTTATTGGTTGTTGGTGGAACATTTCTATATTCCTTGGATTTTAAGCAGCTTCTTGCTTTTTGTTCCGAAGCGGTGCAGCGCTCGACGGCGCTTTATGCAGCCAGCAACCAGCAAGAAAGGCGCCTTGGATTATTGGTCAAAATGGCGTCGCTTCGCTTGCTTTGAAGCTGCGGGCGTGCCGTTTAAAATCCTAGGAAGCCAGATTTTGAGTTTGTGGCTGTAGTTATATGTGTACATGTGATTTTATATTGATTGATAAAGTGATTACCTTTAGCCAGAACATTACATCTAGGAGATTTGTGTGTGAGAATGTTTTAGGGAGTTTTGATGAGGTTATTGCATTACGTGGGTTGATTTTTACTTGACATTTTTAACTTTTTTCGATTGGATATAATTTGTAACACGCGGAAGTTGCCTTCATTTACAGAAGTAGTTGCTACCTTGTGTTATTGCATATTAAAATGCATAGTTCGTAATATCATTGGATATATGGAAATGTGCTACCGTACCTCGAGCGGCCTACGGTACTGCATGCTTTAGATACAGTAATTATCATGTGAAATTCCGCAGTAGAAAACTTCAAAAACGTTCGTTGGTTTCTGTAGAAAATCATTCTTACTGGTCTAGGGCTCTCTCCTATAATATTAAAACACGTGGTATATCACAATTACTACGTTTACATGGCGAACTCAAATCGATTTGAATACGATCCTGTTTTCAGTACGCTGCCCGTTTACATGAGCAGTTTCAGTTCGTATTGAAATCTATTTCAATATGGTATATAATTTATGGTGGCCAACCTGCAGTTATGTTGGCTAACTCGTATTAAACAGCAAAATAAAAGACCCATACCGTAATTATCATATTACTAGTGCATGAGACAGGACCCTGACTTCCACAGTTTCACTGGACGTGTTAGGCTGTAACCATTGGATTGGACAAAACGAAGGTTAGAATTGTCGAGTGTAGGTGCAGCCTGTGGCCGCAGGAAGTTAGCGGGGCGCTCACAGTTTCACTGGACGCGTTAGGCTGTAAACATTGTCAAAACCATTCATCTGGACACCTTGGGCTGTAACCATTGGATTTGACAAAACGAAGGTCAGAATGGTCGGGTGTAGGTGCGTCGTATGGCCGCCGGAAGCTAGCGGGGCACTCACAGTTTTACTGGACGTGTTAGGCTGTAACCATTGTCAAAAACCATTGGATTGGACAAAACGAAGATTAGTATGGTGGGGGTAGGTGTGGGGACGCTAGCAGGGCATGATTGACAAAAAGAACATTGATCTGGTACTGGACGAAAGACCACATATATAATTAGTACCGTATGCGTGGGGTTGGCAATACTGTACTGTTGTAACGCCGATAATGGCAGACACAGCAAAGTCGTGTTATAATTTGGGATGGCGGGTGGGTTATAGACAGCTGAGGAGTGAACTACTTCATTCCCAGATCAATTTTGAATCATTTGAAAAGATATTTATTGCAAATTTAATAAGTTTTTTTCCCCCTGGGTTCGTGTCTCCTGCACTGTTACCATTGTCATCCGACGTTTCTTTGACGGGTTGTTTGTAAACATGAAAAATGGATACGCCGAAGATTTTGATGTTGTTTGTTCTTATGAAGTTTATGGGTAACAGTCGTCCCTTTTAATTACTGAATCTTTTAGAGACTCCGGGCTGCCAGAATGTTGCCCCGAATGGGATCTGTAACGTGCCAGTAAATCTACTGACACAGCTCCCTCGCATTTAGGCCTAAGCACCCTGACTGCGCCAGGATTCGATCCTGCTACCTTGGTAAAAGCAGGTGAGAAAGTTACCGCTGCACCACTCGGCCAATCTGTGTTGAATTTATTCAAATGGAAAAAGGAGCGGATTAATCGTCAAAGAAAGACGGTGTATTTTCACTTTTTCTGTTGACCACATTTTACCTACGAATACACCAGACATTCAAAGTAAAACAGACAAAAATACATTAACGCTAAAAACGCGTGCAAACAAACTATGCTTATCAACCACGAAAAGAACACAGACAGTAACGAAGAATATGGGCAGGAAGTAAAACAAGCGATTCGAGTCAGGCGACAGACGAAATTAGGCCTAAATTAGTTTATCATTGTAACTCGAGAGCGTGCAGAATCGCTTTCTTTCAGTACGATCCACGTTTACATGTTCCTGAATACCTGTTTGGATACGATCCGATCCCACAATTTTATCGTATCGAGCTTGAAAATCAATACGAACTGAGTCCCGTTTACATGACTGTATTCAATACGGTAAATGTACTCATCGATTTGAGTTCGCTATGTAAACTCAGTAAATATCATGGTGTATACAGTAATATAAAATATTCTCAGCATTGCAAGTAGCCTACCGGTAAATCTGAACAAAATGTGTTGTAGGTTAGGTAGAGTATTTCGCCGAGGGTGGGGGTTAGGGAAATGCATTACTCCAAATGTTCGAGCAATACATCATGTTAGCGAGGCATGTTACGCATACCGTAAGCTATAGTGAAATCCAGAAAGTTTGCCTACAAATTTGTTAATGCATGAGGAAAATTGCCATAACCTTCCTGATTAATGCAGTTATCAAAATTCTTTTAGGAGGGCTAAGGGTACTACCTAGATGTGATGTTCTGCTATATAATTGAGTACTGTAATCAAGTTCCATACTCATAATGCTCCTTGAGAATAAGGTTCATTGTAATCAAAATCTTTCCCCATGTCAAGACACAGAATCAAACTCTGTAGAGGGTTTGTTTGAGTTTAAGTGGTTTGAAATAGGGCATATACCAATCAAGGTGATTCTTGTTCATATTGTTGGATATTAGAGTTTTGAAATTGAACAGCTCATGGTAAATAAATGGAATCACATGTCACTATTTATACAGTGCTGCAACAATTGTGTATATATAGATATTAATATATGATTTACAATGATTAAAAAAGGATGCCCCAATAAAGAAGAATTATGTTCCCAACATTGTCCAGATATCCTTCTGTTCCCTATTTCCCGTTTTAGGCTGGTATAAATTACGTTCACAATGGAATATCCATCTCATTTGGGTACAATCGTGTTGACAGACTGAAAAGCATCAGACTATTGCATTAAGAAACTGCTGTACTCGGGGGGGGATTGGTATTGAAATTCTGACTTTATTCTCTATTACATCAAATAACTACAGTCGAACCTCCCTTCTGCGGACACCATCGGTTCCGAGTGAATATGTCCGTTATGAGAGATGTCCGCTGAAACAAGTTTGTACAAATAATCGAACATTTTAACGGCAAAGTACATCCACCTAAACATACTCATCTTTATTTTGATTATTTGTTTATTTGAGTTTTCCCGCATTTGAATTTTTCAGCAAGCTTTCTCACTTTCTACAATCACATTTCTTCTTCTTGTGAGGTTTAAACACGTTCGTCCCTTGTTACTCATGTTTACTCAACGAGTGAAATGCTACGATATTTCTGTCTCACTAATTAGCGCATGTACTGCAAGTCTTTTCCTTCTCACGTTGACTACCTGAGCTCGACCTTATCGGTGGCAATCTGAGTTATGAATCGAATGATGCAAGCAGGGAAGAAAATCACCAGGTAACTCTTGAGTAATCAGTCACTGGCAGCAATCCTGGACAATAAGAATTCTCGGAATGTACACCAGTAGGTAGAACACCATAACAAAAGATTTGGAAAGAGGAATGTATAGAAGAATTAACTTTACGGCTACTACAGCGTTGCCATGTAGCCTGCATTTCACTCTCTCTCTCTTCTTTGACTCGAAATAGGTGTAGTACAGATATTCAAGAGTGATTTCCGTATGTCTGCAGAATGGTTTTAAAAGAAAGGATGGCATGGTCCGGTGTAAAAAATGTCCTCCAGCGTGTGAAGTGTCCGCTTAAGTCAAGTGGATGGGACAGATGGCAATGTCCGGACTTCAAGGTGTCCTCTGAAATGAGGCTAATTTAACACTTGTCTTGTTGTTGTTTGAGTCTTAAGTCTTTTGACTGGTTTGATGCAGCTCTCCATTCCTCCCTGTCCTGAGCTAATCGTTTCATCTCTACATAGCTCCGACACCCTACAACCGAGGCAATCTGTTTAACATATGCTAACCTTGGTCTACCCCTACAGTTTTTGTCCTCGACCCTTCCTTCCATAACTAAGCTTGCTATTCCTGGGTGTCTTAGTATGTGTCCTACCAACCTATCTCTTCTCTTCATTAACAGTCGCCAGAAACATCTCTCCTCTCCCACTCGTCTTATGTAAAATAAAATCGGTTCCAAGGAAAAATGTCCCTATAGGTAGGTGTCCGCTGAATAAGGGTGTCTGTTAGGGCAGGTTCAACTGTACTAACATTTGCTGTCCTAAAAGGGAAAAACAAAAAAAAAATACTTTTGCACTAAACCACTCATATTAAAAGCACCACTTTGCTGTGGGAACTAGAGCTCCCTAGGTTTTATCTAAAAACCAAATAAATTGTAAATACAATTTTAAAACATACATACATTTTCATTTGAGACTGTTTCGAAACATGTACCTGTAATGTAATAAAAAACATTAAACGAAAGGTTTTGACTAGGCAGACTGTTAATTTAAAACCCTCATGATAAATGAATAAGGACCATGGTGGTCGAGAGTGCTAACGCCCTACCTTGTGCCTCACTGGCATCGGGAGAGCGTAGGTTCAAATCCCACCTCAGCCGTCCTGAAATAGTTTTCGTGGTTTCCCATTTTCACCACCAGGCAAATGCCGGGATGGTTCCTTTCGATAGGTCCACGGCCAATTTCCTTCCAATATCCCTTCCCTGACCCGTCCTGAAAAGAAAAGTTCATGGCCATTGGCTGCGTTAATAAAGAAATAATAAGGAAAGATTTTTGATAGTGTTGATTGGAGTAAATTGTACGACCTTTTGAAAAGCATTGGAATAAAGTACAGGGATAGGAGGGTGATCTACAATCCATACAGAAACCAGACGGCAGCTATGCAAGTTGAAGGGCATGATAAGAGTCAGTAATGTCAACTCAAGCGAATGAATTATTGTTAACGGTCATCACTGTTGAAAGCTGGCTAAACCTTTTACTAAATTCTGCGACTAGCATTTCAAGGCAGTATTCAGAAAGATGTAAGGTAGGGCTGCAACTTATCACCCAAACTTTTCAATGAAGGAATTAAGAGAAAATTTTTAAGGAGGAGTAAAGATTCGAGGAGAAAATTTCAACTTTGAGATTTGCTGATGACATTGTCATATTAGCCGATTCACCAGAGGATTTGAATGAGATTTTAAATGGAATGCACTCCATCTTGAGGAAAGAATTCATGATGAAAATCAACAAATGTGATATATGATACAAGAATAGCAGCCAATGGCCATAAGCTGGGCATGTTTGATTGAACGTCCGAGAGCTCCCAACAAGTTCAATTTCAAGTAGTTCCAACTTTCGCTACCAGATGCTACTGTCACTAACACTTGCGGCGAACGTTGGAGCTTGATAGACCATTTCCTAACCAGCCAAATATAGCCTACAAATTTTGTTACACACCACTAATTGCAGTGATAGGTTCTTTCAAATGGCATGGGCCCGCCGGCTTTACTTCCCCTCCGAAGAAAGGCATAGTTCTAAAAGAACAATTTGTGTGTTCCTGGATTTAAGAAAGGCTTTTGACACCGTAGACCACAATATATTCATTAGAAAACTTGAAAAGGAAGGTATTCGTGGTACTCCTCAAGAACTAATAAAAAAGCTTCCTTTTTAACAGAATACAAAAGGTGCGAATCAAAGATACTCTAAGTAGAAGTGCTGAAGTAAAAATTGGAATACACCAAGGAACAGTTTTAGGTCCTATTATTTTTCTGTTATATATTAACGATTTGTGTGAGCTGAACTGTAATGTGATGATTACCTCATATGCTGATGACACTGCCGTCACAGTCACAGGAACAACTTGGGAGGACACTTTTAATAGAACTCAAGAAACCCTTGCTACAGTCCAAAAATCACCTCCTTACCTTAAATGAAACCAAAACACAATACCTATGCTTCTCACACAACAAAACATTACAACCCACAGACAATTTAACACTCAAGATCCACACACCAATTTGTAATGAATGCTACATATTTAGGGATTATTATACATACCGCAGTCATTTAAAATGGAACATGCATGCATCAAAATTGGCCAATAAACTTCAAAATTTAATTTACATATTTTACTGAATCCGAAATATCCTTTCAGCAAAAGTCTCGAGAACTGTATATTTTGCCTTAGTCCAGTCATAACTACAATATTGAATTAATGGTTGGGATGGAATACTTGATTCACATTTGGCTCAGAATCTCATTCTAAAAGTTATGTACAAAAAGCCATCAACTTTTCCAACATGTGAACTGTATCAACAAAACATGGTGCTTAACATACGACAGTTATTTGTTCAGTCATCAATCATATCTATAGCCCTGGAGTTCACTCAGCCTACACCAGAAATGAGTACCAGGGTAATTCCTGGGAGCAAAGACGGCCGGGCATGGAGCTGACAACTCCATTCCATCTAGTGCCGATGTCCCTAAGAGTGGAGGCCTCTACCTTCCACTGCTCCCAGGGCCTCCATGGCCTGTACGGAGTTGGCTTTGCTTTTTGTTCACAAATCACATTATAAGTTCTGAGTAACACAAGCAGCACATGTAATGATACTTGACTTATGTGGAGACTGTACTCCACATACCTCTTTCACTCTCCTCATCCCGCAAGGCTCCTGCTGCTATGACCAACAAATGCTGGCGCAGCAGCACTCCCATCTTGAAAGGCTAATACTGTGAGTATTTCCATGTTACTGTTTGAGTCTTCAGTCCTTAGATTGGTTTGATGCAGCTAATCGTTTCATCTCCACATAGCTACCATACCACATGTGATGCAATACTATGACTTGCATTGTAACCTTGGTCTACCTCTACAATTCTTGTCCTCTACCCTTCCTTCCATAAAAAAAAATTGCCAATCCTGGTTGTCTTAGTACTGTACTGTATGTGCCCTATCAACCTATCTCTTATCTTCATTAGCGCTCTTCCGCTCGTCTTCTTACTCCATCTACTCATTTGAGTTTAATCATTTTCCTGCACTACCGCATTTGAAATGCTTCTGTTCTCCTGCATCAACAGTCCAAGTTTTACTTCCACACAGCACCACACTCCAGAAAAAGGCTTTAAAAATGAATTTCAAATATCTAAATCTATATTTGATGTCAACACATTGCTTTTCTGCAGAAATTCTTCCCTTACCTGTGCCAGCCTACTTTCTATACACTCTTTGCTTCGTCCATCACTGCTTATTTTGCTCCCTACTTCCTTTAGCTTTTCCATCTGCCTTTATTTGATGTCAATAGGTGTTTCTGATTTCTTACGGTTGCATTCCATTCCTTTTGTTTTACATTTTGTGGCTTTGGTGGCACAGTCGGTAGCATGCTGAACTGCTATGCCCAAGATGGCGGGTTCAAACCCGGCCTACAGTCGTCGGATTATTTAAGGGCAATTTTTTTACGAGAAAACATTTTTATTCACTGACAGAAAACATGTAGCCTACATATACAGAAGCATCAAAATACAGCGTGAATCCCACATAAGATAAACTTGTGCGTGGGCTTCATGCATACAGTTTCTTAATTTATTTGCAACATAGTATTTGACTGATAATAGTAAGAAAAGTTTATTATGAGACACTAAAAATAAAAGAAGATGATACATTACTTATTTGTGACTGAGTAGGTTTAAATATGTTGGTGAAAATTTATAAGTTCATTTACTTTATCAAAGTTATTAAGGAGCCATGTAAAAAGCCTTTTCTTCAGTATATTAAGGGTGTTATTTATCACATTTACTGACAATATATTGCATATCCTGGTGCTAAGACAACTTCAATTCCTTTGGACAGGTAGTGTGTTTTGATGAGGGTTATTTTTTCCAGTTCTGTCTTGAAGTCTAGTGCACATTTTAAGTTCCTGTCCATTTGAGAAGAGCTTCATATTTTTAAGTATAGATATGATTGATGACTGAACAAATAACTGTCGTATGTTAAGCACCATGCTTTGTTGATACAGTTCACATGTTGGAAAAGTTGATGGCTTTTTGTACATAACTTTTAGAATGAGATTCTGAGCCAAATGTGAATCAAGTATTCCATCCCAACCATTAATTCAATATTGTAGTTATGACTGGACCAAGGCAAAATATACAGTTCTCGAGACTTTTGCTGAAAGGATATTTCGGATTCAGTAAAATATGTAAATTAACTTTTGAAGTTTTTGGCCAATTTTGATGCATGCATGTTCCATTTTAAATGACTGCGGTATGTATAATAATCCCTAAATATGTAGCATTCATTGACTTCTGTAGGGTATAGCAGTTGCATCTTTCACCATTGTTACAAATTGGTGTGTGGATCTTGAGTGTTAAATTGTCTGTGGGTTGTAATGTTTTGTTGTGTGAGAAGCATAGGTATTGTGTTTTGGTTTCATTTAAGGTAAGGAGGTGATTTTTGGACTGTAGCAAGGGTTTCTTGAGTTCTATTAAAAGTGTCCTCCCAAGTTGTTCATGTGACTGTGACGGCAGTGTCATCAGCATATGAGGTAATCATCACATTACAGTTCAGCTCACACAAATCGTTAATATATAACAGAAAAATAATAGGACCTAAAACTGTTCCTTGGTGTATTCCAATTTTTACTTCAGCACTTCTACTTAGAGTATCTTTGATTCGCACCTTTTGTATTCTGTTAAAAAGGAAGCTTTTTATTAGTTCTTGAGGAGTACCACGAATACCTTCCTTTTCAAGTTTTCTAATGAGTATATTGTGGTATACGGTGTCAAAAGCCTTTCTTAAATCCAGGAACACACAAATTGTTCTTTTAGAACTATGCCTTTCTTCGGAGGGGAAGTAAAGCCGGCGGGCCCATGCCATTTGAAAGAACCTATCACTGCAATTAGTGGTGTGTAACAAAATTTGTAGGCTATATTTGGCTGGTTAGGAAATGGTCTATCAAGCTCCAACGTTCGCCGCTAGTGTTAGTGACAGTAGCATCTGGTAGCGAAAGTTGGAACTACTTGAAATTGAACTTGTTGGGAGCTCCCGGGCGTTCAATCAAACATGCCCAGATTATGGCCATTGGCTGCTATTCTTGTATCATATATCACATTTGTTGATTTTCATCATGAGTTCTTTCCTCAAGATGGAGTTCATTCCATTTAAAATCTCATTCAAATCCTCTGGTGAATCGGCTAATATGACAATGTCATCAGCAAATCTCAAAGTTGAAATTTTCTCCTCGAATCTTTACTCCTCCTTAATTTTTTTCTCTCAATTCCTTCATTGAAAAGTATGGGTGATAAGTTGCAGCCTTACCTTACATCTTTCCCGTGGCTCATAATCACAAGATTCACGGTCACGTAAAACTACAATCTTCCTTCCTTTTCCTTCCTTACATCTTTCTGAATACTGCCTTGAAATGCTAGTCGCAGAATTTAGTAAAAGGTTTAGCCAGCTTTCAACAGTGATGACCGTTAACAATAATTCATTCGCTTGAGTTGACATTACTGACTCTATCATGCCCTTCAACTTGCATAGCTGACGTCTGGTTTCTGTATGGATTGTAGATCACCCTCCTATCCCTGTACTTTATTCCAATGCTTTTCAAAATGTCGTACAATTTACTCCAATCAACACTATCAAAAATCTTTTCTAAGTCTACAAGTCATTATCTTTCCTTATTATTTCTTTATTAACGCAGCCAATGGCCATGAACTTTTCTTTTCAGGACGGGTCAGGGAAGGGATATTGGAAGGAAATTGGCAGTGGACCTATCGAAAGGAACCGTCCCGGCATTTGCCAGGTGGTGAAAATGGGAAACCATGAAAACTATTTTCAGGACGGATCAGGTGGGATTTGAACCTACGCTCTCCAAATGCCAGCGAGGCACAAGGTAGGGCGTTAGCGCTCTCGACCACCATGGTCCTTATTCATTTATCATGAGGGTTTTAACTTAACAGTCTGCCTAGTCAAAACCTTTCGTTTAATGTTTTTATTACATTACAGGTACATGTCTCGAAACAGTCTCAAATAAAAATGTATGTATGTTTTAAAATTGTATTTACAATTTATTTGGTTTTTAGATAAAACCTAGGGAGCTCTAGTTCCCACAGCAAAGTGGTGCTTTAATATGAGTGGTTTAGTGCAAAAGTGGAAAGTCCAAAAGTTTTTTTTTTTCCCTTATAGGATAGCAAATGTTAGTAGTAATAATAATAATATCGTATGGCCTCGGGTGCCGAGTGCAAGCTTTGCAATTTGACACCCAGAGGGGAGCTTGCATGTCGAATTTCGTTGTTCCTTGAATCACTATGAAAGTCAAGGAGCTTAGATATCTAAGCTCCTTGAACACTATAGCGCTTTCTAGTTGAGAAATTAGGAACTTCGTGTTGGCGGAAACTCCCGAGAATAATTTTGCCATTATGAACACGGCATAATGAATTCAAATGGGTTCTTTGACATGCGTGTCGTATTTTTGCCGCCTTTCAAAAATCACTTACCAAGGCCAGGAGCGAACCTGCAACCTTGGGGTTAGTAGACCGACACACTCTCCACTCACCCACCGTGGCAAGCTATGTTAGTAGTTATTTGATGTAATAGAGAATAAAGTCAGAATTACAATACCAATCCTCCAGAGTACAGCAGTTTCTTAATGCAATAGTTTGATGCTTTTCAGTCTGTCAACACGATTGTACCCAAATGAGATGGATATTCCATTGTGAACATAATTTATACCGGCCTAAAACGGGAAATAGGGAACAGAAGGATATCTGGACAATGATAGGAACATAATTCTTCTTTATTGGGGCATCCTTTTTTAATCATCGTAAATCATATATTAATATCTATATATACACAATTGTTGCAGCACTGTATAAATAGTGACATGTGATTCCATTTATTTACCATGAGCTGTTCAATTTCAAAACTCTAATATCCAACAATATGAACAAGAATCACCTTGATTGGTATATGCCCTATTTCAAACCACTTAAACTCAAACAAACCCTCTACAGAGTTTGATTCTGTGTCTTGACATGGGGAAAGATTTTGATTACAATGAACCTTATTCTCAAGGAGCATTATGAGTATGGAACTTGATTACAGTACTCAATTATATAGCAGAACATCACATCTAGGTAGTACCCTTAGCCCTCCTAAAAGAATTTTGATAACTGCATTAATCAGGAAGGTTATGGCAATTTTCCTCATGCATTAACAAATTTGTAGGCAAACTTTCTGGATTTCACTATAGCTTACGGTATGCGTAACATGCCTCGCTAACATGATGTATTGCTCGAACATTTGGAGTAATGCATTTCCCTAACCCCCACCCTCGGCGAAATACTCTACCTAACCTACAACACATTTTGTTCAGATTTACCGGTAGGCTACTTGCAATGCTGAGAATATTTTATATTACTGTATACACCATGATATTTACTGAGTTTACATAGCGAACTCAAATCGATTTGAGTACATTTACCGTATTGAATACGGTCATGTAAACGGGACTCAGTTCGTATTGATTTTCAAGTCATTTCGCTCGTCATTTTCAAGCTCGATACGGTAAAATTGTGGGATCGGATCGTATCCAAACAGGTATTCAGGAACATATAAACGTGGATCGTACTGAAAGGAAGCGGTTCTGCACGCTCTTGAGTTACAATGATAAACTAATTTAGGCCTACTTTCGTCTGTCGCCTGACTCGAATCGCTTGTTTTACTTCCTGCCCATATTCTTCGTTACTGTCTGTGTTCTTTTCGTGGTTGATAAGCGTAGTTTGTTTGCACGCGTTTTTAGCGTTAATGTATTTTTGTCTGTTTTACTTTTAATGTCTGGTGTATCCGTAGGTAAAATGTGCTCAACAGAAACAGTGAAAATACACAGTTTTTCTTTGCAGATTAATCCGTTCCCTTTTCCATTTGAATAAATTCAACACAGACTGGCCGAGTGGCGCAGCTGTAACTTTCTCACCTGCTTTTACCAAGGTAGCAGGATCGAATCCTGGCGCAGTCAGGGTGCTTAGGCCTAAATGTGAGGGAGCCGTGACAGTAGATTTACTGGCACGTTACAGATCCCATTCGGGGCAACATTCTGGCAGCCCGGCGTCTCTAAAAGATTCAGTAATTAAAAGGGGTGACTGTTATCCATAAACTTCGTAAGAACAAACAACATCAAAATCTTCAGCGCATCCATTTTTCATGTTCACAAACAACCCGACAAAGAAACATCGCATGACAATGGTAACAGTGCATGAGACACGAACTCAGGGGGAAAAAACTTCTTAAATTTGCAATAAATATCTTTTCAAATGATTCAAAATTGATCTGGGAATGATGTAGTTCACTCCTCAGCTGTCTATAAGCCACCCGCCATCCCAAATTATAACATGACTTAGCTGTCTGCCATTATCGGCGTTACAACAGTACAGTATTGCCAACCCCACGCATACGGTACTAATTGTATGTGTGGTCTTTCGTCCAGTACTAGATCAATGTTCTTTTTGTCAATCATGCCCTGCTAGCTCCCCACACCTACCCCCACCATTCTAACCTTCGTTTTGACCAATCCGATGTTTTTTGACAATGGTTACAGCCTAACACGTCCAGTGAAACTGTGAGTGCCCCGCTAGCTTCCGGCGGCCATAGGACGCACCTACACCCGACCATTCTGACCTTAGTTTTGCCCAATCCAATGGTTTTTGACAATGGTTACAGCCCAACGTGTCCAGATGAATGGTTTTGACAATGGTTACAGCCTAACGCGTCCAGTGAAACTGTGAGCGCCCCGCTAGCTTCCTGCGGCCACAGGCTGCACCTACACTCGACAATTCTAACCTTCGTTTTGTCCAATCAAATGGTTACAGCCTAACGCGTCCAGATCAATGGTTACAGCCTAACGCGTCCAGATCAATGGTTACAGCCTAACACGTCCTGTGAAACTGTTAAAGTCAAGGTCCTGTCTCATGCACTAGTAATATGATAATTACGGTACGGGTCTTCTATTTTGCTATTTAATACGAGTTAGCCAACATAACTGCAGGTTGGCCACCATAAATTATATACCGTATTGAAAAAGATTTCAGTACGAACTGAAACTGCTCATGTAAACGGGCAGCGTACTGAAAACAGGATCGTATTCAAATCGATTTGAGTTCGCCATGTAAACGTAGTAATTGGGCTATACCACGTGTTTTAATATTATAGGAGAGAGCCCTAGACCAGTAAGAATGATATTCTACAGAAACCAACGAACGTTTTTGAAGTTTTCTACTGCGGAATTTCACATAATAATTATTGTATCTAAAGCATGCAGTACCGTTGGCCGCTCGAGGTACGGTAGCACATTTCCATATACCCAATGATATTACGAACTATGAATTTTAATATGCAATAACACAAGGTAGCAACTACTTCTGTAAATGAAGGCAACTTCCGCGTGTTACAAATTACATCCAACAGAAAAAAGTTAAAAATGTCAAGTAAAAATCAACCCACGTAATGCAATAACCTCATCAAAACTCCCCAAAACATTCTCACACACAAATCTCCTAGATGTAATGTTCTGGCTAAAGGTAATCACTTTATCAATCAATATAAAATCACATGTACACATATAACTACAGCCACAAACTCAAAATCTGCCTTCCTAGGATTTTAAACGGCACGCCCGCAGCTTCAAAGCAAGCGAAGCGACGCCATTTTGACCAATAATCCAAGGCGCCTTTCTTGCTGGTTGCTGGCTGCATAAAACGCCGTCGAGCGCTGCACCGCTTCGGAACAAAAAGCAAGAAGCAGCTTAAAATCCAAGGAATATAGAAATGTTCCACCAACAACCAATAAGAATCCAGCAGCCCCTAGCCAATCAAACAGTGGATCAGCTCTGTACCTAGCCGCTCGTATTGGCAACTCAAACTAACACTTGGGGCGCTGCGGTCGGTCTGGATAAGTAGGGTTTAAAATACTCAATAACACGCGTTTGATATGGAACACTTTTTATTTTTCGGTTATAATCAGTAAATGTGGTCTCTAAAGTAATGACAGTGTTATTTTTAATTGTATTTATGTATAACTGTGCGATACACGTGATCTAATTTGTGTGTTCCACTGGATTTTTTGGTGTCATTTGCATATTATCAAGCATCAGTTTTTATGGTTGATGTAGATCAGCTGATTCAAATTTACACAGGGCTACACTTCGGACATTATTTCGGTACTATTATGCGCAATATAATGTAAATGTCGATCCTGAGTCAACGCCGAGGACATTCAAATAGAGAAATACGGTACATAAACAAATAAATAACACACCGAAGCTGTGCTACTTTTATCATTCCGAGACTAGGATCCACGCAAACCAGACGCCACAGTTCCAAGCTCCGACTTATATCGTGAATTGATGTCAAACTGATGATCCGCCAGCCTTTCCGCCAAGCCTACACCTCGTTATCGCTAAGTTCTTCGATATTCGAGCTATTCCACTACGAGTCATATAGGCCTAATTTGCCTCCCCGTGGGCACTGTAGAATGAGTGATTCCGCTACCATTCAAATATTCAACACCAAACCCACCTTTTAACCATCCAAATCAAGCAATTCCTGTCGCCCCACGAGTTTTAATACAAGTTAAACTCATCCCTTCTCCCTACCAAGCAGCCAAGAATTAATTATTTAATTAATTATTCAAGTAACTTCAATCTTACCAGCGCGCCCATCGTAACAGCTGTTTTTAAACTGAATAACCTTCGCTGGCTTTACGTCGCAGGTCTTCTGTATGTCTACCTCGACAAGTGTTAGATCCTTCCCGGGGTGGAAAGGTATTATTAGGTATCATCACATTTCGACTATTGCTATTTGCATCTTTTGGAAAGTGATGAAAACGTATATCCGCAGCCCTCTTATACATCGACTTACAGCCGTAAACTAAGCAATACACTTTGCTTTTACTCATTTTTCACTCTATCAACGAGTAAAACTTATTACTTATGTATAAAGTCACGAACAATTTACCACGATCTGTTTACCAATACAAGAAACCATATACAAACAGTCACCACGTGACAAATGTACCCTACTTGGTAAGTTTCTCATTTTTACCGCTAGATGTCATATCAGATAGCTGGAGTTGCCAATTCATTACATGCTATTGAGGGAGAAGAGATCACACTTTATATTCTATTCGTTATGCTATAGTGTAAGCTGTAAATCAGAACAGTAATGATAATTCTTTCCATGTAAACACTATCAAGTAAGCAAGATGATTGTATTAATAAAACGTAACATCAAATGGTCTTTGTTGTGTTTGACATTAACCAAACATAAAACATCACAACAAATTAGCCTTAAAACTCATCATTTTGCACCAAATTATATAAAAGTTTTCCGGGGAGAACTCCGGATCCCCTATTCTTTGGGGCCTATACCATGCCCCCTAACTCCCGGTTGGGCACCCCGCAAAATAAAACACTATGGCTGTTTGCCAAATAGCCAAAGTGTACACTCTTGCACACTCTCACTCGGAAGTGACGTCAGCGAGTGGTATTCCAAATACGATCGAGTGCAAGTCACTGCCGGCTGGATCGCAACACTCCTGGTTGCTTTAAACTGCCTGCCCATTCGACACTCACAGGCGTACAAGATATATGCATTAATTCACCGCTAGGTGCAGCACTAAGGCACTAGAATTTTCGCGGCTTTTTAAAGAGGAAGATACCTGAAACGAAGAATTTCTATGTTTGGAGGATCAATATCGAAATTGACGGACGTGAAAACTTTACAATAAGTTAGTTCTCTTGTTATTCAATCATCTAAAAGTATTCAGACACATACTTACGGGCAAATTTTCAGTATTAAGAAAAGCAAAAATGCATGGTGGTGGTGGCGATTGTTTTTAAGGGACGAAATGTCTAGCTCATTTGCCCGTAATTATACGGATGGTAATAAAATACAATTAGGCTACTTCCAACTGATTTAAATCTAACTTACATACTAGAGATTTATTTTTTGTCGTGTAGCCTCCTGAGAGGCCGAGTGCAGGTCTTTCTAGTCTACGCCCGTGGGCGACCTGCGCGTCGGGATGAGAGATGGAATGGATGAAGATGAATGAAACTGGGCAAGGATGTGGAAGGAAGCGGCCGTGGCCTGTCAGAGGGTACTGTCCCAGCATTTGCCTGGTGTTGAAAATGGGAAACCACGGAAAACCATTTCAAGGACAGCCGACGGTGGGGCTCGATCCCACGCGTCTACCGAGTCAGCAGAGAGCTTGGCCTCTTGACCTAACGTAGCGCTTTAGCCCGCGTAGCCACTACTGTCGGTATACTAGAGATGAAAATAAAGAATAAGGGCAATAAAAGATCAAAAAATGGCCGCCGAAAAATGGGATGTTCATTTATTCAGGGGCTTTGCGACATCGTGGTCATGTAGCACCATGTACTTAGATGTGTGTTGAATTTGTTTGATAACCCATCGTATTGTGATGACTGTATTAGTGTGTGTATTTTTAAGTCAAGTGAGGATTGGGAAGGAGACGACCGCGGCCTTAAATTAGGAACCATCCCGGCATTTGCCCAGAGTAGAAGTGGGGAAACCACGGAAAACCACTTCGAGGATGGCTGAGGTGGGATTCGAACCCACATCCACTCATTTTTGCCTCGCGATGACGAATGTACCCCGTTCCAGCACTCAAACCAGAATTAAATTTCTTGGCAGACAGGGAATTGAATTCTACCTCCGGGGCTAGCGCCAAGCATCCTAGCTGCTAAACCACGAGAGAAGGATTGAGGGACTTGAAAGGAAGTAAAGCTATGAAAGGCAGATAGAAAAGGGTGTGGGAGAGATGACCTCGTATTTCCGCCCCTTAAAACAATAACGGATAGAGGGGTTAGCCCCGTCACGGGAAAAGGAGAAAACCGAACCCAGCTCAGAAATTCTTCCGAGATGCCTATTACCAACCTCACTATCCATGAGCCCTTGAGGGTATATCCCCAACCCCAGGGATCACAACTAGTGGGACTTGGCTTCGAGACCACTGGACCCCAGCCTTGTCCGTTATTATTTCCACTTACTTGTGCCAGGCTCCTCTCTGTCATCTACCTGTCGACCTCCCCTAGCGAGCTCTTGTTCTCTTCCAACCCCGACTGTATTAGGGTATCCGAAATCTAGGGAGTTTTTCATTTTTCTGCCTTAACTGGCCCTAACATCATCTATCCTGATACCCTCCTTCTTCGAAGGGTCAGCACATGGCTAAGTCTACACCGTCAGCTTTTGAGCTCGGAAGTCAGCGACTGTGAGGGGTTCCAGAGCTGTATCCATTTTCCCCTTTTTATTGACTTTGGGGTGGACCCTCTCCTCTTTCCCTTTTCTATCTGCCTTTTATGGCTCTAGTAGTTTCCAAATACTCAATACTCATTCTTCAAAGATTCTGATCCCACAAAAAATAGGAAAGAAAAAGACAAGAGCCAATTAAGGCAGGGAAATGAAAGACATCACAGGCCTCCAATACCCTAATAACGTTGGGGAACAAGAGTTGGCAGGAAAGATGAAAGAGAGGAGCCAACCCACATCCCACTAGTTGTAAGCCCCTGGTGGTGGGACATGAAAAGAAACATTAAACTATATAATAATTTATGTAACCTTCAAGTGTTATGGTAATAAAATGATATTCCCCGGTATTCTAGCTTGCCCCGTTCCGATTTACAAAAGGGCACGCAGCAGTACACCATTATAAAATCACACAAAAAGCATTCCAAAACACGAATTCGCCATTAACATCAATACAAAACTTATGTCTGCTACAGAGCCTTGGTGCTGCTTCCTAGCGCCTTTATTTGGAAACGAGGTTGTACGCTCAAAACAATGCTGTAATCGTCGAATGGGCAGGCAGTTTAAAGCAACCAGGAGTGTTGCGATCCAGCCGGCAGTGGTGCAAGTGTACGAGCCGAGTGCGAGTGTACATAGCGACAATTTTGAAGGTGCAGACTCGGTTCGTTCACTCGGTGCAGGCTCTGTGATGTCGCCATTTTGACAGAACATCTGTATTCTCGCTTGACATGATCAATTGTGAATTTCAGACGATACAAGGAGGGATACTTATATTTAATTATAATTATAAGGAATTATCTTTTACAATAGCGGTGATTGATTTTTAACATACTTGCAATGTTGAATGATATTTGTATGTTAGTAGTGTTCCATAACCTGCGAGGTTAACCAAACTTTCCATGGCCTTTCAAACATTTACTCATAATGTTTTCCTTTTTATTTTCTAGTGTCGATGACGGAGTATTACGTGAAAAGAAAAACTGAAACTTCTTTTTCAAAACGGATTTTGTTTCTCATGGGTGTGAAGTGATTTGGCAAATTTGAACAGTCATATAAAATTGCAAGATAGGTAAGAATATGTGATTTCTGAATAATAATAATAATATTAAATAAACTGGGTTAGGCGATAAGTTTGTTTTTATAGCACGGACCAATTAATTACTGTTATGCTAGCTGCAATTAACGTCTGGCAATTGGATGCAACATGTGGAGGTTTATCCAGATTGCCACTACTGCAGATAACTTAGTTAAGTTATTGTAGTTTTAGGGGGCGGAACTACGAGGTCATCTGCCCCTACTCCTGCAGATAAGTTCGATATTCCTCCCCACAAAATAAGAGTTGGTTACTCCTGCGAGTGAGTGAGTCTTGTTATAAGTGTTTGTATCTAGTTGAATGAGGAATTCCATGTAGGCCTAGGCCTACCGGTACTTCAATCTCTATAAACTGCCTCCACATTCTACTTGTGATGGAGAAACATATTTGTCACCTCCATCTGTTTTCCTTGCTGTAAGATCTATTCAGTAGCTTAATATTATGGTAGCGCTGAATGAAGATAGAACGAGCGATAACATTCTCTATAATACATGAATTAGCCAAAATAACTTATTGAAGCGATGAAAAATAAATCAGGGAACGATGTTTTAATGGATGTTTCCTCCTCGGCCGTCTGTGACCCACCCAACCATCCCAAATAGGATCACGACTTATATAACCAAAATTACAGCTGTGGCCGCCATTAGTCCAAATCAATCATCAGTTGCGGTCATGAGTATTCGAGTCCCTTCGATAGCCCCACTGATCCGCTGGTCTGTCATCAAAACAATACTGCCAACCTCGCCCTTACGGTACTATGTAACACAAAGAAACGCCCAGTTCAGTCTCTAGTGCGCATCATTCGTGCCCAGCACCCAGTTCACCGCTCTAATTAGGTTAGTGTGTGCAATATTTCGCTTCTATAATGATTATTTTTTCCACGGTTGAAATGAGTGTTTTTATCTGCTCTGTAATTAGTATGCAGTAGGCCTATATCGCTCCGCTGTAATAAATATGTGTATTTTTTTCGCACAACTGTGGTTTTGACAATGGTTACAGCCTAACGCGCCCAGTTCAATGGGTTTGTGTCAGCCGTGCCCCGCTAGCTAGGCGTGGCCAAGGCCACACCTACACCTGACCTTCTAACCATCGTTTTGTCCAATCCAATGGTTACGCTACAGCCTAACGCTCACAGACCAATGGTTTTGTGTCGATCGTGCCCCACTAGCGGCGTGCGGCCAAGGCTACACCTGACCTTCTAACCTTTTGTTTTGTCCAATCCAATGGTTTTTGACAATGGTTACAGCCTAACGCGCACAGACCAATGGTTTTGTGTCAATCATGCCCCGCTAGCTGCGCGTGGCCAAGGCCACATCTACACCTGGCCTTCGTTTTGTCCAACCCATTGGTTTATGACAATGGTGACAGCCTAACGCGCACAGACCAATGGTTTTGTGTCAGCCGTGCCCAGCTAGCTGCGCACGGCCAGGCCACACCTGTACGTAACCATTCTAACCTTCGTTTTGTCCAATCCAATGGTTCTTGAAAATGGTTACGGCCTAACGCGGCCAGATCAATGAGTTTTGACAATGCTTTCAGCCTAACGCCTCCCGATGTTGTGTTTTTAATTTTTTTTATCAACAGTGATTTTGTAATCACATGTGGGCAACAATGTGCCCGTCTCGGTGCGTGCTGCTAGAGTGAGTCTTGATGACAGTTGAACGAGATGCAAGCGCTGTCCAAACATGGCAGCCGTCTTTAAAATAGCAATAAATAACATCACATATTTACGAACTTTAGCACATATATGAGGTTCAGTAGTGACCAGGGTTGCTAATTTAAATACGTAATATCACTCTGATGATGAAACGAGGACACAAGGTATGAAAAAGTCACATTCACATTACGAGGATGAACATGTCACCAGAGCATAAAGTGCCGGAAGCAGAGTTGCTTATCAAAGTTATCTCATTCACTTCAAGAATAACAGCATTAAGCAGGCTTCCAAATCACACTGCGTTTGAACATCAAAAATATGTTCTGGCGGTGTTTTAAACCTCTCTGGTCTGAAGTCATCATATTGAGCTACAGTCCAGTGGCTGCCTTCAGTAACTCTTTCCTCGTGTCTGGAACAAGAATTTGGAATAATTGCCCTCGTGACGTTAGAAATTGTACATACGGTGGATTTGGTCACCACAATTATTGTATTGTAGTTGTGTTCCAAATTTATTGTTTATACTCGTAATTTTTGCCCATAGCTGCCAACAACCCATTTTTTGAACTCGGTGACTGAACATGCGCATGGTTGTAAGGTGCAGTGTAATTGTCCATGGCAAATATTGTGCGCTTATTTGCAATGTAGACGTAAAACTCTTACATGCAAACCACAACTATTTTGCAATTGCGATCGCAACTTGTGCTAACTCCCTTGTTAGAAGAGGTGGGTTCGATTCCCTCCTCATACATCCTGGAAGTGGTTTTCTGTGGTTTCCCAATTCGACTCCATGCAAATGCTGGGATGGTTCCTAATTTAAACCATGGCCGCCTCCTTCCCAATCCTCACCTGAATTACAAATACACACACTACTAAAGCCTTCAGACTTTTCTTGTACATAGGCCTACACACAAAAGTACACGGGGCTAAATGACCACAATGTCCAAGCTCCTCCAATGAAGCAACAATATGGTATGACTACTCTGTATGCCAGTGTTCCAAACTTTTGTTGAAGTGCATGTATAACAATTTTTCCTTATGTTATGACTGCATAATTTTGAAATGTTTTTAAGCACCTAATTTGGCTAATCTCTGTCTTTACATTGGCAGGTGAGGAATTTGTCAAGGAAGCTTATAATAAACCCCATTATATTGACAACATTTACATTCTCTCCCCTCCATCCAGCAACCCTGTCGATGTCATCTGCATCCAGGACAGGATTTATACCAAGACTGAAGAAATGGGAGACCTCCCTTGTGGAATTGCTGCAATATACATATGAAGAAAACAAAAATGTATAATATGAAGTCAATAAAATAGAGAAATGAAATGTAATTTCAAAATCATATCTGTACAGTTTACATTAATTTAAATGTGTTCCAACCTTTTATTCCTGAAAGTATTTATAAACAGTAAAAATTGCAACATTGGTACAACATGTGGTACATCACAATTTTGCATAATAGGCCTGTTTTCAATCAACAGGATGTGCTGCCTGATTTAGGCGCATGGCGCAGAGGTAATGTTTTCGCCTGCTGTTCCTAAGGTTGCAGGATTGAATCCTGGCTCAGTCAGTTGGTGCATAAATGAGAGGGAGATACCCTTTTGGGTGGAAATTCTGGCACCCTGGCATCTCTAAAAACTGCAGTAGTTAAAGGAACGTAAAACCAATAACATTATTATTATTTGATTAAGGATGTTCCAAGAATGAAGCATGACTGTCCCGCTATACTACTGTAGAACTCGTTTTTTTTTTTACAAAACGCTAATAATAGTTTTCAGTGCTGAGGAGTGGAAGTATTATATTGTTAGAAGCTACCTAATGATTGATGTAAGTTACTCTATGCCTTTTGAAAAAATACTTTTTCTGAACCTGTTTGGATTACATTGTTCTTCTATGACAATGGCAATAACAGAAAGGCACTCCTGTGTGTATGCGAGTCAGTGTCTCAATGCATCTCTCATATGCATGTCACATGCACTGATTTGTCAACTAGTCAGAATGCAGTTAATCTGAAATGAGCAAAAAAAGCAATATACCATGCTGGAATTTGAATGCATGCTGCTCGATTTGAAGGGACTCTAAAACCTGCTTTTTCTAGGATGAATTGAAAGCTAGCATGGCACTTGGACAACATACCAGAGTGACTTAGCTGCCTTTGTTTGTGTATGTAATAACTAATAATTAAGTTATTCACTAGCTGTGAAAATACTCCCTATATAAAGCAGGCTTAAAGTGGGCACAGTGTTCACTGGTTCAGGAAACTCTTAGAAAAATAGCAGAAAGAAGGCAAAAATACAATAAAAGTACTAATTTTAAAATTTTATTTATGACAAGTTAGTCTTTCCATTTCTTGCCATTACTTGTGTGCACAACGGAATCCATGGCTTCCGTAGTATAGTACCACACTTAAAGCAGTCAACACGATGCAGGAGTTATACCACACGTCCTATTCATCTTCTTTTGACGAGCTGGGAAACATTTACCGCAGGTAAGAATACAGACTCTTGGTTTTGGAAGCTGTACCATAACAGGGTGGTTGCTAATTATTCTCAAGCTAGTAGTTTTAACGTGGCCTGAAAAGTTATGATTGTTCAGGTATGTGGTGCAGCCTATAAGGCCCCATGTCTAGCCTACTATATGCAAGAGGCCTGTGTCTGTTTATATACTGACATTTTGAAGAACCCTACCGGGGGATAATTCTAGCATCCTGGGATTTCAAACCGTTGCAATTATAGAAAACGTTAAACCAATACTATCAAATTTCACAATTTTGAGCCACAGCATCTCTTTTTTTATGTCGACCATGCATTAATCGGGAATTGAACCTGGTTCTCCAAGATTATGTACCAGGATCGTTATTGTGTCCTTACCAATACCTTCTGATAGGGATTACAGTACACCTCTACTACACAAGGAAATGGGAGTGGGATGAGATTCAGAATTCATGGAATGCTCTCCAATGAAAGAGATTGAAAGCTTAACTCCCAGTTTATTCAGTAGGTAGCCTAGGCCTAAGTAAGTAATAAATTTTACGCCACTAACAAGTGATTGAGCACTATCTCATTGGACTAAATGGAAGTAAAATGCTAAAGAAATAAATGTAGGATTTATTCTTAAGCAATGCACTGCAGTAGCAGGTAGGCCTATCAGGGAAGAAATGCTGCAAATTATATTATCCATCATCAGACATGGACGCCTTTACATCCCACGGCTACTCATTAGCTTACTTTTCTCACATACTTCAGTTGCCAGAGCCAAATACACGATGCACCCCTTCTTATTCGCGATAATCAGATCGCAACGAATGTAAACATGAGACGGTCAGCTGTTCGTGCCGCCAGCGATCATACTTCGCGCGCCGCGCCCAGGGAGAGCGAGTGCACATACGTTCCAAATTACCGAGTGTTTACACTTCGAGTGTGGACAGAGTGATCGAGTGCAAGTGTACATGAGAGTGTGGAGTGCGAGTGTAGAGTGTTCATCATTTGGCAAACAGCCTATATACGCCCCTGCTGTTATTACAAGGTACAATTTACATGTCTTGTAAACACCTAGGTTCGTAATGTTCAACCAACAGAAGGCCATGTTTTTCATTCCAAAGTTCGCACTTCATCCTTCAATAGCAAGTTTATATATTCATGTAAAAGACGGGAGGCATTGGCCAAAGAATAATATTAAAATACATAGGGCTGTGCACACTGCGTTTCATGAAACTGCTTTTCCGAGTTTCACGAAACCAATGCAACTACAGTTTCATGAAACGCAGTGTACAGACCTATGTTAATCTTATCTATATGTTGCAAGCAACTTTAGTTTCACGAAACGGGTTTCTCCAGTTGCACCGCGCCTAATACTGCCATTACAGTTAACACCGTTTATCAGACAGATTCTACACACACTCAATGTACACGGGGCTACATGACCGCGTTGTCGCAGCCCCTAAACTGAGGAACCAACCAACATCTCTGCGGGAGATAAAATTTTGTGTGAAGAAGTAACAGTCCGTTAGGTAGTTACACATCAGTGTCGAAACCTTGCATAAGGACATTGTGACCTCAAGTATAGAAATGGACCCCAAATGACGAGAAGGTTACCCTCCCCATAAGACAATAAAATGTTAAAAATACGTATAAAAAGACGAAAAACAAAGTTAATTAAGCTCCAATTGTAAAATACTTTCTCGCAATAAATGAGGTCTGATCCTTCTACGAAAACCTGCATATTCTGCCTATTTTCGCCTATTCCCTAGTTTGCCCGGTGAAATCTACCTCAGGCGGCTTCGTTGGCATAGTCGGTAGCATGCTGAGCTTCTATGCCCAAGATAGCGGGTTCAAACCCTGGCCGAAGCGGTCGGATTTTTTAAGAGCATTAAAAATCCTTCAGTATGCCTTCCCTCGGAGGGGAAGTAAAGCCGGCGGTCCCATGTCATAGATTTATGGCATGTTAAAGAACCTTCCACTAATTACACCTGTGTGAATCTAAATTGGATAGGTTAAGAATGTAAACAACATTCTTTGGTTTTTACGTTCGTTGCCAAGAGCCGACTGCAGTGGCGTCTAGTAGCTAAGTTCTGAACTTGGCCTAGTAGTCGTTGACGGTGGCGCTTGGCGGCAAAAGTAGGAACTATTTGAAAAATTCTAAGTTGCAGTCTGTACTTAAATTAAAAAACAGATAACACACACTAATACAGTCATCACAATTAACACCGGTTAGCAGACAGATTCTACACACACCCAAAGTACACGGGGCTACATGACCGCGTTGTCGCAGCCCCTAAACTTAAGAACTAACCAACCGAAATCTACCTCCGTCTTCCGGCGTGCCGAGAGGAATTTTTTCATAAATGAAAATAGGCTAAAGGGGGGAGGAATTATTAGAGATTTTGAAAATGCTCCTCAATTATGCCATGGAGAATCTATTCTATCCAGTGGTGTAAAGTATTCAATAAGTCAATCATGCCATTAACACTGCTTCCACCTGGATCCTGCATTCTCCAATGCTAAAATACTTGAGCATTTACATCATCATTAGGGGTGGTGATTTTTAGCATTTTGAAATCAGAAATTCAGCATTGTGGTTTGAACATTTAGCATTTTGTAGCTGTTATACACTTGAAATTTAGCAAGCTATAGCATTTTGAAGAAAGAAAACAACAAATTTAGGTTAAATCTATAAATGAGTAACTTTGAAATGACATTAATGTGAAATTAAAATCACATTTGTGAAAGGTAAATAGTGAGATAACAAGAAGTTCCGTGACGAACTAAAGAGCCTACTTTTCTTACAATTTAAGATTCATGGCAATGATTAATCTATATGGATCTATTTAGAATAATGACGAAATTAAGTTGGTAATATCAAAATTTCTAATTAGTTCGAAATACTGTATACCTGACATAATGTAGCCTAATAGAGAACTACAGTTAGCAGCCCTGGTAACTGAATATATTCTTAGTTCCATCTCTTAAAATACACAATACAAAATTTGGTTGAAGTCCAAAGGATAGCATGGACGTTATATGCGGTTAAACATTGGATTTAACAGCGAGCGTAAAATCATGTTGGCAACAATGACATACATGTATTGGTCAGAAATAATCTGAAATAATATAATCTATTGTTGTGTCAATTTTGAATGAAATCCATTAGTTAGTATAGAAGTTACATGCATTTTAAAATTGGGCCTATCAGCAGGCTTAGAATCATGTTGGCAGCACTGGCGTAGGCCTATATTAGTTACTCCAAATTAATCTAGAATGCCAGGTACTATACGTGTGCAAAGTTTAGAGCTATTGGCTTGCATACTTTCTGATATATTGATATTAGGGTAACAAAAATAGAGACAGTATTTATTAACAGTTGGCAGCCCTGGTAACTCTTGAGAATCGGCATAGTCATATCTGTTATGGTAAACATAGTACACACGAAATTTGGTTGAAATCCAAATGATAGTATTGGCAACTCCAGCTATCTGATATGACATCTAGCGGTAAAAATCAGAAACTTACCAAGTAGGGTACATTTGTCACGTGGTGACTGTTTGTATATGGTTTCTTGTATTGGTAAACAGATCGTGGTAAATTGTTCGTGTCTTTATACATAAGTAATAAGTTTTACTCGTTGATAGAGTGAAAAATGAGTAAAAGCAAAGTGTATTGCTCAGTTTACGGCTGTAAGTCGATGTATAAGAGGGCTGCGGATATACGTTTTCATCACTTTCCAAAAGATGCAAATAGCAATAGCCGAAATGTGATGATACCTAATAATACCTACTACCTAATAATAATACCTTTCCACCCCGGGAAGGATCTAACACTTGTCGAGGTAGACAGACAGAAGACCTGCGACGTAAAGCCAGCGAAGGTTATTCAGTTTAAAAACAGCTGTTACGATGGGCGCGCTGGTAAGATTGAAGTTACTTGAATAATTAATTAAATAATTAATTATTGGCTGCTTGGTAGGGAGAAGGGATGAGTTTAACTTGTATTAAAACTCGGGGGGCGACATGAATTGCTTGATTTGGGTGGTTAAAAGGTGGGTTTGGTGTTGAATATTTGAATGGTAGCGAAATCACTCATTCTACAGTGCCCACGGGGAGGCAAATTAGGCCTATATGACTCGTAGTGGAATAGCTCGAATATCGAAGAACTTAGCGATTACGAGGTGTAGGCTTGGCGGAAAGGCTGGCGGATCATCAGTTTGACATCAATTCACGATATAAGTCGGAGCTTGGAACAGTGGCGTCTGGTTTGCGTGGATGCTAGTCTCGGAATGATAAAAGTAGCACAGCTTCGGTGTGTTATTTATTTGTTTATGTACCGTATTTCTCTATTTGAATGTCCTCGGCGTTATATTGGGCATAATAGTACCGAAATAATGTCCGAAGTGTAGCCCTGTGTAAATTTGAATCAGCTGATCTACATCAACCATAAAAACTGATGCTTGATAATATGCAAATTACACCAAAAAATCCAGTGGAACACACAAATTAGATCACATGTATCGCACAGTTATACATATATACAATTAAAAATAACACTGTCATTACTTTAGAGACCACATTTACTGATTATAACCGAAAAATAAAAAGTGTTCCATATCAAACGCGTGTTATTGAGTATTTTAAACCCTACTTATCCAGACCGACCGCAGCGCCCCAAGTGTTAGTTTGAGTTGTCAAGAAGTTACATGTGTTTAAAGTTGGACCTATCAGCAGGCTTAGAATCATGTTGGTAGCTCTGACGTATATAAGTTACTCCAAATTAATATAGAATGTCAGGTACTATACGTGTGCATAGTTTAAAGCTGTCGGCTTGCATACTTTCTGAGATATTGATATTTGGATAAAAGAAATGGATAGAATTTATTAACAGTTGGCAGCCCTGGTGGCTCTTAAGAATATGCTCAGTTATATCTGTTTATGTACACATAGCACATACGAAATTGGGTTGAATTCCAATTGATAGTGTAGAAGTTATATGCATTTAAAAATTGGACCTATCAGCAGGCTTATAATCATTTTGGCAACACTGCCACGTATGGCCTCCTGGAAATTAAACTGCAATATTATTATCTATACGTGTGTCAATTTTGAAATAGCTCCCATTCATACCTTCCAAGATATCCAACATGGAGCTCAAATTTCAATTGCGATTTTTCAGCAGTTGGTAGCACTGACATCATTTTCAAATATGGCCGTGAGATATTCAGGTATAGATCTTTACTCCTACCAAATTTTGTTTCGATTGCTGCAGCCGTTTAGGAGTTGATAGGGGGGGACACACACACAGCCAGCCAGACAGACAGACAGAAGGACAGACAGACAGACAGAAGGACAGACAGACAGACACACATTTGCCCGATCTCATAAGTCTACTTTTTCCTCATTTTTGCAAAATGTGAAAAGTAGGCTAAAAATGCATGTAATAAATTTTGTATTTATTTTAAGTTAATTAGATTCAAGTAGCCCAGAAGAAAATTGTTACAAGTTAAAGAATTACACAGAAAGAAATTAATACTGATGCAAAATCAGAATAATACAACTCAAGTCTTGCTGCGAAATCCACCAAAGTGGGTAGGCATGCAAGTTCATGAGTCATTAACATTGTTGAATGAAATCTTAGAGAAAATTAAAGCGACGGACAGTTGGGCAAAAAGTGCAGGATTTACTTTCCGCATTCCAGACCGGTGGTCAAGCCATCATAAACATTTCAAGAGTGTAGAAACTCCTCATAAGTTTCCATACGAAAAGAAAGAATAAAAAGCGCAGATCTCGCATTCATGTAGCATATTGGTACCGTATAATTTTTGAATTTGGAGTCAATTTTGTCGCTTTCTCAAAACACATTAAAAAGTGGTTTACAGCTCGCGAAAAAGGAAAATACAAGAGTGCAAGCCATTATAAGCATTTCGCACTTTATCGCATTTGCGAAAAAACACCATCCCTAACCATCATGCAACGATGTTAATAAAGAAAGGAGCTCGAGTGAGACATGAGATAAACATACATGCAATATCTTATAATCATATTACATTACATAAAATTTGGAAAGAAAACTTTTTGAAAATGTATTAGGCCTATTGCAAACATTGTATAATATGGTAGGTTGGTTCCTCAGTTTAGGAGCTGCGACAACGCGGTCATGTAGCCCCGTGTACTTTGGGTGTGTGTAGAATCTGTCTGATAACCGGTGCTAATTGTGATGGCTGTATTAGTGTGTGTTATCTGTAATTCAGGACTGCAGATTATCAATTTCAAGTAGTTCCTACTTTTGCTACCAAATGCTACCGTCAGCGACACCTAGCCGCGAACTTGGCTACTAGATGCCACCGCGACCGGCACCTGGCGCGAATGTTGGAACTGTGTTGTTGTTTGACTCTTCAGTCTTTCAACTGATGCAGATCTCCATGCTTCCCTGCCCTGAGCTAATCGTTTCATCTCTACATAGCTACCATACCCTATCCTTTGTGCCCTTAGTAAAGCGCTTGAGAAAATAGTTCATGAACAAGTATGTGAATACCTAACTAAATTTAATATCTTCAATCCTTACCAATCTGGGTTTAAAAAGGGTCATAGTACCACCACTGCATTGTTAAAGGTCAGCGATGATATACGCTCAGCTATGGACTAGCGTCAGCTTACAATCCTATGTCTTTTCGATTTCAGTAAGGCTTTTGACTGTGTGAATCACAATATACTTCTTGCAAAGCTGAAATCTTTTGGCTTCTCTCAGAGTGCTCTTTCCTAGTTCAAATCCTACCTTTCCATGCGTACACAGAGAGTGGTCCTCGCGGATGGCTCCTCCTCAGACTGGAAATCGGTAGAAAGTGGAGTACCTCAGGGATCTGTCTTAGGTCCACTATGCTTCTTGCTATATATAAACGATGTTTCTAATGAACCCCGAAATAGTTCTGTTCATATATACGCTGATGACCTACAAGCCTATTTTCACCTCGCGCCTAACACTGCATGTGACTGTATAAATCTGTTTAATGAAGACATTGACAGGCTTTGTGAATGGGCCCTAAATCATAATCTTAACTTGAACATATCTAAAACACAACTTATATCCATTGGATATACAAAACTTCTAAATTCAGTAGATTTTAATTCACTACCACCCATCAAGATACTAGATAATAATATTAAATATAGCAACACTGTCAATAATCTCGGAGTGATATTTGATAGAACACTGTCGTGGGCAGAGAATACGTCTAATGTGGTAACACTACATTTCAAACGCTTCAATTCTCCTCTTTTCTGCTGCTCTAACAGTCCAAGTTTCACTCCATAGAGTGCCATGTTCCAGACAAAGGCCTTCAAAAATGACTTCCTAATAGCTAAATCTATATTCCATGTCAACAGATTCCTTTTCTGTAGAAATGCTTTCCTTGCCTGTGCTAACCTACTTTTTATATCCTCTTTGCGTCGTCCATCACTGGTTATTTTGCTTCCTAAGTAACAGAATTCACCTACTTCCTTTAGCTTTTCACTTGCCAATTTGACATCCACAGGGGTTTCTGATTTCTTTCGACTGCATTCCAATATTTTTGTTATACATTATATTAATCTTCATCATGAATTCTTTCCTCAAGACAGAATCCATACCATTTAAAAACTCATTCAAATCCTCTGGTGTATCGGTTAAGATGACGATGTCATCAGCAAATCTCAGAGTTGAAATTATTTCTCTTTGAAGCTTTACTCCTACTTTGAATTTTCTCCAATTTCCTTTATTGCTTGTTCAATGTATACTGTAGATTGAAATGTATGGGTGATAAGTTGCAGCCTCGCCTTACACCTTTCTGAATATCAGCTTCTCTCTCATGTCCTTCCACTCGAATAACTGCAGTCTGGTTTCTGTATAGATTGTAGAGCATCCTCCTATCCCTGTACTTTATTCCAATCGTCATAATTTCCGCGAAAGAAAATGAGTTGGTGAAGGACAACAAACCACTCACAATCCTGATCCATAATATATTAAGGAGTAACTATGTTCACATTTCTGACAATGTAACAGTCTCGAAAGAGATATTGCAAACAAATGGTGTACTTCAGGAAGACCCCCTGAGTCCCTTCCTTTTTAACCGCGCAACCCACGATGTTGTTCGAGGGATTAAAGAAGACTCACCGGAAATAAAATTGTACGATCTATGCGGATGATATGGTTTTGGGCTCCCGTAACATCGGCTGTCTCCTCTCTGTAGGTATGGGCGTCAACCAACGATTTGCAGGTTAACGTCGAGAAGATGAAATATATGATCTTCAGGAAAGGCGGACGAGCGTCCAAGTTCAACAGTATAATTTTTAAACAAACTCCCCTTCAAATTGTAAATAGCTTCACCTATCTCGGCTTGACTCTGCAAACTGCTATGCAATCCTCCAGGATTCACATAAAACAGCTGGTGGGTTCGGCTACTAAAGCTATTTTTGATATCAGAAACATATCTCGACTCTCACTGAAATCCGCCTTAGCACTCTTTGATGCCAAGATTTTTCCGGTCCTCACATATGGGTAAGGGTTAAACACAGTCTGGGATAGATTAAGCTTGGGCAATCTCAGATCACTTGAAAAAGTCAAAGCGCGATACTTAAAGGCTGCCCTAGGAGTATCAAAATACACGCACTCCCGACTTGTTTATGAACTTGCCAGGGAAACTTTTCTTATTGAAGACTTAAGATTTCCATTACAATTGCCTTCTACAAGGCAAGAACAGGATGAGACAAAGAAGGCAGCAGAAATCGACCTGGAATTCTATGGGACTGATGCCATGTCTGAGAGAAATTAGACTGAACCTAACTATGAAATGAGGAGTGCTCTGAATAGACTTGCTATACATGGCTTCCATCATAAGCTGTGTGTGCGACGTGGCTTTCATGAACCTTCTGAACAGTGTGTATGCATATTATGTGCTAATCAGTGTGGTCGATACCATGTTAGTGAATGCTCTAAGAGAACACCTTCTGTATTATAAATAAATATAGCTTAGATAATCCCATAAGGGCAAAGGCCTCCTGCGAACAGGGACGTGCTCTGGTTTAAACTCGTTAGGTGAGCAAGTCCTAAGGAGTTGTGCACAAGTTTTTACTCCACTTGCTACACTTCACTGTAGTTCACTTCACTAACACTACATTTCACTTCGCTTTACGTGCGTTGTTTGGCTTGTTACAGGTTGCAGAAGTGTATCTTTCATGTCATAGGTGTGCTGTCTACCAGGATCTTTCATTGTTGAAGCTCTCCTTCTCTTCCCTTCTTATAGTTCCATACATCTCCATTCTTGTCTCTCCCTTGCTATCCTCGTCCAGTGTTTGCCTGTCTTCCTTACGATTGAGTCATCCCAGCGGGTCCTCTGTCTACCCACGTTCCTTCTTCCTGTCCTGGGGTCCCATACCGTTAGCTTGTGTGTCCATCGATCGTCTTTCATTCTGGCCACGTGGCCTCCCCACTTCCATTTTAGCCTGTCAGCTGTTGTCACAGCATCTTTCATGGCAGTTCTTCTTCTTATCTCCTCGTTTCGTAATCTGCCCTCAAGGAAACTTGAAGGATCTTCCGTTCCATTTTGCGTTGACATACCCGGATTGTTTGCCTTTGCTTCTCTGTTAACGCCCAGGTTTGACAGCCGTATAGCAGTACCGGCATTACACACTTTTCTAGCACTTCTGACTTTAGACATATTTTCTGGGATTTGTCCATCAATATAAATTTTAAGGACCAGAACTTCTTCCATGCTTGTCCAACGCGTCTCTTGATTTCCTTCTCCTGGGAGCAGTCAAATGACAGGTTGTGTCCAAGGTAGGCGTATTCCTGTGTGTAAGCTAGTGGTTTGCCATTGATGAGGATTTGTACTTCCAGTGAGTTGGTCATCAGTTTTGTTTTTAGGGGGTTCATAGATAGACCTACTTCTTTACTGACAGTGTCCAGGCCCGCTAGCATTTGTTCCAAGTCTGTTGCCGATTTTGCTAGCAGTGCAATATCGTCTGCGAACCGTAAGTGTGTCAGCCTTTCCCCGTTTATTTCGATGCCGTATTTGTTGTCCCGTTCCAACTTCCTAAATTGGTTCTCCAGTAGGCATGTGAACAACTTTGGTGAGAGGGGGTCGCCTTGTTTCACGCCTCTCTCCAAGTTGATGTTCGCACGCTCCCTCTCCGTTCTTACCCTCGCTTGGCAGCCTTCGTAGAGCTTTTCCAGTAGTCTGACATATCTCTTTTGTATGCCTTGGCTTCTCAATGCCTCTAGCACACAATTATGTTCCACAGAATGAAGGCTTTGTTATAGTCTACGAATGCAATGTATAGTTCGAGTTTAAATTCCTGCGTTTTTTCCAAGAGCAGGTTCATTGCTTGCAGGTGGTCAATTGTGCTAAAGCCTGTCCTGAAACCGGCTTGTTCCACTGCTTGGTTTTCATCTAGTAGTTTAGACATCCTTCTAGTCATGATTTTCGTGAAAAGTTTGTCGAGACTGGCCATTAAACTGATTGGTCTGTAGTTATTAATGTCATCTTTAGCGCCTTTCTTGTGAAGCAGAACAATAACGCTCTGTTTCCATTCTGTTGGAATTTCTTCTGTTTCAAGTATCATGTTGAATAGCCTTGTTATCACTTCTATGAGATCCTCACCACCCATTTTCAGATATTCGTTGTAGATGGCATCCTCTCCGGGGCATTTCTCGTTTTCCGCCTCCTTTATTGCTGCTCTGACTTCACTGGTCATGATGGGAGGAATTTCTTCGTCGTGTACTGCCTCAAGCCTTATCACTTTGGTCTGAGTCTCTTCTCTGGTGTGTACTGGAGTACAGCTCTCTGTAGAAGTCTGTGGCCTGTTTCGTTATTTCCTCCCTTGTTGCTTGTCTTTTACCTCTTTTGTCTTTCACTCCAAGCATCCATTGTTTGTCTGGTGCTAGTTCTTTTCTCATCTTTCTTATTAGATTCTGTATTAGATTACTCCAAAATGTAATTCACATTTGTGCGCAGTTCCTTTATTAGTATTCCAATCATTTTCAAAATGTCAAACAACTTACTCCAATCAACGTTATCAAAAGCCTTTTCTAAGTCTACAAATGCCGTGAACGTTCTCTTACCCTTCCTTATTCTAGCTTCCAAAATCAGCATAAGACTTAGTACAGCTTCCCTTGTTCCTACATTTCTCCTGAAGCCAAACTGGTTTTCACCCAACTCTCTATCTGGCTTTTCATCCTCTTGTAAATTATTCTAGTCAGGATCTTTGAAGCATGAGTGATCAAGCTGATTGTACGGTAATCTTCACATCTGTCAGCCCTTGTTTTCTTCGGTATAGGGATGATAACATTCTTCTTGAAATCAGGGGGTCCCTCACCTGTCTCATAAATCCTACACACCAAGTGAAATAACCTGATCAGACCTTCATCACCTATGCAGCTTAGCAACTCAATCGGTATATCATCTATGCCTGGTGCTTTGTTCCTGCTTGAGTCTACCAATGCTCTGTCAAATTCTGATCTCAATATTAAATCTCCTTTCTTATCCTCATCAATTTCCTCTTCCCTTTCCATAACATGATCCTCAATCTTCTTTCCCTTATACAAACTCTCTATGTAAGTTTTCCATCTCTCTACCTTTTCTTCCCTATCTGTTAGAAGTTTTCCATCTGAGTCCTTAATATTACAGCACTTAGTCTTCCTTTCTCCAAAAGTAATCTCAATCCTTCGATAAGCTGTATCTACCTTTCCTAATTTCAGACCATTTTCTATACCTGCACATTTCTCTTTCAACCATTCTTCTTTTGCTTCCTTGCACTTCTTGATAACCTCATTTCTCAGAAGTCTGTATTGTGCTTTTCCCCTTTCATCTCTTTCATTCTTGTGCTTCCGTCTTTCGTCCATTAATTCTAGTATATCCTGCATGATCCACGGTTTTCTACCTATTCTTTCTTTCCTACCAATGTTATCTTCTGCGGATGTTGTTATTTCATTCTTCAAAAGTGCCCATTCCTCTGCAATTGTAGCTTGTTCATGGTTTTTCATTAGTCCTTCCTTTATACTCATCTTGAATCGTTTGTTCACGTCCTTCTCTTTCAGTACTGTCTATTGCCCACCTTTTTGGCTTTTGACTTTTCTTCAATTTCTTCAACTTCTTCTTCACCGTTGGAACTAATTGAGCATTAATGAAATCTAACCTGCAAATTTTAGATTCACACAATTGTAAGTTAGTTAGTGGAAGGTTCTTTTACATGCCATAAATCTATGACATGGGCCCGCCGGCTTTACTTCCCCTCCGAAGGAAGGCATACAGAGGGATTTTTAAAGCTTTTAAAAAATCCGACGACTTTGGCCGGGTACCTGCGATCTTGGGCATAGAAGCTCAGCATGCTACCAACTACGCCACTGAAGTTGCCATTGTATAATATATTGACAAAACTTGATCAGTATGCGCTTCAAAAGGTGGTGCAAAATGCTGCATTACCACTGTAGGCTATCTGTTTAATGCTATACATTTTTTTTTGTTCATGTCAATTTAAAGAGGCTGATGACCTTAATGTTTTGTCTCTTAAAACAACAATCTCCACGATCACCATAGTGATTTTAAGCTAAGAAATGAAAAGTAATCTACTTATTCTAGTACTGAATCCGAGATGGAGATATTGAACTTCAGGAGAGATGACCCTGGGACAAGTTTAACTACCGATATGGGTAATTAACTAACTACTTCTCATAATCAAGTTGTCTTCCCTCTATGTGGCACATAGTTGAAGGCATCCAAAAAAAGCTGAGGAAAATGGCTTGGTACAGTTGTACTGTAGGTCTGAACTGGTTAAACCAAGTCTTGTTCAGTGGATGCTTTAAGGCTGTCTTAGTAGCATTTCACCTTATCGTCTCCTTCAGAAGATTTTCCCATGAAAATGCCTCGGTATAGTTCCACCGAGCAGTTGCATAGTGTGGCGGAGTAGAATAAGGAATCAACAAAATTAACGCATATATCTTTAGTCATAGGACTGAATTTAAACTCTTAACAACTGCTGCTGCAGTAAAAGACCATTATTTAGCAATAGATGGTGACTAATGTGCCACCATATACAGGGTGTTTCAGAAATACTTTTACAAACTTTGGGGATTGGTTCCTTATACCAAAACAAGAAAAAAAGTTTAGGTACACATATGTTCCAAAAACCTTCGTTTTCGATTTATTAATGAAAGGTGATGATGATGATAATTGTTGTTTTAAGGGGCCTAACATCTAGGTTATCGGCCCATTAATGAAAGAACATTGTACAGTGACACATTAATTGGCAGCCTGTTTGGAAGTGTTTAACACATGAACTCATATCAAAAAAGGTTCCTGACACCGACGGATGGAAAAACTGTCAAATGCACAGGTGTTCCAGACAGGCTCGCCATCAGCACCAGTTTAGGATTAATGTGTGGGCTGGCATTGTAGGTCCATATGTTCTACCAGCACGTCTTACAGGTGCTGTCTCCAGAGACTTTATCCAGAACACCCTTTCAGACTTACTGCATGACAATGTGCCCCCGCAAATACGACAACGTATGTGGTGGATGCATGATGGGGCTCCTGCACACTTTAGTCACCTTGTTCACACTGCACTGACAGAGATCTTCCAGGACAGATGGTTGGGCAGAGGAGGACCTGTTCAATGGCTTGCACGGTCCATTAGACTTTTATCTGTGGTGTCAGGAACCTTTTTTGATATGAGTTCATGTGTTAAACACTTCCAAACAGGCTGTCAATTAATGTGTCACTGTACAATGTTCTTTCATTAATAAAGCGAAAATGAATGATTTTGGGACATACAGTATGTGTATATGAACTTTTTTTTCTTGTTTTTGGTGTAAGGAACCAATCCCCAAATTTGTAAAAGTATTTCTGATACACCCTGTATTTACAGTATTAGACTATAGACTACGCTACTTACTGAGAATTTACATGTCTCGTATACAAGCCTTTCTGATTTCATTATTTCTTGAACTGTCACTGTGTAACCAAAAGAGCTCATAAATTCTCGTATTTCATTGGGAATTATCACCTGAAAAACAAATCACAATGTACAGAGCAAATGAGGATTCTATCCATAAGGTGGTAAATGAGTTAATGCAAACATTGTAATGATTTGAAATTCTCTCCCAAACTTCATGAAAGTTGACTTTAGGAAACTACAGAGATTGCACTGTAGTTTAGATGGACTTCATTTATATGTTACCGAATACACTTGTAAGTTTTTCATACTTATATGTCATATTTTCAAGGCCCTGAACTATCTCCATTATAATTTAGGCCAGTTAAATGTTTTTCATTTGATGGTTCAATCAAATCAATATTATTTTATGCTGTTTTTCTTTCTTTTAATCAGGCATGTTTTGGAATTTACTCAGCAAAAATAGTTCACATATAAAAATAAAAATTCAGCATCCTAAATATAATAACATAATTAAACATAAATGAGTTGGAAATGGTACAAAGAAAGGGCGCTAGATTTGTGCTCAGTGACTTTAATCCCAGGAGCAGTGTGAGCCGTATGTTAAAGAAACTTGGGTGGGAATCACTTGAGGATAGGAGGATGAAATCTAGACTGTGCTCTATGTACAATACGTACACAAATCAACCAGCATGGGGTGAGCTTAGCAAACGTATGGGAAATCCCACTTACATGGGTAGGAGCGATCACCCTTACAAAGTTAAGGGCCGACCACAGCAAACAAATTATGGTAAATATTCTTTTGTAAACCGTGCCATTTATAACTGGAACTCTCTGCCTGCCGCAGTCTTAGAGCCTTTTCCCAAACATATAGGTGTGTTTAAGAAAAGACTGACTATTTGTGTAAATACTCCAGTTTAATTGTTATTGAATTGTTATGTATAATTATTTATTTGTTATGTATATCCAATTTGCCACCGAAGACATACCCCCCATTGCAAAAAAAATGAATGAGTTCTTGTGCAGATAGCAACACTATTTTTTTTACCTCAACTTTCATTATTTCTTGTTAAAAATTTTATTTTATATGACTAAAATGTTTTCAAAATAGCTTTTGTAATAAACACTCTTTATGACACTGGTTGGTTCTTAAGTTTAGGGGCTGCGACAACGCGGTCATGTAGCCCCGTGTACTTTGGGTGTGTGTAGAATCTGTCTGATAACCGGTGTTAATTGTCATGAATGTATTAGTGTGTGTTATCTGTTTTTTAATTTAAGTACTGCAACTTAGAATTTTTCAAATAGTCCCTATTTTTGCCGCCAAGAGCCACCATCAATGACTACTAGGCCAAGTTCAGAACTTAGCTACTAGACGCCACTGCAGTCGGCTCTTGGCAAGGAACGTAGAAACCTAAGAGTGTTGTTTACATTCTTAACCTATCCAATTTAGCTTCACACAGGTGCAATTAGTGGAAGGTTCTTTAACATGCCATAAATCTATGACATGGGACCGCCGGCTTTACTTCCCCTCCGAAGGAAGGCATACTGAGGGATTTTTAACGCTCTTAAAAAATCCGACGGCTTCGGCCGGGTTTGAAACTGCTATCTTGGGCATAGAAGCTCAGCATGCTACCGACTACGCCACCGAAGCCGCTTTTATGACACTAAAATCTAGTCTTTTCTCCTGTAACAACTTGTCATGTACTAAAAGTTCACTGGCTTAGGACCATATAATAGCATTACCATTATAGAAACGCTATTCTGGTCCTGAGCCAGCGAGTTGTAACTCTTCAGTCGGTCAACACAAATTTGATCAATATGACTGGGCGGTAGTACAATGTATATATACAGTATACTGTATATATAAAGTAGGGGATTGCCTGTAGGGGCGAAGTACAGTGGGGACTTCGTGTGCCCCGGGACCGTTACGGTAGCTGTGAAGGTCCTACAGGAACACTGAAAAGTGACGGCTAATGGGGCTCTGGTGAAGCTACGATAGGCCCAGCAAGCCAGTAGTGGATAAGACTTTTGCTTTCAAGAAGGGAACAGGCCTCGGACATGACGGATATAATGGACGACGACCTAGCTGTGCTCATGGACTAAGATTTGGAACTTTAAACATACGAACACTGACGGGGAAGGTGGAGGAGATAGTGGATATGATGGAAGGAAGGAAGTTGGGTTTATTGGGATTGGCAGAAACAAAGTGGAAAAGGGAAGGAAGGAGAGAACTGAGAAAAGGCTATAGACTGTACTGGAGTGGGAATGAAGAGGGAAAGAGGAATGGAATGGGAGTAGTAATACGAGATGGTTTAAAAGAAGAAGTGAAGAGAATAAGTGATAGGATGATGAAAGTGAAAGTAGCACTGAGGGGAGAGACCTAGAAATAGTGCAAGTGTATGCTCCACAAGTAGGCTGCGCCTCTGAAGAGAAGGAGGAGTTTGAAGAGGAATTGCAGAAGCAGCTGGTAGGAAGAAATATGATTGTTATGGGGGATCTGAATGCCCATGTAGGAAGAGAAAGACAAGGGTATGAGAGTGTGCTTGGACCAGAGGGTTGGGGTGGAAGAAATGAGGAAGGAAAGAGACTGTTGGACTTCTGCCAAAGGAACAGCCTGCTAGTTGGGAACTCCTGGTTCAAGAAAAGAGAGAGCCACACAATCACATGGTACAGAGATGAATTGACCAGGAAGTCGGTGGTTGACTATATACTGTATGAGAAAGAATTAAATAAGAACATCATGGACATCAAGGTTATATCATCGGAAAAGCTGGATAGCGACCATCGATTGCTGGTAATGAATCTGAGAGGGACTAAGGAGAAGAAAGGGACTGAGAACCAGGAAAGACGTATAAGGATATGGAAACTGAAAGAAGGAGATAGAAGGGTCGAGTACCTCAAAATGGTAAGGGAAGGAATTCCAACAGATGAAGAAAGAGGGGTGGAAGAGGAATGGGCTAGATTTAAGAAGACACTAGTAGGTACAGCAGAAGCAATATGTGGGAGAACAAGTAGTAAGAAGAGGTGGAAGGAAACACCATGGTGGAATGAGAATACAAAAGATGTAGTAAGGGAAAAGAATAGAGCCTTTAGGAGGTGGTATCAAAATAGGACGGTAGAGACAAGGGAAGAGTACCAGGAAAGAAAGAAGGAGGAAAAGAGAGTAGTGGTTGAGGAGAGAAGTGGATGGAAGAGTGGACAAAGATGATGAAGGAGGATAGTGAAGGTACAAAAAAGGTCCTGTATGGGATGGTAAGAAATAAGAGGCGGAAGGATCCTACGGATTATGTTAGAATGGTGAACAATAGGGGACAAGACATAGAAAATAGGGAAGAACTGAAGAAAATGTGGAAAGAATATTTTGAAGAACTCCTGAACCCAAATGGAAACCACGGCGAGGAGTAAGAAACCAGGTAAAAGGAAGATGAACTGCAAACAGAAAAGGACTTAACATGGAAAGAAGTGGAAGATGCAGTGAGGAAGATGAAAGGAGGGAAGGCACCGGGTGTGGATGAGTTGAGTGTGGAGATGGTGAGAGCAGCAGGAGAGGTGGGGATACAATGGTTGTACCGAGTGATGAGGACAGCTTGGAAGGAAAGGAAGACCCCAGAGGACTGGAAAAAGGGAATAATTGTCCCGATCTTCAAGAAAGGTAGTAGAACAGAATGCAGAAACTATCGGGGAATAACACTGATGAGTCATTGTGCAAAGATGATTGAAAAAGTTTTGGAAAGGAGAATTAGGACAAGGATAGAAGGAGGGACGAGGGAAGAACAACATGGCTTCAGAGCAGGAAGGTCCACAGTGGATTTGATTTTTGCTGTAAGGCAGTTACAAGAACAGCACTATGAGTATGGAACAGATCTACTGATGGCCTTCCTGGACATTGAGAAAGCATATGACAGTGTATGCAGAAACAAAGTATGGAAGTCCCTGGAGGATAGAGGAGTAGAAAAATGGACTATTAGGAGGATAAAGGAGATGTACCAGGGAAGCGTGAGCTGTGTGATAGTGGGAGGAGAGAGATCGGACTGGTTGGAACAGAGAAACGGCCTGAAACAAGGAAGTGCACTGTCACCGTTACTTTTCATCGTGGTGATGGATGACATAATGACAAGAGTGGCACAAGTAATTGGGGAAGGAAAGATGAAAGCAATGGTGTTTGCAGATGATTTGATGATTTGGGGAAACAAGGAGGAGGAGGTACAGGAACAGTTGGACGTGTGGGAAGGAATAATACAAGGATATGGGATGAAATTTATCATAAATAAGAGTGAGATGGTGATCACAACAAGGAAGAAGGAAAGAACCACAACGGGAATAACAATTGGTGCGGAACAGCTGAAGAAAGTGGAGAGTTTGAAGTATCTGGGAAGCCTGATACAAGATAATGGAAGAAACGATAGAGAAATAAATGAGCGGGGGAGACAGGCAGAAGCATTCCGGAGGAGTGTGAGAAGCATGTTATGGAGCAAGGATGTCCCTCAGAACAGCAAAAAGATCATATATCGGACGTACTATGTCCCTATCCTGATGTATGCCTCGGAGACCTGGGTTATGAAAGGAAGGGAGAAGGGTAAAATACAGACCAGTGAGATGAGGTTCTTGAGAAGCAGTATGGCAGCTACAAAGATGGACAGAATAAGAAATGAGAGGACCATAGAATTAATGAAGGAGGAACCATTACAGGATAGTATAGAGAAATCTAGACTTAGATGGTTTGGACATCTAAAACTAATGGAGGAGAAGAGGATACCCAGGAGGATACACAAGGTGAAGTGGGAAGGAAAGAGACCGAGAGAGAGACCGAGAGACAGGTGGTTGAAGGGGGTGGAAGAAAGCGTGAAGAAGAGAGGAGAAGACTGGACAAGGGTGGAGGCTGAGAGATGGTGGGAAGACAGAAGACGTTGGAGAGGCTTGTGTTCCAAACAGACCCGGCCAGTGGCTGGAAACTGTGCAAGATGATGATACTGTATATATAAGTAAATAAATAAACACTCCTGATAAAAATTACATGTATTAGTTATAATCACAATGAAATAATGGACAATTTAGGATTACGCATTTCGACTGCCAAGTGGTCATCATCAGATCCTGATCGCTAGGGTTGAGGTTTTAATTTATCTACAAATATTAACAGGAGAGATCTTATTATACTTTGTATAATTGTAACTTATATCTGTACAGCTTGTCATGTGTTGAATAAATCTTGTTTTACATTTATCATATACTCATACAATTTTGATTTGTTTTCAAAATCATCCTGTAAATGAGTACACAAGTGTGCTTCTGATGAACTCGGTAATAATATTGAATAAGATATTACTGTATGTCAGATCATTAGTATTCTTTAGTGAGTGTAATTTTTTAGTAGTATGTTTTTCAATACATTCCAATAGGTCCTTTGTTGCAAAATCTGCTATCTCATGAACATAGATATCAGATGAAAATCAGCAGCAGAAATAAAAAAAGAAATAGGAAATCATTCCTAGACTTCCTATGAATGGAGGCTAACTTCTACATCAAAGGCTGAGGTAAAAAAAAAAGAACTTCTTGCAAACAACATATCCAAACAAAACATCTTCTGGAACTTGTCATTTACAGCTGTAGTGCAACTTAATTCCTAGAGGATGCAGGGACCCATCAAGGATGTGCCATGTGTCTAGGCATTCCATCTGATGATATTCTTTGCATCATCGTCCACTTTTGTTTCCTGTATGCCACTTGCACAATCACATGTCTCTCCCCATACTCACTAACTCCCTACTGGAAGGGAAACCTTTGGCCAATCACATCTTCCCTCACCTGTTTAAGTCTCTACAGAATGAACAACTGTCGGGAATTTTTGAAACCACTGAGTCACGTCAATCAAACTCTGTAGTCATGCCAAGCTAGCTTAATTCTTTCTGGCATGTTCTATTGGATAAGCATTACTACTCATTGCTTTGTGGGGCCTGTGTGGTGAAGTCGGTAGAAGCGCTGAGCTTCTAACTGAAAGGGAATGGATTTTAGAAACAAAACTACCACTTTTAGAAACGTAAATAGCCCTGGGATTAACTTAGCCTAAACCAGCACCAGGGTAATTCCTGGGAGCAAAGACGGCCGGGCATGGAGCTGACGACTCCATCCCTCCTATTGCCGATGTCACAAAGGGTGGAAGCCTCTACCATCCACTACTCCCAGGGCCTCCATGGCCTGTACGGAGTTGGCTTTGCTTTTAGTCATTGCCTTGTATTGGTGTCTTAACATAAGTTTTCATTATAGGTTGTGGTACCTGGAAAACTGTTAAATTCTTATGTATTCACCTCTAATTTTCATACTGGTACCATGCATAGTTGTGCTATGCACTAGGAGTGCTGTGGTCCTAAACTTTCCTTAACTGGCCATGTTTTCTTGGAAGTCAAGTACTTTCAATATCGAACTGAACTTTCTTTATCGAATGGTAACTTTTGGCCATGTTTTGCTCAAAAGCTCACTCCATCACTCTTGTGTCATTCTACTGTAATATGTTAGGTTCACACAATATGGCATGCACTTCAGACTTACTACTTTCACAGTAGGAAAGGCTACTGAAATTAGCAAGGCTAATTCAGGCCATTTTCACCGGATATACTGAATTTTTTATTCAAATTTTCATTATATTATTTTCATTCTTTCTTATTTTGTAGCATTCTTGTTACAGCTGGGTATCAACATTTTCCTTGAAACCTATATTTGGTTCTCACTATCTGTTAAGGATGTCCATTGTGTATAGCATCTGATATTTGGAATTTAACCCATGTATCACTGTAGTATGGGATTAGCCCTTATGTAGGCTTGGGAAGAAAAGCCTGAGTGGGAGTTTTGGAATTATTAGGGTTTTGAGTTGTGAGCCACATACTGCAATTTTTTTGTGGTTAAATGATTGTAACCTGATGTTCATATTCTCTACAAGAAAGTTTTCTATACCTAGGGCATAAGATCTGATGTATTGGTATACTGCTTCCACGAAGCTCAGCCTACAAGGAATCCTATCAAACCCTTAATAACCTAGTTTTAGGATATAGGCTACTCATAGCTCCTGGCTATTTTGAATCCTTGTTGTAAGGTAATTTGAACTTTCATATTTTTTCTTATTCGGAGGCAAAGTGTAGGGTCATGGCTCACCCATTTATTGGTAAAGTGCTTGGCATCCTTTAAAGTTCTTTTCTTTACTTCTATGCAGTAATATCTTTGTGAAGCCACTTTATATGTAGTTAGGATTTATCTCCTTTCAACTACTACATATGTCATTACGTGACATAATAGTTAAAGCACGGATTTAAAAGTACAAAGCAATAACATTTACCATCCTAGGAAAATGTCAGAAATTTTCTGTATTGATTTATAGATAACTCTTAGAAATACTATGCCTAATACAAATTATGAAACGTCGATTCGATTGTACAAGTTTCGATATTCATTGACATCTTCATCAGCGTTCAACATTACTAAAATAAAATGGATATCCTTACAATAATTTGATTAAATAAAAGTTACTTACATATAATTTTTTCAAAAACACTTAGAAGAAGTTGTTTCTACCTAGGTAAACTGTGTCATTGGAGTTGCGATGGATGGTAGAAATCTACGAAGGTAGAAATCTCAATTCCCTCTATCAATGTTTACAATTTTACCACCATCCATCACAACTCCAATGACACAGTTTAGAAACAACTATTGAAAAAATTATATTTAAGTATTTGGAACTTTCATTTAATCAAATTATTGTAAGGATATCCATTTTATTTTAGTAATGTTGATGAAGATAACAATGAATATCGAAACATGTACAACAATCGAATAGATGTTTCATAATTTGTATGGATAGGTGTAGTATTTTTAAGAGTTATGTAAAAGTACTGTAAGTTTCTGTAGTCTTCTTGCACTGTCTCACAAACGTGTCCAAGTTTTACAAGAGAAAAAGAAGGAAGGCAAATTTGTTAATGTTGTTAACAGGGGAAAGCATGTTGCACTAAGAAAGTATTCAGAAGAACATACAAAACATGTGGACACATCAATTCTTTTCCCTTAGAAGAAAACTATTATTGTAGAGAGTGATTTAACAAAGAATCATTATGTTCCAATTTTAATAAATCAAGGCTATTTCAAGCATTTACTCTAAAATACCCAGGTTACAGACACCTGGTAGAATATCTGTATGCTCACAGTCAATTGACTGAAGGTATGTATCTACCATCATTGACACTGTAATATGTGCTAATCATGACGGCTACTACAGAGTAACACAAAAGACGCCATTACTTCGAGTGCATTACATTAAACAGTGCCACAGAGTCTAAAAAGTTAGCTACTTCATAATACAAGTTTGGACACGTATTCATGTTAGTGTCAAGGAAGACACATAATGTGTCTTTGGAACAAGAAGGGGTGCAAATGAAATTGTTTCCTCATTGAAAGTTCTTTCCCTCCTTCACTCTAATAAAAGAAAGCTAGAACCGGTAATTTGGATCGATAAATGCATTGGATAGAACAAAAATAAGATGATAATTGTTGTTCTTCATATTGTGAAAGGCCTTCTTCTTCTATATGCCCTGCCAAACTCCCAGACGTTAGCGATCAATATGGATAGTCTTCGTCTATCTTCAGCAACACGGTTTAGCTGTTCCATAGTTCTTGTGACAGTCCAGTCTTGAAGATTCCGAAGACAAGACGTCCTTTTCCTGCACGCTCTTCGATGCCCGTCAATTTCGCCCTTTAAAATGAGGTGTAATATTCCTATATTGCATATTTTGCACCATGTAATACATGACCCAGGTATCCAATTTTCCTACATTTGATGGTAATCATCAGCTCCCGCTTAGAGTTTGACCTCCGAAATACCTGTTCATTAGAGATGTGATCTATCCCAGGGATTTTCAGTATCCTTCTATGGAACCACATTTCCAGAGCTTCAAGCCTTTTAATGGAAGACGATTTTAAAGTCCAAGCTCCATAAAGCAAGGTGGACCAAACATAACATTCCACAATATGCTGTCTTTGTTTTAAATTTAAGGCATCATCACACAATAAAGGTCTCATTTTTTGAAAGTTGAACTTGCCATTTCTATACGGGTCTTAATTTCAAGATCTGGATTCAAATCCTCTGAGAACCAACAACCAAGGTACCCATACTTAAAATTGTCAACTTGTTGAATTTGTTGTTCTTTCAGTGTCAAAATTACTTCAACCCTTCTATGACTGAAAACCATTAATTTTATTTTTGTTTGTGTTGATTGACAGACCCATTCTTCTCCAACTATATTAAGCTTATTATAGCTTATTATTATTATGTATAGCTGTAGGGTTTCAATACTACTGGCCAGAAGAATTGTGTCATCTGCATATCTTAGTGTACTTATTAGTTCCCCGTTGACCTTGATTCCCACTGCTGTATTTTCTACTGCCCGAAAGGCCACATTGATTAAATCAGTCATAAGTTTCTTTCAGCTGCAATTCATTCTTTCTGTGTGAATGTGATTTTGCAATGACTGAGAAGAGGAAACATGTCATGTATCATACAATTTTCTTCTTCTTCCTATCAAGTGTTAGGCCAGGTGGCCTGTTACGGTTTCGTTCCATCTCTTCGTAGGTCGACCTACGTCTCTTCTGCCTCTAGGTTGGTATTTGAGTATTCGCCTGGTGATCCGGCCGGTCTTCATACGTAGTACATGGTCCTTCCAAGCTGATCTGTAGTTCTGTACTGTGTTGATAATTGGTTTTAGTTTTAGTTTTATTTATTTATTTATTTATTTATTTACATAGGTCCCAATGAGCCTGAGCTCGTGTTAGGGACAATCAAGTAACATAGTTACAGCATGGCATATATATAATTTTGGTAACATTATTGTTTAGTTTAATAGTAGCCTAACTTATATTAGATTGCTAGTGACTAACTTTACAGAGATAATTCGGTATGATACATTGCATTGCTTAAGGCTATTGTACATGGGCTATTCATTCCTTAATAGGAAGTCTTTTGTTTTCCTCTTAAATGTTTTTATAGAGAAACTTTCCCTTATGCCTAATGGTAGTGAGTTGTATTCTTTCATTATAGAGGACATAATTCCTTTAGTTCCAAATTTAATGGATTGGGAATGGCTGGTGAATATTTGATTTACTCCTCTTGTTGCATAATGATGAATGTCATTTGCATGGGTAAAATGGATGTGTGAGTGTATCAATTTGTTTTCTAATTTGTATACAAATACTGTTGCTGACATAGCTATTTGTTTTTGCAGTGGCATAATTTTAGTTCTTGAGTATAATTCATTTGAGGGTGTGAGCCAAGGAAATCCAAAGATAGATTTTATAGCACGTTTCTGGAGTATCTCAAGTTCTTTTATCAGCTCCTTCTTACAATACCCCCATATGAAATTCATGTACATTAGATGTGAATGTATCAGAGCAAAGTGTATATTTTTCAATTGTTGGCTAGTAAGACAGCTATATCTTAATCTGAAAATAATACCAATTAAAGGGCTGATTTTATGTTTTACATTTTCTACATGATTTTCCCAGGTTAGTGTACTATCTAGTGTGATACCTAAGTATGTTGCCGATTTAACCCTTTCTATTTCTTTGTTGGCTATGTTGACTATGTTTGTGGTCTCAATCTTGTATGATGGTTTATGGAAGAATAAATATTTTGTTTTAGTGATATTGATAACCATTTTGTGTGCTCTCAACCAATCCACCAGCTTATTGAGATCATAATTAATATTTAGCATAATTTCCTGTTCAGATGTTCCCAGATAGAGTATAAAAATATCATCTGCAAATAGTTTAAGCTTGCCTTTCAATTCGAATAATACTATATCATTAATATAGGCCAAGAAAAGAATTGGTCCTAAGACCGAACCTTGAGGTACTCCTGTGTCAATTCTCATTTGAGATCCTTTTACATTATCGATTGCAACATATTGTTTTCTGTTAGTGAGGTAGTTCTTGAACCAATCATTTGCCACTCCTCTGATGCCTGCAAATTCTAGTTTATTAAGGAGAATCTTATGGTTAACCAGATCGAAGGCTTTTTGAAGGTCAATTAGTACACCAGCAGCTAGTTTGTTTTCATCTAATGCCTTTTCTACATCAGTTACTACGGTACTTCAAATATAGCACTATCAGCTCCTCTATTTGGAATAAACCCATATTGGCAGTTTGCAAAGTAATCATTTTTCATGAAGAAATGCATAAGTCTTCGTTTAACAACGCTTTCTAGAACCTTGCTGATGGCAGATATAATATTAATGGGTCTGTAATTTGATGGGTGGGTTTTGTCTCCTTTTTTGTAGATCGGGACCACCCTAGAGACTTTACAGGCATCGGGGAATATACCAGTCATCAGTGAAAGATTTATTATTTTGACAAGATATGCTGTAAGGCCCTCAAGACACAATTGTAGCATGACATTAGTAGTGTTGTCCTCACTTATATTGTTTTTGTGTTTTAGGGAGTTTATAATTGATTGTATTTCATTAGCATCAGTAGGTAACATAAAGATTGTCTTAGTGCTAGTAGTATTTTTATAGCTTGTAATGTCCGAGGTAGAACCGTTTCCTTGATTTTCCCATATACTGTTAGCAATATTGACATAATATTTATTAATTTCATCACATATATTTTCCTTTTTTTCGACATTTGTGCCGTCGACTATAAGTTTGACAATTTCATTTTTCCCCTTCTTTGGCCTATTTAACATCTCATTAACAACACTCCACACTTCCCTCTGATTATTTGCATTTTGAATTTTTTGGTCAAAGTAGTTTCTTTGTAGGTTTCTCTTAAGTTTTGTAACTTGGTTGCTAATAATTTTATATTCTTCTAAAATTTCTGCAGATGGATTTTTAACTTTGGTTTTTGTATATATCTTATCTTTCCTGTGTATTAGTGCTAAAAGATCTTGTGTGATCCAGGGTTTTATTGGTGGGGCACTTGGCTCCTTATTCGTATATTTCATAGTACAGGCTTCTATTCCTTTATTAATAAAATCACAGAATTTATTGTAGTAGTCATTGATGTTAGTTTCATTGCATACAAATTCTTGAGTTAATAAATATTTATTAAGTTTTTTGTAGTTTATTTTATCCTTTTCTATTGGCCTATCATCACATATTGAGTTCCTGTTTATCTTTTTGTTTCTCATTTCACAGATGAGTAAATGGTGATCACTCAAATCATTATCAATATTATAGACATTACATATTTTGTCACAGTCGTTCACCAATACATGATCAATTAGAGTAGAGCTAGTTTGTGTTACACGAGTTGGATATTTTGTATTACATAAGACTAGACCGTATGATTTGACTAGGTTAATATAACTACTAGTATATCTGTCCCCAAATAATAGATCGATATTCATATCACCTAGTATTATAACAGGATTCGTTGAGTAAGAACTAATAATTATTTCGAGATCAGTTAGAAAGTGTGGAATGTTGCTTTTATGAGGGTTATAAGCAGTGATTATATTGTATTCTTGATGGCCTTTTCTCACAGTAATGTGCAGTATGCTGTGGGTGGAATTTATTTCCTTTACAAGGGTACTGCTACATTTGTTTGAAATATACAAAGATACTCCCCCTCCAGTTTGCTTTCTAACTATGTGATATGCAACATATTTCTTAATATTGAAAAACATTTTTGTTTGTTCTGTTAACCAATTTTCTGAGATTGCTAGGACATCTACACCTTTGATTCTGTCTAACATTATTTGGATATCATCGAACTTGTTTTTTATGCTATGTGCATTTATGTGTACTCATTTTAGTGTACTGGTAACGGTTATTATCTGTTTACTGTCCTTAATTTTATAATAATCGCTAAGTGTATTACAGTTACACTCGGTTAATTCTAGTGTATTATTATTTGCATTACCTAAAAAATTTAATTTCTGTAATTCTAGTTCCATATGGGATAATATTTAGTAGATATCTTACTATTACATAGATTTTAGTTTGAGAGGGCTAGTTCATCCAGTATTTCAGTACTTGATATAAGCTTTGAAGTTCCATTTTGATTTTTCCGAATGTATATTTTGCAGTCTCTGACCCAAGTTGAAAAGATTTTTCCCTGTTGTCTCAATTCACGGCACTTTTTGGCGATGGTTTCATTTCTTGGGGTCAGGTGTTCATTGATATATATATTACAACCATCACTGTAACCAATTTCACTCGTCTTCAGGGTCTTCTTTTGTCTTCTGCTACTGAGGATCTCTTCCTCTTTAAGGATAACCTCAGATCTTTTCCTATGCCATAATGTGCATCCAGATGTTCTCCTCATGAACCGCATCTCGGCACTCGTTAGTCTCCGTTCATCCCCTATGTGAAGGATCCAAGCTTCGTTGCCATATAGAAGTTTGATTCGAGTGTGCTTCTGGACTAAAGATGGTCTGAAGATGTTATTTATTAGTTCGTTGACCTTAGTGAAGTTGATGATTTTGTGCTGCATATCGGTTCCTTAGATGTAGCTGAGGTTATAGCTGAGATATTTGAATGTTGATACCTGCTCAAGGTTTGTATTTTCTATTGCTATTTTTGTTCTCTCATGGTTTTTCCCGATGAAGGCCATCATATATATTATTTCAGTAGTATGCATCCCTCCTGCGGCGCTCACAAGCGATCGATCGTGAAAAATGAGCATTCAAATGAAAGAGAATATATATTACCAGTGACACATTGCACTCTAATTTCATAAATATCTACAATTTCTTTAAAAAATGACTTTTAAAAAACTGTACGAAGTGTGCAATTTGCATTTACTGTTGATGCAGGAAGATAAGCTCCATAATTGGTGTCCACTTTACATTTTGGTCGCTGTGACACCTGTTTCAAGTCATTTTAACATTCTGAGGTTTTTCCTTTATCATTTTGCATGGATTTCAGAAACAGTAAATCAAAGCAATGTGTACTCAAATCGTATAATTTCATAAATTAGCAGTGACGAATTGCATTCTAATTTCATAAATATCACTTTTTGTAAGAAGTGTGCGATTTGCAAATACTGATGTTCTAACAAGCTGCAATTATGAGTTGTCGTCTAAACCCTTAAAACTATTAAACCTTAATTATTTTACAGGATTTTCTTCTGCATTCTAATTTCATAAATATCGATCATTTCGAATGGTTTTCAGGAACAGTAAATCAATGGATTGAGTACCCTAATCGTATAACTGGTGAGTGTTACGTCGTCTAAAACCTTAGAACTATTAAACATTAAGTTAATTCTTTTACACGTTATCTTCTATCATTTCCCATGGTTTTCAGAATCAGTCAGCTAAATCATTGGATTGGGTGCTCAAATCGTATAACCGGCGAGTGTTACTGCTAAGCTTTCAATCAATGGACTCAGCACACACATGATTTAAGCTCATCCGTTTAAACAATGGATTTATAAAATTCCAGGTTTGTTAATATGCCGCGATACAGGTTTTTCTTCTGCATTCTAATTCCAAAAATATCGATTTTTGTAAGAATTGTGCTTTTTGCTATGTGGTTTACAGAATCAATAAATCAATGGATTGGGTACAGGTTTTTCTTCTGCATTCTAATTCCATAAATATCGATTTTTGTAAGAAGTGTGCTTTTTGCAAATACTGTTGCTGTATCATGCTATAATATGAGTTGTCGTCTAAAACCTTAAAACTATCATCATCATCATCATCATCATATAGGCCTCATAAATTAGCAGTGACGAATTGCATTCTTATTTCATAAATAGGCCTATCAATTTTTGTAAGAAGTATGCTATAGAACGTTAAATCCCTTACTGTTCTTCTTCTATCATTTCGCATGGATTTCAGAAATAGTAAATCAATGGACTGAGTAGGCCCTACTCTAAATCATAAAACCGGTGAGTGTTAAGGCGTCTAAAACCTTAGAACTATTAAACAATAATTCTTTTACAGGTTTTTCTTCTATCTTCTATCATTTCCCATGGTTTTCAGAGTTAGTAAATCAATGGATTGGGTACTCAAATCGTATAATTTCATAAATATCGAATAACCGGTGTTATGATGATCCAATTTTCAGTGATTGCCTTCTTAAGTTAGGGAACGTTCAACTTGGAATTCTGACTGAAAGTTAATGTATCGAATAACCGGAGAGTGTTGCGGCTAAACTGTCAATCAATGGACTCAACACACAAATGGCATTAATAGTGACGAATTGCATTCTAATTTCATAAATATCAAAGGAAGAAACCAGCCACGCAGATCGTTGCGCTTAGGAACAAGGAAGCCTCACTGTAAGCGGGGCATGAAGAAGTTTTACAACGAGGGCTGTCCTGATAAGGGAGAACGAGGCTCCTCAGCCAATAAGATAAAGCAGGAAATCTTGACCAAGATGCTTTCTGCCCGGAGTGCACTCAGAAGCAACAAAAAGGAATTCTGCCCGATTTATCAGAGGCAATGCACTAATGAGGACAGCACAATCGAATGCGATAGGTGCAGAGAAATGACCCACGAGAACTGTACTGGCCTCATTGGTCAGGAAGTCAAAGACCTTGAAAGAAAGAACAGAAAACTGATATGGCTGTGTGAAATATGTAAACCTGAGGCACTGGACATGAATAAATCCTGTAGGGTGGTAATAGCCGCCCTTGCCGAAAAGGTGGAGGACCTAACACAATACATCAAAACCCGACTTCAGGAAAACATGGAAAATCAGATCAAGGAAGCAGTATACAATGCTCACAGAAAGATACCAGCCCCAGCACGCTCTCATGCTGACGCTCCACTCATGAAAGCGAAAGCACCCCTGTAGGTAACGTGCAAAGGAGTTTAGCGCTGAGTGCCTCACACAGGAATGGGAGAGCTGCCCTGCAGGCAGTGTAGGATGGCGTTTAACGCTGATCGTTGCACTTAGGAACAAGAGAGCCTCACTGTAAGCGGGGCGAGAAGAAGTTTTCCAACGAGGGCTGTCCTGATAAGGGAGAAAGAGGATCCTCATCCGACAAGATAAAGCAGGAAATCTTGACCAAGATGCTTTCTGCTCGGAGTGCACCCAGAAGCAACAAAAAGGAATTCTGCCCGATATGTCAGAGGCAATGCACTAATGAGGACAGCACAATCGAATGCGATAGGTGCAGAGAAAAGACCCACGAGAACTGTACTGGCCTCATTAGTCAGGAAGTCAAATACCTTGAAAGAAAGAACAGGAAACTGATATGGCTGTGTGAAATATGTAAACCTGAAGCACTGGACATGAATAAATCCTGTAGGGTGGTAATAGCCGCCCTTACCGAAAAGGTGGAGGACCTAACACAATACATCAACACCCGACTTCAGAAAAAAATGGAAAATCAGATCAAAGAAGCAGTATACAATGCTCTCAGAATGAAACCAGCCACAGCACGCTCTCATGCTGACGCTCCACTCAAGAAAGCGAAAACACCACTGTAGGTAACGTGCAAAGGAGTTTAGTGCAGAGCGCCTCACACAGGAACAGGAAAGCTGCCCAGCAGGCAGTGTATGGACTAGTTTAACACTGATCTTTGCACTTAGGATCAAGGGAGCCTCACTGTAAGCGGGGCGTGAAGAAGTTTTCCAACTAGGGCTGTCCTGATAGGGAGAAAGAGGATCCTCAGCCAACAAGATAAAGCAGGAAATCTTGACCAAGATGCTTTCATAAATATCAAGTAACTGGTGAGTGTTATGATGATCCTATTTTCAGTGATTGCCTTTTTAAGTTAGAGAACGTAGAGCTTGGAATTCTAGCTGAAACGTAAATAGTGTTCTATAATAATTTGGTTGAAATAAAATCATTACAACCTTTCTCCTTGTCACTCATTTTAAACCTATTGGGGAAAGTATGACTTATGAACATGTGAGATTTCTCGCAAGGGTACTTAAATCGTATAATTTCATAAATATCGAATAACCCGTGTTATGATGATCCAATTTTCAGTGATTGCCTTCTTAAGTTAGGGAACGTTCAACTTGGAATTCTGACTGAAAGTTAATGTATCGAATAACCAGAGAGTTTTGCGGCTTAACTCTCAATCAATGGACTCAACACACAAATGGCATTAATAGTGACAAATTGCATTCTAATTTCATAAATATCAAAGAAAGAAACCAGCCACGCTGATCGTTGCGCTTAGGAACAAGGATGTGTGAAATATGTAAACCTGAGGCACTGGACATGAACAAATCCTTTAGGGTGGTAATAGCCGTCCTTGCCGATAATGTCGAGGACCTAACACAATACATCAAAACCTGACTTCAGGAAAACATGGAAAATCAGATCAAAGAAGCAGTATACAATGCTCACAGAAAGATACCAGCCACCGCACGCTCTCATGCTGACGCTCCACTCAAGAAAGCGAAAGCATCCCTGTAGGTAACGTGCAAAGGAGTTTAGCGCTGAGCGCCTCACACAGGAATGGGAAAGCTGCCCTGCATGCAGTGTGTGAAGGCGTTTAACGCTGATCATTGCACTTAGGAACAAGGGAGCCTCACTGTAAGCGGGGCGTGAAGTTTTCCAACGAGGGCTGTCCTGATAAGAGAGAAAGAGGATCCTCAGCCAACAAGATAAAGCAGGAAATCTTGACCAAGATGCTTTCATAAATATCGAATAACTGGTGGGTATTATGATGATCCAATTTTCAGTGATTGCCTTCTGAAGTTAGAGAACGTAGAGCTTTGGAATTCTGACTGAAATGTAAATAGTGTTCTATAACCATTTGGTTGAAATAAAAACATAACAACCTTTCTCCTTAAGTCTCTCATTATAAATCTATTGGGGAAATTATGACTTATGAATATGCGAGATTTCTTGCATGGGTCCGCTAGTAACTTGAGTTTTGGTAAGGGAAATCTCCATGTTGTAATTTCTTGCTGTTGTGTGAAGATTATAAACTGATCTCTGTAAATCATCTTCAGGTTCTGCAAAAAGTACCAAGACATCTGCAAACAGTAGATAGTCTATATCAAGTTGTCTATCTAAGTTAATGTGGCCATGTTTTTTTTTTGTCTCCATTCACTGATGATTTTATTTATATACTGTATATGTTGAACAGAAGTGGTGAGAGACAACAGCCTTGTCTAACTGATCAATGGGTTTCCATTCCGTCTGCTGTTGTTCCATCTCACAGCAATCACATTTTGACTGTAGATATTTTGAATTGCTTTTATTATGTGATGGGGTATCACTTTTTGCTAAAATGTTCCAAATTTACCTTCTGTCTATGTTATCGAAAGCCTTCACAAAATCAATAAAGGCTAATAATGTGTTTCTAGATTAAATTCTTTCCTTTTCTCAATGGGTATCTTCAGTGTGAAATATCCATCGGCACATGATCTGCCTTTCCGGAATCCATTCTGTTTCTTCTCCCAGGAGTGGTTCATAGAAGGTTTGCAGTCTTAAAAAGATGGTATATTGGCTTTCATGGCCAGTGAATTAAAACTCAGCAATTTTTCTAGGTTTGTGTGGGGTTTTGCCTAGGACAACAAGCTGGTTCATCAGCGGGCTCTTAGTGGCCCCGCCCGGACCCCCACAGGAGTAGCGAACTGCGTGCTACCTCCCTTTTAATGAAGAGCACCTGCACCTCTTCACTGGGAGAACTAAAAGCTCAAGCAGCCATAACGTCCCTATGAAGGCTTTCAAAAAGATGGTATATTGGCCTTCACAGCCAGTGAATTAAAACTCAGCAATTTTGTAGTCTTAGTCTTACAATGCTGGAATAGATTTTATAACCATTGTTGAGTAAACTGATTCCTCTGTAATTATTGCAGCCTTTGACATCAAGTTTTTTATGGATGGGTATGACAATTGCTCTCTGCCATCTATGGGGTGGAGTTTCTCCCTCCCAAATTCTGTTCAAAAAGTTTAGAAGTCGTTCTTTGAATTTTTTGTCACTGAATTTAACAGTTCCATATTAATGTCGTCCTCTCCAGGGGATCTGTTACTTTTACTGGTCTTCAGTACTGATTCTAACTCGTTAAATCGGATGTCATCTGGTCTGTTAGTGTATATGAGGTATATCTCCTCTGGGTCCACAGCTCTTGAAAATAAGTTAGCCAAGTTTCCTTGTTTATCACTGGAATATCCGAGTCACATCATACTTCTCTATTTAATTTCTTAATAATTTTGAATGTGGAGGGTGTTTGTCTTGTTAAATCTCTTTCCAGGTTATGTATGAATCGGTCCCATTGTTCGCTGTTTTTTCCTAGTTTCTTTTTTTGGTATTGCTCTTTTCCTTTTGCATTCAGTGAAGTCTTCTGCTTTCTTTGTTGTTAAATATTGCTTATAAGCATTTCTCTTGTCTCAATAACCTTCTTGATATCTTCATCCCAGGCTCTCAGTCCTTGTTTTCTATTCCAACGTTTTTTCGTTCCTATGCTTTCATTTGCTGCTTCTTTCAAAATAGTGATTCGGTTTTCCCATTCTAATTCAATAATAATAATAATAAAATTAGCCTATAGACATCCCGTAAGGGCAAAGGCCTCCTGTTTGCACGGGGACGTGCTCGTGATTAGGCTCCGATGGTGAGCATCCTTGGGAGCTTTTGTCTTGTTGCACTCACTGTCATTGTCTTTCTGTCCTGTTTGGTGCGTGTTGATTCCTGTTTGGCTCCAGCTGTCTCCATGCTTCCCTGTCTCTTGCCACTCTCGACCATTGGTTTCCCGCTTTAGCTCTAAAGTAGTCTGACCATCTGGTTTTTTGGCGTCCCACGTTTCTTCGTCCTTTTCTCGGGTCCCACATCGTGGTGTGATGCATCCATTTCTGGTGATCCATGCGTGATACGTGTCCTCCCCATTTCCATTTTAGGCTTTCTGCCCTTTCTACCACGTCGCTAGTTTCCCCTAATGAGTATTTCTGCTCGATTTCCCGCAATTGCCTCTGATATAGCCATTTGATGCTTTGGTCCTGTAAGAGTTTGACTCTCTATTGGAATGCAGTTGACTTATGTATCTGCTTTCTTTTATTGCTATTCAGCCATCGGGGTGGAATCTTGTTGTACCAACCAGGAGGTGATGATCCGATTCAATTTTGTATGCTCTGAAGACTCTTGTGTCGATCATATACTACCTTAGTTTCTCATTGGTGATAATGTAGTCTATGATTGATACTTGTTCTCTCGCTGACCAGGTGTATTTATGTGAATCTTTGTGTGGGAATAATGTATTGCATATGTACTGTAGAGTTTGTTATAAATTGCCATGTTGATCAGTTTCAGTCCGTTACTATTTTGTATAGGTTCTCCATGGGATCCTATTTTATTCTCTATTCTAGTGTTACCAACTCACACGTTTAAGTCGCCCATTAAAAGAATATAGTCTTTCTTATTAATCTTATCAAGGATTTCTTGAAGCTTTGTATGTAGCATATCAGTTTCTTCTTTTCTACCCTGTTCTGGAGCGTATACACCTAGGACTGTCAAGTAGCCTCGTTGTGTCTTCAGCCTAACTTTTACAATTCGTTCATTCCAAAAGGTATAGTGGTATATTATAGTCTGTGATATAATGCACAAGTTTCCGCATTACATCACAGACTATAATTGAAATTGTCAATACAGATCAAAATGGTAACAAATACTCCCAATAGTGGTATATGGTTGACTTTAGTGATTTGTGTATCATGATCATAACCCCTGCTTGAGCCTCGATGTTTCTGTCAACACAGTTGAAGATCTGGACATAGTTGTTTGTGTCTTTTGTGCCTTTCAGTTTGCGTTTGGTTTCTGTTATAACTGCCATCTTAACGCCTTTTTTGCTTAAATTATCATCCAGTTGGTCATCTTTGTGTGCTAATGCTCGTACGTTCCATGTACCAAACCGTATTTTATTATTTTTCCAATCCTTGTCCTTTTCCTTGCCATGGTCATCATCATTAATATCCGTCCTTTATTTCCATCTTTGAGACTTGAAAGCAGATTAAGGTCCTACCAATTGGTTGCTAGCTGGTAATGGGGTTGCCACATTTCCAGTGCCAGACCAGCATTTAAGTTTTCTGTAGATGTTGTCTCCCCTAGGACATGATCTAGCAGGCAAAATATCCTTATATTGTTGTAAATGTGGAAGGAAATGGTTTCAAGGATTTACACAAAGCTGCTGACAGTTATGCGAAAGCAGATACATCCCAGATTTCCTGGATTAATATAATGAACGAAAATCCTTCCCTTGTATGTGTGGACGCATCTTTCTGTGCCATTTCTGGCCTAATTTCATCTATCCTTGTGGCTTTGTGACATTGTAGTTTATTTACCACCCTCTCTACTTCCTCAACTGTGATCCTGTTCCCATTCTCATTCCCCTTCTGCATAATCTTTAAATCTGCCAAATTGCTAGATAGGTCTTCATTCACATGTAGCAAGTTTTCAAAGTATTCCTGCTATCTTCCCAATGCTTCCTCAGCATCTACGATGAGTTTCCCTACATTTTACAGAACACTGCTCATTTCTCTTTTCCCTCCATTTCTAAGATTCTTTATAACACTCCAGAAAGGCTTTCCTGCCATTTGACCTAACGTTTCTAATTTATCTCCAAATTCCTCCCATGATTTCCTTTAGGACTCTGCTTTTATTTGTTTGGTTCTGTTCCTTTCCACTTCTCTGTCTGCTGGATTCCTTGTTTGGAGCCATTTTTTGTAAGTCTTCTTTCTACTTGTACAAGCGGACTACGCTATGTTATTCCACCAGGATGTGCACTTTTTCCTGTCTTTACACACTGTTGTCCCAAGACATGCCTTTGCTACTACTAGTACTGCATCACTGTATCCTGACTACTCCGTTTCTATGTCCTGTAATTCTTTACCAATTCTTTTTGGGAATTTCTCATCAATCATTTCCATGTATTTCTGCCTAAGTTCCTTATCCTGGAGATTTTCAACCCTAATCCATCTGCAAACAGCTCTCACTTTCTGCACTTTGGATCTAACTATGCTTAATTCACAGCAGATCAGCTTGTGGTTTGTTTCATCAAAATAAAGCCCCTAAATACCATGCAATTCCTTATCAATTTTCTAAATTGAAAGTCAGTAATGATATATAAGGTGCGTTCAAAAAGTAACAAGCCGGAGGCTGGAATGCGCAAACCGGTGAAGACATCGGCTAATCGTGGCGTGTGTAACGAGGTGTGGTTCCGACCAGAGCGTGGAAGGTCACAGCCCGTCGCTAGAGGGCACATGTGCACGTCACGTGACGATACAAAGCGAGCAGCAGCATGCATCAATTGTCCAACGCTGCCAGGCGCATTGCAAACAGTGACATGGAGGCGTCAAACGAAGAGCAAAGCAGTGTTGTTTGGTTTCTGACAGCGGAAGGAGTAGGGGGAACGGACATTCATCGCCGAATGTCACAAGTGTACGGCGAACACTGCATGTCCCTTGCAAGGGTCAAGGCGTGGCACAAGCGCTTCAGGGAAGGACGGGTGTCGTTAGCCAATGATGCCCGGTCTGGGGCACCCCCCTGCATTACCGATGACAACGTCCAGCTGGTTGATGCACTCATTACCCAGGACCGCCGTGTGATAGTGAACGCCATAGCCGTCGTGGTCGGATTGAGCGTCGGAAGTGTGCACACCATCATGAAGGAACGATTGCACTTGCGCAAAGTGTGTGCCCAATGGGTGCCCCACAGTCTTCAACCACACCAGGAAGAATGTCGAATGGCCCACTGTCTTGGTCATCTGCAGCGCTATGCGAGGGAAGGGAATGGGTTCCTGGCACGAGCGGTGGCTGGAGACTGGTCATGGTGTCATCACTTCGAACCAGAAACCAAACGACAAAGCCTCCAGTGGAAGCATCCAGGGTCACCACCACCCAAAAAAGGCAAGGCCATCCACACGAGTGCAGGAAAGGTAATGCTGACGTTCTTCTTTGACCGAGATGGCCCCTTCTGATACACTTCATGCCACACGGGACAACAGTGAATGCCCAGCGTTACTCACAAACCTTGACCACCCTTCACCAAGCTATCAAAACAAAACAACCAGGCAATCTCACCCATGGGGTCATTCTGCTCCACGACAATGCACGACCTCATACGGCTAACACAGTCGCGGCACTCCTGCAGAAATTCAAATGGGAGGTTCTCAGTCACCCTCCATACAGTCCAGACCTCTCTCCCTGTGATTACGCCATGTTTGGTCCCCTGAAAAGGGCTCTGCGGGGCCAACGATTCACCTCGGATGCCGACGTCCAGCTGTACGTGCGGAACTGGTTCACATCGCAACCCAGGGAATTTTATGAGACAGCCATTCACCGCCTCGTGTCACAGTGGGACAAGTTCCTCAACAGCCAGGGTCAATACTTCTAACATACAGGTACTGGTTTCTGTAATTATGCCTCCAGCTCGTTACTTTTTGAACGCACCTTATAGTTTATTATTGATCTGGTTCCTCTACCCTCCTATGTGTATCTGTGAATCTCTTTAAGCTTCGAGAAAGTGTTCGCAACAGATAACACCATGCTAGCACAGAAGTCCAGTAAACATTTCCCATTGCTGTTCGCTTCCCTATCTTCACCCCACTTACCCATTACCTTTTCATACCCCTCAGTCCAATTTCCTATCCAGCATTGAAATCCCCCATCACTACTACACTATCTTTATAGTTAACTCTCACTACCACATCACTCAGTGCCTCATAAAATTTGTCTACTTTGTACTGATCCGCCCCTTCACATGGAGCGGACACTGAAACAATCCTGGCCCGATTTTCTGACATTTCCAAAACTACCGTATCCAAATTAATCGTTTATTTATGTACCTCCCAGAAACTGACATATCAAATCCATCCTACTTGCTGGCTCAGCCTGCTCTACTTTCTTCCTTCCATAACCCCCTCGATAGTAATAGTACTCCCATCGAATACCAGTTCGATTGCCTGTTTATTTCCAAGGAGCCCCTGATCTGTCAGATATGGGATTGGGACTCTCATAGGTCCGAGGCTTGCTCACAACATTTTTAGCAGGTTTAGACAGCACAAGTGAAGCATGTTGCTAACCTTACTTACACAGGGCCCTATAAGTTTCACCTCAGGAAACAAACAAGTGAGTTGGGTAGTCCTAGCCGCCTGAGCACAAGGACGGCCACGACTCAGAATATGTCCAAGATGCCCACTCCCATTCCATTGTAACTGGTATCTCGACTGTCAATACTACTTACTAGGCCACTCAGCCATTGCACATGGTACACGAACTGGATGTGACTACACCATGAACCATTCTTTTCTAATTTATAGTATTAATTTATCACTCACTTTTTGCTGATAGCCTAGCTTACCTTCAAGTTACTGACGTATTTAGAGGCAAGCTGCATACATGATAATATTCTTATCAGAAAAGCGTTCTTCATATCTATTTTTGATTGAAACCATACAACTCTTTTCTTTTTACAATCAAGCTCCAAGTTCTTCCAAATACTCTTCTTGTTGTTAGAATAATCATTGCATAGGTATCTAGAAAATAAAACAATAAGCATTTATTAAAAGATTTTACACATAAAACTTGATATTCAATTTTGAATGCAAATAACTTCTGTTATTGTTGTTAATTCATTTAGGGCAGTGGTTCTTAACCGGTGGTCTGCGAGTGCCTCGGGAGTGGTCCGCGGGAGAAAAGGGTCCACCAGCACCAGGGCCGTATTTCTAAATAGGCTAAGTAGGCTGCACCCTAGAGCGGCAATTTTTCAGGGGCGGCAGTTTGGCAATTTATTCAAAAGTTGAAATTAAGTATTTCAGACGTTAATAATATTTTCCGTACTAATTTAAGAATACATGTTACTTAAATATATGTTTTAGTCCTTCTACAGTTTTTCGTGCCTTAGAAGAGTTAAGAACCATCTGTGAACTACAGTAGTATTTCTAAAATACGGTTAAACTCACTTTCATTACTTTGTATTGAGACAAATACAACAACAAAAAACTTTCATGTGAGGACATTATTGACGAGTTTGCCATTAATTAATTAATAGATTTATTACAGCCAATGGCCAATATATACAGTATATAAATACATTTTAATTTCCTTCACTATAACTCGTGATAGATCTTGATCTTTTCGAACAGTCCCGTAGATGATATCTTCCGCATTGCTTATCACAGAGTTCACAAATGCAGTGTTCGTCCGGTGAATGAAAAGACTTCACTTTGCATATCAAATGATGGAACCCATGTACAGCGAAACGAGTCACCGTGTGCCTGAGAGTGTAGTTGGTTTGAGTCCATTCCCTGTTTACCATTGCGTCAGTGCTGTAGAATTCTTCCCAGATATTTTCCTGTTTCTCCTTCCTATCAATTAGATGTTTTTCTGAGGCTGGTGTTGTTGGTAGTTGAAATTTTATTTTAAGTTCCTCAATGAAGAAGGTTTCCTTTGTAAGTTCATATACTAATCGTGTGGGAGTGAATTTTGAAACAGCAAGTGTCCTTTTCAAAAAACTTGCTTTTACACGATCTAATACTTCAAGGTCTCTGCCTTTAAGATGTGTCCATATTAAATGTAGTCCATATGTTGCGATCGGTGCAATTTTTGCGTGAAATAAGAACATAGCTGTTTTAATATCCAGTAGTTCTAGTTTGGTGATATCTTGAATACTACGAATAGCTGCTATTGCTCTTTCCTTTATATGTAATCTAAATGACGTTCTGGTGGATTGTAGACTTATTCCTAAATATTTGAAGTGGTTGATAATTTCCAATTTTTCTTTTCCAATAAATATGTTATCTGATTTGGCTAGTCTTCCTCCCTTTCTAAAAACCATCTGTACAGTCTTGTTCTTGTTAATAGTAAAATCATTTTCTGTTGCCCATTCCTCCAATTTATTTACTGTTGATTGTAATTCTTCTTTATTACTAGCTCCTAGAACCATGTCATCAGCATACATGTATGGTACTACTGGGGAGTTCCGAGGTATTATTTTAACAATATCCGAAGTGATTACATTAAAGAGTAGTGGGCTTAATGGATCTCCTTGCAAGACTCCATTGGTTTGAGTGATGTATTCTGATCTGGTTGTCCCATCATCTATCATAATTCTGTTTGATGACAGAATATTATTTACTATAGTCACCATTTTGTTGTTTCTTTCGATCATCAGTTCCAGTTTGCGAATTAGAATTTCCCTGTTTATTAAGTCGAAAGCTTTATTATAGTCAATAAAGACTGCATAGAATTTCTGTTTAGGTTGCCGTAGTGTTTCATCTATGTTATCCAGCAAGTTTGTGACTGCGTGCAGTGTTGATCTTCCTTTCCGGAAGCCAAATTGTTCATCCGGAATCTTATCATCGATTTCATCCTCCAGTCTGTTTTTCAGTAACCTGGTGAATATTTTCAACATATTATTCTCTAGCGCTATACCTCTGTAGCAATCTGGGGAACCTGTATCACCCTTTCCTTTATAAAGAACTTTAATGTTAGAGTCTCTCCACTCGTAGGGAATGTTTCCTTTTTCCATACAGGTGTTGAATAATGACACCCATATTCCAATAAATGCATTTATAGACAATTTTATATGTTCGTTTAGGACACCATTTGGACCTGCTGCCTTTTGGTTTGCCATTTGTGTTATGGTTTCTCTAACTTCCTCTTCTGTAAAATCCTGAAACACAACGTGTTTATCCGTGTTTTCTTTCATTTCCATAGCCACCGACCGGTTATCTCTGTTTAGTGTGCGTGAGAAGTGTTCTGTCCAAATTTCCATTGGAATATCATTTGGGAAATGGGGTCTTTTTGCGGTTTGTGAAATGAATGGGTTTTTATGGGCTGCTTCAGCGATTATCATTGCTTCTCTATCAATGAATGCCTTTTTCTTCTCTTTCAAAAGCTGTTTGTACTTTCTCCTTTCTACTGCAAATAGGTTTAGGTCCATTGTGTTATTTGTCTCTCTTGCTTTATGTAGGAACTCGAGGACCGACTTCCTTAACATGTAGCACTCTTGATCAAACCACCTTTGAGCTCTCCTGGTGTTTTCCCTGGATGGTATAAGAGCTTGTTTGAGTTTTTCTTCTATTTCTTTAGTAGCTTCATCTAACGGATTCTGACGTATCTTCTGTATGAGGGTCTGTTGTTCTTCTATCGTTGGAAGCTTCTCTAATTCAATTTTCCTAGAGAAATTTCCTGTTTGTTTCTGTTTGGGAGGCTTGTATTTGATTAGTGTTGTAAAAGTAGCTGTTACTGGGAGGTGTTTCCTTACTAAGCATCTGTCCTCTACTTTCCACGAGTGGACTTCAATTAGATTGTTTGAGAATAACAGATCTATTGTACTGCTGCCATTGTGGCAGAAATACGTTGGGTTTGTGTTGGAATTAATTAAATTAAAACCATCTTCTTGTAAGTAAGAGATGACTAAATTGCTCTTCCTGTTTGGCTTATCTATTCTACAATTTAAATCGCCTGCTAAGATCACTGCTTCGTTACTCGAAATTTTTGTTATGGCTTCACTTAATGTGTCTATAATGTCTTCTAGTTGAACATCTGGTGGAAAATAGGCTCCAATGATTGTCACGTATTTAAGTTTTATGACTAACACAGTGTCCGATCTATAAATAACATCAATGGGGGCCAGTTTTGCTTTGAACATGCATGTGATTCCTCCACTGGGTCTTCCACGGAGGTGTTGTTGAGCTAGGGTATGTATGCTGTAATAACCGTCAGTGTGAATATTTTCTGTTAGAAAAGTTTCCGTTAATATTATAATGTCTTGTGTTAGTATGTTGATCGGCAATATTGATTTAGCATTTTTCAGGCCTTCAATATTCCATAGCAGTATTGATGTCGTTTCATCCTTATTGATGCATGTCGCCATTGTAGGATGTCCTGTGGTTGCTGTCCAGGATGGCCCCACTGTACCTTGGACCTCGAAAATTGAATTGTCTAACTATTACATCTTTTGGCCAGAAATCAGGGTTATATACCAGTGTTTAATGGAACTCCAATTCTGAAGGCTTTGTTGTAACCCCTGGATTCCAGCTGATGACATTCCTTTATTTCCCTTATTCCATTACTCTTAAGATGTTCTATCAAGATTTCCTTATTCATTGAGGGATGTACTCTTCCTACATATATCCATCCGTTTTTTTCCGCCTTAAGGATGCACTTCTGGTCTTCCTTGGCTCCTCTAACCTCCGTCCTGCGTTTTCTTGTTGATCTCACTACTTCTGTCCATGGAATTAGACTGATTTCATCGTTTTGATCTATGTCTTGTGCTTTCCTATCATCGTCAGCAGCTACATTAAGAATTTGCCATTAAGAAATCTCCTAAGACAGCTATGTAAATTTGAACATTAAGATTACGTGGGGTGAGTAATTAACTACATTTTGTGTGATTTCATTTCACCGTGTAGGACAACTTAATTCAAATTGAACACAGTTATTCAATTACGCAGATGATAGTCCTTAGCATTAAAAAATAAAAATATGTGTTAAATAGTGATCACTGAGCTCCAAGAACAAATTAATTCATTAAGTTCGAAACCCATTTCATTATTTAACGAATCTTAAAAGAAGTAAGTAAAGAAAAAAACAAGTAGATAACTAATTTATATAATTTATTATGTAAACCATTAAAATTGTAGTTTTATCTAAACTAAGTGAACTTTATGTTTAATAAATATGGAAACGCCAACGAACTCTCTCCTTTTGGTGTATAAAACGATTGTATTAAGCAAATATGAACAATAGAGGGGGCGGCAAATGGACTTTAGCCTATAGGCAGCATACTCTTAAATCCGGCCCTGACCAGCACGTATTAAAAAGTGGCCAATAAATGGGGATTTCTAAAACGATGTGCGTTGAACGAGAATCGTCCGAATGTATTCGCGGCGATGACTATCAGGTTTTTAATTGAAATATCTTTAAAATAAATGTTATTGAGGAAGGGTTACAACTGATAAGGTGTATTGAGGGGGAGGGGGAGGGGAATGAGGGGTGGTCCGTACATGATTTAATTTCACGCTGAGTGGTCCGCAGACTTCTATGGGTTCAGAACCACTGATTTAGGGGCTTGAAACATCATAGTCATTTAGCTCTGTGTACTAGGGTGTGTATGTATATATGTATGAATGTACTGTATGTATTTACAGTCCCGTGCAAATTAATCGGTACAAGGGATGCTTTCCCAATGGTTGGCAACACTGTGCTATACATTACTTATTCTTAGATGCTCTGTAGTCTTTATTTGCACTATTATTTAGTGTCGATCAATCTGTGTGGTAATTGTTGCATAATAAAAGAATATTTATTTCGAAGTATGTCACTTTTGAGGATTCTTGAGGTTTCCTTGTGCAATTAATAATAAGTATTTGTTCAGTGGAAACGACTCCCAGGAGGCATAGTGTGATTCTAGCATTATCTATGACACAAAGAGAGTTAGCTACTAAATTGGGGGTCGGTGTAGGCACTATAAATAGAATTATTCAGTGGCACAAACAACCTGGTGCAATTTCACCGAAGGAAGAAGGGAAACTGTGATAGGAAAAAGAAAATGACGGCAACTGATTAACGCTGTAACGTGTTTTTCGAGGTTTTTTTATGCAACTGGCATAAGTCAGTAGGAAGCCATTCTATATTTATTTACGCGGAAAATTGTTCAGCCAAGAGAATTTTTCATGTTAATTTATTATTATTATTAATTTATTATAATTATTATTAAGGTATTTTCGGAGCATTTTATAAAAATTATTAGCATTCAGATAGGTTTTCTATGTCTTAGAAAACGCTATCAAGCAAATTATTACGAACGACAATATCATAGAAAATTATGTGATTGCGGAATTTTACGGAGTTTTCGTCAGTTAGGGTATATCGAGAGACGTGACTCACTGCGAATTCAAGTACACGCTTAATCTTGTCGGAAAGCATGACGCAATCCTGGGTCGCAGCGTCCAGGAAAGGCGAATAGTTGGAACAGAAATCGACTTCATCATCGCCGCGCCGTGTGTAATGACCCGGAGGAGGGGAAGATCGCGTGGTGGGTCAGCCAATCAGTGAGGACCACGCAAGCTACAAGTCGGATGAAGAGTGGGGAAACGGCGGGTGCATATATCGTTCGTTGCGCCGTGAAACGAGGACAATCTGTGAAATACTTGACGAGTATGGGTGCGCGTGCGAGTGGCTCCGATGTTCGTTGGAGTTAGCGACTATCAGTGTAGAACTTGCGGAGTGTGGTTGCACGCGGGAGTCGCTCCGATGTTCCGTGGAACGAGGACAATCTAGATAGAATTTAACGAGTACGGTTGTACGCGGGAATCGCTCCGATGTTCCGTGGATTGGAGGACTAACTTTTGTAAAACTTAACCAGTGCGGTTGTACGAGTGTTTGGGTCCGAGGTACGGACCATAGAATTATCTAATCTACCAGAATCTCATCAAATATCGACGAAGATGTCGACGTCCAGGAGACTGTGGGAAGCTCACAGCATCATCCAGTACGAGGGAAATGTTTCGGCAATTTCCAGTGGTAAGCGCGAATGACGCAGAAATACGCAATCTCTCATTTCTCTTGGTTTTATATTTCATATTTCAGTAACTTCATAGCTTGGGAATAAGAGTAAAATCAATAATTTATCAGACTCCGTTTTCACGTAATTTTCTATCGGTAATATTAAAATCACAACGCTCCTATTTAAATTTTGAACTTATTATTATTATTATTAATTTTGCTATTCTTGTTTTATATAATAAATCCATTTCTTTTACAATGCAATCTTTGCTTTCAGTAGGTAGCATTAGATATAGACCAATTCCTTCTCCTGATACAATTGTTTGTTGGGTTAATGATCAAATCATACCACGATCTGAGTGAATAGAGTCTTGAAGGTGTTCTGCCAGAGCTAGACGTTGTTAAATACAAATTTAGATTTCAACAGTGCATTGAGGTCTTGGCGCCCATCAAAACAACATAGCTTAGGCAAAGGGGGGGCTAGCAATTCTGCTACATTTGTACGCTCAACGTGGAGCGAAGTAAATACCGTTTCACTTGTCATCCCAGCCTAAGCGAAACTGCTACAATTGTCGCTACCAACATGGGGCATAAATAAACGTTACAACGCTTTCTCCTCAGAACAAATAAATTAAACTAATGACACAGAAATGGAACCTTCTCTTGCAGCAAAAAGTACTCCACAATAGAAGAAAATGGTAGGTGTACTCTCTGAAGGTGAAAGTTGACTTATTTCTCCATTTCTTAAATTGAAAACAATATTTGTCAATATTTTAGATTCAGCTACAAACAGTATTGCTGACAGATTCATCCCAAACCAAGATGTTTTAATTGACTGGTCTTGGCTAGACCCTAAATATGAGATTCTAACTATGGAAGAAATCCCTGAAACCGTTTTTCAGAAGGTCTGCACATGAAATCACTGAAAATGGTTTTTCAGAAGGTCTGCACTCCCAAAAAATGTAGTAGATCAGAACTGATAAAAGAAGTTGAACAGCTTGTCACATACTATCCCACAAATGTATAAATGTAAACCTTCAAGTGGAAGCTTAACACATTAAACATGATGAGACCCCCCAAGAATGTCCTTGATATTATGATTATTACTACCGTATAACCAAGAATGAAGTGCTCAAAATGTTTAGCATGTGTGTTTAAGGCTGGATGCAAGCTATCTTCTAAACCCATATTTTTTCCGAATCTGTACTTAACATTTAAATTCACAAAATTGTTGCTAACACACAAGTAATTTGTGAAAGGGTTTTCTCAAAAATGAAAATGATCAAATTGTTTAAGGTTATGGGAATGGTCTCTCTTTAAATGGTGGTTGGCAGTGGAGAAAGACTCGCTTTCAAATATTGACAAGGATTTGGTAATCGATGAAATAGAAAGATCTGCAATAAATTAAGGTTAAGTTGTTTAGATGCACTCAGTCCAGTACACAAAATGTAAAGAGCATATTGCGCCACTTTAATTTTGGAAAATATTTTATGTATTAATTGTTTCATCAAAACGGCAGAACCAATTGACTTCGTAAAACACTGACGATAGCTCTTGGCCTGTAGATTTGCAGAGTGTCTTTGGAAGAAATAAATATGTTACCGTATATTTTTAAATTAATAAAGAAAAATGCAAAATTCTTGGCACTCACGCATGCTCACAATCGCCTTGGCTTATGACAGGCATGGGGAATAGAAATCCACCTTGTTTTAATGTGATAGTTATTTATGGGAATTATAAATGAGCGGAATATTTTCTATGATGTTTCCACGGTATATATACTGGAAAAGAATTATAAATGAAGGGAAATGTTGAAGTACTTTAACTAACAGTTGAATGTGTGCGTTGTTTATGTAGCTTAATATTGCATTACCTTTACAATGGTTCAGTGGCCGAGACGGTAGTGTCTCAGGTTTTGAATTATATTATGCATCGTCGAAGGAGTTCAAATCCCAGCTCTGATATGTTATTTTAATTCCATATTCTTCTTTCTTGCTATTGGTATTACATTGTCAAAACATACTTTACTTTCATCATTCCCGTAAAGTAAATAATTCTCCGCGATTTAAGATGCCACGAACTAAGATAGTGAGGAGTTCTTCTTCCTAGCATTTTCCTGCTCGTGCAGTCTGCTATTTTGATTTTGCCTTGCCATTTTTACTATCTTGGGCATCTTGTCATCATAAGTTGAGTCTCTTCATGTCAGCATTCACTGTGTCATGCCAGCGCTGCTTTGGATGTCCATGTGGACGTTGCCCATTAATTTCAAACGAGTGGGTGAAATTGGCAACTGTTCCAGGTGCAGCACACAGGACATCACCATACCATTGGAGATGCTTTTCACGTGCCTTCTCAGTGATGGGTGCGATGCCCATTTGCTGGCGAACAGTGTCATTTTTGACATGATGCAGGAGTGTGATGCCCATGGACCAACGGAGCATACACATTTCCATCTTGTGTAATTGGCACTCCGTAGCTTTATCGGACGGTCGACATTCAACACCGTATAAAGCAACAGGACGTACTGCTGTGCGGTATATTTTGGACTTCAGATGTAGTGGCATCCTTTTGTCGCAGAGTATGCCTGTGACTTCCCTCCATCTCATCCATGCTGCCTTTATCCTACTTCGCACTTCATCGGCTATCCCACCATCAGTCTGCAGGCAAGATTCTAGATACCTGAAGCTTACGGTCTTCGTTAAGGTATCTCCATCAACTTGTATGGAGCCTTTGCTTGGGATGGTTTCCAGGTATTCAGTCTTCTTTTTGTTGAATCTAAGACCGAATTGTGAGAGATGGATGTTCCAATCTTCAACTTGACACTGCAATCCTCTTCTAGTGGTATCAGCAAGTGCAACATTGTCTGCATATAAGAGAGTCCAAGGGATACACCTTTGTAGGTCCCGTGTGATTGTATCAATGACAAGGACAAAAAGCAATGGGGACAGTGCGGAGCCTTGGTGTACACCAACTTTCACTGCGAAGTTCTCCGAGATGCCGACAGTGCAACGTACAGTACACGACTTGTAGTGTTCGTGTATAGGATCTAGATCCAATTGATAATTATTTTAGGTACCCCATGGTCACAAAGTGCAAAGCAGATCACGCGATGTGGAACACGGTCCAAAGTCTTTTCAAGATCAAGGAAGGCAATATGCAGTGGCTGTTGTTTCTCTTGGTGCTTTTCAATGAGTATTCTAGTAGCGAAGATTGCATCGGTTGTCCAGACCCTTGACGTAGCCGCACTGGTTGGTAGTAATGCTGACTATTTCACACAGTCATCGATCAAAGATTCTCTCAAAGATCTTCATTGTGTGCGACAGGAGGCGAATTTTACGGTAATTTGCACATTCTGCTGGGTCACCTTTTTGCTTAAAGATAGGCACAGTGATACTTGTAGTCCAATCGTTGGGAACAGAACCAGGTCAACTATGGCACTGAAAAAGTTGGTCAGCCAGTTTATTGCAGGTTCTTTTAATTCCTGTAACTTCCAGAAGTCTGCCGGAATGTCATCCAGTCCTGGCGCTTTCTGGTTCTCCATACTCTTGATGGTGCTGGTGACTTCCTCTGACGTGATGTTTAAGATAGGACCTGAAGTTGGATTACCTTCTGGAATAGGAGGATGTGGGAACTCAATGTTGGAAATCTCTTCAAAGTGTTGTTGCCAGTGTTTGAGGATGTCCTGTTTGTCCTGTAATCGCTGACCATCTTTGCCTTTTATGCATACATAGTGCTCAATATCCTGTGCTGATTTTGTTCTAGCTTTGGTCAGCCGGAAGATAGTTTTCTCTCCTTCCTTTGAGTCCAGTTTTGTATACAGATCAGTATAGTGACTGTGCCTAGCTTCAGTGACAGCTTTCTTAGCCTCTCGTTTGGTCATCGCATATATTTCCCTGTTCTCAGGAGTCTTTTGTGAGACCCAGTTTCTATATGCCTTCTTCTTTTCATGCACCTTTTCCTGAACTTGGGCTGTCCATAACCACGTTTGCTTGTCAATACAGTGGGAACAAGGTTTTGTTGTACCCAAGGTTGCTGTGGTGGTTGAAGTGACAGATTTGCAGAATGCGGTCCATGTGTTGTCAATGGCACACAGATCGATGGGAGGAAAAATTATACTATCTGCTAGGACCCCTTCTGGTCGTTAAGCTTCCACCACTTGATCTTCTCCGAGGCGTTTATCTCTCCACCTCTACGATGTCCAGAGATCCTTAAGTCCGTTGTGAGCAGCTTGAAGGGCTACATGGTCAGATGACCTTCACATCCATTACTAGTCGGAGATCACAGTGTCGAACAAGGATGAAGTCAATTTGGCTGCTATAGCCACCACTGGTGTAGGTGATGAGGTGGTTGATGCGCTTCTTGAAAAATGTATTACCAATGACCAAGTCATTTGCTTCCGCAAAATCCAGAATTTGAGTACCATCATCATTTCTGATACCTTAGCCATTACCACCATGGCAGCTATAACCATCCTTGGTGTAACCAACATGCCCATTAAGATCACCACAGAGAAGTAGGAACTCATCTTGAGGACACGCTGAAACATGATCTTGTAACTCCTGCCAAAACTGTTCCTTTCCTAGGTCATCACAGCCAGATTGTGGTGTATATGCAGAGATGACACGAAGTCGAGAGAGGTTGCAGTATCGATTGTAATTGACATAAGGCGGTCTGAATAATGCTGAACATCAGCAACTCGATCTCGCAGGCTTGCACAAACGATGATGGCAATGCCATTCCTGTGAGATGTACCATGGTAAATTAGTTTATAGCCATCTCCGATGACACGAGAGTTCTATTTGCATTTATTTCATCCCTTAACCCTCCTCAGTGGTGAGCATTGTTTTTTCCTAGTTATATATATAAAACGCTAAGGTGCATGTTTCACAAAACTCAAAGTCTTAAACCAGAGAGCGTTTCAAGGTGCAGTTTTTGCCAAAATCCAACAAATCGCCTATGCACAAGATCACGGGACCCGGCCGAAGTCGTCGGATATTTTAAGAGCCTTCCTTCGGAGGGAAAGTAAAGCCGGCGGTCCGATGTCATAGATTTATGGCATGAAAAAGAACCTTCCACTAACTACACTTGTGTGAAGTCAAAATTTGTAGGGTAGGTTTGATTAATGCTCTGAAGTTCCAACGTTCGTCACCGGGTGCTGGTTGCGATGGCATCTAGTAGTAGCAAAGTTTACAGTTAGGTGTCATGGATGGTAGCATTTGGTAGTGAAAGTAGGACTACATGAAATTATCATCTGTAGTCCTTACTTGAATTAAAATCAGACAGATTCTACACACACCCAAAGTACATGGGGCTACATGACCGCATTGTCGCAGCACCTAAACTAAGGAACCAACCAGTACAGAAAAAACCTTGCATTTCTTGAAAAGTCAATGGAAATATATTTATTTGTCTATAAAGTGTGTTTAAACAAATAAACAAGATGATAGCTCCTGCCAGAGCTGTGTTGCGTCCAGCCCGCATGACATTAAAATTGGGCAGGTAGGCTATACACATGGGTGTCCACAAGTAACCGATTATGAATTCAAACGAAAAAGAATTACCTGCAGCAGTGATGAATTGCACTCTGAATTCATAAATATCGACAATTTGTTTAGAAAGTGCGTTTAAACAAATAAACAAGAAGCCCGCATAACAGTAAAGCCGTGCGGGTGGTTTATGCGCATGCGAGATTTCTCGTCAGGTTCCCTAGTATGATTTAGATATGAAGTACACTACCACGGTTTTCAAATGAAGCAAACACAGACACAGCCTAGTCTGCTGTTATTGCTGAAATCTGTAGCTCATTACCGTCATTACTCATTAGTATATTAGCAACAATTGACTTACCTATCAAGAAGTTCAACAGTCAGCAGCTGAACATCCATGGTTTGTAGGAGAATGTTTCCAATTGTGAATACAGAATGCACCATCTTTTTCGAAACTGAAAAATATGGTATATCATCTGCCTTCTGTTCTTTAAAATAGACTTTATTTTGAAGTTTAAGTTGGTGCCACCAGTCTTCAATCAAATGATCTGAAAAATAGAAAATCACTATTGTGCTAGCAATTCAACAACAAAAGGGCACAGGATATTATTAAGCAAATTCCATATGGGGAAATGAAAATGTTTTTCAGAACTTGATTTTAAATACCGTAGTTTTAGTACAACAATACGGAACCATCATGAGTAATTTAATTAATAGAATTTGATTTTCACGACCATATTTATAACAAATGGTTGTTGTTGATTCATTTAGGAGCTTTGTAACAGCCTGATCAGGTAGCCCCGCATACTTGGGTGTGTGAAATCTGTCTGATAGCCTGTGATGGCTGTAGTAGTGTGTGTATTTGTAATTTGGGAAGGAGGTTGGTATGGCATCTCAGCATTTGCCTGGATTTGAAGTGAGGAAACTACTGAAAACCACTTCTAGAATGGCTGAGGTAGGAATCAATCCTGGCTATTCTCAGTTATACCTCACAAGGCTTGAGTGGACCCCATTCCAGTCCTCAGACCAGAATTAAATTTCTTGGCAGAGCCTGAAGTCGAACCCAAACCTCCGCAATGACAGCCAAGAATGCAAGCCACTATACCACGAGGTGGACTATGACAAATGAAAACTTACAGCTGGGGTGTGTGATGGTGCAGTGGTCAAGGCTGCTTGCCTCTCACCAAGGCAAATCGAATTTGATTCCCGATCAATGCATGTGAGATTTTCGAAGTGAAATGTTGCATTGTGTGGTTCGGATGCCACGTAAAAGTGGAGGTCCTATGGCTCATGATCACGAGATTAACGATCATGTTAAACCAAAAGCTTCCTCCCTTTTATTAAATTTACAGCTGTTAGGTCATGTATTGTACAGAAAATACAAGCTATTTAGATGGAAGGCACAAAATTAACTCCGTGGTGAGAGTAATGACCTGCAAAGTTGGAATTCGTTGATTTGAGTCCCCAAATGAACCAGATATTTTAATTCTCTAACTTACCTCCCATCTAAATAGCTTGTACTTTCTTGTACAAGACCTAAATAATGGCTGTAAGTTTCCATTTTTGTAAATGGAGAAGAGAATGCCTGTTCCCTTGCCTGCCCATATTGTAGCAATTAAAAAAAAAAAACATTTATATTTACAGTTATCTGTAGGAGATGCTAAATAATTATGGGGAGATATAAAAGGAAAACAACTGGAAATGGGTTTTTACAGCACTCGCCTTCCCTATAGGGGGTAGGGCTGAAACTAAGCTTAGTATTGGATCTTAAGACAGAGGTATCCTCAAATCTGACCTGTGTTTTGTAACTCAGAATTCTCAAAGTCAACCCCTTAGTGCAATGAGAACAGGTTTTGTAGGGTTTACACATTGCCCAAAACTACTTGAAATCAGAATCCAAATACATTATACTAGTTATTAATTCAATCCATTCCAACCTGATGGAATTTCACAAGATGAAACTGGACCAATAATAATAATGTTATTTGATTTACGTCCCTTTTAACGTCTGCGGCTTTTAGAGACGCCAGGGTGCCGGAATATTCCCCCGAAGGGAATCAATAACATGCCAGTAAATCTACTGACATGGCTCCTCACATTTGCACACCCTCAAATGCCAGCTGACTGCGCCAGGATTGAAACTGGACCAAATTTTCCAGAAAACTTCACTAAAGAAAATACAAATTCAATACTTTAAGGAGCAAAATAAGTGTCAGTTTTTGATCATACGATTCATCCCAATCAACTGTGGAAATAACAGTTGCAAATGGCTTGTGCATTTTTCACTGATATGATGGTCACTGCCAATCAACCAAATTCCTTTAATAGTAGCCATACCAGACAGACCTGATAGCACTGGCAGGCGGTGGTATTGGACTCAAGGTCGCCGCCCTTACTCCCTCCTCCCGCAGCTCCAACCTTCTCTCTCCTTGCCCCTAGAGCGCACCCAAAGATTTGCCATCACGACCAAATTTGTGTAAGTTGCTCTCTTTGCCGGTAGAGCGCACCTGAAGACTCGTGAGGACGCGTCAGAAATTGCCCACTTAGTAATTTACGTTGCCATAACAACGAATACAGCGCGACAAGTTCAACTAAGGCCCCAGAAAATATGCGTACTACTAGGCTTCCCCGTGCCCCCCTGGTCATCATGTTACAGGATCTACTACTATTTGCTACCGAGAAAGGCGTGACTTGCACAGTTACTTCATCAGAAACCAATTTGGAGAGAGTGCATTCATAGTTGTCAAAAGTTTGGTTATTGTCATTCCGTCATCAGCTACCGCACGGTGAACTTCATAGGGCAAGCATTGTGGCTTTATCGCAGGCCGCTTACTCCTAATAACTGAAGGTTTCATAACATTGTAAAAGCAGTGGCCTTGGGTTGCGTGCACATGAGGGTGACTTTCCAGTGGTGTCACATGCACTCCTGTACCACGGGCTTGTTCAATCTGTATACATCTGACGTGTAAGTGTATGTCTCCATGGAGAGTGGTTAAATTACCATTAAAGTGTGCTTCATTACAATGATCTCTGGCGTGAATAAGAAAGTTCGTAGCAGAGAAGAGAAATCATATCAAATGAAATAGGTTTCTGCGATTGATAACTAGTTAGTTATTAGACTGCTTGCAAAATGTGTGCTAGGCGTAGGTTGTCATTCCAATGATAAATGTAACACATTAAATAACGCCATTCCAACAACTATCTTAGGTGTGTGTTATTATTTTAAACAACAGACAAGGGGCAGATGACCTCACTATTCTGCCCCTTAAAGCGACAATTATTCATTCATTTATTTAACAGACATTATCTGTTACGGAAACAGTCGATGTAGTTATATTGTTGATTTGGCATCGGTGCTTTCTTATCATGCACTCACTCTTCCCCCGCCCACCATGTGCTATCCATCCCTCACTCCCTTGCTCGCTCGCACCGACAGCAGGCTCACTCAGGGCTTCAGTTGAACTCGCCAAGTTGTATCCAGTTATCCCCTCTCCATCCCCTACACGCGTCATGAAGAAAGTGGACACAGTCAATCTGAGTCTGATGCCAAGTTAACTACAGAAGCATCTACAGACACATGAGAAATCAACTACACATCAGCATAATACTGTCAGTTTCCAATACCGAAAGTTTAAGTAGTGCGTATATGGAGGCTGTTCGTGCTCATAATGAGTTGGTTACTAAAAAGAGGAGGTTATGACCAAAATATTTGATGTATTGAAATTGTGTGGTGTATGTAATCTACCTCTTTGTGGTCACGAAGAATCGGCTTCCTTGCATAACGAATGTTTATTTTTGGAGTAAATAGAATACAGCAAGAATCTTGATCCACTGCTATGCACACATTTTAAAAATGCAAAAGTTTTTAAGCTTAACAACTCAAAATGAGCTCTTGGAATGCGTTTTTCAAGTATGTATGGTTAATGACACCAAAGGATGTATCGACTCGCACCCAGACAGTGATGTGTATCGATACGAATTGAATTGAACGGTACACAAGCATTTCTGGGAATTTTTCGATGCAGAAAACCATACTGCAATAAGTTTATCAAAATGCATTTTATAAGAACTGCAACTTTTATTACAAGATCATCCCCAAAAAGTGATTGCACAAACAAACGATGGCGCTGCAGTATTTCGAGGACATGTAGGTGGTGTCAATGTCATAAAAAAATGTCTACAAAAGTGTGCATTATATTTACTGCGATGCACTTCAGTTGAACAGGCCCCTAGAAAAGGCGTCATCGAGTGTTACCAGTGTAAAAGTTTTTCTTTGTAAATCTCAAAGGCATGACAGTTTTATTTTCGAATTCTCCAGAAAGAACAGCCGCACTAGATGACGTATGCCGTGTAAGAATGTCAAGAATGTGTGAGACCAGCGGGAATTTTCGTTCAAGGTTGATACGGATAATTTTTGAGAATAAAGACTCAATTCTGCTGTGCTTTAAAAACATTCAATCTGAGGCGTCCAAACCTCACACTGCCAAAATTGTGTCCCAAGCTGCTGGATTTATTAAGTGGCTGAATGATGATACCTTCCTATTCTGGTCAAATTTCTTCAATAACATGATGCCTCATGGGGACATTTTATATGCTCAGTTGCAAATGATTGAAACAGATGTTGTATTGCATTGTTTTGAGACTACATTGTTGAATATCAGGCACACTTTGCCTAGTTCAATCCAGACAACACAAGAGAGTCACAGCCAAAAAGGCGATATGGAAACTCCGCAAATGATTTAAATGCTACCGCAAGAGAAATACAGTATGTGATTACATGCTCACTGAGGTGAAAGATCGATTTCAGTTCAGAAATCATCTGTCAGTAGCCAAATTGTTCCTGCTTGAAAACTATGAAGACTACAGGAAATGGTTGCCTGTTGAAGGTGTAAACCGTTTTTGTGATGCTTTTCCAGTGGTTGACTGAGATGATTTCATTCATAAATTTGGTGTTTTTTACTCATGATCAGAGTTCTCTCCAAATGGCAACATATCCATGTGTTTAAAAACTCTTGATTTCATTGGCTGCTGGTGGGTTTTCATTCTGGGTGTTGCACTATTTGAGGGGGGAGGGGGTGATGTTATTAAAGACGGTTTGATCAGAGATGCATGTGATACACAAGTGTGGTTTAACTGGTGTAACTCATTCGTCACGAATGTTGCAATCCTCACATTCCTGATAATAACGTTCTCCCGTTCTTTCCTTTCACTCAAACACGTAACCAGGATTTCTTTTCCCGTGGGAGCTCAACCCATACATAAGCCAGAATGCAACAATTACCGGTACTGAATATCTCAGAATGAGTCTTTTAAACTAATGATAAATCCATGATCAAAATTAATTACTGTACTTCAGTAACAAAGGAACAAATAGATCTAAAGGATGCAAGTGATTCCTTAAAATGAACAGTATTTTTTTTACTAAGCCGAGTACAAAATTACTTCAGTAAAATAATTCAAAATGAAGTATGATTTTGAAATATTGATTCACAGCAAGACATTTAAAATGTTAATGATTGTTTGAATATTGGTTAAGACAGATTTACCCACACATTTCCGCACGTAAACTCAGGCTTAAGACAAGACGCCTCGTTAGTGATCACTTGACACAGCCAGGGACTTATATCGGGTCGCCTACATCCCTTGTGAATATGACATTCTTTGATCTTTGATTATTATTATTGGGGCAGATGACCTCGTAGTTATGCCCCTTAAAACAACAATAACTAACGAATATTATTAATATTTGTTGAATAGTAAGTTACACAGTAGCTCATTCACTAAAAAACTGTGACACTACAGCCCATTAAGGGCTTTGGCATCCCAAGCGATGGCTGCTCAGCTATTTGGTTGCCTCTCTGATCAGACAGCAACTCAATTGCCCTCATGAGGCTAAGTGCACCCCAGTCCAGCCCTGACGTCAGTTTCTAAAATCCTTGACGGAGCAGAGAATCGAGCCTGCGGTCTCTGGGCGAAAGGCAGGTACGCCGCCCTCACACCCTGATCTCATTCAGTGCTCGTAAATTTATCAGTCACCTTATCCGTTGTGATATTATGTAAGTGTAAATCAAGTATAAGCTACGATTCAAGCGTAACTTAGTATCTGTTACCAGTTACCCTAGTTATGATATTCACTAAAATTCATAACATTATAAATAAACTTGCTCCCTTGTTTGGAAGGTTTGGTATTTTCCTCAGAACCCTTCCTCAACTACAGCGTGCGACCTTCGACCAGAACAGCCATAGATGACGCTATGGGAGCTGACAACAAATTAACTCCTCCTCACCACACGTCAGCCAGAGGCAGAAAACAGATGTGTTTAAACGAGACCTTGGGCATCATTCACAGACAAATCAAATGCCTCCGGCCAGGAATACTAAGAGGTGATTGATTGAATAGAACAGCTAATCCATAATACAATTAATATTTCTCCGCAAAAACTACAGAAGAAAGTACCATACTCGGGCACTATAGTGCAATATTGGCTATTAGGAGAGAAGTAAGCATGATCTCTTCCTCTGAAACAATTCAGTCACATTCATTCTTATTTAGAAAACAGCAATTAATATCTGATGGCGCAAACTAGCGAGTGAGGAGGGGAAGGAAGGTAGTGGCGGAGGTCACTGCTGCTGGGAGATACACTCGCATGCAATATTTAGGGGCAGATGACCTCGCTGTTCCTCCCCTTAAAACAACAATAACTAACTAACACCTGCACTTACTGTTTCAGTAAGAGCGGATGTAAACATTTCCTTAGCAACGAGCGAAGTGAATGTGTCTCCCCTCTCGCCCCCGATGGAGCACATGGACTCGTCCGCAAATGAAACTCTATTGTTAGTTATTGTTGATTTAAGGGGCGGAACAGCAAGGTCACCTTCCCCTATAGGAAACCTTTTCCATATGCATGTGCCATCAGATAATAATTGTGGTATACAAACATTTCCCTGATTCGAGGTCATGGAGCTGTAAAGCTTAATCGAGATGCCGCACCGTGTAGTACAGGCGCTATCGGAAAGCTCAGTGGACAACCTGAATTGTACAGAACCGGTGGACAACATTTCTTGGAAACAAGTCTATTTTTGATAGTGAAGGCAGAAGCCACAATAACATAGAGGATCCTCTAACTGTCACACAATAACGAATCAAATTTAAAAAAACATGTGATATACATATAATTCAAAGACAATCGAGAATGTTAAGAATTGGTGATCATTTTTGCTCACCTTCGGAGCCTAAACGTCCCTGTCAAACAGGCTAATTTTTTTATTATTATTATAGTAATATTAAAATCTTACATTATTTAAACAGGATGTCCAATCCATCAGCGTAACTTGCACACGAGGGTGAGAAACAGCCGGAAGTGTCTCACTCATGTGCTAGTTACATTGCAAGACGATCGTATAGGTAGTTCACAGAGCAACTCGGGTATCATCGTTCGCCCCCACTCTTCTCTTGTTGCAATCAGCGGGCAACGACCAGCTGAGTTAACTGTTGGGACAGGACTTATTTGGTCTAGCATCTCTGCCATACCCTTCACTATTGAGATCTGGTCGGTGCTCCAGCCATGCAATGACCGCACGGCTAACGTTCCTACACTGTTGGCACGCTTTACTTTCTCAATGCGGTTCACAGTAAGTTACTATGAGATTTCCTAAACTATTAAAGAACAAAATTATCAATTCCTATCCATGTAAGAGGGGAAAAAAAAACATTCTATTGTCAAAATTCTATATTTTTTCTCTATGAAAAATCTGCTCGTTGTGCAACACTGCAACCTTATTACCAGCTGCCAATGCCTGATTTCCTTATTCCATTTGGACTAGACACAACTGTTTTTAAAGAAATAACAAAGGCATTAAAAATATTAGTGACAGTGACAACAGGTGAAACTGAAATGTTTTTCGACTCTCAAGTTGATAAAATCATATCTATGGAATGATATGGGGGAGGACAGGTTAACAGCAAAAGGGATGCTGTCAATCGAGAAAGAAATGGTGAAAGAAATTCCATACTTCAACAATAAAGTGATAGAGAAGTTCATTAGTGACACTGACAAGTCCAGAAGGTTAGATTGCTATGATATTCAAGAAAGGGATCATACGTATTGTTCAAATTATCATGAAATTTGTGTATTGAAATTTTTGGAGAAACAAAAAAACACATTATATACTAAAAAGGAAAGGAAAGGAAGCTTGTAGTTTAACGTGACCGTTAATCTTGAGATCATGAGCCACGGGACCTCCTTTTTACGTGGAATCCGAACCACAGGACATGGCATTTCACTTCGAAAATCTCACATGCATGGACCGGGAATCGAACCCGGACCGCCTTGGTGAGAGGCATACAGCTAGACCGCTGAGCCACCACGCCCCCAAACATACAGCAGTCTGCTGACTCCGTTACAGGAGAGTTAACCAAATGGTCACAAGATAATCGCCTCATAATAAACTATAAAAAGACAGTATGTCTAAATTTCCACACTATACAGAATAGGAATCCTGCGATGCCCAATATAACATTAAATGGTCATCAAATAGAAAATAAATCAGAAACAAAGTTTTTAGGACTATGGATACAACAAGACTTGAAATGGAATAAACATATACAATATCTGAATACTAAACTGAACTCGATGTGCTTTGCGTTACGTATTTTGAAAACCTGCACTAGCATGCACACATTAAGAAATACTTATTTTGCTTATTTCCATTCATACTTAAGATATGGGATCATATTTTGGGGTATGTCGCCAGATGTACTAAGCACGTTTAGGATACAAAAGAGAGCGATTAGAATTATGGCAAATGTACACTCTAGAGAATCATGTAGACCTCTGTTTAAAGATTTAAACATTCTCCCACTGCCCTGCATATATATCTTTGAAAGTATTATGTTTTTTAAAAAGAATTTAATGAATAAAGATGTTTTTCTTAAAACAAACAATGATGTTCATAGGCATAACACAAGACAAAATCAAAACATTCATATTTCACACACACACACAAGCATATATCAAAAAGGAACTTTTCACACTGGAGTTAAATTATACAATAAACTACCCCAGTATATAAAACTGGCCCCAAAAATAAAAACCTTTGATAGAATGTTGAAAGCTTATCTGCAGTGCCATTGTTTTTACTCAGTAGTTGAATATTTTAGCGTATAGGAGTGATGGAATCTATAACTATATTTTACTTTTTTAATTTAATTTTAATACCTAGCTGTATGTTGTTGTATTTATAGAATTAAGTTTTCATATTATGATAATAGAGTGAGGTGTAAATAGTTGTGCAATAAGATTGTATCTATTAAGATTTGCTATTATAATAAGTTATAAATAGTTTTAATCTTAGTAATATATACCTGTTAGTTCTTTTATTTTATGCATGTAAATTCTGACGTGTCCTATATCAAAAATGTATTGAATGCATGTATTTGATCAAATGGAATTAATAAAAATCTATCTATCTATCTATCATTATATACTGGAGATGAACAGCAACGTGGAAGAATAGTATGGATTTACTTGCGAAAAGTATAAAATTGAATACAGAGAGAAATTAAAAAAGAAAAGAATAGGGTTGGTCTCTAGGCTACAGATATAGAGAAAGTATAAAACAGTGTCCCTAGAAGGATGCTATGGGAAGTGCTATAAATGGCAAACATTGGCTATTTTTTTGATTCAAGTAATACAGAAAAGGTACACAGGCAACAAATGAAATGTTAAATGTGAATCTTCACTTTCACAACCATTGGGAACAAAGTAAGAGACTAGGGGCAGATGATCTTGCTGTTCCACCCCTTAAAACAACAATCAATCAAAGTAAGAGACTCTTACAAGGTTGCCCCAAGTCACCATTATTACTCAAAGTCTATCTAGATATGAGTTTGTATGCTTGATCTCGCAGATGTGACAGAATGGGTCTACAAATATGAGATGACATGACTCTATTAGCACCACTCACTCTTTGCTGTTGACCAAGTCATCATAACTCAGGATGGAGATAATGCAAATTATATGTGACATCAACTAACAACAGAATATCACAAGGTGGGCCTAAAGATAAATCACAAGAAAACAAAATAGCTTACAAATGATCTTAGATGATTTTTAAATACAGGGGGAGAAAATTAAGAAAGAAGATATTTTTTGCTATTTGGGATCAATTTTAGAAAAAGATAGTTATCAAATGTTGAAATTGCTGAAAAACTATATGGTATGCATTTAAAATTGAGTGTTATGGAGCAGGAACATCATTAATAAAACAAAAACTACAATGGACAATGAACAACAATCATGAAAAAGCTCCTAGTAAGTCGAAATGGATTTCTAGTAAAAATCAGCCAGGAAGTGAAAAAAAATATAGGGTACAAAACATCAAGGACCATCCAATGACGTATGCTGATACATAGGGGATATAATTGGTCTGACGTGGTATGGGCATGTGAGAAGAATGGAAGACATTCAGTAACCAAACATTATTCATGAATGGACTGCTCAATGGTGAACTTTGATTTGAATTCAAATGATACCAAGAATAGGAATAAGTGGAAGAAGATCTTAAAAAGTACAAACCATCTCTAACAAGGATGCTAGCTAAGAATCTTAGTACATACAGTATATGTGTAATTCGATAGTATGTTTATTTTATTAATCCGACAGGGTAAAAATATGCCGGTAAGAAGAAAGGCCCAAGTGTGGCACGATTAGTTGATTTTTCACAAGCTTGAGAACTTGCCTAGTTACAAGTGGACTCGTCCGACACTTCATTTGTTGTGGTTCAAACAATTAGTTGCGCAGTGATAGTTGTTTTATGCAATTTTTGCTATTTATGGAAAACTTTTACCCTGCGCACCTGTCTACTACCAGCAATATTGTGATTTCCGTTTATTGTGTGTATTGTAGAGAGAAACAACGCCAAAAATGTACGGAGAAAGAAGGCTGACAGATCAAGTAATTGAGGCTTGCTTTGAAGCTTCAGACAATGAAGTTGTTGGGGGAGATATATCTTCATCAGAAGAGGAAATCGTAGAAGACAGTGATTACAACTCAGACTCGATACAAAATGCAGAAAGTTATCAGGATGATATGTAAGAAGATGAAGATAGTTCAGCCTCTGGAAATTACATTCCCTTGGGGATGTATCTTCATAGCACTTGAAAGAGAAAAATGGTACAATTTGGTACAAGGAACCTCCATTTATTATCTTGTGACAGCAACCTGGTGTAAAATAAAATACCGGTAGCTAAAAATGTGATAATTGCTGGAGAGGCTTGGAGCTTATTATTTATGGGTGAAATGGTAGATTAGATTGTAAATTATAAAAACATGATATGAAGAGAGAACAATATTCTAGGAAACATGATTGTACAGTAACCGATGCAGAAGAGGTCAAAGCATTATTTGGAATATTGGATAATCATGAAAATCTGCACATCTGAACACAAAAGACAATTGGGTTTCAGATGGCATTCCATTTTCTGATGAACTCTCTTAAGTTTGATGACAGAACTACTTGGGAAGATAGGAAGAGTGGATAAAATGATACATGTACAGGAAATATGCAATCTGCTTTCACAATATTTGAATATGGAAACAAAATGGCTTCGGTGGCGTAGTCGGTAGCATGCTGAACTGCTATGCCCAAGATCGCAGGTTTAAACCCGGCTGAAATCGTTGGATTTTTTAAAGCATTGAAATCCTTCAGTATGCCTTCCTTTGGAGGGGAAGTAAAGCCTGCGGGCTCACGTCATAGATTTATGGCATGTAAAAGAACCTACCACTACAATTGGTAGTGTATAGCCAAATTTGTAAGTTATATTTGGTTAGAAACGCTCTATCAAGTTCCAATGTTCGCCACTAGGTGTAAGTGACAGTGGCATCTGGAAGCCGAAGTTGGAACTACTTGAAATTGAACTTGCTGGGAGCCTACGGGCGTTCAATTAAAATACCCTGCTATGGCTATTGGCTGCAATTCATTGTATATACGGTAATAGCATTTGAAAACATTTTATGGTCACTGTGTTTATAAAATATTTATGAAGTATGGTTTAAAGAAATCTTCATGCTTACGAACTCGACCTCATTTTTCACATCGAACATGGAGATATATACTAGAACTCAACCTGATGGCCCCTACTTAAACAGTAAAGCTGGAGCGACTGATAGCTCCCATATCGTTGACTACAAGGACGGTTGACAATTGGTTTACCAATATACCTTTAGCACAAGATAAACTGTCATTGGTCTGAACTGTCAGGAAGAATAAAAGGAAGTACCTAAGGAGTTCATCAAAGTAAGGGATAACCAGTTTATTCCAGTGAATTTGGTTTCAACAAAGACAAAATGACCCTTCTTTCCTATGTGTCTAAAATTTACAAGTGCATACTCTTGTTATCAACAATGCATGACACACTCTTCAAAGACCCAGAAACTTGCATGAAGCATGAAAGCCAGAGATTATTGCTTGCCACGGTGGGTGAATGGTTATCATGTCGGACTACCAATCCCAAACCATTTTCCTATTCTATTATAGATGATAGGGATAAAATGAAGAGGTTCCAGGACAGGGTCAAGACCAAATGACTATACAGAATTTCTGAAGAAGAGAGGAGGCAAGATCTGAAAGGATGAAAAAATACTGGGAGGACAGGAAAACACGATCCACTAAACACTGATTGATCTATCATACTCCAAAGTGGGTGAAACGGACAATAATAATAATATATAATAGGCTACAGTAGGCTAGACTAGAGGTAGCAGTAGCATAGCCAAGATCGACCAATGGGAGAGGTTATAGTAACTGGGAGATATCCGTAATTCGGGGAATTGCAGGGCATAGTAATACAAAGCAACTCAGCTTTTTCGCACTCAAGAAGTTAACAACGATCTCCAAATTAGTGTAAATGGACCCATCGAATTTTCTAGGTTCTTATTAAAACATTTTATTTTTAATTAAAACTAGATTAATTTATACTCTACCTCTCTCCCGCTAAGAATAGAAAAAAAGCTAATTGCCCAGCTAGGTGGGACTTGATATTATCGGGTCTAGGCTCGGTTTTAAAAAACTATAACTTATTTAGTGGGTAAAAAGCTAAATTGGCAACCCTGGGAGGATGGAGTTATGTGTTGTCATGAAGACGTGTGTAGTCCAATGGGGAGCCGGGCCGAAAGGCGACAACAGTGTTCATCAAAAAATAGCCAGCGCAGTGGTGATGCAGACACAAATCACAACTACAATATAACAATTTCCCACATAACATTAGTTATAGAATCAACTGCAAGTGTCATTATTTCATTTAAGAAATGTTTATTTCGCTTATTAATTATTATCATTTCCTGTTTTTTTTTTTTGTAAAAATTTGATTGGGGGGGGGGTTCTAACGCCCTGGCTACGCCAATGAGTGGTAGCTACCCTTAGTTCTAAACCTGCCTACTACCACTGCTGCCATTGCTTCCAATGATTCATGCAGCATGGGTGTTAGCAAAGGTGTTGGCACATGCTCCCCTACAAGAAATTTTCTAAGAATTTAGTCTCATCAGTTGGTAAGCAAGCTACCAATAAATTCAATCTTTATCTGAGTATTATAATAATAACCCCTGGGACTACAGCCCATGAAGGACCTAGGCATGCCAAGCGACCGCTGCCCAGCCATTCGGCCTGCAGATATTGGGGTGACGTGTGATCAGCGCATCGGATCCCCTCGGTCGTTAATCTTGGTTTTCGTGATCGGGGCGGGCTCACTGTCAGATAGCTACTCAATTGTCCTCACGAGGCTGAGTGCACCCTATTCCAGCCCTCACGTCAGTTTCTAAAACCCCTGACGGAGCCAGGAATCTAACCCGGGGTCTCCGGGTGAGAGACAGGCGTGCTACCCCAACACCACAGGAACGGCAATCTTTATCTAAGAATTAAGAATAAATTAAGTACCAGTACTGGACCTCTTATATTGTAACTTGAGCCCTCTTCCTTGAGAGTGTCTAAATTTCCCTCCCCACCCATCCTTCTCTAGATTTTTTAAAATCTATTTCTGGTCCTAGCCAATGCCCATGCACATTAAAGCTGTGCACAACGAAATCTTGCACCACAACTGTGATAGGGAGCTGCAGCATGTTTTGAATCCTGGAGCTATCACTCATCTGAGTGTGGTATTCCCCAGGTCTCTTTCTCCCCCCTGCCCTACAAATATGGTACGGTACCAACTGTGATAATTCACTTATTTCAAGTTACCGGTAGCCCAATTCCTGTCCCTAGACTTAGTACCACACACTGTTATAGCCACCTCTAAAACACAGGCCATCAGGCATATCCCGCACACCCAAGTATACGACGCTGATGACCGAGATGTCCAAGTCCTTTAATGAATTAACAACAAGCATGTTAGAGACGCCAATGTGCGCAACTATCTGGATGTAGAATAATGATGGATACACATGGCAATCGCAGGACCCAGTACAATATTTTTTTTTTCTAAAAAGAACAAGATAGGTTACTTCAACAGACCTTCGCAGTTCCTCAGTTCGCCCACGACAGGCAACACGTTATCATTCTGCCATTCTACATGTACGTTTTTCTCCATTCGACTGAAGAACTAATCCTAAACATCTGCAAGGCATTATGCAATTTTACAGGAAATGACTCTTCCAAATTGCAATTTCAAAGCAACAGACCAGACTAGAAAAATAAACTTTTGACGGTACCGCACTCAAATTTCTATTAAGCAATACCACGGATCCGTCTAGGATTATTAGCATTTATCTTGCTAATTAGTCATTCGCATAGCCTATTTAGGTCTTAAACTCTTCTTGTAACTGTTTATATAAGCTAGAAACTGAAAAGCGCAGTTTATTCCGCTACGTTTCAATTACCGGTAATTCATGCAGCCCGGGTCTGAGTAGCCACACACATGGTTTTATCAAAGAACTACATGCTCTACAGCCATTAATAGCTTTTTATTTCTTCGGAGCTCAATTTCCTTGTTCTTAACCTAGGTAAAATCCAGTGTTGGCCGGGGAGACAAGGCTAGTTGTTGTTGTTGTTTTGGTAAGATTGCTGGACACAGTTGCCTCTTCGCCCAATAGCTTCTGTACAGATTGCACCACAGTAGCACATACCCGTCACACGTAATGTTTGTAAACACAGAAATTTGCTAACCTAACCATTCGCCTACAAAATCTATCCATATGGTCCGTAGCACAAAGGTATGCACGATACTATAAGAAGGGTAAAGGAAAACTCAACACACACATACGTCGTGTCAAATCGTAAAACGTAGAAAAATACAGCAAACTAAAGAGGGGACCAGAAATTATAATGTGAAAGGGAGATGGTCCAAATACTCCATTATGGCCTCGACCAATGGAATTCCAGGATTATGCAACATAGTGGGCATATTTAAGGGCAATGTATAACCTAACGATCTTAACTTTCTGAGCATCACTATCCTCGGTTCATTGAAAACGTCACACTGAAACATGAGATGGCTAAGTATACCCCTCATTCGACCACACACACATCTAGCATTCTCGCGAAGGTTCATACGTGCCATATACACCGGCGTCAGAGCATGCTGAAAACGCAAACGTATTATTGTAATAATGTGCCGTCTTGTATATCTGCCTACCCGAAACCACGGTGTTGTTCGGATAGTGGGTTGTACCAGAAAATAATTACGAGCCTTCATTGGCGCGATATTAGACCATTCAGTTTGCCATTCATTGAGGAGCTGGGAATAAATAACAGGCAGGAAGTCCGTAAAAGGCACAGCGATATTATAAACGACTCCATATCCCTGTGCTGCCCACTTTGCCATGCGGTCCACATCCTCGTTTCCTTGGATACCCGAATGCCCCGGGATCCAAGTGAGCATAACCTCCTGAACCATGGTCTGAAAATCATACAACATTTGCGCAACTTGATACACATACCAATTGTCAGAGCTACTCGGATTCGATAGAGCCTGGATGACACTCATAGAATCCGTGCAAATCATTGCCGGGGAAACTCTGTGTGTACGTATATACTGACATGTTTGACGAATGGCAAATACTTCAGCTGTAAAAATCGTTAGATATTTTGGCAAACTATATGTGCGTATAATCTGTCGATCCGGAGCATAAAAAGCCGCACCCACTCCATCTGGTGACAACATTCTTGAGCCATCTGTATAAAAAATAGTATAATGGGAATAGCAATAGGGATGTATAGAACTAGCACCGATAGAGCGCACTGCTGTTTTACTGGGTAAGCGCAAGGCGCTCTTCATTTGTCTCCTGTGTTCTCATGCCGCTAATATGTACGAATTTAAGTTGTTTAAATTGTTATTTTCGTGACTTTGCCGAGCTATTGCAGTGTTCCTCTTTGCAAAAATCAGGGAAGCCCGTTTTCGTTTCACCAATTCCCACAAAATAAAGAAATGAGGAAGAAATGGTCACATGTTATTAGATGGAAAAATTTCGGTGAGAAAAATCTGACCGAATATATTAAAGTGTGTTTCCATCATTTACAACCCGATGACTTCACGAAAACTGTGTTGGATAAGTGTGACTTACAAAGGGAAATAATTCCTATTTTGTACCAATAAACTGATTAGACATTTCGATAACAACCACTGAATTTATGCGTTTGTATTTGAAGGTGAGAGAGCAAGATAAAAACCGGGCGCTGTTCCATCGCTTTTTCCGTAGACCACGAACACAACAAAAATAATTATTTAGGAAAAGGCCATACACAAGAAAATTGCCGGATTATCACGATAAGCCTACAATATCGGAATCTGCAGAAATCATCTCCATTGATGTACGGGAAGAAATCGTCAATATACACGAAGAAATGAAAGTAACATTTCTGACTCCCATTTTCAATGACATCAATATTCGGACAAATACTTCAAGAATAAATGTCGCAACATTAACAGACACAAACGTATTATGGTTGGTTTCTTGAAATCAGAATTAATCGTCAACTTCCATCTGCCCGACGGAGAATGTGGTAGCGACTGACTTCTACATTCTTGAGACTTAGTCAGATGAATGGAAACAGTTCGTGGCCCTAAAGCAGGGATTCTCAAACTTTTAAAAAATTGTACCCCCAAGTCCTTTTCCAGGGTAAGGGAACGATTTTTATTGAGAAATTGACAAAATTACATAAGGGAAAAGAATAGAGCCTTTAGGAGGTGGTATCAAAATAGGACGGTAGAGACAAGGGAAGAGTACCAGGAAAGAAAGAAGGAGGCGAAGAGAGTGGTGGCTGAGGAGAGAAGGAAGTGGATGGAAGAGTGGACAAAGATGATGGAGGAGGATAGTGAAGGTACAAAAAAGGTCCTGTATGGGATGGTGAAAGATAAGAGGCGGAAGGATCCTACGGATTATGTTAGAATGGTGAACAAAAGGGGACAAGAGATAGAAAATAGGGAAGAACTGAAGAAAATGTGGAAAGAATATTTTGAAGAACTTCTGAACCCAAATGGAAAAGATGGTGAGGAGGAAGAAATCGGGGAAGAGGAAGATGAACTGCAAACAGAAAAGGACTTAACATGGAAAGAAGTGGAAGATGCAGTGAACAAGATGAAAGGAGGGAAGGCACCGGGTGTGGATGAGTTGAGTGTGGAGATGGTGAGAGCAGCAGGAGAGGTGGGGATACAGTGGCTGTACCGAGTGATGAGGACAGCATGGAAGGAAAGGAAGACCCCAGAGGACTGGAAAAAAGGAATCATTGTCCCGATCTTCAAGAAAGGTAGTAGAACAGATTGCAGAAACTATCGGGGAATAACACTGATGAGTCATTGTGCAAAGATCTTCGAGAAAGTTTTGGAAAAGAGAATTAGGACAAGCATAGAAGGAGGGATGAGGGAAGAACAACATGGCTTCAGAGCAGGAAGGTCCACAGTGGATTTGATTTTTGCTGTAAGGCAGTTACAAGAACAGCACTATGAGTATGGAACAGATCTACTGATGGCCTTCCTGGACATTGAGAAAGCATATGACAGTGTATGCAGAAACAAAGTATGGAAGTCCCTGGAGGATAGAGGAGTAGAGAAATGGACTATAAAGAGGATAAAGGAGATGTACAAGGGAAGCGTGAGCTGTGTGAAAGTGGGAGGAGAGAGATCTGACTGGTTGGAACAAAGAAACGGCCTGAAACAAGGAAGTGCACTGTCACCGTTACTTTTCATTGTGGTGATGGATGACATAATGACCCGAGTGGCACAAGTAATTGGGGACGGAAAGATGAAAGCAATGGTGTTTGCAGATGATTTGATGATTTGGGGAAACAAGGAGGAGGAGGTACAGGAACAGTTGGACGTGTGGGAAGGAGTAATACAAGGATATGGGATGAAATTTAGCATAAATAAGAGTGAGATGGTGATCACAACAAGGAAGAAGGAAAGAACCACAACGGGAATAACAATTGGTGGGGAACAGCTGAAGAAAGTGGAGAGTTTTAAGTATCTGGGAAGCCTGATACAAGATAATGGAAGAAACGATAGAGAAATAAATGAGCGGGGGAGGCAGGCAGAAGCATTTCGGAGGAGTGTGAGAAGCATGTTATGGAGCAAGGATGTCCCTCAGAACAGCAAAAAGATCATATATCGGACGTACTATGTCCCTATCCTGACGTATGCCTCGGAGACCTGGATTATGAAAGGAAGGGAGAGGAGCAAAATACAGGCCAGTGAGATGAGGTTCTTGAGAAGCAGTATTGGAGCTACAAAGATGGACAGAATAAGAAATGAGAGGACCAGAGAATTAATGAAGGAGGAACCATTACAGGATGGTATAGAGAAATCTAGACTTAGATGGTATGGACATGTAAAACGAATGGAGGAGAAGAGGATACCCAGGAGAGTACATGAGACGAAGTGGGAAGGAAAGAGACCGAGGGGAAGACCGAGAGACAGGTGGCTGAAGGGGGTGGAAGAAAGCGTGAAGAAGAGAGGAGAAGACTGGACAAGGGTGGAGGCTGAGAGATGGTGGGAAGACAGAAGACGTTGGAGAGGCTTGTGTTCCAAACAGACCCGGCCGGTGGCTGGAAACTGTGCAAGATGATGATGATGATGACATAAGAACCAAATGTTGCAATGCATTTTCGAGGTACACATTACCGGTATCAACTTGCTTTGATTATGTTTACCTTAAATCACGACAGTTTCATGTAAGCTATCAACCTAAAAAATATATATATACATGAATCGAAGTCTGTAAGCAGGGGGAGCAAGTGAATATTTAAATCTCTTATTTATGATTTAAGTCTTATGGATATATTATATTTATCAATATAGGCCTACAATACTCTAGTAATTGTAATCTTTAGGAGAAAGCATGCTGACTCATATTCATTATTTGAATAATAAAGCGTGTTAGAATTTTGTTATTACCGCTGTAGGCTATTAATTCTTCCTTCCTCCCGCTAGTTTTAGTGCCTCTAGTCCGTAGCTCATTTTGCAGCTGTTTAACGCTTAAACGCTGAAAATCGTCCATAATATATTAGGAGATATACCTATAGAATTAATTAACATAGTCTTGGCGTAAAATTAGAGAATATATAATTTACTTTAGCTTAGAAAACTCGGTCACAATTTATATATTCCTCGCAGCTGACTGGGAGAAACATAAGACGATCGCCTTGCGCTTACCCAGTACTACACGAGCGCTATCTGGCGCGAACTTTCTCCCGCTACATCCCTATTGACAATATCCCGAAAGCATCGTGAAATTACTTGTGGAATACGCTGATACATCCGGAATAGCGCCGGTAAGGAAGTGTGCAATATATTTGGCTGGGATTGTAGGACCCTATATGAAACCGTGTATGGTAAAGGTTTGAGCGTTTGCAGTATATCTGACCGAAATGCCTGCAAGATTTCATATGCCAATACCAAAGCAGGCTTATGCGGACGTGCAAAGCGCTTTTGCGCATAATACTCCACAAGCAGCTGTACTTTACTGAGAATCGGTGACGCCGACAATGACATTTTAGAAGCCAGGTACTAACTGGCCAAAATTCTTCGTCGTAAGTGTAAAGGTAATTCCCCAGATTCAACTAGTAATGCACAAGTGGGACTGGACGGAAGCGCCCCCAAAATAATACGTAAAGCCCGATACTGCAACCTGTCAAAAGTGACCAACCGACTACTCGCCATCATATCGTAGAAAAAGCAACCATAATCCATCTGGGAACGAATAATATTCTTATATACCGTAAGTAATAAATGAGGATCCGCCCCCCAACCCCGGCGTGCTAGCGCTCGGAGAACGTGTAATCTTTTTTCAATTCGAACAGTGAGTGTTTGAACCTGTCGCGACCACAGTAATTGGTCATCAATATGTAATCCCAAATATTTGATGCTACGAACCACCTCTATGGCACCCTGTCTAAATAAAATAGGAGTGCGATCAACCTGCCTTTGACGAGTAATAATTATGGCAGAATTTTTCCTCGGCGACGTGTCAAATCCGTGATTATGGAACCATGTATGAGCAGCAGTCAATGCATCATATACATCCTGACGACATAGCTGGATAGTATCACGCGAACAATAAATAAGAAAATCATCTGCGTATTGAATGATTCGTGCATGAGGAAGAATGACCGATTCTAATGTCTGAGTATAAATTGAAAAAAGAATACCGCTTAAAATTTCACCTTGAGGCAATCCACGAGAAGTCGGACGGTTATCAAGTACACCAGTGGGGGTGTGTAGAAATAGTCCGCGATGGTGTAAAAAATTCCGTATTAAACATATGAAAGGTAATGGGAAAAGCAGCTCCCCTAGTCGATGTTGTAATATGACTGGATCCACCGCATCATAGGCCCCCTGAATATCCACACATACGGCAACCATGTGTTGTTTGCGGGCTTTCGCTGATAAGATATCCGTCAAAAAAATCGTAAGAGCGTCGATTGTGCCTAGCCGTTTACGGAATGCAAATTGTGACCTCGAAAATAAATTATAGTACTCCAAACACCATTGCAATCGGCGTAATAAAATTTTTTGAAATAATTTTCTTAGACACGAACCAAGATTGATGCCACGATAGCTTAGGGGGTCTCTGGCATCTTTCATTGGTTTTAATATCGGCAGAATTTCAAAATTATTCCATTCCGCAGGATACGTACCATTTGTCAGTACCGTATTGTAAATCGCAATCAAGACCGTCAGTGCTGGGTCAGGGAAATGGGCAATTATCCCATAAGTAATGTAATCCATACCCGGACTCGTGGATTTAGTGTGACGCAACGCAGTCGAGATATCATTGCGCGTGATTGGTTGTTGTAAAATCTGAAACTTATCCGAAGTCAAATAAGGTGGTACAAATGCGTGTCCGGAAACAGAATCTGGCGTGAGGGAATGATAAAACATTTGAAAACCTGTCTGTGTGAGTCCCGTACTAGGACGAGTATGACGAGTATCCGATAATTGTTTTATCAAAGACCATAAGGTGCTCAAAGAAGTATGGTAATTGAATGTACTAATATGAGTTTGCCACGCCATCCGTCGTTTTTCATTAAATGTCTTCTGAAGCTGGGCAGTGAGACTTTTGTAACGTAGATAATTATTAACAGTCCCATGAACGCGATATCTTTTTAAACATGCCTTTCTCCGGCGAACAAGCAAAGCACACTCTGCGTCCCACCAATGGACCGCACCCTGATGCTGTGACGAATACGATGATATCGCGCGCTGGGGGTGATAACAATCAAGAAATCGTTGTATCAACTGTAATAAAGAATAATACCGTTGATACGGAGGTGTTCGCGAAGTCCCCAATCCATCATTTATAAAGTGTTGAAAAAGTTCATAGTCGAAATGCCGTAAATTCCTTTTGATGGTAAAAAAGACATGACGCTCAAGCTTCTCACCCGGTTTCGCATAATATATAAGAATCGGAAAATGATCGCTCTGATGAGTGTCCCCAAGTGTTCGCCATTTCAATTGATGGGCAATATCCGCTGTTGTAATAGTCAAATCTACCGCACTCTTTGGACGTCCCGGTGGTGTTATGCGCGTAGGCGACCCATCATTAAGAATATTGAAAGCATAAGTTCGAAGTGCATGCACAATATGGCGACCTTTAGGGTTGACACGCTCACTGCCCCAGAGTCCATGGTGGGCATTAAAATCCCCGAGAACTATATGTTTAGGAAATTGTGCAATATATTTAAAATACATCAACCATTGGCGTTGTGATCCCTGAACTTGGGGAGGGCAATATAAATTACTAAAAATAGTATTGCCGATCTGAAAACACTGATGAAAACTACGTGGTAGAAGGTAAGAAATGGGGATCACTGAAAATGGATATCATTTCGGATAAGGGTGCTTATACCGCCATAACCTGAACCATCCTCTCTAACAACATTATACATTGGGATCGTAAAACGATATTGGGGCGATAGCCAAGTTTCTTATAAAAATAACATCCGGATGGAAGTCATCGATTAATTTAAGTAAATCATGCCGCTTGTTGACTATACTCCTGCAATTCCATTGGAGGAGCCACACGTCTCTTCAAAAACGGAAAGAGAAAATCAGTGAAACTAGTGACCCAGGGTCTGGTTGTCATGCTGTGTTGATTTTTCCAACGGGGGTAGCAAAGGTAATACCCTATCTAACAAATTTTTAACGCAATGCGCCCATTGCGCATTATGCCCTAACAACTCCATAAGTTTAGTAAATTCTGCCAAAATAATTTTTGTTGGCTCCGATCCATGCGACCCTGAACCAGGCCCGGGACTGTGTAGATTACTTGTCTCCGACGTCTTGGCTGAGAAGACCGGTGGGGCCTTTTCCAATCTCGGTTGGTTAAAAAGCTGGCAATAAGCACTCCTATCATACCCCAGAGGTTGTACCACTTTAGGGGCCGTATGAACGATTTCCATAAACTTGCGCTTTCGGACCGGCTCAATCTGCCTGACACTTGGAGCTGAACTTAAAGGCGGAAATTGTTGGGGTAAAGTTAATGGATTGAATGTGGAACCCATTTGACTTTTCATGATCTCATTATACGATTTATTTTCCACACACATCCGCCGTTTAATTTCAACTTGCTGTTGATGTATTTCACAACGAATGGCACCTGCCGGGTGATTCTCTGCACAATTGGCACATTTAGATAAAACTTCCTTACATCCCGATGTGAGGTGTTCAGCGGCACAATTGCCACAGCGCGGGGCTCGAGCCCGGCAATGTAACTGCACATGTCCATAACGTTGACACTTGGTGCATCGTAGAGGCGAGAAAATATACAAGTTAACTTCTAGCATAACATTAAAAATGCTGACATAAGGTGGTAAGTTCTGAGTCTCAAAAAAGATTTTCACAGTCCCCGTACCTATGCGTTCCGTTTGGCCATCAACAGTTCTGTTTCGAAAGAAGCGCTGTACCCGTAAAATGGGGACAGGAGCCTCTATATACTTGAGTAGTTCCTCATTCGTAAGAGAAGTGTCAACCCCTCGCACAAGTCCAACCCGTTGGACATTAGAGGAGGGGATAAAAGCTGTCAAATTCCTCTCACGTAGTATAGGATTTTCCAAAAAAGTATTTGCATCGCAATAATTTGTGAATTGTATTTGTACTCTATTTCGTCCCTTTTTCTGAATTTCTCGTATGCCCGGGATTTTTCTTTCATAGAAAAGCCGACCCAAGGCCATCGGATGTAAATTTCCAATCGCCTGAGCCCCTTCCCCCTGCACAAAAATAATATATGGTCCAGTATGATGGCTAGTCTTCTTGCCTAGAACGCCTCAAAATAGTGCTGCCTTGGGTTTTTGTGGGTATATACTCACATAACGTAACGGCGGTACTTTTTGACGATCCAACCAGCCTTCGGGCTGACTACCTAACAGACATGATGGCAAGGATAACGATAGTCCGTGGCCGGGGTTCGTACTGGGTCAGTTGAGGATCCCATCATTGGTTTCGTTGTCTCCTGAGTTGAAATAATCTGTTGCTCAAGAACGATTGACATATCCTCCATAGGGATCATCCACGACAACATTCCCTGCATTGTCTGGGGGTTGGCCCATTAACGTCGCATCGCTCTGAGCCGCCATCGCGACCACACGCAACTAGTATATAAAACTTATTAACAGCCCTATAATACAATGGCACAAAACGCCAACACCAAGCACTAACGAAACATAAAATTTAAAGTACACTCCAACGGATCACACACACACGCAAGCCGCAAGCTTTTGAGGTGTTGCTGTGAGCACAGCTGTCGTTGAACTGGGCTAGTTTAGGGGCCGAGAGGGCTTTTTGAAAAGTAGCCTGTACACTGCTTGGCGCGATGTGAGTCAAATTTTGATGGGCTATTATTTCCCGTTCTTGGCGGGTTTTGTTGGGCATAGCAGGCACGCCCGACTGGATGCGAGTTGCACCGTGATTCTTCTTATGCCTTATGTGTCTTTAATGGACTTAGCTGAGCGCATTACCCAGTTACAAAGTTTTGATAGACGATTTGTGTTGAAGTATTTTATTGCAAACCTGTAGTGGTGTCAAATATAGGGAGTAAGGTGATATAGGCTACAGATAAGCATAAACACTGGGACACACAGGTACAACAATCTTCACCTGAAGCGACTTTTACTAAAACAAACACATAGACCGAGTCACATCAATGGGTGGGTTGCATGAGTCGGGGGTGGGGCGGGCCCATGCGAGCGCCATCTCTTGCCTCTCCCGAGAAACATAGCGTCCGCCATATTGTTGTAAAGGCCGGACTATACATGGGTGGTGAAAAGCGTGTGAGCATCATTACTTTCAAGTAATAAAATGCCTTTTGTGGAGAATTATTTGTCAAACCTGACTCATTTTGACAAGAGTCGGTATGAAGAAGAAATTTATCAGTGCGGAGTTGATCCATTTGACTTGGAGTGGGGAGAATTAAGTCAAAACATGGAGGATTGGCCTAAGGTTACTGCATGGACCGCATAGATTATTTAGTGCTGAGGACAAAGTTTACCACGTAAGAAGCCGTGCAGAATTTTAAGTCTATGGAGGCCCACAATTGTTTGACCAGTGGCTTTGTGTTTCCGCCTCGGGTGAAAGAAGTACCAGGCGGTAAGATTGTCCTGCTAGGAAAGGTTAGTTCAACTCAGCCAACATTGACACATAGCCTATTTCTCCTTCTCTCCATCCTCTTAGCTCTTGGTACAAATTATCTTCTCGTTTACAGGTTCATCATTCTCAAAGCACAGCTTCGAGCCACTGAAGTTGTGGATATTAGCTGAAAAAAACAAAAACAAACGGGAACATTCGCACAGCGCACTGCACCTGCATGGCTGGGCGTTGTGAGAATTGTTCTCATGTAGCAGCCACTATTTTCATGATGGAGGTGGCTGCCAAAGCTCAAGATGACCAATCGTGCACGGACAAACTTAACGCCCGCTGCCTCCCATAATGTCCTCAGCTGTGCCTGTGAAGGAAGCAAGGCACATTGACTTCAGGTCTGCTGACAACAGAATGCGATGGTTGGAGGCTCTTGCTGAAGGTATGATCCCTCCTGCTTTTTACTTGTGATTTCCCCCAGGGCCCACAACTTGTGGGACGTGGGTTGGCGACCACGGGAACCCAGCTTAGTCCGGCATTGCTTCCACTTGTGCCGGGCTCCTCTCCGTCTACTTTCCTGTCGACCTCTCTTGGTCAACTCTTGTTCTCTTCTGACCCCGACGGTATTAGGGTATCCGAAGCCTAGGGAGTCTTTCACTTTCCCGCCTTTGGCCCTTCTCTCATCTTTCCTGATACCTCATTCTTCGAGGGGTCAGCCTTATTTTTCTTTTCGTGTTATCTCCTGCCTTCTGCACAAGGCTCTCAAGGAGGCAGGATGTATGTAGCCCCGCCACTTCTGGTGCACCCTGGTTAGTGTTACACCCTCAAGGGCTCACGGCTGGTGAGTTTGGGAGTTGGCAACCCTGAAGGATTCCTGAGCTGGGCCCGTTTTGTCCTCGATTTCCTCTGACCTTGGGGAGGACCCTCTGCTCGTTCCCTTTCCTATATGCCTTTCATGGCTCTCCTTCCTTCCAAGTCCCTCAATCCTCATTCTTCGAGGATTGAGGGCATTTCTTTTCTTCCTGTCCTTTACTTGCCTTATGCTTTATTTGTTTACCATTTCTTCTTCTAGTATGTGAATTTGTAGTTAGTATTAGTTACAGTTTTCATTGTCATCTCATCCTTCACTATCACCCAAACCATTAGGGGCCGATAAACTAGATGTTAGGCCCATGAAAACAACAATTATCATCATCAATCTCACCTGTGATTTTAGGGCGGGAGAACGTTACGAGTGGTAATGGTAACAATAATATTGTCCTCAGGTGAGCAGCTGCCAACTCAACCAGCTGCCGAAGGGAAAAAGCGCCATTCTCTGCCTGCAGCTTGGTCAAGCTCCTTTCTTGGAGCCTTAGCATAAGCATTCCCAATTTCAGCTGGCTTGGCATTGACCAAGGAGCATTCTGGGCCCTTCAAAACACCTCCCTCATCCCCTGTGGACCTCTCCAAATTGTTCGACTGCACAACCCTGGACCTCCCATACTCCCAAATTTTGGCTCGCTGCGAAGAAATATTGAAGAAGATGACCATCACTCCAACTGACATATGCCAAATTGAGGAGAAGACACGAGAACAGACCAACAGTGTGATGTGGCACCTCTACAAACTTGGAAGAATTACAGCCAGTGTCATACTTTATACACTTTATCACCCAAAATGCAAGTACCTCCCTATTGTTTTCCAACTGGCCTTTACAACAATATGGCGGATAGGCTGATTCTGAGTACGGCGCATAGATGGCGAGGGCTTCGCAGGGGTAAAAGTAGGCAACCCACATAGCTCGTGCAACCCACCCATGGGTCATGGAATTATAAAATAATAGAACAATCTTGCAAATAGGTTAGCAAGGAATTCAGAACGGGAAATGAGGGTGGCGATAAAAGTGTGGATAGATTTAAAAATTTATTAGAGCACAACATATGCAATTGAATTAAGCATTACATCATACGAAGAAAACAGAAATTTAGTTAGACTTTTACAGCACAGACGCGACGACCACCGACAAGTGGAAAGAAGCCAACTACGAACTAAGACACATAACGACCAGCAGACTAGCTGTGCACGGATTTCACCCCATGCTATGCTCCACGAAGACGCACCACGCGCCGAACGAGGAAAGCGTGTGTGTCCTATGCGGGAAACAATGTGACCGTTACCACGCACTGAGTTGTGCAGGAAGGACAATTCCTTTAACTAGGTTCTGCACAGAATGACTGTGAAATAATCTTGCACATCGTGCGTTTTAAGTTAATTATTTAATTACTTATCACTGGTACAAAACTGTGACTGAGATAACTTCCTCTGATCACACCGCACTACATGATATCTGTCACACGCTTTGCCACAGAGGGAACACACGCACCTGCTATCTGGTTGATGGTAGATTTTGTTTACACACACCTTAAAGTGGAATCCATGCACCGAGAATCAGGTTAACAAGTGTCTCATCTCATAGAAACCCCTCGTCCAGTCCCGCGATGTCGTCTTATTCGTGACATCGAATTCCTGCCATATACTTCCTCTGTTTAACTTCATTTCCTGCATTAGTCTCTCATAACCCGATGTAGATTGCAGGAGCAGCTGCAATCTGAGCTCTTCAACAAAAAGAGGCTCTTTCGCAAGTTCATACTCGTACACCAACCCAGAAAGGGTGAATTTCGAAATACACGGTACCCTTTTCAGGTAGGTAGCTTTCACCCTCTCCAACTCTACGAGGTGCTTAAACTTAAGGTTATGCCAAATATTTTCCAAACCATATGCAACTGCAAGAATGATCTTCAGCGAGAAAAGTCTCATCGCTGTATGTAATGACAGTGTTCGGAGATGTCGTATGTGACTCATTGCCTTTATAGCCGCGTTTGTTCTGTCCTTAATGTGAACTGTGAAGATGTTTCCGTGAGTTTGGAACGTAACCCCCAGATACTTGAATTGCGAAACACATTCCAGCGGTCTATTTTTTGTAGAGAATTGTCGCTCCACTGCCCCCTTTTCTAAAAGTCATTGCAACTGTTTTCCTTTCATTCAGATAGAGTTCATTCTCTCCCTCCCACTCCACAACTCTCTTAAACACCTGCTGTAAATCCTTTTCACTGGTTGAAATTAAAGCCATATCGTCTGCGTGAATGTATATTTTTACGTTTGGGGGTAATATTTCCTCCACATCTGCCGTAGCAAGAGCGAAAAGGGTGGGGCTTAAGTGGATGGATTTAAGGGGTGTTGAAATCCTAAGAGTTGTAACGACTGGAATAGAATCTGACGTGGTGCCTCGTGAAGTTGACACTGAAAAACGAGTTGATGCATTATTTCCGACGGCTTTGCGACATTCGCATATGTTAGACGAAATAAAGTTACAAGGGGAGCGATATACCGGCGTGAGAGCATGATTAAAATGGAGTCGTATAATAGTAATAACATGACGTCGGCTATAATTATTGTCCTAGATAAAACCAAGGTTGACGAGGAATGGAAGGTTGTAGTCCGTAATAAAAGGTAGCTGTAGTGGTAGCATATTCACGCCATTGAAGTTGTCATTCATCGCGGAGATGAGCTTTGATATGGGAAAGGGAATCGCAACGTTCATAACCGCGTCCGATTCGTGGGCGGCGATCTTAGCCTCTTTGTCAGCCATTTAACTGCCGGGAATACTTATGTGTCCTGGAATCCATGTAAAAGCGAGGTGACTGACTTATTAGGGAATAAGTAGATGAGAGAGACGGGTCTAAACGCAGGGGCAAGTGAATATGCAACCCGCAATACATTTAGTTTAAAATAATTAATATCTCGCGAACCCATGGTTACATTTGGACATGTGTCATGTGCTAGGACTCGGGGTGACACCCCATTTTCTACGGACGACTCGTTATATATTTTCTTTTCAAAATTGACAACTATTATTTTTGAAAGTAGGCTATATTTTCAAAACTAATAATGATAGAGCGTTGTGTAATGGCTCAAACGAAAGGTCTTTGTGTCCTTTATTGTTAAAACAAAACTTTACATTTGTTCCAAAAGTTGCTTTAAGGGGCCTAACATCTAGGTTATCGGCCCGAAGAAGAGAGTTTGACTTAAATTAAAGGTCCTTACTCCCTCTATCCCTAAAATAAGTCCCAGGTCTCTAGGACAAAACGTGTAGTAGTGAGGTAGTGACAGCTATCCAACTTAGCAAGTTGGGAGTCCCTGGGGGCTTTGTGGCTATATAGTTATCTGGTGATATTTGGGGAAGGAATAGTGCTAGAGGGTGAAGTGAGGAGTCGTTTTATGTGTATTTTTCTGATCTATCTTATGGCGAGCTTATGTTTTTAATAGGTTGAATATTTGAAAATGAGGGAAACGGATTTTAGGGCATAAATATTGTTTTTAGAATTTTCGTTATGTCTTGCGAACCAATAATGCTAGAGACGTGTACGAAGTGCAAATAACTTGGAGTGACGTCCCCCTTTTGAATTTATTATTTATTTTTCCAAAACGTTTGGCAAAGGGCCTAACGACACATTTTGAAAACATATTTTAAAAAAAATATTTAATAGTGGTAGTAGAGAGACACAGTACCGGTTGTGTTTAAACGAGCATGTAGCCGGCCACGGTCGCTGTGCTCAAAAGATCAATCGATATTTCGCGAACCAATGGTCAAAGGACGGCATTCGATGACTCGTTTTAAGGGTATTTTCCCGATCTTTCCTATGGCGTACTCATTGACTCAAAAGACCAAAACCAGCAAGGTCATGGACTTTTGTTTCCCTTGATATACCGCGAACCAATAATGGTAGATGGCTATGTGAAGTGTCGCTTTACGCGGTGTGCCGCCGTAGACGCTGGGCAGCTAAGCGGAAAGAATGGTAAGAGGAATAGTTGTATTGAGATAGATTTAGGATGAAGCAAGGCTTTGAATGGTTAAATGAAACGTATGATTTATATATTCTAACCGGTAGCCGCTAGCGAACCCCGAGTGTTTGTAGTTGCAAGACAAAACAGAACAAACCTGGTCTGATCACCAGTCCCCCAATACCACCACAACTTGATAACATTATCTTAGGAATGTGCTAGCTGTGTGAACACGTATGAGAGACAGGACAGTTGAAGGTCAAACGCTGAGAATATGCAGATTTTCTGCTGCTAATCTGAGTCAGCACTTGATACTTGAAGCATATCATGTAGGTTGTGGCCTTGGACGTCACCGGCAGTGTAGGGGAGGGTGCGAGGGGGTGGTGAGAGAGAGTGGGAGTAGACATATTTTAAGCATGTATACTCTTACTTATACCATTAATTGAAAAGACACAACGTGTGAACACTTGCTCTGGTTTGAACAGTTTCTTTTTTTACATGTTGGTGGAAAATAATTGAACTAGTTGTGGGATAGTAATTTATTTATTGATTTACTGACAATTATTGATTGATTGATTAATTGATGAGGTGATTAATGAATTTTATTTATTTGTTTGCACATAACGTGTATACCAGTGTGTGTGTGTGTGTGTGAGAGAGAGAGAGAGAGAAAGAGATTGAGAGGGAGAAAGACCATTCCACCCTAGCCCACGAGAAGGGAACAAAGCAAAGCATTACAAGCCAAGGTGAGATTTCTTTTTTTAATAACCTGTTTGATTTTTTGTATAATAGCATATTTTTTATGAAATGCATGTATTCATTTGAATTTAGGTACTTATGGTGATTTATTTTATTTCTTATTAGATATTTGAAAAAAAAAGCTTTACCGCTACAGCAGCTAATACCAAGGAGGTGTTGTAGAGTGGAAGCATTGTCGGGCAGTCAACGGTTGAAAACTCAGGTAAGACTAACTTACAATGATGTCCCATTCTACCGCTACAAATAGTTTAACGTGGCAACCCTTAATCACTTGTTTAAATTCCGTGTTTGTTCCGGTCGCGTGGTAAATGTTTCGGAAAGTTTGATTCCCAAATAATTTTTGGAATCTTGCTTTAAATTTTTAGGGAGCAAATTTGTACAGCCCAATGGTTGTACATGGATTGAAAGGTGAATACGGAACTGGTATGTGATTTTATATACAAAAAGAATGACGTGGAACATAAAGAAAATTTTTATATTTGCAGCCAAATGCAAGAGCTTTATATAGCACACAATTTGGAACAGTGGTATGAAACCCATGTGGTGAATGCCTTGCTTGCTAAATTTGATAAACTGCAAGAAGGACCCAGCGGCCTTGCCTAAGACAAAATTCATCACCTGTAAATGAATATTTGCAAATTCGACCCTTTTAATGCAGGAACTCGTTATATCCCTAAACCATCAGTGATTGCCTGTCGGAGAGCGGTGGTGAACATAAAATATGTAGATGATGAATGTTTCCTATGGTCTATGGCTGCGTATTTGCACCCTGCACAACGTGACAGTTGTAGACCGGGAATGTACAAGGCCATGTTTGAGCAATTGAAACAAAATTTAAATTTAACTGGCATATCGTTCCCTATGGACTTAACCAACATCCATAGGTTTGAACAGGATAATCCGGACGATTCTTTTAAGGTTTATGGCCTTGATGGTGATGAAATTATGGATCATCTTTATGCCATGAAAGAACCAAAACAACACCACATTGATCTTTTATATCTGTCTGAAGGAGAGGTGAATCACTATTGCCTTGTTAAGAATTTAAGTAAATTGGTAAGGAGTCAACTGTCCATGGACAAGCGTGCAAAACTTATTTGCGACCGTTGCCTACAATACTTGTTATCCCCCACCCTTTTAGAACGACAAATGGTAAATTGAGTATCCCATGAAGCAGTGAGACTGGTATTGCCACAAAGGGACGATGCTGTGTTAAAGTTTAAGAATATCCACAAGCGTGGTACAGTGCCTTTTGTGGTCTATGCTTATTTTGAAGCTCTCACTACACCCAATGCGAGATGTGAACCAGATTCAACCATCAGCTCAACCACACTCATTCAAGCATGGACCCTTTGATATAGGATTAAATGTGGTGTGTGCCTATGACCCCACAAAGTCCTATTTTAAATCTTATCAGGACGAGATTTTGCGAAATGGTTTCTAAATCACCTTGTCGAGTTGGCTGACCATGTACAGAAGTTACTGGACCACCCAGTGCCTATGAGCCTAACTCGAGAACAGCAGCAACAGTATGTGCATGCAACCACATGCCATATTTGTGAAAATCCGCTGGTGAGTGCTGAAGACACCGTTCGTGACCACTCACACTTTACGGGGGAGTTTCGTGGAGCCACCCACAGAGCATGTCACGTGAAATACGCAGCTCCACGATTTATCAGTGTGTTTTTCCACAATCTGGCGAAATATGATATTCAGTTTCTGATTCGTGAATTGGGTCATGTCGGCAAGGGGATTTTTCTGTTATTCCCCAAAACCATGAGAGTTTCACAGCCGTGACATGGTGGTTGGGTAAATTTTGTATTCGATTTCTGGATTCCTTTAAGTTTATGGCGTCATCCCTAGACAGCCTAGTCAACGGCCAGGATACATTTTAAAAATCTTGAACTTTTTAAATTAAATTTTAAATTGTGTCACATTTTGTGCATTGTGATTTCTGTAACAGCTGGGACGTGTTAAAGCACAAGACTTTGCAACCGTAGGAAAAATTTTACTCTATGCTTACACGCTGTACTTTTTCCGATGAAGACTATGCACATGCATGCCTAGTTTGGCAAGTGTTCAATATAAACACTCTAGGGGATTGTGCTATGCCCTACCTAAGACTCGAAGTATTGCTGCTCACGGATGTGTTTGAAAAATTTCGTGAGTTGTGTCGGCACATCTATGGACTTGACCCGGCTCACTATTTTACGAGCCCAGGTCTCTCGTTTGATGCGGCTTTAAAATACACCAAAGTGGAATTAGATTTACTCACTGATGTAGACATGGTGTCATTTTTTGAGAAAGGCATTCGTGGCGGGTTTGTGTCGCTTAACCAGCGGCATGCCGAAGCAAATAATCAATACATGCCATCTTATTCACAAGACAGACCAGAATCGTATTAATGTACTACGATGTAAATAATTTGTATGGCCATGCCATGAGCCAGCCTTTACCCTATAAGGATTTTGCCTGGCTCACAGAGGAACAAGTGTCACATTTTGATGTGATCACAGCCAGCCTTGAACTTGCTGCGGATATGTTTTAGAGGTCGATGTTGAGTATCCCTCATCGTTGTACGACCAACATACCGATTTTCCATTCTGCCTAGAGCGATGGTTCCCCCCGAGAGTAAAGTGAAAATTGAAAAATTGATTGGCACGCTTTACAACAACAAATTTACAGTCAGTCTGAAAGACTAGACGTTATATCATTTCAAATGACGCATGCTACAAATGCTACACATTTTGGAAAGGCTCAAAAGGGTTTCTCGCTACACTCGAAGCCCCAGGACTCTTTCAACAGACTCCATTACCCATTCACTTAGACTTCCCGCGTGGGCACCTATTTAAGGGTCACCCTGTATTTGAGTCAGACATCTTTTACAACTCTTTAAGGGTCACCCATTATTTGAATCTGATATCTTGCAAACCTCTTTGAGGGTCACCCTGTATTTGATTGAATATAACATACTGTACACCTCGTTAAGTGTCACCCTGTATTTTGCTCTGACATCCTGCACACCTCTTTTTTGGATGCACCCTGTATTCTTATCTAGCATCTTGTGTATCTCTTTAGAAGTCACCCTGCATTCTTGTGTGACATCTTGTACACCTCTTTAGGAGTCACCCTGTATTCTTGTCTGACATCTTGTGCACCTCTTTAGGAGTCACCCTGTATTCTTCTCTGCCATCTTGTACACCTCTTTAAGAGTCACCATGTATTCTTATCTGGCATCTTGTATATCTCTTTAGGAGTCACCATGTATTCTTATCTGACATCTTGTACTGTATTTTGCTCTGACATCCTGCACACCTCTTTAGGAGGCACCCTGTATTCTTAACTGGCATCTTGTATATCTCTTTAGAAGTCACCCTGTATTCTTGTGTGACATCTTGTACACCTCTTTAGGAGTCATCCTGTATTCTTGTCTGACATCTTGTGCACCTCTTTAGGTGTCACCCTGTATTCTTCTCTGCCATCTTGTACACCTCTTTAAGAGTCACCTTGTATTCTTATCTGGCGTCTTGTATATCTCTTTAGGAGTCACCCTGTATTCTTATCTGGTATCTTGTACACCACTTCGCTTCGCTCGAAGCCCCAGGTCGCTCGACGCCCCAGGGCTCTTTCAACAGACTCCATTAACCAATAACTTTGGCTTCCCGCGTGGCTGCATGACGTCACGCACTCGCCGTCCTTTACCTATTAACTTAGGTTTCCCACGCGGCTGCATGACGTCACAGTCTCCGTCTCCATCCCGCGTAACGTTAGACCCAAAGCCTAACGACGAAGTCGACAGGATCATTTGAAATGATAAAATCGGTATGTGCTACATATCCAAATGTTGATGCAATGCCTAGCCCAATGCCTAGTGTTAAAGAAAATCCACAGGGGTATTTCCTTTGCTCAAAATGCATTGCTCCAGCCATACATGGAACTAAACGCCCCGCACCGACAAATGCCAACACAGCAGTTTGAAATCATTTTTTTAAATTGATGAACAATTGTATTTGCGGCAAGAGCATGGAAAATGTACGCACACACCGGGTACATTGCCAAGCCAAATTTCAAATCGATTAAAACTATCGATGAGAATTTGGCGACCATTGAAATGAGTAAGACCAGTGTGACCATGAATAAACCCATCTACTTGGGCCAAGTCATTTTAGACTTTTCCAAATCGGTCATGTATAAATTAATTCCACTACGAGTTTGCCAAACAGTATTTCGGGGACGTATCTCTTTTTTATATGGATACGGACTCGTGTATATACCACATTCGCCACTGTACCCCTATGTCGTGATGAGGCAACATAGTGACTGGTTCGACACGTCTTCCTATAGTGCTGACAACGTGTTTCAGCTACCCATAAAAAACAAGAAGGCAATGGGTGTTTTAAAAGATGAATGTGGTGATTCCATCATGCCGGAATTCGTTGGTCTGGCTTCTAAAATGTATGTTCTTCGCATACTAGACCATAAGGAAGTTAAAAGAGCAAAAGGCGTAGGTAGAGCAGTCGTAAAATCGCTACGTATGGATGACTGCCTACGGGTTTTACGAACTGGGAAAGCTATGTCCCATAAACAGTGCAGGATACAATCCAACAACCTTAATTTGTATATTGTGGAACAGAGGAAACACACACTCGCCTCGATGGATAACAAACTTGTGTGGACTGATGACCTGCTCACCAGTCTGCCATGGGGTTATCCCAACGAGGAGGATGTGAGATTTTTCTGTTTTATGGTTTAGGGAAATAGCTTTTTGAGAATAGTAGTAGTAGATTTTGTATTTTTTTCTTTGTTAATGATGGTCATTATACATAGTAGTTTTTTAATTGTAAATATATATATTTGTAAATAGTGGAAACCACCTAGGCCCTTTGCTCTTTAAAGCCCTGTACAATCTAAGTTTTTATACATTTTTTAAAGTTCGACCGTGTTGGAAATTAAAAACGGGTAAATTGTAAATATTTGTTTTTGATTCGAAGACTTTACAAATGTGTTATTTGTTTTTTGTATATATTAAATGACTATTTTTTTGTAATGGTAAATTTATAACTAAAAATTCTTTGGGATGGGTGTGCATGTGAAGGATGATCTTTGGGAATAAATATGGTTGTTGTGTTTGTTCCCAAAGACATGTATGTATGTGTGGATGTATGACTACAGAGAGAAAGGGAGAGAAAGCATATGAGTATGTAACATTTGCCGTTCGACCATAGCAAACACTGTGAGGTAGAGGTGGGGAGGAAAAATTAACGCTTATATCCATTGTAAATAGCATAGTTTTTTTTTTCAATGCAGTGGTAGATAGGCTTTATTTTGTAAGACTGTCTTACCTGTAGTGGTAATAGTATGCCTCTACGTTTCTACAATCAAAGAAAGACTCCGCCAATACCATAGCCAAGCACTCGCATCAAGACATTTTACAAAAACATAAAATCAGCAATCATATGTTTCAGAAAAAACTAAACTTTCGACATGGGGGAAATAAAATAAAACATGTGGACAGTGAAATGCAAAATCAACTTTTGAATATCGGCCATGTGCAAAACTTGAAAATGAAATTGTTAAAAATGGAAATTGGAAATTCTAATGTGTCAAAAATGAAAATTTAAGAAAATGGCTATCAACATTTTTAAATTAAGACGAAAAAACTCGTTTTCTGGGAATACTATTTTTATTTCACAACCAATAGGGCTTTACAAAAACAAAATAGAGAATACAAAATACCAATTCCTCAATCCTTTTTTTTTCAATGCTCATGTCCACTCATCATTAACTTTCCTTTCATAGCACTAATCACAATCAGGACTTGCAACCTCTCTCCCTTTGAGGCATCGCAGGATGTCAAACGTTACACTGAGTTTAATGACCGTGATATATTTGACCAGCTTGTAATGTTTTTTACTAATGGTTCCCCTAAGTTGTTGTTATTAAGAGGAATGTTAAAATTATTACTGAAAGGGTAAATATAAGAACCAAAACCAATCCCACCATTAAAGTAACACCTGAAAAAGTTTTATGGATAAGAAGAAAAATCCGGGTGGGCGCCAACTCATATACAAATTAAATCTGTGAGTAATCAATCTCTTGTTAAATGAAATAGAAACACAAGTCCTCTACAATCTCAAGGGGTAGGGTATTTCTGAATACCAACCAAGATACTATCAGTGAGGAAAGCAAGTTTAGATATCTACTGCAATATACAATCAATTACAGGGAATGTTACTTACGGTAGGAGGAGAAATATGCATATCATATATAATATATTTGTTTTGCTCCAGTAAAGGTATATGATTTCCTAGATCTTTCTTTATTAAAAGCAATCTTCTCTACTAGAAGCATTACGGGACCAGCAATGATAAACAATCCAGACACGTTCATTCAGTGTAACAAAATCTTCCAGTTCACATATACAAGCACATACCCATATCATAATCTCCAAACCTACAATAATCATTTTAAAAAATTCTCCCACATCCAGTGTTCATATAATTATCACCTCCTCTTGCCTTTTCTAAGATAAGCCACTTCCTCTACCGCTAGATCCTCCTCCATGGATTCCACAGATTAGCACTCAAATATGCATAGTTCATGATCTCATCACCTAAGCGCTACTATGATAAAAATGTCACATTCGCCCCCAGAAATCTTGACAACAAAGTCATTTTGGAGGGATTTCTGATACACATTTAACCGAAATATCCATAAGTACGTTAGATACCAAGTCCAAGACCATCTACGTCTTCAGTAATTGGAGCAACTTCTTCATGATGACCCTTCACCAGGATTTTTCCATTTTTGTCGACAAGGGTGCTGAGATGTTATATCCAGTCAGGCATTCTTTCATACATAGTTCCACCAAACCCTCCACTGTGAAGATCCTTGGCAGCATATTCATCTTTTGCATATCTTCATTCATGTGAATTGTCTGTTCTATCTTGAACTTGGGGAGAGTCACATCAACTTTTGTTCGCCTCAGTCCATTTTGAACTGCAGTGAGGTTCACAGTCCGAGAGAGTTCATCCAGGTCTCTGCTATCTCCACAACCTCGTGGCAAGAGAATCAACATGAGGAGTTTATCTCCCTGGTAGTCCAGCTGAATTGCTTGGTAGTCAAGGAAGTTACCATACATATAGCTATCTGTTGTATATATCCATATTTGTCACATCATTGCATGACGTATGAAACTGCTCAGATCTTGTATCTCTCGAGTTGATTTACTTTGTCCAGTTGCATTTGAAGTATATTCCATTAACTAAAACTGCTCGAGTTACTGTGGTTACTGCATCATTATGTAGGGTCTATCATAACCAGTCTTCATATCTCCATATAATTACCATATTTATTAGACTTCTTGAATACGAAAACTTAGAAATCATATTTCAATTATACAAAATTACTGTACCAAATCAAATTAACCCCTCAGGTCGGCTATTTAATCCTGAGGTGTTCACTCCTCAGGCGGTATTTAAATTGAAGCTCAGCGGAGGTTTAGACACCAACAAGGTAAAAAATGAATAATGTTAAATCTAAGAAATATAACGTAATGAAAATTTTAGGATTACTTTCCGAGATCATGTCCAATGTTCCTCAGTAATATATATGACGACTGCTTTTCAGGGTTGTCCATGATCACACGCATTATTTACAAAAATATAATAATTTGATAAGTTCCACTTTTGGTATTTGTTTCAGGAAGACATTTACATGATAAATCTCAATCTACATATATACATCATTTTCGGGTATAATTTCCAGGAAAAGCTGAATTTTGAAAAGCTTTTTGGCCCCGTATATGTATCCCGTGTAGAATTGTCAAAAAATGTAAATATTGCAATATTAGTTCAAACCTGTCCCTTAGCATTGTTTGAGGGAATATAGGGGTTTCTAAAAATTCATCCCTGGTGAAATAGCTCTTTAGGGTAGATTTCTGCATTATCCCCCATCAACATTACAAGCCCCAAGAACACATAGATGTTGTCCCCTGTCACTGACTCCCACTTCCTGGCGCGCGACCTTGGTTTCAAGGGCGCGCCAACTATACGTTCTGCCGCGTACATATTTGTTTGTCAAACAATAATAGTTCAATCACTTTGTCGTCGAATAACAGTAAAAAAACATGTAAAAGAGACGTGAAATGCTTTCTTGAACCCGGCATACCCTTGAAGGGGATCCTTTGTGTACTCGTGACGAAGTTTACCTCTCGCCACAAACACTGAACAGCGGCCGTTTTTATTACAGCTCAAGCTATTTCTTCTCCATCAGCGCTGTCTGCCACTTCTCCAATAACATCATGCAGTGCATAGTCTGTATCACTACCAAAAATATCGCTTCCCTATACATCACTTCCACTACTGTCATCTATCAAACCAAAAATATCTGCACCAGTAAGGGAATGACACGGACCGGCAATACCTCTGCGACTGAGTAGCCTGCGATGCAAAAAATTATCTACGAAGTATTTGCTTTCGGTGCTTCTCCTTCATAAGTGACAAAATTGCCAGGTTAGATGTAGTTCACAAAACATTCTCGAGATGGCAGGAAAGGATGAGGTACTTTCTAAAGCAACTAACTTGAAACTCAATAGAGCGCGTTTCATGTTCTTTCCCTGATCGATATGAGTCGTCAAAAGCAAGGGATATCGATCAACTTCGTATTACTTTTAATTATGAAACAGAGATGGCATGAAAGTACATATCTTCTCGGTTCATAACGTGAAAAAAGATCCCGCGAAGCAGCATTGTTTCATGTGTAATAGGCATTCTAACTTCCGCCTGCACCGGCCGTTTGTGGTACGTCGAACCGGCTGAACGAGTAGAGTCAAGCGGACGTACAGTGTACGGCGAACCGGCCTGAGGGGTTAACAGATGCAAAAACCAAGGTAAATTATGGTCAAAAGATATTTAAAAAACAGAATTAATGGATTGACAAAAAATAAGAAAGAAATTTAAATAACATTCTCACTAAAAGATATGTACATTACAGCAAACCAACAAATGTACCCTGTGCAAGTATATCCTGAGATAGATCACAAGATAGACATAATATGCCTCAAAACATGAATCATAATAATAACGAAGTCGCGTAACACGCCCCCTACACATTTAATTCCAAATATACATCCATCACATACACACTTCTTACACACATAAGAATATACATGAATATAATTAACTAAATCATAAACTCTGCATTCAAAATACCTATCTCTAAATGCCAGGCATAGATGTACCTATACTTTCTTTAAACAACAAACTTTCGTAATGAGTGTACATTATATGTACCATACAGAATTCTCCCCTCATCCTCGAGTACATATGCACATGGACCTATCCTCTTATTAATTTTATATGGACCAGAATATATAAGAAAAAAATTCTGCTTCACCTTTTCTGAGTTACAGGATTGCCTTGGTACCCGTAATAGTACTAAATCACCCTCCATAAACTCGTCTGTTTTTTAATTTCTTTGTTGACGTTTTCTTTTTTCAGATGCTTTATGTAAATTCCTACCTGCCAACTTAATAAACATATTCCTTTCCATCTTATCTTCCACAGATAAACCCAAAGTTTTTACCAATTCCTTTTGACGCTTTTTACCTAGTTGAATTTCCATTGGTGTAAACTTAGTACTCGCATGCTGTACCGAAATCAACCAGTTTTCGACTTTATAAAGTTGAGATACCCAAGTTGTATGCTTATCATGAACTAAAGCACGAAATATACGACCAATCTCTTTCGTAACACGTTCAAAAAGGTGGATAACGTATTGATGAATGTACTTGTTTTATCCCAACTTGTTCCATTCTGTTTTTCCAGTATTTAGATGTAAACTGAGGTCCATCATCCGTCAAAATTTAAGTGGAGTACCATATTCTGGGATATATCGATCTACTATCATATTACTACATGCTTTTCCTGTTGCCTTCCTCATTGTATATAATTTTACAAATTTCGAAAGAGCATCAACCACCTCAAATATATATTGATAACCAAATTGACCTTTTACCACTGGACCAAACAAATCTGCACATATTAACTCCCCAGGTTTACTTGTAATTACAACTTGCATAGGACCATAAAGATACCTACAAGGGAATTTAGATTTTTGACAAAGAACACAAGTAGATAGAATCTTTCTAACATCTCTTCCCATTTTATACCAAATAAAGTTTTGTCGAAGTTCATACAAAACCTTATTTGCACCGAAATGCCCTAACTCTTTATGAATAAACCATACTATCTCCTCTCTAAGGCATCTCGGTACACAAATACCCCACTTACCCCCCTTACTTTTACGTGCCAAAAAGCCATCTTGTATATTATACACATGTCTACCTATCTTAAGACTCTCAAAACCTCCTGCCTCTAATTTTACTAATATATCACTCAATTCGTCATCCTCTCTTTGCCTTTCTAATAGTTGCCTTAATGATTTCATAGACTTTTTATTACTCTCATCTATGCAGGCACAAATTAATACACCCTTCTCACCCTTCAAAGTATATTTTTCTCCTATTATCTTTCTATCTCTAGATAAAATATCAGCTAATATATTATCCTTCCCTCTTATATGATATATATCAAAATCATATTCTTGTAAAGCTAGTATCCAACGACTCACTCCATTCGAACACAATTTACAGGATTTCATGAATGCTAAAGCATGATGATCCGTATAAATACTAAATCTACCTCCCAAAACATACATACGGAACTTACACAGACTATAAACAATTCCTTAAAGTTCCAATTCCGTTATACTATACTTTCTTTCAGCAGATGTTAATCCTCTTGACGCTAATGATACAATCCTAAGATGATTGTCTTCATCTTTTTGACATAATACACCCGAAATCCCTATCTGTGAAGCATCAGTCATCAAAATATATTCCTTATCCCTAAATGGATATTTCAACACTACAGCTTCCTTAAATCCTTGTTTTAATGCCCGAAATGCATCCCCATGAATCTTTTCCCATTTCCATTTTGTGCCCATCTTCATTAGGTCTCTAAACGGTTCCACTAAGCATGCGTACTTAAGTACAAATCTTCTAAAAAAATTGCACATTCCTAAATAAGATTTTAGTTCTTTAACATTCCTAGGCATATCAGTATCCAGGATTTTCTCTATCCTACTAATCTCCGGAGATACACCTTGTGCAGAAACTTCATGACCCAAAAAGATAAACTTTTGCCTACAAAACATCGATTTAGACAGCTTTAAAGTGAAACCAGCCTTATCCAATTTGTTAAAAACACAATTCAAATGATTAAAGTGTTCTTCAAATGTTTTAGAACTAATAACTAAATCATCTATATATATATATAGTAACAAAATCGGTACAATCATTTCCTAATGCAATGTTGAGAGCTCTTATCAAAGCAGCAGTACTACTTTTAAGTCCAAAAGGTACCCTACAGAAATGATACAGGTAATATCTGTAACTAAAAGCAGTAAAAGGCTGATCTTTTTTTAAGGTACTTGCCAGAAACTTGAACTGAGATCTACAGTAGTGAACCACTGTTTATTCTCAAAATTCTGTACTAGTTCTTCTATAGACAGAGATTTAAGTTGATCAACTGAAATATGCTGATTTAGTAACCTAGCGTCCAGACATATTCTCACGTTACCATCTCCCTTAGGTACCGGTACTGTTATAAGAGGATTTATATATGGACTATTAGATGGCTCAATAACCTTATCGGCCAACATCTGATCTATCTGTAACTGTACTGCCGACTGAAATTTAAATGGAATAAGGTACCTATGTCCTACGAAAACCTTGTAATTATGAACGTTCAAAGAATGTACATGACAATTAGCTTCACCAATCCTATCCTCAAAAACTCTTTTATTACTTACTAGTACCTTAAATAATAGTTCTCCCTTTTCTTCACTCAATTGACTTCGTTCAATTGCTTTCCCAATTAAATCTCCAAGATCATCTCCAATAAGTACTGTATCTATAATACACAATGTCTTACTTTCCTTAAACTCATCTCTTACGTCAGTATCTATTCCTGCCTTATGTATCTCCAATTGCTCCTTAATCAAACATATTCGTTGATATTCATTGTTTAATCTCCCTTCTGGATTAAATTCAACACAATCCTCTATACCCTTTGATTTAAATCTTATACATGCCTCGTCATAACATAATCTAGCATTATAGCTAGACATCCAATCCGTACCTAGAATAACTTTATATACCAAATTTGGAACTACCAAACAAACCTGAGTACCAATAAAATCTTTAACCTTAATTTCTATAACAACTTGTCTAGATAAAATGTGTGACCTCTTCCCTACGGCTGTTACCACATATGCAGATTTTATTGGTATTTCCTCTTTTTCTTTATTTCCATTCTTTAATTCAGTGTAAAACTCAGCACTAATACAAGATCTCTCACATCCACTATCCAACAAAACATCAACCTGCGCCCCCAACACATTCAATTCAACAATAGAAATCCCATTAACCTTTGCGGATTGTACCTTTTCCTCTACTAAATCTTCTAAGAGATCACTCTTTATATCTAGGTCATAAGTTCCGGACAATATAGTATTAGCGGATATAATATCAGACTGATAATCTGACCTGTCATTACCGTCCGATTCTAGTTTAAATTTCCCCTAGACTCATCCACTGTTTCCACATTTCGACTCCTATCATTGTTACTCTCTTGTCTCCTCTCCTCTCTTCTATCCTCTACATTTTCTTGTCTATTACGGGGATTATTCCTTTGATAATTATTATCATTCCGCCATCTAATATTTCTATTATTATGATTTTGATAAGGATTACCTTGTCTATGATTCGCTTGATTATTAGAGGAATTTAGTTGTTGATTATTATCCCTATAATTATAATTATCTCGACCTCTCAGGTCCTGATTTATGCGGCTCCCATAACCACTTGCTTGATTCTCACTTCTTCCCCCCAATGCATCGAAGCTCCCCAATAAGTTCTCTAATTCCTATATATTAGTAACTTTTTGCATGCATGACGCCTCCTTTACTCTATAAGGAAAATGCCTAAGCAACAGCCTTACTACATCATCATCCTTAGCCATCCCATCTAAATATTTACATATTAACACTTGGCTCAGAAAATATTCAGTCATACTCATACCATCTCTACTATCGTATTGTCCAAATATCACTCTTTCTCTTAATTGTGCTTGTATTGATTCGTTCCAATATTTATCACAAAATTTCTTCCTAAAACTACTATAACTATCCAATGAATTCCTATGTACTAGGAACCAGTTCCGAGTTTCACATTACAAAAGCTTGATCTAATAGTTCTAAAACTTGACTCCACTCTATACTTCCTTCATTAAGTTTATCTTTAAATCTATTCTCTACAATTTCCATAAATTCCATAGGGCAACTCTGTTTATTGTTAAATTTCGGTAACTCTAGTTCTTTCAGATTATTCACTCCTAATAAACCCACTCTAACTTGACCATTCTCATGTTTTATTTGAGACTTTAATCTCACTTCCATATCTAATATCCTCTCACCAGTCACCTTTTCAACCTTCTCAATTTTCTCTAGAATATGTTCCTGTACCCTTTCGAATTTATTATCTGCTTCTCTAGTCATATCATTTAATTTCTCTGGTATTTTCGTTTCCATTTTCATCATTTTCTGATCTACTTCTTTTATAATTGCTTCCGCCTTTTCCTCCACCATACTCCTTACCTCACCTCTAATTTCCTGTTTACCCCCTCAATACTATGCTGTAACAATCCATACTTCTTATCTAACTCCTCATTAACATGCATTACTTTATCCAATTTCTTACTCAACTCCTGATTATTCTTATCAAATTTTTCATTCATTTGTTTTATCATCTCCTGATTATTATCAAATTTTTCATTCATTTGCCTTAACATCTCCTGATTATTCTTATCATATTTTTTATCCATTTTCCTTAACATCTCCTGATTATTCTTATCAAATTTTTCATTCATTTCCCTTAACATATTTAGGATATCCTGCACCGGCATTAACACATCCTGTACTGGCCTTACAACATCCTGTACTAGTACATCAGTCATTGGGTAGATTATTGGCTGAGGAATAACCTATCCATCAAGGGAAGATGATAAAGAAAAGGAGGTGGGTTTCGGACTGGAGAAAAAGGATGGAGAAATAGGAGGAGAGTCCCACAAAAGTTATAAATTTAACTTTAAATGCACTCAGAGGCGGTTGCCACCGCAAATCCGCTCTCTGATACCTAAAGTGGGTAAGGACCTGGTCGAAGCTGACGGGAAACGCAGCTAGGACTTGGGCGGTTTGCAAGAGAGTGGCTTTAGTGTATTCCCTCTCAGGCATGCATATGCCTACTATGGGGAAGGGTGATGGTCTGACAAGACAAATATTAACAGATGTATTGCGTATTAACGAGGGCATGAACCTAGGAAGAGTTAGGAAAGCCAGGATCTTGCCTAACCGTTGTATTAGAGAAATGATAAATCCAAAAACAAATATTTAATTTATTTAACAAGGCTAAAGAAGTTGATAACTTTAACAAATATATATTTTCAATTTGGTTTACAACTTTGGGGTCGCAGACCACAGAAAACATTTAACATATGCGCCAGGCAATTAACAATTTATTAGGTTTCAAACCTTTATAAAATCCTCGCAAGGATTTAAAATAGCGAAGATAAAAATTCAAAATTTTAAAGACAATTAAAGTGATTAAAGTTTAACAACAACTAGAGTACAAGGTGTGTACTTTGAGAAATTCCGGAGAGAATGTTCTAGAGAGAGTAACAACTTAGAAAATAACAATAACAAAAACAGGAAGAATAAGATAGAAGTTCCTAGAACTTCTTGTATTGAAGCAGCATTACTTTTAGTAGTTACACAAATAGGACAGGTCACTTACTGTGAAACCTGAAGGGAAAGTCAAAAGGAAGGTTCTAGACCTCCTATGAATATCTATGACTTTAGTCATTTTTTCAAGTTTTTCCGTATTGATTTTGATAAGTTATGTACTTGTCCACTTTACAATACAAGACCTCCTATGTTTAGATAGGAATCACGAGACAAATGGGGCAAGTTTTCCTTTCGTGAAACCTAGAAATAACTCACTTATAAGTTGAAAGAATTGTATCCCCTAAATTAGAAGGGAGAAACAAGATAATTTGAACCGTGTACAAGACACGTAGTTAGTTAGTTAGTTAGTTAGTTAGTTAGTTAGTTATTGTTGTTTTAAGGGGCGGAACTACGAGGTCATCTGCCCCTCTTAACACAGATTAAAGAATACAAATTTTGAATTGAATTTAAAATTTCGAGGTGGACATCTAAATTTAAAAAGACCAAAAATTAATAAAACAAAAACAAACAATTAAATAAAAAACAAAAATTATAAAAATAAACAAAAATTACGGGAAAAACAAAACATTATCATTCAAAAACGAACAAGTCGTTGAGTCAATGTTCACTGGAAAATTTAGATTGCTGGCCCTAACCCACTCTCACTTATAAAGCGGATAACGCGATCAGCAGCCACCGCGTCATCGGCTAATATAAGTTTGAGTGTCGTCTGCGAACCAAGGTTTCTTCGTAAGTCAGCAAGATCCACACACTCGGTAAAAATGTGGGCCACGGTGAATACGGCTCCACAGGTACAAAGTGGGGGGTCTTCCCTTCTCATTAGGTACGAGTGGGTGGATCTTGTATGACCTATCCTTAGCCTACACAAAATGACGGACTCTCTCCGGGCCCGGAAGGAGCTCCGCCACACGCGAGTTGTTCCCTTGATCGCTCTCAGTTTACTGGGCAGTGGGTCAGCAAGCCACTGACTCTCCCAAAATGCCAGAACTTGTAGGCGTAACTGAGAGCGAATATCTCTAGCGGGTACCTCCATTGGTCGAGGTGGTAGTGATACCGCCTCTTTTGCAGCTTGATCTGCTAACTCATTTCCCACAATTCCCATGTGGCTTGGAAGCCACAGAAAGGTGATTCGAGTGTCAGCGTGGCACAGCCCGGCTAGTAGGTCGTGGATTCGCTGCACTAGGGGGTGTTGCGGGAAACATGTAGCAATTGACTGCAACGAACTCAAAGAGTCGGTTCACACGAGAAAGTGGATTCGTGCATCCTGTAGTGCAAACTGCAGAGCTTCATAGATGGCAACGAGCTCCGCAGTAAACACACTACAGGCCTCAGGCAAAGAGATCTTGGTATTTGCACCATCAATAACGTAAGCACAACCCACTTTCTCGTCCACCTTCGAACCATCCGTGTATAGAATGCCAGCGTCCGGAAATTGGTGAACTATGCTGTGGAACTGCCTCCGGTAAACGGAGGCATCCGTGTTCACCTTAGGACCTCGGTGCAGATCTAACCGAATTTCCGGACGCGGGACTTGCCACGGAGGCACCTCGCTAGATGTCCGGATCATACAGGGACCTACAGCCACTCCTATTTCAGTACACGAGCTATCAAGTCTAATACCAACCGGCCGAGTGGCACGAGGCCGGTTGGCGTAACCCTGGTGGTTTTGGGTACCGAAGAGAGCTTGATAGGTCGGGTGATGCGGCATTTGACGCACATTGGCAGCATATGCTAAAAGCATATGTTGGCGTCTATAATTTAAAGGTGGAACACCCGATTCGGCGAGTAGGCTGGGTATCGGGCTGGTCCGGAAGGCACCGGTAGCCAGCCTAACGCCACTATGGTGGATACTGTCCAGCATTTTCAAGGTTGCCGGCCTTGCTGAACCGTATGCCGCAGAACCATAGTCTAGCCGGGACAGGACGAGGGCTTGGTAGAACCGTAGCAGCACCGCACGGTCAGCCCCCCACGTAGTGCCACTAAGAAACCTGAGCAAGTTCAGTTTCCTAAGACATGTCATTTTCAATTGCCGTATATGGTGCTGCCACGTTAACTTGCTGTCAAAATGGAGCCCCAGGAAGCGATAAGTGTCAACCAACGGCAACGCAGCATCCCTGAGATGTAGTTCAGGGTGTAAATGTAGCCTCCGGAGCCGACAAAAGTGGACGACGGAGGTTTTCGCTGCTGAAAAACGAAAACCCCGGTCGTGAGCCCACCTGTCGACCCGGTTGATAGCTAGCTGCAATTGCCGTTCCACGACTGCCATACTTCCAGAGCTGTAATGCAGAGCTAAATCGTCTACATACAGCGATGGAACTACCGCGGACCCGGCGGCGGCAACAATGCCATTAATGGCAATCGCGAACAAGGTGACACTCAGCACTGAACCCCGAGGAACTCCATTTTCTTGGGTATAGTATTGCGATAATGTCCTACCGACACGTAGTTATGCAGAAGTTAATTAATTACACATAAGAAAAAATGGGAGGGCACATCTTTAGATTGACACCTCGTTGAAACAGACCTAAATTAACAATTTAGTATGGGTTGTTAGTAAGAGGTTTAGGAAAGAGCAATTGGGATGAAAGGTAAATGTTCATGGCCGTGTTTATAATAATCGGACGAGCGCGACGCGGAAGAAATACTGAGAGAACACTGTTTATCACTATAGTTCGTTGAAATGGATGAAAAGTTCACTGTAGTAGCGCAAAAGTTTATGGCAAAAAAGTTATTGCAATCGTGGAAAATGACTGGTTGCACTAGATAGGCGAAAGTCTATTACTTGAGAAAGTTGTGGATTACAATTAAATGCGCCAGAAAAAATCCCAACGGTGGAAGAAAATTTAGCTATTGAGCATTAATTTATAAGGTAGATTCCTTAGTTTGAAATGACATTCCCACAAGTGAGTGAAAGATACATGACGGCGTGACTTGTAGATAAAGCGCAGATTCTGGAAAGTTCCAGAACGATCCTAATGGAAGAATAGGGCCAAAGTTACTCCAGCGGAGGAACAAGATTAATATTTATAGACAGTGGGTATTCTATAATATCCCCCGTTGTGAGAAGATCTCTCATTTAATAAGCATAAGAAATGCTGCTTTTCACGAAGGTTGGCTTAATTGGACAGAAGCCCAACATGGAAAATCCCACGAAGAATGATTATTGCCACAAATAAATATCTCACACTGCCTATAAAATAATCGTTAAAAGCATGAAGACAGTAAAACCGATGAAGATGAGGTTAAAACCTGAAGTATGTACTTATCTTTGTTGCATGGCGAAGGTGAAGTTCCCTTTGACTTATAAACTTAATGTGCCAACATGGCGTAGAATGTAGAGAGTGCCTCTTGGTTTGAGGAGACTGGCTCTAGTTGAGCCTTGACTGACTAAGTCAACTACCGACGTACAAGTGAGACATGCTCAGCGAAGCGCGGAGGGACCAAGGAAGGAAAAAAAGTGGGGGTAGGAGACAAAAGGAGAACATAACAGAATAGACAACTTTATAAAACTAAAAGTTCTTCTTGATGAATGGTCTTCAAAGAGTTGATAGCAGGCGATACTGGCACAGCATGGTGGGTGAAAAGGTAGACGAAGTTCTCTTGATCACAGAGATGATAGCTGGCGATGGCGACGAGATCTGATGGCCAAATTGATAAGTAAGTCCTCTTGTACAGGGAAGAATTGAGGAACTTCTGAGATTCGCTGCTAGGTGACGCTAGGTGGGTCATGGAAGATATACATCTAGAACAGACTCACAATGACATAAGAGACATGACCACCAAAGAGAAACTAGGAGATTACTCTTGGTGTTTGAGAAAAAGGATGAAATGAACAAGCAAAGAGTATTAAAATTATACTCTATCATACCGTGTATTCAAAGAATACACCAGTCATCTCTCCTTCCATCACACTACTGCCAGTCTCATTCCCATTACTCTCCAACATGCACACCACCACATTTTCTCCATTCATCTCCATCCTGCTACAACTCACTCCATTCCCATTCATTATTCTCATTCGTTCATCCTCCATGTAAATACGTACACAATAACCTATCCCTCAGATAACACTTGCACAAGTCACACTCTCCTACTCCCACACTGATGTATCCTGGTTCTCGAGTCCCACGTTAAGGTGCAAAATGTAATGTTTTTTTTACTAATGGTTCCCCTAAGTTGTTGTTATTAAAAGGAATGTTAAAATTATTACTGAAAGGGTAAATATAAGAACCAACAACCAATACCACCATTAAAGTAACAACTGAAAAAGTTTTATGGATAAGAAGAAAAATCCGGGTGGGCACCAACTCATATATAAATTAAATCTGTGAGTAATCAATCTCTTGTTAAATGAAATAGAAACACAAGTCCTCTACAATCTCAAGGGGTAGGGTATTTCTGAATACCAACCAAGATACCATCAGTGAGGACAGCAAGTTTAGATATCTACTGCAATATACAATCAATTACAGGGAATGTTACTTACGGTTGGAGGAGAAATATGCATATCATATATAATATATTTGTTTTGCTCCAGTAAAAGTATATGATTTCCTAGATCTTTCTTTATTAAAAGCAATCTTCTCTACTAGAAGCATTACGGGACCAGCAATGATAAACAATCCAGACACGTTCATTCAGTGTAACAAAATCTTTCAGTTCACATATACAAGCACATACCCATATCATAATCTCCAAACCTATAATAATCATTTTTAAAAATCCTCCCACATCCAGTGTTCATATAATTATCACCTCTTCTTGCCTTTTCTAAGATAAGCCACTTCCTCTACCGCTAGATCCTCCTCCATGGATTCCACAGATTAGCACTCAACTATGCATATTTCATGATCTCACCACCGAAGCGCTACTATGATAAAAATGTCACAAGCTGGCAAGTCACACACTGTCGCATAGATGGTATTTTTTGTCATAAATAATTAGTAAAAAGGGTTTACTAAATACAGTCCTAAACTCCAAATTGATGGGAAAAGAAACAAACACCGACATCCACTGGGCACAACCGGAAACACACAGTTATATTAAAAAATGTACATTTGACTTGTACGGTATACAAAAACAAAAGAACACTGAGAAATACAAAAACGAAAGAAATACACTATGAGAATTTGTGAATGCAAACTCACACTTCCCCCATTCACAAATTGCAAAAAAAAAACTTAAAAAAACAACATAACTAGCCTTACACTAACAACAATAATTTATCAATCCTTGTATGGTAACAATCCCAATTGAGGGTAGATTTTACGTAATTTTTATCCCTGGTAACACCTTGGTAAATATATCAGCAAGGTTTGATTCTGTGTTGACATATTCAAATTCTATCTCACCCTCTTGCACACACACTCTTAAGTAGTATAAATATAACAGAAGTTGTTTAGTTTTCTCGGACACTATTGGGTTTTTAGATACTGAAATGGCTCTTTGGTTACAGCAAAAACAACACAGGGCTTGTCAACAAAAATTGACTGTCCTATCTCTTTAAACAAATTACACATCCATTTCACCTCATCTACCACACCCGCCATTGATACGTATTCAGCTGCCATAGTTGATCGTACAATGCGTCTTTAGAGTGTGGATTTCCAACTAATGGCACCCTTGGCCAGCACAAAAACATACCCCTCATATGATCTTCCACTTACATCAGCTTCCTTCCAATTTTGCACGTTAGGATTTGCATTAGCCTGGAAGACCTTACATACTGGGAAACGTAAATCTAGTCTAGTTGTACTGGATAAGTATAGGATCTTACCAACAATTTTTCTATAACCTTTGGGGTTTTTTAACTCCTCTGTGACATTGTTTGGTACAGTTGAAGGTAAAGGGGTACCACAACCTTTTGGGTAGGGTTCTTCTAGTGATTTAAGGACATTTGTCCCTATATGCATGTTTTGACTTAAACATACATTTTTCTTAAACCCTTGAGTGACTTTAATCGACAAAAAATCTGACATATTTCCCAAATTACGCACTTCAAACGTTGACTTCAATCTTTTTACAAACCAATCTATTTTAGCTTGTAATCCCCACACACCTAGATCATCAACGTAAAGGACAACATACAGGTCATGATCTGGGCTAAAATACAGACAAGCTTGACAAGTTGTGCAGTGATACAATTGTGCCAATCTTTACCAGCTTGACATAAACCGTAAATACTCTTGTCGAGTTTTAGCACATAGTCGGGGTACTCTACACTGCGATAACCTTCTGGTTGACTTACAAATACAGTTTCCTTAATTTTGCTATTAAGGTATGCCGATACAATGTCCAAATGACAATTATCCCATTCGCGCCCTACTCCTATGGCTATAAGGGTCCTAATAGTTTTCCTTTTTACCACAGGACTATAGGATTCAAGGAAATCTGTACCCTTTATCTGACTGAAATCTTGAGCTACTAAACGTGCTCTATACCTAAGTACTTCACCTTCTTGGTTTCGTTTAGTTTTATACACCCATTTGGTGCCTATGACAGTCTTGCCACCTGAATCTTCTGCAAGTGTCCTCACATTATGTTTTTCCAAGAGGGCAATCTCTTGGTTCATTGCCTCAAACCATTATCTTTGTCATCTCGTGAGATGGCTTCTTGAAAAGACACCGGATCGTTACAGTATACTCTGACCTCAACATGACAATGCGACATTTTACCTTGACTTCATTACAACACACACACTTACTGGGAAGTTTTCTCTCTCTACTCGACCTGCATAATACTGTGTGTTCAGGCTGTAATGGAGCGTCTATTACTACATCAGAATCTGACAAAGAGGCATCACTATCACTTGTAACAGAATTTTCATTTCCTGATTCGGCTACTCCGTGTTCAAACACGTCACCTCCACAATCTTTCTGCTCGACAAACACTTCTCCAACTGTTCTAAGTTCACAATCTATCTGAGTTACAGGTTCTTCCTGGGATTTTACAGAAAACGGAAATACATCTTCAACAAATTCTAAATTCCTGGATTTAATGACACATTTCTTTTCGATGTTCCATATACGGTAGCCCCTCGAGTCATCGGGGTACCCTAGCATTGCACCAACATTTGCCCTTTGCACTAACTTTTCCACATTACGTTTATGGATCCAAACTTTACAACCAGATGATTTTAACATAAGCAATTCCTGGTCTGACAACTTTCTACCTGTCCACAGTTCAAATGGGATGTTCTTTACAGTTGATAACACACACCTATTCTTTATATAGCAGGCTGTGCTGATGGATTCCCCCCAAAATTGAACTGGCATGCCTGACTGAATGAGCACGCACCTACTAGTGGTGAGAAGTTGCTGGTTGAGGCGTTCAGCAACGCCATTCTGTTGGGGAGAGTAAGCCATTGTTAACCTACGAACAATACCATCCTTTTCAAGATAGTTACAAAACTCTGTACTTAAATACTCTCCACCGTTGTCTGAATGGAAAGATTTCAACTTGGTCCCTTGTGCTGTCTCCATTAGTGGCTTAACCTTGAGGAGCTCATTAAATGCCTCACTCTTATGCTTAAGATACCTTACATATGAGAATCTGCTACCTCCAATCGATGGGTGCTCTAGCTGGCATACATCAGAGAACACACCGTCTAATGGCTTCTGAGATACATGATCTCTTTCATTAAATTTAAGTCTTTTCATTTTACCTTGTTTACAAGTATCACAATCAACATTCTTTTCTTTGGGTATAAAATCACGATCTGGAATGTTCAGAGCATGGCCAAAAACGCTGATGCCATATTCCTCTAGTTACAGCTTTGTTGCTCTTAGCATACACAACCTCCACCTCGTCATTACAAACAAATTCTTTCCCTTGTTCTACCATAAAATAATCACAAATTACCTCACACATAAATCCCAACGGCCTCACCCGTAAGGAATATACCCTCATGGTTTGACAAGACAACTTTGCTATCTTTAATGGTTACGACTGCACCTTTCCTGTCAAATTGACCTACAGATATTAAATTGTCTTGAAGACCTGGGACATACAACACTCTTTTCAGTTCAGAAAAGGACCTCCAGATAGCTTGTCAGATAGCTTCATAAGCACACTTCCCATACCACATACATTAACTACGGATCCATCAGCTGTGTCTACATTACCAGAAACCTTTGCGGTGTAATCATACAGAATATCCTTATAAGGTGTCAGGTGCTCAGTGGCTCCTGAATCTACATACCACCTGCGTACACAATCAGATGCATCATCCTTGCTTTCAGTTGCCACATAAGCCTTTACCTTAACACTACTAGCATTAACCTGAACACATTAGTTTGCCGCCTCATCGTCCTTTACCGTGGCAATAACCTCACGATTCTTAACCTTAACATTTTCCTTGCGTCCATTACTACAATTCCGGGAAGTATGACCTATCTTGGCACAATTAAAACACAAAACTGAACCTTTCTTTCTTGCTTGCTTCATGAACTAAACCACAGAACTTCGCAATATGTCCCTGTTCTTGGCACTTGTAGCACATGAATCCACCACTACCTGTTGGCTTGTTGAGACCCTTGCTGCTGTTGACCACCCCCTTGGAATTGAAGCGCATGGCTGCCACCATTGCCTTCACGCTTTCATCCTCAGATTCTTCCTTCTTCAGCCTCGCATAAGTCTCCTGTTGTCGCTCCATCTTTAGTCTGTCCAACTTGTTCTTTCTCTCCTCCAACAATAGTATGGCTCTCACTACCTTTACACTTAAGTTTTCTTCATTGCTTTCCAATTAACGTATCAAATTTTCGTACTCTCGCTTTTCCAGTCCTCTGAGAATAAACGCAGCTTTGGCCTTATCCGTAAATTTTATACCTACATCGTCCAACCGTGCACACCAAGTGAGCACTTTATCAACAAATGTACGCAAGCTAATGTCACTAGTTTTATTAAAAAGACACAATTCTTCTAACATCGTCACAATTTGAAGGACTCCGGTATCGCAACATGAAGTCAGAAGATTCTGCCATGCTTCCTTAGCTGTCTCCGCTTCTTTGGTATCACCTAGGAAAGGGTCGGTGACCAAACATATGAGCAAGTTTTTCGCGTCTTGATCTTTGCCCAGTTGGGCCTCGGAGTACTATTTAACTGTGTATCTTCTACCTCTCCTGTATCTGTCTTTCGTGGGAAACCTTGAACCGCGTCCCACAGATGCCTTGTTTGAAGCAATGCCTTCGTTCGGGTGCTCCACGCTTCCCAATTGTCGTCCTGTAACCTCACTATTGCAACTACTCACTCGCTGCTTCCCGTGGCTGCATCCATATTAGTATGTATATTTAAAATAAACGTACAAAAAGTCCTCACAATAGAAAATCGTCCACAAAATTCTCCGAAAACGATCTTGAACGCACACTCAACTGCCGTCCACATGTGCGCCGCACATATCAACACCTTCTAACGACTGACATTCTCTCATCACAAAGTCCACGCGTTAACAGCAATAAGCGTTTATCTGGGCTCATAACCTGTCATAAATAATTAGTAAAGGGTTTACTAAATACAGTCCTAAACTCCATATTGATGGGAGAAGAAACAAACACCGACATCCACTGGTCACAACCGGAAACAGACAGTTATATTCAAAAATGTACATTTGACTTTTACGGTATACAAAAACAAAAGAACACTGAGAAATACAAAAACAAAAGAAATACACTATGAGAATTTGTGAATGCAAACTCACATTATTGCCATGGCCACTTGCTTATGGTGATCGTAATCGGCGCACGGTTGCAATTCACTTAACACGGGGTCTCGAGTCCACGATTTCGGCACATGTTGCCAGATTTCTTTCAGTGCATTACCCGCCACATAATAAATAAACGATTTTGGAAACGCCAATAATTCCTATTTTGTAAAACTGTCCAGTTCCTTTTTGCAAACAAAGAATTTGCCAATGGCCTTATCAGTAGCTCTACCCTCCATCCTATGACGATATGATGTTTACTCGTCGCTTGTAGGAATCTCCCTGCTGTCACCAATGGGTAATACTTGAGTTTTAATTTTATTTAACAAGCTTTACATTGTTTTGTCATTCTGGGATACGGACGGTGCCAACACATACAACAATAAAGTATTTTGTGTTTAGGCTATATACACCTGTGATGTCCCAATGTCTCTAAACCAACATTTTTAACTCTGTACTGCTAACTGAAGCACCATAAGGTTGACGCCATAAGGTCCACACGTATCATAACTCTTTTCATCACTCAGAGGCACTAGTGAGGGGTAACTAGAATGGCATGGTAGCCTATATTACCCACATCCATTCTACAAATGGGCAGGCTTGTGACCAGCGCTGATGTTCTGGCATAGGTTCATCACTCTTCCCATTGATCTATGGTTATTGAACAAAACACACATTTCACTTCATCTCTTGTTTTTGAATAATAGAAACCAGCTGCTGTCAAGGCTTGAGGGTTGATGAAAGGTACAGGCCACGTCGCAAATGTCTTGAAACGTTGTTCATCTTGACGGTGGATTGCCTGCTATTTATACACTAGTCACTTGGTTGGACAGTGGATAATAGTTGACTTGTTTGTGATGAATAATGAGACAATACGCCGTGGTGTTTGGCGGGACATTGTCATGAGTTTCAAAATCTAGTCGGATGTCAATATTGGATTGCTTGACAGACTCTTCCAAGTAGGAACAGTCAAAGACCTTCAATGGCGACCTTGTTTTAAACTCTTGGGGTGACAACCCGTTGTATTTGATAATACAATCATATAATACGATCATAGAGTGGGCCAAAGTTATTTTTTGAAAAACCCAAATACAGTCCTTCATAGGGAAAAACAGCTCCGTTCAGGAAAAGACGTATGTTTCTCAATTGTAGGTATCAACTTTAGCGACATCTTTGGTTTGTTGATACTTGCGATTCGTTTCAAAACCCTCTATAATGTAGAGAGGTCTCTCTGTATAGCGTGCTGTTTTCACAGACCAACTGTGTGTTGGCAATAGTGGGTACTCATGTAGCGCCCAGCTTCTAAATTCCATGGGTAGAGGCATATCTTTTCCAGATATCTTGAGCATCTCCAGTTTTATGCTATTCGAAAGGGTAACGTGCGGTACTTTCCATAGAATCCGTTGTAGTTGAATTTTCGAATCTATGGCTGCATCATCGGCTCTCTGGAGTGCATTATTATCGCTTCTGTCTCTGGCAAGATAAAGCACTTGCCTTGCGTTTACCACAATACTCTGGTGATGTTTGGCAGAGCCTAAAATTAGTTTAAGTGGTAAAAATCCAGTAAAGGTGCCATCGATGTGAACCAGCCATTCATAGATCGAGTCAGGACACCAACCCGCCATGAAAAGTGTTTTACCTTCTATAAGAGGGGTATAGTTTCATGACACTTTAAATACCAACATTTCGAGTGCTATCCACCCCAATATCTTTAATCATATAGCGCACCTCAGAAAACAGAAAGGCAAAAAATTGTTGGCTAACTTGGATGTTGTGGGTGTAGAGCTATCCGCTTTTGAGAGCCGACCTTCTTCTGAATGGCACTTTCATGCGGTAGGGTGTAAATATCTTGGTTGTTGATAACAAATTGAATTTTATCATTGTTATTTAATCCTGGTGTTTGAGCTTGATAGGAATGGGGATCAATTCTTACCACCCCTTCTTGCTCCTCGATGTGGTTCACCACCTCTAGGATAGAATGCACCATGTGGGTTTACGTGGTAACCCAGATGCTGTAAAATCTGCTTGTCCTTACGTGTTAACGTGTATTCACGTGGAAAACAACTAACGCCATGGCTAGACGGTGCTTTATACACCAACTTCATTGTGGCTTTTGAACCAACTTGTAGGTGACTGGTGTGCGGGAATCTAGTTAAATCAGTTGTTGGTCTCTATTGACCAGTCTTAAGGTTACCGTATATTACTAATATGATCAACACCCACAGAATGAAAAAGCACCACTGGAGTGTTTTCACGAATAATACAGCCATTAGGCGATGTCATAATAAAATCGTAGAACGAATGAGATGGCTCTTGACTCGTGTACACTTTGCTAATAATATTACACGTCACCGACACGTGATGGTCCTCGATCGATTTCACTTCGTGGTCCGATTCATGTTTTTGTTGGGTTCAAGAACTCGTGGTAGAGACCCCAGTGAAGGTCCGATGGAATCAGGTTGTGATTTAAAATCAATTTTAAACGAGGATAAAATACTGCAGCGATGAGTGATGGTATGGCCAACAAATTCAAACTCGCGTGTTCCATCAAGAAATTACGGTACTTTAAGCCATATTGCTTTACCAGCACCACGTAAATGTGTTCTTAAATATCGTCTATGGTATATGCACCAAGGTTGAAAATTAGCATAGAATCATCACAGTATAACTTGTCATTGAAATTTTTACATATATTGTATATTCTATTGTATGTTTCAAGAGAAACAAGCCCCAATACATAAGGTCTTTCACTCAATTCAATAGGAGAGTAAAAGTCTAGGCTGACTTCAGGTCCACATCCATGCAGTGTAAACGTCTTACTTTCTGCTGACATACTGTTTACGTTTCTGCATACGCCGTGTCTTATATAGAAAAATTAAACACAAACGCCCGCACTCTTGAATGTTGAACTTTTGCTGACGTTTCATATTATAGTATATCTTTGTGGGTTTCCAAAATACTTCTATAGTTCCATGAGCGGAGGGTGATTGCCAAAACTGTCACACCATGGAACCCTCTTTGACATAGGCTACATAATGGGTTCCTGGTCCTCGGTAGGTATCTAGATTAATGATAGCACATTCCTGTTTCCATGGTCGTGGCGGTAATTTGTTGCGCATAAACACGCCTAGAAAATGGTACCTTTAGTTGTTTTGCATAGATTTTGACTTCTTCATGGGTCAGGGCATGTCTTGGTATGGCTGTTGTTATTTTTTTTGGTGATAGGTGGTAGGTTAAGCCTGAGCTCAGACACTACCTAAGGTTTAGGAGTGGAAACGATCTTAGGCAGAGAGGAAGAGAATCCAAGCCAAAATAATAAGTGATAATATAGTGAGAACAAAATAGTTATGGTTCGCAAAACTTGTGGAAGCAAGGTGAATAAGTGGGAGCCTAAGCTAGAATAACGGAGAGAGCAGCGTGAGCTGAGGTTACTGGCAGGCTGTCGCTAAGTGCTCTTTCCCTCCCGAACAAGAAGTTTAGCACTATGGGGAAGGGTAGTGCACTGGCGATCAAAGGTATGCCAGATGAAAATAACTTATGTACTTTCCCTTCAAAAGGGTGACATTTTAGAAAGCATTTTGAAATGCTAGAATTATTTAAATTAGCCGGGATATTTTTATTACCCACCACTGTAGGATCCCCAACAGAGAGACCAAATGTCCCCAGAATTGGCAGAGCTTTTGAGATTTTTATCATTATGAGTAGAAATTATTGGAGAGAACCAAATGTTGCGTTTAAAGAAGGCTAAACTCTTACCCAGCAGGGTGCCGACTAACAGTTTAGAATGGATGAAAAGACCCAACCTAACTTGAACAGAACCAAAATTCTAAACAGTAAATCACAGGACAGAGCGAAAATCCCTTCAAGTAGGAAGCTAGCTGAGAGAGCTATACTTGCCTTAATAATTTACTAGAATTGCTAGAATAGCTAAAAGAAATCTTTTAAGTGATGTTAGCAGAAGTTTTGCTCTAAACGCAAAAAGTGATTGAGTTTGTAGCAATCTTAGCATTCGGTTATTTTGTTTATTTCTTTGAATATGAAGTAATTCGTAAGAAATGGTAGGAAAGGAAAGGTCGTATCTAACAGCTCTTTGAGCAAGATAATGGAACTCTAAACAAGACGTTATCGTAATTTTAAATGCTTTGATAATAATAAGTTTTGTGATAGTTTACAATTTAGAAACAATGTTGAATAGTTTGGAGGTCTCAGCATATGACGAACAATAAAAAACCTTACAAGGGTTTTCGAACCATGCATAGGTCTAGGATCTATAATAACAATACTAAAGGACTTACAATTTGGTTTAATTTTTTCGTTAGATTGGTTAGGTAGAATACCAATACTTTGAGAATGCCTTACAGCAAGCGAAAATACTATAAATAATTAATTGTAAATTTCTGAACACAGCAGGAGAAGAAAAAAGAGATTAATAAGTGGATGTATAACCACTGGGATATTGAAACAGAATGTAATAGATGCTAAATTCAAAATGGGCAGGTCGCATTAACGAAATCTGGATTACACAAAATTAATTATAGAAGTTTAACAATTAGGAAATTCTAACCTCCTGGACGCAGCAGGAAAAATGTTTATTAAAATGTAGGGTTATAACCACGTAGATATTTAAACTGAGTGAATAAATAGTATACCTAACAAAGTGGGAGGGAACCTATTTTTAGACAAAGCCTCGTAGATTTGAAAAGAAAACTAGTTTAAACATACCCTAAATTGTTAGTAAAGGGAATTGGGAGTGTAGGAAATATTGAATCAGAGTCCTGGCTGATTTTACTGATACGAGCGAATCGCGACGTGGAAGAAGCCATACATTCACTTTTAACCACTGAAAGTTTGTAGAACATGAGAAAATGTTCCTATTGCAGTTTATGGAGATGCACTGAGTTGAACTTTAATATGTTTCTGTAGTTTAGAGTTTTGAGTTGTAATTAATGGTTCAATTTAACTTAAAGTTGGCAGTAATTTTGACGTTGTTGAGTATAGTTATTCACAGTTTAGAGTATATTGCGAATGGATATTTCCAGAGCTGTAATGACAGTTGAATAGGGCAGTAGAAATCCCACGGGGAAAAAAGTTAGGTTTTAGATAGCTGTAAGTTTTATCAGAATCCCACGTAGGAGAGAAGCATCTCCCTTATTTCGTACAAGAAGTATTAAATTTCTTGTTTAGAAATAAGCTTAGTTAGCTTAAGCAAGGCAGAAAAAAATCCCGCGATGGGCAGTTATTGCATAATATTGCGGAAATCAAATACTGACTTTAAAATCCATTAAAGCTTTTCTGTTTTGTATAAAAACCTTTTAAACGTGGTTAAAACACTTGAAGGTAGTAACTTATCTTTTCATAGTGGATATGATGTTTCCTGCAGCCGTTAAACACAAATTTCAGATATGGCGTCGGTTTGAATAACCTCATGGAAAAAGGAGATGAGCCTCCTTGAGAGGACTGAACTTTTCCGTAGTCGATTAGATGAGTAGTGAGCGATGGTTACAGGCATCCAAAAGCCAGCTCAAGGAGTGGTGGAGGGGGGGGGGGGGAGGAATGAGGGGAAATGAAAAGATGCTAAGCACTGTAGGATACATTGGGAAACAAAAATTCGACACAATGAGAATTTGACACATCAAATAAAATCTTCATGGAGATGGTAGATGACGACGAAGGCGACATCTGCTTGAGTGGTTTGAAACCATTCTTGAAATTGCTGAATTCAAAAGCTTCGACAGGTTGCCGCGTGGTGAGCTGGGGTTGAGTTGCAGAGAGTACAAAACTGAAACAGACTTACATAAAATAAATACATGTTCAAAGAAAAGGGAATACATAATGGGTCACTGTTGGTGTCTGCGAGAAAGGAAATAAAAGAACTAATGAAAAAGAAGAAGCAAAGAGCAGCGACTGCTAATGACTCTAACCACGGTTGACGCTAGACAGGTCGGAAGGCTGAGACTTGGCATCATGTTCATCAGTCATACCCTTGTCAGGCGGGAACACGAGTGAACGTTCAGTCTGGCAGGTGTTCTTGTTTATCTCCTAGGGATATTTCCTTCTATATTTTGTTTCTTACTCTTTATACGTTTATACGCTTTATAGTAGCGTATAGCGTTTATACTACCCTCCCAGATTAGTTTATTTTTACTGTAATCCCTAATCGAGAACACACTGACGAGTGTGCATTGTATCTGGCAAATATGGTATTTTTAAATGCCTACGGTACATGGAATTATCACATATCGTACTTAATGCTTTAAACTTTGATTTTCCTGGAATGTTTCGGCACCGTAACAATGCCAGATACATGTTGTATCCCCAACTGTAATGCAAATTAACTAAGTAAGGGAGGCTACACGCCAGTGTGTAGGTTCCCAAGTGCCGGAAATCTGTGCCAGGCCTGGATTAGGGAACCTTCGAAATGGTTCGTAGATTGCATAAATTAGTCAATTAAGTGAAAAAATACTTTCAGTTATTGCCACTGTATTGCTAAACAATTATTCACAGGCCAGGAATGATGCTATTGATGTCAGCAAACTTGGTTGTGGGAAGAGAAATTTGCAGCACTTTAGGAAGGAAACAGAAGTAATCTGATACAGTTATGGAATACCAGCAGCAACAGACTATTTCTATAATGGTAGTAAATTATCTACATACATGTGCGGCGGAATCGATGGTTTATAAGCCTACAGTGTGAAGATGTTATGGGAGATAGCCTACATTTTTGCATCACATAACCCTCAATTGCATCTACTTACTCCATAGTATTATTATTATTACACCGCCAATTGTTTTATTACCATACTTCAGAGTAGTAAAATACGAAATGAAACCAAAATAATTTTCTTTATTTTGCTAAACACTTCTATGTTGGTAAATTACTTCCCTGTCACTCATGCCTAATATCAGCTGCTTTGCTCTTATAACAACTTTTCACCATCATATGCACGTTATTCATTTATTTCCGATTGTAACACTGGTCATGTGTAAATAAATATCAACAGATGTTTTGCTAAACATGTACATTATGTTTGTCCCATATTAATTCCGTAGATTTTGTCGCCTTCCTTGCTAGCAAACAGCTGTTTCATTTCAGGCGCTCGTGACGAAGTATGACTGACAATTGCCGTAGCTACAGTGTTGTCAGGTTGAACCTTCCGACCTTTCTAGAGTCGACCGTGCTCTAACTAAACGTGTATTCCAAGGTATACACCAATAGGTATATACCAAGTCCTTGTTTATAGAAGAAATGGCTTTAAATTTGCGTTTCTAGCCCCCATAGCAATGGCTTCCATTGTCTCGTTGACTCTCTTTCAATTGTTGCTTGCCCTGTTCTACAAATTCTATCAGTTTAGCCACAGCGCTCTCACCACCCAAAAGTGAACCCAGAGCTGCAAGACCGGCAAATAAAGCCGGTAAAAATGCAGCTCGTTTTGGAACAGGAATCACTCGACCTTGTTTTGAAACCTGTAGTTTACTTTTCGGATTGACACGTCTCTATGCTGCTCGGAGTGCTTTCTGTACCGTAATTATCACGTTACAATGCCTGGAGTTTGAACAACATAACCTATAAATCCAAACGGCATAAATAAAGATTCATCTCTCGACGTATCTGGCAAACATTTCTAAATATCATCAGATGAGGCCAATGAAATCGGGGTGCTGTCAAAGGTGATTGGCTATTACCGTTGAACCAATCACTGGCTATTGGAAAGTGTCGACAACCGTAAAGTAATAAAATTTGAGACCTTAAGATAATAATGTTTTGGCTTAGTCTGAGGTTGTGTTGGTAGTTCTGAATCAACACAGAATTGAGTTCAACAATTTAAACAATGAAACATCGACAGTCCATCTTGGAATATCTTACTGAAAACATGTAAAATTTTTAAAGGATCTATCGGGGCGAGTTTTACTCGTTTCGAAGCCCCGAAGTGTTTGTATTTAATTCGATAACGCTAAAACAAAATGTATTAGTTTAATTGAATTATAATCTCAGCAGCAAAAGGTAATATCTGATATGTTTAAATGTGTACGGTGAGCTGAACCTTGGAAGAATTGTCCAAGGGCCAATACCTACTTCTTTGTTTCTTGATCAGCACTAAGTTATTCTTGGATACTCAACTTCTTTTATTGTAAAGGGTATGGAACCTTGTGTTTTATTATGTGTACCAAATTTTGCCTTATTATTTATTTGAGTATTCATTGCTTTGGCATTGGTGACTGATCATTATGATCTTGGTTTATGTATTGAATTTCCATTTATTGTTTTATTATTTAATTGCCTTCTGCTGCGGTCCGTTTGCCGTTTGATGTCATTTGGTTTTGCTCGGACAGATTCTGCCAAGCTCTTGGGGACTTTACTACGTACTCTACCGTTATTCCTGGAATGATCCACCAATATCCGCAGCTGGAAAATGGATCGTAGCATCTTGAAGTTCCCGGCTAGAAAAAACACACAGTGCTACTTGGCGAATACACTCATGATAAGGAACAGGGATTTACAACTGAATGTGCTATAGAAACTAACTACAGAACAAAAGGTTCTCTAAACTACTCGGGAATACGAGAATGAACGGAAATCTCGGGCGTAAGGATATGGATCAGGTCCCTAGGAATACCTCCACCCTATAGCACATTCCTCTACCATTAAACTACAGAAGACAATGCCAAATTTCTATAAAAAGATCAGGGAAACGTAAGTTACGTGTCTGTCATTTATTCAACGACACGAATACACGCACACGAAATTCAAACACTGAATTAAAAACTTACGTTAGTAAAAATCTTAAAATAAAGTAAATGTCGTTGATTCCAAAATATTTACATGTCCGTTTCCTCAAGAAACCATGAATAAACCATAACAATACTTTTATAGGCTCAAATAAATCAAAAATAATTAATTTGTGACAAACAACCGCTGTGCCCTAGATAACAACAAAAATTAAATTAATGTAATTAAATTTTTAAAATCCCCGCAAAATAAAATGAATTTACCCATTACTCCGTCATTACAAATACTATTTGTTAATCTATACAATCTAACTCCCGTCTCCTATCTTCATAAAATCCTTCCGTAGATGCGATAAAAATACGCATAAAATGTTACTCTTAAAAATCCCTATAAATATTATACACGGTTTATATACGTGACATACATTTATGATGAAGTTCGTCAACTTACATCTTAAAATGAACCATTTACAATTGGCAAAAATGCCTATTTCTAACTTGAAATATAGCCATTAACTGTCTTTCTACTCCGCTCAATTTAATTCCTTCAGTATTCTGAAAATTCTTCACATAACTATTGTAACAATGTTTCAGTCTGGGATTCTATAATCCATACAGCTAAGTATAGACATAGTTTAATTACCTCCACATACTGGTCTGTCGTAAAAATAAAAATACTTAATAAAAATAGTTTTCCTTTCCGTCGGATAATTACCTTTAATTTATTGTTTACTCAGAACCATTTAAATAGAACTCAGCTCCAACTATTGAGTCTATCCCAATAACTTAAAATATTCCTATACAAAAATACTGCCTTTTAACCATTCTTTTTTTTATAATAAAACTCTTACGCAAGTCTGTCTTAAGAGATTTTCCTTTAACAAATGAAACAATCACATAACTCTGATCATTGTCATAAATGCAACATGTTCCTCCGTCAATACGGGAATATAATAAATATATTTCCTAGATATACTTCGCAGTTCCTTCCTCACATTATGTAGTATTCTCCAAATACATTATTTCTCGTTACTAAATTCTTATTGCAGTTCCAACACATTTAATAGAAATATCATTAAAAATACTGGTTCTTTCGATAAATTATCTTAATAGGTAATATAATACACTAAAATACTATTCCTTCGTTAACAATTACATTCATTTCCTAAATAACATTTTTAATGTTAGCTTCACTTAGCTATTGTACTTCTCTCAAGTATTACTTAAATCTTTGACTGTTCTACTATTATATCATAGCTTTTATTTTCTTCTACTCATATTACAATATTATTTCCATTCTTTCTCTATTTCAATTCTTATACAGTTCCATACTTTAACATTTGTGAATAATGTAAATAAATATTTACAACCAGATCTGTCGAATAAGTTATTAGACTATTACTTCGTTCAGATCTTCAGAATAGATCATCAACGATCGAATTATTTAATATATACCTCAGTATATTATCCTTGGAACATATTTTCCATTAAACTTCCATCATTAATAAAATGATCAAATCATATTTAAAATAAAATACACTTTAAATGAAACAAATTCGAGCTAAACAATAAAATTCGAACTAAACGATAAAATTCGAGCTATACGATAAAATCTCCATCAAGTAAGTTCAAATCGCATAAAATTCTACATTCCAAATAGAAATTTTAATCGTCACAAAAATCGCTTACAAATCCAAAAATCGATGAAAATCGAAAATGGAACTTCTACCTAACATAGCGATGAAAATATCAAATCGAAAGTAAGAAAATAACGATTCGAAGATTTAGAAAAATGGCATTAAAATACTAAGTTGTCGGATATTCTCAAAAGTTTCTACAATTCTACAAAATGGGATACTTCGTTGGTCTATTGATTACCTGGTGCTGCGTAGAGCTGACGAGAAGAGTATTTCCCTCGTTGTTCATCAGAAACGGATTGTTTCTGAGAAATCGCCCCCTCAAGATGTCGTGTGGGACCCTGCTCTATCTCCTTCGGAAGTCTCCAAACTGCCAGGAACTGGATTCGAACTCTAACATCATCGTGTAGTCGTCCTTTCAGCTTGGCTATCTTCTTAATGAGATGGGGAAGCCCTTTCTCTCTTGATTTGCGCTAGGATCACTCGAGCCGCACTCCTTCTGGAATTTCTTCTGTCTTCTTCGCCGCAATTGAGATAGATATGTATATCCATCATTGTAGTCTATGAAATGACTTTTGTAGATGTAGATTTAATTTACGCAGGAGAGACTAGATGCTTATCTCCCCCACAGTATTAATATTATGTCATTTCGAATATTCTCGCCATCATCATAGCTATGTTCCCTGTAGCATTTTAGTAGCACATTTCCAACACTGTAGATACAATAGTTTCTTCCCCTCTCAACTTCTGTAGATTTGACATGGTGATAAATGCGTAGAATAGTTTCTATCGCCTTACTCGTTGCTTTGTTTGGTATCACGTTTTTCTTCTCTGTAGTTGCAGATAATGTAGATATATAATTACGCAATCTAATGTGCCGTAATTCTCGTTGCTAATATACTGCTTTTAATAATGACTTCTTCGATGATATATCAATGTATATCAGCTTTGTCTTCAAATGTAGAGTAATCAGTGGACACGTCCACTCTTGACGAAGTCGTGAATAATAAGAGCCACTATCTAAGTCGCTTGTCGCCCACTCCGACAGTAAAGTTGGCGTCCCCTCATAAAAAAAAACTTGCCTATATGGCGCGTTAATGGAAGTCCTAAAAGGCGGTTTTTCATATCATCTTGATAATCAGTAGGTAAGAAATGCTTACTACAAATACGTGCATTTTTTACGTTTCCAAAACTCTTAATACTGTATTTCCTGTGGCACTTGGTAACCCATTCCTTTGAAATATCACTATCAGTTGGGAATCGGTGGTAAATGACGCCTGCCCCACAGTCCTTGGTGTTGCGGTAGGTATTTCCACAATAAAAAATAGCACAGCTCATGTTTCATTGCGATTCTAAAATACTAAATCGTTTACATATAGAAATAAAGCTCGAAAACTGTAACGAATTATTAGAAAATAACCTGCTTAAACACTGACGATGGAGAACGCTCATGCACAACACACAATTAACTTCTCTGAGACACTGGGTGATATGAATAAAACTGAGTATAAACTCCGAAGTATATACTTCGAGCATGAGCATCAGTTTTGAGTATATACTCTGTTTGTTATGAATAAAAGATCTTGAGTATCTACTACAATTTCCCCTCCTTTTGGAGTATATACTTGTGCCACGATGTTGCTCTCGGTTCGTCGACGCACGTTTGGTCAGTCAACTGTTTTACATGCCATTTGTTACTGCCAAACTGTCGTCTGCTGTAGACTTGTCTTGTTTATTAATTGAAAGTTCCTAGTTAATTGAAATGTCTGTTAGTGGGGATGAATGTGAGCCGTCCAGTTGCAAAACTCGTTTAATCCACTTGTGAATAAGGATCATGTCGAAAAATTATTTATTTAATTATTTTATTTTATTTTACTTTATTTTTTTTCATTTTTTTATTTTGTTTTGTTTTATTTCGTTTTACTTTGTTTTAAATTGTTATATTTTTGTTTTTTGTTTTGGTTTGTTTTGTTTTATTTTTGTTTATATTTTCTATTGTTTAATTTGTTTTATTTTGATTTTGTTTTGTTTTACTTTAATTTGTTTTGTTTCAATTTGATTTTCCAGGAAACATACACAAAAACAAAAAACACGAAGCAAAAATAAAAAACAGAAGCAAAAGCAGAAAACAAAAAACAAGAACCACAAAGCAAAAAGCAAAATTCAGAAACAAAAGCAAAAGCAGAAACAAAAACAAGAAACACAAAACAAAAAGCAAAATTCAAAAACAAAAGCAAAAGCAGAAAACAAGAAACACAAAACAAAAAGCAAAATTCAAAAACAAAAGCAAAAGCAGAAAACAAAAAACAGGAAATACAAAGTAAAAAGCAAAATTAAAAAACAAGAGCAAAAGCAGTAACAAACGCAAAACCAAGAGAGAAAAGCAAAAAGTAACATTCAAAAGCATAAGCCAAAGCAAACACAAAAACAAAAAAGAAAAAAGTAGAAAACAACAAACACAAAAGATACGCGAAGCAAAGTCCAGAGAAACGTTTCTCATGAAAATCATTCTTATTCACAAGTGGATAAAAAGAGTTTTGCAACTGGACGACTCATATGATCATATATCAAATGTTTCCGATTTGGCATTTAAGAATTGTCTGTGACTATCCTTCAGTATTTGGCAAGTCTCAAACACCTAACATATCTCGTTGTGTGATGATAAGGGCTCTGTCTCCAAAATCGTATGATTTATGGAGGGAAAAATTGAAATTTCACCTCCCATCAGCTACAACCTTGAGAAGATAGTGCGCAAAGTTCACATGTTTTCCAGGTATTCTAAAGAATGTACTATGCCTAATTAAAAAAAGGTTTGATGAACTATCCGATTTTGACAAGCTGAGTGTAATTAATTTTGATGAAATGCATATTGATAGTAGTAGTGTTGTTTATGACTCAGCCATGGACAAAATACTCGGTCCCTCATCTAAAGTGCAAGTAGTATTAGTAAGAGGTCTAATATCGAGCTGGAAACAACCTATTTACTTTGAGTTTGACACTGCTATCGATAAACCATTACTCATGACAATAATACAAGCCATGGAGTCCTCTGGATTATTAGTTACCTCCATAGTGTCAGATATGGGAGGGAGCAATTATCTATCTTTGTGGTCATCTTTGCAGATTTCTGAGAATAAAATATCTTTTGCGCACCCAAATGATTCAGAAAGACAAGTTTTTGTTTTTGCCGATATGCCTCATTATTTTAAACTGCTTCGCAACCACTTTCTTGACAGTGGTCTTATCTTGGGAAACGGCACTGAATTGGTCCTCCATTCGGGTTTAATCGTCAACCGGGAATAGTGAAAGTGTTAAAAATAGGCTGCATTCGCTATTCCCGGGTGTATGTAAAGAAGCCTTTAACGTGTATGCAAGACTTAGAACATTTATTAGAATTGGAGAAGTTAATAGAAACAAATTTAGTGAGAGAAAACAGATGAAAAAAATCTATCAAATGGGTAAGATCCAAGAAGTAAGCATATCTGTAACTGATTTGTTGTGATTTCGCTCATTTTACCTTGTCTAGGTGCATTAGCCTTTAATTAAAGCATTATTTATTGACTGTTGAAAGTGTATAATATCAAAGAGGGTGCCACTAGGGGTAGAATGGTATCATGGGGGTCAGTAAGTACTGAATACATGCTGCCGGCTAATGCAAAGCAGCGGTGGTTGTATGGCAGTGTTGGCACGAGTGACAACCCTGTGACGTCACAGTGTTGAACCGGCTGGCAGCGCGTATCGAGGGGAAGTGGCTGAGTCCTTACTAGCTCATTCTCGCCGGCCCTGGTTACTGCCACGCGTCTGGCTCTTGCCCCCCTCTACTTGCTTGCGATCAGAATTCCTTCGAACGCGTCCCCGCTGCTTGTATCGTGCGAGATCGGAAGTCTTCGGCTGGTTTCGCGATGTCAGACAAAGCCTATCACCACCCGAGCCATCCTGCTTGTCACGTGTGAGCTGGGAATTACGTGATTGGCCGCGCTAGGTTAAGTGGTTAACTGGGCGAGATGTAACAACATGTTTCTGCTTCCACGGCCGACTGAATGCGCTCATACCGGCCTAGACAATGATACCTTTTTCATGAAATCTTGTTAGTTACTCAACTGCTCACACAGCGCTGTTCACCAAGCATTGCACGACTAAGACTTCTTTCTACTTAGTGTATAACAAAGTCCACGATTCTTGGATATCACGGGTAATCTCGAGAACCACTGGATGGATTTTGATGCGGCTTTCACCATTCTGTACAGGTAATATCGAGGAAGATTTCTGTAGAAAATAATTTATTTATGATCAAAGGGAGCCAAGCAGTAACGATTTTAGATTTCAGTGAATTGGTCGAAGAAAGAACTTGACGTCCGTGCGCTTTTTAAGCTTACGCTGGACAAACCGTTAAAAATATCAATATACTATGAGTGTAAGAATTGTTCAGCATGAAAAATTGTACAAAAAAGTCCGCGTGAGCATATCTCTATCTTCGATACATCGCCCACTATAAGTGTTTTTAGTTTGGACGGGAGGGGGATTTGGCTTGCACCTCGCCATTCTTAAATGACGTCTGACAGGAATTCCTTGCACATTCATAACTTTTCCCGGGCGAAGCCGGGGCGGGTTGCTAGTGACACTATTATATTATCATTATAATTCCCACAATATCAAAATGCAAATTATATCACAAAATAAAATAGCGTGCTAATAAATCTAAGAGAAATTAGACATACCTTGCACACAGTTGAATTCGATCAGAATCACTCGGTTTTCATTAAAGTTTATGCATTTTTCTGCTGAACGGTTTGGAAGTTCGGCAACAGGAAACTAGGACTGTTAATTACTTAAAATATTCATTTTTGTATTTTTGTACTATTTGTGTTCATGATTTCATTACATTGTCAGAATTACCGACAGTAGTGGCTACGCTGGCTAAAGCGCAGCGTTAGGCCATGGGGCCAAGCACTCTGCTGACTCTGTAGACGCGTGTGTTCGAGCCCCACCGTCGGTCGTCCTTGAAATGATTTTCCGTGGTTTCCCATTTTTCAACACCAGGCAAATGCTGGGACGGTACCTTCTAACAGGCCACGGCCGCTTCCTTCCACATCCTTGCCCAGTTTCATTCATCTTCATCCATTCCATCTCTCATCCTGACGCGCAGGTCGCCCACGGGCGTCGACTAGAAAGACCTGCACTCGGCTTCTCAGGAGGCCACACGAAAAAAATGTCAGAATTAATGCTTTAATTAGTAGGGTATACTATTCAGTGTACCTATTATAAATAAAATCCGCGAGGTTTCTCACCTCCCCATATTACGAAACCCGGTTGCCTATTACGGGGAAAGTGCACTTTTAAAGTTAACAATAATATCAGAGGGTATTACAACATCAAACGTGCCCATATTTGTAATATACATAGTATATCGCCTGAGGTTTACATTGGTGAGAAAACCAAAATTATTCCGTTCCTTCTTACGTCTAATGTGAGCCCTATAAAAAAAACTCCCCATATTTGGCGACTTTCCTCTACCCATTTTTAGAAGATACCTTATGCACTGGACAGCTGAATCCGTGATTAATTGTATAGGTAGCTTCGTAAGTCTCAGAACTCAGGAAGTCCTTTCTAGCAGCGTTACTAGCAGCTTTCAAAGTTTCAAGGTAAGAATGAAAATATTCCTCTAGCCAGTTTAGGCGACTGACATTTAATGAGAAAAAATGCCCTTTATCTGGATTTCTAGACTGAATATGATGGTATGTGATGCTTACGTCATGCATAGCGAACCATTTATTAACGTTTTTCAAAAAAAAAATGGTTGCTTCTGCGTCCATGAATGTGTACGCTTCCGGGTGCATGCCTATATTTTCTTTCAGTGTACTAATGGCACCAATAACTTCTGACGAGAACACTTCCTTGGCACGCCGAACATTCATTTTTTCAAATTTAGTGGGTTCGATGTGATTTTTAGTGAGGTGCCTGACCGGTTTGACGATCTTACCCTTTTGCATTGTGTATAGTAATGACAAGTATTTCCCTGAAATTATTCCAGTACCATCAGTCATCTCTCGTTACAGAAACTGCGTTCTAATGTTGTTGTTTTTAGAATGTGTCAATGATCAAAACTAGGGAATACATTCCTAGACTCGTCGTATGGGTGATTGACCATTGGTTGCAAATTCCCTCCCCCTAAATGCCTCATCATTGTAGTGTTAGTTTTGTGATTATCAGAGACAGTTATTATAATTATGAAACCGCATTGTTCAACCTCGAGAATAACGTCCAGCAGGAGTTTATGTAAGTCCCGTCCTGACAGCTGCTTCGTGAAAAAGAAGGCACACGGTATCTGATAATTTGTCGAAAGATCTCTTAGCACAAAACACAACACACGATTAGCTGCTACTTGTTCCCGGCTGTAATTTTGATCCTCTCTTTCCTTTTAATGAGACGGTGCTGGAGTAGTGTCCTTGTACCCGAAGAAGGTGCAAGGTATGTCTAATTTCTCTTAGATTTATTAGCACGCTATTTTATTTTGTGATATAATTTTAATTTTGATAATGCGGAAATTATAATGATAATAATTATATAGTGTCACTAGCAACCCGCCCCGGCTTCGCCCGGGAACAGTTATGAATGTGCAAGGAATTCCTGTCAGACGTAATTTAAGAATGGCGAGGTGCAAGCCAAATGCCCCTCCCGTCCAAACTAAAAACACTTATAGTGGGCGATGTATCGAAGATCGAGATATGCTCTCGCGGACTTTTTTGTAGAATTTCTCACGCTGAACAATTCTTACACTCATAATATAATGATATTTTTAACGGTTCGTCCAGCGTAAGCTTAAAAAGCGCACGGACGCCAGGCTATTTTTTCGACCTTTTCACTGAAATCGTTACTGCTTGGCTCCCTTTGGTCATAAATAAATTATTTTCTACACAAATCTTCCTCGAGATCACCTTTACAGAATGGTGAAAGCAGCATCAAAATCCATCCAGTGGTTCTTGAGATTACACATTTAATATACGTACTGTACAGCTGATTCCTTATCGCGCCTATAATTGGAGAGGAGTGCGCTCTACCGGCAACGAGTAGAAACTTTCCAATTACATGTTATACATGGGTTCTGACTGGGAATGTCAAGGCCGGTATAGAGCGCAGCTCGTATTCAGTCGGCCGTGCTGCTTCTTTCCAGCCACTGTTTTATTTAGCGTTGGTTAACTTTCAAAACTTTCAGAAGATAGAATATTTCCAACCACAAATACGCGTAGAGTACGAACCTTAATGCTAAATAATCTAATCTAAAATTGTTCGATCCACAGCTCTCATAATAATTTTCTTAAATTTATTTTTCTTTTATTTCTTGGCCTTCTGATGGTCGTAACTCTCGTTTATGTAGGGTTTGTTTCCCATTTATTGTTCGTTTCCAGGCGACGGTCGCCATTACTGAATTTGCCACAATAATTTGAGTGAGATGAAAGTTGTCCGACGAGCGGAACTTGATCCGTGTCATTGCGTATATGATTTAATATTTTGAGCGGATTAACCTTAATTCATTTTTCGTTTTCGTTTTCTTCATTGTGTAACTCCGTTTCCTTAACGGGTTTAATTTATTTTGTTTTCTTTATTATCTAATACTTATTCATTTTCGTGATTTGAGTACATCTTATGCGAGGTTTCCTATTTGGTAACTTATCATCTGTCCTTTCTGCTTAAACTTTTACCGTTTCGTGTTTGAAACTTAATTTATTGAATCGTGAGATCATATTTGACCTCTTAAACGAGGGTTTGTTTTGCGTATTGTTCCCCTGTCATTTGTGACTTTAAGTTGGTTATTGGATTGATTTTTTGGGGTCTTGAATTGGCCCTACCTATTGTACCCGTCTTTATCTGTGGAAAATATATGGTCATCTTCCAGTTAGCTAAGTTTTCGTGGTTGTACCATTCATTCCCACCGTATGACCCATATATTTGGAATGTGAGTAGTGAGGTTGTACAAGCTATGCAAAAATACAAAAGTTTACTGTAACAAATGCTTTAATAATCTAAAAGCACCCAAACAAATATATATGCCCTAAACAACGGCTAAAATTTACAATAAAAACAATAAACAATTAACCCTTTACTTGCTACAAACATCTTGCTTCATGATTTGGATCATTATTCGATCCATCCTACAATATTTCATTTTTCTTTATTGAGTTCTAAAAACATTAACCCTTCAAACATTGGGTATCATTATATCATATTTCACTTAGTCTCCACCTGGTCGGGCTTCGATCTAAAATATTTACTCTACATAAACAATGGCCTCCATTTGGCTCTGAACTCATGTCAATAAACCTTTTACTTTATTTCAGTTACATCTCATTGTTTCTCCCATATTGCAAAACATAAATTCTCCATCAGTAATCAATATTTACACTTCAAATATTAATACCATTTTTGATGTTGTGACCATTATGCATCGTACATGAATAGGATGATAAGGAACCCGCATTCCACGAAGTCCTATTCTCATTAATTTCTTAACCCGTTTAGTCTTTAAGGTAAGGAACCGATTCTATACACTCGAACAATGGTGCAAAAATTATGTATTATTATTATTATTATTATTATTATTATTATTATTTTCGGGGGTGCCACTCACGTACAATAATAAAATTTAGCATGCAAATTTCTTCTGCTTCTCAACATTACATTTTTTAAAAATTCAATTATCTAAATTTTATTTCGAATCAACTTTTCAGTTCAGTGATTTAATTGCCACTAGGGCAAGCGTTCCCTGCGACCCTCACTCAATATGACTCATTCATTCAACTCAAGTGGTCTGGGAGACGACCTAGGGTCAACTATTAGCCACCCCGTCTTGTCTGCCCGACCTTGCTTACAACCAACAAACACACAGACCATATGCTTCTTAGTTTGACATTTTACACAGTAGTATCTTTATCAATGAGTATCCAAGTTCATTCTCGTTTCCTATTCATATTTATAACAATTAGTTGACTTCTTTCAGTCCAACAAATACACAATCGTTTACACGTGCCTTTGGCTCGGAGAAATTGTCTATGCTGTCGGCATTATAAAATATTAGCGTATAAACCGCTCTGGTTCCAACAATTGCTGACGTGGGAATTTAACCAATGACAACTCGATCCAGAAACGCCATATCCCGTCTGGTTGTGATGCATGAATAACTCGGGTTAGGAATCATTTCACCGTAACCAGGCCATCTGCATACCCAATAACATCCACTCAGTCTTACAATACAACTTTCATTCACGTGCACTCGCTACGTGATAATAATAACACACATTCATTCCGTAGTGAGAATCCTTGTGTTCACTCTGATACAATAACTTTTATTTGGCGTATAAAACCCGCCCCTGTTTCCATTCGACGATTCCTCGACAGTCTAACTATTTCTTCCGACCTGCACGTAAACGACATTTAATTCATACAACCCTATGCTTGAGTTTACATTTAAGGTCCACCTATTTTCGGCGACAATCTATTTTAACTTGGATCTTCAAATATTTATTTGCTTCAATACGGTATCCTTGTCAGAATAGCGTATCTACTCATATTATTATTCTTTGCCTTTCTTTACATTCACTTGCGGTGGTCCTTCTACATAACATTTACTTTATAAGGTCCTATTGCCATCACATTGATTTTATAAGTTCCCGTTGACTTTACATTTATTTTATAAGGTCCTTTTGCCTTTACATTAATTGTATAAGGTCCTATTGACTTTACATTTATTTTATGTGTACTAACCAACCTTGGTTTTCCTACAAACATTTTTAATGTGGTTTCCCTAACTCACATTTTATTCTAGCATATCAGCTAACTTAGATTATAATTATTTATATTCAATCTTCGACGTTTATTTTACTCTAAAAATCACTGATCTTTAACTTCTTTATACATTTATTTTCAGTTATTTCATCAATCGGGTTCCTTCCTTATTTAAATCTTGACTACGTTACATACATTTCGGGTTTTATTATTCCTTTCTAAACGCCTAATTCATTAACATGACCCTCATAAATCTGGTCACTCTTTATAAGACACATTTCTAACACTGACATTTATAACACAATAAATTCACAAATGGTATTTATCAACAATGGTGTTTCCAATCATGATGCATAATGGTACAATTTATAACAAATCATTGGTACTCACGGACATCTGGCGGTTCAGAACCCCTTTAATGAAGAATTTCACCCAACACTGCCGTATTTAGCACATTATACATCTCTGTGGTGTGACATATTAATTTTCTTCACTTCACACGAATTCATATATTTTCTTAACATCTTAACAATTATACCCTTATTATTTCCCATGACACTGGGGCACTAAAACACAATGATATATTTATACTTCTTAATTTACCAAATAACACTTAACACGTTTATCTTAACACTCAGGATTTAGTCCTATACGATTTTTATATTACATACAGTTGATTACACTACACATGTAATTGTCTTTGTCGTATCTCAGGACGCGAACGGTGGCCTCCCGACATGTTCCTAGATGACGATCTACTCTTCTTACACGAGCTGGCTTAATTCGCCTAGTCCTTGTGGACTGCAACTGGTAATTATTTGGACCGCTCCGGTCTCGACTCAGTGTTCTGTCTTTCGATCTACAGTTTAAACACACTGGTTTCTGAACGTAACTGCTTCTAAGTTTCGCCAACGTCTGGTTGCGAACTTCTCTACTTCCGAACTACTTTTGCCCTCACCGAGGTTTGAATCGTTGGTTTTTTTAATGTTCTGTCCTCTAGCGATTTGATATGCCTATCGCACTGTAACTGCGCGTTCTTTATCTAGGACTTCACTTAGGTCCTCTACGCGGAACTTTTATCGGCGTAACTTCCTAATTTATACTTTGCGTATAATTATACTATACCGCGTATTTTTACTTCCTTTCGATGCCTGATTCCGAATCTCCATGACTCTCCATCAGAGACCATGAGATTATAATTTCTCTTGACTTTAACTATGACTTGGTTTCGAACCAACGCATTGCGGCCTCACCAGACCTAATTACGTCATGTCTAGTCAGCATTTCTTTATCCTTGTACTGTTAATCATTTTTATAACTTCAAAAATTCACATTCTAATTTACATTCATTTGGTTGCTTTTCTCTTCAAATTCCAATGGTTATTTAGGGAGTTATTCGCAATACTCGTATTGTAAACCGGGGCTATTAAACTACCCACGCGAATATTCTGTTGATCAAGCAATCTCTCGGGGATCTCCCTATCCATACGGCTTGTTACCTTGTGGTGCAACTTCACGCCTCAGCAGAGTTGCGTGGTCTCGCTATCAGTGACTCGTGGTACTTACTGTCTTCATAAATTTCATTAATTAAATTTAGACGTGCCTTTCTGGCTGGCTGTTATTTCAATGACTGATAACATCCGTGCAGCTGCAAAATTACTCATAGCTCCCTGGCTAGATCCAACTAAGATCCACTTTAACTTATAATATAAAATTTTTGAATATGTGAAATCTTCATCTTTAGGGTCCTTGGTTTACACCTGTGCAGTCTTATAGACGGGCACACTATCTTTAATTTGTTTGTTTCCGTTGTTCCCTTTCATTTTATGTATTTGGTGTTGTCTCCATGTAATAACTAATTAACTAACAAATTCCTTGATGTGTCCTTTATTTTGTAAATTTCTTGTATTATATATTGTTTGAAAAGATGTTGTTTTTTTATTTCATAGAAAAGGAAAAGTAACAATAGTTTCTAACACGGTTCTGGGACTAGGGCCCGCCTTCACTCAACGGTCAATCTTATAACTGCCTCAAAACTAATTGACCCTTGTGAAAATCTAGTGGGGTGCTCAAGAGAGAGTCTGTTTCCCTCAGCCTGATGGATGGTGTCCGCTACGTCACTCGTCAGCCGTCAAAAGTACACTCTGTTCCCCATCTAGTCACTCACTCACTCACTCACTCACACGAAAACCAACATTATTTATTTCGCTTCTTATAAACTGTATTCGGGGTGATTGGAATAATTAAATGACACTAATACGTGGAATGGAAGAATATAGTTACGAAAATATTATGACTATATAGATCAGTAATGTACTATTAATAATCAGCCATTATTAGGGTGCGTGGTGGCGCAGTGGTAAAGCTGTTGGCCTCTCCAAGGTGACCGGTTTCGATTCCCGGTCAATGAATGTGAGATTTTCGAAGTGAAATACCGTGTCCTATGGTTCGGATTCCACGTAAAAAGGAGGTCCCGTGGCTCGTGATCACAAGATTAATCGCCACGCAAAACTAAAAGCTTCCTTCCTTTGAACCATTATTAATTATAATTATTAATGAACCAAGCAAATGGCAATGCTTTTTTAATCCTCACCTTAAAAGCAATCACCGGGTAGACATTAATCATCTAATGGTTCGATTCCAGACATTTCACTGTCACTATCACTTTCATCAGATCCACTTTCACTGCCAGTGTCACTGCTGCAGTCATTGTTTGCACTAGTTATTATGAGCGATTCTATTCTCTCTATTATTCCCTCTCGTTCATAATACTTATATTCTATTTTCTCTACGTATTCACAAACGCTAATCCAATTACTTTCCTGAAACTCTGAATACCTCTGTTCGCAAAGGCGTGTGCATCATTAATTTTAAAGGTAACATTATGTGCACCAACCCACCGTTTTACATCAGACCAGACAAGTTCTTTGGGATTTAGATGTGCATGGTATGGAGGCAGTCTCAATACTGTGTGTCCACAAGCGGCCATTATTTCATCTATTATGTAGGTTTTGTGTCGCGGCTTATGGACTTTAATAAGTTCATAAAGGTGAACTTTCAGCATTGAATCGTTAAAAGGGATGTTATTAACCCGCAACCAGTGTTATATTGCATCTTTATTAGAATTTGAAGTTGGGGCCTTGTCTTTCTGCGTGTTGTGGTATGATGCGTTGTCAATAACAAGCACTGAGTTGCGTTCCTAATTAGGGATCAACTTCTCTTTTATCCAACGAATATAATATTCATTGTTCATGTTTTTGTGATAGTCCTCACTCTTTTATGCGACTGGCAAATAAGTAGAGCGTTGGGAGCAAATCCTCTCCGACCACCGGCATGGAGTATACTCAGTCGTTCTTCTCTCGAGACAGGATAGAACACTCCCGATGTTCTATCGTCAGTCCAGGCTTTAGGCGTAGAATGACTACTATGTATATAAGTTTCGTCTTCATATATGATGGGACGACCTTCTTCTCTGTATTTTTTATGGCTGTCAGATAAGATAGTCGCATGTTTCTTATGTCATGTTTCTCTATTAAAACCTGCCTATTATTCCTAGTCTTCTTCCACTTGAAGCCAAACTCTTTTACAATGCCTCTCAAACTGGTGCAGCCTCCTTGGAAGCCAATCTTCTCTCGTAACACAGGCAATAATTTGGATATTGCTGGAGAAGTTTTCTGATGAATGTAAAATTCATGGATGGTACGTCTGGTAGGTTTTTGCTGAGGATTAACACTGCCTAAGGGAAGATAAGAGAGAAAAGGAGGTGGGTTTCGGCGTAGAGACAAGTATTGGCAGATATGATGAGAATCCAGCACAAAAGCACAAAACCAATAGAAATAAGTATTCAGCGACAGGTTCCACTGTACAAAGAGCGTGAGACACCTAAAGTGGTTAGGGACCTGACCACAGCTATCGGGAAACGCAGCTGGAGTTGGGGCTGTTTGCAAGCAAGCGGTAAGCGCTCTTTCCCTCCCGAGTTGGTATTCCGGTATTATGGGGACGGGTGGTACTCTGGCAAGACAAGGTATGCGAAAGGAAAACGATTTACTGCTTTTCCCTTCAAAAGGGTTAGATTTTGCTGAACGTTTTGAAAGGCTGAAATAATTTGAATTTGCCGTGATATTTATTTCTGGGAACTGTTGGATTTCTGGCAAAATAGTCGAATGCTTCCAGAGTGGGTAGGGATCAGGCAACTTCAGTGCTTTTAGCAATATTTTTACTGTTTTTTTTTTGTGAAAATCCTACGAGAATGCCAATTGTTGCTCTGAAAGTAGGCTAAGCTTTAACCCAGCAGCTTGCCGACTAAAAGTTTAGAGCAGAGAAGGATCTCAAACCTAATTTAAACAAAATTGAGATTTTGAAAGTAAAACATTATTTAGAGAGAAAATCTCTACAAATAGGTAGCTGGCGGAGCGAGCTATATTTGTTTCATTGATTTACTAGAATTAGCTATAACAGCTAAGAGAACCTTTAAAAACGTTGTTATTTTAAATTTTGTTTCTAATGCAACAAGTGGTAAATCTTTTATAGTTGTGAAGATGGCTTTTTCTATTTTGAAATAAGCAATAATTTTAGGAGAAGAATCCGGAAAAAGAGGGTCCTGCCTTACTGTGATTATAGCGAGAGAGATAAAGCAAACAATAATAAAAAAATATTTAACAATAAATATAAAAGTTAGAAAATTAACAATGGTTAGATTTAGAATCTTATTTTTTGAATTAGAAGAACTTTTTCTTTGGTTAGTTCTACAAACATTTCGAGAGTCTCAGACCCAATAATAAGAGGTTTACACTGAACAATATTAGTAGTGGGGGCAGTGGGGCTTCTAGATCACCCCGTCAGCAGTTTTTGAATTTCGCGCGCAAGATGCCGGCCATGACGTCACAGAAGATGGTGGCCATAACGTCACAAGATAGCGGCCATGAAGTCACAAGATGGCGGCCATATCGTCACTAACCTACAAGGTGTGTTCGAAAAGTTCCAAAAATGTTGACCCATAGCCTACATTCCTGGTAAGATCACAACGAGGGGTGATTAAAAAGTTCCAAAAATGTTGACCCATAGCCTACTTTCCTGGTGACATCACAACGAGGGGTGATCGAAAAGTTCCAAATGGTTTACCCATAACCTACTTTCCTGGTGACGTCACAACGAGGGGTGATCAAAAAGTTTCAAAAATGTTGATCCATAGCCTACTTTCCTGGTCACGTCACAACGAGGGGTGATCGAAAAGTTCCAAAAATGTTAACTCATAGCCTACTTTCCTGGTGACGTCACAACGAGGGGTGATCGAAAGGATCCAAAATGTTGATCCATAGCCTACTTTCCCGGTGACGTCACAGCGAGGGGTGATAAAAATGCTAAAATATTAAAACATAGCCTACTACTCTGGTGACGTCACATACTAACCCGCCATACATTCAGGGGAAAAGCTGATATCTCCCGAATGCATGGTCGGATTTTGACGAATGAGGTATCGTTGAACTCGGGCTGAAACCCCCTTTCCAAAATTCTAAAATGTTGACCCATAGCCTACCTTCCTGGTGACGTCACATACTAACCCGCCATACATTCGAGGGCAAAGCCGATATCTCCCGAACTCATGATCGGATTTTGACGAATGAGGTGTCGTTGAACTTGGTCTGACGCCCCCTTTCCAATGAACAACCTATTCCTACCTCAAAATGTCGCTTTACAAGTGCGACATCTGAGAGTTTGAATGCTAATAGGAAATTAAACTTTGTTACACATAAACGGCATGCCAACGAGTGAACGCCATAATGAATTAGCATTTTCGTTTTTTGTTTTGTTTTTTACGCATGCGCACTTGGTGATTTTGTAACAGGGCGGGCTTTTTGAAAACTGATTTATAAGAAGGTGTTTTTAGTGATGAGGAGAGAGCTGGATAGTCGCCTACTATCCTACGAAGTTTGTCGATATCTCACGAACACCTGGTCAGATTACCTGACTTGACAACAGGGCAATGGAAAACAATTCAACAACCATGGTTTGGTGAGTGAAATGCATGTGAACACGTGTGAAACAACATGTAAGCTAGCAAGTCACATCCTGTTTGATTCATACGTGACAAAATGCAATAAGATGTGTCACATGACCTCACGCAGGTGTTGGCCTTGAACGTTAGCTATGCACGATAATAGGATGCTCAGGAGTGTAAATCGCTGAGTCAGTAAAAGTATCATGCACGTGTAGGAATGTTGTAGCCTGCAGTATAGGCTGGGAAAGTGGGGTTGAGTTGAGGTTTTGAGAGTAAAGAGAGAGTGCGAGTGAGAGAAAGAAAAGAGAGATATGTTGCCCATAACACTTTACTCTTAGTTACAAGTCTCTAACCATTTGTAACTTGTATGTGGAGCTGATGACTGTAAACACACACAAAGGTATAGGTTAAACATAACACGAATGAATAAATAAATTAAAGGCACATGAGTTTACACAACATGTAATTTATTAAACCAAGAATTAAAGGCTGAGCTAAATCCTAGCCATTTTACATAGAGCTTATTTCCTTTTTGTTTCAACAATTTTTCCACAAGGTAATGTTTTTGAAACGCTGTCTTGCAAAGTTTATGAAGATAAAACCTGCCTTTTATAATTTGATGGTTGAGATCCTCGAGTAAATAGGTGACAGGGCTGTCCAGGTTGACTTGACGAATTCGAAATAGTTCAGTTCCCCAATTTGGTGTTGTACCCGATAACTAGTTGAGGCTATCGGCTACGCCAGTTGTGATCGAGCCATAGTTGAGATTTGTGGGCAAAGAGAAAAGATAGCGCTCAGATCGAGTCAAGAAGAATGGTAGGAAATGACGTAGGAGGCCGAGGGAGAAGGAGGCACTACCCCTCAAGCATATGGAATTATGGGAGAAATGCTGGATAATTATAAATATTAATATGGAATAAAACATTATCTAACCTCAGAAGAGAAGGAAATATCAAGAAATCTTATTGGTGATAACTTGAAGAAAGGCAGACAACTCCTTAAGTTATGTTATAACTTAATTGCCGATATAATAGTGGTCGAGGTTATAGCTGTGACGTCTGACAGCGGAAGGAAGGGGAAAGTCACATGCTAGAGCCGGGCGAGGCAGCCGAACGCAGTGACACTATCAGAACGATAGAAGTATTTCAGCAGTCAAGCTAAGCGAATCACATCGTGAAGTAAGAGAACGAAAGAAATATTCCAGCAGTCAAGCTAAGCGAATCACATCGTGCAGTAAGAGAACGAAAGAAGTATTCCAGCAGTCAAGCTAAGCGAATCACATCGTGCAGTAAGAGAACGAAAGAAGTATTCCAGCAGTCAAGCTAAGCGAATCACATCGTGCAGTAAGAGAACAGTTTTACAAGGCAGTGCGATACATAAAGTTACGTGCGGTAGTAGGAGTTCGTTGTTGGAGCGCACGCTATCCGCAAGGCAGGTTATACAAGCCGTGAACTTGAGTGTAGAAGCCGGTGCTCAGGCACATGTCTTTTCAACATCGCAGTAATAGTTACGTGAAACAGCAATGCTTTTCCAAACTTACAGTTTATCGAAGTAATACGCAGCATTACGATAGGATTGAGAACATTATTTGAGCTACATTCTCAATGCAGAACAGCACAGCGAAGCAGTATAATGAGGCCAGTATTCAACCTCGCATTATACAAGGACAGTGAGGCGGAACGTGTCGTGCTGTGGCCGACATTTTACAATCAGGCGATAGTCAAGCAGCTGAACATTACTTTGACATTTCGTCAAGCTTAAGATGTGTGGACTTGTGTTTCGACAGTCCAATTACAATTATACATTTCTTTTATGGACATTTAAAAGGACTTGAACATATTTCAGCGGTATTACGGAATATTTTATGATGCATTTTAGACCGAAATATTTAAGGCGACCATGGGGTCATTCCAACATTACTGCTTTTGGCAAGTGAAAAGTTATAAGCGTATGCACTTTGTGAACAGTGGCACGTGCAGCATAATAGTTGCATATCATGAACAGTTATGAAATATCTCAGTTACGAACACAGATACAGGGTGTTTGACAAATCAGTACACTTTTCAAGATAATTTATTTTTCTACCAGTGAAATTCAGCCGCTGTGGAGATTAACATTATTGTCGAATGCCAACCAAATAGTTTATGGGACAGTGGCGTGACATATTCGAAGAGTATGGGGTACTCTATATTTTTGAACTTTTGTGGAAGAGTTTGGACAATATCCGTGATGGATAATCTTCAGTTCAACATGTCGGGCTAGGCGGATACGGAGACGTGACGGCACCACAGAGCGATGGATTCGGTTCCTGACGAAGAGAATATACAACATCAGATTCACTTGGATGAAGTCAAGCGTTAGTTCAGTGGGTGATACAGCGTTTTCGTCGATCTATCGAGAAATCTGTGACAAACACGTGGATTATCGGCGATCTTTGAATTATATTATCATCTGGAATATGAAGGTATTGTAAGAGTTATGTAATTCCTGATATGATTTTTCATGAACACTGGGCATACTTGTATATATTTCTAGTAGGAATGCTACTATTATTTTTCGACATGGCTTAGATACTTTATTGCTCCATTTGCTAAAATATGGTGTTACCATATGATATGGCAGGCACAGTTATACGACGTTCTCACCATTGGTTGGCTTTATTAGACATAATTTTGGTCTTTATATTTTTCTGTGAGGATAGTATTTCTTGATTATGGATATTTTAGCGAGTGTTTCGAACTCGTGATCTGCAATTGGATAATTTAAATTATTTCGTCAGTTCATTGCATACTAGCGAGTATGTATAATTCATCATTAGGGATTTTTTTTTGTTGGATTGTTTGGTGATATTAAAATTTTATTCACTCAAGTGAATGCATATCGCTTTTATGTGACAAATAGAGTCTTGTTGATTCCAATCATGTACACTCACTCATTAGTCCACGAGATGGGGCCTGTTGCATTAAGCAATTGTGTGGTGGCACTCACCTTACCCATCGTTTAGGGCATTATCATGTTAGTCTACGAGGCGGGGCCTGTCGCTTTAGGCGATTGTGTGGTGGCACTCACCTTACCTGCCAGTCGAGGGTCTCATTTTATCATCCGAGTGTACTTGTGATCGTAAGAGGATTAAACAAGAAACTACCAGTCACACATTAGTCGAATTTTGTTAAATAAATTAAAAATAAATGTCAGCAGGGTTACATTTTGTAATTCTTGTTTTGCCAATCCAATAATTTGTTGCAATACTCTTTTGAGTGTATATTAATTTAACAGCTGATACTTTTGATACACTTTGTGAGTGATTTGATACATTTGAGAAGGATTTCAAGTAATTGAATCTTGTAAGATGAATCATTTATGGTCAGAATTTATTTTGAGGCAGATCAGTATTAGATATTTTTGATGTGAGGTATTATAACACGTTGGTGTTTTTCTTTGAAGTAAATCTTGAGTATCTTAAGAGAATTTATGCTCTAATTGAAACCAGATCTTGAATTGGATTACGATTACTAAGGTAATTTTCATATTGGTTAAGAAGTTGTCTAGATATGATCAGATTAATTACAGTTCTTGGAGATTGTGTGCGTTAATCATTTGAAGCCAGTTATATATTTTTTGTGGATCATGCAACGTGATTATGTGAAGTATTTTTGATAGGTATTTTTGAGGTTGCCAAGTGGAAGTTTGCAATATTGCCAATGAGTATTTTGAGGCAGACATGAGGTTGTTGAACCCAGTCTAGCATATTTTTGAGATTCATGCTGTGCGCTGAATAGTTATGGTGTTATATGGAATAATTATGGTGTTATATGGTGTTTACTTGTGTAAAGCAAAATTTGTTACGTTAGATTTCGTCAGAACGCTCTATCAAAGTTCCAACGTTCACCACTAGGTATCATTGATATCTGGTGGCGAAAGTTGGAACTACTTGAAATTGAACGGAACTTGTAGCTCACCCTTTAGGGTGTCCGCTGGAAGCAGCTACAGACACAGGCGAGCCGAACATGTCCTCGGACACTCCCGGCACTAAAAGCCATACGATAAATAAATAAATAAATAAATAAATAAATAAATAAATAAATAAATAAATAAATAAATGGTATTCAAATATGGTATTTGAAAAAAGTGAGATTAAATGGTGAAGTTTTGGATAGTGAGATCCAACGTGATTTTGTGAAGGCAACATATTATTTTGGCATGATAATTAAATACGAGATATAACTTGGAAATGATAAAACTGTAAGACAACGTTCTATAACCTATATTAAACAATTTTTTTAGGAAATTAAATAAATAAATAATTTTGATAATCAGAGATTTTCTGATAATAATAATTTATGAAATAATAATCTGAAGTTTAAACATATTAATGATCTGACCCGATGAATAAAATCTAAATAACCAGATAAATTAAAATTTGAATAAATCGATTAAATTAAATAAATTGATGAATTAAAATTTGAATAAATTGATAAATTAAAATTTGAATAAATCGATGAATTAAATAAATTGATGAATTAATGGTTGAATAAATTAACTGAATTAAATAAATTAATAGGTGATTAAACAGCTGATGAATAAATGAATTGAAAGGTGATAATTAATTAAAGGAGCTGATGACTAATGAAATATGAATGAATTTAAATAAATTTAAATAAGAGATGTGATTTAAATAACTTGATGAATTGCAACTTGAATTAATGAATTAAACAATTTAAATGGATGAATTGAGATAATTTAATCTGAATGAGGTAATAAAATGAGAGTGCATGGATAATTGAAGAATATAATGAATTGATGAATATAATATTCATTTAAAAGATTTGATGGTAATAAATTAATTATTCTGACTTGAATATAATGAATATTGGGATGAGAACTAATGTGAGAGATATTTAATTTTGATATGATAATGATGATGATAACCAATGAATAGTGAAGTTTTCTTTGATTCACAACCAAGCAATAATCAGTGACAGTGTAAATATGGTGTATACATTAATTGTTAGATTTTTAGGAGCAATTGTTAGGGATTTCCAGCATTTGATTAGTGCCATTTAAGCCATGGAAATAAGTTAATTTTAGAATGTATGTGTTTTAGGATATTTTGTTAGACAGATTCATATTTATTGACATCCACATTCCTGATGTTAAATTAAAGAAAGGTTAGGTCTCAGGGATCACGAAATGTCAGTGACGCAAACACATAGTGCTACGGTGGCCCTGAGAACCCAAGCGAACTTTAGTAAATTTTTATATTTTATGTGGATGAAAAATACTTTGAAATAGCACAGAGATGGTTCGATTTTGAGGACAATGACAACCTAACGTTTGCATTCGACCATACTCTTAGGTAGGGTTTGTGTTTATTTTCTCTGTCTGACTATTTAAGTTTAAATAAATTTGGTTTTATCTTAGTTGTGATCTGATGATGGTGTTGTTTTCCCAATCCTTTCCTTTGTCTTAATTAAGGCTTAACCAGAAAGGCTGTGGTTTGCTAGGGGTTCAGTTGATGGCGCCCATTTCTATTTGTTCTTTTGATTAAATTTAAGCCCGTAACGACCCTGGAGATACTTTATCTCGTGTTACCCTCTGCTTTTGTGATATTTCAACTGAATTTCCGACACATTCCTTATTTGACTTCATGTACATTTAACTCCACTCTGGCCTGGGAAGCCAGGTATGCGATGTAATGGCAGATGGGTCATCGCATCCCTCGGATGAACGGGTGTAGTGTGCAGCCCTTATCAAAGGCAGACTTCAATTTGCTCACACGAACATGGTCTCCGATGTTGAGGAGGTGACTTTAGGGTCTGCTGTTTTTATGGGGTTAAACAGTATATCCAATCGCGGAATATTTTTGGTCACAAGTGGTGGATTGATCCCAATGGTTCTGTGTTTGGGGTCATTGTAACGTGACACTAGCTCAGGTAACATGTCCAACCAGCGATAAGAGCCTTGAGCGGTAAACTCTTTCCACATATGAGTTTTCAATGTTCGGTTAAACCGCTCGACCACACTGGCTTTGAGATTGCTGTACGTGGTGTAATGGTGAATATCCAAAGATTTGAGAAAACAAGAGAAATCCTTGTTGAAAAATTCTTTTCCCTGGTCGCTTTGCAACAACTGGGGTTGACGTTTGGATTGTTGAATAATATGTTGAAATGCCTTGACTAGTGGGCCAGACTTGCGATTCACGGGTTGAACAAAGGCCATTTTGGAATAGACGTCAATGACCGTCAACATATAGCGTACACCATCGTTAACGCTAGCATAGGGTATATAATTTTCAAAAGAAAAATATGTATTGTCCGTTGAGCCATTATATATTTAAACACAAATTGTGCTAAATGTTCCGGCATAACTCAACAAAATGACAGTGTTTCGCCCCGGTGTGCAATTGGGCTCTTCAGTTGGTTAAAGCACACCTCACCAAGACACTGTCTAGTACACACTGGGAAGGCCATTGCAAGACGTATTTGATACATGTGTATCCACGTCACGAGCAAAGCCAGTGCACTATGGGAGTCGAAACTCCACTCCAAAGCAATTATAACCTTACCTTGGCATTGAATATATAATTTTCAAAAGAAAAATATGTATTGTCCGTTGAGCTATTATATATTTAAACACAAATTGCTAAATGTTCCGGCATAACTCAACAAAATGACAGTGTTTCGCCCCGGTGTGCAATTGGGCTCTTCAGTTGGTTAAAGCACACCTCACCAAGACACTGTCTAGTACACACTGGGAAGGCCATTGCAAGACGTATTTGATACATGTGTATCCACGTCACGAGCAAAGCCAGTGCACTATGGGAGTCGAAACTCCACTCCAAAGCAATTATAACCTTACCTTGGCATTGAATATATAATTTTCAAAAGAAAAATATGTATTGTCCGTTGAGCCATTATATATTTAAACACAAATTGTGCTAAATGTTCCGGCATAACTCAACAAAATGACAGTGTTTCACCCCGGTGTGCAATTGGGCTCTTCAGTTGGTTAAAGCACACCTCACCAAGACACTGTCTAGTACACAGTGGGAAGGCCATTGCAAGACGTATTTGATACATGTGCATCCACGTCACGAGCAAAGCCAGTGCACTATGGGAGTCGAAACTCCACTCCAAAGCAATTATAACCTTACCTTGGCATTGAATATATAATTTTCAAAAGAAAAATATGTATTGTCCGTTGAGCCATTATATATTTAAACACAAATTGTGCTAAATGTTCCGGCATAACTCAACAAAATGACAGTGTATCGCCCCGGTGTGCAATTGGGCTCTTCAGTTGGTTAAAGCACACCTCACCAAGACACTGTCTAGTACACACTGGGAAGGCCATTGCAAGACGTATTTGATACATGTGTATCCACGTCACGAGCAAAGCCAGTGCACTATGGGAGTCGAAACTCCACTCCAAAGCAATTATAACCTTACCTTGGTATTGAATATATAATTTTCAAAATAAAAATATGTATTGTCCGTTGAGCTATTATATATTTAAACACAAATTGTGCTAAATGTTCCGGCATAACTCAACAAAATGACAGTGTTTCGCCCCAGTGTGCAATTGGGCTCTTCAGTTGGTTAAAGCACACCTCACTAAGACACTGTCTAGTACACACTGGGAAGGCCATTGCAAGATGTATTTGATACATGTGTATCCACGTCACGAGCAAAGCCAGTGCACTATGGGAGTCGAAACTCCACTCCAAAGCAATTATAACCTTACCTTGGCATTGAATATATAATTTTCAAAAGAAAAATATGTATTGTCCGTTGAGCCATTATATATTTAAACACAAATTGTGTTAAATGTTCCGGCATAACTCAACAAAATGACAGTGTTATGCCCCCGTGTACAATTGGGCTCTTCAGTTGGTTAAAGCACACCTCACCAAGACACTGTCCAGTACACACTGGGAAGGCCATTGCAGGACGTATTTGATACATGTGTATCCACGTCACGAGCAAAGCCAGTGCACTAAGGGAGTCGAAACTCCACTCCAAAGCAATTATAACTTTACCTTGGCATTGAATATATAATTTTTAAAAGAAAAATATGTATTGTCCGTTGAGCCATTATATATTTAAACACAAATTGTGCTAAATGTTCCGGCATAACTCAACAAAATGACAGTGTTTCGCCCCGGTGTGCAATTGGGCTCTTCAGTTGGTTAAAGCACACCTCACCAAGACACTGTCTAGTACACACTGGGAAGGCCTTTGCAAGACGTATTTGATACATGTGTATCCACGTCACGAGCAAAGCCAGTGCACTATGGGAGTCGAAACTCCACTCCAAAGCAATTATAACCTTACCTTGCCATTGAATAGATAATTTTTAAAAGAAAAATATGTATTGTCCGTTGAGCCATTATATATTTAAACACAAATTGTGCTAAATGTTCCGGCATAACTCAACAAAATGACAGTGTTTCGCCCCAGTGTGCAATTGGGCTCTTCAGTTGGTTAAAGCACACCTCACTAAGACACTGTCTAGTACACACTGGGAAGGCCATTGCAAGATGTATTTGATACATGTGTATCCACGTCACGAGCAAAGCCAGTGCACTATGGGAGTCGAAACTCCACTCCAAAGCAAATATAACCTTACCTTGGCATTGAATATATAATTTTCTAAATAATAATATGTATTGTCCGTTGAGCCATTGTGCTTTAACCAACTGAAGAGCCCAATTGCACACCGGGGCGAAACACTGTCATTTTGTTGAGTTATGCCGGAACATTTAGCACAATTTGTGTTTAAATATATAATGTTGTGCTTTAACCAACTGAAGAGCCCAATTGCACACCGGGGCGAAACACTGTCATTTTGTTGAGTTATGCCGGAACATTTAGCACAATTTGTGTTTAAATATATAATGGCTCAACGGACAATACATATTTTTCTTTTGAAAATTATATATTCAATGCCAAGGTAAGGTTTTAATTGCTTTGGAGTGGAGTTTCGACTCCCATACTGCACTGGCTTTGCTCGTCACGTGGATACACATGTATCAAATACGTCTTGAAATGGCCTTCCCAGTGTGTACTAGACAGTGTCTTGGTGAGGTGTGCTTTAACCAACTGAAGAGCCCAATTGCACACCGGGGCAAAACAATGTCATTTTGTTGAGTTATGCCGGAACATTTAGCACAATTTGTGTTTAAATATATAATGGCTCAACGGACAATACATATTTTTCTTTTGAAAATTATATATTCAATGCCAAGGTAAGGTTATAATTGCTTTGGAGTGGAGTTTCGACTCCCATACTGCACTGGCTTTGCTCGTCACGTGGATACACATGTATCAAATACGTCTTGCAATGGCCTTCCCAGTGTGTACTAGACAGTGTCTTGGTGAGGTGTGCTTTAACCAACTGAAGAGCCCAATTGCACACCGGGGCGAAACACTGTCATTTTGTTGAGTTATGCCGGAACATTTAGCACAATTTGTGTTTAAATATATAATGGCTCAACGGACAATACATATTTTTCTTTTAAAAATTATATATTCAATGCCAAGGTAAGGTTATAATTGCTTTGGAGTGGAGTTTCGACTCCCATAGTGCACTGGCTTTGCTCGTGACGTGGATACACATGTATCAAATACGTCCTGCAATGGCCTTCCCAGTGTGTACTGGACAGTGTCTTGGTGAGGTGTGCTTTAACCAACTGAAGAGCCCAATTGTACACGGGGGCGAAACACTGTCATTTTGTTGAGTTATGCCGGAACATTTAGCACAATTTGTGTTTAAATATATAATGGCTCAACGGACAATACATATTTTTCTTTTGAAAATTATATATTCAATGCCAAGGTAAGGTTATAATTGCTTTGGAGTGGAGTTTCGACTTCCATAGTGCACTGGCTTTGCTCGTGACGTGGATACTGATGTATCAAATACGTCTTGCAATGGCCTTCCCAGTGTGTACTAGACAGTGTCTTGGTGAGGTGTGCTTTAACCAACTGAAGAGCCCAATTGCACCCCGGGGCAAAACACTGTCATTTTGTTGAGTTATGCCGGAACATTTAGCACAATTTGTGTTTAAATATATAATGGCTCAACGGACAATACATATTTTTCGTTTGAAAATTATATATTCAATGCCAAGGTAAGGTTATAATTGCTTTGGAGTGGAGTTTCGACTCTCATAGTGCACTGGCTTTGCTCGTGACGTGGATACACATGTATCAAATACGTCTTGCAATGGCCTTCCCAGTGTGTACTAGACAGTGTCTTGGTGAGGTGTGCTTTAACCAACTGAAGAACCCAATTGCACACCGGGGCGAAACACTGTCATTTTGTTGAGTTATGCCGGAACATTTAGCACAATTTGTGTTTAAATATATAATGGCTCAACGGACAATACATATTTTTCTTTTGAAAATTATATATTCAATACCAAGGTAAGGTTATAATTGCTTCGGAGTGGAGTTTCGACTCCCATAGTGCACTGGCTTTGCTCGTGACGTGGATTCACATGTATCAAATACGTCTTGCAATGGCCTTCCCAGTGTGTACTAGACAGTGTCTTGGTGAGGTGTGCTTTAACCAACTGAAGAGCCCAATTGCACACCGGGGCGAAACACTGTCATTTTGTTGAGTTATGCCGGAACATTTAGCACAATTTGTGTTTAAATATATAATGGCTCAACGGACAATACATATTTTTCTTTTGAAAATTATATATTCAATGCCAAGGTAAGGTTTTAATTGCTTCGGAGTGGAGTTTCGACTCCCATAGTGCACTGACTTTGCTCGTGACGTGGATACACATGTATCAAATACGTCTTGCAATGGCCTTCCCAGTGTGTACTAGACAGTGTCTTGGTGAGGTGTGCTTTAACCAACTGAAGAGCCCAATTGCACACCGGGGCGAAACACTGTCATTTTGTTGAGTTATGCCGGAACATTTAGCACAATTTGTGTTTAAATATCTAGCATAGGATATCATTTCAAGCAAGTCAGCCAGCCAAAGTTCTTCCACGCCACGTAAAATCACCTTGAGTCGCGGATAATGACGCCTTGCTGGACGATGCAACTCATGAGCAATACCCACCTTGATGGGCGAGGGTTTAAACAATAATTTTGGCATTTCGAAGTTCTTCAATTTCTTGAATTTCCCAATCGTGAGTGGTATGGCCAGCTTGACGTGAAGCCTGCAACAGCTGTAGTCGTTGGATGAGCTTATGCTTATGCTTATGGGATTATGCCAGTAGGTAACATCCACAAGGGGTTTTAATGGTTTAAATGTCACTCCCGAAGCGGACACTTTACGACGACCACTTTGACTCGTTGGAAACATTTTTGCAATGATGGTTTTATATTTTTGAGATATATTGGCATTCACTTGTTGAGTGGGATCATACTGTCTTTTGTGGGCATAGGTGTCCAATAACATGGATTTATATTTGCCAAAGTCCTCTGATGTTTAATAATGGGAAGAAGGGGTCCGAGAGAATAGCAGCTTTAACAGACCTGCAGTTAATTTATAGTTGATCTTTTTAATGACGACACTAGTACGAGCAAATTCAATCGATGAATCACCAATTTTAAAACCATAATTCTCATAGCGAACACCATATGTGGTATCTGTATTTCCAATAAATAGATCTGTAAGATAGGGTTACATTGTTGATCCATAATGTTTTATTAAAATGTTTTTGAGTTGAGCTTTATGTTAAGGTGTGGCCAAGAGTTGTGAAAACGGAGACGATCTGGAAGGGCAAGGTGTTTCAACTATGACCAATGATTTCTTTTTTCTTAAAAACTCTGCAAGGGGTGAGGATTTGATTTGAGGCGTAAACATTTGATTATTATCATCCTCATCCTCAACTTCGGTGGCACTACTTAAATGTTCCTGTTCCTCTTCCTCTTCCGCAGGGTCCTCGTGTAGCGTCTGCGTAGCTTGTGAAACAGTGGGTAGCGTTTCAGATGGCTTGAAAGAGGGTTTAAACATGGCTTTTAGCGGAGGTGCTAAATGTTGTTGAATAAACAAAGGATGATCCGCACGTGATCGTTTCAATTGACGAAACTTTTGGCGAATAGTTTTTTTGCTCTAATAATATGCTTTTTCAATTGACTCCCTGCTAACGCCATGGTGTCTTGCCAAATGACATGAAAGGGAATGAGACTGTCTTTTAAATAGTAATAAAATGATCAAACCCTAAGCGATAACGTCCTTGGTTGAGTTCACTTTGTTTATCAGTCACCAAACAGGCATGGCGTTGAGTGTTCCAGCACTTGGCACACAATTCGGTAAACATTTGAAAGGTCATATCAGGATTCACATGTTCATTATAAATGCGACGACTAATCCGCTCATCCTAGCGAAATAAAACAATGACATTGGCATTGTCACGAATAAGTTGTTTACACATTTTAGAATATATTTGTCCAAGATAGAAGCAATCGATATGTTTGTGATGACCCATGCTGAAATAGCTTTGAATGATGGCTGTCGTTCAGTGGATACATCATCGAAATTCATGAGTGAATCAGGCTTTACCTCATCTGGGGCAATAACATTTTCTTGCATAGAAAATGTAAAATTACCCATATTCTCTTTTTATAATTCAGACATGACTTGATCTAGGTATACATAGAGGGGTTGGTAGAGAGATTTTGCAAAAATATAAATATTTTGAAATCGCAGACCATTATGCGTTGTGATGAGCGTGAGCAAAAGATTAATATTTCCACATCCTGAAGATCCCACAATGATGCAACGAATGGAAGACGGAAACAGTCAACCGTGACGTTGTTCACGTGATGTGGGATAGAGATGGGAAACCATGCCCCCCACGGGGAATGACTCTTGTTGCTTAGTAATCTTCATATCAACTAAGGCTTAGAGAGGTGAGCAGGCTGTCTATATACATGAAACCAAGTCTTGTCATAGAAACAGTAGACCCCTACTACAGGTCGACGATGAATGTTTTTGGACGTACGTTAATGGCTAAAACTAGGTCTGTGCTCATACTTGATCCTAAGCAAGAAACAGATCCTGCTAATAAACACTGTGTGGATAGGTCTGTGGTGCCACGCACTAAACAGGGAGATTATGACTTTACGGGAAAGCGATTGACTCATGTGAAATATCCTCAAGTGTCTACGAATGTCACAACAAAAAGTATGTGGATAACAAGGTGCACGAGTGTGCCCATGTGGAGTGCGCAAGATTCGAATTCATGATCATCTGCATGAAGAAGAAAAGATATTACAGATTTTAGTACCAATTATTAGGTAGCTGAAAGGTTAATAGAAAACTGTACGTTTGGATGACGCATAAGGATGTCATAAGACTAGGCCACAAAGTGCAGCTGAGAGAGAGAGGTCACCGCCAACGCAGCGATATAGGGCTTGCGCATGGATTAAACATAGATTGGAAAATTTTCCATTGAGTAGACGGAGAGAAAAGAGCAGCCAGAAACCCCTTACTCGGCATGAAATTGACAACGCCGCTTGATAGGCGTGACCAGTAGCAATAGCAAATAATTGAAATTAGCAGGAAACAAGCATTAATATTAAAGAATTTCACCGGCAACGTTAGTTATCCTGGGAATCAGGAATTGTTGAGTTGAAAAAGTTAATAATAATTGTAAAGTTTAGAAGTGCATAGTAAGCATTGAGTAGCCTGGGATTAACCTAACCAGTACTTCGGAGTGGGAGATAAAAGAAATCATACGCCCACTCATTTGAGCTATTATAATTTTTAATAATATTTGCCACGATCGGTTTTCAAAATAATTGGTATCAGTTAGACGTTTAAAACGTTAGCTCCAAGTAGGTAATTTTTTCGAGCATATGAGACGCTCATTTTGGAAAATAATTTTTTGAAGAAGGGAAAATAGCTTATTTTTAGCCAAATCAGATATAAACCCTAGGAGCGTGGTGAACATTATGCAGTCTACAGTCGTCATAAGGACGCGACGCTGTCTCACGTACCATCTACGAGTACTCCTTGAGTACTGAAGTATCAGTTAGCGGAAAGCTCTGCTTCACTAAGTTGAAATCTTATAATCCACGCTAGACCAAAAGAGGTCCGACATTAATTTCGTACAGCGAATCTTCATAGTTTATTAACAGAAACTATTGTAGTGCTGCGAATAGTCAGAATTTGAAGTTGAACATTGACAAAGTACAATATTTTAAGCCAAGAAAGTATCTTCAGTGAACGGCCTCAAATACGTTATCAGTATCGAATTAACGACGAATTATCTCGACAGTGAACGGAAACTCTAAAAGTAGTGACAATCAAGCGTTATCCAGTGCGCTAAAGAGCCGCAGTAGGATCTAACATAGGATAATAACCTAATCCTGCCCATGGTTGGGAGATTAGAGTTGTAGTGACGTCAGGATAAAAAGCAGGATAGGCAGAACAGTACTGCGTAGGAAAAGGAGAGAAAATCTTTCAAAGATCGTACCACGAACAGAATATTATATTATTCGAAAAATTAGGTCCAAACGTGGACGAGAGAAATATTGTTATAGTGCATTATCATTTTTGAAAATAGCGACTCCAGGACCGTACCAGTAAAAGACTTGAAGCAAGATCTAAAACTTGCCGTAACTTGTGAACGAGATAGTATCGCGCTATAAAAACTGTTCAGAGCCGATGACTATAGGAAAACCAGAGTAGGAGAGGAATATTCATATCAATCCAGCGAATGCTGAGATAGAGGCTTCCAATCAACCGAATTAGAATCCAGAACTAGGGGATACAACTGGTATCCGCAACTTCTTGGATCTGGGAGGAAGGAGAGTGTCACTTGCGTGTGAAGTAGTGTAACCAAAGGGTTATGAAGTGTTTTTTGTATATATTATTTGATCAAGTGTTAATTATATTTTTTTGTGTTTTAGTGATATAAAGTGTCAGAGAAATATGATTTTTAAACCTCTGAGGGAGGATATAAGTGCTTTTAAAATGTTAAATATAAGAGAAGAATTAAAATATGCTGTGAGTGTAGTGAAATTAAATATGGAAGCTTAAATCTATAGAAAGGTGGGCTATGAAGCTGATTTGTTGGGACCCTGGAGTTATCAACTCAAGGAGAAATCATGTAAGTAGAATGATTTAATTATGTGTTGCTTTTGGGGGAGGACAGATCCGTGCAAACAACTAAATATGCGAAGTATGCTATTAAGGAAAGGAATGTTGAAATAAAATACGTGTGAAACAAAGCATACGGATTTTACTGATCGATAAATTTAATCATGAATTAATTAATGAATTGAATCATATTCAATATACATACTCATTGGAGTGTATTCTTTTGAAATCACGTCATTAAAGTGATAAATGTAAAATAACATATGTTAAAAGTCAAGCTATAAACATAAAATAATTATTGATAGATGAACAATAAATGGAAATGTTGGAAGCCGTGAGGCTCTTTGAATAATGTGGATAGTGGTAAATCGTTGAACTTTGGTTGTATTAAAAGTAATGTCAAGGGCGAATAAATATTTAGGCCAGTTAAAATTGGACAGTGCCATAGTGTATTGGAGCTAAGCTGAGATAGAAGCAATAAATGTGTACTCAATAAATCACACAAATATTATTATAATTAAAGCTAGGATAGCTTAGTTTGACTGTTCACGCTAAATATTGCTGTGACTATACGCTCAGGATAAATTGATTGTAAGGTGGAGTTGGATTAGGGGTGTACGGAGTTGAATGTGTTTGCAGTGTGCAAAGTTGGAATACGGGTGCTATTATATTTTATTTAGCGCTTGAGTCAGTGCGTGGTAGCCGCTCATATAAGTCGCTCAATTAAGGAGATTCTGGTGTTGGACGACTCCTTTATAGTTGGTAAGACCTCCCGATATGGAATAATCCTAGGAAGCAGACTTCTCAGTATGGTTTTGAACTAAGGTTCATTCACGTCGACAGCCCCGTCATTAATGTTATATGAATACCATACCCTACCAGTGCAGATACCAGCAATCAATATGTTCACCTGAACTGATAATAGCAGATGATTATGCCCGCCAAATTTTAAATGAATTAAGGAATTATTGTGTGTATTCTCGAGCCAGAAGCGTTTTCTTTAGAATAGCCTATCGGCCTGCAAAGAGACTTTCTGTCTAGCAAGAGGGAGTTGTAAGACCCTCGTGATTGTAAATCATTGTGGAGAGCCTTGACTGCACTACATACAAACCAATAATCGCTTGGGGTAGGTCGGTGGACCGCACGCTTGTGTGCCAGGAAGTTGCGTGTTTTACAGACACGCCGGTTATCAGCACCGTGAATTTGTATTATTATATCCTTGCCCAAATATCGTTCAGAGAACCCTATAAGCTTAAATAAATGGTTTACGACCAATATGAAATCCCTAATTGTTGTTAATAATGATAATGTTGTTCCAGAGTAACAATGGAAATATTAAAGGAGCCTGGGAGTCTCTTTTAAGTTGATTTTATTCAGTCGTTTTCATTACTCATTGGATGCACGATTTTCTCTTCCCGACAACACTGATCTGTAGAATTGTTTGAGAGGGATGACATTTTGAAACTCATGTGAACCTTAATAAATGTATTTGTTATACAAAAATAAGCACAACTTTAGTTAGAACTCCAAATGGGGGTTGAAAGTGCTTGATTTTTTAATGAATAATTATGTAAGAATATATCTCAGAGCCATAAGATGCTCATATTTTGAAGTTTTTATATTTGCTTTATGGAAGTGAAAAGTTTTATTGTTTTTTTCAGGTTCATTTGGAACCTTTACTATTGATTTGTGGTTTTATTTATTGATTCTTTATCTCGTTTAGGCAAGTGCGAACATTGTAGTGTCATTTTTATTGTTGTAGCGCCAAATTTTTGAATATTAATTACATAATTTTTAGATTTTGAATTTTCTTTTCTTTTAAGTGTTACCCTAAGCTTGATCCTAAAATATGTGAATCACAAATTGGGAGGACGTTCTATGCCCCGAAAATGCCTTACGGTGCTGGCGGACAGTGATTTGCATATTTATCGTTCACAAGGGCACATGGGGGAGTATAAATAATATGTCAGGATCGAAGTAGAAGGAACACTAGAAGACGGTCTTTAGAGATTAACGTAAAGGATAATGATTAGGCTGAAGCTATAACATAAAGAATACTGACCGCATTGGGACCACGTAAACTCAACCGGCAAGCTCTAGCAAAACCCCTACTATAATTTTATGGCGCACATCAACTCAGGGCTGTGTTTTCCGTGGGAAAACCCGAGTTTTGCTTGAAAAAACCCTTTTTTTTCAAATTTTGAAAAATCATGGTTTTCAAAATTTTGAATTTTTGAAAGATCACTTCCATAAATAACTGGAGATTATTATTGAATATAAAATACCAAACGGGTACGACTTAGGTACATACCCGTATTGAAGTAAGTCGTTAAAAGAACACAAATGAGTTTGAGATGTCATTTCTCATGCATGCCCCAGTAATGAAGTTGAAGTAGCCCACTATATTCTCAAATAGTGTTAAGTATGGCCTTGAGCGAAGAAATACAGAGGGTGGTAGAAGCCATAAGGGCTGACAGCAAAAAGGAGTTTGATTCTATGAAAGCCGACAGTATAAAGTTGAACGGTGAACTGAAGGCTGAGATAGAAACTATACAAACAAAGAATGATCAACGGTTTGTAAAATTTCAAAATGAATTTCAAACAGAAAATAATAAGCAATTCTTAGTTTTGAAAGAAGAATTTAAAGCCGACAGTAAAGATAGTAATCAAGCACTGAAGGCTGAAATAGAGGGTGAAATAAAGAAGGGGTCAGAGGAACTCCAAAGTAGTATAGAAGGAAAAATGGACTTACGATTTCAAAGTTTTGGCACTGAGTTTGGGAATAAATTAGACCAACTTAAAGGAGAAATCTCAGGAGAAATCCAAAAAGAAAATAAGGTACTTAACACAGGTTTGCAAATACAAATGAATATGTTGCATGAAAAGAATGAAAAATCCCAAGCTGAATATCGAGAAAATTTTGAAAATTTAAACAATCAATTAGGTTCTATGGAAACTAAATTAAGTGACATGCAGAAAACTTGGAACGTTAACATAGAAGAGTGTGAAAAGAGACTTGTAACTCAGATCCAAGGTGTGCAGGATCAGTTGGAAGCTAACAAAAAGGAGTTAAAAGAACAGATAGAGTCAAATATGAATCTTTGTAAGGTATCCCGGGATGATATTAAAAACGGCCTTGAAAGTTTTGGAAATAGGTTCATTGGAGTCGAAACTAAAGTAGAAAAACTCGAGGAAGAATTCGGCGTAACTAAAGGTGAAATTGAAGGAATGAAAAAGCAAAGTGAAAAGGAGGCAAATAAAATGATACGTCAATTTGAAGACTTTACCGGGCAGGTAGATGATAGTTTGAGGGCGCATGAGGATGAAATAACCAAGAAGCTAGGCCAGTACGAAACGAATCTTAAAGCCGAAAGTAAGCAACGGAAAACCGATAGTAATGAAATAATTTCTTAAAATGGAGGAAATAAATAAAGGGATTACCGGGGTTCAAGAGACTGTAAATACGTTAAAAACCCAGGTAGGGAAAACTCACAAGGATATAGATCAGGTTATGACTGACGTAACCATTATATATAACAACCAAGGAAAATCACAAGTAGAGATCAATGAAATTAAGAAAAGAATCCATAAGGGTCAGGCAGACATGGATAAACAGTTGAGCGAGATTCGAGGGGAATTAGAGACGAGAGGTGAGATCAAACCAGAAATCATTGAAAAACAGGCCCTGGCCATAAAGAAAGAGGTAGAAGAAAATTAGATTAGACGTCAGCTCAAATTCATGAAAGCTTCAAGGAAGAAAAGAATCAAATTAAAGAGGAATTAGAAAGGTATAAAGAAATGTTTGAACATGAATTTAGCTCACGACTGGAAAGAACCGGACATAAAAGTAGCCAAACGGAGATTCAGATCATGTCACAGGAAGAAAGTGCCCGTAGAGAAAGAAAATTGGAATTTTATAGTCAGACGGACCTTCAGAAAACCATACGGGTAGATTCCGATACCCAAGGGAATAATAAAGATAGGGATGTAGGAGAGGAGAGCGTCTATAAAAACCTAGGATTTCCCGTGGCTATGTCAACACCATATAATAATCAAACCAATGGACAAATAATTAATATTATTAAGTCTAATGGGGATCGACCAGTTAAGTTTACGGGTAATAATATGTCTATTACACCGAAGTATTGGCTCTAAGATGTAGCCGAATACTCAAACGAAATGAAAATACGTCAGGATCGGAGACGGAGAGCTATTGAGAAGCTGCTAGGAGGCGATTGTCTTACCTGGTATAGGAGCTTCCGATATACCTTCGATACCGTGGAGGGCTTCAGAGAAGCATTTTTGAAACGCTATTGGGCGACGGATGTACAGGAAAATTTACGACTAGATTTATATTCTAGGAAGCATAGCACGAATGGTCCTACAAAGTATTCAGAATTCTTTACGGCTCAACTGTGCAAGTTCCGGGAACTTGATATCGCGCCAGCTGAAAACGACCTGTGTGCCGCCATCGCAAGGCAGCTTCCGTATGAAATTCAAAGGTTATTAATTTCATCTAAAGCGAAGAGTGCTGTTGAAGTGGAGAGTGTACTGCGTCAGCTTGACATGACCACTGCACATGTGACTCCAAGACAGCAGAGGCATACCGAACAAGTACACATGGCCAGTAGGCATGATGACAGAGAAAAGGTACCAACTGTAAACAAATCTACAAGTACTGACACACATGGACTTGGTCGTGAATACGGACACAACGAGCCTAGGGGAATATAACCCCAAAAATAGAGGAGGATATCGTGGAAGAAATACAAGAAATAAGGGATATAGGAGACAAGAAAATAGACGGTATAATAATCATAATGATCAGAGAAGGAAAATAGGAGAAATTGGGGAAATCAACCCAGAAGAAACGATAAGCCCATAGACAGGAGCCAAGAATATCGTGATGACACTGACGAAAAGTATCATGAAAGTCTAAGGTACATGGAGGAACGGACTGATGAACCTGAACACACAAAAACTTGGTAGAGTGAAGCAATGAAAAATAGAAAATAACCAGACCGACGGTGGAGCTCAAAGCTTAGAACTTCAAGCTCACTTAATGAATGAGGGAAAAGGGGACCCTCAGGACAAAAAATACTCCAAATTATAATTGGCCAGAAGGGAAACATACCAGGAACTGGGAGGAGGTCATGATTGTGAACTGGATAGCCAGGCCTGAGGAATTAATTAAAGAAGAAAACGAAGGGATTCCACCCATTAGGAGGGAGTTACCTATTATCAGGTTAAGAATAGAAGGATTGCTGTTCAGAGCTTTGATTGATACGGGATCAACTGTGAGCTTGATCACACAAAGCCTAGTAAACGAATTAGAAACCAGAAGCCGTGTATTAAATATACCCACATCTAGTGTGAAACTCAAGCGCAAAATAGCATTAAGATAAACCAAAAAAGATATGGAGGAACAAAACATAGTATTACATGAGCAAGATATAAAATCCGATGAACAGGAGCATATAGGAGAATTGACCGAGGAATGTTATACGGCCACAGAAGAGGCATTTGAAAATTTAAACACAGAACTTGAAGATTGTATAGAAACCGAGTTCGAGGCCAACCTGTTAGGAAAGATATAAGAGGCTAAGATTAAGCCAGAGAATAAAGGATCGCTAGAGGAACTATTATTAATATACAGGGATGTATTTGATTCCAAACCAGGAAAAATACAGAAATTTAAATAAGCATTTCAGGTGAAAGATTGGGCACCACTTAGGCAAAAACCATACCCGGTTGCAGAGAAGCATTACACTCAGACTAAGAAAACTCTGCAAGAAATTAGAGATGCAGGAGTGATAGAAAAATGGCAACACCATATGTTAGTCCATTAGTCATTGTGAGCAAACCGGATGGCTCCGTGAGGGTGTGTTTTGACGCAAAAAATTTGAATTCCAGAATTATACCGGAAAATGATTCTGCACCACCCATTAAGGAAATACGAAGGAAATTCAAAGGAAAGAAAATTTTCACGAATATTGACATGACTTCTTCAAATCATCACCTTGAATTGGATGAGAAAACCAGCCTTTTAACTGGATTTCAATTCGATCAACAAATATATTGTTTTAGGAGATGTCCGTTTGGGTTAAATACAGCAGGATCTGAATTGATAAGGGCATTGGATCGTAACCTATCAGAAGCAGTGAAAGATTGTACAATTCGTTATGTCGATGACATACTACTCACTTCAGAGAATGTGGAGAAACATTTAAAAATTTGCGAAAATTACTTGAAGATTTGAGAAGAGCTAACTTCAAGATAAATTTTTAAAAATCGAACTTTTGCCACAGACAAGTTACATTTATGGGACACGTGATCAATAAGGACGGTCTCAAGCCAAATCCATGCAAACTAGAGTCGATAAGGAACTTTCCTAGACCGGTCAAAGTGAAAAAGGTTCGCCAATTTTTGGGATTAATTGGATTTTTCTCAGGACATTGCCCGTCATACACTAGCACTGTTGCACCATTGCAGGACCTTCTGAAGAAGGGTGGCATATGGAAGTGGACGGAGGAAGCCGAGAAGTCATTCAAGGAAGCCAAGGAAATGCTTTTGAACTAAGTGAAGCTGGGATATCCTGATTTTAATCAGAGATTCATTATTCAAACTGATGCATCCCAGGTGGAATAGGAGCAATACATTATCAGAAGGATCCGAAAACCCCTGAAAAGAAGAATTATCTAGCTTTCTCTAGTAGGCGATTGAAACCACATTTGAAAAATTACACAATCAGCGAGATTGAGCTATTAGCGATACTGCATGCTCTGCAGTTTGGCGGAAGATTGTATACGGGTTTCCAATAATATTGAGGACATATCATAAAGCCTTAACCTTTTTCATGAAGACGGATTTGTCTAGCCAAAGGTTGATGCGTTGGGCTTTATACATTCAACAGTTTGATGTCAATATATAATATTGCCCAGGAAAGGAAAACATTGTTCCAGACTACTTGAGTAGACAGCCAGAGTCCATCGAAGAGGAAGTAATAGCTGTAGATTTGGAGGATAGAGATCAGCGTACGTTAAACGAACTCCGGAACATAGGACAACGTCAACGTGAAGATCCTTGGATTAATATGATCATATCCTATTTTAAAGGTAAATTAGTAAGGGGAAAACCAGCATATATTGAGGCGGAGAAGATAGCTCGAGATTATAGTTTTCTTGATGGATTACTACATATGTTTGCGGACTCTGACCATACTCGATTGAGAATCGTCGTACCTGCTATTTTGCAGAGAAAAACTGTATGGTTAGCCCATAGATTCTTTGGACGCATGGGAGTCAACAAAACAGTCTCGATGCTCAAGGAAGTATTTATATGGCCGGGACTGAGAGAAACTGTAAGGGATACGTTGAAGACATGCGATACATGTCAAGGAATTAAACCAAATTCATTCTTGATGAGACAGAAACCGATACCATTGTTACCTGAAATGCCAGGTCAAATCGTATCGATAGACAATTTTGGGCCGTTGCTAAATGCTAGGAGGGGTAGTAGGCATATCATGGTGGCTATGGATGTCGTCACGAAGATGGTTGTTCTTTCTCCCATACAGAAGACTAGTTCCAAACAAGTTCTAAAGCTACTCAAAGAAAAACTGATACCTATTCTGGGTATTTCGGATCACGGTAGTTGCTTTACGAGCTTAGAATTCAGACAAGAATTAGAAAGGCTTGGAATACGCCAAATTTTATCAAGTATTCGCCATCCTGAAGCAAATCCTGTGGAAAGAGTTATGAGGGAGACGGTCTAGTATTGTAGGATATACTGTGCCGAAGAAAACTGGAAATGGATCGACATCCTTGATATTATTGAGTTCTGCATCAATAATACTATACATGAAGCAACTGAAGAGATAACCATATGTTTGCATAAGAACGAACAGCCTGAGAGACCATGGAGTCAGGTCATACCGAGACCAACAGACGCTCAGCCTGGAAGAGACGTTCGTATTAGAAGGGCCTATGAACACTTGCTAGCTCATGCCGAGAGGAGGCAACGAAGAAACAGGCATAAGAGATATCACAGACCATTGTTAGCAGGATAAATGGTGCTTGTGAAAAGACCAGCCATTTTAGACCTAGGGAACCGAGTGTACAAGAAATTTCAGAAATTGTACCACGGCCCCTACAGAATTGTCAGGGATCTCCGAAACAATGCATACAGGATACAGCATTGTGAGACCAATCAGGAACTGACAATGAACTCGGCTAATTTAAAGATGTATTACCCTCCTGAAGAGTTCAATGAAACCAACGAACAAGCCCTGGTTATGGAAATTGATATCAATGACGAAGGAAGCCCATTCTGATGACCAATAAGAATAAACTTATGTACAAACGAGGCTCGTGAAGAGCAACGGCAACCTTGTAGTTGTGAATATGAGCTTGAGAGAACATACTTTGAATTAAAGGAAATCATTGAATTGATTGAAGAAGAGAATGTGATGTTAAGAGAGAAAAATGAAGAAATAAAGAAACGGGTAGGGGGATACCGCACCCTTACGTAAGAATGAGATTCTTAGGACCAAAGGTCCCGAAGAATGAAGAAATAACGAAACGGGTAGGGACAGGACGTGCCAGGCCGACACAATTACCGGATATGACTATACTCTAGCAAGCCAGAATTGCTGAGAAATCCTAGAGAGAGAGGGACCAGAAGTGTCTGTGAGATATTTGGATGAATTCGAAACTGAAAATAGATGAAATTTTCAAAATGTATTATTATAAATAAATTTCCTCAGTGTTTCGAAAATTTATTTAACTATGGAGAGGAGATTTGTGCCCATTGGGAGTGCACAAGATTCGAATTCATGATCATCTGCATGAAGAAGAAAAGATATTACAGATTTTAGTACCAATTTTTTGGTAGCTGAAGGGTTAATAGAAAACTGTACGTTTGGATGACGCATAAGGATGTCATAAGACTAGGCCACAGAGTGCAGCTGAGGGAGTGAGGTCACAGCCAACGCAGCAATATAGGGCTAGCGCATGGATTAAAAATAGATTGGAAAATTTTCCATTGAGTAGACGGAGAGAAACGATCAGCCAGAAACCCCTGACTCGGCACGAAATTGACAACGCCGCTTGGTAGGCGTGACCAGTAGCAATAGCAAATAATTGAAATTAGCAGGAAACAAGCATTAATCTTAAAGAATTTCACCGGCAACGTTAGTTATCCTGGGAATCAGGAATTGTTGAGATGAAAATGTTAATAATAATTGTAAAGTTTAGAAGTGCATCGTAAGCATTGAGTAGCCTGGGATTAACATAACCAATACTTTGGAGTGGGGGATAAAAGAAATCATACGCCCACTCATTTGAGGAGCTATTATAATTTTTAATCATTTTTGCCACGATCGGTTTTCAAAATTATTGGTATCAGTGAGACGTTTAAAACGTTAGCTCCAAGAAGGTAATTTTTTCGAGCATGTGCGACGCCTATTTTGGAAAATAAGTTTTTGAAGAAGGGAAAATAGTTTATTTTTAGCCAAATCAGATATGAACCCTAGGAGCGCGGTGAACATTATGCAGTCTACAGTCGTCATAAGGACGCGACGCTGTCTCACGTACCATCTACGAGTACTCATTGAGGGAGATACTACGTCAAAGTATCAGTTAGCGGAAAGCTCTGCTTCACTAAGTTGAAATCTTATAATCCACGCTAGACCAAAGGGGTCCGACATTAATTTCGTACAGTGAATCTTCATAGTTTATTAACAGAAACTAATGTAGTACTGCGTGTTTCGCCGTATCGGGGCGATGGCTGTAACCATCTGAGTCCCGTGAAATAAATTGAGGGGAGGGAGGGTTTGGTAACCCGAGGCCAAGGTGGCCTTAAGTCAATTAACCTAGTACTATTCTATTGCGCTCAATAAAACATGGATTCAAACAGCAGTAGGTAAAAATAAAATATATTTCCAAAGGGAAAGTGAAATACAATGCCGAAAGGCTAAGGGAGGGAACACTTAATATACACTCCTGCGTTTAAGAAAAGGGGGAGGCCAACATTAATCCCACCATTAATGGCAACGCCCCATTATCAACCGGTCACATTTCGTGACCACATTTTAATATTAAATTACTCTTTCATGTTAAATCATTTTTCAAATAATATCCGAAACACGAACATCTTTAAACAACCAAGTGATTTTTCATTACATCTTTTCAAACACCATTTCGAGAATCGTTTTTGCAAACAGCATGGATGCTGTGCTTCCGCGGTCGTTATAAGACCAAAGTTATGCCATCTATGACAAACGAAAATCAAAGGACCGATTGTCATTGTTACACTATCTGGTTCCCATAACCAAAATCCTGACAGTTACATTTTAAACTTTTAGTTATTATGATTTATTACACAACGATCTAAATCAGAAATATCAATTTTATCGGTAATGTTCAAATCTTCAGGGCCCTCAACCTACGCATGCGCTGCACCCAATTCTTAACAAGGCTTGTTCCCTAGCAAACATTCAATTAAATAAAAATAACAATCATGGGCCCACTTAAAATAAGTTAGCAAGAAATTACACACATAATAAATAAAATCTCTGGAGCAAGATATGCTCATAACAAGCCAAAAGGAACTCAAGTTTGCAGCATCATTGTGCAGCGCGAGGGACAAAACGGCACTTGCCCTCCACAAGCTAAGCTAAGAAATCGTTGTCCGGAATGTTGCAATTATATGTCGATCAGCAACGAGTTCTTATAATTAGATGGTTTAACAGTTTTACCTTATTCATGGCCTAAAGTAGAGAATATGGCCCGAGGCTGCCACTCACGTTCTTTCACAGAAATTCACATCATGAAAACTTAATAATTTCGGCAGTGGCTCCGAGACAGACCACGCCACTACGTCTTGCCTCAACAGGGTCACATCAAGGAGTTGTTCTTCCAAGCGTTGGCTTGGCTTCTTACCAATCCGGCAGCCATTTTTCGCATGCTCAGATATCATTTTTTAACCAATAGACAACTGAAGATCGGCCGGCACAACTTACATTGCCAACCTCATGAATTAATTTGTCTTTAACACCCTTATGGCCGAATCAAGTTCAGAACTAAAGTTAGCTTGGCAACACAATCAGCACAGATGTGTCAACCACTGATTGGCTATCCAGTCTTGAGTTAGTTTAATTAGAAAAGCGCCAAATTTCAGAAACAATTCACATCAACAATGCACAAAACAGTCAACAATGGCTACATTCTCCCAAATGTAGACTGGCAATTTGTTTATATATTTAGTAATGACATTATTTTATAGAAATGTTCTTTCCCTCCTCTTGACCCAGAAATGATTATTTGTCACATTAATGACCAGGGGCGCCGACAGGAAAAGGGGGGAGGGGGGTCATATGGGGGTGGCATGGGCGGCGGCGGGGCGCAAGGGGGCGGCGGCGAAGTATTGTGAGTCGAAACCAATCGGCTCAGCCTCCCTCTGCGATTCCACCACTAGGGGTCAGATGATGATCCCCGACGATACATGCTAGAAGGATGGAACCAGCTAAGCAATACAGCCTCTCCGGACCGTTACAGCTGGACATTTCACGTAGTCGTAGTAGATGCCTCCACTCTGACCAGCAGAATGGCTAACACCTCCACCAGATGTTGGGTCGTGCATGGTGACAGTAATCTGTGCACTGGCTACTGCCACGAGTGGTGAGTGATCACATCACTCACGTGACCAACCGGAACAGATACCAGATGGCACTAAGGATCATATGATTGCCATCTCATCGATGACCTTTCATGCAGATTTAACCACCATGTCATTGTTTTACAGCAAGTGACATGCCTTTAATTTTTACCTGTTGTAGTTTTTGACCAGGTAAAACTGCGAGAACTCAAACCGACTGACGAAGTTTCAATTTAAAATTGTTCAGTTTTTCAATGTGATGGGCAATTACTACAACGAACATCACAAGTCGATGTTCTGGTAAAACTTCTAACTTGTTCCCAGCCAAAAGAAATCCTGTTTTAACATTCTAAGGAATGAATTAAGTGGATGCAGCGTCACTTAACAACATGCCATCCCTCAGCAATCATGGCAACTGGCACTCAATTAATAGAAAGGTACCAAGGCACCACAGTACCTCCCGGGTATTCTCAAACAGCACAGTCATTTAATTCTTAAGATGTACAAATTTCATCAAGTATAATTATACACAGCTCTCAAACATGGCTTCAAACTTTATCAAGGCAGAACAGCAGGCGTAGAACCGCTCGAACAATCTCAGCAACAAATAGAGCATCCAAATTTCCACGTGAACCAAACTTCCCCAGGACTACACACACACCTGCTCAAACTCCACGTAACGCAGGGACCATCTCACATCTGCGACCAATCACCATCAAGTAGCAGTACTCCAGACATAACCTCACTATCACAACGACAACACGCAGGATCTCACTCAACGAAACCAATCAATTCATTCACAATCAAACCAAGTAAACTTCAATCAACACATTCGCAACCATCTCCACGATGGGCACCACAATCAACTTACCTTAGGTCACTTCAGCAACCTTTCTAATCATGGGTTACTAACAAGTAACCAACCTCTCTTACCATACCAAGGGTTACTTAACCATTTCTTTCACCATGGGTCACTCAATAGCAACCAACTTTTCACTGGGTCATTTCACGCAACCTTACAACTTACCATGGGTCACTTATGCAACCATTAATTTCCATGGGTCACTTTATGTAACCAACTTCACCATGGGTCACTTCACGCAACCTTACAACTTACCATGGGTCACTCAATAGCAACCATTCGTCCGTAGGTACCCATGACATCGTCTGTATAACAGACAAAAATAATTTCCCTATATAAACAATTCCGAAAGAAACCTTCGCCTGCACTGCATTCACAATTCAGCCTCCAGCCTACTTCCAAAAATGGCTTCGACACCTGCCACGTGCTTCAGCGACAAGGAAACGTCCACCTGCTTATACCTTCCCTTCATGAAAAGGCTTCCTGCTTATACCTCTTCAGATAATTATGTTCATAGGCACCACTCGACTAAAACAATCTCAATCAGGGCATGTTACATCTTGGAATCTCGACCTAACCTCTCGACCACTCCATATCACACCAACGAGTACTACACCGAGTACCGACCAAAATAACACAACCTCCACACCACAAGTACCAGCACGGCACCAACAAAACAAAACCCTAAAACACTAACAACCAAAGAAAAATCACTAATACTCCGAAGAGTACCAACACACTAGAAATAAATAACACACTCACGAACGCTAACCCTAAACAAACATCAAAGAGTACCAACAACGCTGTACATAGAACAACAAATCGACAAATCACCAACAACAAGTACTCACACCGAGCACTAAGTACCAATAAAAGTACTTAACACACCTGAAATAAAAAATATACCCTCAAACACTAAAATACGATGACCGACCATCACCAGCCCGAACGACATCAAGAGTCAGAGGAGCATAGCAATGTCGACATCACCACCTTCACAGAAAGCACCAGAATCATAAACAAACAGAGACTGGCTACTTCCGCTAGGTTGGTATCACTTCCACGATCTCCGCAGCACCTCCGAACTGCTCCATTGGCATCCTGAAACGCCCTAAGCTCACTCACACAACAACACGTACATCGACACCAACCATACATGCAGTCCTGGCGCGTTATTCTTTTGGTATCTTAACTCCAAACCAGGCCTGAAATAAATTTCAAAATTTCCTGTCCACCGACTGATGATTAAAACTTCACACGACCAAAACACGATCACCTGATCAGCTCTTCTTAGAACAGCTCTCTGCTTCCATAAATTTCGACCACACGTCGCATGAAACAGCTGCATTCACTACTACCCCACACCCAACACAACGGGATTTCACAACTAACACCACAGCAGAAGTAACAACATAACCTCGGCCCTAGCAAAACTTAAGTACTCGCTGTTTCACCACCTGAAAAGCTTCGGCTCTACACTGATGTTATATGTACTCGTACAGTACATTACTCGTCACCTGCACATTCACTGAAATCTTCACTATAAACAAGTCACAGACATTACAACAATCAACTCGATGACAACAAGTATCTGCGCACAGATGTTTCCCACAGAATTACAGCAAAATAGTTCATTAACCACTTAGATTACTTTAGAATTCATTGGCAACACAGCCAGAACAAATAGCAATTCAAATATGGCAACCATGCCAGAAAGATTTTCAGCAAAGAACTCAGCATGTGAATGATAGCTCACTTTTCACTCAACTTGACAGGAACACAGAACGATTAGCCATTAGCACTTTACTTAACAGCTGTGCATAGATAACTTTCTACTATTAAATCAAATATCTACTGTACTGGTTTGATCCTACCTTGGAAGCAGCTTGTATTACGTAACATCACAGAGTGTGACAATAGAGAGAATCCAGCAGCCAATTCTACCATGCTTACAGAGAGACCATGTTCCTGAGTGCCAGTATTAAAACTGGACTTGATTCGTCGAGCCATGAAAAGAAAACACATATTAGCAAGAATATTACAGTAGGCATCCTACCTAACCTTAGTGAACCCATTAATCACTTCTCCCATGCTGCTCGAATCCACGTAAGTTAAACTACCTCGTTACTATGGCAACAAAACAATACCAGGCAACGGGCTTCAGAAAATCTAAACCACGCTACACTGCTACCATCTGTTTCGCCGTGTCGGGGCGATGGCTGCAACCATCTGTGTCCCGTGAAATAAATTGAGGGGAGGGAGGATTTGGTTACCCGAGGCCAAAGTGGCCTGAAGTCAATTAACCTAGTACTATTCTATTGCGCTCAATAAAACATGGATTCAAACAGCAGTAGGTAAAAATAAAATATATTTCCAAAGGGAAAGTGAAATACAATGCCGAAAGGCTAAGGGAGGGAACACTTAATATACACTCCTGCGTTTAAGAAAAGGGGGAGGCCAACATTAATCCCACTATTAATGGCAACGCCCCATTATCAACCGGTCACATTTCGTGACCACATTTTAATATTAAATTATTCTTTCATGTTAAATCATTTTTCAAATAATATCCGAAACACGAACATCTTTAAACAACCAAGTGATTTTTCATTACATCTTTTCAAACACCATTTCGAGAATCGTTTTGCAAACAGCATGGATGCTGTGCTTCAGCGGTCGTTATAAGACCAAAGTTATGCCATCTATGACAAACGAAAATCAAAGGACCGATTGTCATTGTTACACTATCTGGTTCCCATAACCAAAATCCTGACAGTTACATTTTAAACTTTTAGTTATTATGATTTATTACACAACGATCTAAATCAGAAATATCAATTTTATCGGTATTGTTCAAATCTTCAGGGCCCTCAACCTACGCATGCGCTGCACCCAATTCTTAACAAGGCTTGTTCCCTAGCAAACATTCAATTAAATAAAAATAACAATCATGGGCCCACTTTAAATAAGTTAGCAAGAAATTACACACATAATAAATAAAATCTCTGGAGCAAGATATGCTCATAACAAGCCAAAAGGAACTCAAGTTTGCAGCATCATTGTGCAGCGCGAGGGACAAAACGGCACTTGCCCTCCACAAGCTAAGCTAAGAAATCGTTGTCCGGAATGTTGCAATTATATGTCGATCAGCAACGAGTTCTTATAATTAGATGGTTTAACAGTTTTACCTTATTCATGGCCTAAAGTAGAGAATATGGCCCGAGGCTGCCACTCACGTTCTTTCACAGAAATTCACATCATGAAAACTTAATAATTTCGGCAGTGGCTCCGAGACAGACCACGCCACTACGTCTTGCCTCAACAGGGTCACATCAAGGAGTTGTTCTTCCAAGCGTTGGCTTGGCTTCTTACCAATCCGGCAGCCATTTTGCGCATGCTCAGATATCATTTTTTAACCAGTAGACAACTGAAGATCGGCCGGCACAACTTACATTGCCAACCTCATGAATTAATTTGTCTTTAACACCCTTATGGCCGAATCAAGTTCAGAACTAAAGTTAGCTTGGCAACACAATCAGCACAGATGTGTCAACAACTGATTGGCTATCCAGTCTTGAGTTAGTTTAATTAGAAAAGCGCCAAATTTCAGAAACAATTCACATCAACAATGCACAAAACAGTCAACAATGGCTACATTCTCCCAAATGTAGACTGGCAATTTGTTTATATATTTAGTAATGACATTATTTTATAGAAATGTTCTTTCCCTCCTCTTGATCCAGAAATGATTATTTGTCACATTAATGACCAGGGGCGCCGACATGAAAAGGGGGGGGGGTCATATGGGGGTGGCATGGGCGGCGGCGGGGCGCAAGGGGGCGGCGGCGAAGTATTGTGAGTCGAAACCAATCGGCTCAGCCTCCCTCTGCGATTCCACCACTGGGGGGTCAGATGATGATCCCCGACGATACATGCTAGAAGGATGGAACCAGCTAAGCAATACAGCCTCTCCGGACCGTTACAGCTGGACATTTCACGTAGTCGTAGTAGATGCCTCCACTCTGACCAGCAGAATGGCTAACACCTCCACCAGATGTTTGGTCGTGCATGGTGACAGTAACCTGTGCACTGGCTACTGCCACGAGTGGTGAGTGATCACATCACTCACGTGACCAACCGGAACAGATACCAGATGGCACTAAGGATCATATGATTGCCATCTCATCGATGACCTTCCATGCAGATTTAACCACCATGTCATTGTTTTACAGCAAGTGACATGCCTTTAATTTTTACCTGTTGTAGTTTTTGACCAGGTAAAACTGCGAGAACTCAAACCGACTGACGAAGTTTCAATTTAAAATTGTTCAGTTTTACAATGTGATGGGCAATTACTACAACGAACATCACAAGTCGATGTTCTGGTAAAATTTCTAACTTGTTCCCAGCCAAAAGAAATCCTGTTTTAACATTCTAAGGAATGAATTAAGTGGATGCAGCGTCACTTAACAACATGCCATCCCTCAGCAATCATGGCAACTGGCACTCAATTAATAGAAAGGTACCAAGGCACCACAGTACCTCCCGGGTACTCTCAAACAGCACAGTCATTTAATTCTTAAGATGTACAAATTACATCAAGTATAATTATACACAGCTCTCAAACATGGCTTCAAACTTTATCAAGGTAGAACAGCAGGCGTAGAACCGCTCGAACAATCTCAGCAACAAATAGAGCATCCAAATTTCCACGTGAACCAAACATCCCCAGGACTACACACACACCTGCTCAAACTCCACGTAACGCAGGGACCATCTCACATCTGCGACCAATCACCATCAAGTAGCAGTACTCCAGACATAACCTCACTATCACAACGACAACACGCAGGATCTCACTCAACGAAACCAATCAATTCATTCACAATCAAACCAAGTAAACTTCAATCAACACATTCGCAACCATCTCCACGATGGGCACCACAATCAACTTACCTTAGGTCACTTCAGCAACCTTTCTAATCATGGGTTACTAACAAGTAACCAACCTCTCTTACCATACCAAGGGTTACTTAACCATTTCTTTCACCATGGGTCACTCAATAGCAACCAACTTTTCACTGGGTCACTTCACGCAACCTTACAACTTACCATGGGTCACTTATGCAACCATTAATTTCCATGGGTCACTTTATGTAACCAACTTCACCATGGGTCACTTCACGCAACCTTACAACTTACCATGGGTCACTCAATAGCAACCATTCGTCCGTAGGTACCCATGACATCGTCTGTATAACAGACAAAAATAATTTCCCTATATAAACAATTCCGAAAGAAACCTTCGCCTGCACTGCATTCACAATTCAGCCTCCAGCCTACTTCCAAAAATGGCTTCGACACCTGCCACGTGCTTCAGCGACAAGGAAACGTCCACCTGCTTATACCTTCCCTTCATGAAAAGGCTTCCTGCTTATACCTCTTCAGATAATTATGTTCATAGGCACCACTCGACTAAAACAATCTCAATCAGGGCATGTTACATCTTGGAATCTCGACCTAACCTCTCGACCACTCCATATCACACCAACGAGTACTACACCGAGTACCGACCAAAATAACACAACCTCCACACCACAAGTACCAGCACGGCACCAACAAAACAAAACCCTAAAACACTAACAACCAAAGAAAAATCACTAATACTCCGACGAGTACCAACACACTAGAAATAAATAACACACTCACGAACGCTAACCCTAAACAAACATCAAAGAGTACCAACAACGCTGTACATAGAACAACAAATCGACAAATCACCAACAACAAGTACTCACACCGAGCACTAAGTACCAATAAAAGTACTTAACACACCTGAAATAAAAAATATACCCTCAAACACTAAAATACGATGACCGACCATCACCAGCCCGAACGACATCAAGAGTCAGAGGAGCATAGCAATGTCGACATCACCACCTTCACAGAAAGCACCAGAATCATAAACAAACAGAGACTGGCTACTTCCGCTAGGTTGGTATCACTTCCACGATCTCCGCAGCACCTCCGAACTGCTCCATTGGCATCCTGAAACGCCCTAAGCTCACTCACACAACAACACGTACATCGACACCAACCATACATGCAGTCCTGGCGCGTTATTCTTTTGGTATCTTAACTCCAAACCAGGCCTGAAATAAATTTCAAAATTTCCTGTCCACCGACTGAAGATTAAAACTTCACACGACCAAAACACGATCACCTGATCAGCTCTTCTTAGAACAGCTCTCTGCTTCCATAAATTTCGACCACACGTCGCATGAAACAGCTGCATTCACTACTACCCCACACCCAACACAACGGGATTTCACAACTAACACCACAGCAGAAGTAACAACATAACCTCGGCCCTAGCAAAACTTTAGTACTCGCTGTTTCACCACCTGAAAAGCTTCGGCTCTACACTGATGTTATATGTACTCGTACAGTACATTACTCGTCACCTGCACATTCACTGAAATCTTCACTATAAACAAGTCACAGACATTACAACAATCAACTCGATGACAACAAGTATCTGCGCACAGATGTTTCCCACAGAATTACAGCAAAATAGTTCATTAACCACTTAGATTACTTTAGAATTCATTGGCAACACAGCCAGAACAAATAGCAATTCAAATATGGCAACCATGCCAGAAAGATTTTCAGCAAAGAACTCAGCATGTGAATGATAGCTCACTTTTCACTCAACTTAACAGGAACACAGAACGATTAGCCATTAGCACTTTACTTAACAGCTGTGCATAGATAACTTTCTACTATTAAATCAAATATCTACTGTACTGGTTTGATCCTACCTTGGAAGCAGCTTGTATTACGTAACATCACAGAGTGTGACAATAGAGAGAATCCAGCAGCCAATTCTACCATGCTTACAGAGAGACCATGTTCCTGAGTGCCAGTATTAAAACTGGACTTGATTCGTCGAGCCATGAAAAGAAAACACATATTAGCAAGAATACTACAGTAGGCATCCTACCTAACCTTAGTGAACCCATTAATCACTTCTCCCATGCTGCTCGAATCCACGTAAGTTAAACTACCTCGTTACTATGGCAACAAAACAATACCAGGCAACGGGCTTCAGAAAATCTAAACCACGCTACACTGCTACCATCTGTTTCGCCGTGTCGGGGCGATGGCTGCAACCATCTGTGTCCCGTGAAATAAATTGAGGGGAGGGAGGATTTGGTTACCCGAGGCCAAAGTGGCCTGAAGTCAATTAACCTAGTACTATTCTATTGCGCTCAATAAAACATGGATTCAAACAGCAGTAGGTAAAAATAAAATATATTTCCAAAGGGAAAGTGAAATACAATGCCGAAAGGCTAAGGGAGGGAACACTTAATATACACTCCTGCGTTTAAGAAAAGGGGGAGGCCAACATTAATCCCACTATTAATGGCAACGCCCCATTATCAACCGGTCACATTTCGTGACCACATTTTAATATTAAATTATTCTTTCATGTTAAATCATTTTTCAAATAATATCCGAAACACGAACATCTTTAAACAACCAAGTGATTTTTCATTACATCTTTTCAAACACCATTTCGAGAATCGTTTTGCAAACAGCATGGATGCTGTGCTTCAGCGGTCGTTATAAGACCAAAGTTATGCCATCTATGACAAACGAAAATCAAAGGACCGATTGTCATTGTTACACTATCTGGTTCCCATAACCAAAATCCTGACAGTTACATTTTAAACTTTTAGTTATTATGATTTATTACACAACGATCTAAATCAGAAATATCAATTTTATCGGTATTGTTCAAATCTTCAGGGCCCTCAACCTACGCATGCGCTGCACCCAATTCTTAACAAGGCTTGTTCCCTAGCAAACATTCAATTAAATAAAAATAACAATCATGGGCCCACTTTAAATAAGTTAGCAAGAAATTACACACATAATAAATAAAATCTCTGGAGCAAGATATGCTCATAACAAGCCAAAAGGAACTCAAGTTTGCAGCATCATTGTGCAGCGCGAGGGACAAAACGGCACTTGCCCTCCACAAGCTAAGCTAAGAAATCGTTGTCCGGAATGTTGCAATTATATGTCGATCAGCAACGAGTTCTTATAATTAGATGGTTTAACAGTTTTACCTTATTCATGGCCTAAAGTAGAGAATATGGCCCGAGGCTGCCACTCACGTTCTTTCACAGAAATTCACATCATGAAAACTTAATAATTTCGGCAGTGGCTCCGAGACAGACCACGCCACTACGTCTTGCCTCAACAGGGTCACATCAAGGAGTTGTTCTTCCAAGCGTTGGCTTGGCTTCTTACCAATCCGGCAGCCATTTTGCGCATGCTCAGATATCATTTTTTAACCAGTAGACAACTGAAGATCGGCCGGCACAACTTACATTGCCAACCTCATGAATTAATTTGTCTTTAACACCCTTATGGCCGAATCAAGTTCAGAACTAAAGTTAGCTTGGCAACACAATCAGCACAGATGTGTCAACAACTGATTGGCTATCCAGTCTTGAGTTAGTTTAATTAGAAAAGCGCCAAATTTCAGAAACAATTCACATCAACAATGCACAAAACAGTCAACAATGGCTACATTCTCCCAAATGTAGACTGGCAATTTGTTTATATATTTAGTAATGACATTATTTTATAGAAATGTTCTTTCCCTCCTCTTGATCCAGAAATGATTATTTGTCACATTAATGACCAGGGGCGCCGACATGAAAAGGGGGGGGGGGGGTCATATGGGGGTGGCATGGGCGGCGGCGGGGCGCAAGGGGGCGGCGGCGAAGTATTGTGAGTCGAAACCAATCGGCTCAGCCTCCCTCTGCGATTCCACCACTGGGGGGTCAGATGATGATCCCCGACGATACATGCTAGAAGGATGGAACCAGCTAAGCAATACAGCCTCTCCGGACCGTTACAGCTGGACATTTCACGTAGTCGTAGTAGATGCCTCCACTCTGACCAGCAGAATGGCTAACACCTCCACCAGATGTTTGGTCGTGCATGGTGACAGTAACCTGTGCACTGGCTACTGCCACGAGTGGTGAGTGATCACATCACTCACGTGACCAACCGGAACAGATACCAGATGGCACTAAGGATCATATGATTGCCATCTCATCGATGACCTTCCATGCAGATTTAACCACCATGTCATTGTTTTACAGCAAGTGACATGCCTTTAATTTTTACCTGTTGTAGTTTTTGACCAGGTAAAACTGCGAGAACTCAAACCGACTGACGAAGTTTCAATTTAAAATTGTTCAGTTTTACAATGTGATGGGCAATTACTACAACGAACATCACAAGTCGATGTTCTGGTAAAATTTCTAACTTGTTCCCAGCCAAAAGAAATCCTGTTTTAACATTCTAAGGAATGAATTAAGTGGATGCAGCGTCACTTAACAACATGCCATCCCTCAGCAATCATGGCAACTGGCACTCAATTAATAGAAAGGTACCAAGGCACCACAGTACCTCCCGGGTACTCTCAAACAGCACAGTCATTTAATTCTTAAGATGTACAAATTACATCAAGTATAATTATACACAGCTCTCAAACATGGCTTCAAACTTTATCAAGGTAGAACAGCAGGCGTAGAACCGCTCGAACAATCTCAGCAACAAATAGAGCATCCAAATTTCCACGTGAACCAAACATCCCCAGGACTACACACACACCTGCTCAAACTCCACGTAACGCAGGGACCATCTCACATCTGCGACCAATCACCATCAAGTAGCAGTACTCCAGACATAACCTCACTATCACAACGACAACACGCAGGATCTCACTCAACGAAACCAATCAATTCATTCACAATCAAACCAAGTAAACTTCAATCAACACATTCGCAACCATCTCCACGATGGGCACCACAATCAACTTACCTTAGGTCACTTCAGCAACCTTTCTAATCATGGGTTACTAACAAGTAACCAACCTCTCTTACCATACCAAGGGTTACTTAACCATTTCTTTCACCATGGGTCACTCAATAGCAACCAACTTTTCACTGGGTCACTTCACGCAACCTTACAACTTACCATGGGTCACTTATGCAACCATTAATTTCCATGGGTCACTTTATGTAACCAACTTCACCATGGGTCACTTCACGCAACCTTACAACTTACCATGGGTCACTCAATAGCAACCATTCGTCCGTAGGTACCCATGACATCGTCTGTATAACAGACAAAAATAATTTCCCTATATAAACAATTCCGAAAGAAACCTTCGCCTGCACTGCATTCACAATTCAGCCTCCAGCCTACTTCCAAAAATGGCTTCGACACCTGCCACGTGCTTCAGCGACAAGGAAACGTCCACCTGCTTATACCTTCCCTTCATGAAAAGGCTTCCTGCTTATACCTCTTCAGATAATTATGTTCATAGGCACCACTCGACTAAAACAATCTCAATCAGGGCATGTTACATCTTGGAATCTCGACCTAACCTCTCGACCACTCCATATCACACCAACGAGTACTACACCGAGTACCGACCAAAATAACACAATCTCCACACCACAAGTACCAGCACGGCACCAACAAAACAAAACCCTAAAACACTAACAACCAAAGAAAAATCACTAATACTCCGACGAGTACCAACACACTAGAAATAAATAACACACTCACGAACGCTAACCCTAAACAAACATCAAAGAGTACCAACAACGCTGTACATAGAACAACAAATCGACAAATCACCAACAACAAGTACTCACACCGAGCACTAAGTACCAATAAAAGTACTTAACACACCTGAAATAAAAAATATACCCTCAAACACTAAAATACGATGACCGACCATCACCAGCCCGAACGACATCAAGAGTCAGAGGAGCATAGCAATGTCGACATCACCACCTTCACAGAAAGCACCAGAATCATAAACAAACAGAGACTGGCTACTTCCGCTAGGTTGGTATCACTTCCACGATCTCCGCAGCACCTCCGAACTGCTCCATTGGCATCCTGAAACGCCCTAAGCTCACTCACACAACAACACGTACATCGACACCAACCATACATGCAGTCCTGGCGCGTTATTCTTTTGGTATCTTAACTCCAAACCAGGCCTGAAATAAATTTCAAAATTTCCTGTCCACCGACTGAAGATTAAAACTTCACACGACCAAAACACGATCACCTGATCAGCTCTTCTTAGAACAGCTCTCTGCTTCCATAAATTTCGACCACACGTCGCATGAAACAGCTGCATTCACTACTACCCCACACCCAACACAACGGGATTTCACAACTAACACCACAGCAGAAGTAACAACATAACCTCGGCCCTAGCAAAACTTTAGTACTCGCTGTTTCACCACCTGAAAAGCTTCGGCTCTACACTGATGTTATATGTACTCGTACAGTACATTACTCGTCACCTGCTCATTCACTGAAATCTTCACTATAAACAAGTCACAGACATTACAACAATCAACTCGATGACAACAAGTATCTGCGCACAGATGTTTCCCACAGAATTACAGCAAAATAGTTCATTAACCACTTAGATTACTTTAGAATTCATTGGCAACACAGCCAGAACAAATAGCAATTCAAATATGGCAACCATGCCAGAAAGATTTTCAGCAAAGAACTCAGCATGTGAATGATAGCTCACTTTTCACTCAACTTGACAGGAACACAGAACGATTAGCCATTAGCACTTTACTTAACAGCTGTGCATAGATAACTTTCTACTATTAAATCAAATATCTACTGTACTGGTTTGATCCTACCTTGGAAGCAGCTTGTATTACGTAACATCACAGAGTGTGACAATAGAGAGAATCCAGCAGCCAATTCTACCATGCTTACAGAGAGACCATGTTCCTGAGTGCCAGTATTAAAACTGGACTTGATTCGTCGAGCCATGAAAAGAAAACACATATTAGCAAGAATACTACAGTAGGCATCCTACCTAACCTTAGTGAACCCATTAATCACTTCTCCCATGCTGCTCGAATCCACGTAAGTTAAACTACCTCGTTACTATGGCAACAAAACAATACCAGGCAACGGGCTTCAGAAAATCTAAACCACGCTACACTGCTACCATCTGTTTCGCCGTGTCGGGGCGATGGCTGCAACCATCTGTGTCCCGTGAAATAAATTGAGGGGAGGGAGGATTTGGTTACCCGAGGCCAAAGTGGCCTGAAGTCAATTAACCTAGTACTATTCTATTGCGCTCAATAAAACATGGATTCAAACAGCAGTAGGTAAAAATAAAATATATTTCCAAAGGGAAAGTGAAATACAATGCCGAAAGGCTAAGGGAGGGAACACTTAATATACACTCCTGCGTTTAAGAAAAGGGGGAGGCCAACATTAATCCCACTATTAATGGCAACGCCCCATTATCAACCGGTCACATTTCGTGACCACATTTTAATATTAAATTATTCTTTCATGTTAAATCATTTTTCAAATAATATCCGAAACACGAACATCTTTAAACAACCAAGTGATTTTTCATTACATCTTTTCAAACACCATTTCGAGAATCGTTTTGCAAACAGCATGGATGCTGTGCTTCAGCGGTCGTTATAAGACCAAAGTTATGCCATCTATGACAAACGAAAATCAAAGGACCGATTGTCATTGTTACACTATCTGGTTCCCATAACCAAAATCCTGACAGTTACATTTTAAACTTTTAGTTATTATGATTTATTACACAACGATCTAAATCAGAAATATCAATTTTATCGGTATTGTTCAAATCTTCAGGGCCCTCAACCTACGCATGCGCTGCACCCAATTCTTAACAAGGCTTGTTCCCTAGCAAACATTCAATTAAATAAAAATAACAATCATGGGCCCACTTTAAATAAGTTAGCAAGAAATTACACACATAATAAATAAAATCTCTGGAGCAAGATATGCTCATAACAAGCCAAAAGGAACTCAAGTTTGCAGCATCATTGTGCAGCGCGAGGGACAAAACGGCACTTGCCCTCCACAAGCTAAGCTAAGAAATCGTTGTCCGGAATGTTGCAATTATATGTCGATCAGCAACGAGTTCTTATAATTAGATGGTTTAACAGTTTTACCTTATTCATGGCCTAAAGTCGAGAATATGGCCCGAGGCTGCCACTCTCGTTCTTTCACAGAACTTCACATCATGAAAACTTAATAATTTCGGCAGTGGCTCCGAGACAGACCACGCCACTACGTCTTGCCTCTACAGGGTCACATCAAGGAATTGTTCTTCCAAGCGTTGGCTTGGCTTCTTACCAATCTGGCAGCCATTTTGCGCATGCTCAGATATCATTTTTAACCAGTAGACAACTGAAGATCGGCCGGCACAACTTACATTGCCAACCTCATGAATTAATTTGTCTTTAACACCCTTATGGCCGAATCAAGTTCAGAACTAAAGTTAGCTTGGCAACACAATCAGCACAGATGTGTCAACCACTGATTGGCTATCCAGTCTTGAGTTAGTTTAATTAGAAAAGCGCCAAATTTCAGAAACAATTCACATCAACAATGCACAAAACAGTCAACAATGGCTACATTCTCCCAAATGTAGACTGGCAATTTGTTTATATATTTAGTAATGACATTATTTTATAGAAATGTTCTTTCCCTCTCTTGATCCAGATCTGATTATTTGTCATATTAATGACCAGGGGCGCCGACAGGAAAATGGGGGGTCATATGGTGGCGGCGGCGGGGGTGGCGGGGCGCAAGGGGGGGCGGCGGCGGCGAAGTATTGTGAGTCGAAACCAATCGGCTCACTGCGAATTGTCAGAATTTGAAGTTGAACATTGGCAAAGTACAATATTTTAGACCAAGAATGTATCTTCAGTGAACGGAGGCGTGCAAGGCTTCAAATACGTTATCAGTATCGAATTAACGACGAATTATCTCGACAGTGAACGGAAACTTTAAAAGTAGTGACAATCAAGCGTTATCCAGTGCGTTAAAGAGCCGCAGTAGGATCTAACATAGGATAATAACCTAATCCTGCCCATGCTTGGGAGATAAGAGTTGTAGTGGCGTCAGGATAAAAAAAATTACAGGAACAGTATTGCTTAGGAAAAGGAGTAAAAATCTTTCAAAGATCGTACCACGAACAGAATATTATATTATTCCAAAAATTAGGTCCAAACGTGGACGAGAGAAATATTGTTAGTGTGCATTATCATTTTTGAAAATAGCGACTCCAGGACCGTACCAGTAAAAGACATGAAGCAAGATCTAAAACTTGCCATAACTTGTGAACGAGATAGTATCGCGCTATAAAAACTGTTCAGAGCCGATGACTATAGGAAAACAAGAGTAGGAGAGGAATATTCATATCAATCCAGCGAATGCTGCGATAGAGACTTCCAACCAACCGAATTAGAATCCAGAACCAGGGAATACAACTAGTATCCGCAACTTCTTGGATCTGGGAGGAAGGAGAGTGTCACTTGCGTGTGAAATAATGTATCCAAAGGGTTATAAAGTGTATTTTTATATATATTATTTGATCAAGTGTTAATTATATATTTTTTAGTGTTTTAGTGATATAAAGTGTCAGAGAAAGATGATTTTTAAACCTCTGAGGGAGGATAATGTGCTTTTAAAATGTTAAATATAAGAGAAGAATTAAAATAAGCTGTGAGTGTAGTGAAGTTAAATATGGAAGCTTAAACCTATAAAAAGGTGGGCTATGAAGCTGATTTGTTGGAACCCTGGAGTTATAAACTCAGGAGAAATCATGTACGTAGAATGTTTTAATTATGTGTTGCTTTTGGGGGAGGAGGGATCCGTGCAAACTACTACATATGAAATGTATGCTATTAATGAAAAGGATGTTGAAATAAAATACGTGTGAAACAAAGCATACGGATTTTACTGAACGATAAATTTAAGCATGAAATAATTAATTGAATTATATTCAATATTGTACCCATCTGACATCATGTGGAGAACATGTATTCACATCCCGACTTGCTCTGTCCTTTCGGGGTATGGTGCGTCTCCCCACAGTGCGAATACATATTCAGGATCCGAATACTACCAGGTACTACTCTACAAGAAAAGGGTAAACATCTTCCTAAAATACAATATTTTATCTTAAATCATGGCTCTTACACAACAATAAAACATCCCTTTACATTTAAATTAATCCCACAATAATCAAAATAAACTTTGGATCACACAGATGATAATGGCAAAGGGACACTGAATGCTAATCTACATCATTTGCGGTCCACAGCTGAGATCGCAATTTGACCCCACCAGGCATGCTGCCACATCTCTTCCTGTGAGTCTATGAGTCTACCTCTGGTGTCTCAATCCACCTTATTCTACACTTCACTAAACAATTCCATTTATGGTAATGCACTCTTGTCATTTGACGAATGTTCATATCTTAGGCACATCACTTAAATAATAATAATAATAATAATAATAATAATAATAAGCAAAAGAAATCAGATAAACATGACATCAACCGTACACAAATAGCACTTCAATATTATTGACGTTACAGTATTTATTTCTTGACTATCCATAATGCTTATGGAATATTTACTTTACTTGGTGGTTCAACGATGCGTTAGCCATTGTTGCGATAGGTTACTTGTACAACAATGTACTTTAATTCTGTGTATTGTTTCCTTCCTCCGCTTTCTCCACAAACGCTAACAATAGTACCTTCCTACTCTACATAAACAATGCTAGTCTGCTATAACGATACTATACGTCTCTAAGTCGTTCAAAATATAAGTCGATTTATAGTTATGTTTGCATCAAATCCATATTCGCTGTACCCGTATGCAAATATGCATCTCAAACTGGGTTTTAAACTTTAAATAATGTGTCAGTTGCCTTTTAGCGTAGTTAGTGTTAAGAACAGCTAACTTTGCTAATTATCACTCGATTTCAACAATTAAAAAATGGATATAACATCCTTACAATGCTAAGAATTGATTTCTGTCGTCAAAATAAACAATTTATTATTACCTAAAATGCCAGATCTTGATATCGCAGTCTCCAGTACACTTACAATAGGGTTAGTCGTAAAACTACCACCCGTAGTGAATACAATAGCTTATACCTGGGTCGCTAGAAACCATGATGGCCACCTAGTCTGACCCTCGGCCGACCAGCTCCTTCCCCCGGCTGTCTCAGTACTCATTCACACAACACCAACAAGATTTTTACAGTTGCACTTTCACTCTGCGTTTAGTATAAGGTGAAACTGTGTCATTGTTATGAACTGGATATACAAATATTTAACATCCTATCAACAGGGTAACATTAATTGGCTCAACGTGGCTCAATAACATAATGTAGCAAAGGAATGGGTTTTTCTAGGCACGAAAGTCTTGGGGAACAGCATACGGCTTTTAATTGCGTGGTCTAGTGGTCTTAATGCTTGCCACTTTCACGCACGAAGTCTCGGTAAGGCGTCCTTGTCCCTTCCGTACAAATAGATTCTCGCATCACAATGCGGATCATTACCAGGAGTAGCTCATTGAGTTGGCAAACGTTAATCCTCAAAGGCCCTCACGATGCTGGTATGGCAGCCCAGACGCCTGCCTGTCTCCATCCGCTATCGTCAATACAACGGTATGCCCCATGGCTATACATCAATACAATCCTTCGTTGAATAGCCCGTATGGTCATGACAATGTCCTAGAAACGTTCCTTGCATTAATTAAAGTAATCATCTTGATTTTACTCTTAAATTGCTCGCATATCAGTGGCACAAATACTAGGTCTGTTGGTATATCGCAGATCATATGATACTTCTAGTTTCCCTTCCATCTGGCGTGCTTAATGATTTTCTATATCATCCCTTATCATACTGGTATATGTTTACTGGCATTTCTACTGGTTCTTTGACATTACAACAGTTACTGCGTGATTCATTACACTCATTACATTTGATAATGTATAACATTAATGGCTGACACATTATGATATCATTCTTATATGTAACAATTACCTTGTAATTACCTGGGATTTGATGCAATTTTATCACTTCATACAAATATGCTGAATATTTCATTATTTCGACTTTTCTCACTCATAAAGTTACTTTTCAACTTTAACATTAGACTTAATGTGGTCTTACGCAAATCAGCTGTAAGCCAAATCATTATCAATTTGCAAATGCTTCTATAGCAAATACGAGGAATGCAAGCTCGTATAAATATTACTTCAAAATACCTATTTTGACATGATTTCAACTTAGACGTATCGTATCGTTAGCTTTCTACATTATATCATTGGAATTGGTACTCACATTGTGTTCTGTTGGTCGAATCCTATGACACCACTTATAACCCACCATCTTGACATTTACTGATGCATCATGATGGATACGTCATATTTCCTTTGTGGACACAATACAGTTTTCACTTTGGTAATACACATTTTCACTTTACCGTATTTACACGTTTTTCCACTATATTTTATCATACAACACATTATTTTTAACACTGACATACATACAAATTTATATTACACAGACACTTTTTCACACGATTTGCTTCATTTGCTCCATATTTGCGTGATAACAGAGTTACAGGTGGCGCGATTTCCGACATCTAACTCCAATGGAAGTCTATATCAAACGCAATCGTGGCTAACACTCGTTCAAACGGCTGCTAGTGCGAATGTTCCTCCACGTCGTCTATCCTCAGTGTCTTCGTCTGTACTTGAATAAGATCACAATGCCTGTGACATTCTTCCCATCCCATGATCTATAATAATGGATATAGTGTGACCATTGTTAACAACTAGATCATGACTTGCGCGCTTTACAAAATTACACATATGACGGTGTAATTTACTGTTCATACCACATTATTTTACTTACAGTGCGGCTTGATAATTATAAGCTTTACTTGGCTTCTATTATTATTACGGCATCTGCGCACTCGTAATTTCGTCCAATCAGTTCAGTACTGAAGAACATCTTCCCGACTGAAACACTTCTATTGACTTTAGATTAAACATCAAAATGTTCCTTTTACACACTTGTACAAATACTTTGCTCATTTGCGCGGCCTTCGTTCACCATATTCGAACGTGCTGGAGTAACCTTCTCTCCACGTGAGTTGTCATAGTTGACTTTATAATACATTTTACACTTGCACTTGTCATTTACTTTGTTCGTTGCGCGCGCGGCTTTGTTTATAAATTCCCGAGTGAAGGAGTAGCACCCTCCTCGCCTTAGCTCTCCAAGTTGACTTTATATAACATTTGCGCTTGTACTTGCGCGGTCTTTGTTTATAACGACTGGCGTGGCTTTGTTCCAAATTCTGTACACGTGGGACAACCCTCCTCGCGTGAGTGCTCCAAGTTGACTGACTTCTCCATGGCTTCCTGCTCTATTTAAGGTTTTCCTCTCAAAACATAGTTCTCTCAAATCCACGGAGCGACCTTTCCTTTAAAACTGCAGTTTCCAGGGCTGAAACTGCCTTCATCTGGTCCAATTTTGCACGGAGGTTACTATTCCAGTCTCGTGCCAGTGATTTTATCGTTAAATTAATTAATATTAATTGATCTTGGGGATGGCTTTGGACACGCTATGCTCCAGGGATTCCCTTTTCATCTTGAGCTAATGGTCTGACATCCGCGTTTCTGCGTTCACCGTCCATGTAATGCTTAATATGCTACAATAAGCATACTTCTTGGGCTCATAATTATCCTCTCCGGATTTTATTCATCTTGGTGTTGATTTGAACTCTCTCGGATGCCTCGTTTTCATGTAATCAATTATTTTTAAGTGGCCTCCTTCCCATTCCAACCATTCTCCATTATGTTTCGGTAGTTCCCACAGTCATTACTCTCTGTCTTAGCTCCCCCTTGTAGACGTAAAAAGTCCCTAGGCGCCGAGCTGACACGCCCCTCTGAACTAGCTTATTTCTCAAATGTCAGTCTTGCCTCGAAACTGTGCTTTTTAGCTCAAATATTGTATCTTACAGTAGTATAGATATATTCTATTTTGTACAATATTGCTTATAATTCCTACAAGATACCTGAAATTAAGCTAATATTTCAAGAATAGTCTTACTTTATGTGGTCTTAGGTTACAATGAGGTTTTCCCCCTCAAAGACCTGTGGTTCGACACCCCGAAAAATCATATGCGTGATTTTTCCTCTCTGGAGTATCAGGTTCGACGCCAGTCAGCACAAGTACCATGGGTACAATATACATACTCATTGGAGTGTATTCTTTTGAAATCACGTCATTAAAATGATAAATGTAAAATAACATATGTTAAAAGGCAAGATATAAACATAAAATAATTATTGATAGATTAAAAATAAAAGTAAATGTTGGAAGCCGTGAGGCTCTTTGAATAATGTTGATAGTGGTAAATCGTTGAACTTTGGTTGTATTAAAAGTGATGTCAAGGGCGAATAAATATTTAGGACAGTTAAAATTGGACAGTGCCATAGTGTAATGGAGCTCAGTTGAGATAGAAGCAATAAATGTGTACTCGAGAAATCACACAAATATTATTATAATTAAAGCTAGGATAGCTTAGTTTGACTGTTCACGCTAAATATTGCTGTGACTATACGCTCAGGATAAATTGATTGTAAGGTAGAGTTGGATTAGGGGTGTATGGAGTTGAATGTGTTTGCAGTGTGCAAAGTTGGAATACGGGTGCTTTTATATTTTATTTAGCGCTTGAGTCAGTGAGTGGTAGCTGCTCATATAAGTCGCTCAATTAAGGAGATTCTGGTGTTAGACGACTCCTTTATAGTTGGTAAGACCTCCCGGTATGGAATAAGCCTAGGAGGCAGACTTCTCAGTATGGTTTTGAACTAAGTTTCATTCACGTCGACAGCCACGTCATCATTGTTATATGAATAACATACCCTACCAGTGCAGATACCTAATAATCAATCTGTTCACCTGAACTGATAATGTCTGTTAGGTAGTCAGCCCGAAGGCTGGTTGGATCCTCAAAAAGTACCGCCGTTAGGTTATGTGGGTAGATACCCACAAAAACCCAATGCAGCGCTATATTGAGGTGTACTAGGCAACATGAGGAGTGAAGTAGTTTGCCATTGCTTTCCTCACTGAGTCAGAACAGCAGTACTAACCCTATGAGTAGAACCTTTCACAGCATCCACAGGCACTGACCGTGCCCTTAATGTCATTACTGAGCACCACCCATACCTCAGTAGCTTCCATATAATCACAGCCATGAGTGAGACTGAGACATAGGTGACAGCGGATGATTATGCCCGCCATATTGTAAATGAATTAAGGAATTATTGTGTGTATTCTCGAGCCAGGAACGTTTTCTTTAGAATAGCCTGTCGGCCAGCAAAGAGACTTTCTGTCTAGCAAGAGGGAGTTGTAGGACCCTCGTGATTGTAAATCATTGTGGAGAGCCTTGACAGCACTACATACAAACCACTAATCGCTTGGGGTAGGTCGGTGGACCACACGCTTGTGTGCCAGGAAGTTACGTGTTTTAGAGACACGCCGGTTATCAGCACCGTGAATTTGTATTATTATATCCTTGCCCAAATATCGTTCAGAGAACCCTATAAGCTTAAATAAATGGTTTAAGACCAATATGAAATCCCTAATTGTTGTTAATAATGATAATGTTGTTCCAGAGTAACAATGGAAATATTAAAGGAGCCTGGGAGTCTCCTTTAAATTGATTTTATTCAGTCGTTTTCATTACTCATTGGATGCACGATTTTCTCTTCCCGACAACACTGATCTGTAGAATTGTTTGAGAGGGATGACATTTTGAAACTCATGTGAACCTTAATAAATGTATTTGTTATACAAAAATAAGCACAACTTTAGTTAGAACTCCAAATGGGGGTTGAAAGTGCTTGATTTTTTAATGAATAATTATGTAAGAATATATCTCAGAGCCATAAGATGCTCATATTTTGAAGTTTTTATATTTGCTTTATGGAAGTGGAAAGTTTTATTGATTTTTTGTCAGGTTCATTTGGAACCTTTGCTATTGATTTGTGGTTTTATTTATTGATTCCTTGTCTTGTTTAGACAAGTGTGAACGTAGTAGTGTTATTTTATTATTGTGGCGCCAAATTTTTGAATATTAATTAAATAATTTTTAGATTTTGAATTTTCTTTTCTTTTAAGTGTTACCCTAAGCTTGATCCTAAAATATGTGAATCACACAGTGGGAGGACGTTCTATGGCCCGAAAATGCCTTACTGTGCTGGCGGACAGTGATTTGCATATTTATTGTTCACACGGTCACACAAGTTATATGACAAAGTACCTATGCTTACGGTGAATGGCTATACGGCTAATCATCACCGCATTATTAACGTGGAAGACCCATAAGAAGGGGATGGTGTCTCTACGAAACGTTACGTGACATATGAAATGAAAAGGCTTTATAAATTTATCCCATCCATATTTTTAGTATATCTCACAAATGAAACACACGTCAATGACATAAACCATTTTCCATTAGTCAATAACCACTTAAGGTATGTGCTTTCATTGGGTTTACGTAACTATCGATTGCACCATGCCTGATGAGAATCATTTACTTGTAGAGATAAACGGTGATAGGATGTTGGTCCATAATCATCAAACAGTCAAAGTAGGTCATGAATTATCCTTTCATCTCAAGTTCACAAGGAATGAAAAGCAAGCAGGAAAAAGCATAAGCGATTTCCCACTTTATGTAGAATTGGAATATACAGCCATGAAATAAGGGTAACACGTTAGTTGTGACAAACTTTCTTGTGAAAGGTTGTTGATCATCATCATGGTGAAACAAAGATATGTGGTGAAAAAGACTAAAAAAATACCTTGTCCTTGCCAAAGCATGAGATTAAGGCATTAGTGGACAAGCCCTTGCGAATAAAAAAAAATAAAACATTATGTGTTGACCATAAGGAAAGCCCTTCGAGCAGCACAGATACGTGTTATTCCAAAACGTCAGCGACATGGTTCAAAGCAAGGTCGAGTGATCCCTGTCCCCAAACGAGCAGGATTTTTACCTGCTTTATTCGCTGGTCTAGCTGCTCTGGGTTCACTTTTGGGCGGTGCCAGTGCGGTGGCTAAACCATTAAAGCGGCACAGCAGGGTAAGTAAGAATTGAAAGAAAGTGAGCGACATCATGAAACGATGGAAGCCATTGCTATGGCTGCTAGAAACACCAATTTAAAGCCAGCCTTTTATCAACAAGGATTTGGGATTTTTCCAACTCCAAATAAAATAAAAAAGTTAAACTCAACCATAGCAAGATATGCCATAACCCATGAAGAAGTTAAAAGCTATGCAAATCAACGAAAGCTTGCTCATTTTCGAGGTGTGTTTATGCGGAATCAATTACCACGACGACCATGGAAACAGGAATGTGCAGTTTTAAATCTAGATGAGTGTACAGGACCAGGAACGCACTATGTAGCCTATGTGAAAGAGGGATCCATGGTATGGTACTTTGACAGTTTTGGAAATCTACCCCCGCCCATGGGACTAGTCACCTATTTTGGAAACAGGACATATATATATTATAATGTGAAACGTGAGCAAACGTTTAACAGCCAAGAGTGTGGGCGTTTATGTTTAATGTTTTTAAATAAGACACAGCATAAGCAAAAACGTCAACAGTATGTCGACAGAAAGTAAGACGCTTACACTGCATGGACGTGGAACTGAAGTCAGCCTAGACTTTTACCCGCCTATCGAATTGAGTGAAACACCTTATGGTTTGGGACTTGTTTCTCTTGAAACGTACAATAGAATATACAACATACGTAAAGATGTAAACAACAAGTTTTACTATAATGATTCTGTGCTCACCCTGAACCCTGCTGGATATAAAATAGATGATATTTATGAGCACATTTATGTGGTGTTAATCAACGGATATGGTTTAAAGTCATTTCTTGAAGGGACACACAAGTTTGAACTTACAGGAAATACCAACACTCATCGCTGTAGTATTTTCTCTACGTTTAAGATTGACTTTGAATCACAACCCGATTCCATTGGCTCTTTACTAGGATTTAAACCACGAGTGTTGAGGCCCAAAAAAACATGATTCAGACTATGAAGTGAAACTGATTGAGGATCATCATGTGTCGGTGACGTGTAATGTTATTAGCCAAGTGTATACCAATCAAGAACCATCGCATTCACTTTATGACTTTATTGTAACATCGCCCACTGGCTATATTATTCGTGAAAACCCTCCAGTAGAGCTCTTTCATTGTGTGGCTGTTAATCCTATTAGTAATATAACGTTAAGACTGGTCAATAGAAATCAACAACTCATTCAACTAGATTCTACCACACCAGTGACTTACAAGTTGGTGCTAAAGCCGCTATGAAGATGGTGCATAAAGTATCAACACCGTCTAGAAATGGTGTTAGTTGTTTGCCAGGTGAATGCACGTTCACACCTAAGGACAAGCAGATTTTACAGCATCTGGGTTACCACATCAACCCCCATGATGAATTCAATCCTAGAAGAGGTGAACAACATCGAGGAGCAACCAGGGGTGGTAAGAATTGACCTTCATTCATATCAAGCGCAAACACCTAGACTCAATAACAATGATGAAATTCAATTTGTTATCAACAACCAAGATATTTACACCCTACCGCACGAAAGTGTTATTCAGATTGAAGGTCGACTCACTAAAGCCGATGGCTCTACACCAACAACATCAACGTTAGCCAACCATGCTTTTGCCTTTCTGTTTTCTGAGGTGCGCTATATGATTAACGATATTGTGGTGGATAGCACTAGAAATGTGGGTATTTCAAGTGTCATGAAACTATACCCCTCTTATAGTGAGGAAGAATGTAAAACACTTTGCATAGCAGGTTGGTCCCCTGACTCGACCAATGACTGGATGGTACACACCGATGGCACCTTTACTGGATTTTTACCTCCTAAACTCATTTTAGGCTTTGCGGAAGATCACCAGCGTATTGTGGTTAACGCAAGGCAAGTGCTTTATCTGGTTAGAGACAGGAGTGATAATAACGCACTCAAGGGAGCTCAAGATGCACCAATAGATTCGAAAATTCAACTACAACGAATGCTATGTAAAGTACCCCACGAGACCCTTGCCGATAGCAAAACACTGGACATGCTCAAGATTGTGGAAAGAGATATTCCGTTACCCATGGAATTTAGAAGCTGGGTGCTCAATGAGTTTCCCCTATTACCCACCACCAACACAAATAGTTTGTCTGTAAAAGCAGCACGCTATACAGAAAGACCTCTCTACATTATCATGGGTTTTCAAACCAATCGCAAGTATCAACAAACCAAAGATGCTACACAATTTGATCATCTTCAATTGTGAAATGCACGCCTTTTCCTCAACGGAGCTATTTTTCCCTATGAAGGACTAGATTTGGATTTTTCAAAAAATAAGTTTGGTCCCCTGTACGACTTGTTTTTTAGATTTAGATGGTCATATCATCAAAAAGAAAACTCTCCCATGTTGTCACCTCAAGCCTTTAAGACAAGGGCACCACAGATTGTATTTGACTGTTCCTACTTGGAAGAGTCTGTCAAGGAATACAATATCGACATTCGACTAGATTTTGAAACGCATGACAATGTTCCAGCCAATACCACGGCCTACTGTTTGATCATTCATCACAAACAAGTCAACTACTATCCACTGTCCAATCAAGTGACGAGTGTATAAATAACAGGCCAACCCATGTCAAGCCACTCAGTCATGTCTTGCTTTAAAGCCTCAACAGGTGTAACACCCATGACTTTAAAATCTGAGGAGCAACGTTTCAAGACCTTTGCAACGTGGCCTGTGCCTTTCATAAACCCTTGGCAGCCACTGGTTTCTATTATTTAAAAACAAGAGATGAAGTGGAATGTGTATTTTGTTCCATCACCATAGACCAATGGGAAGAAAGTGATGAACCTATGCAAGAACATCAGCACTGGTCACCGGCCTGTACCTACCTGTGTAGAATAGAGGTGGGTAATATACCCTCTCATTCAAGCTCGCCTTCACTAGTATCTCTAAGTGATGAATAAACAAGTTATGATACGTGTGGACCTTATGGCGTCAACGGTGTTTCGATGAGCAGCTCACAGTCAAAATAACCCAGTTTAGAGACATTAGGACATCATCGGTGTTATGGACGCTATAAACACAAAAGACTGTATTCTTGTATGAGTTGGTATCGTCCCTATCCCAAAATGACAAAAGCATGTAAAACTTGTTATACCAATAAACTGATGTAAAAAGAGGTTCCTGTTAATGTTATTATTTCTCATGTTCTCTGTCATATCCTAACCTTAATTTGTTTACTAGTATGTGAATGTAAGTCAATGTCATGAGTACACCTTAGTCGGGGATAGTCAGTTAGTGGTCAGTTGGACTTGGCTCAGACAAGCATCAACATGTTGAGCACACTGATTGTGGATTGCTAAGGGTTTATTATTGGAGATAACAAATTTATATTTCAATAGGTTGCCATTATTGATTGTTCTACCTTTTGGATATCACAAGCTATCCATTTAGTGTTTAAACCACCCCATGCTTTTGATTTGTTGTGTGAGAAAGACTGTAAACAAACTAAATGGATTGAAAAACATTTGCAACTAGACCGGAATCAAGGAACCATTTCATATAAGCATCTGGACATGGTGATGAAAGCCCATTTGTCCTCTGCCCATGTGGTATTCGTCAAAGGTAATGAAAAACGCCAATGGTTACAACCATTTTTAACTCGTTACTGTCAATGTATTGATCTCATGGCCTTGTGATGTCCCTAGATTCAAAACTCATAGACCGCTGTCCCTGTGGCAACATTACCCATAAAGCCTTGACCCAAGTGTGGCATCTATTTCATTGGTTAACCACCAATGCCTGCTGGGAGTTGTTGAATAAAATTTAAACTCAAGGTTCACCCGTGGATGACATCAGTGAGATTTCTACAAGCGACGTGTAAACATCAACGTAATACCGTGGAAAGAGGAGATGCTACTGCTAAAGCGATTGGGAAATTCTTTGTGTGCAAAAAAATAGACGGTTTTACCCAAGAGGAATTATTGACGCTCCCCAAGTCATTCATTTATTATGTGGCAGCCAATGCTGTTAAAGAAATCTGGCAACATGTACCAAAATCATGGACTCAAGACGTGTGTTGAGTCAATTGCATCCATGTACGGATTACGATCACCATGAGCAAGTGGCCATGGCAAAAATACCCTCTATGCGACAGTGTGCTACTTGCCAGCTGGTGAAACCGTATCACGGTCATAAAAGTCTGTGTAAAGACTTTGTTTCCTCATTCCACGAGTGTGATGGCGAGAAAAAGCAGCAGCAATAACAACAAACATCGTCCACAGAGGAGGATGAAGTTAAAACATTTTCACCATCAATGGAAAAGGATATATCAAACTTGTACTCGCCATGGCCTCATTAACAAAGTCATTCAATACTTGCCTTTCAAAATTCATCTTCCTGGTTATCGTTTTTGTGGACCTGGAACTAACCTTGAAGAATGTTTGCAGCGTGGTGATGTATCCATTAATCTTTTGGATCAAGCATGAAAATAACATGACCTTTCTTATCGCCATAGTCATCCTAGTTTAAGACATGTGGTGGATTAAGTGTTGTTGAAAAAAGCTAAACAACGTTTGGCATCCTGTGATGCCTCAGTGGGAGAGAGGTTGGCAGCCTTGATTGTGATGTGTGTTATAAAAGGAAAGTTAATAAAGTGTGGACGTAAACATTGGAAAAAGAATGTGGAATTGGTATTTCTTTGTATTGTATTTTTGTAAAGCACTATTGTCTATAAAATAAAAACAAGGTTTCCCAAAGCATGATGTTTTTTTTTTCATTAAAAAATGGTGATAGGTATTTGTTGCTGTTTTAATTTTCACATTTTACACACATTTGTAATTTTCATTTTCCAATTTTCACTTTTTAAAAATGTTTGTTTAAAGTTTTTCAATTTCATGATATGGAAACATGGATTTTCTATTTCGTTGTTAACACATTTATCAATTTCCACTTTACATTTTCATAAACCACAAAAAATGTCACTAACATAAGCCACCCACATAAGCCATCCACATAAGCCGCCTGCATAAGCCACTCACATAATCCATCTACATAAGCCACAAACATAAGCCACTTACCTAAGCAACCAACATAAGCCACCAACATTAGCGATCAACATAAGCCTCCAACATAAGCCATCAAACTAAGTCACCCACCTAAGACATTATCCTAAGTCATTAACATAATCCATCAACATATGCCACCAACATAAACCATCAACATAAGCCACCACCATAAGCCACCTTAATAAGCCACCACCATAAGCCACTACCATGACTCATCAACATAAGTCACCAACATCAACCTGCATAAAACCCTCAACACAATATCATTCTTCCACCACAAGTATTTATACCTTTCTCATAGGCGGATCGACTATACAAGTCAGTGGCTACTATGGAATACACTATAACCAATAAAGGTAAACCACGTGCCCTGTATCATGGCTACTCTTATAACTATAAGCGAGAAAATGTAAATGGCATCATATTTTGGTCATGCTCCAAACAAAGAACAACGAAATTTCTAGGTCATCTAAAAAGTCAACATGGTAAGGTTTTAAGTGTGGGTACTCATCAATGTGGTATACCAAATGAAACACCGTTAGTGTTAACAAAACATGATCAAAAGGACATGAAAAAGCAAGCGCAACAAAAACATAGTGTTACTCAACATAGTGACATCATTGTGAAAAAAAACTTATCCTCTCCTCAAAAAGTTGTGTTTAAGGGGATACGGAATAGGTAATTTTTCAAAAATTAGTCATTTTTATTTTCTTATTTATTTATTATCATCATCATCATCGGCTTTAACTCGAATCCGAGTATAAATCTTCTTCCTTCAGTCCAGTTTGTGGATGTGTTTACGGTGACTAAAGAGTCCAATCCTGGCATGGAACAAGCGACCACACAAGTCACATAGTATTGCTGGAGGAGGACGTGGTTGGGCTGCTCGAAGTTTCCTAGCTTGACGCTTGGCCTCTTCATGTATGCGTCGATCCCTTTCAAACGCCTTTACAGTATCCGAGATGGTACGGCGCCAAGTTGAGCGGTCTTCAGCCAGCATGTCCCAGGTTTGTGAATCAAGACCTGTCAATTTCAGGGTCTGCTTAAATTGGTCCTTGTAGCGCCTCTTAGGACCACCAAGAGGTCTGGTGCCATAGCATAACTCACCATATAGCATTTGACGAGGTAATCTCACATCATCCATCCGATGGACATGACCAATCCATCTAAATTGGTGACCTATTATGGATGATTCTATGCTGTTGATTTGAGCCTTTTCCAGAACAGCAATATTGGTAATGCGGTCTTCCCATTTAATCCTCAGGATTGATCGAAGTTTTTGTAGGTGGAAACGCTCAATCTTCCTAAGATCACGTCCGTAAAGGGTCCACGTTTCACAGCCATACAACAATGTAGAAATGACTACTGCTTTGTACACCATAAGCTTTGTACTCATGGACAGATCTTTATTCATGAAGACACGGTGCGCTAATCGTCCATATGCTGCATGGGCTGCGCCAATTCTCTTATCCACATCCTGCTCACAGGTACAGCTCACAGAAATGGTACTGCCCAGATACGATAAGTGGTCAACCTGTTCTAATGGCAAATTTGAGATGGAGATATTGAACTGTGGAAGAGGTGTGCCTGGTGAAGGTTGTGCCAAGACTTTAGTCTTATTGACATTTATGGTAAGACCAAAGCGATCACATACACTTTTGCAACAGTTAACTGACTCTTGCAGCTCTTCTGGTGTGAGAGTTGGCGACGCAGCATCATCTGCATACAACATGTTAGTAACCTTAGTAACCTGAGTTTTCCTCAAGGAGCGGAGACGAGTTAGGTTGAAAAGTCCTCCATCAAAACGATACTTGACCTCCACACCTGGGATGTTTGTGGGTGAAACATAAAGCATTGCAGCCAAGTACAGCGCAAAAGGCGTTGGGGCCAGTACACACCCTTGTTTCAGTCCATGGGTAATGGGAAATTCATCGGACATCTTATTCTGATGGCAAACCTGACCTGTCATGCCATCATGGAGAGCCTTGATTAGATCTACAAAACGCTGAGGGCAACCAAACCGCTTCAGCACTGCCCACATGGCTGGTCTTGGAACCGAATCAAATGCCTTTTCCAAGTCATAAAAGACTAAGAAGAGTGGATTATGTTGTTCTCTACATTTTTCTTGTAGCTGTCTCACACAGAAAATCAAGTCAATTGTGCTTCTGGAAGTTCTAAATCCGCATTGTGACTCTGGGAGGATCCTCTCAGAGATAACATTGAGGCGATTAAGTAGAATTCTTGCAAGAATCTTCCCCACAATTGAAAGCAGTGATATACCACGGTAGTTGCCACAAACACTGCGATCACCCTTTTTAAAGATGGTGACGATAGTGGCATTCTTTAGGTCTCCGGGTACCTTTCTTGATACCCATATTCTGAGGATAAGGATGAAAATTGTTGTTTTGAGGGAATAACCTCTGGCTTGAATTAGTTCCAGAGGGATGTTATCAGGGCCAGCTGCTTTTCTGGGTTTCAATTGGGTTAGAGCTGCACTGAATTCATGATAAGTAGGAGGTACTGCCAACCACAGTTTTTCAGGTTGTTGCGGCACATCACAGAGGAAGTCTTCAGCAGCTTCTGATGGACGATTTAGGAGATTGGAGAAGTGCTCCTTCCAGCGTTCCAAGATTTCTTGACTATCAGTAAAGGTAGTAGAATTATCAGCGCTTTTCAGTGTACCTGATGATGAGCGAGATGGTCCATATATTTCCTTGAGTACGGCATAGAAGTTCCTCAAGTCTCGAGCATCCGATAATCTCTGCAGTTCCTGAGCCTTCTGTTGCCACCAAGTATTTTAACCTGCCTTATCTGCGTCTGGCATTTACCCTTGAGTTCCTGTAGTTTATCTCTCTTTGTGTTGGAAGTTGGGTCTTGAAGATGGGCAAGATAGGCATTCCTTTTGGCATTGATGAGAGACAGAATTTCCTCATTGTTGTCATCAGACCAGTCTAGTCTTTTCCGCACTATAAAACCAATGGTTTCCTCAGCTGACTGTGTGATAATCTTCTGTAATGTGGCCCATTCTTGCTGAATATCATTTGTTACTGGGTTTTCTGATAACTGGGTGACGATCCTGTTTCCAAAATGTTTGTACATGGATTCATCCTGAAGTTTGGATGTATTAAACTTCTTTCTTGGCAAATTTTTGATGTTCCTAGGTGGTTTAGGTCTGATGAATATCCTGAGCTTACATATAAGAAGTTTATGATCTGTCCAACAATCGTCTATATTTCTTGCTGTTCTGGTAATAAGAGTGTCCTTCTTATCACATTGCCGGGTAATGATATAATCAAGAATGTGCCAATGTATGGAACGAGGATGCATCCACGTGGTTTTGAAGCGGTCAGGTAGCCGGAACTGCGTGTTGGTAATGAAAAGTTCGTGTTCTGCACAAAGACCAAGAAGCAACAGTCCATTGGGATTACATTTTCCAAGTCCCTGTTTGCCCATCACATTATTCCATAGCCTGTGATCTTTCCCAACTCTGGCATTGAAGTCACCGAGGAGCAAGAGTTTATCTGCAGATGGTACCTTGGAGATGATTTCACTTAGCTGATTATAGAACTGAGCCTTTACTTCATCATCAGAATCTAAGGTAGGAGCATAGGCAGAGATGAGTGTCATAAAGGAACCTCCTGAGAGTGGTATGCGGAGAGTCATGAGCCTTTCGCTGATTGCAATGAGTGTAAGTTGGTGATAATATACCAGTTTGGTCTTCACAGCGAAGCCCACACCATGAATACGACATTCACCCTCCTCCTTTCCTTTCCAGAAGATGGTATATCCTGTTCCAGATTCAGTAATCTTGCCTTCAGAAGACAGCCTAGTTTCACTGAGAGCAGCAATGTCAACGTTGAGTCTTGATAACGCATGGGTTACGAGAGCTGACCTTCTCTCAGGTCTAATGTTATTGTCCAAATCAAGCAAGGTTCTGATGTTCCATGATCCAATAATCAATTTGTGATTCTTTACTGTTTTTGAGTTTCGACCGCATGAGGGGTGACCTGCTGAGTGCGGTTGCCCAGCCGGACCAAGATTGTGACTTCCGATGTTTAGCCCACCTTTTCTAGGGCCTTCCCCACGTGGGGTGGGCAGCGGTGATCCTAAATAGGCCTGCCCAAACACAGATGTAGGATTGAATTCCTGAGTAGTCACTGAGTCTCCGGAAGACGACCATCACACATCTGCTGCCAACGTGCAGGTCCGAACTAGGGGCTTCCACCCATAACCTGCCCCCACCGTCCATATCCCATTGCCGTTGGACTTTGAAAAGTGACGTTCGGAAGAGGTGCCATTGGCGTGAATTTGTTTAGGGTGGATCTCAGCTTGCCAGGACGAGACCCACACACTATGATCTCTGAGCCTTATCCTGCGGCTCACAAAGAATGAGACATGCAGGACCGAACACAGAGACTGCAACGAACTGCCGCATACTCAAGTACTACTGAGGTGCGCCTTTACAGCCAGTCCTCTTTAAAATGCTGTATGCATTAAGATGATATTATAACTACAAGTGTGTTTTTTAATAGTTTAGATCATGATGTACACTTGATTTCTGCTGGAAGTAAACATGGCCAACACTAAAGGTATCTTCTCAGGCTAAATTTTCAAATATACCGCCTTTAGGGAATAAGTTTGTACTTTGGCCAACTGTGTAGTGTGCATCATGTGCATCTTGAGATTTATTTGTTTCTTACTTTGTTTATAGTCTGGATGGTTTCCATGTAAACAGTGCATCTAGCCTTGTATAATTATCAGTGATTACTCTGTGGTATTGTTTTACGAGTCCCTGTAAAATACCTAGGCATACTGGTAAAGTATTCAAGAGACGTACTAATTGGCAGAAGAAACGTACAATTAATTTGAACTTGTTAGAAGATACACTATCTCCATCAACAATACTTCCACATGTTCCTGTAAAAAATAGCATCAACATAGGCCTACAATCAACACCTGTACAAAATACTATTTGCAAGACTGAATGTGCCTCACAGAAGAAACTCAGTGGTGAGGAGGAAAAATATGAAGACCTATCAAAAGGGAATGAGAGTTGTGAAATTGTAGATATGTGTATATTATCAGAAGTGATTCAAAATAATACAATTTGTAAAAAGTGTGCTAAAGGGGGCGTGTCTCTGAAGGTGAATACACATGTTGGTCTTGCAGCAGAGTTTGAATTAGTTTGTAAATATTGTGCACACAGTGTGAAGTTCTTCAATTCTTAATTAGTTACTGTAAGTACCAAAGCAAAAGACACTGAAGTGTATAGTGTAAATATTAGGTTAGTGTATGGCCTCCGTGCAGTTGGGTATCGAACAGCTGATGCTCTGTTGCGTATTGACTTACAAAGACTAAGAGCTACTGAAAATGCTATTAAAATACTAGCTCATAAGGCCAGAAATGAAAAGAGAGGTGCCAAGAAGAGATTACAAGAGAAATTTGAAGAAGATCCAGAGAGTCCAAGCTGGCATGCATTAGGGTTAAAACGTTGAAGCCTGTTTCCCATAAATCTATTTTTTTCTTACTTAAGGAACTTTTTTCAGCCAATTTTGAATGTAGGAACTTCAAATCTGCATCACTTCTTTATACATACCTATTACAACTACTGAAAGAACAGTTTTCAATTTGCATGTTTTTTTTGTATTTTTGGGGCCAAAATATTTCTTAAAAATACCATAAAAAATAATTTCCATTAAAAAAATTGTTTTCTCCTTAAGTACGTACTCATACATATTTTTCTTGTTTCAGTAGAAATCAAACACACCCAGCCTTAACCTGTAAAAAATTCAAGTGTCTAAGTTCAGTGGTACCAGAGAAAATGTTCCTTATATACAGCACATTTTATTATTGTAAGCATAGGGCATTCCGTATCCCCTTAAACCCACTTCCAAGCCTTCTGTAAAGCAAACAACACTATCAAAAGCCACGCAAACTCTACAAGAGGTGTTCATGGAAAGACATCAAAACAGAGTACATAGTTATAGTGATCATAGTTATAATAATGATTATTATGATGATGATCATGATGACGATTATGACAATGATAATATAAAAGAAGAGGATCAAGTGTTTACACCTATAAAACTATTGCGGTTTCCCCAGTTTTAACCACCTCCATCCAAGCCCTCCGTGGAAAACTCATTTACCGCAAGTAATGGGTTAAAAAAAAACAAGACGTATAACCACCTAGGGTAAAGAAAAAAATGTTGTAAGTAGGTAACGATTGTATTAAGTATTTTAATGAATTAAAAAAAATAGTGTGTGTATGAGTATGCCCTGTTTTTTCTTACTTGTTATCCTCACGCTTCTATGATCGTGCACGTTGTAACCGTTCATTCTCACTATACCGGGGCTGTGGTTGATTATACTCACAATGAGGGAGAGCAATTAAAAAGAAACATCTCTTCCATTTATTCCGTTTCATTTAACACTAAGCATCAATCACTAACACTTCACTTCTCGGGATCTTATCACGCAATCCGACCAAGTCAACAGATACTCACATGCCTTGCTACAATCTCCAAAGATAATCCGGACAGATACTCTAATACAAAATCTAGCAGTATGGTCTTTTAAAAGAAAATCAAAGATATATATATATAAAAACAAAATAGCATCAAAAATATATACAAAACATCTAACTTCATTGGCAAGGCCACCTGCCATGCCACACAGAGATGCAAACTGCCCTCCCAGCAAGCGCCATTTTCTTACCTAACAAAAGAGCTGAGCCTTGCAATCAGAATGGTTGCAATCGCCCCTCTATGTGATTCTCACGTGAGAAACACGTGAGGATCACATACATTAAAAATACATACAGAAAACGTAATATACATCAAGCATAATAAAAACACACAAGAGTACAACAAATTATAGATCAACATCATCATCATCTTCGTCCCCTTCAGTTTCTTCCATTCCACCTTCCTGGTTCTTCCTTTTGTTCTATTTCTCCTTCTTCCCCATTCTTCCTTCTTCCTCTGCCTTCCATCTCGTCTTTTTCCTCATCCGCCATGTCATTCCGTACCTTGTACTCCTCATCTTCTATCTCCACCGTTCCTGTTTCCTTCCCTTCCTCATTTTCTTCTTGTTCTTCTTCTTCCTTTGGTCTAATCCTTCACTCTCTTATCTTCCTTTACCTGACATCTCATCTTCTTCCTACTCCTTCTCTTTGCTTTCCAACTCATTCTTTTATCTATTCTCCTGGTCCTCTTTGTCTTCATTCTCAACCACTTCTCTCTTCTTCCTTTCCACATTTTCCACCTCTTCCTGGTCTGTCTTGTCTTACTCAACAGTTCCTTTCTCTTCTTCCACTTTGTTTTCCCGTGTTTCTTCTTCACCTTATCTTCTTCTAGTATGTTGTCTTCTCCATGACTCACTCTTGCGCGTTCATCATCATTAGCCTCTTTTTCTTGATTGCTACTGTCTTCATTACCAACCTCATCTGATTCTCCTTTCTCTTCAGTTTCTTCCATTTCACCTTCTCCGTTATCCGCTTCTCCTTTCTCTTGTACATTTTCCTTTCTTTCACCTGCCTCCTTTACTTCAGTTTCTTCCATATCACCTGCTTTCTCACGCCCTTCTGTTTCACCTTCTTCCTTATTCGTTTCTCCTTTCTCTTTTGCCTTTTCCTTTCTTTCACCTGCCTCCTCTCCTTCAGTTTCTTCCATATCACCTGCTTTCTCACGCCCCCCAGATCGCTGATAATTTTCTTGCTTTCCTTCAAGTGAATCACTTATCTCATTCACTTCCTCCTCTTTTATATTATTCTCCACTTCTTCCTCCTCTACAGCCACTTTCCAGGATTCCAACTCCATACTACTATTAAGTACAGACTTATGTTCTTGTACTTCTTTGCTTAACTCCTCAATCTTAGCATTGGTTGCTTCAGCCTGCTTCTTTACTGCTTCGTTTACGTACACCTTTACAGATTCTACCTGCTTACCTATAGATTCTATTTGCACTTTCATAGACTCTCCTTGCTGCCTAACTTCTCCTATTTCCTTACTCATACACTCTTTCACTGATCCTATATCCGTACTTAAAGACTCTCTTACTGATGCTATTTCCGTACTTAAAGACTCTATTTTCTGGCTTACTGACTCTTCCATCTCTGTGAACTTGCTAAGCAGCATTAGTAGCATATCCCGATTCATATCCTCCTCCATTTCTTTTTCTACTTTCCCTTGTCCGTTCCCCACGTTGGGCGCCAATTGTAACCGTTCATTCTCACTATACCGGGGTTGTGGTTGATTATACTCACAATGAGGGAGAGCAATTAAAAAGAAACATCTCTTCCATTTATTCCGTTTCATTTAACACTAAGCATCAATCACTAACCTACAGATATTCTAATACAAAATCTAGCAGTATGGACTTTAACAAGAATTGACATAGATATATATAAAAACAAAAAACATCGTAAATGGAAATATAAAAAGAATATACAAAACATCTAACTTCATAGGCAAGGCCACCTGCCATGCCACACCGAGATGCAAACTGCCCTCCCAGCAAGTGCCATTTTCCCAACCCAATCTCCTTGCAATCAGAATGGTTGCAATTTTTTTGTGACCGTTCATACTTCTTTACGGGGTTGTGGTTGATTATACTCACAAAGAGGGAGAGCAATTAAAAAGAAACATCTCTTCCATTTATTCCTTTTCATTTAACACTAAGCATCAATCACTAACACTTCACTTCTAAGATCTTATCACGCAATCCGACCAAGTCAACAGATACTCACATGCCTTGCTACAATCTCCAAAGATAATCCGGACAGATACTCTAATACAAAATCTAGCAGTATGGACTTTTACAAGAAAATCATAGATATATATATATAAACAAAATAGCATCAAAAAATATATACAAAACATCTAACTTCATTGGCAAGGCCACCTGCCATGCCACACAGAGATGCAAACTGCCCTCCCAGCAAGCGCCATTTTCTTACCTAAAAAAAGAGCTGAGCCTTGCAATCAGAATGGTTGCAATCGCCCCTCTATGTGATTCTCACGTGAGAAGCACGTGAGGATCACATACATTAAAAATACATACAGAAAACGTAATATACATCAAGCATACTAAAAACACACAGAGTACAACAAATTTTAGATCATCATCATCATCATCTTCGTCCCCTTCAGTTTCTTCCATTCCACCTTCCTGGTTCTTCCTTTTGTTCTGTTTCTACTTCTTCCCCATTCTTCCTTCTTCCTCTGCCTTCCATCTCGTCTTTTTCCTCATCCGCCATGTCATTCCGTACCTTGTACTCCTCATCTTCCATCTCCACCGTTCCTGTTTCCTTCCCTTCCTCATTTTCTTCTTCTTCTTCTTCTTCTGAGCCTTATCTTCTTCTAGTATGTTGTCTTCTCCGTGGCTCACTCTTGCACGTTCATCCTCATCTTTAGCCTCTTTTTCTTGATTGCTACTGTCTTCATTACCAACCTCCTCTTATTCTCCTTTCTCTTCAGTTTCATCCATTTCACCTTCTTCGTTATCCGCTTCACCTTTCTCTTGTACATTTTCCTTTCTTTCACCTGCCTTCTTTCCTTCAGTTTCTTCCATATCACCTGCTTTCTCACGCCCCCCACATCTCGGATAATTTTCCTGCTCCTTAATCGCACATAGCTCATTCACTTTCTCCATATAACCTTGTTCTTCTTCACCTCGTTCTCTCTCTTCCTTGAGGTTCTCATTCCTCTCCATCAATGTCACCTGTTCCTCCTTAAGGCTATCCACGATATCCTTACTTTTCGCTATTCTTTCTCTCATCACAGTCTTATGTTCTTGTACTTCTTTGCTTAACTACTCAATCTTAGCATTGGTTGCTTCAGCCTGCTTCTTTATTGCTTCGTTTACGTACACCTTTACAGATTCTACCTGCTTACCTATGGATTCTATTTGCGCTTTCATAGACTCTCCTTGCTGCCTAACTTCTCCTGTTTCCTTACTCATACACTCTTTCACTGACTCTATTTTTGTAGTTAAAGACTCTCTTACTGATCCTAAAGACTCTCTTACTGATCCTAAAGACTCTTCCATACCGGTGAATTTACTTAGTAGCATTTGGAGAAAACTTGTGTTCACATATCCCATTCGTTCCCCACGTTGGGCGCCAATTGTAACCGTTCATACTTCTTTACGGGGTTGTGGTTGATTATACTCACAATGAGGGAGAGCAATGAAAAAGAAATATCTCTTCCATTTATTCCTTTTCTTTTAACACTAAGCATCAATCACTAACACTTCACTTCTCGGGATCTTATCACGCAATCCGACCAAGTCAACAGATACTCACATGCCTTGCTACAACCTCCAAAGATAATCCGGACAGATACTCTAATACAAAATCTAGCAGTATGGTCTTTTACAAGAAAATCAAAGATATATATATATATATATAAAACAAAATAGCATCAAAAAATATATACAAAACATCTAACTTCATTGGCAAGGCCACCTGCCATGCCACACAGAGATGCAAACTGCCCTCCCAGCAAGCGCCATTTTCTTACCTAACAAAAGAGCTGAGCCTTGCAATCAGAATGGTTGCAACGTGTACATCTAACGTTCAAGGCAACACCTGCGTGAGGTCATGTGACTCATCTACTTGCATTTTGTCACGTACGAATCAAACAGGATGTGACTTGTTAGCTTACATGTTGTTTCACACGTGTTCACATGCATTTCACTCACCAAACCATGGTTGTCGAATTGTTTTCCATTGCACTGTTGTCAAGTCAGGTAATCTGACCAGGTGTTCGTGAGATATCGACTAACTTCTTAGGAAAGTAGGCGACTATATAGCTCTCTCCTCACCACTTAAACACCTTCTTATAAATCATTTTTCAAAAATCCCACCCTCTTGCAAAATCACCAAGTGCGCATGCGTAGAAAACAAAACAAAAACAGAAAAAATGCTAATTCATTATGGCGCTGGCTCGTTGGCATGTCGTTTATGTGAAACAACGTTTAATTTCCTATTAGCATTCAAACTCCCAGATGCCACACTTGGAAAGCGACATTGAACTCAGCCCGAGTTCAATGACACCTCATTCATCAAAATCCGATCATGAGTTCGGGAGATATCGGCTTTGCCCTTGAATGTATGGCGGGTTAGTATGTGACGTCACCAGGAAAGTAGGGTATGGGTCAACATTTTAGAATTTTGGAAAGGGGGTGTCAGCCCGAGATCAACGAAACCTCATTCGTCAAAAAACGACCATGCATCCGGGAGATATCTGCTTTGCCCCTGTATGTATGGCGGGTTAGTATGTGACGTCACCAGAAAAGTAGGCTATGGTTTAACATTTTAGAATTTTTTCATCACCCCTCGCTGTGACGTCACCAGGAAAGTAGGTTATGGGTCAACATTTTTGGAACTTATCGATCACCCCTCGTTGTGACGTCACCAGGAAAGTAGGCTATGGGTCAACATTTTCTGAACTTTTTAATCACCCCTCGTTGTGACGTTACCAGGAAAGTAGGCTATGGGTCAACATTTTTGGAACTTTTCGATAACACCTCGTAGGTTAGTGACGTCATGGCCGCCATCTTGTGACGTCATGGCCGCCATCTTGTGTGACGTCATGGCCGCCATCTTTCTCGCGAAATTCAAAAACTGCTGACGGGGTGATCTAGAAGCCCCACTGCCCCCCTACTAATATTAAAGTAGTTAAGGTTTCACACTTGTTACAAGCCCTAAACCTGTACAAAGGTTTTAAAATGGGCTTAAAATTGGGAAATTTAAAGCTCCTAAGGACAATGAATTTTATAGTGATTATGACTTTTACAATTTAGGTAGGATACAAGCGTTATTTGAATGCACCTTTGGCAAGCCAACAAGCTACAGACAAATAAGTTAAATCCTGATCGTAACAGGAGAAAAGAAAAAAGAAAACAGAAAATTAAAAGCGGAGATTACCGCTGTTTTAAGCAGAGATTACTAGATGCGAAATACAAAAAATATACAGGTCGTATTAACGAAGCCTGTAAAGAAAAAATCCAAGAGTAAGATTAGAAATCAACGTTTCCTGAACAAGCAGGAAGAGAAAGGAGGATTAATAAGTAGTTTCTAGAAATACTGATATTTATATAGAAATTTTAAACTCTAATAGGGCAGGTCGCCCTTTGTGAAGCCTAGAATAAGCAATTAGCTAACTCCTTTATAATTAGAAAAAGTACGATTTCCCTAATTTTAGAAGGGAAAAACAATTAAAATGTGGGCTAGCCACATATTGACGTAGAATTGCGATATGAAAAATGGAACAAATTTGGGAGGGCGCTTGATCGCAAGCGAGGCCTCTTTGTATTTTAACTAGGTGAAGATCTTAAACTACATATTGTTAGTTAAAGGTATTTGGGAAGTGGAGTTAGGAACGTTGTAATAAAGTCCTGGCCAGAATTATTTTCTCACAACCGAATGCGGCGCGGAAGATATTTAGCACACGCAAATTCGTAGCACTGATAGTTTTTGATAAGTTGAAAAATTTCACTATCGTAGTGTATGTAGGTTCGTAGAACAAGAGAAAGTTATTGCAGTTATGGAGAACACTTAGTGTAATTTGAGCTTGAATCAGTTTATTGCGTTAGAAAGTTTATGGGTTGCAATTAAATGATGCAGTCAAGTTCTCACGGTGGAAAGCAAATTAGGTTTTGACCAGTAGTTAATGTAACATGAATTCCTCGGTGAGGAAAATTATTCCCTTATTTTGGCGTGGAAAATACTAGATTGCTTGAACAGTAGAAAGATTAGTTGACATAGAAAGTTCTGAAGCTATGATGACAGTTAAATGGGGTAAGAAAGATCCCGCGGTGGAAAGCAAAGTTTTATAGACAGTGGTTAATTTGATTTTAATCCCTCGTTGTGGGAAGGTATTCCCATTTATTTCGTACAAGAAGCACTGTGTTTCCTTTTATAAAGCCAGCTTTGATAGCTAAGGACTTACAAAAAATCCCACGAAGACGGTTATTGCACAATAATGAGCAATTCCCTACACTGCCTATGACATTGTATTAAAAGCATTAGGTTTTTTAAAACCATTAAAATGAGGTTAAAATCATTGAAGATTGGTACTTAGCTTTCTCATGTTGATCAGGCGATGGTTCCTTGTAACCGTTAACTTTAAAAGATAGGCATGGCGTCTATTTTAAAAACGTCTCATAAAGACAGGAGACTGGCCCTGAGAGGGCTCTGCACTTTACACTTGACGGAAGAACAAGAAGTGAGAGATCTGAGCAGCGCTCCGAGGGGACCAAGGAGAAGAGGTAGAGGGGGGTAGGCTAGGGGGAAGGGGAGGAAAACCAAGGAGTTTATAACAGGATATACAACATGAGAAAAATTAAATTCTTATACAGGACATAGAATTCTTCTTGGAGCGGTGTCTTTAAGGAGATGTTTGCTGGCGACAAGGACGATGCCTGGTGGATTGATGAGGAAGTTCTCTTGAGTTCAGAGAAATTGAAGAACTTTGGCAGTTTGCTGCAAGATGCCGCTAGGTTGTCCATGGAAGACAGATATCTAGAACAGACTCAAGGAGAAAATAAATACAGTCGTAGGTTTTTCAGTGCAAATTAAATTGTCCAGCCTGATTCCTAACTTTTAAGTATTCACTTGTTGAAATTAAATGGTTTCACTCGATGTAGAAAAAGTCCCTTTGTTTTGGTTTTTCAAATAGTTGCAGAAAATAACTAACACTTTTGCAAGAATCAATATCTCTAAATTGGTTCAATTATAAAGTCATAATAATGGGTATAACACAACAACAATTTATATGGACATCTGAGCATGGATTCGAAGAACTTCGATAAACAGAAAAATGTATTGTACAATCTGTTCTCGATCCAAAATAATTATTCTGAGTTCTTGACTCGATTATCCATTACGGTCAAAAATTATTATTATCAAAAAATCAAATCTTTAAATATTAATTTAACCGTTCAAACATTCAAATATCATTTGAAAATATTATTTAGAAAATTGTTTACAAAAATAGCTTCAAGGAGATGTTAGCTGGCGACAAGGACGATGCCTGGTGGATTGACGAGGAAGTTCTCTTGAGTTCAGAGAAATTGAAGAACTTCGGCAGTTAGCTGCTAGATGCCGCTAGGTTGTCCATGGAAGATACATATCTAGAACAGACTCAAGGAGATAATAAATGCCTGCACAAGGAGAAAAAGAAGAAATACAAAAAAGATCAATGTTGGTGTGTGCAAAGAAGGAATTGAATAAATAGATCAATCAAAGAGCAGCAAGAGCTAACTCTGACTAAATGTGTATTCCAAAGACTACTCCAACGTCGAATAACACACTTATCGAATTCGTCAATGTCCGTCAAACTTTTCTTCCCTTTTCGTGCTTTCCTGGCGTACCAAATGAAGTCCCTTCAGCCTCTTGTTGTCTCTGTTCTGCTAAGATTCTCTTGATCGTCTTCAAAGATACTTGTGTAGCCTCTGATACTCTTTGTTGTGCTTTCAACAATTTTCTTCTGTACTCTTCTTGTGTCTTATTCTTACACTCATCAGCTTCCTTCTTCATAAACCTATAAACATTGAGAACAATCTCCCACGATTGCCCTCTCTTTGTCGTAAATTTCAGTTTAGAATTCATAGGCGGCAACACTTCCTTTGTTGTTGTTTGAGTCTTCAGTCTTTTGACTGGTTTGATGCAGCCCTCCATCCCTCCCTGCCCTGAGCTAATCGCTTCATCTCTACATAACTACCACACCCTAAATCTGAGGCAATCTGTTTAACATATTCTAACTTTGGTCTACCCCTACAGTTCTTGTCCTCGACCCTTCCTTCCATAACTAAGCTTGCTATTCCTGGGTGTCTTAGTATGTGTCCTACCAACCTATCTCTTCTCTTCATTAGCAGTCGCCAGAAACATCTCTCCTCTCCCACTCGTCTTAATACCTCTATGTTTGTAACCCTATCTACCCATCTGATCTTCATCATTCTCCTGTAACGCCACATTTCAAATGCTTCTATTCTCCTCTTTTCTGCTGCACCAATAGTCCAAGTTTCACTTCCATAGAGCGCCACGCTCCAGACAAAGGCTTTCAAAAATGACTTCCTAATACCTAAATCTATATTCGATGTCAGCAGATTCCTTTTTTGTAGAAAAGCTTTCTTTGCCTGAGCCAACCTACTTTTTATATCCTATTTGCTTCGTCCATCACTGGTTATTCTACTTCCTAAGTAACAGAAGTCTTCTACTTCCTTCAGCTTTTCACCTGTCAATTTGATCTCCATAGAGGTTTCTGATTTATTTCGGCTGCATTCCAGTATTTTTGTTTTACATTTATTAATTTTCATCATGAATTCTTTCTGTAAGACGGAGTCCATACCATTCAAAAACTCATTCAAATCCTCAGGCTTGTCGGCCAAGATGACTATGTCATCAGCAAATCTCAGAGTTGAAATTATTTCTCCTTGAATCTTCACTCCCACTTTAAATTTGTCTCTAATTTCCTTCATTGCTTGTTCAATGTAAAGATTGAAAAGTATGGGTGATAAGTTGCAGCCTTGCCTTACACCTTTCTGAATACCAGCTTCTCTCTCATGTCCTTCAACTCAAATGACTGCTGTCTGATTTCTGTATAGATTGTATATCACCCTCCTATCCCTGTACTTTATTCCAATCGATTTCAAAATGTCAAACAATTTAGTCCAATCAACGTTATCAAAAGCCTTTTCTAAGTCTACAAAAGCCATGAACGTTCTCTTATCTTTCCTTATTCTACCTTCCAAAATCAGCCTAAGACTTAGTACAGCTTCCCTTGTTCCTACATTTCTCCTGAAACCAAACTGGTCTTCACCCAACTCCGTTTCTATCTGGCTTTCAATCCTCTTGTAAATTATCCTAGACAGGATCTTTGAAGCATGAGTAATCAAGCTGATTGTACGGTAATCTTCACATCTGTCAGCTCCCACTTTCTTTGGTATAGGGATGATTACATTCTTCTTGAAATGAGGGGGTACCTCACCTGTCTCATAAATCCTACACACCAAGTGAAATAACCTGATCAGACCTTCATCTCCTATGCAGCGTAGCAACTCAATCGGTATATCATCTATGCCTGGTGCTTTGTTCCTGCTTAAGTCTTCCAAAGCTCTATCAAATTCTGATCTCAATATTAAATCTCCTTTCGCATCCTCATAAATTTCCTCCTCCCTTTCCATTATATGATTCTCAATCTCCTTTCCCTTATACAAACTCTTTATGTAAGCTTTCCATCTCTCAACCTTTTCTTCCATATCTGTTAGAGGCTTTCCATTTGTGTCCTTAATATTACTGCACTTAGTCTTCTTTTCCCCAAAAGTATTCTTAATCCTTCGATAAGCTGTGTCTACTTTACCTAATTTCAGACAATTTTCTATACCTGCACATTTCTCTTTCAACCATTCTTCTTTCGCTTCCTTGCACTTCTTGTTAACCTCATTTCTCAGACGTCTGTATTCTGCTTTCCCCTTCTCATCTCTTACATTCTTGTGTTTCCGCCTTTCATCCATCAATTCTAGTATATCCTGAGTGATCCACGGTTTTCTACCTATTCTTTCTTTCCTACCAATGTTTTCTTCTGCGGATTTTGTTATTTCATTCTTCAAAAGTGCCCATTCGTCTGCAATTGAAGTTTGTTTAGGGTTTTTCATTAGTCCTTCCTTTATACTCTTCTTGAATCTTTCGTTTACATCCTTCTCTTTCAGTCTGTCTATTGCCCACCTTTTTGGCTTTTGACTTTTCTTCAGTTTCTTCAACTTTAATCTGCATTTCATTACGACCAGATTGTGGTCAGAGTTTATGTCAGCACCAGGATATGCTTTACAATCCAAAATCTGGTTTCGAAACCCCTGCTTGACCATAATGAAGTCGATTTGGTAACGCCCTGTATCTCCTGGTCTCATCCATGTGTATATTCTTCTATTGTGGTTATTGAATAAGGTGTTAGCTATGACCAACTCATGCTCGGTGCAGAATTCTACCAGCCTGCTTCCTCGATCATTCCTTTCACCTAATCCGAAATCTCCTACTATTTTCCCTTCTCTCCCTTTTCCTACCACAGCATTCCAATCTCCCATTACTATAACATTTTCATCACCCTTGATATACCTCAGAATTTCGTCTATTTCTTCGTAGATCTTTTCAACATCCTCATCATCAGCTTGACTGGTAGGCATATAGACTTGTATCACTGTGGTGCAGGTAGGTTTAGTATTGATTTTTGCTACAATAATCCGTTCACTATATTGTTCATAATATTCCACCCGCTGTCCAAGTTTCCTACTCTATATGAGACCAACCCCTGCTTGGCCATTGTTTGATTTAGTGCTAATGACCCTATAGTCTCCTGACCAAAAGTCCTGTTCTTCCTGCCAGCGCATTTCACTAATCCCAACCAAATCCAACCTCAACCTATCCATTTCCCTTTCTAAGTTTTCTAACCTTCCACTTCCTAGCAGACTTCTAACATTCCACGCTCCGATCCGTAGAATGTCAGATTTCCTCTTTGTCACTTCTGTGATGTTAACCCCCTCTCGAGTAGTCCCCACCCGGAGATCCGAACGGGGGACTAGTTTACCTCCGGATTGAAATTTTACAAGGGAGGAGGCCATCATCACATGTAATTATGCATAGAGAGGTGCATATCCTCGGGAATAGCATACGGCTGTAGTTTCCCGTTGCTTTCAGCCGTGCAGCAGGACGCAGTGTAGCCATTATTGGCTTATATTATCAATATCTTAACCGTCTATAAGACTAGTAAAGATTTGATTTATTCTGAAAGGCTGCTACTCCCTTTCAGAATAAGTAAAGAGCAATTCTACTAACAAAAATACTAACCTTCTACCGTACTAACAATTAAATACCAAAATTCTACTAACGAAAAAAATACTAAAGTTCCACCAACAACAAATACTACCACTAAAACAGTCTGTCACCAGACAAACTCACATGCACCCTCACACATCACAGTCTACTGAAACAATGAACTAGAACTAATAAACAATGCAACTGCTACCAGACACACTCACACACCACAGTCTAATAGAACAACGACATATCTAATAGACAAACTAACTACCTACTTACAACTAAAACTAATTACATACGTACTGTACTGTTATTTGAATTGACAATATTTACAGTAATAATAATAATAATACTATTATTAAATTTTTATTAAACCCGAATTTATGTAATTAAGTACAGTTCACCTTAATCAGTCGACTGTACTATACCGATAATGTAATGAGACCTATATTAGACGAGGTGTTTGCAGTATATTCAGCTATGGTAGCAAAATGCTCATTAAAAATTCTTGCGACACTTTGTGGGTCATTGATCTTCTTGGAGTCTCCTGATAATGTTATGTTATCTACTGCCGGTTTTGTATGCCTGCTTTCATTTTTTTTCCACATAGCCCTAGTTTTATTTTTAGGTTCCAGGATATAATTAACATTTGACATTCTCTTTGCTAATTTTATAACTTTGTTAAGTATGGTCTTATAGGTCTTGAAATACATGTTAAATTCATTAGAGGTTTCGTGTGAACTTTGAAAATCGTGGAGGAAACGCTTTCTTTTGCATGAAGTAATTATTCCAATAGTAAGCCATTGTTTTGATGGAGAAGAAACTTTCAGTCTGACACTCTTCAAAGGAAATGCAATATCAAAATAATACAGGAAAATATTAATGAATTCCTGGAATTTTTTGTTTGTATCTATTGACTCATACACACCTTCCCAAGTTTCTCCCTTTAACAAGTTGTTGAAATAGTTTATATTGTGCTGACTAAAGCTTCGACATTTATCAAACTGAGCATTGTAATTTGGGTTTGAAATATTTAGAGTTATTATTGAGCTCAGTGGTCACCGAAACCTGTATTGATTACTTCAACAGAGTTGCAGTTCACATTGTCATTAATTATTATTAGGGCCCGGATGTTCATATGTCATCCTTTTACTGTACTGTCTAAAACAGTGCTGAAGTACATATAAACTACGGACGGGTCCTGCCCGTCTTCAAATATGTCATTTTTATTTGCATCTTTTTGCATTGATGTATTGAAGGGAATGTTAGAGGAATATCCTATAGCTGTGAAATGTCTTCAATCTCTGTACATTTCCATTTCAAATGTTGACAGTGAAAGGGCCCTTTCTGCCTACAATGATATTTTGTCTGACAAGCGTACCAACCTCTCAATACTGAGTTACTACTTCAACAGCAAATGAATACTGTAAACCAAGCCACACTTAGTGTGTTTGTTGTTTCCTTCATTGCAACATAAGGCAAAAGTATGTATATAGCCTAGTAAACCGTTTTTCTACACCGTAAGCAATGGCATTTATTCACCGCTTTTATCCCGCTTCGCCCTTAGTTTTTACACCGCTATTGTGTTTTTTTTATTCACCATAAAATCGTGTCTCTACCGATAATACACTGCGAGAGTTTCCATATTTATGTTCTTAAACGTTCTAGGTTTTGCTAATTTGCCAATGACAAATAGGGGTATCTTGTGAGTCCCCAAAGCATTTGAACACAAGGCGACCGTTATCCTCTCTTTGCTGATTTTAAAACCTGGAGCAGATGTTTCTTGGGGTGTGGCAAAAGTTTTGCTGGGCAGAAGTTTAAAATTTAACCCAGTTTCGTCGATGTTGTATATTTGCTCTGGGCTCAAGTTTTCATCATAGTTGATTTTTAAAAATCTTGCAGAAAAATCGGTGGCCACTGTTGTTTCTTTACGAATACAAAAATACGAACGATGGCAACATGCACTGACAACGAGCCGAACCAAACTGACTGTACCTCTCAGTTATAAATCTGTCACAAGAAGCATCCCTTCGTCCTTCGTCCCCTCTTCCCCCTTCCAAACCCGCTTCTGCATTGCAAGTGTCAATGAACTTGTGGTAGGCCTGCTGGCCAGCTTCAGTTACTCATTCAAGGGTCAATTTGTTCCGAGGAACTTATAGTACCGGTACACTTTCTTAATAGTCAACACTTTATTTTTTATTTTTTAAATTCACAAGTGCTTGTCAACAAGTGCCTTAACCCCATTCTTTTGCGATGACTGGGTCTTCCTTTTAGTCTTTTTCACCACGTATCTTTATTTCATCATGATGATGAACCCCCTTTCACAAGAAAGTTTGAGTGACAACAAACGTGTGGTGATTTGTTCGTGGCTGTTTATTCAAGTTCCACATAAAGCTGGAAATGGTTTATCGTGTTTGCTGCTTCTTTTTCCTCCAAGGTTAGAACCAAATGGAAATATAGTTTATAACCCACGCTGACTGTATAATCACCAAGTAGTGACATGGCACTATGGTTTAATCGTATGGATATGTCCTACATCAGGTGTACAGATCATAATACGAATACGTCCATCATACGATAAACGATAACTCGTTGAGCCTCAAGGTAAAACATAGGTAAAAGCTGCAGTGTCTTTTACAAAACCTCGATGAGTCATTGTCATGAGAAATATATGAGGGTGTGGTTTTATCATGCAGGATACATAGTCTTCCACAAATTGTTTAATTGCCACCTCATGGGGTTCTATGTGGTCTAAAACGTCGGCTAGTCGTCTTCGATTCATGTGTAAACTCGTCTCTTTAATTTCACACCACTTGTTCATTTCCAAAGTTAAGAACTGTTTGGAACAGACATCTTGAGGGTTTACAGGGTCGGCTACATGAATAATGCGGTTAAGATTAGCCGTATAGCCATCGAGAATGAGCTGGGGCACTTTGTTTATATAACTCTCGCACCTTGTTATCCACATACTTTTTTGTGGTGGCATCAGTAGAAACTTGAGGATGCTTCACATAGGCTAACCGCTTTCCATTAAGGTCACAATCTCCTTGTTTAGTGCGTGCCACCACTGATCTATCCACATAGTGTTTATTGGCAGGGCCTGTCTCTTGTTTAGGATCATGTAATGGGACAGTCTTGGCCTTGGTCATTAACGCACGTCCAAAGATATCCATAATCATACTGTAGTACTAGCGTACTGTTTCTGTCACAAGGCTAGGTTCCATGTATATAGACAGCCGGCTAGCCTCTTTTACCATTAAATTATATGAAGATTATTAAACAGCAAGAGCCATTCCCCGTGGGGGACATGGTTTCCCATCTCTATCCTACATCACGTGAACAACGCCACGGTTCACTCTTTCCGTCTTCCATTCGCTGCATCATAGTAGGGCCTTCAGGATGTAAAAAGACCAATCTTTTGCTCACGCTCATCACAGCGCCAAATGGTCTGCGTTTTCAAAATATTTATATTTTTGCAAAATCCCTCTACCAGCCACTCTACGTGTTCCTGGATCTATTCATGTCTGTATTGCGGACCGAAAATATGGGTTATTTTACGTTTTCCATGCACGAAAATGTTATTGCCCCAGATGCTGTGAGGCCTGATTCACTGGTGATTTTCGATTATGTATCCACTGAACGACAAGCCATCACTCAAAGCTACTTCAGCATGGGTCGTCACAAACATATCGATTGCTTTTATCTTGGACAAATGTATTCTAAAATGTCCAAACAACTTATTCGCGACAATGCCAATGTCATTGATTTATTTCGCCAGGATGAGCGGAATAGTCGCCACATTTATAATGAACATGTCAATCCGGATATGACCTTTCAAACGTTTACTGAATTGTGTGCCAATTGCTGGAACATGCAACGTCATGCCTGTCTTGCTATTGACAAACAAGGTGAACTTGACCAAGGACGTTGTAACGTTAATTAGTACCCCTTGTTGGTAGCGACAAGTGTAACAGTTTGGCTGCCCCTAACTGTTGGATGATAAATGTAACTGTTTACCTTTGACTAAGCTATGTTGTTTTAATGGGCGCCAAGACCTCAACGCAATATTGAAATCTAAATTTGTATTTAACAACGTCTAGCTCTGGTAGAACATCTTCAAGAATCTATTCACTCAGATCGTGGTATGATTTGATCATTAACCCAACAAACAATTGTATCAGGAGAAGGAATTGGTCTATATTTAATGCTACCTACTGAAAGCAAAGATTGCATTGTAAAAGAATTGAATTTATTATATAAAACAAGTATAGCAAAATTAATAATAATAATAAGTTTAAAATTTAAATTGGAGCGTTGCGATTTTAATATTACCGATAGAAAATTACGTGAAAACGGAGTCTGATAAATTATTGATTTTACTCTTATGCCCAAGCTATGAAGTTACTGAAATATGAAATATAAAACAAAGAGAAACGAGAGATTGCGTATTTCTGCGTCATTCGCGCTTACCACTGGAAATGGCCGAAGCCTTTCCCTCGTACTGGATGATGCTGTGAGCTTCCCACAGTCTCCTGGATGTCGTCATCTTCGTCGATGTTTGATGATATACTGGTAGATTTGAAGATTTATGGTCCGAACCTCGGAACCAACACATACAACCACACTGGTTAAGATTTACAAAAGTTAGTCCTCCACTCCACGGAACATCGGAGCGACTCCCACGTGCAACCGTACTCGTTAAGTTCTACACAGATTGTCCTCTATTCCACGGAACATCGGACGATATATGCCCCTGTCGGCTCCCCACCTCGGTACCGACTTCCAGCTTACGTGGTCTCTACTGATTGGCTCTGCCACCCCGCTACTTCCACTTCTCTGGCTCATTACACACGGCGCGCGGATGATGAAGTCGATTTCCGTTCCAACTATCCGCCTTTTCTTGACGCTGCAACCCAAGCTTGCGTAATACTTCTTGACAAGAATCAGCCCGTATCTGAATTTCCAGTGAGTCATGTCTCTCATAATATCCTAACTGACGAAACTCCGTAAAATTCCGTAATCACATAATTTTCTATGATATTGTCGTTCGTAATAATTTGCTTGATAGCGTTTTCTAAGACATAGAAAACCTATCTGAATGCTTATAATTTTTATAAAATGCTCCGAAAATATCTTAATAATAATAATAAATTAATAATAATAATAAATTAACATGAAAAATTCTCTTGCCTGAACAATTTGCCGCGTAAATAAATATAGACTGGCTTCCTACTGACTTATGCCAGTGGCATAAAAAAAACTCGAAAAACACGTTACATATTCGCCTCAGATCATCGGATGATTTACCGTGACGACGGTTCATTATCCGATTATCCCAGACACGTTAATTAACCCCATCCAAAATTCATATTACATAAATGAAATCACCCTAAATTACAGATATATACACTCATAATTTTTCTTCACGCACTTTGCGTCAAAGTTTGTTGTCACTATGGATTGCACTTTGCAAACAGTCCAATGTTTTTCATATAGAATAGTGTTCCACGGATATTTCCGCCTCTCAAATTTCTCTATGTTGGAGAAATAGACATAATTAATGTGTGAGCACTATGTATTTATGATGTCATATCACACGCATTGAAGGTGTTCTGATATATTTATATCACCATAGAACTTCCTAATTTCACTGGAGGTCCCTTCCTTATGGTGAAATTTAATCTCACTTATCACTGAGCACACGATCACACTATTGTGGCTGCGCCTCGTGACCATAATACTTGATCTCTCTTTATGAAAGATGAAATTAACATTGACTTCTGAAAAAAAAAACAGTAAATGCACATTACATATAACACCAAATATTTCTGTGCCGTAATCGCCCTGTCTTGTTAAGTTGCCGTAGACCATATTCTACTTAATACTAGTTCTCAACACAGACCAGTTCTCCTCACACAAATGAAACCATTGTACAAATTTCCTTAAATTACTCACTTACAAATCTTACATGGCGAGCCCGTAAATAGAAATCACGTGTGCCGTTATGTATGAGTTTCATGAAGGACTGTCTCGCCTTCTGATGGCCCATCTTTTGTCCCGTGGACGCCTTAAGCAAAAATACCCTGTCCAAGCGCTCACCCATCTCTTGGGGACAAATGGGAATTCACCAGCGTTACCAAATTCTGGCCTTGGTGTATCGAGACATTTTAGTGCTCAAGAGCATCCGACAATCCCGTCATATTTCCCTGTACCTTAAAAACTCTCATTTAATTACATACTACCCCCCTGTGTGACTTCTGATACGCCTGCCTGGAAGACCATCTCCTCCCACGCACCAAATACCACACTTACTCATTTGATAGGCTGGCTCGCCAGCTAAACATCCTCACTTTATGACACATACTTTCGAAGACTATGTATATTATACGTCCCGTATAATCTGTTTCCCTCACTATTCTCCAGCACATATGCTGTTTTCCAAATACGTTTGGAAACTATAAATGTTTCTGCGTCACCTGCCTCCAACCTCGCAAGTGGCTCCCTTAAATGAACGTCATCACGTTGCTCTACCTAGCATATTTCTCAGTGTCTGTAACGATGCCCTGTTGCTACTGTCCACACATGCACATATTAAAATACCGTCCTCTGCTTTAACCACAGGATAATCCCTACATAAATTAGTGTCCCTCGATAGCATGTCTGCAAGAATGTTATCTTTACCTTTAATATATTTTACTGTGAATTCGTATTCCTGCAGAGCAAGAATCCACCTACTAACTCTGTTAGAACTGAGTTTACAAGTTCTCATATACAGTAATGCATGGTGATCTGTGTGGATCTCAAATTTCCCCCCTACTAAATACATTCTAAATTTCCCTAAACTGAAAACAATTCCTAAAAGCTCTAACTCAGTAATCGTGTATCTTTTCTCTGCTGCTGTCAGTCCTCGCGAGGCTAAAGATACAATGCACAGATTACCCTCATCATCTTTCTGACATAATACTCCAGCAATGCCTATATGTGAAGCATCTGTCATAACCACATATTCCTTATCTTTTAACGGATATTTCAGCACTACAGCTTTCTCAAAACCTTCCTTCAGCGCTCTAAAAGCCTGATCATGCTTGGACTCCCATCTCCACCGAGTCCCACTTTTAAGCAATTCCCTGAATGGTTCTACCAACCCTGAGTATTTAAGAACGAACCTCCTGAAAAAGTTGCAAATTCCCAGGTATGTTTTTAACTGTTTAACATTCTGTGGCACCTCTGCGTTAAGTATCTTATTAACCCTACTTTCTTCTGGTGTTACACCTCTACTCGACACTCTATGACCTAAAAATGTCACTTCTGACTGACAGAATGACGACTTAGACAGCTTCAAAGTGAACCCTGCCTGATCTAACTTCTGAAAAACTATATCTAAATGACGTAGATGCTCCTCAAAACTGCGTGAACTAATTACCATATCATCTATGTAAATGGTTACAAACTCTCCTGTGTCATCCCCTAATGCGATGTTTAAAGCCCTAATTAAAGCTGCTGAACTACTCTTTAACCCATAAGGTGTTCTACAAAATTGATAAAGGTTATATTTATGACTAAAAGCTGTAAATGGTCTATCTTCGTACATAAGTGGCACTTGCCAAAAACTAGAACTCAAATCTACACAAGTGAAATACTTCTTCCCCTCAAATGTTTGCATTAATTCCTCTATTGACATAGATTTCAGCTGATCTGAACTAATTTTACTGTTAACTAAACGAGCGTCTAAACAAATACGAACTGTGCCGTCGGTCTTGGGTACCGTGATCAAAGAATTAACATACGGACTGTTAGAGTGCTCAATAATCCCATCTTCAAGCATCTGGTTAATTTGTGCCTCAACTGCACTCTGATAAGCGAAAGGTACAGGATATCTATGTCCTGTGAATACTGACCTATCAATAACGTTCAATGAATGTGTATAGCAATTGGCCATACCAATGCGATCCTCAAAAACTCTCCTATTACACCATAACACATCATAGAGCCGAACACATTGTTCCACCTCTATATTTCCCTGAAATGCAGCATCACGTAACGAGTCCTCTAGACTTCCGTTCGTAATCACACTGCCCACAAAACATGGAGAACCCCGCTCTACGGCTGCCGATACCTCATTTAAAGTACAAATCACACCTACAATACTACTCCTCTGAATATGGTCATTGAACGCTACTTCTACTTCAGAATCTCCCCATTTAAATTTCAAACTCCCTCCATCATAACATAAGTTACCAGACACTCTACTTAGCCACTCTGAACCCAAGATAACACTGAATACTAAATTTGGAATTACAAGGCAAATCTGCTTCTCTACATGATTATTAATTTTAATATCTACTAAAACTTGCTTAGAAATTACTTTAGACCTCTTCCCAACAGCTGTGATAACAAAAGTGCTTTTAATTGGCATCTCCTCAAAATTTACTCCAGTCCCTTTCATTTTATCATAAAATGCGCTACTTATGCAACTCTTCATACAACCACTATCAATTAAAACATCTGTGTACGCCTCGGACACGTTAAATTTAACTATGGGGCTCTTACTAGCCACTTCCTGAATAATACCTTCATCATTTAATTCATGTAATAATTCATTTCTTACATTTAGGTCATAGGGTTCCTGTATAATTGTATGGACAGGACATTTTACCGACTGAGATTCTGACCTTACTTCGCAGCCTGGTTCGCGTTTAAAGAACCGCTACAGCTGGCCGTAGTACTACTAACTACTGAACTGGTCTGGTTGTTCTGGGCTGTGTTGTCATTGTTTGGCTGTATATTACTACCACTAGGCTGTCCTCTTCCTTGACCCCTAGTCTGGTTGTAATTATTGTCATTATAATTTCTCCCTTGATTTCCCCTGAAATCATTGTTTCTCCCTTGATTTCCCCTGTAATCATTGTTCCTCCCTTGATTTCCCCTGAACTCATTGTTCCTCCCTTGATACTGATTACCATAGCCATTTCCTCTGTTCTGATTTAGCTGATTGTTATTATTTCTATTTTGAGCGTTGGCCCCTTCGCCACCGTTCCCTTGAACTTCCTGATGCCTGGATCATTAGGCCTATTATTATTATTACCCTGGTTCCTATTGAAATTGTCCTCATAACCCCCTCTCCCTAGTGCATCAAATGTGCTTAACAAATTTTCTACTTGTGATATAGTCTTTACATTCTGGATACAAGCAGCCTCCTTGATCCTATAGGGAAAGTGCCTAAGTAGCAACCTTACCACATCACTTTCCTCCTTCAAGCCATCCAGATATTTACACACTAATACCTGCCCTAAAAGTATTCGGTCATGGTGGAGCTTCCTTTAGGGTTATATTTACCACACACTATTCCCTCACGATGCTACGACTGAATAACCTCATTCCAGAACTTTTCACAGAATTTCATTTTAAAGTCATTTATATCAGTAAACTTGTCTCTGTAGACAGCAAACCAATTCCTCGTTTCCCCCACAAACACTTGTTCTAAAATTTCAACTACCTGGCACCACTCAATACTACCATCTTCCAACCTCTCCCCAAATTTATTTTCTATAGAATTCATGAACTCCATTGGGCACCCTTGTCGATTGCTGAACTTCCACAATTCTACCTCCCTGTGTGTGCTATTCACAAAAACTGGCCTATTCTGACTATTTTCTTGCCTGATCCTAGCTTTTAATTTTAATTCTAATTCTGCGATTTTCTCCTCAGCCTTCCTCTCAATACTGTTTACTGTTAATTTAATGTTTCCTTCTGATTCTTCTACTTTATCATATAGCTTTGCTTGTTTCTCCTCAATCTTGCTAATGCTCTCTCTATTACTCTCTCTTAAATCATTTACTTCTGCAACTATTTGTGAGTGGACTTTCTCAACCTTAACCTCTTTAGTTGATACTTGAATCTTGTCAATTTCTCCCCCCAATTTCTTTTTAACCTGCAGTGTTTCTAATTTAACTAATTCCTTTAAATTTTCAGCCTGTGTGCTGATTCTACTTTCCAACTCCTCCTGTACTTTTCCTAATTTCTTGTCTACATCTGTAATGATCTCTTTAACCTTCTCTTCCATTACTCCTCTGATTTCTCCTCTAATCTGCTCCATTTTCACACTAATTTCCTTGTTGTTCTTATCTAATTTTGCATTATTCTGTTCTAATTTTTTATTTAAAGCTTCTGTACTTTCTTTATTTTCCCTACTGTTTTGTTCTAATTTGGCGTTTAAGGCATCTGTACTTTCTTTATTTTCCCTACTGTTTTGTTCTAATTTAGCGTTGTTTTGTTCCAGTTTAGCATTTAAAGCGTCTGTACTTTCTTTATTTTCCCTACTGTTTTGTTCTAATTTTGCATTTAAGGCATCACTACTAACTTTGTTCTGATACATGAACTCGAGAAGTAAATTTTTTAATTCTGGTTGGCCGCCTACACTCCCTGTTTCAGTATCGGGATTTACCTCCGCTACCCCGGTACTACCGTCACTCGACATACTGCTCGTATCATCACTCTCCAGTTGATGACCACTACGTAACCTCATCTGTCTTTCTTTCTCAACCCCCATAATGATATACACTGATACAGACAAATAACCCCCAAAATACAGGCACAGAAATATATACCCTTCTCCTTCCACAAATGTTATTAGGTTTTCAGCCCCAAGTTGTCGGCGACAAGTGTAACGTTAATTAGTGCCCCTTGTTGGTAGCGACAAGTGTAACAGTTTGGCTGCCCCTAACTGTTGGATGATAAATGTAACTGTTTACTTTTGCCTAAGCTATGTTGTTTTAATGGGCACCAAGACCTCAACGCAATGCTGAAAACTAAATTTGTATTTAACAACGTCTAGCTCTGGTAGAACACCTTCAAGAATCTATTCACTCAGATCGTGGTATGATTTGATCATTAATCCAACAAAAAATTGTATCAGGAGAAGGAATTGGTCTATATTTAATGCTACCTACTGAAAGCAAAGATTGCATTGTAAAAGAATTGAATTTATTATATAAAACAAGTATAGCAAAATTAATAATAATAATAATAAGTTTAAAATTTAAATTGGAGCGTTGCGATTTTAATATTACCGATAGAAAATTACGTGAAAACGGAGTCTGATAAATTATTGATTTTACTCTTAATCCCAAGCTATGAAGTTACTGAAATATGAAATATAAAACAAAGAGAAACGAGAGATTGCGTATTTCTGCGTCATTCGCGCTTACCACTGGAAATGGCCGAAGCCTTTCCCTCGTACTGGATGATGCTGTGAGCTTCCCACAGTCTCCTGGATGTCGTCATCTTCGTCGATGTTTGATGATATACTGGTAGATTTGAAGATTTATGGTCCGAACCTCGGAACCAACACGTACAACCACACTGGTTAAGTTTTACAAAAGTTAGTCCTCCACTCCACGGAACATCGGAGCGACTCCCGCGTGCAACCGTACTCGTTAAGTTCTACACAGATTGTCCTCTATTCCACGGAACATCGGACGATATATGCCCCTGTCGGCTCCCCACCTCGGTACCGACTTCCAGCTTACGTGGTCTCTACTGATTGGCTCTGCCACCCCGCTACTTCCCCTTCTCTGGCTCATTACACACGGCGCGCGGATGATGAAGTCGATTTCCGTTCCAACTATCCGCCTTTTCTTGACGCTGCAACCCAAGCTTGCGTAATACTTCTTGACAAGAATCAGCCCGTATCTGAATTTCCAGTGAGTCATGTCTCTCATAATATCCTAACTGACGAAACTCCGTAAAATTCCGTAATCACATAATTTTCTACGATATTGTCGTTCGTAATAATTTGCATGATAGCGTTTTCTAAGACATAGAAAACCTATCTGTATGCTTATAATTTTTATAAAATGCTCCGAAAATATCTTAATAATAATAATAATAATAAATTAATAATAATAATAAATTAACATGAAAAATTCTCTTGGCTGAACAATTTGCCGCGTAAATAAATATGGACTGGCTTCCTACTGACTTATGCCAGTGACATAAAATAAACCTCGAAAAACACGTTACAACGTTATCGCTTAGGGTTTGATCATTTTATTACTATTCAAGAGGCTGTCTCATTTTCTCTTTAGTCATTTGTTGAGACACCATGGGGTTAGCAGACAGTCATTTGAAAAAGCATATTATTAGAGCAAGAAATAATTTTTGCCAAAAGTTTCGTCAATTGAAACGATCATGTGCGGATAATGCTTTGTTTATTCAACAACAGTTAGCGCCTCCTCTAAAAGCCATGTTTAAACCACCTTACAAGCCATCTGAAACGCTACCCACAGTTTCACAAGCAACGCAGACTCTACAAGAGGTCCCTGTGGAAGAGGAACAAGAGGAATTGATTAGTTCTAGCGATGTTCAAGTGTTTACTCCTCAAAAATCAACACCCCTTCAACAGTAAAAAAAAAAAACGGTCATTGCTGAAACACCTTCCACTTCCAAGCAGCGTACGTAGTCTGAAATCTTGTCCGCACCTCAAAATACTGCAGAATTAAAACACATTTTAATAAAATATTATGGATCAAAGCTAGAGCCCTATCTGACAAATCTATTTACTGGTAAGACAGATACTACGTATGGTGTCCGCTATCAAGATGATGGTTTTAAAATTGGTGATTCATCTATTAAATTTACTCGTACTAGTGTCATTATTAAAAAATAAACTATAAATTAACACCAGGCCTGTTAAAGCTTGTTATATTCTCGTACTCCATCTTCAGAGGATTATACGTCTAATGATCGTGTCAAATATAGATCCTTTTTATTGGAAATCAATGCCTACAAAAGAGAGTATAAACCCTCTCAACAAATTTATGCAAATATATCTAAAAATATAGAACCATCATTGCGAAAATGTTTAGTGGGTGTGCAGTGTCAGCTTCGGGAGTGACATTTAAACCATTAAACCCCCTTGAGGATGTTACCTACTGGCATAATCCCAGTTGCCGGAGACTTAAACTGTAGGATCGATAAACCCAATGAAAAACAGAAATAGTGGTCGAGTACCCAATGGAGGAAGGTTTCACACTAGCTAACTGGAAGAGGAAACGAACTTTGGACACAATGGCTCTAGTGACATTGACCTTGTTTTCTACAAAGGTAATGAAATAATCATCAAGAGACAGGAAGGGCTCTGGACTTCAGGTGACTCCCTCTTGAGGAAACATATTCCAATAGCGACAGGCATAATACTATCAAGAACTTCCCAATCAATGACGTTAACTACAACTACTGACATAAACCATCGCGAAGGTTGGACAAGGACAAGTTAAATCAATTAACCGCGTGAAGGCGGAAGATCTCGTCTCAAGTGGGAAAACGAATGATGCACTCAACCTCATCATGAAGACGATACTGGAAGCAGCTGAACCAAGAACACATAGAAAAGCTCATAGCAAGTTTGACGCAGAATGCTACAAAAAAAGAAAGGAAACTCTAGCTGCCCTACATCGGACAAGAATTTCACAAACAGAGAAAGATCACATATATGCCTCCCGAAGGAAAAAATATAGGCTGCTTCTGAAGAAGAAGAAGAAGAGAGGCTTTCTAATTGAACGAGAAGCTGAGGCAATGATCGAGGAAGCAAGAAACGACCCTTTCCTATCGCTATGGAAGAAAATGACTCCAAGAGCCAAATAAATTCCACTTAATAAATGGGAATCTCACTTCCAAGCAATTATGAATAAATCGGACGGGGACGTAGCGTTCACCAGAGACAGATGGAAAACTGTAGATCCTATGACAAGGACCATACATGTCAAAAAACTCACAACATCATCCAAGGAAATAAAAAACATCGTCAGAAGATCAGAAAAACGAAAAGCACCGGGACCGGATCAAATCTGTATAGAGAACATCAATGAATCTCTCGAGACGCTACTACCACTGTGGACGAATATCTTCATTATCTAATTAAGCTAAGTTATTCCAGACACATGGAGGAAATCGATCGCCAATGTGCTCTACAAAGGAAAGTGCAACTCAGGTGACCCCAATGCATATAGAGGAGTGGCGCTAGAAAACAACTTCTTCAAGATATATATATGTAGATAGTCGCGGCTAGGCTAGAACCAGAAGTCACAATTCCAGAATGCCAATTTGGCTTCACCAAAGGGAAATCAACCCATCATGCAGTCCGGTGACTGTTGGGAGAATAGAAGAAGCCTTAAGGATACCTAAAGGGAAATACTTCACTGTATTCATAGACTACATTAAGGCATTTGACTCACTCGAATGAAATCTACTGAGACACAAAATAAAAGGCATGATTCGCATAGAGCACCTACTCATCCATGTATTGGAAGACGTCCTCCAATTTAACTACATCGAATTTGACGATGGTGTCAGCAGCTCAATGACTATCACACAGACGAATGGAGTCCTCCAGGGCGACCCCATAAGCCCGATATTAATCAACATAATGACAGCAGATAGCGTTGAGTAAAGAAGACAACCACGTAAATCATATATGCAGACGACATGGTATTAGGCTCGCCCAATCAAGAAAAGCTGCAGGAAACCTTGATGGAACTGGAAAAATGGGTAGAGAAAAACCAGAAAACGCATCAGATGATTTTCAGGAAGGGAGGGAGAATATCACAAAACTTCATAATGACGCTCCACAGTCAACCACTAACGATAGTAAGACTTCCTCAAGCCAAAGGTCTCCTCAAGGCATCCTCAAGAAATGTCTCTGAATTCCACCATTTTTAGATTCAAATACGCAGGCGTAACCCTTCAAACGACAGTGAGCTCGTTCCGATGCCACATCCAGGACAGAACAGCAAAGCCCACGAAAGCAATATGCAGGGTAAAGAACATTGCAGCACTATCACTGAAGACAGCCATGAGGCTCTATGACACGACGATATCTCCCATAGTTACTTACGGAACTAATATAGGAAAAACTGACCATCACCGACTTAGAACGAATAGAAAAGGTGAAAGCACGATTCATAAAATGTGCTCTCAGGGTTGGAAAATATGCGCCATCTCGACTAATCTATGAACTTGCCAAGGAAACGTTTTGCATGGAGGACCTCCGATACACATGCCTTCTACTGAGGCTTCCATCAAATTACTGGAGCGTAGGAGAAAGAAGAGAGCAGAGATAGACATTGACTTCTACGGTTCATCAGCGATGAAATATGTGTGTGAATTATGCAGACGGAGGTGTACGCTCTATCATATCACAGTGTGCCAGAAGAGGACGAAATCTTTGACTGATTAGAGTAGTTAAAACTAATACCCATTCGGGTAAAAGATATTTCACTATTATGTAACTTATTTTAGCTTGTAATTAATGCTCTTTCGAGCGCACCTTAATAAATTATAATCCCATTAATCTAGTCCAGCGGTCTTGCATGCTTCACGTCAAGCTGGGCACACCGGTCACGATTGGGAAATCAAATAAATTGAACAAAAACTTCGAAATGCCAAAATTATTGTTTAAACCCTCACCCATCAAAGAGGAAATAGCTAGCGAGTTGTATCGCCCTGCTATGCGTAACTATCAGCGACTCAAGGTTATTTCACGGGGTGTGGATGAACTTTGGAAGGCCGATTTGGTTGAGATGATACCTATGCTAGCATTAACGATGGTGATGGCTATATACTGACTGTCATTGATGTATATTCCAAAATGGCCATTTTTCAACCATTGAATCGCAAGTCCGGCCCTCTAGTCACCAAGGCCTTTAAACGTATTATTCAACAATCCAAACGTTAACCCCAGCTTCTACAAACAGACCAGGAAATAATTTTTCAACAACGATTTCTCCTGTTTTCTCAAATCTTTGGATATTAACCATTACACCACGTACATCGATATTAAAGCCAGTGTCGTTGAGCGGTTTAATCTCACGCTAAAAAGCCATATGTGGAAAGAGTTTACAGCTCGAGGGTCCCATCGCTGGATAGACTTAATACCAGAGCTAATGTCACGTTACAATGATACCAAACACATAACGATTGGGACAAAGCCACCACTGGTCACAAAAAATATTCCGTGGCTGGATAAACCGTTTAACCCCATAAAAACAGCTGATGCTAAACGTCACCACCTTAACATCGGTGACCATGTCCGTGTGAGCAAATTCAAGTCTGTCTTCGACAAGGGCTATATCCCAAATTGGTGGACAGAACTATTTCGTATTTGTCATGTTAACCTGGACAGCCCAGTCACCTATTTACTAGAGCACCTCAACCATCAACCCACAAAAGGCAGGTTTTATCTCCAAAAACTCTGAAAGGCAGCGTTTCAAAATCATTCCCTTGTGGAAAAAGTGTTAAAACAAAAAGGAAACAAAATGTATTGAACCCTTATTGATCTACGATAAATAAGTTTTCATAATTTATTATTATTATTACTGCAGCCCAGACAGTACTTGAGGAAGTTGACGAGAATAAAGGCAGGGTAGCGTGTCGCAATGATTGCCACATAAGGAGAGCTTGTAGCTATTCTTGAAGAACGGCCTGGAAAACTTGAGTTCAAGGCCAAATTGTGTAACAACTTGCACCAGAATTGGAAACATAAAGGAATGGTCACGAGTTACTTACAACCGACCTGAGATTGAATCAACCAATCGGGAGAGACCACGCCAATATCACGCGATGGAAGGCGTCAGTGGTAAAAAGCGCGCGGAATTGATTATCTAAAGAACCGCTGATCGGAATTATCTCCGCACGAGTGCGATGAGACGTTTGATTTATTTGATGAAGATTGACACTAGTCCCATCTGTGTGTGATGAAAACTCTGGAAATTTTTTCTAAATCCACCCCACTCTTCCGTACCCTGTCAGTTTCTAATAAATTGTCCGACGTGAAGCTGTTCGATGTCTTTCTGTGTGCGAGCTCTGTGAGCTAACTTCACGCCCGTTTGTATAACGATTTTAACGCTCTGATATAGTTTGAAGTCTTTTCTGTTCGTGAGCTCTGTGAGCTAACTTCACGCCCGTTTGTATAACGATTTTGACGCTCTGATATATTTGAAGTTATTTTATTTGTGAGCTCTGATGAGCTAAATTCACGCTAAGTTGCGTAACAAATTTTAACGCTCTTAATTATTTTGAAGTCAATTACTTTGTGAGCTTTGTGAGCTAAATTCACGCCAGCGTGCGTGGTGATTGAAACTTGTAATATTATCTTAAAGACAACTATTTCAGCTCTTATGGGCAAGACTTGTAAACGTTCTAAGTAGCGCTCACCCGAGCGAAGGTCAAAGCAGCGCAGAGCAGTAGATTACCGAGCGTGATAGCGACTGTGAGTCAGGCAGTCTTTGTAACTTGTTTGTCGAGCCAGTGGCGTTGGACTCGAAGTGTGTATTTAATGTATATTTTTTTAAGTGTATTTTTCATGTGTGTATTGCGCGTGTGTGAGCGATATTTAGGGAAAGTCTTCGTAATTAATCGCATAGGACTATTTGTGGGCGAATTTAGTAACCCACAAGCGATTATAGCCAGGTCGAAATATAATCATTGAACTTTTCTTCCAAGGAGACTACATCAAGATGTCCAACGTGTGGTCAGGAGTTGGGATGACGTCCGGCGCTTCAACGAAGACGAATATGGAGTGCTAACTTTTCCATAGGGGAAATGGGCTGAGATGGATGTCATAAGTTCTGCAAGCTGAGACGGTGACGTACAACAATTGATTATTCAATTATGTAGTTATATTGACGGGGGAACTTTTGTAAATAGTTAATTTTAGTCTTTTCTTGTTTAGAGGGTTTTTTCTTTGTACCGGCACTAATTGATTTAAATGTACGTTGGCGCGTGGCCAAAGTGTTTGTTGTATATTTGTTTTTCTTGGAGTCATATTTAATGTGCACGGCGCGTGTACTTCATGTTTATCCATGCAAATGCGAAGCCCGTTACATTCGATAAATGGTGCTTTATTAAAGTTCATATTTGTGATAGGATAGGGAGGTAATTACTGTAAGATGTTTGCTGAACAGGTTATTATTCATATTAGGGTTGCCAAGTGCAACGATTTAAGATGTAATTGTAGAACACCTTCGTTCTAATTTGATAGATTTTTTTTGGAGTCCATTTCAGGTTAATTAGTCACGGCGTGGAACGGTGGCGCCAGCAAGTGGAAAATATTTATGTCTTTTTATTTCAGGGTCTGTCAAACCCATACGTGTGATTCTGTGTGTGTTATTGTGTCAGGTGTGTGTGTTGATTCTACGTGAAGAGGGGTAGAGGTCCTACCGCCCTCGTATTTTGTTGTTGTATTTTGATGGAAAGGCAGGGTGCTCTAGGGAGACCGCTGTTCCTTGTCCATTATGCTGATTTCTTGGATTTCCTAGTGGAAATGCCGGGATATTTTGTTCTGACACACACACACGTATTATTGTGCTTTGGGGGCACGCTTCTTCGATACACACGTGGGTTGACAGATATGCAGATTTCCACAAATCGCCCGTCTCGCCTGGTGACTTATTTTTGGATAGGCAGTCCTGTTGTCCCGACTGGCCCCTTTAAGCTTTCATGTAGCAAACCTGTTCATTGTGATGGTAATTTTTGAACCATAATTAATTGGGGAGTTCGCCATGTGTGTGACGGATTGTTGCATGTTGTATGGATAGAATATTTGTGTTAATAATGTAAATGTTGGCTTTGAGCCTATTGATCTTGTTTATGACTCAATTCATGTAATTTTAGTATGTCACACCCGTGTGGTGTAGTGGTAGTGTACTTGTAAATTTGACGGCGGTCATATGTGGATTTCTTTTATTGGCCACGTGTTAACTTACTTGTGTTGATTTGTGTGAGAAGTCCTAAGTTTTTAGGCAGTAATGTTTTTGCTATTGCAGTTTGATTCCAATTTCACTCGGAAATTATTGTGTTATATATTTTAAGTATAGGAAGTGTCGGTTTAGTTTTAAGTGTTGTATAGTTGTTCCCCGCGTCTGTCTAGCTCTAAGCAATGTGGATTCGTCGTCTGAATGTTCATTCTGGATGATGACGAATCATGCATTCGATTGTACACATTGTGAAGCATGCAGAACGACACGCGCGCATACATTGTCACTTTTGTTGATTTTCTTAAGGACACTTTGTCCGTGTATTTAATCTCTCCAGAGATGTTGGCCTAGTTTTGGCGTATTTTAATATTTCAGTGGGAGTCTTTTGGGAGTTTGTTTTGTTAATTCTTTTGTATAGTTAGGTGATTTGTTATTAAATTCATTTGTTTTAACCCTGGCTTCACTTTTTCCTGCATGTTATTTTGTTATATGTTACCCTGCATGTTAATGAAGCGCTTTAACAACAACTTACGATATGGACTGTTACACCCCCCGAAATAGAGTCTCATAAGCTTCTTTGCAAGGGTTCAGTATGTTAAATTATTGGGATTTAGCTCAGCCTTCAATTCATGGATCAATAAATCAGATTTTGTGTGAACCCATGTGTCTGTTATTTACTGGCTCATGCTTGCTAAACCTATACTCCCTCTGTACTGCACTGAGGTCTAGTTGCAAGTTCCAATGGTCAAAGACTTGTAAGTAAGAGTAACTGTTATCAGCGACAGATCTCACTCCCTCTCCCTCTCTCCCACACTCTCACCACCCCTCTCTCCTTCTCCTACACTGTCGGTGACGTCCAAGGCCAACACCTACATGATATGCTTCATGTATAAAGTTCTGACTCAGCTTAGAAAAAGAGACTCCGCATTTTCTCTGCGTTTGACCTTCAACTGTCCTGTCTCTCATACGTGTTTCCACAGCTCAGCAAATTCCTAAGATAATGTTATCAAGTCGTGGTGGTAGTGGGGGACTGGTTAGAAGACCAGGTCTGTTCTGTTTTGTCTTGCAGCTACAAACACTCGGACTCGCTAGCGGCTACCGGCTAGAATATATAAATCATACATTTCATTTAACCATTCAAAGCCGTACTTCATCCTAAATCTATCTCATCCCAACTATTCCTCTTACCTTTCTTTCCGCTTAGCTGCCCAGCGTCTACAGCGTCACACCGCGCAAAGCGACACTTCACATAACCATCTACCATTATTGGTTCACAGTCTATCAAGGGAAACAAAAGTCCATGACCCTTAAAATGAATAATCGCATGCCGTCCAATGACCATTGGTTTGCGAAATATCGATTGATCTATTGAGCACAGCCACCATGGCCGGCGACATGCTCGTTTAAACACAACCGGCACTGTCTCTCTCTACTACCACTATAAAAATAAAAATAAACATTTAAAAAAATGTTTGTTTTCAAAATGTGTCGTTAGGCCCTTAGTCAAATTTTTGGGGAAAATAATTAATACATTCAAGAGGTGAACGTCACTCCAAGTCATTTTACACCTCGTACACGTCTCTAGAATTATTGGTTCATAAGATATAACGAAAATTCTAAAAAAACATTCGTTTTCCCCTAAAATCCGTTTCCCTCATTCTCAAATAGTCAACCTATAAGAAAATAAGCTCTCCATAAGATAGATCAGAAAAATACCCTTAAAACGACTCCTTCACTTCACCCTCAATCACCATTCCTTCCCCAAATATTACCAGATAACCATATAGCCACAACCCCCCCCCCTCCCCCCGGACTCACAACCGTCTAAGTTGGAGAGCTGTCACTACCTCATTACTACACTTTTTATCCTCGAGACCTAGGACTTATTTTAGGGGTAGAGGGCGTAAAGACCTTTAATTTAAGTCAAACACACTTCCTTGTAAAATTCCTAATTTCCGAAATATAGCCAATTTTAAAAATTGAACTTCTTTGGGAAAAAATATAAAGTTTTGTTTTAACAATAAAGGACACAAAGACCGTTCGTGTGAGCCATTGCACAACGCTCTTTCATTATTAGATTTGAACATATAGCCTACTTTCACAAACAAAAATTTTCAAAACATTTTTAAAAAATATTATATTAAAAGTCAGCCTCTTGCTTCATATCTATACCATACCGAAAACAACTGTGAACCCGAGGGACTAGCCAGATTCACTCGCTAACCCGCGCCAGCTAATAGCATAGCGCGGCGATGCCTATTTATCTCAATTCGCTAGGCTCGCTGTGCCGTACGTAATCGTTATTTCTCTCCGCGCACGAAAATAATTAACTCTTCGATTATTTTGATGACCCTATGTTACAGAGCTAAAAATTTTGAAGCTGACTGTCCGAACCCTTTGGTACTACGACCAGCCGTTCGGAAGAAAACATCCGACCTTGAACTGAAGGGATAATTAGAGAGAGAATGATTTAGGTGTTGAAATATTTAGGTTCGCTGGGGAAGATAACGAAGAGTTCTTGGGGAAATACGAACTACAGTATTTATAGAGTGATAGTATTGCAGTATCACTTCAGTGTACAGCAGTGGAGCCTTAAGACGTGCTGTGAGGTGAAGTTTTACATTGCTATCAATGTCCCTTAGCAAGCCGAGTGGTAGTCGTGCAGGTGACAGGGGTAGTACTCGTAACGTTTTACACAGTCAGGCGAGAAATATCATTTTCAGTGTGTACAGCTTTTTCAAGAAGCTTTCGAATACAGAGTGCGTGATAACACTAATTTCTTGCAGAACCGGGAGCTGGCGGCTTAAGTTTGCGTTGTAAGTTCAAATACCGTGCCCAATATTCTGTCTGAGAGTTGAAATAATATTGAAACAGGGAATTTTCCTATGTTTAGATCATCGGGCACACACCACATAGTTCAGAAACGTGCAACAAATTTGGATGACTTTGACGTGTGTGTTTTTCGTCAAAAAATATTCGATTTGTAGGATCAAGGTGAATTTCCGACGGCTCAGTTTTACCTTGTCAGGCATAGTGTAACCCGTTCTAACCCTCAAACCAAAACTAATTTTCTTGATAGCCTGGAATCGAATACGGACCTGATGGGTGACAGCTAACTATGCTAGCCTCTACACCACATGGTGATCCCCGTTAAACGACCCCATTCTTTTAGCTTATAAAGAGTCCACAACCAATGTTACACAGAAAGACATGCAGTATAATTTACGTCATGTAAAATAATAATAATAATAATAATAATGGAGTGGGGGAAAAGAGTAAATTTACCAAGTAATGCAGTCACTGAGCATTTGCTCCTTATGATGTATATCTGGGATTGTAAATGTTTTCTTTCCAGCAAATATGCTGAGAATATGAATGCGCATGCGCAAAGTAAATCATAATAATGTACAGCCTCACATGGACTGAATACTGCGTACACGAATAACTTTTGAGTGGAAACGAATATTAATAGGCTATCTGCCTCATATCACAATAATTGTACAATATCACAATTATTGTATGAATACGCGAACTTCGTTGGAAGCATGGATATCTCTATGATAGACTCTCCATTTCGTACATACGGTACATTTAAATTTGGAGCGCCTTGTGTTCAGGGTGATGGTTCTGTGTATACTGCGAGCAGCTGCGAGCGTAGAGCCGTGCATTTTTTGCTTGAATCTCCGTGGCAACAGCGTTCGACAGGACGCACGCTACTGGACGAGCCCATGTTCACAGTTGTTTTGGGCCTGGTATAATCATAAATGATGCTCAAAGAGTTCTTCTGCCTTACAAACTGTCGAAAATACAGATAATTGGTATATCATAAACATCCTTTTGCTCACGTAATCCAGTAGATGAGAGTGACGGGTCTAAAGCAGGGGCAAGTGAATAGGAAACCCGCAATACATTTAGTTTAAAATAATTAATATCTCGCGAACCCATGGTTAGATTTGGACATGTGTCATGTCGTAGGACTCCGAGTGACGCCCACTTTTCTATGGACGACTCGTTATATTTTAAAAAAATGTTTTGAAAATTTTTGTTTTTGAATGTAGGCTATATGTTCAAAACTAATAATGATAGAGCGTTGTACAATGGCTCACACGAAAGGTCTTTGTGTCCTTTATTGTTAGAACAAAACTTCATTTTTTTTTTCAAAAAAAGGTCAATTTTTAAAATTGGCTATATTTCGGAAATTAGGAATTTTACAAAGAAGTGTGTTTGACTTAAAATAAAGGTCTTTACCCTCTCTACCCCTAAAATAAGTCCCAGGTCTCTAGGAAAAAAGGTGTAGTAGTGAGGTAATGACAGCTCTACAACTTAGCAAGTTGTGAATCGCTGGGGGGGGGGGGGAGGGGGGGGGGGGTGTTGTGGCTATATGGTTATTTGGTGATATTTGGGGAAGGAATAGTGCTAGAGGGTGAAGTGAGGAGTCATTATAAGGGTATTTTTTCTGATCTATCTAATGGTGAGTTTATTTTATCGGTTGAAAATTTGAGAATGAGGGAAACGGATTTTAGGGTATAAATATGGTTTTTAGAAATTTCGTTATATCTTGCGAACCAATAATGCTAGAGACGTGCATGAGGTGTAAAATGACATGGAGTGACGTCCCCCTTTTTGAATTTATTATTTATTTTTCCAAAAGATTTGACAAAGGGCCTAACGACACTTTTAAAAAGAAATATTTTTTTGACTTTTTAATTTTATTTCAATAGTGGTATTAGAGAGAGAGACAGTACTGGTTGTGTTCAAACGAGCTTGTCGCCAGCCACGGTGGCTGTGCTCAATAGATCAATCGATATTTCGCGAACCAATTGTCATAGGACGGCATGCGATGACTCGTTTCAAGGGTATTTTCTTCGACCTTTTCTATGTCGCACTCATTGACTCAAAAGACGCAAAACAGCAAGGTCATGGACTTTTTTTTTACCCTTGATAGACCACAAACCAGTAATGGTAGATGGCTATGTGAAGTGTTGCTTTGCGCGGTGTGACGCTGTAGACGCTGGGCAGCTAAGCGGAAAGAATGGTAAGATGAATAGTTGGGATGAGATAGATTTAGAATGAAGCACGGCTTTGAATGGTTAAATGAAATGTATGATTTATATATTGTAGCCGGTAGCCGCTAGCAAGCCCGAGTGTTTGTAGCTGCAAGACAAAACAGAACAGACCTGGTCTGCTAACCAGTCCCCCACTACCACCACGACTTGATAACATTATCTAAGGAATGTGCTGAGCTGTGTGAACACGAGTGAGAGACGGGACAGTTGAAGGTCAAACGCTGAGAAAATGCAGAGACTCTGTTGCTAAGCTGAGACAGCACTTTATACTTGAAGCATATCATGTAGGTGTTGGCATTGGACGTCACCAGCAGTGTATGGGAGGGTGAAAGGGGTGGCGAGAGCGTGGGAGAGAGGGAGAGGGAGAGAGATCTGTTGCTGATAACAGTTACTCTTACTTACATGTCTTTAACCACTGGAATTTGTTTCTAGACCTCAGTGCAGTACAGAGGGAGTATAGGTTTAGCAAGCATAAGCCAGTAAATAACAGACACATGGGTTCACACAAAATCTGATTTATTGATCCGAGAATTGAAGGCTGAGCTGAATCCCAACCATTTAACATACTTTTTGTTTCCTTTTTGTTTTAACACTTTTTCCACAAGGTAATGTTTTGGAAACGCTATCTTTCGGAGTTCTTGGAGATAAAACTTGCCTTTTGTGGGTTGATGGTTGAGGTCCTCTAGTAAATATGTGACTGGGCTGTCCAGGGTGACTTTACGAATATTTTATAGTTCTCTCCCCCAATTTGGGATATAGCACTTGTCGAAGACAGATTTGAATTTGCTCACACGGACATGGTCACCGATGTATAGGTGGTTACGTTTAGTATCAGCTGTTTTTATGGGGTTAAACAGTTTATCCAGCCACGGAATATTTTTGTAACCAGTCGTGGCTTTGTCCCAATCGTTCTGAGTTTGGGATCATTGTATCATCTGGTATTAAGTCTCTCTAGCGATAGGACCCTCAAACTGTAAACTCTTTCCACGTATGGCTTTTTAGCGTGCGATTAAACCACAGGAGTAATGATTGTGTGTGTGTCCCAGTACTTTTCCTCAGTTTAAAACCAGGACTCTGAAATAATAGTTCAAAAATGTACCTTTTCGGATCTTCGTGGTAAGAGGACAAAGCTCAAAGGTTCTTGGCTCTCTGCTCAGTTGGCGGCTTGGCGGGAAACGGCAGAAGGAGCATAAATAGACTGTTTGCTCTGTAGAATAAAGGAATTACGACAAAGAAGGCAAGATGGCTTTTCCCATTTAAAGCCTAACGTAGTATTAAATCGTTTATAGAATACATTATGTTTAAAAATGTTGCCTTGCACCTAAAACTTGGGGGGGGGGGGTCGTCAACGGTCCCCTGTGTTTTACGCCCCTGGTACAATTATACAGTTAAATACTTTGATTATGAAACTTAGGCCTTTAACATAAACTATGCAGTGTCTATACTTGCAACGTTTGAACGATTTGATTGCAAAATTTGAATTTGCTGGAACTACCAAAATAATTGTTACCAGCCGATACTGGATTCTGAACACAATTAATGAGTTTTACTCGTTGTTAGAATACAAAATGAGTAAAAGCAAAGTATATTGCTCAGTTTACGGCTGCAAGCCGATGTATTCGAAGGCTATGGATATAAGTTTTCATTGTATTCCAAAAGATGCAAGTAACAATGGTCGAAATTTGGTGATAACGAATGAATACATCTTATATATAAAAGTGAAAGTCTGTATGTATGTGGGTATGTATGTGGGTCTGTTCCGTATACAAATCTACACCGTTCCGCCAATCTCAACCAAATTTTGCATACATATAGTTTGGGATCCAGAAGGAACCGCTGGCTACATGAATTTTCGATGGTCTTTCTCATTCTTCTGATATCGGCCCTTTTTCACTCGAGCACAGGCTAATCAAATCATAAAATATACTCATGAAGGAATGGCAAGCCAGATAGTTTCCATGGCAACATAGCTAAAGTCGAGACACGGCCGACTGGATGCCAGTTCTGCTCTGCACTACCGGTATAGAAAAAGAGGATCTTTACTTGAAATCCCGTTAGTTACTCAACTACTCACACAGCACTGTCAACCGAGTTTAGCATAACAAAGACTTGACACTATCATCTACTATATATATTTCTCAAATACCACTCACTCACTCATTCATTCATCACGAAATCTCAGAAACCACCGACGGATTGGAATGAAATTTGGTATGCAGCTTCCAAAGGGCCGCAAATGCCCACTAAGAGAGGATTTTTGGATATTCAGGTTCTAAAGGGGTGTTAAGGGGGTAGACCTGCATTTCATTGAATTGCAATATCTCCCGATTGGTTTCATTGGGGGATGTGATACTCGGCATGTAAACTCATCCTTAAAAATAAGAAGACACGAGTCTGAGGGTTTTTGGATGTGGTGTATATCATGAGGTGAAAGGGGTAAAAAGTGGGGATCGAAAGATTCCTAACGGAGTGTGTATCTCTTTAACGACATTGGTGAGGAGTTTGAAACTCAGCGGAAAACAATCAGCATACAAAATACGTAAATATGTGTTTGACCGTTTATTCATAAATCCAATATAAGGGGCCCATGGGGAGGGGTGAAATTCTGGGGGGGGGGACAGGAAGAAAGTGTCCTAACTGATTGACTGACTCACTTACTCATCAAACTCAGGGGAAAAACTGCTTTAAAGTAAGTAAATAGCTGTTCGACAGTTTTTTATTAAATCAAATTTAAGGGGTCATGGGGAGGGGTGAAATTCTGAAAAAAGAAAATTGAAAGATAATGTCCTGACTCACTCACTCACTCACTCACACACTCATCATCGCCCAGCCAAAATTATTGAAGTTAGAAACATGACAGTTTGGGGATATGTTCATTGTATGTCAAAACCGTCTACTAAGGGAGGATTTTCGGATATTCAGGTTCTGAAGGGGTCTTAAAGGGGTTAAACCTGCATTCCATTGAATAACAATATCTCCCGATTGGTTTCATTGGGGGATATGATACACGACATATAAACTCATCATTAAAAAGGAAGAAGACACGTCTCTGAGGGGTTTTCGATGTGGTGTATATTATGAGGTGAAAGGGGTGAAAAGTAAGAATTGAGAGATTCCTAACGGAGCGTGTATCTCTTAAACGACATAGGCGAGGAGTTTGAAACTCAGCGGAAAAAAATCAGCATAAAAAATAAGTAAATATGTGTTTGACCGTTTTTTCATAAATCCAATTTAAGAGGCCCATGGGGAGGGGTAGAAATTCTGGGGGGGTGGGGGGAAACAGGAAATAAAGTGTCCTAACTGATTGACTGACTCAATCACTCATCAAACTCGGGGGGGGGGGGGGGACTGCTTTAAAGTAAGTTAATAGCTGTTCGACAGTTTTTTTTATCAATCATATTGAAGGGGTGCATCGGGAGGGATGAAATTCTGAAGGAAAAAAATGAAAGAAAATGTCCTGACTCATTCACTCATGATCGCCCAGTCAAAAATATTGAAGTTGGAACCATGGCATTCTGGGGATATGTTCGTTGTATCTCAAAACCGGACACTAAGGGAGGATTTTTTGATATTCAGGCTCTAAAGGGGTCTTAAGGGGGTTAAACCTGCATTTCATTGAATAACAGTATCTCACGAGTGGTTTCATTTGTGGATGTGATACTCGGCATATAAACTAATCATTAAAAATAAGCAGACATGTGTCTAAGGGTTTTTCGATGTGGTGTATTATTATGAGGTGAAAGGGGTGAAAAGTGGGGGTTGAGGATTCCTAACGGAGCGTGTAGGCCTATCTCTTAAACGACATAGGCGAGAAATTTGAAACTTAGCGAAAATAAAATCAGCTAAAAAATTAAGTAAATCGGTGTTCGACCGTTTTTTTCATAAATTAATTTAAGGGGCCAATAGGGTGGGGTGAAATTCTGGGGGGATAAAGGAGAGAAAGTGTCCTAACTGACTGACTAACTCACTCACTCATCAAACTCACGGGAAAAAGACAGCTAAAAAAATAAGTTAATAGGAGTTCAAGCGTTTTTTCATCAATCCAATTTAAGGGGCCCATGGGGAGGGGTGATTTTCTGGTAAAAATAATTGAAAGAAAATGTCCTGTCTGACTCACTCACTCATCACGCCCAGAGAAAACTATTAATGTTGGAAAAATGAAATTTTGGGAATATGTTCGCTGTATGCCAAAACGTCAACTAAGGAATGACTTTCTTTTATTCGGGTTTTAATGAGATGTCAAGGGGGTAAACGTGCATTTCATTGAATAACGATATCTCATGAGTTGTTTCTTTGGGGATGTGATATTCGGTATATAAACTAATCATTAAAAATAATCAGACATATATCTAAAGGTTTATCGATGTGGTGTATATTATGAGGTGAAAGGGGTGAACATTGGGGGTTGAGGAATTCTTAACGGAGCGTGTATCTCTTAAACGACATAGGCGGGAAGTTTGAAATTCGGCGGGAAAAAACAGCTTAAAATACAAGTAAATATGTGTTCGACCGTTTTTTTTTCATAAATCCAATTTAAGGGGCCCTTGGAGAGGGGTGAAATTCTGGAAAAAAAACAGGAAAGACAGTGTCCTAACTGATTGACTCACTTACTCACTCATCAAATTCAGGGGGAAAACAGCTTTAAATAAGTAAATAGGTGTTCGACCGTTTGTTTCATAAATCCAATTTAAGGGGTTCATGGGGAGGGGTGAAATTATCAAATATAAATGAAAGAAAATGTCCTGACTGAATCACTCACTCATCATCGCCCAGCCAAAATTATTGAAGTTGGAAACATGAGATTTTGGGGATATGTTCGTTTTATGTCGAAAACGTCCACTAAGGAAAGAGTTTTGAATATTCAGGTTCTAAATAGGTGTTAAGGGGGTAAACGTGCATTTCATTGAATAACAATATCTCACGAGTGGTTTCATTTGGGGATGTGATACTTGGCATATATACTAATCATTAAAAATAAGCTGACACATGTCTAATGGTTTTTCGATGTAGTGTATATTATGAGGTGAAAGGGATGAAAAGTGGGGGTTGAAAGATTCTTAACGGAGCGTGTATCTCTTAAACGACATAGGCGAGGAGTTTGAAACTCGGAGGAAATCAATCAGCTTAAAATAAATAAATAAATAAATAAATAAAATAAATAGGTGTTCGACCGTTTTTTCATAAATCCAATTTAAGGGGCCTATGGGGAGGGGTGAAATTCTGGAAGAAAAACGTCCACTAAGGAAGGATTTCCCGATGTTCACTCTCATCGACCAACCAAAACTATTAATGTTAGAAGAATGATATTTTGGGGATATGTTTGTTGTGTGTCGAAAACATCTACTAAGGAGGGATTTTTGGATATTCAGGTTCTAAAGGGGTTAAACCTGCATTTCATTGAATAACAATATGACACGACTATGATGCGAGCGAAGCGAGACTAAAAATGAGATGGTGTGTGTCTGTGTATTACTCAATCACGCAAGTACCACTGGTCCGATTTACATGAATTTCACATGGAAGTAGCAGATTTACCTGGTTAACATACAGGTTACTTTTGATTTCAATACTTTGCACTATTCAAAGATGGCGACCATTTTAGTGACGTCACTCTACCCTTTGGTTTTAAACTTTCATATTTCCATTCCAAATAAAAAGAGAACGCTAAGAAATAGCAAACTTTTGATGGCACATACGAGGTTAAAAATTGCATTTTCCATCCGAAATGTATCTCCAACCGTTAGCGAGTAAAACCTAAATGTGTGCTCTAAAACACGGTCAAGGCAGAGCGGTGTAGTTGGACAAAATGTTCCATCCTTAAACTCCCTCTGCTCAGCACCTCGCCTATCCCCTCTTTTAACTGTCACCTTCTCATTTTAATTTATTTACGACCCGTAGCGAAGCACGGGTACTTCAGCTAGTCTTATATATAAAAGTGAAAGTCTGTATGTATGTGGGTATGTATGTGGATCTGTTCCGTATACAAATCTACACCGTTCCACCAATCTCAACCAAATTTTGCATACACATAGTTTAGGACCCAGAAGGAACCGCTGGCTACATGAATTTTCGATAGTCTTTCTCATTCTTCTGATTTCGGCCCTTTTGCACTCAAGCACAGGCTAATCAAATCATAAAATATACTCATGAAGGAATGGCAAGGCAAATAGTTTCCATGGCAACATAGCTCAAGTCGAGACACGGCCGTCTGGATGCCATTTGCGCTCTGCACTACCGGTATAGAAAATGAGGATCATTACTTGAAATCCCGTTAGTTACTCACCTACTCACACAGCACTGTCAACCGAGTTTAGCATAACAAAGACTTGACACCATCTTCTACTATATATTTGTCAAATACCACTTACTCACTCACTCATTCATTCATCACGAAATCTCAGAAACCACCGAACGTATTGGAATGAAATTTGGTATGCAGCTTCCTCAAGGGACGCAAATGCCCACTAAGAGAGGATTTTTACATATTCAGGTTCTAAAGGGGTGTTAAGGGGGGTAGACCTGCCTTTCATTGAATAGCAATTTCTCCCGATTGGTTTCATTGGGGGATGTGATACTCGGCATATAAACTAATCATTAAAAATAAGAATACATGTGTCTGAGGGTTTTTCGATGTGGTATATATTATGAGGTGAAAGGGGTGAAAAGTGGGTATTAAAAGATTCCTAACGGAGCGTGTATCTCTTAAACGACATAGGCGAGGAGTTTGAAACTCAGCGAAAAAAATCAACATAAAAAGAAGTAAATATGTGTTTGACCGGTTTTTCATAAATCCAATTTATGGGGCCCACGGGGAGGGGTGAAATTCTGGGGGGAGGGGGGGGGAGGGCGAAAACAGGAAAGAAAGTGACCTAACTGATTGACTGACTGACTCACTCATCAAACTCAGGGGAAAAGTAAGTAAGTAAGTAAGTAAGTAAGTAAGTAAGTAAATAGCCGTTCGACATTTTTTTTCATAAATCAAATTTAAGGGGTTCATGGGGAGGGGTGAATTTCTGAAAAAAGAAAATTGAAAGAAAATGTCCTGACTCCCTCACTCACTCATCATCGCCCAGCCAAAATTATTGAAGTTAGAAACATGACAGTTTGGGGATATATTCATTGTTTGTCAAAACCGTCTACTAAGGGAGGATTTTCGGATATTCAGGTTCTAAAGGGGTCTTAAGGGGGTTAAACCTGCATTTCATTGAATAACAATATCTCCCGATTGGTTTCATTGGGGGATATGATACACGGCATATAAACTCATCATTAAAAAGTAAGAAGACACGTGTCTGAGGGTTTTTCGATGTGGTGTATATTATGAGGTGAAAGGGGTGAAAAGTGGGGATTGAAAGATTCCTAACGGAGCGTGTATCTCTTAAACGACATAGGTGAGGAGTTTGAAACTCAGCGGAAAAAAAATCAGGATAAAAATAAGTAAATATGTGTTTGACCGTTTTTTCATAAATTCAATTTAAGGGTCCCATGGGGAGGGGTGAAATGCTGGGAGGGGGGGGGGCAGAAAAGAAAGTGTCCTAACTGATTGACTGACTGACTCACTCATCAAACTTAGGGGGGGGGGGGGAACTGCTTTAAAGTAAGTAAATAGCTTTTCGACAGTTTTTTTGAACAATCAAATATAAGGGGTTCATCGGGAGGGGTGAAATTCTCAAGGGAAAAAAATGAAAGAAAATGTCCTGACTCATTCTCTCACTCATCATCGCCCAGCCAAAAATATTGAAGTTGGAAACATGACAGTTTGGGGATATGTTTGTTGTATGTCAAAACCGTACACTAAGGGAGGATTTTTGGATATTCAGGTTCTAAAGGGGTCTTAAGGGGTTAAGCCTGCATGTCATTGAATAACAATATCTCACGAGTGGTTTCATTTGTGGATGTGATACTCGGCATATAAACTAATCATTAAAAATAAGCAGACATGTGCCTAAGGGTTTTTCGATGTGGTGTATTATTATGAGGTGAAAGGGGTGAAAAGTGGGGGTTGAAGGATTCCTAACGGAGCGTGTAGGCCTATCTCTTAAACGGCATAGGCGAGAAATTTGAAACTCAGCGAAAAAATCAGCTTAAAAAGTATGTAAATCGGTGTTCAACCGTTTTTTCATAAATTAATTTAAGGGGCCAATGGGGGTGGTGTGAAATTCTGGGGGGAAAAGGAGAGGAAGTGTCCTAACTGACTGACTAACTCACTCCCTCATCAAACTCAGGGGAAAAAGACAGCTTAAAAAACAAGTTAATAGGTGTTCAGGCGTTTTTCATCAATCCAATTTAAGAGGCCCGTGGGGAGGGGTGAAATTCTGGTAAAAATAATTGAAAGAAAATGTCCTGTCTGACTCACTCACTCATCACGCCCAACGAAAACTATTCAAGTTGGATACATGAAATTTTGGGAATATGTTCGCTGTATGTCGAAAACGTCAACTGAGGAATGATTTTTGTTTATTCGGGTTTTAAAGAGGTGTTAAGGGGGTAAACGTGCATTTCATTGAATAACGATATCTCATGAGTTGTTTTTTGGGGATGTGTTATTCGGTATATAAACTAATCATTAAAAATAATCAGACATGTGTCTAAGGGTTTATCGATGTGGTGTATATTATGAGGTGAAAGGGGTGAAAATTGGGGGTTGAGGGATTCTTAACGGAGCGTGTATCTCTGAAACGACATTGGCGAGAAGTTTGAAATTCGACTGGAAAAACAGCTTTAAAGACAAGTAAATAGGTGTTCGACCGTTTTGTCATAAATCCAATTTAAGGGGCCCTTGGAGAGGGGTGAAATTCTGGGGGAAAAAATCAGGAAAGAAAGTGTCCTAAATGATTGACTCACTCACTCATCAAACTCAGGGGGAAAACAGCTTTAAATAAGTAAATAGGTGTTCGACCGTTTGTTTCATAAATCCAATTTAAGGGGTTCATGTGGAGGGGTGAAATTATCAAATATAATTGAAAGAAAATGTCCTGACTGACTCACTCACTCATCATCGCCCAGCCAAAATATTGAAGTTAGAAACATGAAATTTTGGGGATATGTTCGTTGTATGTCGAAAACGTCCACTAAGGAAAGAGTTTTGGATATTCAGGTTCTAAAGAGGTGTTAAGGGGTAAATGTGCATTTCATTGAATAACAATATCTCACGAGTGGTTTCATTTGGGGATGTGATACTTGGCTTATATTCTAATCATTAAAATAAGCTGACACATGTCTAATGGTTTTTCGATGTAGTGTATATTATAAGGTGAAAGGGATGAAAGTGGGGTTTGAAAGATTCCTAACGGAGCGTGTATCTCTTAAACGACATAAACGAGGTGTTTGAAACTCGGAGGAAATCAATCAGCTTAAAAATAAATAAATAAATAAATAAATAAATAAATAAATAAATAAATAAATAAATAAATAAATAAATAAATAAATAAATAAATAAATAAATAAATAAATAAATAAATAAATAAATAAATAAATAAATAAATAAATAAATAAATAAATAAATAAATAAATAAATAAATAGGTGTTCGACCGTTTTTTTCATAAATACAATTTAAGGGGCCTATGGGGAGGGGTGAAATTCTGGAAGAAAAACGTCCACTAAGGAAGGATTTTTGGATGTTCACTCTCATCGACCAACCAAAACTATTAAAGTTAGAAGAATGATATTTTGGGGATATGTTTGTTGTGTGTCGAAAATGTCTACTAAGGAGGGATTTTTGGATATTCAGGTTCAAAAGGGGTGTTAACGGGGTTAAACCTGCATTTCATTGAATAACAATATGATACGACTATGACGCGAGCGAAGCGAGGCTAAAAATGAGATGGTGTGTGTGTATTACTCAATCACGCATACCACTGGTCCGATTTACATGAATTTTACATGGAAGTAGCTGATTTACCTGGTTAACATATAGGTTACTTTTGATTTCAATAATTTGCACTATTTAAAGATGGCGACCATTTTAGTGACGTCACTACACCCTTTGGTTTCAAACTTTCATATTTCCATCTTATATATAAAAATGAAAGTCTGTATGTATGTGGGTATGTATGTGGGTCTGTTCCGTATACAAATCTACACCGTTCCGCCAATCTCAACCAAATTTTGCATACATATAGTTTAGGATCCAGAAGGAACCGCTGGCTACATGAATTTTCGATGGTCTTTCTCATTCTTCTGATTTCGGCCCTTTTGCACTCGAGCTCAGGCTAATCAAATCATAAAATATACTCATGAAGGAATGGCAAGCCAGATAGTTTCCATGGCAACATAGCTAAAGTCGAGACACGGCCGACTGGATGCCAGTTCTGCTCTGCACTACCGGTATAGAAAAAGAGGATCTTTACTTGAAATCCCGTTAGTTACTCAACTACTCACACAGCACTGTCAACCGAGTTTAGCATAACAAAGACTTGACACTATCATCTACTATATATATTTCTCAAATACCACTCACTCACTCATTCATTCATCACGAAATCTCAGAAACCACCGACGGATTGGAATGAAATTTGGTATGCAGCTTCCAAAGGGCCGCAAATGCCCACTAAGAGAGGATTTTTGGATATTCAGGTTCTAAAGGGGTGTTAAGGGGATAGACCTGCATTTCATTGAATTGCAATATCTCCCGATTGGTTTCATTGGGGGATGTGATACTCGGCATGTAAACTCATCCTTAAAAATAAGAAGACACGAGTCTGAGGGTTTTTGGATGTGGTGTATATCATGAGGTGAAAGGGGTAAAAAGTGGGGATCGAAAGATTCCTAACGGAGTGTGTATCTCTTAAACGACATTGGTGAGGAGTTTGAAACTCAGCGGAAAACAATCAGCATACAAAATACGTAAATATGTGTTTGACCGTTTATTCATAAATCCAATTTAAGGGGCCCATGGGGAGGGGTGAAATTCTGGGGGGGGGACAGGAAGAAAGTGTCCTAACTGATTGACTGACTCACTTACTCATCAAACTCAGGGGGAAAAACTGCTTTAAAGTAAGTAAATAGCTGTTCGACAGTTTTTTATTAAATCAAATTTAAGGGGTTCATGGGGAGGGGTGAAATTCTGAAAAAAGAAAATTGAAAGATAATGTCCTGACTCACTCACTCACTCACTCACACACTCATCATCGCCCAGCCAAAATTATTGAAGTTAGAAACATGACAGTTTGGGGATATGTTCATTGTATGTCAAAACCGTCTACTAAAGGAGGATTTTCGGATATTCAGGTTCTGAAGGGGTCTTAAGGGGGTTAAACCTTCATTCCATTGAATAACAATATCTCCCGATTGGTTTCATTGGGGGATATGATACACGACATATAAACTCATCATTAAAAAGGAAGAAGACACGTCTCTGAGGGGTTTTCGATGTGGTGTATATTATGAGGTGAAAGGGGTGAAAAGTAAGAATTGAAAGATTCCTAACGGAGCGTGTATCTCTTAAACGACATAGGCGAGGAGTTTGAAACTCAGCGGAAAAAAATCAGCATAAAAAATAAGTAAATATGTGTTTGACCGTTTTTTCATAAATCCAATTTAAGGGGCCCATGGGGAGGGGTAGAAATTCTGGGGGGGTGGGGGGAAACAGGAAATAAAGTGTCCTAACTGATTGACTGACTCAATCACTCATCAAACTCGGGGGGGGGGGGGGAACTGCTTTAAAGTAAGTTAATAGCTGTTCGACAGTTTTTTTATCAATCATATTGAAGGGGTGCATCGGGAGGGATGAAATTCTGAAGGAATTAAATGAAAGAAAATGTCCTGACTCATTCACTCATGATCGCCCAGTCAAAAATATTGAAGTTGGAACCATGGCATTCTGGGGATATGTTCGTTGTATCTCAAAACCGGACACTAAGGGAGGATTTTTTGATATTCAGGCTCTAAAGGGGTCTTAAGGGGGTTAAACCTGCATTTCATTGAATAACAGTATCTCACGAGTGGTTTCATTTGTGGATGTGATACTCGGCATATAAACTAATCATTAAAAATAAGCAGACATGTGTCTAAGGGTTTTTCGATGTTGTGTATTATTATGAGGTGAAAGGGGTGAAAAGTGGGGGTTGAGGATTCCTAACGGAGCGTGTAGGCCTATCTCTTAAACGACATAGGCGAGAAATTTGAAACTTAGCGAAAATAAAATCAGCTAAAAAATTAAGTAAATCGGTGTTCGACCGTTTTTTCATAAATTAATTTAAGGGGCCAATGGGGTGGGGTGAAATTCTGGGGGGGATAAAGGAGAGAAAGTGTCCTAACTGACTGACTAACTCACTCACTCATCAAACTCACGGGAAAAAGACAGCTAAAAAAATAAGTTAATAGGAGTTCAAGCGTTTTTTCATCAATCCAATTTAAGGGGCCCATGGGGAGGGGTGATTTTCTGGTAAAAATAATTGAAAGAAAATGTCCTGTCTGACTCACTCACTCATCACGCCCAGAGAAAACTATTAATGTTGGAAAAATGAAATTTTGGGAATATGTTCGCTGTATGTCAAAACGTCAACTAAGGAATGACTTTCTTTTATTCGGGTTTTAATGAGATGTCAAGGGGGTAAACGTGCATTTCATTGAATAACGATATCTCATGAGTTGTTTCTTTGGGGATGTGATATTCGGTATATAAACTAATCATTAAAAATAATCAGACATATATCTAAAGGTTTATCGATGTGGTGTATATTACGAGGTGAAAGGGGTGAAAATTGGGGGTTGAGGAATTCTTAACGGAGCGTGTATCTCTTAAACGACATAGGCGGGAAGTTTGAAATTCGGCGGGAAAAAACAGCTTAAAATACAAGTAAATATGTGTTCGACCGTTTTTTTTTTCATAAATCCAATTTAAGGGGCCCTTGGAGAGGGGTGAAATTCTGAAGAAAAAAAAAACAGGAAAGAAAGTGTCCTAACTGATTGACTCACTTACTCACTCATCAAATTCAGGGGGAAAACAGCTTTAAATAAGTAAATAGGTGTTCGACCGTTTGTTTCATAAATCCAATTTAAGGGGTTCATGGGGAGGGGTGAAATTATCAAATATAAATGAAAGAAAATGTCCTGACTGAATCACTCACTCATCATCGCCCAGCCAAAATTATTGAAGTTGGAAACATGAGATTTTGGGGATATGTTCGTTTTATGTCGAAAACGTCCACTAAGGAAAGAGTTTTGAATATTCAGGTTCTAAATAGGTGTTAAGGGGGTAAACGTGCATTTCATTGAATAACAATATCTCACGAGTGGTTTCATTTGGGGATGTGATACTTGGCATATATACTAATCATTAAAAATAAGCTGACACATGTCTAATGGTTTTTCGTTGTAGTGTATATTATGAGGTGAAAGGGATGAAAAGTGGGGGTTGAAAGATTCTTAACGGAGCGTGTATCTCTTAAACGACATAGGCGAGGAGTTTGAAACTCGGAGGAAATCAATCAGCTTAAAATAAATAAATAAATAAATAAATAAATAAAATAAATAGGTGTTCGACCGTTTTTTCATAAATCCAATTTAAGGGGCCTATGGGGAGGGGTGAAATTCTGAAAGAAAAACGTCCACTAAGGAAGGATTTCCCGATGTTCACTCTCATCGACCAACCAAAACTATTAATGTTAGAAGAATGATATTTTGGGGATATGTTTGTTGTGTGTCGAAAACATCTACTAAGGAGGGATTTTTGGATATTCAGGTTCTAAAGGGGTTAAACCTGCATTTCATTGAATAACAATATGACACGACTATGATGCGAGCGAAGCGAGACTAAAAATGAGATGGTGTGTGTCTGTGTATTACTCAATCACGCAAGTACCACTGGTCCGATTTACATGAATTTCACATGGAAGTAGCAGATTTACCTGGTTAACATACAGGTTACTTTTGATTTCAATACTTTTCACTATTCAAAGATGGCGACCATTTTAGTGACGTCACTCTACCCTTTGGTTTTAAACTTTCATATTTCCATTCCAAATAAAAAGAGAACGCTAAGAAATAGCAAACTTTTGATGGCACATACGAGGTTAAAAATTGCATTTTCCATCCGAAATGTATCTCCAACCGTTAGCGAGTAAAACCTAAATGTGTGCTCTAAAACACGGTCAAGGCAGAGCGGTGTAGTTGGACAAAATGTTCCATCCTTAAACTCCCTCTGCTCAGCACCTCGCCTATCCCCTCTTTTAACTGTCACCTTCTCATTTTAATTTATTTACGACCCGTAGCGAAGCACGGGTACTTCAGCTAGTAACGAATGAATACGGAGAACAGGAACGAGTCGGTTTGGTCGTTGGGGGACAGTCTAGCCACTTAAGGTATTAATAATAATAGTCTAATAATGATGGACTAAATAGGGCTAATTACCTGTGACATAAAGGAAGCAGTGATAAAATATGTTTGCAACATTTTGATGCCATTACAAGAATATTGAAACTGCTTAATAAATTGTTAGCTTTCTCCTTTCAATTTCTGTTGTAAGCAGGTGCGGCGGAGCAGCGTCGTATCGAAAACAAGAGCGTAAATTGACCAAAAGGTTTCATTATTGTGTACTCTTTCAGAAGACATGTTTGCAAATAACACTTCTACCCCTTTTGTAAAATTTCTGGAGTATATATGGTGCAGTTAGCAAACTCGAATATATCTTGGAAACGTAACAGCGTTATGACTCGAAATTCACAAAAACAAATCCGAGCAAGCAACCAATGCTTGATAATACGTAATTCACACATAAAATCCAGTGGAACACACTAAAGAGTGTGCATCGCACAGTTATACATAATATAAGACTGTCAGTATTGGATCGCATTTACTGATTATAACAGCTGGATAATACGAAAGTGTTCCATAGCAATCCTTTTTATTGAGCGTTTTATCCTACTGTAACTCTATGAGGTTACAATGTTTTTTATATTACTGTTTATTGTCTTTGATGTTTTCGGTTATGATCATAGTTACTCTTTGCTGGTGAGCTATTGTAGGCCTCAGCGCAAAGCTTAGGTATTCCTTGCAATGGTTCACTAGTAGAGGAGAAGAGGGCCATGTTTTATTTAATTGAGTTCATGTCTGTAAATATTTTCCTTTTACGATGGTGTTTTGTTTCTTTTTTGGTTATTATTATGTTTGAATAAAGCACATTATAGCTATTATGTTTTGGATAACGGATATTATAACTCTTTAATATGCACACACATCTGAATCTACATCTTAACACACATGAACAACTTACAACTAACATTGTCACAGAGTAAAAGCATATATACACTCCGACCAAGTTCCATAGAGGACATAAACTAGATACATAATAGTCTCCCCCACTTATATAAAAACAAATAAAAGGAACTATTCATATTCATTTGGGCACATAGTCTTGCAGATACTGAGGAGGTCGCCTGTCTCTGGCTGATCTTCTTAAATAATTATCAGCAGGTGGTGGAAGGCTGTTTCGATCAGGGCGTTCATCTGGTTGCACGATGGTCTGCCTTGTATCATCTGAAGTGTGGGTTGCAGGAGGAATATCCTCATTTTCTAGTCTTGACTGGGTTGGTGTTGGTATGTTTGGAACACCACGCACAGGAGGATTTGTTGGAGCAAAAGTGACATGCTTATCTTTCTTTGGCACAAGAGTCGATAATAACTGGTCAACATGCCGCTTTAAAATTCGTCCCGAATCCAATTTCACATCATAGTGACGCTGGCCGAGTTTAGTTTGTATAACACCAAACTGCCAAATATCACGGTTTTTCTGGTGAATCCGGACTTGCACTCTCTCTCCCACTTTGAAAGAGCGAACAGGGGGTGAGAAACTGGATGTAGTCAAGCTCTTTTGGTTTGGACGTAGAGCATCCAACCGGATACGTAGCCGACGTTTCAAATATAGTTCAGCTGGAGACTGTCCACATGCCAATGGCGTTGCTCTGTATTGAAACAAGATGTTCTGTAACTTAGTCGATAATGGTGCCGGGTCATTTACAGCAGCACGAAGTCTCCTCTTCAAAGTTTGGATGTTTCTCTCAGCTAGCCCATTGGTTGCTGGGTGCCCTGGTGCAATATATTTCTGAAAAATCCCTCTCTCCTTGCAATAGGATCTGAATACATCACTCGTGAAGATAGTGGCATTATCTGACACAAGGACATTCGGGTACCCATGTACGGTGAAGATATTGTCAAGCAGACTGATAGTAGTTGCAGTGGATGGAGCGTCTTTCACCATTCGTACTTCGACCCACTTGGATTTCGCGTCAACACACATCAAGAAATGGTGGTTATCAAATGGCCCCGCATAGTCAATGTGTATGCGTTCCCAATTTTCTTCTGGTTCATCCCAGGGGTGTATTGGAGCTTTTGGTGGATTTGAACGAGTCTGTGCGCACTCTTCACAAGATTTGATAAGCTTCTCAATGTCTTTGTCTAATTGCGGCCAGTAGACATATCGTCTTGCTAACTGTTTTGTTTTCACAATGCCGAGGTGTGTTAAATGTAACTCTTCCAATATTTTTCTTTGTAGTTTCTTTGGGATAACAATTCGGTCTTGACGGAATAGAATACCATTTTCAACTGTATATGGTTCATCCAAGGATTGAGTTTGAAGACGTTGCAGGGTGGCACTAAGTTCTGGGTCTAACATAGTCTCATCACGGATAGTTTCGTACGTAATGGCTTCACTTGACACTTGAAGAATCGTTTCAGCACAGAGTTGTGAAACTTCTGCATTTATTGATGTTTCAATGTTTGGCGAGGTAGATGCAACAGGGGCTCGGGATAGGCAGTCAACATTTTCGTTATCTTTCCCTTTTTTCACTCTTACCGTGTAGTCAAACCCGGAGAGAAACGATGCATATCTTAGGAGCCTTGCGGATGTCATTTGTGGCAGGCCCTTGTTCTGATGAAAAATACGAGACAGAGGTTCATTGTCTGTCACAAGAATGAAATTTCTTGCAAAAATATAGTTGTAGAAGTGTGTTGTGGCGAAAATTATTGCCAGCGCTTCCCGGTCAAGCTGACTGTAATTACATTCTGCTGGTGTTAGGGCACGAGATGCATAGGCGATGGGTCTTTCTTGGCCATCCATCTCATGACTTAATACTGCTCCAACACCAGTAGGACTGGCATCGGTTGACAAGATGATAGGCAGTGATGGGTTGAATGGGGTAAGGACACGTTCACTACATAACTCGGACTTGAGATTCAAGAAAGCTGCTTCCCAGGCTGCAGACCAGAAAAACCGTTCACCTTTCCGCAATAACTGCCGTAATGGGTGGGACTTCGTTGAAAAATTAGGAATGAACTTTGCATAATAAGTCACCATACCAAGGAAGCGTCTCACTTCTTCATTGTTTTTAGGGCGTGGCATTTGTGACACAGCTTGAACTTTCTCTGGTGACTTGCGGATCTCATTATATGATACAATATGCCGTAGGTAGTCTATGTTTTCCTTGAAAAATGAGCATTTGCTTTTGTTCAAATGCAGATTATTTTTCGAAAGCCGTTCTAGACAGGCTATTAAGTTCTTGGTGCACTCCTTCGTTGTACCATGTATTATGATGTCGTCAAAATAAGCTTCAGCTTTTGGAAGACCATGAAGGATCTGTGATAATATCCTATTAAATTCTGAGGGGGCAGTTTTGATGCCAAAACTCAGTCGGTGCATCCTGAAGGTTCCTTTGTGAGTGGATATAGTTTGAATCATACTACCTTCTTCATCAACCTTCAGATGTAGATATGCCTTGTATAAGTCTAACTTGCAGAAAAATTTTGAGTTTCTAAGACTATGTAGAACATCATTAACTGGTCTTATGGGATGGTTTGCAGAAATCAACCTTGAATTTACTCCACATTTGTAGTCAACACATAACCTAACTCCCCCATCTGGTTTTGGGATAACAACAAGAGGCGATCCCCAACCACTTAAAGCTGTGGGAGAAATAACTCCTTCTGATTCCAATGAAGCGAGTTCCTTTTCAACGCGTTCCCGAAGAGCAAAAGGGACATCACGTTCACGATTGAAGACAGGTTTCACCCCCTCTCTGAGTTGCAGTTTTACTTCAATATTGGGAACGCATCCAATTTTTTCTTCAAAGATTGTACTATACTGATGTAAAATATCCTGAATTGACTGCACTGAGTTGACAGATTCAGTGTGAAGTGATTGATTTGTGTCCTTGTCAATTTCCTTCAGATCAAGGCCGAGGCCCCTGATCCAAACACGACCAAGCAATGCGGCATGACCTTGCGGAACTACAAAAAGATCTGCAACAATTTCTTTCCCTTTGTATGATACTGTGACAACAATTTTTCCTCTGGGTTTGATAACATGATCAGAATATGATCGAAAACAGACATTTGTTGGCTGCAATGGCAAACCAAGACCCAAGGTTGAACATTCGTTCTCTGAGATGAGTGAATATTTTGCTCCCATGTCGACTTCAAATCTTTGTGATTTATTGTTGAGTTTAACACTGATAAAATATTTATCTGATTCTTGTCCTACTTCAAAGAGATCTTCGATGCATTCCAGTTGTCCTATCCCGAAATTGGTTTCAGGGTGGTCATGCAAGTTGTCATCTATGTTCTCAGTTGCAATGTTGTGTGTATTTGACTGTTGAAGAAGTGTAGTGATACAAACTTTTGCAACATGTCCCACTTTCCTACATGACCTACATTTAAGAGAGTTTCTGTTTGTGCGACAATCTCTTGACCTGTGGTTTGAATTTCCACAATTCAGGCATAATCCATCAATACCTAGTGCTCTATAATTGACAGAACTACGGCGGCCCCTGGACTGTGAACGTGAGTGAGAGCCTGGGCTAGGCTGTTGAACAAAACGTGACTGAGTATCACTGCTATATTGATTCCTACTTCGGTCATTATATGAACTTGTGGCTTTTGTTACTTTGTTTGTGTCCTCTATAGTGTCTGACGGTGCAGTGAGCTGTTTTGACAGCTGATTACTCTCATACCGCGATGCTTCCAAGGCTATAGCCTTCTTCAGGAGATCATCAAATTTCGTGTCATTAGACTGGAGAAGTTTCTCTCTGATCCAATTATCTCGCAAGCCACGTATAAATTGTGCACGAAGAAAAACATCCGCGATTGAAATTCTGGCGTCACATGTACACTGAATATAAAAGTCACAGTCTAGTAAGTGGCTTCTAAGAGTGGCAACAAATCCTGCAATATTTTGACTTTCTTTTTGATTGACGTTCAAAAAATAGTGTTGGGAAACTACGGTTGAGACTTGGGGTGACAGTATTTGCTTGAAATGCTTTACTAGGTCATTATAACCAAGAGACTTGATTGGTTTATCAGGGCCTAAAAATGCAGAGAGATTGTTATAATGAATTGCCCCTATTGATGTACACAAGAGCTGAGCTTTCTTTGTTGGATCGGTGGCATTGTTGAAGTTTGCGTAATTTTCAAATCGTTCTAAATACGACACGAATTTTTCCTTTTCAGAATCAAATTTTTCAAAAGGTGTGATGTTAGTGGCTTGTGGGGTTGTGACGGGCTGGTGAGCTTGATACCTTTCAAGTAACTTCTCTTGAGAATCAGTAAAAATGTTCAGTAATTGTTGAAACTGATTTGCGTCCATCTTGACGGAACTTAGAAATAATTTTAAAAGTCACAGTTCAAATATAATAAAATGTTTCAAGATAACAGATTTAAAACACACTGGGTAGTGATCGATGACCGAATATTGTCCTGGGCTTGAGAGAAAAAAAAAACATTGCATAACCTCAAAGTTCGAACTGCGATAAATATTATTTTGAATATGTGGCATGCAGGCACACGTAGCTGAATATACGATGAGTTGCTTAGGATTGTTTACAAGTACTCTGTGTACATTTCATGTCGATTTGCCTGATTCTTGATTTTACTCACGTGGCCGTTGAAACAGACGACGTAAATACCGTACTTCATTGATGTAGGCTATATCTGTACCGGAGAATCAAGTCCCAATTCCTCGTCGCCAACTATTATGTTTGAATAAAGCACATTATAGCTATTATGTTTTGGATAACGGATATTATAACTCTTTAATATGCACACACATCTGAATCTACATCTTAACACACATGAACAACTTACAACTAACATTGTCACAGAGTAAAAGCATATATACACTCCGACCAAGTTCCATAGAGGACATAAACTAGATACATAATAGTTATTCTTGGTCTGAGATAGTTTTTTGTTCTTAGAGAGTATTTGTTGAAATTAGCTAGGTGGATATTAAGAAATATGAGGAAGAAGAGATATGGTAAGAAAGATTCAGTTAGGCATAACGAATAGAATAAGAAGTGATATCACTGGCCTAGTACACCTGGTCCGCCGCAGCGCAGCGCTGGCTCCGATCTGTGATGTAAGTTAGCATTGGCGCTTACGAGACTTAAAACCTTGCGACCTGTTTTACATGTTAAAACACCGCAAGATATCCTCATAGGCGCTAATAAGTTTGACATCTCCTCTTACTTTACTGTGCCCAATAATAATTTAGTAAGTCGTCTCTTGTAATAGTCCAGTTTCGACAATAAGCGAAGACAAAGAGCAAGTTCAAAATGCAATTAGTTTTGCCAGTTATCGGTAAATTTAGAAAAGAACGGAACAATTAACCTCGCTATCAGAAAGGATTTCTTCACATTGTTACACATTTTACATTCCATTAACAGACTTGCAACACAGACAAAAAAAGCCGTACGAACGCAACTTTCAACTTTACCGTAGATTACTATAAAAATCAATAATAACCATTAATTTCACTCCACAAACACCAAAATCAGTAAACTACCATCATTTCAGAAGAACTTAACATTAAACAGACATAGAAGGCATAGTCATGACCCCTTCATAGAGTAGGCTATTGTCTAAAACTGATCACGCCTCCTTCAGCATTACGGTACATATATGTTTTTTAAATCATTGTCTTTTTATTCTCATCCCTTTCTTCACAGAAGTAGTCTTTAATGGCATCAAGAGCATTTTTATTTACACCATACTGGACAGATACTTAGGCAAATTAGGATTATATGTGGAACAGAATAGTCTTTCAATCGCCAGTTGGTTCTTGGGAGAAGTAATACTTCCTTCCCTTCTATCACAAATTTGTCAAATTTAACAATTAAATCTTCTGAAAAGTGAGCATCACAGATGTAGGACTTTTCAGTAAGTTCCCTATCCTTCCCTGATATGGCCCCTTTGCACTTGTTAAACGTTCCTAATCTTTAGGAGGTTAGAAAAACCGTCTGACCTCTTTACAGTCCCCATAGCTAGATCTGCATCCTGGTACAAAAGAGCAAGGAATCTTCACTAATCACATTAAGCACTAATGAAAATGTAAGGGCTAAACTGCTGTTTACTTACATTAAATAACAATAAAATTAGCACACGAAGATAACGTCAACACACGACAAGAAATTAAATTCCATTTCAGTCAATGCTTCCTACAATAGCATTTCAGGTATTAATACTATGAAGTAACAGTGTAAGCACTTGTATATCAATAAACGTTTGCACAGAACACCACCAAAACACTCCGACCAATTAAATACTTAATAAATCGCACATAAACACACAAACATTAGTGGAAATCAACCATCTCAAATCGACTGTAGCGCTGCGTAGCGGCGAGTGCCAACCCGATTCGTATTCATTACATGCTATTGAGGGACAAGAGATCACACTTTATATTCTATTCGTTATGAGTTAGGTTTGGTGATGGTCTGATTATTGTTTGGCAAGAGATCATGAAAGTGTCTGTTTATAGCATACTGGAAGAATTGTAAAGTGAAGCTAATAAATGTTCTTAGTAAAATTCCCTTATGGTGTTAATCACCACTACCCCCCGAATAGAGAACGTACGGTTACACTACATATCCCAGCCATGTTGGGCCGAATAAATAGTGATAGTTTGAGTTGCCAATAGGATTTTTCAAATTTATCATTAGGCCTATTATTGTTCTTATCATTAAGATTATTTCCAATGTTAATTATATATCTAACGGATAGATGTGATATCAAGCATACCTACATAGAAAATCTGACAACAAATGTTGCTCTTTAATGATTTCACAGCGATCCTGCAAGGTAAGAGGCGAAGTGGACTACTGGACGAAACCATGTTTGCCACTACTAGGTTAGATCACTGTCTGGACGAACATTCTGTTTGCACTACAAGAAAGGAGGTCTGGGGCATTTGTGTTTGTAGGTAAAGCCGTATTAATAATGTAATGAAAGCAGCCAATGGCCAAAATATACATATCAGTTAGTACAAAGTCGCAAATCAAATCTTCACCACTGCGGTACTGTTTCTAAATACAATGCTCTCAGTCTGCAGTGCAAAACACCGTTAGGGATTCTGCTCGTTTATGACACTTCGTGAGGTGATATCTTTCACATTTTTCATTGCACCTTTCACACACGCAGTCCTCGGCAGGGTTGTGGTAAGTCTTCTTTCAACATAGCTTGTAATGGAAACCATGAACCGCTAGCCTGGTGAACATGTGCCGCAACTCATATTTTGCCCCAGTTAGTTGTTGTTTTAAGAGGCGTAACTACGAGGTCATCTGCCCCTAGTTTGCCCTACTCCAGTCTCTTGACGTCATAGCGTCAGCCGTATAGAATTCTGCAACTCCCTAAGTAGCTGTTTGTATGCTGGAGTAGTTGGGATGAGCATCTGTAGATGCAGTTTCTCTATCAGGAATAGCCCGCCACTCATTTCGTATACGAGTCTGAACGGTGTATACTTTGACTGGCTCAACGCTTTCTTCAGATATGAGGCTTTCACCTTCTCAATCTGTTGGAGGTCTCTGATCTCGAGATGTTCCCACGTGTTTGGTAGACCATATGTTATTATTGGTAAAATATTCACGTTGAATACGGTAGCTTTGATGCTGCTTCGAGAGAAATCCTCCTTAAGTTCTTTATGTCATTTATTGCTTTGATTGCTGCAATAGTCCTCTCGATAGAATGAAGCGTGAAAACATTGCCTCTCATCTGGAGAGTGATTCCTAGATATCTAAAACGCTTTACTCTTTTGAATGCCTTTCCATTTAGGTAACGCACTACCACCTCTTCTGAATACCATGTAGACAGTATTTTGCTCGTTCAGTTGTAAATAGTTATAGTGTGCCCACATCACTAGTTGGTCTTTTTGCAGGCATTCCATACGTGGGGCAGTCAACACCATGTCATCTGCGTACAAATATATATTTGACCCATTCTGCAGGACATTTGTGACGTCTGCTATAGCGACAGAGAAGAAGAGCTGGCTGAGTGGATTGCCTTGTAACACCTGCATCCAAGATGGCTCCAGATGTGCCACCAGAATTGAGTAGGCACTTACCAGGTCTTACCGAACCCAAAAGAAGAGGCGGGGCAGATCAAGATGAGGAGATCGGAACTCAAGAAATCCAAGTAGATGGAAGGGAACACCCAATAATTGATGATCCAGCAAAGACGGAGAGAAACACCGAAGAAGGTCAAGACAAGAGGTACGGAGCATCAGTCAGACAAGTGGAAAGGACATCCCGAACAAAGGATTAAGACTAAAACAAAAGTCCCTGTCAAGAGGTGATTCGAAGGCGCCCACGGGAGAAAGGAATAAAAGGAAGCAAACCAGCAGGCACCTACTCGATCAAAGTAGCTGACCGCAAAGCGTGGTTTTTCTTTGGCAGACTACATACAGATACCGGTACTGAAAAGATGAATTTTATCAGTCATCTACGGGATATTGCAATCAAGAATAAACTTGAATGTGGACAGATCGAAACACAGGGAAGAACGGAAGCCTTCAAGATTGGCATTTCGTTCGACCATAAAGATACCGCATCAGCGTCTGAAAACTAGCCGAAAGATGTACTAGTGAGGAGGTATACTATTCGCTGAAAAAATTCATATGGAATCCGACTATAATGGACTGAAGATTCTCTTATGGAACTTGGAAGGACTGAGAAATGCATTGGATTTAATTCCAAAGGATCTATTTCGACCATACGACCCAGTAATGATAACGGAAACCTTTTTAACGAACGTCTGGTCCCCGGAAGGGTTCTATGCCATAAACAAATTGGCAAAATAAGGTAATTGTGGAAGACCAAGAGGAGGAATTTCAATACTTCTGAAAGGGAGATTGTCTCCATACGAAGTAAAACACTACTCACATAAAGCTTTGATGATAGAAACTAACAGCTGCAGAGAAACCTGTTTATACGTCCCACCAGATATGAAAGCGGAAGACATATTGATGATATAGGGGTGACTCGAAGTGGGACAACGAAATCGCGACCCCTAATCCTGACTGGAGACCTATATTGCAGAATAGATACCCCGAACAGGAAATTATCAGCAGTCCTGAAATACCTGTAAATGTTGATTTCTTCAAATTTGATAACAATTGTGAATTATTAACACAGTTACTAATTTCCTATGGACTAAAACCTACAATTAATACCCCAACTACAATAACAAAATTTAGTAAAACCACTCCTGATCAAATATCACCATTCAATAGAAGTCTATTGCCTGAGTTTTAGTGACCACCATGGACAAATACTGAGCTTTGAAGTAACCGAAAAAATCAATAATAATCATAATGGAATAAAATCAAAGTGCAGGTTATTCACTGAAACAAATGTTACATATTTCAATGACTTATTAAATAAGGTAACATGGTCAGAAATGTATAAACTAGAAAATGTAAATGATAAATTTAATGCATTTAACAGTACCCTAAACCACTATTTTGAAACAGCATTCCCCTTTAAACAAAGAACTATTAAAAATAACAAAACTAGGAATTGGATAACAACATGGGATTATAAATTCATGTCAAAGAAAGACATTTCTACACAAAATATATAAATAATACCACACAACACCTGAATTCAATTTATACTACAAAATACACTAGCATATTAAGTAAGGTAATAAGACTGGCAAAGAAAATGCATAATGATAATTTTATTGCTCCATCATCTAATAACAACAGGGCTATGTGAACAGTGATAAAAAAGAAATTGGAAAATCTGCTAAAATACAAAGGAACATTACACCGACCTGCAATAATGAAGTGATTAATAATCCAGAGGAAATAGCAAACACTCTTAATGACTATTTTCTGGAAATTCCACAAAAATTATTAAATAAATCACAGGTAAATACATTCTAATAATAAAATAAATATATGCAGTGATTCTTTGTTTATAAATCATGTCACAAGTAAAGAGGTAAGAATAGTTGTAAAAGAGCTAAAAAGAAATTCTGTGCTGGCATTGATGGCATCCCTGATGCAATTTTAAAGAAATGTGCAGAAAATATAATAAATCCACTTACGTACTTAATAAACAGTTCAATTCCCTCAGGTACTTACCCGGATATTTTGAAGTTATCAAAAGTAACTCAAGTAACTCCAGTGCACAAAAACGGTTCAAAAGATGAATTAGATAACAATCGTCCTATTACCTTACCAACTGGTATTGCAAAAATTGTGGAAAAATCATGTATAAGTTTTATAGTAAAAATAAAATACTATCAAACTCACAATATGGATTCAGAACGGAAAAATCTACACAGACAGCAATTTAGGAAGGTAGTAATAGTATACTGAAATTAATTGACAATAAGGAACATGTAATTGACCTATTTTTGGATTTATCGAAAGCGTTTGATGTTGTTGACCACATAATCCTCCTAAACTAAATCAATATGGTATTAGAGGTCTAGCTAATAAGTGGATATAGTCTTACTTAACAAGGCGTAAACAAATAGTAAGCTTGAGACACAAGGATGATGGAACCAAATTACTTAATGAAACATTGTCCAATGAGTGTACCGGTATTATTAAATTTGGAGTAGCCCAGGGATCGGTTTTGGGCCCAATACTCTTTCTTCTTCCATATATCAATGATATAACACAGAACGTTGATTCTCATAAGGAAATTTTGTTCGCGGATGACACAACACTCGTAATAAAAGGTGAAACTAAACAGGTCTTACAGCAGTCTGCTGACTCTGTTACAGAAGATTTAACTAAATGGTCACAAGATAATCGCCTCGTAATAAACTATAAAAAAAAACAGTATCTCTAAATTTCCACACTATACAGAATAGGAATCCTGCGATGCCTAATTTAACATTAAATGGTCATCAAATATAAAATAAATCAGAAACGAAGTTTTTAGGACAATGGATACAACATGACTTGAAATGGAATAAACATTTACAATACGGTATCTGAATACTAAACTGAACTCGATGTGCTTTAGGTTGCGGATTTTGAAAACTTGCACAAGCATGCACACATTAAGAAGTACTTATTTTGCTAATTTCCATTAATACTTAAGATATGGGGTCATATTTTGGGGTATGCCACCAGATGTACTAAGCACATTTAAAATACAAACGAGGGCGATTAGAATTATGTCAAATGTAAACACCAGAAAATCATGTAGACCTCTGTTTAAAGATTTAAACGTTCTCCCACTGCCCTGCATTCATATCTTCGAAAGTATTATGCTTTTAAAAAGAATTTAATGAATAAAGACTTTTTTCTTAAAACAAACAATGATGTTCATAGGCATAACACAAGACAAACTCAAAACATTCATATTTCACACACACAAACATATATCAAAAAGAAACTTTTCACACAGGAGTTAAATTATACTGTACAATAAACTACCCCAGTATATAAAAATTGCCCCAAAATAAAAACCTTTGAAATAATGTTCAAAGCTTATCTGCAGTGCCATAGTTTTTACTCTGTTGTTGAATATCTTAGCATATAGGAGCGATGAAATCTATAATTATATTTTAATTGCAATACCTAGCTGTAAGTTGTTGTATTTATAGGAATTAAGTTTTCATATTGTGATAATAGAGTAAGGTGTACATAGTTGTTCAATAAGATTGCATCTCTTAAGATCTGTTATTATAATAAGTTATACTTAGTTATTTTATTAGTAATACATGTGAGTTCTTTTATTTTATAGATGTAGGTTCTGACGTGCCCAATATCAAAATTGATTTAATACATTTAATTGATCATATAGTAAAAAAAAAAAAAAAAGTCAACCCCTGGCACTATCCAGCCCATGACGGGCTAAGGCCGACCAAGCGACCGCTGCCCAGCCATTTGGCCTGCAGATATTGGGGTGACGCGTGATCAGCGCGTCGGGTCCCCTCGGCCGTTAATCTTGGTATTCGTGATCGGGGCGCTGTCTCACTGTCAGACAGCTACTCAATTGTCCTCACGAGGCTGAGTGCACCCCGTTCCAACCCTCACGCCAGTTTTAAAATCCCTGACGGAGCCGGGGATCGAACCCGGGGCCTCCGGGTGAGAGGCAGGCACGCTACCCCAACACCACGGGGCCGGCAATTGATCAAATGGATAAATAAAAACCTAATCTAATCTAACCTACAAGGAGAATGTCTAGAACGTATCAATAAACCGAATCAAACCATGTATATAGCCCACAATGGGTGCAACATAATAGACCTCGTGCTATGTAACATGAAATCGATAAGACCCGCACACCAGAAAATCTTCCCCGTAGTTATCAGGAAACATATTCCCTTAGAAAATCAGTTTGTTTTAGAGAGATATATTCCAAACCAGCCTCAATTTCCGAAGCCAACGAGGAATCTAGAGATTGTGAAGATACAGGAAGAAAGTATTTCCAAAACCAGAGATCTGACGAAGGAAGGAAATCTCAACGACGGCGTCGCGAATTCGGAGAGAATCATCCAAGACACCACAATATTTATTACTCCCTACTACAGGAACGCAAAATCCTGGATATCAAGCAAGAAAATTGACACTTATTAGGAGTCTACATGTAGCGCTAGAGAATCCAACAGAAGACAACAAAGAATCGTATGCCCTAACCCACAGACACTATAAGGGCCTAATCAGAAATACCAGGAAGAACAAGATTGGAAGAAAATAGCAGAGGCGGAAAGACAACCTTATAAAATATTGGATCCAAAGTTCTCCAGACACATCCCACGGGAGACGGATATGCGTCAAATCTTACCGGCAAAAGATACAAGACCGGACAATGCTGAGAGGTAGGAAATACTGTCCCACCATTGATCACAACAGCAGAAACAGATGAAGCTTTAAACATAAAAATAGCGGCTTAGGTGGCGTGCTGAACTTCAACGGGTTCAAACCCGGCCGAAGTCGTGGGATTTTATGAGTGTTTTAAATCCCTCAGTATTCCTTTGGAGGGTAAGTAAAGCCGGCGGGCCCATGCCATAGGTTTATTAATGGCATGTAAAAGAACCTTCTTCTAACTACATTTGTATGAAGCTAAATGTGTAGGTTAGATTTGATTAACGTTCTACTAAGTTCCAACGTTTGTCTCCAGGTGCCGGTTTCGGTGGCATCTTGTAGCCAAGTTCACAGCTAGGTGTCGTTGACGGTAGCAAAAGTAGGAACGACTTGACATTGATCGACTGGAATTGTAATGGTCTTGGAATAAAACCAGGTAAAAATCTGTCTCATTACTTAATTTTCACACCTCGTATATACCTATATATATATAGAGAGAGAGAGAGAGAGAGAGAGACAGAGAGAGAGAGCCCGAAATCACATCTGCCATGTGACCTCCATGGCTCATGAGGAATTTACCATCCTTGAGAGAAGCGAAGACTTCCTAGGAGTAGGCACGATTAGCGCTCATTGATTTATATGAGTTGCCAGGTTGCTGATGTATCCTACATATTTTTTGTAATTTCATGAGACTGTATTATTAACCATTATTGTACATATTTTCGATGCACCGGAGGAAGATTTGATTTATAATGTGAAGGAAACATAAATGTTAAAACCGCAGAGAATGCTATAAACATTTCACAGTCGCACATTTGACTGATAGCTAGATAGCGCATCCGGCTTCTTGCTGACCACTCTTACTGCAAGCATGGTCTTGACACAACGTACCACTCTTACTGCAGGCATGGTCCTGACATAACGTGAAAATTTGTGATCGTCAAAATCGACGAATATATAGTGAAATAAACTTAATCCGACGAACAGTGACGTGCTTTAGCAAGCAGCAAGATTGCTAAGTGAATTTGAAATTATTCGTGAAGGCAAATTCTGAATATGTGCGGTATTGTAGTATTTTTGTCCACGCTGACATCGAACACGCTGCTTAGCACGTTTTTCCAAAGTGTAGCCGAAGTGTTACGATATTACCAGGTAAAAGGTACAGTGCAACATGTTAATGAACAAATCAGGTGTGATTTAATTCACCTAGTTTTGAGTGAGTATAGTAGCAAAAGCTGCTAAGATTAAAATCTGTGGGTGGAGAAATATCCATGGCCGTTATTATTGCTTACCCGCTAATGCAAGTGTACTGTAGCTTCAGTGAGAAATTGCAACTTATAATTTAATATTAGATTCAGTGCAAACCCACAAATACGACATCACCATGGCATTAATTACACACATTCTACATGCCGAAGAAATGCTAATTATTCCCATTATGATGGAGTTGGAAATGGAATAAAAACCTCCTGGTGGTGGGGTTCAGTGATGGCTGGATAATACTATGAAGGAAGGAACGAGCATCCTAGGCATCTTACCTCCAAGCCTCACTTGCAACTTAAACCAGGCAAGTCATTTCACGGAGGAATTGTGTAGCACACATGTAAGCCTGGCTAGAAGCCGAAACACCTTTTTATGTACGATCTCGTTATGGGGATTAGTTTTAGTAAGACCTTACGCCGCACATTCTTCGGTAGGGCCTTCGATTAACATGTTTTCCTAGTGGTTAGGTAACCACAATCTTTGTCGCATCATTTGCAAAAGCTTGGGACAAACGCTTTTGCCATTTTTTTTTGTAAATAAACATTTTCTAGTTCGACAGTGCATCGAACCCACACTCTTTAACGCGTAGGTATTTTTTGTTAAATAAGCATGGCTGAATAACTGCATCTTTACTGGGACAGTAAACTCAGCAATCACCTGTTGGCCGTGAAACAAGCCAATGTCACATTTTTTATTGACCTTGTAAACGCGACTACAGCGCACTCTTTTCTTGAGATATTATTTAGAAGGCTGTGAGTGGAGTGAACATTAGCCAATGCTGCATAAAACCTGTTTACGATATGAGTGTAACTTTATTAAATTCGACATTCAGACGACTATGATACAAGCTATGAACTGTAATTTTGTAAGATGAGCCAAGCAGGCTATCTTGAGATCGAAGTGAGGGGTCATTTTAGGACTGTAAACGAATGATCCTGGTTTATTAATACAAGTTTTCCCAGACTGTAGATGTCTGATATATGAGCACCTAATGCACACTTTCTATATGTTCAGAATGCACAACTGTCATTACAGCAGAATAAAATCTTGTCCACAAGCTGGAACTGTATAAATTTAGTAAAGCCATTGTTATGTTAGAATGCACTACAGAAGTAGGATTTGATTACCCTTAGCAGAATAAAATCTTGTCCACAAGCTGGAACTGTATAAATTTAGTAAAGCCATTGCTATGTTAGATTGCACTACAGAGGTAGGATTTGATTAACCTTAGTTGCCCAGTACAAGTTTTGGTATTATATGAGCTGATAACGTGAACGACTTTTGTCTCGTTATTGCAGCAGATTATCGATGGATCAGTGATATTGATCAGCACACAGAGGTGCTAGTTGAAGTTTGGAATTGATTTTTCCAATGATGAGTTTGATATTGGATGCTTTTTACACCAATTTTTCACACTTTACGAAGTTAACATGGTCACTAAACAATACAATGAAACTGATAGGACTGAACTAATCTGATAAATAAGAAAGTAATAATCAAATATCAGGATTTTCTATTTAATAATGAACATAAACAAAGAACTAGGAAGTCTAATATAACGTAAATAAGCCAATAAACTTAAAGGAATTTTGATGACCAGTACTTAGATTTTATCTAAATACAAATATAGCTATTCCAATTGTGAGACGACAATCAGTTAGTTACGTGTTTAAACACGGTAGCTAATGAGATAATGCGACATTAGACATGTTTTACTCATATAGTCGCCGACCTAATTTTTCTCACCCCACACAAATCATGACCCAACTTCACAAACAGTGAAGCTGCGATGTAGGTAGGCAGGAACAGTGGCGCCCATTGCGCAGGATTAAAAGGGTTACATGTTACTTATTTGTGTTGTAAATTATAATAGATTTTCATGTGTTCTATTAGGTTCAGAATGTGCATAGATTTTGCTTGGAAATAAATTTTGGATGAAACGCTTCTCGTTTACATCATTGATACTATTAACGCACGATAGGTATTAGATTAAATGACTATAACGATAAATGTTGGAGATGACACCATCATAGCGTAGCTTTAAACTTATTATGCTGTAAATATAACGAATACCTTGCATTGTAAACACGTAAATAACTTTCTTTGCTGTAGAGTCATGCTTGTATTATTATTATTATTATTATTATTATTATTATTATTATTATTATTATTATTATTATTATTATTGAATCTCCGAAGTAATTGTGTAGGGAAGAACTACGTGTCATTCTCTTAGGTTGCATTCTTTTATTTTTTTAAGTTTGCGAAGGACTTCTAGAGGCTTAATTAGTTATTAGGATATTCGCACGGAGACGAGTTAAATTATCATCACCATTGTTTAGCACGGACTAGCCGTTTTCACCTCTCTGAAGTAGTTAAGGGTCTGCCACTTTTTTGAATAAACTGAGTTCGATTTAAATGTAAGCCTTGCCTCTTTATTGTATATTTTTGAGTTTGTATTCCTCTGGACTGGTTGTTTCACCTCTCATTACACCCGACACCCCCGAGTACAGTTTCTCAGTCCAAGAATGCATTCCTTCCCGTCCTGTATGTCTTCCTGGGAGATGGGGATTTCGGAAGGGTCATTAGAGGTCTATGGCTCCCCGAAATCCTCGTCAAACGGGCACAATATATATTATAATTGTGAAAATCTCTCTGTGTGTGTGTGTGTGTGTGTGTGTGCGTCTGGGTGTTAGTTTGTTACATCTTGACACTAAAACGGCTGGATGGATTTGGATGAAATTTGAAATGGAGACAGCTTATACCCTAGGATAACATATAGGCTACCTTCATCCGGAAATAAATCATTGTTCTCATGGAACGGGCAACATAACTGAAGAGTCACCAAAAATACTCAACCAGGTCAAAATATCGAAGTTGTCGCATGAAGTCCGGACAAAGCTCATTTTACGCCCCTCGATGGAAGAAACAATACTCTGTATGTCCCTGCGGGACACCGAAAACCACATTTTAAGGCCCTAAAACCAACAGTTTCATAGATATTCGCAGAAATCTATCTTCACTCTGATAAAGTAAGAGGTGAATCCAATTAGTCTCGGCTAATCTCCTAACATATAATCAACATGGAAAGGAAAACCTTATGTAACAAAATTACCCCATCATACCCAACGGTACGATGCTCAGTGATCATTTGGATTCTGGGGGATCACAACGTAAGGTGTGTAAGGTTTTGGGTGAGTCGGAGCACCCTGTAAGTCACGTAAACAAGATTCGCTTCAAACAACTAAATTTCATAGCAACTTTAAATGTTCAATCTTCGATGAAATTGAGGAAATTGAAAACAATTACAGATTTTCTTGATAAAAAAACATCATGATAACAGCCATACAGGAAACTCGATATGTGGATAATGAGCCGTTCGAATCAAATGGCTACAGAATATACAAGAGAAAATCTACTAGCAGGCTATTAAAAGGTACACATTTATTTGGCAGTGGATTCATAGTTTCAAAGAAAATAATAGACTCAATATTGAAGTTTCATCCAATCGATGAAAGGACATCTTCTTTAACATTTAAATCTACAAATAAAGTGTACACTATTTTAAATATGCACGCTCCAACGAATGACAAAAACAAGAAGAAAACTAGACATATTGTCGACGAATACTGGGAAAGAATTGATAATTATTTGAGTAAAGTACCAGCGAATCATACCATTATTTTATTGGGTGATTTCAACGCACAAATAGAAAAAGAGAAGAAATACCAAAAAATAGTGGGTTACCATCCAGCTCATTTGCGTACAAATAAGAATGGTGAAAAATTAATAGAACTTTGTGCTAACCACAAATAATAGTTAAATCAACGTCTTTTGAAAGAAAACCAAAGAAGTTAATGCCATGGGTATCGCCAAACCCACTATGTGGGGAGAAACAACTTGATCACATAGCGATAGCCTAAGCAAGAAGTCGCCTAAAGAAATAATGAATGTACGAGTAATAAAGTCTGAAAATATTGAATCTGATCACTACCTTTCGGTAGCTAAATTTAAAATTAAACCTGACATCCGAAAATTTAAAAAACACTCAAAAATTCCTAAATATGATACTAATAAATTGGAGAAAGATAAAATAACAACAGAGATTCAACAACATAACTTTCATGCGTGGAATGATTTGAAAAATGGCATAATTACAGCAGCAAGTAAAACAGCACCTCCAACAAACAAGAAAAACAAATCTGGTGGAATGAGCACTGTAATAAGGTTCTACAATAATCTATTAGAAAAAAGAAGAATAGCCACTCAAACTTTTAAAAGGGAAAGAAAATTGTTCTTTCTGAAGGAACTACAACAAATAGAGGATGAATTTAAAAACAACAGTGTGAGAAATTTCTACCAGCTATTTAGAAAACAGTTGAATACATTTGAAGCCCCCACATTATTACTTGTAAATCCAAAGACAAAACAAATATCACATTCTAATCAAAAGAATTGTAATATAATGGCAGAGTATTTTGAAGACCTACACAATTGTCATAAGCCGGAAGACAAGTTTATCACCAACACTACTAACATTCAAAATGAAAATTCTATAGCACCAGATTTGGACGAAATTAAAGAAATTATACACTACTTGAAAAACAATAAAGCCGCTGGTGAAGATGGCGCAGGGCCGGTCTTAGGGGTGTGCGACATGTGCGGTCGCACAGGGCGCCAACGGCTTGGGGGGGGGAAAAGGCTGATCAGTCCAATAATGTGCCGATCTGATCATTAATACTTTGACAGAAATGGGGTTAAAGCTGGAAGACTTTAGAGGTCAAGGCTTTGAAAGGTAAACATAAAGGAGTTCAAATTCACATTGTAAAATAGTTCCCACGCGCAAATTATGTTCCACGTGGTAGCCATTCCTTAAACCTAGTTTTATCTGACTCAGCCGAATGATGTCCTTAATGCGTTACCCTATTTGGCATTATTCAACGCATATATGTTTTATTTTCGTCGTCTCCTGGCCGGTGGTCTATTTTGTTGGCTCACATTTGTAATTTGACTCTAAAAGATTTGAGCGACACTCACTGGGAGTGTCGCATAGATACAGTGAGACCTATTAGATACGATACGAATGGGGTAGTGGCAGCCTTAAAGGCCATTAAGGAGAATCCTGCTTTTGATTCGGGGCTACGCCATGAAGCTGAATACCTGGCGAAAAAAATTGTGACATTCAAATTTGTCGTTGCTGTTCTAGTATGGCACGACATTTTGTTTCAAGTAAACATAGTTAGCATAGCCATGCAAGCAGAAGCGATTGATATAGGCCTACAAAAGGCGTCTTCTTTCGCGGAAGGTTGTATCGCATACCTTGAAAAATATTCCCAAGAAGGCTATGAAAGCGCTATAATATCGGCTAAAGAAATCATTGCGTCTGTATCTCTTGAGGTCGAAGAAGGTAGACGGAAAATGAAGACTAGACGCCCTAAACGGTTGATTGAGGAAGATGACTCGGACTCGGACCAAGTCATCGAGTCAGGCACTGAGAGTGACAGTTCTGAGTCAGAGTTGGAGCCGAAGCTGTCGGAGGCTGAAGCAAGACCGACTACAATATCTCAGACCGTAACATCAAAACCAAGATGGCGGAAATCGTAGGGGAACAGCTGTAGCAACTGGCGGGCATGGCGCTATCGAAAAAGCGGCAAATTCGAAGACAAACATTCGCATATTTGATTAAATTCGCCAGAAATTACAGGTTTTTATGTAATAAGGCACAAATTCAATATGAAACCCTGACGTATTTCGCTACAAGCAACGAGAACAGACAGTAGCTAAAAATACAGACATAAATATAGCAGAGGTAAGACATTATGTTAAAAAAATGCAAATATTTCTAAATGGAACTACAAGAATAGTCAACCAACAACAAAGTCAACCCCTGACACTATACAGCCCATGAAGGGCCTAGGCAAATATAACATGCAAATATAAATGGTTGTTGCTTATATTAGGGGCTACGACATCGTGGTCTTGTAGCCCCATGTATTTGTGTGTGGAATTTGTGTGATAACCTGTGTTATTGTTATGGCTGAACTATTGTGTTTGTAAATTGGGTATTGTAGTGGGAAGGAAGCGGCCATGGCCTTAAGTTAGGAACCATCCTGGCATTCGCCTGGATTAGAAGTGGGGAAACCATGGAAAACCACTTCCAGGATGACTGAGGTGGGAATTGAACCCTCCTCTACTAAGTTGCTTCATGAGGCTGAGTGCACCCCATCCCAGCCCTCACATGAGAATTAAATTTCTTGGCAGAGCCGGAGAATCAAACCCGGACCTCCGGGACGACAGCCAAGAATGCTAGGCACTACACAACGAGGTGGTCTAAAACAGAATGGTACCACTGAACGAAAGTAGAACGAGCGATAATATTCTCTATAGTACATTAATTAGCCAAAATACCTTATCAAACAACGAGAAATAAATCAGGGAATGATGTTTTAAAAGATGCTTCCTCCTCCGCTGTATGTGACCCACCCAGCCATCCCAAATAGCATTGTGACTCACAATTTGGCTTTAGGAGAGAAAGATGCACAATCCAGGCAATTCGAAGTCTTCAAACTGAGATTGCGTCTACCCTGTCAGTACCGAAGGGAAAGTTACAATCCATATTCATTGACTTCTCTAAAGCTTTTGACTCGATTAGCAGGAAGAAAATATTGGAAAAACTAGACAGACTATTGAGAGGTAACAGCTACACTAAACATCTTGTCAAAAGTATTTTAGGCTCTAACAATATAGTCATTAACGATGGCATTACAACATCAAGCCCAATTGAGCAGACTACAGGCATGCTGCTACAAGGAGACCCATTAAGCCCTCGTGTTATTTATCACTGCTATGGCAGATAATATCACAAATATATTATCAGAGCGGGTAATCTCATTTATATACGCAGATGACATGGTGCTCGCTTCAAGTTCACAGGTCGAATTGCAATCTGCTCTCGACCCCCTTTGAATTATGGGTGTTACACAATGACCTTAGGTTAAACAGAAACAAGACTAAATCTATGACCTTTAGGAAAGGGGGAAAGCCAGAAATTTTCCACATTGCAGGAAAACCGCCTGAGGGTGTACCACATTACAAGTACCGGTAGTCCTACTTAGGTCCTACATTAGTCAACTGGCAATGTTTTCACACTGCAAATCAAGGATAGACCCAGCGTCACTACCAAAGCCTTCAACGACATAAAACATTTGACTAAGCTATCTATAAAAACAGCCTTAAAACTTTTGCGGTTAAATGTTACCCGTATTGTGACTTATGGACTGGAGAGCATTTGGACACATTTAAATATGAAGTATTTGGAACAATATGGAGAAACTGAAGGTGACTTACATAAAGAAGGCCTTAGGTTTATCAAAGTATACACCTTCAAGACCGGTGTAAGAGGTGACTCGCGAGGTTTATAATGTAGAAGAACTCAGACTTCAAATGCTGCTACCTTCTACTCCAGGATATGTAAAACTCATGGACACACTAGAGCCAAAGAACATTGGTAGGATTTTTGCGCCACGGACACTATGATTTTTGACGATTGGAAGAGGGGGGGGGGGGGGGGTGCGAGCTGAGACCATTGAACTGTCGGTACTATTGGAACAACTCCTCCCATGGTAACCCTCGCTGAAAACTGCTTCCTGGTGCACTGCCAGGCGTAACTAGTCGCACCAAAAACTGTCATACCATTTAACTCTAGGTTGCATGTCAGCTGATATGTCGTGATTCTTTTCATATATTTGAACGTACGTACCTCTGTGCAACGTTATATGTATGGTATTTTCCAATAATACGGTAGGTTTACGGTCTACTTTATTTCGAAGTAGCCTATTCTGCGTTTATGGATATGTCTTACATCAAATTTTGACACAGGCCTAAATAGCACGTATGACAAATACACGTAGGCCCTATTGTAGGTTATAAGTTATTAAGTTAGTCACAGAATTATAACCTACGTCTAGCTTATATTACAGATTTCCTTGGAAACGCCCAGATGTAGGCCTATTAAAGAAATGGGTTATAGCTGAGAAAACTTTTATAAACATGCTACTTGTTTCATTCAAATAGAAACAAACCACTGCTTAAAGATGATGCGGTACCTGCAATTTGCAATTTCCCACAGCATCGGCTTCAGCCACCCAAGAAAAGACCGAGAGTTATTGAACGACAAGTAGCCTAATATTTACTGTTACTTTCTTCATCAGCATAGGCATAAAATTTCACATTTTCCAGTATACTTTTATGATGTCAGTCTTGGAGACGATAAAAATAATTCGGCTTAAGGGATCTTCCCTGCAGGACCTGTTCGTTTGCTGTATGCCTTATGTGAGGTCAAAGTTTCGACCTGCTTTGAAGAAAAAGAAGCTTGTAGTTTTTACGTGACCGTTAATCTTGTGATCATGAGCAAAGGGACCTCCATTTTACGTGGAATCCGAACCACAGGACATGGCATTTCACTTCCAAAATCTCACTTGCAATGACCGTGAATCAAACCTGGTCCACCTTGGTGAGAGGTGAATAGCTTGACCACTGCGCCACCATGCCCCATTGCTTTGAAGAATATTGAACATGTGGTTGTTTTGTATAAATAAAGCAGGCTATGTATTTTTGTTCACCAAGCATCTATTTAATTGTTTAGTTATAGGCTTATGCATATTCACACACATATGAATGTTGAATACCAATTAACATACTTTTTCTTCATTATTGTCAGTCATTACCAGCCTAACCTTATTTTTATTTTATTTTAATGTATGTACGACTTGTATTTTTTGCCAGTAGGCCTATAACTTAGTTATTGTGTATGCTGTCTTTGATCTAAGGATAAAATGATGAACAATCAGGCTGCAATATAATATTTAATGTTGGCATATATTCCTAGCCATTTTAAGTATCAAATTACTATGATATTTTGAAATATGTATTTCGGCGTAAGTTCAGTTTAGTTTACCATTCGCCTAAATGTTCAAAAGTACCTCTTTTACTTGTATCTCGTCGTACATATGTACATCATCCTTTTGTTCGTATACGTCAAACTCTCCTCCTTATAAAATGTGTCGCACCAAAAAGTTCCATCATCCGTGTGACGAATGTTTGTGTGAGCGCTGTGGAGAACAATGTGGAAGATACCATGCTATATTTTGCACATTAAGACATGAATCTTTGATATTCCTAGGGAATAACAATTAGTTTACTGTATGATTTTAGATTTTATTCATTATATGCATGGGCATTGGCTGCAATAAATCCCTTATTATTATAGGCTATAGGTGAATTTCCAGCTGTGGATGCCATTATTCACATCAACCATCGTCAGAACAGTACTGCCAACCTCACCATTACGGTACTAGCCGCACCAACACTCGACCATTCTAACCTACGTTTTGTCCAATCCAATGGTTACAGCCTAACACGTCCAGATCAATGGTTTTGTATCAATCTGCCCCGATAGCTGCGCGCAATCAAAGCCGCAGCCTTCGATTTGTCCAATCCAATGGTTTTTTACAATGGTTACAGCTTAACGCATCCAGAACAATGGTTTTTGACAATGGTTACAGCCTAACGCGTTCCGATGACTGCCTTTTTTTTAACAACAGTGATCTGCTAATAGATGTAGTCTCCTCCGCTGTCTATAACCCACCCACCATCCCAATTTATAACACGACTTAGGCCTATATAGTGAAATTTCAGTTGTGTCGGCCAGTGGGCGTGGCTTATTTGACAAATAAGATATTGCCAACCCTAAGTATAGGTAAACACGGCCGTAGGTTGTTTGTTTTGAGCGTAGAGAGCTGTGAGATCGCACTCGCTTCTATCTGTATCGGGACATCCTGAACTAACTCCAACAGATGACGCATAAGTACTCTTATTAGTACTTTATTTCAAATAGCATTTGCCAATAACACACAATTGATGTTACAAACTCTTTAAAATGAAAATTTACTGTATTATGAACTTGTCATTCTTCAAATTCGATGTGTATAGAATTCCAACGGACATACATTCTATCTTATTAATGTTTTTAATACAAAAACAAACCTAACCAGCGACTAACGCCCCAGTCCCCCTTGCTTGTGGTAGCCTACTAACAGTAATTTTCGGCCAGGCAGTAGGCCTACCTAACCTAGTAACAGACATAAATGTATATACAAAAACAAACCTAATCTGGGGATAACTCCCCAGGCCCCCTAGCTTGTGATACTAACAGGAGCATAATTCTATTTACATACCTGTTGCATAAATCACTGCTTCCATCAGATTACAGTACCCACTTGAATTTTTTCCACAAGCACACAAAGATTATTGATTCATGATTCTTATAGAATATATTTACACTTAAAGAACTTGACACTTTAGAAGACACTGACACTGCTGGTATGTCATTAAAACTACCATCATCTACTTTAACAAACAGGAGTTGTGTAGGACGGTTGATTTGGGAAAATTGTCGAAATGGTATCAGGGGTTAGTATGGCAATTTTCATAACCACAAATTTAGGTTCGAAATGTTTAAGTTAACAAATACAACTGTTTTAACTTCGAAAATGATCCCGGTGAATATTTCTCATCCACTTCTCTTTCAAAGATTTGTCTTTAAGAAATTTAAAAGTTGAAGTATCTTCAGCAGTATTAAATTTACAGGCAGGTACACAGTAATGACAATAAACAGCCAATGCTTCTCACATTACGTATCTTCGGCATTTATAATTATTCACAGTGCACTTCACTACTTAAGGTACACTATTACAATATATAACAGCTCGAAATCACTTGAAATATGCGACATTTGAACGAAATTCTCGCAGCAGACCCACTTAAATGTTGGTTGACCAAATGTAAACAATCCCCTACGATTTCCGCCATTTTCTACGATATCGATAGTGGCATTATGGTCTGATTTATTGTAGTCGGTCTTGGCTGAAGCTCAGGCTAAGGTTAAGTGCAAACAAGTGAAGCCACAACGACTCTTCAAAAAAAGTTTCTTTGACAATCTCCTAACAGTAGCTTTTAAGTCTGTAAGGAAGAGATTATTTTTCTTTAAAGAGCATTCCGATATATTATTCAGATATCCACTTTAGAATACATTTTATTTTATTTTTATTTTTTATAATATATCATAATCAATACGGGAAAAATTAGAATTATGACTGAAGTTATAGATATTCAGCATTCCGATACATGGGGATTTTTGTACGATCTAAAGGTACTGCCTGGGTCTATTGAAGATAGTAGTCCACTCATGGATCGTTGCTTGAACTTGCAAAAGCAGCTTTCCAGTGGAAATAATGAGTCTGAAATAAGTGGGATGGATCTATGTTCTGAGTGGCAACATTTGAGCCCACGCCTACCACCAAACGCAAAAAAACCTCGCGCTGCGTTGCAGTTTATTTACAGCACGAATATGATTGACGTTTTTCCAAACGTCGATGTAGCTTTGCGAATTCTCTTAACCATGCCGGTAACTGTCGCTTCGCGTGAACGTAGTAGCTTTTCAAAATTGAAGTTGATTAAAACCTACCTGTGTGCTACAATGGGCCAAGAGAGACTGTCAAAACTTGCCTTAATTCCAATAAAGAACTACTGATATGTTGCGCGTTCACTCGATTTAGCTCAGTTTGTAAAACAGTGTACAGCCTCCCAGGGGTATGCACCCCTTGGAGTCCATCCCCCCGGCATCTGGCTAAATCCCCTAAATGGCAACCCTTGGAAAGCTGGCCCAACATCCATAAAACTTAGCAGGGACAGCTTGCCACTCTAAGAAGCAGCTCGGTCCTTGCGCAATGGTTACACATACCTACATACTAGTAACTGGGCCAACACATTGCTGACAACATAGCGCCAGAGGGTATAAGAAGGCATCCTAATGAGATCAAAGGATCTCTCCATTATCAGTGCTTCATCGAGACGGCCGGAGGCTACGCTGGTGTCAACCGAGGTGAGTCAGTCAATCGTGTTCAGAGTTCCTACTTTTGTAACCTGTAACCCACCACTTGTACTACATTGTGAACATAATTACATTCCCTACAAGGGACTCATACTCAGAACTACAGACCAATAAAACACTTGGTCCACACTCTACACTAGCATTACTGTTTATACGCCTCTTTACATCCCAACGCCCTTCCTTATTCCCGTCACGGTAAGACGTGACAGACGGTAAGCCAATAGCGCTAACTCAGGTACCTTTGTGTTCCCCGAGCCGGCTCGGCTGCCAGCAAGCAGCACGTGCCACTCGGCTGATACGAGCAGGTTCAATTACATAATAGGCAGTCAGCTGAGCGACTAGCACCGTGACTCTTACATTGGGTCCCATCCCTTCAAACACTACTACATTATTTATAGGAACGCCCCCTAGTTCCTAGCACACCACAACACTCTACACTGGTCAGCTTGCCCTGCCAAGGGAAGCTACCCTTTTTAGGCACAACCTTATAAATTAGTACAGTAACTCTCCCTTTTAGATCCACCCCCAAATAAGGGATCTAAAACACTTCAGTCGAAGTACGGAAAGCTCCCTTCTCATAAGGTTTTGGGTTTTAGTGTGTTTTTTCCTGTGTGTCTAAGTCGTTTGAATTAGTAAAGCTTGATTCCTGTAAGTGTATTTTTGCAGTGATTTTGTTGTGTTGACACTTTGCATCACAACGGAAAAATAGTTATTGCAATATGTTACGCATCACCTATTAGTTAATAAAGTCCAGTATTTTTGCATCATGCGAGCGTACAGCCGATATTTTGTGTGTTACCTAGACTATCCCCTTAGTACAACGCAAGTAAAGCATGTTCAAGTAATATAGTAAATGGGTAAATGTACTTTAGGTTCATTTTATTTTATTTCATCCGATAATTTGGTGCATGCATTTTCGATTTTATATTTTCATGACTCTTCTTTATGATGCCTCATAATATTTGCCAGAGTTAGGCAACCCACCTCGCACAGTGGGGTGCAAAATTGAATTTCGCACAGGGCGCTGAAACCCCTAAGACCGGCCCTGAAGATGGGATTAGGGCAGAGTTGCTGAAAGCCCTAAATGATGAGATATATTTAAAGATATAATTGATAAGATCTAGGAAAATGAAAGAGTTCCTGAGAAATGGAAAGTCGCCATAATACACCCTATCCACAAGAAGGTGTCTAAATCTGACCCGAATAATTATAGAGGCATATCGCTTGTGTCAGTAGCTTATAAAATTCTTTCCAAAGCTTTACTCAATCGTGCAGAACCCCAATTAGACTTACAAATAGGAGAGTATCAAAATGGCTTTCGTAAACATAGATCTTGTGTTGAACAGATATGGAATCTTAAAACTATTTTGCAAATGAGACAATTAAGAAATAAAGACACGATAGTTACTTTTATAGATTTTGCAAAAGCCTATGATTCCATTGACAGAGAATCTCTCATTAACATTTTAAAAGAATTTGGTTTGGATCCTAAAACAACTAACATTATTCAGGATATGCTAACAAATACCACGTCCAAAGTCCGATTTCTTGGGGAGTTCTCCAAGGCATTTGAAATAAACATAGGAGTCAGACAAGCTGATGGATTGTCACCATTACTTTTTAACTGTGCTTTGGAGAAGGTGATCCTAGAGTGGAGGAAAACAGACACCAAAGGGGTTAAATTAGGATATCAACGAGATAACATCTATATAGATTGTTTGACTTTTGCTGACGACATTGCCCTAATAGGGATGTAGCCGGAGAAAGTTCGCGCCAGATAGTGCTCGTGTAGTACTGGGTAAGCGCAAGGCGATCGTCTTATGTTTCTCCCAGTCAGCTACGAGGAATGTATAGATTGTAGCCGAGATTTCTAAGCTAAAGCAAATTATATCTTCTCTAATTTTACTCCAAGACTATATTAAGTAATTCCATAGGTATATACCCTAATATATTATGGACGATTTTCAGCGTTTACGCGTTAAACATCTGCAAAATGAGCTACGGACCAGAGGCACTAAAACTAGTGGGAAGAAGGAAAAATTAATACAGCGGTAATAACAAAATTCTAACACGCTTTCTTATTCAGCATGCTTTCTCCTAAATATTACAATTACCGGTACTTGAGTATAGACCTATATTGATAAATATATCTCCACAAGACTTAAATCATAAATAGAAATTTAAATATTCACTTGCACCCCTTGCTTATAGACTTCGATTCATGTCTTTTCTTAAGTTATTTTATTTATTTATCGTATGGCGTTTAGTGCGGGCGTGTCCGAGGACATGTTCGGCTCGCCTGAGTCTGTAGCTGCATCCAGCGGACACCCTAAAAGGGTGAGCTACAAGTTCCGTTTAATTTCAAGTAGTTCCAACTTTCGCCACCAGATATCAATGATACCTAGTGGTGAACGTTGGAACTATGATAGAGCGTTCTGACGAAATCTAACCTAACAATTTTGCTTTACACAAGTTTAGTCTGTGAAAGGATCTTTTACATGCCATAAATCTATGGCATGGGACCACCGGCTTTACTTCCCCTCCGAAGGAAGGCATACTGAAGGATTTTTAACGCTCTTAAAAAATCCGACTACGGACGGGTTTGAACCTGCTATCTTGGGCATAGCGGTTCAGCATGCTACCGACTACGCCACCGAAGCCGCTTACATGAAACAGACGTGTCTTATGGTAAACATAATCAAAGAAAGTTGATACCGGTAATGTATACCTCGAAAATACATTGCAACGTTTGGTTGTTATGTCATTTTGTAAATTCCTCAATAAGAATCGTTCCCTTACCCCTTGGAAACGACTTCGAGGTACAATGTTTAAAAAGTTTGAGAATCCCTGCTTTAGGGCCACGAACTGTTTTCATTCATCTGACTATGTCTCAAGAATGTAGAAGTCAGTCGCTACCACATTCTCCGTCGGACAGATGGAAGTTGACGATTAATTCTGATTTCAAGAAACCAACCATAGTAAGTTTGTGACTTAATGTTGCGACATTTATTCTTGAAGTATTTGTCCGAGTATTGAGTCACACATGTTACATTCACTTCTTCGTGTATCTTGACTATTTCTTCCCGTACTTCATTGGAGATGATGCTTGCCACGGTGGGTGAGTGGTTAACGTGTCGGACAACCAACCCAACCCCAAGCTTGCAGGTTCGCCCCTGGCCGTGGTAAGTGATTTTTGAAAGGCGAAAAAAATCACGACATGGATGTCATACGTTGTTGGCATGTTAAAGAACCCATTTGAATTCAGTAGGCCGTGTTCAAAGGCAAAATTAATCGCGGGATTTTCCGCCAACACAAAGTTCCTCCATTCTCTACTGGAAAGCGGTGTAGTGTCAAGGAGCTTAGATATCTAACCTCCTTGACTTTCATAGCGTTCAAAGGAACGACGAAATTCCACATGCAAGCTGCCCTCTGGGTGTCAATTAACAAAGCTTGCACCCGGCACCCGAGGCCATACGATATTATTATTATTATTATTATTATTGGAAATGATTTCTGCAGATTCCGGTATTGTAGGCTTATCGTGGTAATCCGGCAATTTTCTTGTGTATGGCCTCTTCCTTTTATTTGTTGCGTTCGTGGTCCACAGAAAAAGCGATGGAACAGCGCCCGGATTTAGTCTTGCTCTCTCACCTTCAAATACAAACACATAAATTGAGTGGCTGTTATCGAAATGTCTAATCAATTTATAGGTACAAAATAGGAATTATTACCCTTTGTGCATCACACTTACCCAACACAGTTTTCGTGAAGTCATCGGGTTCAAATTATGGGATCAGTTGGTCAGATTTTTCTCACCGAAAATTTTCCTTCTAAGCATGTAACCATTGTTTCCTCATTTCTTTATTTTGTGGAAATTGGTGAAACGAAAACGGGCTCCCCTGATTTTTGCAAAGAAGAACACTGCAATAGCTCGGCATAGTCACGAAAATGACAATTTATACAACTTTAATTCGTGGATATTACCGGCATGAGAACAGAGGAGACAACTGAAGAGCGCCTTGAGCTTACCCAGTACAACAGCAGTGCGCTCTATCGGTGCTAGTTCTATACATCCCTATTACTGATACACCGGAAAATGCCAAAATACATATTGATAATTTAATACAACAAGCAAATAAAATAGGTCTACAAATTTCCTTCACAAAGACAGAATTTATATCCAATGTCAAAAACAGTCCTGATAAATTATGTATTCAACAAAACGAAATCAAAAGAGTGAATTCTTTCAAATATCTCGGTGAATGGATTACAATAAATAATAACGAGAAAAACGGCCTAACAGTTAAAACAAAGAAAATGAATATAGCTTTCCAGCTCACCAGGAACATTTATAAGAAAAAAACATAACCTAATTCTATTAAAATTAAACATTATAATACTGTTGTGAAACCAGAGGCCTTATATGGATCAGAAACGCTCAAATTAATGAATAAAGGCGAAATTAACAAAATCATAGTCATGGAAAGGAAAATAATTAGACTAGGCCCCAGAAAATTAGGAGCAGATTACAACAGACCTAGACCAAATGTTGGAATTTATGAGCATGTAGAAAACATGCTGCATACCATGCGAAGAAGAAGATTATCCTTTTTTGGACATTAAAAAAGAATGAACGATGATAGATTGACAAAGAAAATTTTCAAAAAAATTATGAAACTTAAGATACAGCCAGCTTGGTTTCAACAGACCTTGAATGACCTTAAAGAGGCCAATGTACAAATTGAAGACATACCTAATAGACAACTCTTTCGGAACAAAATTAAAACAGTCACCTTCGAGGAGGAACTAGAGAGAAGCAGGAAACAGCCACACACTATTGAGGAGCTCCGGCAACAACAATCTGAAAGAATGAAGCAATTTTGGGTGACCAAGAAGAAATCATATAGCAAAACTTGATTATTATTTATTTATCGTATGGCTTTTAGTGCCGGGAGTGTCCGAGGACATGTTCGGCTCGCCTGAGTCTGTAGCTGCTTACAGCGGACACCCTAAAGGGTGAGCTACCAGTTCCGTTCAATTTCAAGTAGTTCCAACTTTCGCCACCAGACATCAATGATACCTAGTGGCGAACGTTGGAACTTTGATAGAGCGTTCTGACGAAATCTAACCTAACAAATTTTGCTTTACACAAGTTTAGTCTGTGAAAGGATCTTTTACATGCCATAAATCTATGACATGGGACCGCCGGCTTTACTTCCCCTCCGAAGGAAGGCATACTGAAGGATTTTTGTGAGCCTGCCTCCCATCCGGAGGCCCCGGGTTCGATTCCCGGCTCCGTCAGAGATTTTAGACACTGACGTGAGGGCTGCAACGGGGTGCACTCAGCTTCGTGAGGACAATTGAGTAGCTGTCTGATTGCGAGGCAGCACCCCGGTCACGAAGAACAAGATTAACGGCCGAGGGGACACGATGCACTGACCACGCGTCACCACAATATCTGCAGGTCAAATGGCTGGGAAGCGATCGCGCAGATAGGCCTAGGCCCTTCATGGTCTGTTGTGCCAGGAGTAAAAAAATTAGGGAAAGCGCCTTCTAATACCACTTTTAATTTTTAAACACTACAGTAGCGGCTACTAAATAAAGGTAGCGATAAAGCTACGTTCAATTTCATAAACACTGGGCTCACAAATCCCGTATAGTTAAGTAAAAATATCAGTCTGGTCGTTATTTCAGTAGCAACGAAGCTCTGTGGCGACTATTGCCGTTTCCGTAACAGTTAAGACATCCTGCCGTCACATACCTCAATGTGCACTTACAAAATTGTGAACCAGTCTATTTTACTGAAAAGAATTTCTACGAGCGAGTATCCACTCCGGCAAAAAACACGCTCACTACCTTTTCCAAAATGTATACAAGACATGATTTTTAAAGGACTCTTCTGTATGTTGAGGTACAGAGATATACCACATGGAAAGATACCATAAAATGTTGGCAAATCTGAGTTCAAGGACCTGCTGTTCAGAATAGGCTTTCGGTACAGGTTATGCGGCCCATGTTCGTAACATGGAATGTTTTCCTTTGACAATGCATCTACACCATGTGCGAGGGCAACGCATTTCAAAGATCTCTAAAAACACAATAATCAGGCAATTGGAGAAAAATTTAAAGTGGGAGCGAAGATTCAAGGAGAAATAATTTCATCTTTGTGATTTGTTGATGACATCGTCATCTTGGCCGATAAGCCAGAGAAATTGAACGAGTTTTTGAATGGTATGGAATTCGTCATGAGGAAATAATTCATGATGGAAATCAATAAATGTAAAAAAAATTATTGGAATGCAGCCGAAATAAATCAGAAACCTCTATGGACATCAAATTGCCAGGTGAAACGCTACGTGAAATAGGAGACTTCTGTTATTTAGGAAGCAAAATATCCAGTGATGGACGAAGCAAAGAGGATATGTAAAGTAGGTTGGCTCAGGCAAGGAAAGCATTTCTACAGAAAAGGAATCTGTTGAAATCGAATATACATTTAGGTATTAGGAAGTCATTTTAGAAAGCTTTTGTCTGGAGCGTGACACTATAAGGAAGTGAAACTTGGACTAATGGTGCAGCGGAAAAAAGGAGAATTGAAGCGCGACTGCTAATGAAGAGAAGAGATAGGTTGGTACGACACATATTAAGACACCCAGGAATATCAAGCCTAGTTATGGATGGGAGGGTCGAGGACAAGAACTGTAGAGGTAGATCACGGTTAAACAGGTTCCCTCGGATGTAGGGTGTGGTAGCTATGTAGAGAGGACACGATTAGCTCAGGAGAGGGAGGCGTAGAGGGCTGCATCAAACCAGTCAAAAAACTGAAGACTCAAACAACAACAACAATCGGGAATTTTAATTACCGTACTTAGAGATGCATGCGAGGCAAAAGAGTTGTTGGAGAATTTCAATCCCTGGGATGTAAGATTGGAAGAGACTGCATAATGTACATCAGCGGCCAAGGTGAGAGATATTTTACTATAGGTCTATTAATAGCGACATGTTGACGTTATAATCATCAATAAGTGTGGTAAAATTACACCCAGAACAGTTCAAGGAAAATTAATTTTAAATCCCCATATTCCGATAGATTTTCAATTCCAGTGTGCAAAAGTGCAAACATTATCGCAATTTCTATAAACAAAGTGCAATGACACACACTTAACAGCAGCAGGCGTACATTTAGGCAAAACCATTTTTTTCCCATGGACAACTGTATGAGGCGTGCTTGCGACTATCCGGAGAACAAAATCGTTATGTCTCAGCAGAAGATGGCAAAACCGAGAACGTAATTCTAAAATGTGTTCACATAATGTAACATCGTACCCTGCAGACTTTCACCACTCTATAATATTCCCACTTTCCTGCTCATATCAATATACTGTATGTATCAGAATTTTCAGAATTATAATGGACCCACCTGTGGCCGCGATTGCTGTAATTATCAGCAATAATGCATCGTCCCCATTGTTTTGATCGCGAGCGAAGCCGCGGGTACCTGCTAGTATTTATATAGATAGATAGATAGATAGTTTTATTAATTCCATTTGATCAAATACATGTATACAATACATTTTTGATATAGGACACGTCAGAATTTACATCTATAAAATAAAAGTACTAATAGGTATATACAGTAATACTAATACTATAACTATTTATAACTTATTATTATAACAGATCTTAAGAGATACAATCTTATTGGACAACTATTTACACCTTATTCTATTATTATAATGTGAAAACTTAATTCTATAATTACAACAACTTACAGCTAGGTATTACAATTAAAATAGAAAAGAAAAGTATAATTATAGATTTCATCGTTTCTATACACTAAGATATTCAACTACAGAGTAAAAACAATGGCACTGCAGATAAGCTTGCAACATTCTATCAAGGGTTTTTATTTTTGGGGCAAGTTTTATATACTGGAGTAGTTTATTGTATAATTTAACTCCTGTGTGATAAGTTCCTTTTTGATATATGCTTGTGTGTGTGTATGTGTGAAATATGAATGTTTTGATTTTGTCTTGTGTTATGCCTATGAACATCATTGTTTGTTTTAAGAAAAACATCCTTATTCATTAAATTCTTTTTACAAAACATAATACTTTCAAAGATATATATACAGGGCAGAGGGAGAATGTTTAAATCTTTAAACAGAGGTCTACATGATTCTCTAGTGTTTACATTTGCCATAATTCTAATCGCCCTCTTTTGTATCCTAAACGTGCTTAGTAAATACATCTGGAGACAATCCACAAAATATGACCCCATATCTTAAGTATGAATGGAAATAAGCAAAATAAGTATATCTTAATGTGTGCATGCTAGTGCAGGTTTTCAAAATACGTAACGCAAAGCACATCGAGTTCAGTTTAGTATTCAGATATTGTATATGTTTATTCCATTTCAAGTCATGTTGTATCCATAGTCCTAAAAACTTTGTTTCTGATTTATTTTCTATTTGATGACCATTTAATGTTATATTGGGCTTCGCAGGATTCCTATTCTGTATAGTGTGGAAATTTAGACGTACTGTTTTTTTTTATAGTTGATTATGAGGCAATTATCTTGTGACCATTTGGTTAACTCTCCTGTAACGGAGTCAGCAGACTGCTGTATTACCTGTTTAGTTTCACCATTTATTACGAGTGTTGTATCATCCGCAAACAAAATTTCCTTATGTGAATGAACGTTCTGTGTTATATCATTGATATATAGAAGAAAGAGTAGTGGGCCCAAAACCGATCCCTGGGGAACTCCAAATTTAATAATTCCCTCATTGGACAATGTTTCATTAAGACATTTGGTTCCATCATCCTTGTGTCTCAAGCTTACTATTTGTTTACGCCTTGTTAAGTAAGACAATCCATTTATTAGCTAGACCTCTAATACCATATTGATTTAGTTTTGTAAGGAGGATTTTATGGTCAACAACATCAAATGCTTTCAATAAATCCAAGAATAGGCCAGTTACATGTTCCTATGTACTATGTATTTCAGAACATTGGCTGAAAGAGGAACAACTCGAATTAATTCAATTCTCAGGGTTTATACAAGTGAGTAAGAACTCTAGAACTAATATTAGCCATGGTGGTACTTGTATCTACCTAAGAAATAATTTAGATCATGAACAGTTAACAGCTTATGATTATCTAATTATGGAACAGGATTTTGAATTCTCTGCCGTAAAAATACAGCAGTTTAAGTTAATAATTGTATGCGTATACCGTTCTCCGTCAGGAGAGTTTCCTTTATTTATAGATAAATTAGAATTGTTACTCAATAACATGAGCAAAGTAAATTTCGATATAATAATTTGTGGCGATGTAAATGTGGATTTCTTAAATTTTGATAGAAATTGTGAATTAATAACACAGTTACTAATTTCATATGGACTGAAACCTACAGTAAATACCCCAACAAGAATAACAAAATTTAGTAAAACCACTCCTGATCAATTTTTTTAAAATACAGATGAATATCACCATTCAATAGAAGTCTATTGTCCGGGTTTTAGTGACCACCATGGACAAATACTGAGTTTTGAAGTACCGTACCTGATACAATCAATAATAATGATAATGGAGTAAATTCAAAGTGCAGGTCATTCACTGAAACAAATGTTACATATTTCAATGACTTATTAAATAAGGAAACATGGTCAGAAATTTATAAACTAGAAAATGTAAATGATAAATTTAATGCATTTAACAGTACCCTAAAACACTATTTTGAAACAGCATTCCCCTTTAGACAAAGAACTGTTCAAAATAACAAAACTAACAATTGGATAACAACAGGGATTATAAATTCATGTCAAAGAAAGAAATTTCTACACAAATTATATAAACAATACCACACAACACCTGAATTCAATTTATACTACAAAAATACACTAGCATAGTAAGTAAGGCAATAAGACTAGCAAAGAAAATGCACAATGATAATTTTATTTCCCAATCATCTAATAAAAACAGGGCTATGTGGTCCGTGATAAAGAAAGAAACTGGAAAATCTGCTAAAATACAAAGGAACATTACACTGACCAGAAATAATAAAGTGATACATAATCCAGAGGAAATAGCAAACACTTTCAATGACTATTTTTTGGAAATTCCACAAAAATTATTAAATAAATCACAGGTAAATACACTAAATTCTAATAATAAAATTAATATATGTAGTGATTCTTTATTTATAAATCATGTCACAAGTGAAGAGGTAAGAATATTTATAATAGAGCTAAAAATAAATTTTGTGCTGGCATTGATGGCATCCCAGATGCAATTTTAAAGAAATGTGCAGAAAATATAATAAATCCACTTACACACTTAATAAACAGTTCAATTCTCTCAGGAACTTACCCGGATATTTTGAAGTTATCAAAAGTAATTCCAGTGCCCAAAAACGGTTCAAAAGATGAATTAGATAACTATCGTCCTATTACCTTACCAACTGGTATCGCAAAAATTGTGGAAAAATTATGTGTAGGAGACTGATAAGTTTTATAGAAAAAAATATTACCAAACTCACAACATGGATTCAGAACGGAAAAATCTACACAGACAGCAATTTATGAATGTATTATTAGTATACTGAAATTAATTGACAATAAGGAACATGTAACTGGCCTATTCTTGGATTTATCAAAAAGCATTTGATGTTGTTGACCATAAAATCCTCCTTACAAAACTAAATCAATATGGTATTAGAGGTCTAGCTAATAAATGGATAGAGTCTTACTTAACAAGGCGTAAACAAATAGTAAGCTTGAGACACAAGGATGATGGAACCAAATTACTTAATGAAACATTGTCCAATGAGGGAATTATTAAATTTGGAGTACCCCAGGGATCGGTTATGGGCCCACTACTCTTCCTTCTATATATCAATGATATAACACAGAACGTTCTTTCACATAAGGAAATTTTGTTTGCGGACGATACAACACTCGTAATAAAAGGTGAAACTAAACAGGTCATACAGCAGTCTGCTGACTCCGTTACAGGAGAGTTAACCAAATGGTCACAAGATAATCGCCTCATAATCAACTATAAAAAAATAGTATGTCTAAATTTCCACACTATACAGAATAGGAATCCTGCGAAGCTCAATATAACATTAAATGGTCATCAAATAGAAAATAAATCAGAAACAAAGTTTTTAGGACTATGGATACAACATGACTTGAAATCAAATAAACATATACAATATCTGAATACTAAACTGAACTCGATGTGCTTTGCGTTACGTATTTTGAAAACCTGTACTAGCATGCACACATTAAGAAATACTTATTTTGCTTATTTCCATTCATACTTAAGATATGGGGTCATATTTTGGTGTATGTCGCCAGATGTACTAAGCACGTTCATATTTCACACACACACACACACACACACAAGCATATAAAAAGGAACGTATCACACAGGAGTTAAATTATACAATAAACTACCCCTGTAACCGAATTTATTCAGTTACAGTAGCTCACCCTCGGTTTTTTTGCTCGTGCAGTTAATTTGGGTTATTTTATTCGTATCTTATTATATTGGGTTAACGTGGGGTTGCAGAGGTGATTTTTATTGTGCCTATGTGTGTTTTTGTGGACGGATTCATCTTTGGATGGTCCGGACCAACTAGGATCACTGTTTATTAATTATCGGTTTTTGGATATTTGATATTATAAAATGCGGGGTTTTGCGATTTATTACATTTTGGGAAATAGGATATATAAGACTGTATTAAGTAGAAGCATTATTTCATTTTGGTTTGGGGTTAATGGCTTTATTTTGACCTAGTAATGTTAAATGTTAGATTCGTGGCTGTACTATAAAGGTACAATGAATTGGTATTTTCGAGTGCTGGATATGTTACATACCCGGAAAAGACAGGCAGTAATTCGAAGTTCTGGGAATACCTATGCTATTAATAGCGTGAACTCGGATGAACTTCAAGTGGAAAACTACTGTGTGACGTCAGTGTGAATTTTGACTGTCTGATGTTCATGTGTTGACAGGGATGTTCCGCTAGGAGCGGGCCACGCACGAAGTAGTTCCGGCAGAAACATTGGGGTTATGCATCCCTTCGCCAGTGCATATAATGGCGTGTCTGGTGTTCCGAGGTCGTCTTATTGCTTTATAGGCAGAACACTGATCTACTAGCGCCCAGGGTCGTTTTACATGACATGGTTTCCGTAACGAACAGTTAGAGATCGGTTCTTCTTGCTTTTAGGCTAGTGTCCACGTCTTCTTGCGCCCAGGGTCGATTTATCTGGCATGGTCCGATGATCGAACAGCAGAGACAGAAAGTAGACATTCACTGAGCATTTGTGCTATTGAATGACTACATATTTTCGACATGGTTAAGTTCGTAGACCATGGGTAGCTGATCATATCACACCCAAAAAAGACGTTCATAACCTCACTTCATCATCTGTTGTGGAAGTCATGGCGTTGAAGTCAACAAGTCCGGCGAGTGTAGATTCGTGCTCAAACTGTGCAAAGTGAAGAATAGGCAAATGATGCGTGGAAGTCTGACGAGTGTAGATTTGTGTACAAGTGAAATGTGTATAGGAGGCTGGTAGGCCTAGGTCTGATATGGCCATAAGTGTTTGCTGCTCTCAGAGCCTAAATTCAGTGGCAAGGTACTGTATAAATCACGAGTGTTTGAAGGGTATTTTGTGTTGTATATTATGTATATTTGTATAGTATAGTCAATAGATTATCTCTTTAAAATTCATGTGTGTTTATATTCCTGTCTTGTATGAACCTGGTAGCATCAGCAAACGCATGCCAAATGCCCTACGCCTCGGATAAGGTTTTCATAGTCGGGGCAAGAGTTATGTACCGTATTGTATTCTCTTTTATTCAGGAAGACCCATATGGTCAACCTTGGCGCCCATTCAAAATCGGGAAGTTATGTTAAAATCACTTGTGGCCAGTATTTAAAGGCAGTAAATTCTGTAGGTTGTGGTAATGAGGGTAGTTAAAGTTAAATCAACTCTAGCGAGGAGGTTAGAGTGTTTCACCCCAGTATATAAAACTTGCCCCAAAAATAAAAACCTTTGATAGAATGTTGAAAGCTTATCTGCAGTGCCATTGTCTTTACTCTGTAGTTGAATATCTTAGTTAATAGAAACGATGAAATCTATAATTATATTTTACTTTTCTATTTTAATTGTAATACCTAGCTGTAAGTTGTTTTATTTATAGAATTAAATTTTCATACTATGATAATAGAGAAAGGTGTAAATAGATGTCCAATAAGATTGTATCTCTTAAGATCTGTTATTATAATAAGTTAGATAGATAGATAGATAGTTTTATTAATTCCATTTGATCAAATACATGTATGCAATACATTTTTGATATAGGACACGTCAGAATTTACGTGTATAAAATAAAAGTACTAATAGGTATATACAGTAATACTAATACTATAACTATTTATAACTTATTGGACAACCTTATTCTATTATCATAATATGAAAACTTAATTCTATAAATACAACAACTTACAGCTAGGTATTACAATTAAAATAGAAAAGAAAAGTATAATTATAGATTTCATCGTTTCTATACACTAAGATATTCAACTACAGAGTAAAAACAGTGGCAATGCGGATAAGCTTGCGATATTCTATCAAAGGTTTTTATTTTGGGGCAAGTTTTATATACTGGGGTAGTTTATTGTATAATTTAACTCCTGTGTGATAAGTTCCTTTTTGATAAATACTTGAGTGTGTATGTGTGTGAAATATGAATGTTTTGATTTTGTCTTGTGTTATGCCTATGAACATCATTGTTTGCTTTAAGAAAAACATCCTTATTCATTAAATTCTTTTTACAAAACATAATACTTTCAAAGATATATATGCAGGGCAGAGGGAGAATGTTTAAGTCTTTAAACAGAGGTCTACATGATTCTCTAGTGTTTACATTTGCCATAATTCTAATCGCCCTCTTTTGTATCCTAAATGTGCTTAATACATCTGGTGACATACCCCAAAATATGACCCCATATCTTAAGTATGAATGGAAATAAGCAAAATAAGTATTTCTTAATGCATGCATGCTAGTGCAGGTTTTCGAAATACGTATCGCAAAGCACATCGAGTTCAGTTTAGTATTCAGATATTGTATATGCTTATTCCATTTCAAGTCATGTTGTATCCATAGTCCTAAAAACTTTGTTTCTGATTTATTTTCTATATGATGACCATTTAATGTTATATTGGGCTTCGCAGGATTCCTAATCTGTATAGTGTGGAAATTGACATACTGTTTTTTATAGTTGATTACGAGGCGATTATCTTGTGACCATTTGGTTAACTCTCCTGTAACGGAGTCAGTAGACTGCTGTATGACCTGTTTAGTTTCACCTTTTATTACGAGAGTTGTATCGTCCGCAAACAAAATTTCCTTATGTGAATGAACGTTCTGTGTTATATCATTGATATATAGAAGAAAGAGTAGTGGTCCCAAAACTGATCCCTGGGGTACTCCAAATTTAATAATTCCCTCATTGGACAAAGTTTCATAAAGTAATTTGGTTCCATCATCCCTGTGTCTCAAGCTTACTATTTGTTTACGCCTTGTTAAGTAAGACCCTATCCATTTATTATATAGACCTCTAATACCATATTGATTTAGTTTTGTAAGGAGGATTTTATGGTCAACAACATCAAATGATATCTATAAATCCAAGAATAGGCCAGTTACATGATCCATATTGTCAATTAATTTCAGTATACTATTAATACATTCATAAATTGCTGTCTGTGTAGATTTTTCCGTTCAGAATCCATGTTGTGAGTTTGATAATATTTTTTTTCTATAAAACTTATCAGTCTCCTATCCATGATTTTTTCCACAATTTATGCGATACCAGTTGGTAAGGTAATAGGACGATAGTTATCTAATTCAACTTTTGAACCGTTTTTGTGCACTGGAATTACTTTTGATAACTTCAAAATATCCGGGTAAGTTCCTGAGAGAATTGAACTGTTTATTAAGTGGGTAAGTGGATTTATTATATTTTCTGCACATTTTTTTAAAATTGCATCTGGGATGCCATCAATGCCAGCACAAAATTTATTTTTAGCTCTTATATAACGCTTCACTTGTGACATGTTTTATAAATAAAGAATCACTACATATATTTATTTTATTATTAGAATTTAGTGTATTTACCTGTGATTTATTCAATAATTTTTGTGGAATTTCCAGAAAATAGTCATTGAAAGTGTTTGCTGTTTCCTCTGGATTATTTATCACTTTATTATTTCTGGTCAGTGTAATGTTCCTTTGCATTTTAGCTGATTTTGCAGTTTCTTTCTTTATCACGGAACACATAGCCCTGTTTTATTAGATGATTGGGAAATAAAATTATCATTATGCATTTTCTTTGCTAGTCTTATTACCTTATTTAATATGCTAGTGTATTTTTGTAGTATAAATTGAATTCAGGTGTTGTGTGGTATTGTTTATATAATTTGTGTAGAAATTTCTTTCTTTGACATGAATTTATAATCCCTGTTGTTATCCAATTGTTAGTTTTGCTATTTTGAACAGTTCTTTGTCTAAAGGGGAATGCTGTTTCAAAATAGTGTTTTAGGGTACTGTTAAATGCGTTAAATTTATCAATTACATTTTCTAGTTTATACATTTCTGACCATGTTTCCTTATTTAATAAGTCACTGAAATATGTAACATTTGTTTCAGTGAATGACCTGCACTTTGATTTTACTCCATTATCATTATTATTGATTGTTTCGGGTACTTTAAAACTCAGTATTTGTCCATGGTGGTTACTAAAACCCGGGCAATAGACTTCTATTGAATGGTGATATTTATCTGTATTTTAAAAAAATGATCAGGAGTGGTTTTACTAAATTTTGTTATTCTTGTTGGGGTATTTACTGTAGGTTTCAGTCCATAGGAAATTAGTAACTGTGTTAATAATTCACAATTTCTATCAAATTTTAAGAAATCCACATTTACATCCTCACAAATTATTGTATCGAAATTTACTTTGCTCATGTTATTGAGTTACAATTCTAATTTATCTATAAATAAAGGAAACTTTCCAGACGGAGAACGGTATACGCATACAATTATTAACTTAAACTGCTGTATTTTTACGGCAGAGAATTCAAAATCCTGTTCCATAATTAGATAATCATAAGCTGTTAACTGTTCATGATCTAAATTATTTCTTAGGTAGATACAAGTACCACCATGGCTAATATTAGTTCTTAAGTATTTACTAGCTTGTATAAACCCTGGGAATTGAATGAATTCGAGTTGTTCCTCTTTCAGCCAATGTTCTGAAATACATAGTGCTGAGATGTCTTTAAGTTCAGTTTTAAGCATTAGATTTATGTAATCAATTTTATTATAGAGAGACTGAGCATTCTAGTGATAAAGTTTAAATTTGTTACTTTTGCAAGCTTGTGTTGGTGATTTATTTACATTGTTATTATTATTATTATTATTATTATTATCATAATTGTTATTATTATTGTTGCTAGAAAAATCCGTAATATCATTGTTCCACTCTGTTAAATTTGACATCGAAAGATCTGAATGCCAAACCTCACGTTTGGCTTCTTTTACAAGTTTCCCTGCTTCCACTCTAAAGATATTACTGTTGAACTATTCTTACCATTTGAATTTACAATTTTGCAGATTTCATCACTAAGATACTCTTTTCCTAACCTATTTAAGTGTAGGCCATGTCAAGTGTAGAACTTCCTGTCTAATTTACTTACATCTATAATTTGGACATTTGGAAAACTCTTACAAATTTTACGAATTTTACCATTTGTAGCCTCTATTTCTACATTTACGCATGATTTGGTAATTAAATCGTATCTCTGCGGAATGTTTACAATAATGACATTTGTGTTAACCATGGATGGCAATGTACCCTTTAAATCTTTGATTACCTTTTTACTCTCATTTCTATTGATGTCGTTTGCTCCAGCGATGATTACTGCATAGTCCTTTGAAGTGAGGGTTGTACACTCTCCTATCATCTCGTTCGTGACCGCTGCAATGGGTGCTCCTGGCTTTACTGTCGAAGTGACCTCCATTTCTCCGCTTCTCTCCAATACGCTTGCTGCTACATCTCGCCCGTAACAGTCCGCAAATATCTGCATCTTCCTGGATTTTCGCGTTATCACTTTCTTCTTTTCTTCTTGAATAAAGTCATCATTGTCTTCGACGAGCGCTCCAAATGAATTTGAGACGGGAATTTCAGTTTCATGTACCGGTATTCCATTTATAGGCCTAGGCATATTCAATCTTACCTTACCAGCAACCACTTTGGACCAAGTTTCCTTGCTTTCATCTCTGTTTCCTTTTAATTTATTCAACTCTTCCATTAACTGAGTAATATCTTCCTTTAAAAGATTTATAATTTCATCTTTTGAGGACAGTTCGTTTCTCTGGTTATGACATTCGCATGACGGTACCGGTAGGCCTACATTACGACAATCGGTTTCACTTTTCTCCTCACTCAATTTTACCTGAGATCTTGTGATGATTTTATTTACTTTTTTTTACTTTTATTTTGCACGACGAGCATAAATCCGTAACGGTTACATTACCTGACGAGACACTAACACTGTTTACTGCCGACATACTAGAGATCTAAGTTAGCTTTGATATTTAAACCAAATTACACTAAATTTATGTTAATTATAACTACCTAAATGAATTAATCTAATTACCTACCAATAAAGAAGAATGTGAAATACGTATATCTTCCAATCGGGTGAAAACTCACAAAAGTACCATTGCTCTTCTTGGTTCAAACAGTGATTGAATAAGTCAACGAATCTTTGGATACACGCTCCCACAACTTAGTTTAAGTTTATTAAATTATCAATAAGAATTTCTAAATACTATCAATATTCCATACTTCACTTGACCTAAGGAAAGTAACTTTATAGATTTTAAACCTCTGTTATAATATCTTACCACTTTTATCAAATATTTACACTAGCTGCTATTTCACTACACTCTCACTGTGACGCCATCTTGCCGCAGCAAGTATTAGTATTATATACCTATTAGTACTTTTATTTTATAGATGTAAATTCTGACGTGTCCTATATCAAAAATGTATTGTATACATGTATTTGATCAAATGGAATTAATAAAAATCTATCTATCTACCTATCTACCTTATTGTCAATTAATTTCAGTATACTATTAATACATTCATAAATTGCTGTCTGTGTGGAATTTTCCGTACTGAATCCAAGTTGTGAGTTTGATAATATATTTGTTTTCTATAAAACTTATCAGTCTCCTATATATGATTTTTTCACAATTTTTGCGATACCAGTTGGTAAGGTTATAGGACGATAGTTATCTAGTTCATCTTTTGAACCGTTTTTGTGCACTGGAATTACTTTTGATAACTTCAAAATATCCGGGTAAGTTCCTGAGAGAATTGAACTGTTAATTAAGTGTGTAAGTGGATTTATTATATTTTCTGCACATTTCTTTAAAATTGAATCTGGGATGCCATCAATGCCAGCACAAAATTTATTTTTTAGCTCTTATATAACTCTTCACTTGTGACATGTTTTATAAATAAAGAATCACTACATATATTTATTTTATTATTAGAATTTAGTGTATTTACCTGTGATTTATTTAATAATTTTTGTGGAATTTCCAGAAAATAGTCATTGAAAGTGTTTGCTATTTCCTCTGGATTATTTATCACTTTATTATTTCTGGTCAGTGTAATGTTCATTTGTATTTTAGCTGATTTTCCAGTTTCTTTCTTTATCACGGACCACATAGCCCTGTTTTTATTAGATGATTGGGAAATAAAATTATCATTATGCATTTTCTTTGCTAGTCTTATTACCTTATTTAATATGCTAGTGTATTTTTGTAGTATAAATTGAATTCAGGTGTTGTGTGGTATTGTTTATATAATTTGTGTAGAAATTTCTTTCTTTGACATGAATTTATAATCCCTGTTGTTATCCAATTGTTAGTTTTGCTATTTTGAACAGTTCTTTGTCTAAAGGGGAATGCTGTTTCAAAATAATGTTTTAGGGTACTGTTAAATGCATTAAATTTATCAATTACATTTTCTAGTTTATACATTTCTGACCATGTTTCCTTATTTAATAAGTCACTGAAATATGTAACATTTGTTTCAGTGAATGACCTGCACTTTGATTTTACTCCATTATCATTATTATTGATTGTTTCGGGTACTTTAAAACTCAGTATTTGTCCATGGTGGTCACTAAAACCCGGGCATAGACTTCTATTGAATGGTGATATTTATCTGTATTTTAAAAAAATGATCAGGAGTGGTTTTACTAAATTTTGTTATTCTTGTTGGGGTATTTACTGTAGGTTTCAGTCCATAGGAAATTAGTAACTGTGTTAATAATTCACAATTTCTATCAAATTTTAAGAAATCCACATTTACATCCTCACAAATTATTATATCGAAATTTACTTTGCTCCAGTTATTGAGTTACAATTCTAATTTATCTATAAATAAAGGAAACTTTCCAGACGGAGAACGGTATACGCATACAATTATTAACTTAAACTGCTGTATTTTTACGGCAGAGAATTCAAAATCCTGTTCCATAATTAGATAATCATAAGCTGTTAACTGTTCATGATCTAAATTATTTCTTAGGTAGATACAAGTACCACCATGGCTAATATTAGTTCTAGAGTATTTACTAGCTTGTATAAACCCTGGGAATTGAATTAATTCGAGTTGTTCCTCTTTCAGCCAATGTTCTGAAATACATAGTGCTGAGATGTCTTTAAGTTCAGTTTTAAGCATTAGATTTATGTAATCAATTTTATTATAGAGAGACTGGGCATTCGAGTGGTAAAGTTTAAATTTGTTACTTTTGCAAGCTTGTGTTGGTGATTTATTTACATTATTATTATCGTAATTGTTATTATTAATGTTGCTAGACAAATCCGTAATATCATTGTTCCACTCTGTTAAATTTGACATCGAAAGATCTGAATGCCAAACCTCACGTTTGGCTTCATTTACAAGTTTCCCTGCTTCCACTCTAAAGATATTACTGATGAACTATTCTTACCATTTGAATTTACAATTTTGCAGATTTCATCACTAAGATACTCTTTTCCTAACCTATTTAAGTGTAGGCCATGTCAAGTGTAGAACTTCCTGTCTAATTTACTTACATCTATAATTTGGACATTTGGAAAACTCTTACAAATTTTACGAATTTTACCATTTGTAGCCTCTATTTCTACATTTACGCATGATTTGGTAATTAAATCGTATCTCTGCGGAATGTTTACAATAATGACATTTGTGTTAACCATGGATGGCAATGTACCCTTTAAATCTTTGATTACCTTTTTACTCTCATTTCTATTGATGTCGTTTGCTCCAGCGATGATTACTGCATAGTCCTTTGAAGTGAGGGTTGTACACTCTCCTATCATCTCGTTCGTGACCGCTGCAATGTGTGCTCCTGGCTTTACTGTCGAAGTGACCTCCATTTCTCCGCTTCTCTCCAATACGCTTGCTGCTACATCTCGCCCGTGACAGTCCGCAAATATCTGCATCTTCCTGGATTTTCTCTTTATCACTTTCTTCTTTTCTTCTTGAAGAAAGTCATCATTTTCTTCGACGAGCGCTCCAAATGAATTTGAGACGGGAATTTCAGTTTCATGTACCGGTACTCCATTTATAGGCCAAGGCATATTCAATCTTACCTTACCAGCAACCACTTTGGACCAAGTTTCCTTGCTTTCATCTCTGTTTCCTTTTAATTTATTCAACTCTTCCATTAACTGAGTAATATCTTCCTTTAAAAGATTTATAATTTCATCTTTTGAGGACAGTTCGTTTCTCTGGTTATGACATTCGCATGACGGTACCGGTAGGCCTACATTACGACAATCGGTTTCACTTTTCTCCTCACTCAATTTTACCTGAGATCTTGTGATGATTTTATTTACTGTACTTTTTTTACTTTTATTTTGCACGACGAGCATAAATCCGTAACGGTTACATTACCTGACGAGACACTAACACTGTTTACTGCCGAAATAATAGAGATCTAAGTTAGCTTTGATATTTAAACCAAATTACACTAAATTTATGTTAATTATAACTACCTAAATGAATTAACCTAATTACCTACCAATAAAGAAGAATGTGAAATACGTATATCTTCCAATCGGGTGAAAACTCATAAAAGCACTATTGCTCTTCTTGGTTCAAACAGTGATTGAAGAAGTCAACGAATCTTTGGATACACGCTCCCACAACTTAGTTTAAGTTTATTAAATTATCAATAAGAATTTCTAAATACTATCAATATTCCATACTTCACTTGACCTAAGGAAAGTAACTTAATAGATTTTAAACCTCTGTTATATTATTTTACCACTTTTATCAAATATTTACACTAGCTGCTATTTCACTACACTCTCACTGTGACGCCATCTTGCCGCAGCAAGTATTAGTATTATATACCTATTAGTACTTTTATTTTATAGATGTAAATTCTGACGTGTCCTATATCAAAAATGTATTGTATACATGTATTTGATCAAATGGAATTAATAAAAATCTATCTATCTACCTATCTACCTTATTGTCAATTAATTTCAGTATACTATTAATACATTCATAAATTGCTGTCTGTGTGGAATTTTCCGTACTGAATCCAAGTTGTGAGTTTGATAATATATTTGTTTTCTATAAAACTTATCAGTCTCCTATATATGATTTTTTCACAATTTTTGCGATACCAGTTGGTAAGGTTATAGGACGATAGTTATCTAGTTCATCTTTTGAACCGTTTTTGTGCACTGGAATTACTTTTGATAACTTCAAAATATCCGGGTAAGTTCCTGAGAGAATTGAACTGTTAATTAAGTGTGTAAGTGGATTTATTATATTTTCTGCACATTTCTTTAAAATTGAATCTGGCATGCCATCAATGCCACCACAAAAATTATTTTTAGCTCTTATATAACTCTTCACTTGTGACATGTTTTATAAATAAAGCATCACTACATATATTTATTTTATTATTAGAATTTAGTGTATTTACCTGTGATTTATTTAATAATTTTTGTGGAATTTCCAGAAAATAGTCATTGAAAGTGTTTGCTATTTCCTCTGGATTATTTATCACTTTATTATTTCTGGTCAGTGTAATGTTCATTTGTATTTTAGCTGATTTTCCAGTTTCTTTCTTTATCACGGACCACATAGCCCTGTTTTTATTAGATGATTGGGAAATAAAATTATCATTATGCATTTTCTTTGCTAGTCTTATTACCTTATTTAATATGCTAGTGTATTTTTGTAGTATAAATTGAATTCAGGTGTTGTGTGGTAATGTTTATATAATTTGTGTAGAAATTTCTTTCTTTGACATGAATTTATAATCCCTGTTGTTATCCAATTGTTAGTTTTGCTATTTTGAACAGTTCTTTGTCTAAAGGGGAATGCTGTTTCAAAATAGTGTTTTAGGGGTACTGTTAAATGCATTAAATTTATCAATTACATTTTCTAGTTTATACATTTCTGACCATGTTTCCTTATTTAATAAGTCACTGAAATATGTAACATTTGTTTCAGTGAATGACCTGCACTTTGATTTTACTCCATTATCATTATTATTGATTGTTTCGGGTACTTTAAAACTCAGTATTTGTCCATGGTGGTCACTAAAACCCGGGCATAGACTTCTATTGAATGGTGATATTTATCTGTATTTTAAAAAATGATCAGGAGTGGTTTTACTAAATTTTGTTATTCTTGTTGGGGTATTTACTGTAGGTTTCAGTCCATAGGAAATTAGTAACTGTGTTAATAATTCACAATTTCTATCAAATTTTAAGAAATCCACATTTACATCCTCACAAATTATTATATCGAAATTTACTTTGCTCATGTTATTGAGTTACAATTCTAATTTATCTATAAATAAAGGAAACTTTCCAGACGGAGAACGGTATACGCATACAATTATTAACTTAAACTGCTGTATTTTTACGGCAGAGAATTCAAAATCCTGTTCCATAATTAGATAATCATAAGCTGTTAACTGTTCATGATCTAAATTATTTCTTAGGTAGATACAAGTACCACCATGGCTAATATTAGTTCTAGAGTATTTACTAGCTTGTATAAACCCTGGGAATTGAATTAATTCGAGTTGTTCCTCTTTCAGCCAATGTTCTGAAATACATAGTGCTGAGATGTCTTTAAGTTCAGTTTTAAGCATTAGATTTATGTAATCAATTTTATTATAGAGAGACTGAGCATTCTAGTGGTAAAGTTTAAATTTATTCATAATGTTGAATTTTGGGCTTATGCCGTGTATTATTATATTGCAATTCGACGCGTTTCGAAAGAAACCATGTCTTTCATCGTCAGGAATAATCTGGAATACGACAATGTTGCTAAGAGAAAGCAACGAAGAACATATAAGAAGGTGCCCAAAGATGGACGCCCATTATAGCCCCCATGTTAGGGACAACGGAAAGCAGCAGTGGATTACTTTCTCAGGGTTCTGATAATAGGTAGCCAGGATTCACTGAGATTGTAGCCGGTTGTCGCGGTTGAAATTATCTGGGTGTTTACGTATTTCAACCGCCCTCCCTGATGATTCTGGGGACGATATTGCTTTATACGGGCAAGAACATCCACCCCTTGGAACATGACATCATGGCCAGGTGTTAAAGCATGATCGGCAACAGCTGATTTATCAGGTGAATGAGCCTGATACATCTATTATGTTCCTTAATGCGAGTGCATATTGTTCTCGAAGTCTGCCCGATGTAAACCTTGCCACAAGTACAGGGAACTCTGTAGATACCCGGTTGTTGCAATTTAGGCAAACTGTCCTTAGTTGGTCGCAGGAGTTGCCTAATCTTAACAGAAGTTTCCAAATACAGTCCGTATGTTGTATCGACGTAGGATTTTAGCAATACGATCCGTTGTGTTATGTATGTACGGAAGGTAAGCAGTTCCTCTTACATCTCTTTTCTCAACTGACGTCCTATTATTATTTGTTGGTTTCAGAACCGTAGAAATCAAAGCCTTGCTATAACCGTTGCTCTCAAAGGTGGTTCGCAGGGTGTTAATTTCTTCTTGTAAAGAAGACACTTCACAAATCCTCCTAGCCCTGGTAGTTAGAGTTGTAAGGATACCATGTTTCTGGGCAGGGTGATGGTGAGAACTTGCGTGGAGATATCTATTGGTGTGTGTTGGCTTACGAAAAACGCTGTGTCCTAAAGATCCATCCTCTTTCTTGGTGACGAGAACATCTAAAAAAGGTATTTTGCCGTCAGATTCCTTTTCCATGGTGAAACAAATAGAAGGGTGCTGGAGATTAAGGTGATCCAGGAAATGGCTAAGATTTTTCCTCACCTTCCGTCCAAACAACGAACGTGTCATCCACATAACGCCACCAAATCTTCGGTTTGAAAGGAGCCGACGACAAAGCTTTCTCTTCAAAGTTCTCCATGAAGAAATTAGCCACAACAGGAGAGAGAGGACTACCCA